>OX422218.1:385439440-386827565 GCA_949130495.1 Sambucus nigra | reverse complement strand
ATTTTTAGGAGTGTTTCCCTTGTATTTATTTCTCTTTCCAAATTCGTAGAATCAGGCTTTTTGAATTTTTATAACCGCCTCAATCTCTGCGTACTTTTTGTCCTTTTAGACGCCAGTAGCGTAATCGTTTCTTCTCGGTTCGATTGCCGCGCCTTTTTTGTTCCTCTAGCCGCCTGTAGCGTAATTGTTTCTTTTTGTAATCATTACTTCACCATTTCCCAAGGCAAAGTATTTAAACTTCACAGACACTCCCATCATCTTTTACCTTTTCAAATTTGTATTTTCGAATTTTCCATCGTCTCTTTCTCTCCTGTGTATTCATCTCTTCCATCGTTCGTTGTCATCAGATCCACTCTTTTTCTGTAAGATTTTCTTCCTTCTTCTTCATTTCTTTTATTCATCATGGTTTACCCTGTTGAATATCTTGATAAGTTTCGCTCTGATTTTTCTATTCCCTCCTGGGTTGTTTTGGAAGAGCTTTTTGAGCCTTCTGATTATTTCCGTTTGGCTGAGGGACATTTGTTCCCCAGTCTCTTTATTGCTGAGTGTGGATTTTCTTTTCCACCCAATCCCTTATGTCTGTAATTTTGTCAATACTATGACGTTGTTCCTGCAAGAATAGCCCCAAATACATGGAGAATAGTTAATGGGGTTCATAGGTTAAATCAAATCCATGGAACTCTCATAGGAATTCCAGAAATCATGTTTTGTTATAGATGGGCAGTTGGTGATAACACCTTTTATTTAAAAACTAGATTTTTTAGTGGTCAATCTCCCGGATGCCAATAGGGACTATTTTGAGCATGGAGTTGTAATAAAAAATTGGCAACATGCTCCTTTATTAGGAGATGAAGTGTATCAGGGTCCCAGATGCCCTCCCTATGGCAATGGGATAGGTTATTTTTATTTTATTTTATTTTATTTTGAAATTATGCTTCTTTTGTGTTTGATAAAATGTGCCACTGATATTTTAATTTTGATTTATTTGCAGTTGATAGCAAAAGAAAGTGTCCAAAGGAAGTAGATGTTAATATAAGACATTTGAAACTTATCTGGAGTCTGCATCAGAGTGTTGCCGACGGGCACATTAGGTCAGCCTCATATCTGCTGCAGTACAAGAGCTACACTACCTCTTTTACAGCTTGTCCAGTAATAAGCGACGCAGAGCCAGTACCAGCTTCTACCAGCTCTTCGCCTGAGTCACACATTCCTTTAAGTGAAAGGATGAAGAAGAGAAGACCTCCCACCCTCTTCGATAAGCCTGCCTCTAGTGCTGGAGAGGCTAAAAGAAGTAAGATTGATGTCCCTGAAGGGACAAAGAAAGTTGATGCACCTTCCTCGGCTGCTGTTGTGAAAGTTGCCGAGAAGCCGCCAGTGGCCCCGAGCAAGGCTGCTGCTCCAGGCGAGGTGATTGTCATATCACTGACCAAGGGCTCCGCCTTGGTTGAATCAATCCCTGTTCCCCCGAGGAAGCTGAAGAAGAGCTCCTCGATAAATTTGGCTGACACTATCACTCAGCCCCCAGCTACTAGAACTGGTGTTCCAACTTTTGTTCTCCCGAGCTCTGCCATGAGCTCGGTAAAGTTTTGTATCATTCCCGAGGTCCAAGGTACTGAGGAAAACCTTTCTCGGGACATGGTTACCTCATTGGCTGCTCGCCACCTTGCTTCTGTAAGTCTTCTTACTTTGAACTTTTCATATTTCCCTTGTCATTTCTGTTTCTGACTTGCTTTCATTTTCTTTTTATAGTTGACGAGCTACTTCAATATAATTCTGAAGAAGGATGAAGCAATTAAAACTTCAAGATCCTCATCTGGTGTGGAGGAAGCTCTGGCGGGCCTGACGAAGTCTTTGGAAGATTCTTGTAACACCCCGCCCGCCCGGGAGAGCGAACGGAGCGCTAATGCGATAAAATAAATCCAAATCCACAAGTGACAAGGTATAGAGCATCTAAATAAACCCAAAATAATATAAATCCACTAATCTCAATTCTTCAAATACAACAAGTCTCTCGAATTAAAATTGCAACTATCTAACTTGAATAAAATACAAATCTCCAAAGCTCTATACATCAAAATAATACAAATCTTTCCCAAACAATCCTCGCTAAAATCAATCTCCATAGCGCCCCAAAATCCGCGCTAACCTGCCACTAAAGGAAAATATGGGGAAGTACACAATACGACAGGAAAGATGCTCAACAAATATATTAGCGGTGAATAAAACGTAACAACACGAGTACGAATATTCAAATCGAAATGCCAATCTCAAATCATTTATCAATATAATTTCTCAACAACACTTTAATCGGGTCACCAGGCCTCACCACATCCGTATATGCTTTATCAAGCCATAGCCCGGGAAACAGGAATTTTGGCGGGTGCCCAACATCCGTGCCATATTAAAATCTCATGACAACTTGCTCAATAACAATATAATGATACCACATGAATCAAAATAATTTCAACAATTACTTTCCAGATTTCAATGAATTTATCAATTCAAATATGAGTTCAATTAAACAAGAATTCAAAGAGAATGACACTCGCGAGCTTTAAGGGGCATATTGTGTAAAACCCCATACCTCAAACCATGATGAGAAACCAATGATCACATCCTCAAGATCAACACAAAAGATATACAAAAGCTCCTCCAACAAAATAGCCCCAAGAACACCTCTAATCTAAGGTTGGAACTCACAAATCTCAAGGGCCAATGTGTATATAAAAAGAAGAGGAATATAAAATATATTTGCTGCCGAAATTTGTGCCAAAAGTAGGTTAAAAAGGTTGCCCACGACTTCCTTTTATAATGTAAAGAAATGAAGAGTTGGAATCTAAAAGACTCCTTTAAATAAGGCAAAGAAATGAAGAGTTGGAAGTCAAAACAACTCTAAGAGTTAAAAACATTTAAAAAATCCTTTTTAACTCCGTTTTCGAAACCGTTTGAAATTCTCGCCTTTAAAAATAATATTCAACATATTTGAGCAATAAAAATAATTTTATCAAAAACTTTATTTTCCTCCATATTCCAAAAATTAATTAAAATAGCCCAAAATTACGCTGGTTGTTACACTTCCCCACTAACAATGGAATTTCGCCCTCAAAATTCGCCGAATGCCTAACTCTCAAAATCAGGCCACTGTACTATCTCCAAAAATAAATCACGTCACCAAAAATAAATTTCTCACATCTAATCCAGATGCCTAACACGAATATCACCTAAAATTTTCTATCTCCAAAAATTGCTAACCACGCAATGAACCCAAAACTCAAGACCCGAGGGTTGTCGTATACCTAAGCTCTGATACCATTTGTAACACCCCGCCCGCCCGGGGAGAGCGAACGGAGCGCTAATGCGATAAAATAAATCCAAATCCACAAGTAACAAGCTATAGAGCATCTAAATAAACCCACAATAATATAAATCCACTAATCTCAATTCTTCAAATACAACAAGTCTCTCGAATTAAAATTGCAACTATCTAACTCGAATAAAATACAAATCTCCAAAGCTCTATACATCAAAATAATACAAATCTTTCCCAAACAATACTCGCTAAAATCAATCTCCATACGCCCCAAAATCCGCGCTAACCTGCCACTAAAGGAAAATATGGGGAAGTCAACAATACGACAGGAAAGATGCTCAACAAATATATTAGCGGGGAATAAAACGTAACAACACGAGTACGAATATTCAAATCGAAATGCAAATCTCAAATCATTTATCAATATAATTTCTCAACAACACTTTAACCGGGTCACCAGGCCTCACCACATCCGTATATGCTTTATCAAGACATAGCCCGGGAAACAGGAATTTTGGCGGGTGCCCAACATCCGTGCCATATTAAAATCTCATGACAACGTGCACAATAACAATATAATGATACCACATAGCTCATTATTGATTTCGCAAGGGCTGAGTGTAGTACAAGAGCATAGTGGTATGGCTCCTGGATAGAGATGGGAGTTTAGAACACATTTGGTTGAAAGAGGGTATGAGGTTATCCCAATCACGTATTTAAAGTTGACGGACCTCCTCGATCGATAAAGTTAAGTAGTAGTGTATTGGAGGGGTTCCTTGTTTGGATTTCGCTTTGCGAGACGCTCCGCGCATGAACCTTAACGACGTCGGGAGTGGAGAGATGTTATAGGATGCGAGGATAATTAAATTATGAAGTAAAGATATGATATTTTAATATGTGGAATTTAAAAGAGATATAATGCTACGTATGGGAATTATCTTAGGGTAGTGATATTACCTTATTGATATTATACTATAGGTATGATAATACCTATTTGATTGATTAATGATTATGTGTATGACATACCTAGCTTACTTGCTATCGGTGGGAGGTTTGCGCGTGAGGGAAGTCATATCCTGATGAATCCATGGGATCTTTGATTTGTCGCTCGAGAACATAGGTCTATGAAAGACTTATCGGGGAGTTGATAAGTCCGCTGACTATGGGTACGTAGGTATGTGCGTGACCCATGGGTATGAGAACTATGTTCGCCTCCAATGTTTGTGTTGTTGTTTATGGTTCGAGGAATCCTTACCGAACCTTTTTTCCACTATTCGGCGACCAGCGATGACGGGACATGATAGCAGAGTAATACATTGCACCGCAGCTGTGACTCGGGGTGCCGTATTATATATGAATATATATATAATGAATTAAATGAATGAATGGATATTTATTATGGTTAAATCTATCTATGGTGATAATTGTAGATAACGGTGAATAGAGAAAGATAATTGAATTAAGTTAATGAATGTTTATTGAAAAACTTAATTCATATTAATGAGAAATGATTCATGTTAATGAGAAACGATGAGAAATGTAAATGAATAATAATGTGACGTATGGTATGGGACATATGGGGATTATAATATTGGGATGGAATTATAATATGGAGACTAGAAAAGAGGAACCATTAACTAGGAGGTTAATAGGAAACGTTAAGTGTGCACTCTAGTTGAGAGGTGAAAATGGCAAGTGAGAGTTGGGTCTAACATGTACATAATAAAAGATTTATTGCACTTGTTAAATACTTGATGTTTTAAAAATCATTTTCACAATCGGGCTCTGACCCGTTTCCTTGCATATTTTCTTTTCTATTGTATCTTCTATATCAGGTGTCCAGTAACAAGGACGCCAACCTTAGCGGATTATGACAGGCTATGGATTTATAGAGTTTTGCTTAGACGCCTATCATCATTTGATTCATAGTATTCTCTTAGTAGGGCATGTCGCCCAAAGGATTCAGTTATCTTCTTCTATCGGGGTCAAATACTATGGTATTCGTGTCATTTTAATACATTTGATATTGTTGGGATTACTGTAATGGATTAATATTATTTGGGAATGTTTATTCCAATTGCATTCAAATTATTTTGTGTTATCTAATTGGTTATCAGTGTTGTAGAATAAAATGTGTTGTGTTATTCTTAAATTGGAAATGGATTTTGTTAAATTAAAATTTGAAAAGTTTTTAACACCAGCTTAATTGAGTATTGGGTGAGTTGTAAATGTTTTCGACAGTGATGCTAAGAATGAGCCAACTGTATATTCTGTTTTAATTTGGTATGGGACTGTCCACCCGGTATTTAATTAGGTTGGGTGTTACAATTCTCGCCAGAAATATGCTATTGACAAGGAAATCTTGGAGAACAAACTTGCCTCCACCGAGAAGGAAAAAGCTCAGGTTGTTGAGGTCTCCAAGGAGTTGGAGAAGAGAATAAAGGACTTATAAGGGAGAAATAAAGATCTCGACGAGAAGATCCAAAAAGCTGGAGAGCTTGAGAATAAGCTCAAGGTTACTGAAGAGGAGTTGGCTCAACTTCGGGAGGTAAATCGGCAGAAGGAGGAGGTTGAAAATAAATTGAAGATTGCTGAAAACCTTCTGTCCGAGTAGCGTTCCTCGGAGAAGTTGAAGAGAAAAGTGGATGTGAAGAAGTCTTTCAGCGCTGGCTGGGACAAAGGGTGGAACAAGGGGTTGGCTGCCATGATGTCTCAAGTAGAATATGGCAGCCTCAAGTACTTTAGGGATGGATGGGTTGCTGCTCTACAGGAGATGAAAGTGGATGAAAATTCCGAACTCTTTCAGCAAAACATCCCTGGTCCCCCTCCAACTCCTGAAGAAGAAGAATAGGACGAAGCTGCCTCCGAAGAGTCTTCTATGGTGATGGGAGATCATCCCCCAACCATCCAGCCTGCTCCCGAGGAACCTCAACAAATCATTACTTCTTCCGAGCAACTGCTAGCACTATTCCCTCCGAGCAACCTACTTCCTCGTCCCAGCCTCCCGAGAAGGTTTCAGGAGATAAGGAAAAGGTGTAGAGTTGTTCGGGTTTCTCTTTATATTTTTCTTTTATCAATTGTAACCATGAATATGTAACCCTGATCCTTAATATAATAAAACTTGAATTTTTGTTCTTGCATACTGTTGTCTCTTCTTCATACTCTGTCTTGATTCTTATTGATTATTGCTTTTCTTCCTCTGCTAGTTTCTGGCCAGGATGGAATTATTATCTGCTCATGATACTGTGCTGCTGAGGCAATGCAATGATTATTTTAAGGCTGGTCACACAGATCTGAGTGCAGCACAAGTCGTCGACATCCTCGGCCAAGATTCTTCTGAACAGGCAGTTGAAGCATACCAATATCTGAAGTGTCTACTTGATTGAGCAGTGGCCAATAATGTGGCTTATTATGACATGATCGAGGATCTCCAAGGCATTCTTGAAGACCATTAGCAAAAATACAAAGAATCCACTGCTCTGTTGCATGAGGGGTATAAGAAGAAGTATCAACAACTCAATGCTGACAAAGGGTATGAGAAGCGCTTTGCTGGCTACGAGGTGAGGGAGAAAACTCTGAGGGGCGAAGTCGAGGAGTGCAGACAAATAGCTGAACTATTAGAGCAAGAAAATAACAACCTGCAGAAAGAGTTGTCTCAGTTTAAGTCTGTAGCTTCCACTTCAAATGCCTTGATCCCAGTGACTGATGAGGGATTTTCATTCTTGGAAGTCGAGAACGCCAACTTGAGGGACGAGTTGGAAACCTTGAAGAGGTCTGTCCCATTTACATCTTCTCGTGGTCGAGCAAGAGCTCCTCGGGGATGAGCAAGAGCTCCTCGGGGATGAGCAAGAGCTCCTCGGATTCCTGTCGAGGAACAGAGGACTCAATCTGCCTTAGAGAACCAGGCCTTCCAATTAATGCGAAGAACCAGGCGTTGGGTGAAATGTCAAAGAAGACCAGGGACCTGGAAGAGCAGCTTTCCACGCAGAAATCTTCCTTGGAGAATAAAGATATCTTCATCAAAAATCTCCACAAGCAGTTGGAAAGACTAACATATCAATTCCACAAATAGCCCAGGGAGTTCTGGATGGCTGGATACAACGAAGCTCTCTATCACTTGGACGATTGTATCCAGAATGCCAATAATGAGGGCTACAAGCAAGGCTGTTTAAATGCCTTAGGTGTGCTGCAACTCGAATAGGGTCATTACATGTGGGACTATCATGATCCTGGGCTGCTCGACCTACCCGTGCCACCATTCAAGCTTGATATGATTTGGATCCCTGCTCGGGCCATTCCTCGATGCTTAATTTCCAAGTATCTCGGCGACTACAATCTCCATTCAAGTGTTGAAGTATCTCATCCCGAGCACCTTCTAGATCGACCATCCGTGATGAATATCAGGATGTTAAAGGATCTCAACTTCATAAATTCTCCCCTAGCTTTAAATGATCCGCCTGCTGGCGAGGAACCTGTGTCAAAAGAAGAGGGGAAAAGACCAGTAGAGTAGGAATTTTTATGTAATAGTTAGTATACATTTCAATATCAATGTAACTTTCATTTCATTATCAATGTAATTTGTTTTGGATTTAATAAAATACTTTCATTTCTATTTGCTATTGTCTTATAGCACTTTATATTTGTGCATGTGTATCTGATAAAAAGATAACAATATTGTGTAGTTTGTCGATCAACTTATTTTGAACTTGTGGTAGTCATTTGGTAAAAATAATATTTTGTTTCTCGACCAACTTAATAATAATTAAAAAGTTACGAGTATCAAAAATGTTGCTCGATCACTTTAAATTTTCCTTGTCGACCAACTACAGTTAGTGGGTTTTTATCCCCGACCAGCCATAGTTAATCTTTTTGAAATAATTTTACCTCCCGACCAACTCAAGTTGGTATTTTCGAGAATATATTTATTTCCTAACCAACATAAGTTGGCATTTTTAGTAATACTTTTATTTCCCAAGAAACATATAGTTTTATTTCCCGGAGGAATACAAGTAGCTTTACTTCCCGGAGGAATACAGGTAGCTTTACTTCCCGGAGGAATATAGGTAGCTTTACTTCCCGGAGGAAAATAGGTAGCTTTACTTCCCGGAGGAATATAAGTAGATTTACTTCTCGGAGGAATATTGGTAGCTTTACTTCCCGGAGGAATATTGGTAGCTTTACTTCCCGGAGGAATATAGGTTTCTCAACCAACCTTAGTTGGCGTTTTCGAGAAAAAATTTGAGTAGCCTGAGCTTTGCCGAGTAGTGTGTAGCACTAGTATTCCCCGAAAAACTTTCAATAAAAAGAAAGAATTCGGCAGAATATCTTCATTTTATTCATCACTGATAATACTTGCGAAGGTGCTCTGAGTTCCATGCATTCTTAAACTCCTCCCCTTCTAGAGTTGCTATTCGGTAAGTTCCTGGTCGAACAACTTCTGTAACTCGGTATGGTCCATAAAATTTTGCCTCCAGCTTATTGTGCTTTTGAATTACTTTCTTCAGCACATAGTCTCCTTCTTTCAGGTCGCACTTCTTCACTCTCTTGTTGTAGAAAAAAGTTGTTCGCTGCTGGTAAGTAGCATTTCTGATGGTTGTTTCTTCTCTAACATCCTCGAGCATGTTTAAATCCAATCTTCTCATTAAGTCACTGATAGGGGAGTTGAAATTTAGTACCCTGTGTGTTGGGAGGCCCAACTCGGCAGGTATAACAGCTTCACTTCCAAACGCTAGCATATATGGAGATTCTCCAGTTCCTACTCGGGGAGTGGTTCGGTAAGCCCATAGTACTGATTGTATCTCGTTGATCCAGTTTGCTTTCGCATCATTCAATCTTTTCTTCAAGCCATTTAGCAGCGTTCTGTTTGTCACTTCAGTCTGTCCATTGCTTTGAGGATGGCCTGGTGCTGAGTGGACCTTCAAAATGTTTGACTGATGGCAATAGGCAGCGAACTCCTCGTTATCGAATTGTGTTCCATGGTCTGTGATGAAAGCATGAGGAAGACCATATCGAAAAATGATGTTCTTCCAAATAAATTGGTACACCTTCTCGTACGTCATATCAATGAGAGGCTCAGCTTCCACCCACTTAGTAAAATAATCCACTGCGACGACGAGGTATTTGAACCTTCCTCTAGTCGTTGGCAGTGGTCCAACCAAATCTATTCCCCACATGCCAAATGTCCAAGGGGAAGTGATTGGTGTCAACAATGCTTGTGGAGTTCTTCGGATGGAGGAAAAGCGCTGGCACTTGTCACATTTCTTGGCATAGGCTACACAATCAGCCCTCATCATTGGCTAGTAATATCCCTGCATCATCATCCTTTGCAAAAGTGTTCGACCTGTTACATGGGATCCACAGGACCCTTCATGGATCTCTTTAATCAATTCTTTCACCTCGGAGGGATGTACACATCTCTGCAAACCTACCATAATTCCCCGTCTATATAAAATACCATTAGTTAATACATACCGAGCAACTTTAAACTTCAATTTCTTGGCTGCGAGCTTGTCAATTGGTAATTCTCCCTCCTCAATATATGCCCTGATGGGATCCATCCAAGATGGTCCTAAATCAAGGGTGATAAAGTTCATTTCCAAATCTTCATCTATACTTCGACCAGCCAAAACTTCAATTGGGATTGTTCTTCGTAGCTCGGTACGAGTAGCTGATGCTAATCGAGCTAAGGCATATGCTCTTGCATTCTCCATTCTTGGTATTCTGACCAGCTGAATTACAGCAAATTCTGATACCAACTCCATCACTTTTGCATGGTATTTGATCATTAATTCTCCTTTGGCTACATATATTCCTAGTATTTGATTTACAATTAATTGAGAATCACTGAAGATAATAATTTGCTGCGCCTCCATAATTTTTGCCAAATTAAGACCTGCAATCATGGCCTCATACTCATCTTCATTATTGGAATCTTTGAATTGGAAACGTAGGGCATACTCCATGTCGACCTCATCAGGAGTGCTCAAAACTATCCCTGCCCCACTGCCTGTTGTGCAAGATGAGCCATCTACATATAGCCTCCATATAAGTAACTCGTCTTCAAACTTCTGATCTGACAGAGTTCCTCGGTGAAATATTTGTTGCTTCCTTTCATCTTCCCCTGATATTTCTCGCTCCTCGTTGATCATCTTTTCTTGACCTTTTACCAACCGGAGTTGGTCTGAGCTCGAATTTGATGATCCTGTAACATCCACTTGCCCTTTTACCAACCGGAGTTGATCTGAGCTTGCATTTGTTGATCCTGTAACATCCACGGGTTGATCAGCGAGTAACTTTTACTCCTCGGGGGTATCAGGATAGGTGAACTCTGCTATAAAATCCGCAACATCTT
The DNA here is from genome assembly GCA_949130495.1 of Sambucus nigra. NCBI lineage: Eukaryota > Viridiplantae > Streptophyta > Magnoliopsida > Dipsacales > Adoxaceae > Sambucus > Sambucus nigra. The sequence continues at coordinate 386,816,904 of OX422218.1, read as the reverse complement.
GCCCTTTAAGCGATGATCTGGGTTCATAGACTATATCGTATTCACCGAGCTCTATTGCCCAGTACATCAATCTCCCTGATTTTTCTGGTTTATGAAGGGCTTGACTCAATGGGATGTCAGTATATACGACTATAGTATGGGCCTGGAAGTATGGCCTCATTCTCGTACTCGCCTCAATCAGCGCCAGTGCTAACTTTTCCAGCCTTAGATATCTGATCTCTGCTCCTCGGAAGGCCTTACTTATGTAATAGATTGGTTTTTGTACTCCATTCTCCACTTTTATCAACGTCGAGCTAACTGCATTCTCCGATACTGCAAGGTACAAGTATAATTTTTCTCCCATCACCGGCCTGGACAACAGTGGAGGTGCTCCTAAGTATTTTTTCAAGACTTGAAAAGCATTCTCACATTCATCATTCCACTCAAAAGTCTTTTGGAGTATCTTGAAGAATGGGAGACATCGATCAGTTGCTCGTGATACAAATCTGTTGAGTGCTGCTACTCATCTTGTAAGACTTTGCACCTCTTTCTTCGTCGTTGGAGATCGCAGCCCTAATAGAGCTTTGATCTTTTCAGGATTTGCCTCAATGCCTCGTTGGTTGACAATGTATCCGAGAAACATGCCTTCTTGTACTCCAAATATGCACTTCATCGGGTTCAGCTTCATTTGATATTTATCTAGTTGATCAAAAGTCTGACTTAAGTCAACTAGATGATCAACAACTTTTTTTCTCTTCGTCAGCATATCGTCAACATAGACTTCCATATTGCAACTGATTTGTTCATCAAAGCCTTTGTTCATCAGCCTCTGATATGTCGCACCTGCATTTTTCAAACCAAAAGGCATAACATTATAACAATAAGTTCCCCTAGGGGTAATGAAAGAAGTACTCTCCCTGTCTTCAGTTTTCATTTTGATCTGATTGTAACCAGAATAGGCATCTATGAAGCTCGGCAACTCGTGTCCCGAGGTAGCATCCACCAGTTGATTAATTCGGGGTAATGGAAAGTGATCCTTTGGTCATGCTTTGTTGAGGTCGGTGAAGTCTACACGCATCCTCCATTTGTTGTTCTTCTTCTTTACCATCACCACATTGGCTAACCAGTCTGGATATTTACAATCTTCAATGAAGCAAGCTTTCTGGAGGTTCTCGACTTCCTCCTGTATTGCTTGATTCTTCTCGGGGCTGAACACTCTTCTCCTCTGCTTCGCTGGCTTGATCTCCTTATTTACATTGAGTTCGTGACATAAGAAATTTGGGTCTATCCCGGGCATATCCTCATGACTCCACGCAAAAGTTTTCTTTCTACTTCTAAGGAAAGTTATCTATTCCTGTTTTAGTGAGGTTTCCAACGACGAACCTACTTGAGTAGTTCGCTCAGGGTGCTCGTCGTCCAGAATGATGTTTTCAGTAGCTTCCACCACTTGACCCTTTCACGAGTTGTGACTCATCTCTGGGATCCAATGTTTCAATTTTGCCCCCTCTTCCACTTGATAAGTAGTAGTCTTTTTCCTTGACTCCTCCAGTTCCTCTTGCTCGGCGTATGAATAATAGCATTCCCAAGCTACTTGGTACATCTTCGAACTTCTTCAATCCTACTCTTCCCATGATGATATTGTATGATGATTGAACATTCTTATCCATCACGAAGAAGCGTATTCTTTTTGTTCGATAAGCTGGCCACGTACCAATGAATATATCCAACTTGATCTTCCCAAGTGGAAAAACTTTCTCGCTAGCAAAACCGAGGAGGGGTCTATGATAAGGATCCAGTTGAGATAGTTTTATATTTAAACTATCGAAGCACGAGTAGAACATGATGTCTGCCGAGCTACCATTGTCGACCAGTACTCTTAAAATTATAACCGCCTTCATTCTCATCTTGATCACCAATGGGTCATCATGAGGATATAGAACACCTACAAGGTCATTCTTTGAGAAACTAATGACTAACTTCTCTTTGTTCACCTTTCTCGGGCGATCCTCCTCAGCGAGATTTATTCGTTGAATGTACGAGCAAGCTTGAGCCTCACAGAGGTAAGCTTTTCTCTCGGCAGTAAGGTCTCCTCCTCCTGCATCTCCACCTGTAATAACATTACAATCAAATGACCCAAAGCGTATTGAAAATACCTCTCGTTCTGGTTGCCTTGGTCTCTTGGGGAGATCGGGGTCGTCTTTGGGATCAACTTCATGGTTTCTTTTCTTGTTCTCCTCTGCTCGATGAGGATATCTAAACCTCTCTCTTGCTCGGTCGTTATTTCTTCTTTCGTTTCCATGATCAACATACTTTGATAGCTTTCCTCGTCTGATGAGTGTTTCAATCTCATTCTGAAGAGCTATGAAATTTTTAGTCATATGGCCATGATCTTTATGAAACTCGCAATACTTCGCCTTATTCCTCTTGTCAGGATCTTCCTTCATTTTCTCTGGCCAGTTTAGTTCCTAGTTGTTCTTGATTTCCTCTAGAACATGGTTGATATCCTTCTTCAAAGGAGTATAATTATCATATTTCTTCATCACGTCCCATACCGACCTGTTTTTTGAACGTTTGTCATTACCATTGTTCTTATGCTCTTTCTTCTTAGCTTTTTCGCCTTCCACCTTGGTTTCTTTGGTATCCATATTCTTCTTCTCAGCCATAGCCTCCTCGGCATTCATAATCTTGGACGCTTTTCCCATCAGGTTTGATATGGTTCTAGGTGGATCTTTGGACAAAGTGTAGTACAACTTGTTAGGAAGTAGACCACTCATCAAAGGCGTAATCACTGTCTTCTCCTCATAATCAATGACTTCAAGTTTATCGTTATTAAAACGAGTTATATAATCTCTGGTACTCTCACCAGCTTTTTGTCTAACACTTAACAAATGTGCTACTCGTTTAACTGGCTTTGCCCCAAAATAGAAATTCCCAATGAATAACTTGGCTAGTTGAAGAAAAGTTGAGATCTTACCCCGAGGAAGATTATTATACCATATTTGAGCAGATCCAGTAAGAGTTCTCGAGAATGCTCTGCATCTCATCTCATCTAGAACAGCATAGATGTCGGCTGCAGCTTGGTATTAGTCTATATGAAGGACAGGGTCTGTCTTTCCATCATATTTAGGTGTCACAACAGGTGCTTTGAACTTTGATGGTGTTGGAAAATCTACAATAGCCTGGACAAAAGGTGTTCCCCGAACAAAGGTTCGTTGTAGAGGGTTCTTAGCTTTAACCATTTCTCCCAATTTATCCTCCAGCCTTTGAATAGAGCATTTCCATGCATCATTTCCTTCCTCGGGCCTGTTGGTTCGAGCAGCTGATCGTGTTGAGGTGGCTTCCTGGGATCTATCTTGATGAGAAACTGGTCGAGACTGGGCAGATCCTTCCCTTAAGTCTGATGATCGTAAAAAAATCCTCGATGGGGCTCTAGGAGGACTTTTGCTCCTCCTAGGACCTAATCGATCGAAAGGAGATACTCTTCTTAATCTTTCTAATGCACTGGCCCTTTCTAGGGAGAGAGTGATACGTTGTTCAGTATCTGTGGCTCGCACTGACGAAGTTCGTCCAGGTTGATAGGAAAAATCTTCAGGCTCCTCATTGCGATATGAATTGGTATGCCTAGTACGCGAATAATATGCACGAATATTTCTTTGAATACTTCGTGGTCTTGAATGGGTTGATGCACTGCCATGGAGGGTTTGTATGAGTTGATGCATAGTTTCTTGCATGACGGTCTAGCCCTGAGCTAGATTTGTCATTATTCCAGCCAGATCCGGAATATTTGGCAGAGCAGATGGATTTGGAGGGCTTCCAGCGTTTCGATTGCTTGATTCTGGAATATCAGCCATTTGTGATGGATTATTTTTGATGAAAAAATGGTATTACCAGTCATTTCCCACAGACGGCGCCAATCTGTTGATGTAAAAAATTAGATCATATCTAATTATTCAATCACAGATAAATAAATGAGACAAAGAATTTTTAAAGCGGTTCAGCCTAATAAGAATGACCTACGTCCACTGTTATGTTATTGTTGATTGTATGGGAATTCTCGATTACAAGTTATTTCAAAAAATTCTGGTCCCCTTACAATGAGGATTATACAATGTATTTATAACCCTGGGGTTGTAATGTGAAAGGGTAATACATTAAATGATGTACATATGAAAGGGTGATACATTCAATGCTCCTTAAGCGTATACGTCTGAATGATAAGCATTTAATGAACAGTCAAACTGTTGGTTATCCCACTATTAATTCTTTATTCGAGGTGCAGCTCGAACCACCTGAATTGCTCGGACCAACTAAGCTTCTCGGTGCTCAAGAGTTTCTCGGAGCGTATGAGTTCCTCGGGGAAACAGTGTTCCTCGTTGTAGTATGGTTCCTCGGAGTGTGTGAGTTCCTCGGAAGTGTTTGTTGTTGCCACGTAGACTGCCATGTGTCTTCACTTTATTGATCCATGTCAGCAGACTAAATTTGGTATCAACAAGGCCCAAATCACATCTCCCTTAGCATTTCGCAAAATACCACCCCCACCACTATTACCTGGATTTTGGATTGAGCTACAATCTGTATTGAGCTTTAACACCTGTGATGGAGGAGGTTGCCACTTCACAAAACAATACTCCATAATAACCTTAAAATCACCCATAGAGTAGATAGAGACTTTATTAGGAGAATGGGGAATCAATTGAAAAATAGACGAAGAAAGCACTTCAACATTTCTGACTACTTTAGCAGTATTTTGAGATGATCCATTAAATCTACACTCATTCCTCTGACACCATATAGCCCAGCATATGATAATGGGCATCATTTTTTGCCAAATACCACTGAAATTATTCTGAGCCGAAATCCACCATAATAAGCACCTGCTTTTGATATCTGGTCTCATATAAGGAACTCCTAACACATTACCAAAATGAGACCAAACTGCATCATCTATCTCACCTTGAATAAAAACATGGTTAATTCTCTCGGTATGGGGAGTGGAACAATAGTGACATTTTGAGGGGCCATTCCATCCCATGGAGAATAGATTTTCAGCAATGGGAAGGAAACCTTGAATTAATTTCCAAGAAAAAATAGATAACTTAACTGGGAGAGCTTGCTTCCAAGATAGCGAATAAGTCCACCTGGATATAGATGTGTTTTTAATAATATTCCAGGTTGATTTAATTGAGAACTTTCCATTATTTGTAGCCGTCCAGATACTCTCATCCTTCTTGGTATTTAATCTGACTTTAATTCCCATGATTTTGTAGCATATCTCTTGGGGGAAAAGATCTGAGATTTTGTTCACATCCCATCTTTTGTCGACAGTCCACATGTCTTTGACTCTGATTGGATTAGAAGCTACAGTGTAATGGTAAAGGGGCCCAAAAGAGCACCACTTGTCCCATAAGGAACTGCACTCTCCCTCTCCAATTCTCCACAGGACACATTCTTCAGCTTCAGATCGAATATTACACATTCTCCTCCATATTTGAGATCCCAAGAAGTCTTTAGCTATGACATGATGCACTTTTCTACAATATTTAGCAAGCATGAGATTTCTCGAAAGATTGTCTTGACTTCTAAACTTCCACCAGAGTTTCATAGAAAAAGCTTTGCTCATATCAGAAATGCTTCGAATACCCAAACCCCCTTCATCTGTTGGTTTAGAGATAACATTCCGTTTACACCAGTGATATCTATGGTCACCAAAACTAGAGCTCCAGAAACAATTAGCAAATAATTTTTCGATAGATATAATGGTCTGTTTAGTAGGCATCAAAGCTGACAAAAGATATAATGGTATAGATGAGAGAACATGTTTGATAAGGATGAGTTTACCTCCTTAGGAGAGAATCTTGGATTTCCAACAAGCAATTCTAGATCTTATTTTATCCACTAAAGGCTCAAAATATCTGTTTCTCTTCCTACCTGAGTATATAGGACAGCCCAGATAATAAAAGGGAGGATGACTGCTTTTGAACCGTAAAACATCATAAATTTTCTTTTTGGCACCAACTGACAGCTTGTTAGACAAAGCCATAGAATTTTTCAGCTTATTAACCTTCTGACCAGACACCTTTTCATAATTATGCACAACTAACATCAAATTTTTTAGAGTTTTCAAATCGGCAGAAGAAAATAAAATAATATCATCAGCAAAAGCTAAATGATTAATCTTGGGAGCCCCAATGGGAGTTTTAAACATTTTAAAAGAGGTTTTGGAGTGAAGCTGGTTTAAATTCCTGAAAAAAGCCTCTGCCATGATGATAAAAAGACCTGGAGATAATGGATCCCCATGCTTGAGCCCTCTACCTGATTTAAAAAAGCCTTTGTGAACACCATTTATCAAAATTAAGAACTAATTATTTGACAAAACCCTCCAAATCATATATATCCAGGTTTCATTGAATCCCAATTTCCTCATTACTTGGATAAGGAAATACAATGAGACTCTATCATAAGCTTTAGCCATGTCCAACTTGATGGATACATCACCTTCAAAGTTTTTATAATTGATCATGTGGAACATTTCTTGAGCAATAAGAATATTATCTGTAATATCTCTGCCTTTAATGAACCCACTCTGATTAGCAGATATAAATTGAGGAAGAATTTGTCCAAGTCTAGAAGCCAACACTTTAGTAAATATCTTATTAAAGAAATTACATAAGCTTATAGGTCTCATATCATGGAGAGTTTGAGGGGATTCAATCTTAGGGACAAGAAAAATAAAAGTAGCAGAACAATTTTGGGAATTTCCAGACTTGAGAAGAAACATTGCACAGCTTTAACTATATCACCTCCTATGATATCCCAACATTTGGTAAAAAAATCGCCAGAAAACCCATCCATACCTGCCACACTGCTCCCATTAAGCTCAAACACAGCAGCTCTTACTTTATCTTCTTGAGGATAATCCGAAAGAAAAGAGTTTTGCTCTTCAGAAATAGACTGTTGGACACATTTTAGGAAATTATCTGCATTGACATAGATCTCCTTGTCCTGAAAAGCAGTTTGAAAAAATTTATGGCTTCATTAACAATATCAGCCTCATTGTCCAGCCACAAACCAGCTTCAGACTTGATTTTCTAAATCAAGATCTTCTTTCTTCTAGCTTTTACAGAATTGTGGAAAAATTTAGTGTTTTTATCACCTTCTCTCAACCATTTATCTTGGGTTTTTTGTTTCCAGAAATCTTCTTCTAAAGCACTCTTCAATGTGAATTCAGCATCCATTTTAGCAATGGATTCTCTATTTAGCTCAGATGGATCATCTTCAAAAGCAATTTCAGCTTCTAACAACTTATCTTCAGCATCTCTAACTGATTGAAATATGTCCCCATATGTGGCTCTGCTCCAATAAGCCAGATGATGTTTGAGGAATTTGAGATTATGGGCCACTGAATAGATAATTTTTTGTGCATGTACATACATAATTTTTATTTATTATAATTATACACATATTAATGTATTGTGTATGTATATTATATGTTAAGGTATAAATGTACAGAAATATAAAGAATCGACGATTCCGAGTTAAAAACTGGAAAAATAAATAAAAAATATTTTTTTGTTATTTTTTGAAAATATGATTATAACACCTAAAATATTATGATTTAGTATTTAAAAACGAGTATGTCAAACTCAAATTCTTGTCAGAATTGTATTTAAACATAAAAAATAGTATTATAATTAATAGTCAAACAAGTCTTAAATTATTACTTTGAATTAAAAATTTCTTTCTAATCTAAAGTCAATGTTTGAAAGTTACAATTATTTTTAAAAATTTGGTGGATGGAATACATGTTGTCAAGGTAAGAGCCTTTTTTCCCCAAAATGAAATCATACATTTTAAAGAACTGAGGCTATGGTTGGTAAAACATGTGAACAACTACTTGTAAAATAAAATAAAATAACCCCATGGCCCCTAAACTATTCCTATTTGACCAATTTAGTCCATAAACTTATCATTTGTCCAATTTATTCCTTCCGTTAAGTTTTCCATTAAACTTCACTGCACTAATAGTATAGGGACTATAGGGGTAAAAAATATTTTTTGAAAAAAATTGCTTTTTTGTATTAATTAATTTTAAAACTGTTTTAAAGTTTTTTTTTCCAAGTTGAAAAATTGCTTTTTTCTAAACAAAACGTAACACCAATGAAACTAACCCCAAATAGTAAAAAAAACTCGAGTTTTTTTTAACTCGGATAAAAAAGCTTTTTTTTTTCAAATTTTTAACACCCAATTTATTGGGATAATACTATAATAAAATTGGAATTAATTTTCTTTTCATTTTGTTTATTAAAAAAAATCAAGTGGGTGTTGTCAAATCCCAAAAAAAAAATCTTCTATTTACCTGTCAGTGCAGAAAATATCACAATAAAAGATTTTATGAAACAATCACAAATGGCGTAAAGTAAATGAAATCACACGCACGATAATAATTTACATGGTACAGTAACTTTTCTACATCCACATAAAGGTAACTCGTTCTTATTAAGTGTCTCTTTCAATCCCTTTACCCCGGGTAGGGGTGTACAATTTATAAGTATGTCGTTACATAATTTGAGTTGTTCAAGAAACTCTTAACTACCATGTGGATTAGTCATGAGGTACTTGAATATCTCATCCGAGATTGTTGGGCCAAATCGAAACCCCGTAGGGGTAATTTTATAATTTTGATTTTTAGAAGAATTAAATGGACGAAAATTGGGAGTTATTTTATCAGCCACGAGAGGTTCATTAGGGTTGAGAGATACAAAAGTAAAGAACGGACACAAAGGGTGTGAGGGAGAACAAATTCCAAGAGGGAAGGCACAATTAGCACCATCTTGCATAACCATCACCACCATCGTGTAGATCGAAACAAGAGGAACACACCCGTACCAACAACATCAAGAAATCAGACGACTAATTCGAGGCAAGTGCTTATTACTTGCTTGATTTAGTAATAATTATGTTCATAATTAGAGTAGTTGATAACCCATTAAATTATGAGATTTAATTTTGATGAAAACTTGATGATTTGAATCAGATTTGGGTCTAAATTTAGAAGAGATTAAATTCCTTCACGTAGGTGAATTTCTGGAAAAATTCTTAGGGGAAGTTTTGAAATATTCCAGTTTATTCGAGTGAGAGAAATTGTTAGTTAACAGATTTGAAACGTGGCTGGTCTACGAGAAAGTATGTTAGTTTTATACTTTAATTAATCCGGAACGAAGAGTTACTTCAGAAATTACTAAAGAGTTGTGGTAATTTAGCAATACTATAAAATACTTAATCATTAGAATAAAATACGTATGGTAAGTATACAAATAGGTTGGGAGAATACGTATAAATTTTAATAGGATGTGTGTAGGCCTATTACTTGATATTTTGATAAGTTCACTAATGGGTGATAACTCGAGGGTGCAAGGTTATGTGGTTAATACACTAAAGGGTGATAACCCGGGGGTGTAATATTTTTATTTAGCGCACTAATGGGTGATAACTTGGGGGTGTAAGGATATTAATTTAAGTGTACTAATGGGTGATAACCCGGAGGTACATGATTATTTTATTAATAACACTAATGGGATTTAAACCGGGGGTGTGATAAGCACCCAAAAGTGTCTATTTTATACCTCGAATAGATGCATTTTAGTCGCTCGTTTTTAATAAAAATGGCCTTATGTTCGTATTTATTTATTTCTCAGGTCATTACGCAGTTGCGGTACAAATAATGCTAAATCCAGTCAATTGCGACAAAAAAGCGGTCTAAATCATTCATCGAAGAAATTCAAAGAGACCGTGAAGTGAGAAGTCCATTCAGAGCTTGCCCCGATGTGATCTGATGCCCCGAAATAGTCCCGTAACCCAAACCTAAGCCTACACCGAGCCCAGACCATTCCCCGAGCCCCATGTGTGTTGAGTTCGTACCTAGATTACTTTCTGAATTTTCATAGTCATTTTAGTTGCATAAATTGTCGTTTCCACCCTTGAAAATTATTTTTAAAATATATAAAAAAAAGATTTTTAATAAAAATTGGAATCTCAAGTTTTCACGATTACACTTTCAACGCTAGAAATTGGATTGATACCCGAATTTGTCACGATACTGAATTTTTAACAAGTTTTATAGGTAATTCCAGGAATTTTGATACTCGATGTTTGACCATAGCGACATTCCAATTCCATATCCGAAGGAAGACACAAATTAAGAGTTATCAAATGGCGTCGTTGCCGATTTTTTGAAGATTGAAGCCCGTGAAGATTTGTAATTTTCATTTTTTTTAGTGTAGTTATTCCTTCCTCTTCCTCCTTAGACTGGTTATTTAGGATTATTGAGGCCTTGTAATTAATTTGGGTGCATTTCGACACCAATTTATTTTTTATAATATTTATTCCAAAAAAAAAGAGAAAAGGGAAACCGGACAAGGTAGAGAGAGGGCGTCCAAAGGTGAGGCTTTAGAAGCCTCTCTACTTTGGGTCGGTAGGACTCCCGGGAACGACTGAAGTAGGTGTACTTTCCCCCGGTCGACTTAACTCGGTCTTCACCCCACGCGTGTAAAAATCGTGGGAGGTAAACTGTTTATCACTCGCGAATCTCCTGCAAGCGAGTCAATTTTTATGTGCTACTTACTCCTGTATGCTTTTTATTTCAGTATCGCACTTAAATTGGATGGTTTGATGAATAAATTTACCTAAGACCTATACCTGATCATTGCAACAAGTTGTGATTTCATCACCCACTCAATTACATCTCTATTTTCTTGTTACCCGTGCTCTCACTTAAATTAAAATCAATCAACTAGCAAGCCAAGTAGGAACGGTGTTCATTAGGACCTTTTCTAAACGAGACCCTCGTAGGATACTCTAGTTTGTCCTTTCCACACCTGCAAATCTTCATTCAACTGTCTTAAGACTTTTGTCTAGGAAAACTGGGTTTTAAGTGAGGCCGCCCAGTAAAAACGGGTTTGTGCTTTCCCCAGCGTGGTACCGGATAGCTGTGTGTTGTAGTAGCTAGTGTGGTGAGCCTTAACTAGTAATCTTCTTGTCTCTCGGAAAGAAAGTAGGAGCACACTTTTATCGGCGAGGCCTAAGATTTCGTGATTTTCTCGCCTGTGGACTAATTAAAATTGACTACCCAATCACTTACCTTGAAGATAATAATTTGGCTCTGTGCTCGTTCAGACTTATTCCCTTTGTGTACGTGTCTAAATTTTTCCTTTAGGTAGTCCAATTTTTGCTCCAACTGTCAATTTTTCCATCGTTAGTCCATCGCCCTTTTTCCCGTTTTTTCTGCATTTTTTTAATAAAAACCAAAACTACAAAAATATTTTCCCTTTTTTTCGCCTCATTTTTTCTCACGGAAAACACTCCAAAACTATTTTTCCTTTTTCCTTCCTTCTTTTTCAAAAAATCCAAAAATATTTTCTTCTTTTTCAAACAACCAAAAATCCCCCAAAAAAAATTCCTTGATTTTATGCCACATTGGCAACGCATTGATCATCGATTAACCCGTTCCCCTAGTGCTCCATCTCTCAATTCCTTATTAGGTGATCGTGTCCCTATCGTTTCCTTTCCTCCTCATTTTCCTGATCCGTGTTCTTCCTCATCAGAGACTCCTAGTTCTTCCACTTCCCCTAGTTATGTTACCCCACCCATCATGGCCGACGAACGCGCTTTAAGGGACTACTTTGCCCCGATTACGGTCACTCCTCCTTCATGTATCGTCATTCCGCCCAATCCGGTCGTGCAATTGGAAATTCACCCGGCAACTATTTCTATGTTTCCCAATTTTCATGGCCTTGAACACGAGTCTCCTTATACTCACTTGCGGAAATTTCTCACTGTGTGTGCTACTTTTAAAAATCAAAACTTAGACGAAGAGAATGTTTGTCTTCGGTTGTTTCCCTTTTCTCTTCACGATAATGCATCCATGTGGCTCCATTCCTTGCCCCCGGATTCTATCCAAACTTGGGAACAACTTGTCAAGAAGTTCATGTCTAAATTCCATCCCATGAGCTGAACAAATGAAATGCACCAAGCAATTCAGGATTTTAGACAAAAGCCTACCGAACAGTTTTGTGAAGCATGGGGCCGTTTTCAAGACTATATTAATAGTTTCCCACATCACGGTCTCGATAAAAGTCGCTTAGTCCATAGTTTTTACAATGGTATTATCCTTTCTTCTCGCACCATGATTGAATCCATGCATAAAAGGAAGTTCATGCATTTGACTCCCACTGTCGCCCATAATTTTCTCCTTGAATTAGGCGATGACTCCCAAGATTGGGAAGGTACCAATGTGTTTTCAAGATCCGATCCTCCACGTGTAGGGAACACTTCTGAGGTAAAAAATGATCCTGATTTTAAAACTTTGCTACACAACTTACAATCATTAACTAAAATCGTTGACGCTCTCAGTTGTACTATGCAACAAAATCCTTTCTAAACAAGAAATGACTGTCAACGATTCTAGTCCTTCCTCTTGCAGTGTCTGCTTAAGTCAAGATCATTTAGCTCATTTGTTCCCCCTCCTGCAAGATGATCCCAAACCCACCATGGACCAAGCATGTGCCTTTGATACCACTAGAAAACCCATTCCCCCATCGTTTACTTACAATCCTAACAATAGGAATCACCCATATTTCTCTTATAAGTGCGACCAAAACTTCGCTCCTTCCCAACCACAACAACATGTTAGTCGTACACCTAGGTTTCCACATAACCCACAAAGGTAACCTCGCCCTCCTGTCCCATATCAGTCTGTTCCTTACCATTAATCGCACTTTCCATCTTCCTTTGTCCCCCACAACGGACATTCAAACACCAATAATCATCTTGTTCCTGTTCCCCCTCCTTCCTTTGAGTATTCACAACCACTTAATTCTCAGCGCGAGTTGGTTCCCACCATCTTATGCCCCTCCGCCCAATTCTTCCACCTCTTCTCTCGAGAATCTCCTCACTTAGTTTATGACCACTCAGACTCAAGCCCTCTAACGGCTTGAGCAGCATTTCAACTAATTTGAGCGAGCGAGATAAAGGTCATTTTCCCAGTCAACCCATTGCTAACCCGAAGGGTAATGGCAAAGACTGGTCCTACGAGGTTGGTTCCACTTCCCATCCATCCAATTACCAAGCGGATATGAAAGCGGTGTCTACTCTTTGCTCGGGAAAACAAGTTGATAATGGTGTTCATGCCTCCACTAATGTCCCTCACCCGAACATCCCACCGTTAGAGCCTATCCCTAAGGTTACCTCACCTTCTAAATCCCCAGCTCACACTGAGTCCAATCCTCATGAGCCCACATATGTTTATATGCCCAAAGAACCCTTCCCTCATCGGTTGACTCCCACTAAGAAAGCCTAGAAATTTGATGAGATCAAGAAAGTCTTTTAGAATGTTCACATTAACATTCCCTTCCTCACTGTGATTCAACAAGTCCCCTCCTATGCAAAATTTTTGAAGGACTTGTGAACTGTTAAGCGTAGGACCAATGTTTCGCGTGATGCTTTCCTCACTGAGCAAGATACGTCCCTTCTACATAATAAAGTTGTTGTGAAGTATAAAGAGCCTGGTTGTCCAACTGTCTCTTGCATGTTAGGCGACAAGTTCACTACTAGTGCTCTACTTGATCTAGGGGCTAGTGTTAATTTGTTACCTTACTCCCTATACCTTGAGTTAGGTTTATAAAACATAAAACCTACACGAGTTACTCTTCAACTTGTTGATCATTTCATGAAAGTACCTAAAGGTATCGTTGAAGACATTTTGGTGAAAGTTTCAGACTTTTATTATCCTGTGGATTTCATCATCTTAGACACTCCTGCACCCGACCCAACCAATACTCTTATCATATTGGGTCGTCCCTTTCTAGCCGCTGCCAATGCCATCATCAATTATCACGACGGTTCCATGAATCTCTCTTTTGGAAACATGATTGTAGAAGTCAATATATTCCACCTTAGGAAAAAATCGGTTGATGTCGATTCTATTGATGAGGTGTGTGTGATTAACTCCTTAGTTAATGAAATGTTGGACCACACTTACCCTGACGATCCTCTCCAACAATGTTTGGCTCATTTTGGATCGGACTTTGACATTGATTCCTTCATCTCTGAACTTAATGCCCTACTAGATTCCACTCCACTGATGGTCACTTACTCTTGGGATCCTCCCTTCGAGCCCCTTTATGATGATACTATTCACTCTTTGAATCACCTTGTTCCATCTTCTGAACTCTCGACCACATCAACTTCCTCCACTTTATGCACCAAGAACTCTTCGGACTCTATTTATGCGTCTGAGTCCGATGTCACTCCTGTGCCACCTACTAGTTTGGAGCTTAAGCCCTTACCTCCTAAGTTGAAATATACTTTCTTAGGCCCCAACCACCATCACCCTGTTATCATTGCTTACGATTTGACCGCTGATCAAGAAGAGCAATTAGTCCACACTCTTACTTAGCATAACACTGCTATTGGTTGGACCATTTCCAATATTCATGGTGTGAACCCCAATGTTTGTAGTCATCACATTCATTTGGAGGAGAACGCTAAGACTTCTCGTGAACCCCAACATTGACTCAACCCTGCTATGAAAGAAGTCATGCACGCTGAGATTTTAAAATTGCTCGATGCTGATATTATCTACCCTATCTCAGACAGTCAGTGGGTCAGTCCCATTCATGTGGTACTGAAAAAGTCTGGTGTCACCGTCATAAAAAATAGTGACAATGAGCTTGTTCCCACCCGTATGCAAACGGACTGGCGTATTTGTATTGACTATCGAAAGCTAAATGCGATCACTCATAAGGACCATTTTTCTCTTCCCTATATCGACCAAATGCTCGAACATTTAGCTGGTCATGCGTATTACTGCTTCCTTGACGGCTATTCAGGATACAACGAAATTACAATTGCCCCTAAAGACTAAGATAAAACTACCTTCACGTGTCCCTTTGGCACTTTTGCCTACTCTCGCATGCCCTTTGGACTTTACGATTCACCTGTGAATTTTCAACGGTGTATGATTATCATTTTTAGCGACATGGTAGAAAGTTTTCTCAAAATCTTTATGGATGATTTTTCTGTGTTTGGTTCTTTCTTCGAACAATGACTTTCTCACCTCACTATGGTCCTCAAACGTTATTAAGAAAAGAAATTGGTCCTCAATTGGGAAAAATGTCATTTTATGGTAAAAAAAATGGGATTATTTTAGGTCATGTCGTCTCTTGTGACGGTATTAGAGTAGATAAAGAAAAAAGACATAATCTCCTCGCTTCCCATTCCTAAGTCCGTTAAGGACATTTTCTCCTTCTTAGGACATGCGGGATTCTACCGTCGTTTCATCAAGGACTTTTCAAAAATCGCTCGACCTTTAACCACCCTTTTATCCAAAGATCTTCCCTTTTTCATTGATGACGCGTGTGTTTCTTCTTTTGAGCGCCTTAAAGCCGAGCTCACTTCTTCTCCTAACATTCAGCTTCCTAATTGGTCTTTACCATTTGAGCTCATGTGTGACGCATCTGATTTTTCTCTAGGTGTTGTACTTTGTCAGCGGGTTGACAAGCTCCAACATGTAATTTATTATGCTAGCAGAACCCTCCATGATGCTCAACTTCATTACACAACCACTGAAAAGGAGTTGCTAGTTGTCGTATTCGCACGCGATAAGTTTAGATCTTATTTCATCGATTCACCTATCATCGTTTACACTGACCACGCCGCCCTGAGGCACCTTCTTCAGAAGAAGTATTATAAGACACGTTTGATATGGTGGATTCTCTTGCTTCAAGAGTTTGACCTCAAAATTTGTGATAAAAAAGGGTGCAAAAATTTAGTTGCAGACCATATCTCCCGCCTTACTGTTACGTCTACATCTGATCTTGTCCCTATTTCTAAAACATTTCCTGATGAGCAACTTTTTGCTATCACCACTTCGCCTCGGTATGTTGATATTGTTAATTTCCTTATTACAGACCAACTGCCCAATCATTGGTCTAAACAAGAGCATTCTAAGTTCATGGCCCAGGTAAAATTTTACTCTTGGGACGATCCCTTCATTTTTAAGTATTGCTCTGATCAAGTCATTCGTCGTTGTGTTCCTGACCATGAACAGTCAAGTATACTCTCCTTTTGTCACGATGGTGCCTGTGGTGGCCATTTTAGCTCCAAGAAAACCGCCACTAAAATTTTACAAAGTGGTTTCTACTAGCCAACTCTTTTTCGAGATGCCCACCACTACTGCCAAGCTTGTGCCAAATGCTAACAATCTGGGAATATCTCTCATTGTCACATGATGTCCCTCACACCCATTCTCATTGTCGAAATCTTCGATGTATGGGGAATTGATTTCATGGGTCCTTTTCCCTCATCTCATGGCTTCCAATATATACTAGTTGATTATGTTTCCAAATGGATTGAAGCCATAGCTTGTCGCACAATGACCATCGCATTGTGGTCAGGTTTCTTAAAGAGTTTGTCTTCACACATTTTGGAACTCCCAAAGCTATCATTAGTGATGGGGGTAAACATTTATGTAATCGAGTCTTTGAACATCTCATCAAAAAGTATGATGTTACCCACAAATTTGGTCTCTCTTACCACCCTCAGACTAGTGGTCAAGTTAAATTTTCCAATCGAGAAATCAATAAATCTTAGAAAAAATAATTAATCCTAATAGGAAAGACTAGTCCTTACGCTTGAATGATGCTTTGTGGGCATACCGTACTGCTTTTAAGACTCCGATTGGCATGTCTCCTTATCTCTTGGTCTTTGGTAAACCATGCCACTTACCTATCGAGCTTGAACATCATGTTTATTGGACTATCAAAGTCCTCAATTTTGATATCGACGAGGCTGGCATTCATCGAAAGCTCCAACTTATTTAATTAGAGGAGATAGGAAATGATGCCTATGATTTATCCAAGAAGTACAAGGACAAAATGAAGTGGATCCATGATCAAAGTATCCTCCGCAAAGAATTCCACCCTGGTCAGAAAGTGTTGTTATATAACTCCCGTCTTCATCTCTTTCCCGAGAAGTTAAAAACTCGATGGTCTAGACCCTTTATTGTTGAATCTTTTACTCCTTATGGTGCCATCACAGTTCAAAATCCTAATGATGGTAGCCTATTTCAGGTCAACGGTCAATGATTGAAGACTTTCTTAGAGCTAGGCCCCTCTCCCATTGAAGAAATTGACCATGTTGACCCCATTTATGAAGACTGACTGTTCAGTCTTGTTTGGGGGTGATCATCATCACCCATTTTTCTGACACCCTGTGCTTTCATAGATCTTATCTTTAGGGTGAGATTGGTTCGGTCTAGCTGAGGACAGTAAACTTAGCGCTACTGGGAGGTAGCCCGTTGTTCTTTGTTTCTGAGTATGAGTCTTATCCTGTTTGGGGGTGGTGTTTCACACCACCCAATGATTTTCACATGCTTTATAGTCTTGTACGTCTTTTTGTATCACATATGTTCTTCAGGTTTCATCTATGCCACAGAGTGCGGTACATGTCACTAGTGGTTCATTATGGTACTATATTTCCTCCCTTGTGCTTTTCATTTTTATATGCGGTTTTACACATCGAGGACGATGTTCTCTTTTGTTTGGGGGTGGGAAGTTTATCAGAATCGTACCGCTTTTGAAAATTTTCAGAAACAAGTGATTTTTAACTTTTTGTGCAGTTAAAAATAACCTTTTATGACTTGAATTGTCTATCATCCCTCTTTTAGAAATCTCAGAATATATGTGTTTGACTCAAAAATTGCTCTTTTTACCTTAAATTAATTAATACCTCTTAAGGCATACTTGCACCATGAATTCCTAAACTCAGCAATTTTGCACTATCATGATTACAATCAACAGTTGAAGAGTCAATATATTCTTAAAAAATCCTTAAAATATCACTAGTGGCGACTTAAAACCCGTGAGATTTGAGCTTTTCATCTTTTTTAGGGTTTTTACGTATCTCAGAGTCACAAGTTGACTCAACTTTCTTTGGTTACTACATTCAGTCGTTGCATGATCTCATTATTTTTTGAATTTGGCTTAAGCACTGAGAGTGACATCATCTTCGAGTTATAAAAAACATTGTCTTGTAGTTTATCCCAAGCACTAAACCGATTTTTTTACACTCATCTCTTTCTCTATCACATTATCATTCACCCATTATCATTTTCCATATTACCCTTATCCATATGTCCCAAATACCATCCATCATTGCCATTGTTTTTTAGAAAAAGAGTGTTTGAAATTTTCCATGTAAATTGTCTTCATTTGTGCTATGAAAAGAAAAATGTATCGCAATAAAAAAGAGAGAGAGAGAGAGAAAAAGAAAAGAAAGAAAATAAAAATAGAAAAGAAGAAAATAATATGCGATCATAAATTCAAAAGATGAAGACAATAGTCAATCAAAGTGTTTCACACTCTTCTCAAAACACTCCCATCATTCATCTTCTTCATTTTTCCTTCATACCTTACATAAAACCCATTTTCACCTTTGGTAAAATGCTCGGGCAAACGAGAAGATTGTATGGTCAATAACTTGACATTCTCAACATAGTGGTTAACATTCCTTCATGAGATCAGAATTTTTTTCATGTATCCGTCCTTTCTTATAAAGTGTGTGAGACGTTTGAACTTGTTTACATTTACTCACATCCTCACACACTAAAGAGATACACTTACCCAATTCTCAGAGAGTTAGATTCAGAGAGATATATCCAGTGAGAATTGAAGTCAAAACATCGATTCTATAAAGGCAATCTAGGAATTACTCTAATGATACTTAAGATTGTTTCACACTACACACGCTGAGTTTTAGGAAGGATTACGCTTTTGGTATTAAGAAATTTCATTTCTTATTTTGATAGTTGAATACGGTGTTACTTTATGTCCTTTTAAAGTTGGGTTGTATAGCATTTCATCATCTACTCAGATACTGCAAATAAAAAAAATAAAAATAAAAATAAAAGTTTTCGAATTTTGTGGGTATATTCACTGCAAACCCTCACGAGGCACCACGCGTCCTGTAGGGAAACCTATAGGTTTAACGGCTTGTTTCACATGCTAAGTGTAATCGCCAGTGCCTGTGAAAGTGGCAAACTTTTGGTTACTTGTCTCTGTTTTCTCTCTAATTTTTGCTCAAGGACTAGCAATGTTCTGTTTGGGAGTGGTGGGATAAGCACCCAAAAGTGTGTATTTTATACCTCGAATAGATACATTTTAGTCGCTCGTTTTTAATAAAAATGGCCTTATGTCCGTATTTATTTATTTCTCAGGTCATTACGCAGTTGCGGTACAAATAATGCTAAATTCAGTTAATTGCGACAAAGAAGCGGTCAAAAGCGTGCATCGAAGAAATCCAAAGAGACGGTGAAGTGAGAAGTGCATTCTAAGCTTACCCCGATGTGATTCGATCCCCCGAAATAGTTTCGTAACCCAAACCTAAGCCTACACCGAGCCCAGACTATTCCCCGAGCCCCGTGTGTGTTGAGTTTGTACCTATATTATTTTTCTAGATTTTTATTTTTAGTCATTTTATTTTTAGGATTTATTTATATTTATTTAGAAATTTCTAAGATTTATTTTCTATTTTTCTATTTCTTTATTTTGATTTTGATTTTTATTAGTTTAGGATTAATTTTTTAGGAATTAATTTTTTTAGTTTTATTATATTTTATTTTATATATTTTTATTTATTTATTTATTTTAGTTTTATTTTATTA
The DNA here is from genome assembly GCA_949130495.1 of Sambucus nigra. Lineage (NCBI taxonomy): Eukaryota > Viridiplantae > Streptophyta > Magnoliopsida > Dipsacales > Adoxaceae > Sambucus > Sambucus nigra. Next base: position 386,797,208 of record OX422218.1, on the reverse strand, counting down.
GGATTATACACTTTAGTTTTAATTTTTATTTAGTTTGAGATGTTAGTTTTTTAGTCTTTTTAGATATTATTTTATTTTTAGTCTAGTTTTTTTTCTATTTTTTTTTAGTAGCGTTATTTTATTTAAGGGTCCAAATTAAATACACACACCCCATACTCACTCACACCCTACTATCCTACACCCATTTACACACCTAAGTAACACACACCCTCACCTTAACAAACTATACCCTAACACACCCAATTCAACTTCCCACCATCTTCGACCTATCACCATTTCACACACACTCTCTCTCTCTCTCCTCATCCACACACGTAAACCCATCCCTCATCTCCTCTCTTCCTAACCAAAACCCGGTGGATAGACCCACACCCAGTCACCGCCGGCGCAACTCCGGTGTACCTTGCACAGCCACACCCAGCGCCGACGAACCTATATCCTTCCCCTTCCAAACTGCCATCAACCCGTACCTCAGGCCGATCCTAAATCCGACCAGGAATACCCACGACCATCCCACAGCGCCCTAGCCACCTGTCCCTCTGACCATATGCTCGGTGACCTCATCCCAGCTTCGACCCCGATCTAACCCCTATTTCAACCCGCCTGTACCCGAATCAACCAACTCGCACCAGCCCCAAACCGGGCGCTCTCCAACTCGAAATTTCAACCACTTCCATCTCACCCTTATCCCTTTAACCAAAATCCCAATAATATCGGAGTCAATCCGAAGCCAAGAAAATTCCAACAATCTCTCCAATCAAAACCCAACTTCGTGGGTTATAAAAAAAGGGGAGCAACACATTTAGAGGAGACACCCTCAAAATTAGAAAAAAAAATAAGAAAAAAAAGACACAGATAGAGAACGTGATACACAAAAAAGGAAAAAATAGGGTAAAAAAAATAGTCAGAAAAAAAAAGAAAAAATATAGTTTCAGGTCTAGAAAAATTTGTAGGTTCACTTTTTATTTTCAGTTTTGTAATCCAGTCAGATTTTGTGACGAGTTTGGGACACGTGTTCATGCACACAGTTGACATAAGAAATTATTGCGTATCGTATTTCTTTCTCTTTTTCCTTAGTTTCTTGTTTGTTAATTGTGCTTGTGCTGAATTTTTAATCATGTCTCGCTAAACACCTCATTTAAGGGGTGGGATGAAACGCGTATGTTGAGTTATTTTATTTGAATAATTATTCTTTGATTCGTTCTAGGCTAATTAAATTGGGAAAAATCACACATTAATTTATGTAACGAGAGTTAATAAATTAATGGTGCAAATTAATATTTGATTTCTGGATTTCACTTAGAGATAAGTATTATTCTTAAATTAAAATATTAATTCTTTGTGTGCAATTCAAAGATTCGTACAAATTTTAATAAACAAATCTTAGCGGATATTTTGTTGAAATGAGTGTGAATCTTAATTTTTTATGTTGTGACTATTCCCGATTTAATTGCTGAAAAAGGTAAAATTGAAGTTAAGATTGTAACGAGAGTTAAATTTTAAATTCAATATTATTTCGAACTATTCAATTGAACGATTAGGACTTTAAATTAATTTGACTACGCATTGCAATCACACCTCTTGTTTCTTCTCATAAATTCTAAACTATATTACTTTCTAAATTTTCATAGTCATTTTAGTTGCATAAATTGTCATTTCCTTCCTTGAAAATTGTTTTTAAAATATAAAAAAAAAAACACAAAAATATTTTTAATAAAAATTAGAATTGCAAGTTTTCACGATTACAGTTTCAACGCTAGAAATTGGATTGATACCCGAATTTTCCACGATACTGAATTTTTAACAAGTTTTGTAGGTAATTCCAGGAATTTTGATACTCGAAGTTTGACCGCAGCGATATTCCAATTCCATATCCGAAGGAAGTCACAAATTAAGAGTTATCAGGGTGCAAGACTGATATATATATATATATATATATATATATTATACTAAGAGAAACTAGGAGCTATGACAATGAAGACAAAGGAATTTAATCTTAATGAGATAAAGACTTAAATATTCAAATAGTGAATGTGATAGGTAGTAACATGTGGTGGACTACTTATGGGGTATTGTATGGGCGATACGGGAATACTATTATTGGATGTAGAGAGTGTTAAGTGACTTGAACTAGTTAGCTTGGGTAAAGTTACTAGTACTAAATAGAAGATGCGTTAAGACTGCACAATAGAAGAGAGGTGATATCTTCACATGAGAGCACGAATCTAACATGCACATAATACTAGCTTTAAAGAAGTTTTAAATACTTGCAAAACATATATTTACACATCGAGCTCTGACCCATCTTTTGCATCTGTTTTCTCTCTTGCTATATATATATGTATTATTTCAGGTGCTCAGCCACAGGGTCACCAGATTTATGCAGCTGCTGTGGAAGCTGTAGGTATTTGCATTAGACCCTCCTATCTTTCCTCTCAGTTTATCTAGACTTCTCATTTAGGGCATGTGTCGCCCATTCCTTAGAAATTTTATCAGAGATTGTATTTAGTTTACTTTCTATTCATTCTAGTTGGATTTAGTTTAATGTGGTTCTTTGCTTAAGGTTTTGAACTGAAATGTTTAAATCTAGTCGTATTTATATCAATAAGTGATTCAGATTTATTATTTATCTTTGTTGATTGGTCAATGGTTTATATTTGAATTCTTGGACTTATTAAATAAAAGATTTTTGGTTACAAATTAAAAAGGGAAAAAAAGGTATTTTGACACCATCTTGATTTATATTAGGTGATTGTTAAAGTTAATGTTTTCAACGGTGATGCTAAGAATGAACCAACCGAATATTCTGTTTTAAAATTTTATAAAGTACTGATCACCCAATATTTTATTGGGCAAGGTGTCATAGGTGGTATCAGAGCATCAGGTTCTAGAGTCCTTTAGGATCTATACGGCTTACTGTACTTTCAGCTTAGCGTCCTTTGATATAGAGCCTTATCTTTAGGACTGTTGTATTCTTGTTTATGCGATCACGTCTTCATTTATTTGAGATTTTGGGATAATTGTGGACTAATAAACTTCTTTCTCATCTCACATGCCTCCTCGACGTGCACCAAAGGACAGGAATGCCCATCCAGAGCCACAGCCAGCTCCAGCTCAGGGCATGATGAATGCTACAGAAGTTACTGCCATTGTTGCACAAGCAGTAAATGCAGCACTAGCAGTGGTACAGCAGACACCACCTCAGGCACCACTAGTGGTGCCAACACGTGTTCCTATTTTCCCTACTGCATGGGAGAGAGTCAGGGATACCTTTCAGAAGGTGCATCCTTCGGAGTTCTCAGGCAGTTCTGATGTAGTGTTGACGAGTGAGTGGAAGAAGGATATACAGATACACCTTCGTATGTATGAGTGCACCTAGGTACAGAGGCAAGTCTTGGCTAACTTTAAGCTAATAGAGGCAGCCGTACAGTGGTAGGAGTCCACTACTACTTCAGAGGAGAGGGATTTGATATCTATTGCCAATTTCTGGGTTAGGTTCGATCGAAAGTACTTTCCTTCTGCAATCAAGACTGAGCTGAGGCAAAAACTTTTAGACCTCGCCCAAGAAGTGAAGACAATTGCGAAATATGAGGAAGAGTTCACACAATTGACTAATATGGTACCTGACGAGGTGCCTACTAAGGAGAGACAAATCCAGATGTTCATGGATGGCTTAACTTAGAGGATCCGACAGCATCTCCTAGGGAACCTTTCCCTACATTCCTACACAGATATCCTAAATGCAACATTATTACATTGTCAGTACAATTGTTTCCATGCTAAGGGAAGCAAGCGAGGAGGAGAACCCAGCCAGATGGGCAAGACAGGGGGAGGTAGTGCCAGTGGGGCACCAGCTGATCAGAGTCAGAGGTAGGGTTCCCAACAGGTGGGTTCTGCTAAGAGGTTTCGTTCAGGGGGTTTCAGTCATGGTCACGGAGGCTTCAGACAGGGCCAACAGTAGGGAGGATAGCAGGGCCATCAGGGCCAAGGTAGGGGTGGTAACGGCCAGCAGGGCCGAGGTTATCAGGGAAAGAGGGGAGGAAATTTTTCTAGCAAATGTTATACTTATGGCAAGATCAGCAGGGGCAATTACAGTATGGACGTGTCTATAACGTCCTCCAGGCAGCAACACCTCAGGCACCACCCGCGATTGAGGGTACGTTTCCTATACATGGAACTATAGGTTGAGTTTTATTTGATATTGGGGCGTCACACTATTTTGTAGCTACTCATTTTTCACGGGCCTTAGGGTTATTAGTCATGGCAGTGAGTAGAGTGACATGTGTAGACTCACCATTGGGGAATGGGTCTTTGATTTTCTTTATATGTCAGGACATAGGTATAGAGATTGGTAGCTTGGTTTTACCTACAGACATACTAGTGTTAGATATGCATGAGCACGATGTCATTATTGGAATATATTAGCTCGCTACGTACAGAGCCATGATAGATTGCTATAGCAGGAGTATTATCTTTGCCATTTCGGGGCAGGAGATGTTTTTGGTGGCAATGCCTTGCCCAGAGGGAAGATCTTCTACCCACTTGTATTACATAGAGAAGGATACCTCTAAGGAGATAGTGATTCCCCTAGATTCGATTCCAGTCATTCGTGAGTTTTCAAATGTATTTCAAGAGATACCGAGCCTACCCCCCAATCGAGAGATTTCGTCATAGACTTGATGTCAAGCACTCGACTGATAGCGCGTGCACCATATCGTATGGCCCCTGCGGAGATGTGGGAGTTACGGGATCAGATAGAGCAGCTGTTAGGCCAGGGCTTCATTCGTAGGAGCACCTCACCTTGGGGCGCTCTGGTGTTATTTGTAAAGAAAAGAGATAGTTCATTGAGGTTATGCATGGATTACCGAGAGTTGAACAAGGTCATGATACGGAATAAATATATGTTGCCCTGAATCGATGACCTATTCGACCAGTTGAGGGGAGAAACCTTCTTTTTGAGGATATATTTGAGGTCGAGATACCATCAGCTACAGATTGGGGAGCAGGATATGTCAAAGACTGCTTTCTTAATGAGGTATGGATCCTATGAGTTCAGAGTCATGTCGTTTGGGCTGATAAATGCTTCAGCCGTATTCATGGTCTTAATGAACCGAGTGTTCTGGGAGTTCTTGGATCAGTTTGTCATCTTCTTCATAGATGACATCCTGATTTATTCACACACCGAGGAGAAGCATGACAAACACTTGAGACAGGTTCTTGAGACCCTACGAGAGCATCATTCGTATGCTAAGTATGAGAAGTGTGGATTCTGGCTACGGGAAGTACAATTTTGGGGCATGTTGTATTAGAATTAGGGATATCGGTTGACCCGAGCAAAGTGTCGGTAGTGAGGGAGTGGGGACATCCCACGACACCGACAGAGGTGCATAGCTTCTTGGCGCAGGCCGGGTACTATAGGAGGTTCATCCAAGGCTTTTCAAAGATAGCGGGTCCATTGATGAATCTTTAAGGACATTTTTATCCATTATCAATTGTATGTCGTACTCCGTTACACCATTGAATATATTCAAGCTTGCATCGTCATCAATGTATCCGAATATCAAAGAAATCAAGGAATCAATTTTCTGGACAGCCGGACCGATCTGCCCGTGTTAAAAAGGAATCGGTCCGCCCCCAGACTGATCCGCCCTATACCCGGACCGATCTGCTTTGCTCAGAAACCAGTATACTCCAGATCGAATGCAAACCGAAGAGGGGTCTTTTAAAAATGAACCGGCCTGACCCCGGATCGATCCGCATCCATATCGGGCCGGTTCGCCTGGGATAAATTCTAACAGATCGTGTAGAGATTTTTCAGGCCCAGATTTCCTTATTTAACCAACTTCGGGGAGTTGTTTTCTAATACTTTCATAGACGATTTTCAGAGTCCAAAAACTATAAGTCTTCACCTTTGTGAGTTCCAAGACTTATGTTTTGATTCACACAACGTTCCAAACCTTTGTGAATCTGTTTGCAACCCAAGAACACAATCGTGTGTCTGTTTATACCCTTGTGGAGAAGACCGTTATTATTCTTCATTGCTGCCCTCCTGGAAAGGGAAACTTCTAGCCACCGACTACAGATCCAGTGCCTGTGGGTAATTCTGTGTCACTATATTTTCATTGTAATCCGAGAAATTGTATGTTATAATATTATAATGAAAATAAATGGTTTTGCCCCTTTGGGGGATTTTTCCTCACATAGATGTGTTTGAATGTTCTTGCATGAGTTATCATCTTACTCAATCACATATAGTTGCATGTTTAGGATTTAATTGATAAAAACTGAGTTTAATTAAATAATATCTCTATTTGAACGCACGCGCACTCTTTCAAATTGGTATCAGAGCAGGTTACCCTAATCTATCTCGTATTCCTAATTTTCTGCAAAAAAAATTTCTAAGATATCAATTTTCCAAAAAATTGGTTTTTGAAAACGAGTGTGTTCATAATGGAGAAGTTATATAATAAAATGCCAGTTTTTGACGGGACAAACTATGCATATTGGAAAGCCCGCATGAGATCTGCATTAAAAGCCATTGATGAACGTGTATGGATTTTGGTTGAAAGAGGGTGGATACCTCCCTCCGTCACTATTGAAAATGTGACCAATTTAAAACCTGTCTCCTCTTGGACTGAAGAAGAGTTTTGATGGTCATCTTTTAATTCTAAGGGTTTAAGTGCTATTTCTGGGTTTGTCACACCTGGTGAGTTCAATCGCATAATGACGTGCACCGCGTCAAAAGAGGCATGGGATGTTTTGAAACTTACCCATGAAGGTACTAATGCTGTGAAAGAGTCTAAATTACAAAATTTGACAACTCAATTTGAAACTATCACCATGCTTGAATCGGAATGTTTTGATGAATTTTATACTAGACTGTCTGATATTGTTAACACTAGCTTTAATCTTGGTGAACACATTCCTAATTCTAGAGTTGTCAAAAAGATTCTCCATTCTCTCCCTAAGCGTTTTATCCCTAAAGTCACTGTGCTAAATTCTATAGGTAATTTAAATACGATTAAATTGGAGGAACTTGTAGGAGATTTTCAAACCTATGAGATTGATATGTTCCCTAAATCTGTCAAGCCTAAAGATAAGGGTATTGCACTTAATGCCCAGGAGAGAAAAGGTGAGGGGTCGGCAAGAAAGAGGGAGTCATCTAGAAAAATAGAGATTGATATTTCAGATTCTGAGTTTGATTTTAATCTAGATGATTTAGCCCTGTTTGCTAAAAATTTCAAAAGAATTCTCAAATTCAAGAAAAATGGTAATTTTAAAGATAAAAAGAAGTTTGAGAAAAATAAGTTTGAAAAGAAAATTGAAAAAGTTTTTAAAGACCCTCCTAAGAAGGAGAGTGAGAGATGCTTTGAGTGCGACGGTATGGGTCATAGAGCCTTTGAGTGTGCTACTAGGCTGAATAGAGAAAAGGCCAAAATTTTCCTTAATGCTACCCTTAGTGACGACAGTGAGGTCGAGTCGGTGGATTCTCAAAATGAGTCACCGCATGAGTGTAACTTCACCGCATTCATGGCTAGTCATGTGAATACTTCTAGTGCTCCTCACGACGATGAGGATGCTACTTCACAGGGACACCTCGACAGTGAGATCGATGTGAGTGAGGAGGAGGATGACACAAGTGAGAGCGAGAATGATATCCAACGCGCCTACACCGAGCTTTATTCTGAGTCATTCAAAACTAAAAAGTGTAATAAAGCGTTAGTTCTTAGGATCACCTCTTTAGAGGAAGACTTATGAAAAGTGATAGAGAGAGAGTCCTTCACCTGCACTACCTTAAGAGAGAGATAATCTACATGTGATGAGAAAGAGAGTTGTTTAGAGTGAAAAATGGTGTTTTAAGAAAGAGAGAGGGGACTTGACCAAACAAGTGGCTAGTCTTACGAGTGAGCTCTATTACTCATGATCTTGAGAGAGCACGGGAAGTCAAGGTTCAAATCGAGGACAGATCTATAAAGATGTTCCTCGACCCCGCTTTAGGTTTGGTTATAGGATGGTAATTGGTTTTGATGGTGCCTCCATGTCCCAAATTGCACCTGGACCAGTTCCTGAGTTTACTACGACTCCTTATGGCCATCGTCAAAAATCTCGAAAGAGAGTTCGACCAAGAAAAGAAAACCAAAGTCCGCCTTTGACTGTGTTCTTTTGTATATATTGCAAAAGAAAAGGCCACCTTAGGGAGTTTTGCTATAGTATGGGTCGGACACGACGTACTACTGCTCCACCATAGCATACTGATGATTTTACCAGTTTGAGATAGCGAGTTGAGTTTTTAGCTGCCACATCACAGAGTTTGATGGAGGAACTCCGACGGATGTCTTTACCATCAGTGAATGCTTCTCACATTCCGGCTAACACCAACAACAATAAAGGTAAACAAAAGGTCACCACTACTTGGGTACCTAAGAAAGATAAAAAGGCCTTTGTTGTTCATGTCGCTCTCAAAACACATAATACCTCACAGTGGTATTTTGATAGTGGGTGCTCCAGACATATGAAAGGTGATGCCTCATTTTTTACATCTCTTGAGGATTATCAGGATGGCAGAGTCACCTTTGAAGATGGGAGCAAGTTTAGCATTGTAGGATGAGGTACTATAGAGTTACCAGGATTTCCTAATCTAGAAAATATTTTGTACGTCAAAGGTTTGAAAGTAAACCTTCTCAGCATTAGCCAGTTGTGCGACGCTGACTTTGCAGTAAAGTTTGACCGGGACGCGTGTAATGTCTACAATCAATCCAAAAAACTTTTAGTGCAAGGGATGAGGACCGAGGACAATTTCTATGGGACTGTGCCCACTTCCTCACTTATCTGCAATAGCGCCACAATCACTCCTATGGATATGTGGCACCAACGTCTAGGTCACGTGAACGTGAGAGACTTGACTCGTTTAGCCAAAAAGGACCTAGTACGTGGCTTACCATCTCTTGAAAAGTCAACTTCCACGATTTGTGGACCCTGTCAGTTGGGAAAGCAAATTCGGAGCCCTCATAGGACGTTGTATTCCATTACCACCTCCCGAGTTCTTGAGCTGATTCACATGGATCTTATAGGTCCTACTCATACTGAGAGTTTGGGTGGTAAGAGGTATATCCTCGTAATGGTAGACGATTTCTCCAGATATTCTATTGTAGGTTTTCTGAGGGAGAAATCCGATGATGTTGAGTTTATAACAACCAAGTGTCGTGTCCTACAAAATCAACATGGAGTCACTATTAATAGGATTCGTAGTGACAACGGAATAGACTTTAAGGAAGCAAAAGTAGATCTATATTATTATAGCCTAGGGATCAAACATGAGTTTTTTGCTGTGAAGACTCCTCAGCAAAATGGGATTGTTGAGAGAAAGAATAGGACGATCCGGGAAATGGTTAGATCTATGCTTCTAGGTCATAATGTTTCTAGGAGATTTTGGGCAGAGACAGTGTCTACTGCATGCCACACGGTGAATAGGGTTTACTTACGTCCACACACACTTAAGACGCCTTATGAATTGTGGACCGGAAAAAAACCCAACCTTGCATATTTCCGTGTTTTGGGGAGTAAATGCTACATCCTACGGGATCGAGAGCAATTAGGAAAGTTTGACTCCCGAAGTGACTAAGGAATCTTGCTAGGATATTCATTAAATATTAGAGCATACCGAGTTTTTAACTTGAAGAGATCTAAGGTTATGGAATCAATAAACGTCATCGTGCAAGATGATGAACCTCCGACGATTATTGATCCTAACCTTCAGTGTGAGGATGAGGACTTTTATGGGACTTATTTACTTGTCCCTCTCCCACACTCTATGGACCCTACCCCTGTGTTAGGGGACACACCTGCTTGGGTTCGCAAGAGTCATGACCCTTCTCACATTATTGGTGATCCCACTCTAGGGGTCAAGACTCGTGCTCTGCTAGAGAACGTCGTTAGCCACTTTTGCTACCCATCCAAAGTTGAGCCCAAGAATCATAAAGAAGCACTCAAGGATGAACACTGGATATCTTCTATGCAGGATGAGTTGCTTCAGTTTAAAAAGAACAATGTCTGGGAACTAGTCCCCTGACCTAGTGAGACTAATGTGATCGGTACCAAGTGGATTTTCAAGAATAAAATGGATGAAAATGGTACCATAATCAGAAATAAGGCTAGGTTGGTCACTCAAGGCTACACACAGATAGAAAGTGTAGAATTTGGGGAGACATTTGCTCATGTTGCGAGGCTTGAGTTCGTCCGCTTACTACTCGCCTTAGCATGTCATCTGCACTTTAAGTTATATCAGATGGATGTCAAGAGTGCCTTCGTGAATGGCATTCTACAGGAGGAGGTTTACGTGGAACAACCAAAAGGGTTTGAAGACCCTAAGCACCCTAAGCACGTCTACTATCTGAGGAAAGCTTTATATGGTTTAAAGCAAGCACCCCGTGCTTGGTACGAAAGGCTTACTTCCTATCTCTTAGCCCGTGGCTTCAAGAGAGGGGGAGTTGATATGACGTTGTTCATCAGGAGAGATGACGGTGATATTTTGGTTGCCCAGGTCTATGTGGACGAAATAGTCTTTGGATCCACTTGCTCCCAACATGCTCATCACTTTGAGGAGGAGATGAAAAGTGAGTTTGAGATGAGCATGGTTGGTGAGCTTACTTTCTTCCTTTAGTCTCCAGGTTCGTCAGCTAGAGGATTGGATGTTCATCTCCCAATCCAAGTATGCACGAGACTTAGTGAAGAAATTTGGTTTAGACTCCGCTAAGCATGCACGTACACCCATGAGTACTTCTATTAAGCTTAGTAAGGACACTTCAGGTAAGGACGTAGAGCAAACCTTGTATCGGAGTATGATAGGTAGTCTTCTCTACTTGACTGCCAGTCGTCCTGACAGAGCCTTTAGTGTTGGAGTCTATGCGCGATATCAGGCGTCCCCAAAAGAGTCACACTTACTCACTCTAAAATGTATTATCAAATACGTGAGTGGGACTCTTTCATATGGTATTTGGTATTCCTTTGATACCAATGACCGTTTGTTTGCCTATTCAGATGCTGATTGGGCTGGGGATGTAGATGGTTGTAGGAGCACTTCTAGTGGGTGTTTCTATTTAGGTTCTGCTCTTGTCTCCTGGTTGAGCAAGAATAAAAACTCCATCTCTTTTTCCACTACAGAGGCTGAGTACATCGCTGTCGAGAGTTGTTGCACGCAACTCTTGTGGATGAAGCAGATGCTGGAGAATTATGGGATTTCACAGGACACCATGACCATTTCTTGTGATAACACGAGCGCGATACACATATTTCGCAATCCAATCCAGCATTCACGCACAAAGCACATCAGGATACGCGAGCACTTTATACGTCAGTTAGTTGAGGAGAAAGTCGTATCCCTGAGTTTCGTACCCACCGATCGTCAGTTAGCCGATATTTTCACGAAACCTTTAGATGCCCTTAGATTTGAGAGTCTTAGGAAGTCTTTGAGGATTTTCATAGTTGACTGAGGGATTGGTCTATGTCTAGGATAGGATGCTTTTTTCATATCATATGCCTCCTATTGCTAGTTTGTTTTATATGTACTATTGCTTGTTGTACAACTATTTATTTATTCTTTTAAAAATCCAAAAAGATTTTCTTTTTACAAAAATTTTAGAAAAGCTCAATAAGATTTTTGTTTTTTATTTGCACCTTTTATGGATGAGAATTTAAGATAGCCATGTCATAATTTCATTCTATCTATCCATGTGACTGTTTGATAGAGATTTGAGATGCTATAACATTTCATCTATGTGATTTACATTGTTTGGAGTCCTTGAGATGTGATTCGTGATATCTTTCTACATGTTTGACTCCTATCTCCTTTATTGCACACATGCACGGATATATTTGATTATTTTTCTTGTCTATCTCATATTGGGTTGAGTGTTTCCATCTCAATTCTGTCTATACAACTAACCATATGCGGTAAAACTTGATAAGATTGGAATGCATGTAAAAATAGTTGTGGTGAGATTGTGTGTTTATTTGAAAACGGGGAAGGGCTGCGAAAGTTTCACTTAGCCTTTGCGATTCTAAGCCACCATTAAAAAAGGACCTAAAAAATTGAGGAATTTTATTATCCGGGGTCCAAAGAGGTTAAAAGAGCTCGAAAAAAAAATTAAGGCAATAAAAAGTAATATATGCCAAATATGGGCCATTAGGTTTCACCATCAATTCTCCAAAGTTTGAGAATTTAGAACGCCTCTATTCAAAATATATATCTGAGGGAGTTTGGTTAGACACTTTAAACGGGTTTGCACTTCCTTGAAAGTCCTGAAAAAGCATGAAATAGTTTTGGACGTTATTGGTGTGGAAATCACTTTGAGCTTTGATTTCTTGATTTTATTGAGTTAATGTCTCATATTACCACCTTTTTACACCAAAGGAACCTTTTGAGTTCATTCGTTAGGAGTATCCGATATTCATCATGCACATATGTCATGTTTGTATGCGTTGATTTTCCTATCGAATTTGATCACACCTCTACATTTCCGCTTTCATCAACTTGGTTGTTTTGTGTTCGTTCATGGTGTGATTTTTGTTTGTTCTGTTTGAAAAATTTTGAAAAACTTTTAAAAAATAGTTTCTTATTCCTTGTGACACCCCGATTTTGCTTATTTGATTTATTCTTCTCTTTTGTCTACTTGGGGACATCATAAAAGGGGGAGAAAGAATTATCATATTATGGGGGAGGTTTGAGATTTGATAAAGTATGCTTTCATAATAATTTGGTATCAATATCTTATTTCAAATTTCAAACTCGATACGTCACTTGGTATTGGCTTTGTCTCATGTGTGTAGGTACTACTTTGATGATCTCTGAATTTCACACCCTGATGAGGAAAGCCTTAAGATTCCTGAAGAGTTGAAGAACAAACGATGAAGTCTTATTCATTTATACCTTTTCAGTTTTGGATTCTTGGAAAGGTGGATTTGTATAGGCCTTTTAATATTTGATAATTCGGATGTTTGTTTTTTATGTATGTACCGGCATATACATAGGGGGAGATTTTTAAGGACATTTTTGTCCATTGTCAATTGTATGTCGTACGCCGTTACACCATTGAAGATATTTAATCTTGCATCATCATCAATGGATCCGAATATCAAAAAAATCAAGGAATCAATTTTCTGTAGAGCCGGATCGGTCTGCCTGTTTTAAAAAGGAACGGGTCCGCCCCCAGACCGATCTGCCCTATACCCAGACCGATCCGCTTTGCTCATAAACCAGTATACTCCAGATCGAATGCAAACCGAAGAGGGATCTTTCAAAAACGAATCGGTCCGACCCCGGATCGATCCGTATCCATACTGAACCGGTCCGCCTGGGATAAATTCGAACAGATCGTGCAGAGATTTTTCAGGCCCAAATTTCCTTATTTAAACCAACTTCGGGGAGTTGTTTTCTAAGACTTTCATAGACGATTTTTCAGAGTCCAAAAACTCTAAGTCTTCACCTTTGTGAGTTCCAAGACTCATGTTTTGATTCACACAACGTTCTAAACCTTTGTAAATCTGTATGCAACCCAAGAACACAATCGTGTCAGTTTATACCCTTGTGGAGAAGATCGTTCTTCTTCTTCATTGCTTCCCTCCTGGAAAGGGAAATTTCCAGCCGCCGACTACAGATCCGATGCCTGTGGGTAATTCTGTGTCACTGTATTTTCATTATAATTCGAGAAATTGTATGTTACAATATTATAACGAAAATAAATGGTTTTGCCCCTTTGGGGGATTTTTCCTCACATAAATGTGTTTGAATGTTCTTGCATGAGTTATCATCTTGCTCAATCACATATAGTTGCATGTTTAGGATTTAATTGATAAACACTGAGTTTAATTAAATAATATATCTATTTGAACGCACGCGCACTCTTTCAGAATCTGACTCACAGGGGAGTATCGTATGTATGGGATGATGCTTGTCAATTGGCTTTTGATGAGCTGAAAGATAGGTTAACTTCGACGCCAATTTTTTCTTTGCCCAAGTCAGGAGTAGAGTATCTGGTGTACACTTACGCCTCTTTACGGGGACTCAAAGGAGTACCTCAGCAGGAGGAGCAGGCTATAATTTTTTCCTCCCGCAAGCTTAAGCCTCACAAAAAGAATTACCCTACCCACAACCTAGAGCTAGCGACGGTCGTATTTTCATTGCAAATTTGGAGACATTACTTATTGGGGAAATGTTCCTCTTGTTCACAGACCACAAGTCACTGCAATACTTGTTCACTCAGCGAGAGTTGAACATGTGTCAGCGTAAGTGGATGGAGTTTATGAAGGATTATCAGTTCGAGATACAGTACCATCCGGGAAAGGCTAACATGGTTGCTGATGCATTAGGTTGTATGCCAGTAGGTGACGTAGCGAAAGTGTGGAGAGCAAAGTGAAGAGAATTGTGACACCAGGAAGCGGTAGCCCATTCCTTTATGTATGTTATGTCAGTCACACCCGAGATTGGTACAAGGGTGATATAGGCACAAGCAGCGGATAGTTTTTGCCAGGAGCAGATTGTACGGCTACTAGCTGGGGGTGTTGAGTCCTATTTCGTGATTTCTGATGGGGGTTTGAGATTTAATGGGAGATTAGTGGTCCTGGAGGGAGAAGACTTACGTCATGCAGTTATGACACAATCGTATGGATCTATATTTGAGGTACATCCCGAATGGGATAAGATGTACCAGGATATGAGGCGATAGTACTGGTAGAGTGGGATGAAGAAGGATATTGCAGAGTTCGTTTCCAAATGTTCTACCTACCAGATTTAAAGGTGGACCACCAGAGACCGCCAGGGTTACTTCAGCTGTTAGAGATACCTACGTGGAAATGGGAAAGTATTTCCATGAACTTCATTACTGGGTTGCTTACATCACATTGGGGTCATGATTCCATATGGGTTATAGTGGATCGGTTGACCAATGTAGCTCATTTTTCGCCAGTATGGACAGACTACACCATGGTCCAGCTTGCACAGTTATTCATTGCTGAGATCGTTAGGCTACATGGGGTTCCCTTGGATATCGTGTCTAATAGAGACAAGATTTTCGTGTCACTTTTCTAGGAGAGCTTTCAGGAGGTCATGGGTATAGAGTTGAGATTGAGTTCGGATTATCACCCACAAACAGATGGGCAAACAGAGCATACCAATCAGATGCTGGAGGATATGCTACTCATGTTTGTCCTTGATTTTGGAAGAGGTTGAAAGCCGTATCTTCCATGGTGGAGTTCTCCTATAATAACTCCTATTAGTTCAAGATCGCCATGGCCCCATTTGAGGCATTGTATGGCAGGCCTTGTCGTTCTCCCGCTTATTTGCTAGAGGTGGGGGACAATAAGTTGCTCGAACCAGAGGTCATTCAGGAGACTTACACTAGGATTGAACTTATCAGGAGTCGCATTCAGGTAGCCCATGACCAACAGAAGAGCTACGTCGATGCGAAGTGGTCCTTTCGAGAGTTTAGCGTGGGGGACCAAGTATTACTACGTATATCTCCTATAAAAGGAGTAATGAGTTTTAGGAAGAAGGGGAAGTTAGCTCCGAGGTACGTGGGCCTATTTCCCATTACCAAGAGGAATAGGCCAATGGCATACACACTCGGGTTTCTGTAACACTTACACCGTGTTCATGATGTGTTTCACATATCGTCATTGAGGCGATATCTGAGAGATGACTTGGCCCACACTCACATAGCGATAGAGCAGATCAATTTGCAGCCCGACATTTCTTATGAGGAGAAGAAAGTGGCTATCCTAGATTACAGTGGAGGAGACTGAGGTCAAAGGTAGTTCCACTTGTACGGATTAAGTGGCAACATCACAATGTGGAGGATTCCACTTGAGGCGGATATGCGTGAGAAATATGCATATTTATTTGTACCACGTATGCCTTACTTTTCGAATTCCGGGATAAAATTTCGTTATTATGCGGGAAGTATGTAACACCCCGTATTTTTTAGAACCTAAATAATTATGTGATTGATTATTATTGTGGGATTAATTAAATTAATATGTGAGAATTAATTGGTAATTAATCCAGATTTAAAATAATTATTAACTAGAGTGATAAGATTTAATACTTATTAACGAGAATTATTGAATATTACTGAGTGAATAAGTAATATGGAATTTCTAAATCTAAAAAATTATCGAGAGTGAAATATATGATAGTCTGGTATTTTAAGTCGGGACACGCGTGTAAGTCATGTCAAGACTAATTGAATGGAATATAAAATTAAACTATTTTTATGTAACTGGTATGATAGTTTTGAGTGCGCCTTTGAGTTCGGGAGGGTCAAAATAGTCAGAAAACACTACCCGGGTATTTTCTTTAGACTCCGAGAGGTTTTTAGGCCAAACCGGCACCCCATAGGGATAATTTTGTAATTTTGATTTTTGGAGGAATTAAATCGACGAAAATTGGGAGTTATTTTATCAGCCACGAGAGGTTCATTAGGGTTGAGAGATACAAAAGTAAAGAACGTCCACAGAGGGTGCGAGGGAGAACAAATTCCAAGAGGGAAGGCCCAATTAGCACCATCTTGTACAACCATCACCACCATTGTGTAGATCGGAACAAGAGGAACACAACCATACTACAACATCAAGAAATCAGATGACTAATTCAAGGCAAGTGTTTATTACTTGCGTGATTTAGTAATAATTATGTTCATGATTAGAGTAGTTGATAACCCATTAAATTATGGATTTAATTTTGATGAAAACTTGATGATTTGAATCAGATTTGGGTCTGAAGTTAGAAGAGATTTAATTCCTTCATGTAGATAAGATGTCATCTATGAATTTGTGATAATTTCCATGTACAAATCTGGGTTTAATTTGGAGGTATGATCTTAAATTAAGAACTAGGGTTCTTATTAAATAAATTTGGGGATTTCGTATTTAATGGATGTATGGTGAGGATTTAATGGTTCTAGGTTGATAGAAATCATCTAAATATGTTAGGACATCGATTGGGTTTGCTGCTTGGGTGTTTGGGAATGAACAGTAGAGGTTTTAGGGTTAAAAATGGTGGAGGAAATTCTGGGGAAGAAGACGAAACGGTAGGTCTCACGCGAAGGTTGCTCAAGAGAGATAGGTATCTCGTGCGAAGTCGCTCGAGCGACACGTGGCAGTCATTCAAACGACATTGCCATCTGCTTCGAGCGACAAGGTGAATTTATGGAAAACTTCTTAGGGGAAGTTTTGGAATTTTCCAGTTTATTCGAGTGAGAGAAATTGCCAGTTAACAGATTTGAAATGAGGCAGGTCTACGAGAAAGTATGTGAGTTTTATACTTTAATTAATCCAGAAAGAAGAGTTACTTCGGAAATTACTAAAGAGTTGTCGTAATTTAGTAATACTATAAAATACTTAATCATGAGAATAAAATATGTATGGTAACTATACAAATAGGTTGGGAGAATACGTATAAATTTTAATAGGATGTGTGTAGGCCTATTACTTGATATTTTGTTAAGTGCACTAATGGGTGATAACCCGGGGGTACAAGGTTATGTGGTTAATACACTAAAGGGTGATAACCCAGGGGTGTGATATTTTTATTTAGCGCACTAATGGGTGATAACCCGGGGGTGCAAGGATATTATTTCAAGTGTACTAATATATATATATATATATATATATATATATATATGAGATATTCTACTAAGAGAAACTAGTAGCTATGACAATGAAGACAAAGGAATTTAATTTTAATGAGATAAAGACTTAAATATTCAAATAGTGAATGTGATAGGTAGTAACATGTGATGGACTACTTATGGGGTATTGTATGGGCGATACGGGAATACTATTATTGGATGTAGAGAGTGTTAAGTGACTTGAACTAGTTAGCTTGGGTAAAGTTACTAGTACTAAATAGAAGATGCGTTAGGAGTGCACAATATAAGAGAGGTGAGATCTTCACGTGAGAGCACGAATCTAACATGCACATAATACTTGCTTTAAAGCAGTTTTAAATACTTGCAAAACATATTTTTACACATCGGGCTCTGACCCGTCTCTTGAATCTCTTTTCTCTCTTGCTATATATATATATATATATATATATATATATATATATATATATATATATATATATATATATATATATATATATATATATCTGTGTGTGTGTGTGTGTGTATTATATTAGGTTCTCTGCCACAGGGTCACCCGATTTAGAGACTTGGGTCGCTTGGCGTGCTGCAGCTGTGGTGTAAGTTGTAGGTCTTTCCATTAGACACTCCTATATTTCCTCTTAGTTTATCTAGACTTTTTATTTAGGGCATGTGTCGCCTATTGTGTCAATCCCCGATCCTCGCGGTGGGAGAGGATCATTGGTCCCATGTGTCCCTCTCAGGAGCGCTTCAGTTGGCATCATTGATGAGGTGAAAAATGTAGAGAGATGGAGTCGCCAGTCTATTTTACTCAAAATAGAAAACAGAAAAGGGAGTCATCCCGAAGAACAGCATCCAAAGACATACTGATACATACGAAACCAAAATGATTCAAAAAAGGGTCCAGAGGCTAAGTTACGAAATGGGAAGGTGTTACGCACTCATTCTGCCCTTACGGTCTCTTATGGGTGTTGCTATTTTCCTTTATTTCCCCGTGAAATGTGTGCATGTGTATACGTAGTGGACGTAGGGATCATCGACTTGTATCATGGAAGAGATAAAGCGAGTTATCCATAGGAATGTTCCTAAAAAGTAATATTAGAAAATAAGATTTATGTGATTATCCTAGTGTCGATCATTATAAGGGAATGATAACGCATGTGGAATAATATGCCACTAAGAACAAATATATGTATATGTAAATGTATAGAATCTAAGAGAGTTAAGTTTAAAGAATATAGAAAAATAGGAAAAAAGTAGGAAAAGGACTCGAGTCTTGGGTTTTACCCCGAGACGCCTACGTAGCCTATAGAGGCATAATTGTTCGCGTAGTTCGTACGCAAAACGAGGGGTGGGATTTATCCCATAAATCCAACCGGAGACTTCTATTATGTTTGTGTGTGTGTGTGTGTAAAAAGTTTTTTAGTTGTGAGAAAAGTGTGAAAAAAGTGTGAGAATTCCCGTTTGGAATTTATGATCAAATCCTCTTTTTCTTGTTTTTTGGGTTTTATTTATATGAAAATAAAAGATGTGCAATAATACTAAATAAAAAGTATATTAGGATATATGAGATGAGATAATGAAAGTACTAAGTAACAAAACAAACTATTGCGAATTTTGGAGAATTTAAAGAGGAAATTGAGAAAGTTGGACCTTCTTGAAGATCTTGAGCTTGATTATGGATGTTGGAGAGCA
Source organism: Sambucus nigra (assembly GCA_949130495.1). Classification (NCBI taxonomy): domain Eukaryota; kingdom Viridiplantae; phylum Streptophyta; class Magnoliopsida; order Dipsacales; family Adoxaceae; genus Sambucus; species Sambucus nigra. The sequence goes on along the minus strand of OX422218.1, from coordinate 386,777,874 downwards.
GCCCTTGCACTTGAGTGATAATGGAGGATACTTAATTCACCAAGTTTGATGAAGAAGGTGATGAAAGATGAAGGATGTAAAGGGATTTGGATGTGGAAATCACGCTGACTTCGAGAGCGGTTTTCTCACCTTGCTCAGAGTGATGGATCTCTGATCTTCCTCTTCTTTGGAATGAGGTTAGGCCCTCCTTTTTATAGGACCAAGGCATTGTCGATCGTTATAGACCTGGTCCTGCCAATCGGAAGGTGAGTTTGGGCACATTGCCGATAGGTAGGGTTTGGGACCTGTCGTTTGGCAGTCTCTTTTAGGTTCCTTCGAAAAATCGATCGTAGAGCGCAAACTATTAATTCGAATCATGCATGGGGCAAACTATTGGAAAGGTAATTCAGAGACCTTAGAAATTCCTTGGACTGCTCTCGGGTTCGGGAGTTAACTTTGGGTCAAATGTGTCTCGAAAGCGCTCGTTGGTCGTTTGGACGGAGAAACCTCCAACGCAAATGGATCGTTCATCTGCATGGTAAGTCTGAATAATGGACGGGGCAGACCGTTGGAAAGGTTAGGAGATGTACTTCAACATTCCAAAGAGTTTGACCTAGTTCAGGGAGTTGACTTTGGTCAACTGGTCCCTGGAAGCGTTCGGTGACCTTTTGGAGTAAAATGAATAGTTCGTCCGTATCGTAAGTCAGAATCGCGCACGGGGAGGGCTGTTGGAAAGGGGCTTTAGTGCCATTGGAAGATTCATTTAGTCTCGGCCGAGCTGAAGAGTTGACTTTGGTCAAACGGAGCCTGGGAGCATTCGGGGGAAAATGGGTCATTTTTCCGCACCATAAGTCAGAATTGTGCACGGGACACACCATTAGAAAGGGGATTCAGTGCCCTTCAAAGATTCATTCAGTCTCGTTCGAGCTGAAGAGTTTGACTTTGGGTTAAACGGAGCCTAGGGGTGCCCGATGGCCTTAGGTCAGTACTCGGGGTGTGACTTAGGTTTGAAAATATAAAGGAAGGTGCTAGGGACCTTAGGAGAAGTTAGGGGCTATTATAATGGGGTGTCTACACCTATTCCTTAGACATTTGATCATATATTGTATTTAGTTTACTTTCTATTCATTCTAGTTGGATTTAGTTTACTGTGGTTCTTTGGCTTAAGGTTTTAAACTGGAATGTTTAAATCCAGTCATATTTATTTCAGTAAGTGATTCAGATTTATTATTTATCTTTGTTGATTGGTGAATGGTTTATATTTGAATTCTTGGACTTGTTAAATAAAATATTTTTTATTACAAATTAAAAAGGAAAAAAAAAAGTATTTTGGCACCAGCTTGATTTATATTAGGTGATTGTTAAAGTTAATGTTTTCGATAGTGATGCTAAGAATGAACCAACCGAATATTCTGTTTTAAAATTATATAAAGGAATGATCACCAGATATTTAATTGGGCGGGGTGTCACATTGATGAGGGTGCGCTTGTCTTTGGGAAGAAATTTGAAGCGTTGGGATCTTCTTAGGGAAGGGCGACTCATGATTTGAGATGTTTCAAAAATCGTTCGTGTGACTTAATCGTTAGTTCAGCGACTTCAGTCATTTTTTACTCGTACTTCGTCTCTAAGCTTCCTCTCTTCGTCTTTTGCTTCAAAATCATATCTTCCTTTCTTCAGTGATTTTTCAAGGCTTCATCAATACTTGTAAGTTTTATCTCTAACTTTTCTATTGTTCTCTTCTTCTACAAAGTTTCACATAGTTGTAGCTAGGGTCTTGTTGATAATGGCTATGCTTGATAATAAATCCCTTTTTGAGTTTAGAAATTGTTATAATATCCCTAGCTGGGTGGTTATTGAATGTGTCCCCATTCGTTAAAACGTTCGTACCATAGACGATGGTCATTGGATCCATACCTTGTTAGTTTCTCAAGGGGGGTGACATTTCTCTCCCTTATTTTTGCATTTCTTCAAATATTTCAATATTTTTCCCTCCCAGTGCACTCCAAACATTTGGAAAATTATTAATGGACTACATAGGATAAATGACTTATATGGGACCAATTTAGGGACTACAAAAATTTATTATCTCTATGTCTTTTCGCGTACAAAAAGTGGACTCTTATATTTGAAGGCTAGGAGTGCTGACAGAGTTTTAGTTGTAAACTTACCTAATTCTCATAAATATTACTAGAATGAAGGATTTATTGGTAGGAATTGGCAATATCCTCCCTAACCATAGGGCGTCAGGTAGAGGGTACATTGAATCCCTACCTTTGGGAAGGAGTATATAGGTTTCTAACACGTCTTTCTTTTCCAGTTCCTTGCCCGTTGGTTCCCCTTTGTGCTTTTTTTATATGTTATATTTTTCTTTTTTAGTTATTTTTGTAGTCAGGGCAAAGAACCAAGAACCTGATCCCCATGAGCTTATGGTCAATAATATTTTGAAAACTTGGAGGGATAGGAATACCCTTGTTGACGGCGAGCATCCTCGGTCGGTAGCCTATCTTCTTGAGTATAAGAATGCTGCCTCCAGTTTCATTTCTATGCGAGTTGACACCATCCCTAATTTGAAGGTTCCCAAGGAAGAAGTTGGTGGCCATTCTGAGCCAATTCATCTTAAAGAATAAAGCAAGGAATAGAAAAGATGGGAGGAATAAAGATAATAGAAGGGGTCAGAAGAAGACAATGAGGAAGGATCCGGTGAAGAAGGAAAAGAGCAAGAAGAAGAAGAAGAAGAATAAAAAGAAATGGCACCTTAAAAGAGAAGGTCATTAATTCTCTATGATGATGATAACAATATTCTATTTGATCGGATGAAGTTTTTAAAAAGAAAATATGGGGATACCCCCAAGGCTTATGGCTCTAAGTCAGGAAAGAGAGAGGAGGATAGAAAAAGAGAGGAGGAAAAAGAAGAGGGTGTAGGCCCTAAAGGCCCCTGTTGTGCCTTCTCCTATTCTTATTATTAAGGGGAAGAGTGTGGCTGACTCCCCCACCTTGCCCCTGCACTGCTGGAGGGGGGCTATACTTACTGTCGACCACGAGCGATCGATGAAAATGGGTGGTGAACAGTTAGCCCTAAAATCGGCCCAAGGGATTACTTTTGTACGTCACATTTCTCCAAAATATTCTAATTCTTTCCTTCTGGCAAACTAATTTGTGTGTATCTTCTTGTTGCAGTTTGTTTATGATTTCACCACATTGCTCCGTGGGCAGACTTCCCAGTCAAAAAATAATGTCGAGCTAGAAGAGTCCCCAAGGAGCTCCCAAAAGGCCCTGTCCAATGCTAAGGCCATTTTTTACCAGGAGAAGAAAAGGGCTTTTGATGCTCTTAGTGAGAACTCGATAAAAGAGCTCGGCAACCTCTAAGAGGCTTATACCTAAGTAATTGATGATAAATTGAAGGTGGTATAGGCTAGCAAGGAGTTATCTGCCAAGGTGGATAATTTGGAGGGAGAGGCTTCTTTTTTTCGAGATAGCACGTATACTGAAGGTTGGGAGGCGATGTATGACGATGTTGAGCACCAGATTGCCTACGTTTGGCAGTTGGGCTTCAAGAAGGGTTTGGACTAAGCTTTAGCTGCAGCTGAGGTTCCTCCTGACTCCCCCTTATTTTCTCAACATAAACCAGGCCTAAACCCGATGGATATTGAGGAGCCTCTAACCAACCAACCTTCTATTTAACATGGGATAGAGCCTAATGATCTCGCTTCTGGAGACCTTCCTGCTGGCCAGGTTATGGGCAATGTCAGCATGATCGTGGTTGTTGGAGATCAAGCTACCCTAGCCATTGAGAAGGGGCCAACATCTTCTAATCAGGTGTAGACCTTCACCGTTGGTCTATAGTTTCTACTTTTTTGTATACTTTGCTTTTGTATTTTGTAATTTTCAAACTTGTACTCAGCATTTTCCCTAATTTATGTTTAAATGAAAAGAAACTTTTCGCTGCTGATCTTGTGTTGATACTGATATTCATTAAATCTATTACTTTTTTTATTTTTTTAGCCTAATGATATAGATGAGTATATACGTGTAAACTCTACATTGGGATAAATTCTTAGGCCAAATGTCCACCCGAATGTTCATAAGGCATTTATAAAGATCTGTAAATCACTGAGATCAAGAAACCAACAGTACAACGACTAATCCGAGTTGGTCTCTAAGATGAAGGACAGTCTTTGGGAGCTAAAAGAGGTTTGGGCTTCATTCCAAGAGGAGGTAAACGAGTTGAAGGCCAAGCTTCGGGATGCCAGCGAAGTAAATCAAGTCAACGAGATGATCTAGAGGGAGAATGATGATTTAAAAAGGGAGATTATTCGTCTGAAGGAGAACACCCCATCAGGGTCCTCTTTGGTTCTATGAGTATCTTCATCATCATCTAGGGGGTCACTCGAGATGAGACTCAAGCTGTGAAAAATGAGGTCACTGAGATCAAAGAGGATATTCGACAAGCATATGTAATTATTTTTGGGCTTCAGAGGGATGTGACGAGGTCGAGGCACTTATTCCAAAGAGGTCCTAGATAAGTCTGAGCAGATGGTTATGACTAGGGTTGAACTGATGCTCCAATGAGTCTAAAGGAGGCATAGGACCTTGACTTTAGCCGAGGGTGGCTTAATGCACTTAGAGAGATAAAAATTCCAAAGTAATCTCCCTTGTGGTACAAGTATCAAAACGATTACCTGGCCTATTGGCGCAATCCCTTTTTCATGGATGATTGGTGGATCCCAATAGATACTATTCTTGGTTGTCTTCTGTAACATTACATAAAAGATGTAGGAGAAGGGCTTGTGCCTCACCCAGATGATATCAAATAGCGTGTAGCAGATTACCTTGCTCTCCATCCTAGGCCATTGTAAATTCTTTGCATATTCTAGTTTAAATGTAACTTTCCATTTGAGCTAAATGAAAATTTGTTGTTTACTATTTCTCGATGTTTTGAGCTCATGCTGACTAAACATTTGATTTACTATGTAATCACTTGACCAAGCATCTCTTAGTTTCTAACTTTATCATTTTAAGCCTTACAACTAACTAAATGATATTGAAAGATAGTGCTAGTTATATATTATTTGTGTTTATCCATTCCCCTAGTCTAATATGCCTTAGCTATGTCATTCCATCTACTTTACCTTTTAGGTCATGTCGTCACACTCTCTTAGGCCTAAGCAAGATAATGGCGAGAATGCACCTGGTTAATGGGTTATCCACCCGAGAAGGTTTTTTACGACACACAATGTTGGCTACCAACATAAGTTGGATTTTGTTGCCTGATGATCCCCTGTATCGATTTTATGCTCGTCGGGGAAACCCTTGAGGTCTTTTATGTTTACAACAAGGACCTGAGGGATGTAATAATTGAAACAACCTGTTAAGTTTTATGATTTAAAAACAATCTAAACAACCTATTGTAATTTTAGGAGTTTAGCCATGCATGATGGAGATATCACTTGAAAAGGGTGCGTATTAATGAGATGTTACCGATAAGAGTTTAAGTAGCCAATTTAGAGATATGAAAGTAAAGGGACCAATTCATCCTTTATTCATTGAATACTATCCGAGCAACATAAAGTTTGAAAATAAAAACTTGCATAAATTAATCATGTTCGTAAAAATAAAGAAGATTTAAAAGTAAAACTTCTTGAGATTAGCTGCATTCCATGCTCTTGGTATCTCCCTCCCCTCCAGCATTTCTAGATGAAATGCTCCTTGAAGATCTTATCTGATTATTCTAAAGGATCTTTCCTAATTTAGTCCCAGTTTGTCGTCTGATGATTTTATGGCATTATCGAGGACTTTTCTCAGGACGTAGTCCCCTATTAGAAATTTCCTCGAATTGACCCTCTTGTTGTATTCCTTGGATATTTGATGTTGGTAGGATGCCAACTTGATCAAATCTAGCTCTCGTCGCTCATCTGGTAGTGTAAGATCAGTGCGTAGTACTCCATCATTGAGGCCTTGGTCGACCATAGTGGTTCTCATAGTAGGAAGACCTGCATCCAAATGGATGACAACCTCTATTCCGTAAGTGAGTGCGAAGGGTGCTTCCCTAGTTGGTTTCTTGGGTGTTGTATGATAAGCCCATAAAACACAAGGAAGTTCATCAACCGAGGCACCTTTGGCTCTTTCCAACCATTTTTTTAATCCATTAATCATGGTTTTGTTGGACGCCTCTACTTACCCATTGCTTTGGGGACACGCCACAAAGCAGAAGTGGTGCTTGATGTCGTGCTCATCACAGAATGCTTGAAAGAAACCACTATCAAATTGCGTACCATTATCGGTGATGATCGCCCTTGGTACCCTAAGCGAGTTATGATGTTCCTCCAGATGAACCTTATCATGTGAGAGTCTCATATGTTTGCCAATGGTTCTGCCTCTACCCATTTGGTGAAGTAATCTGTGGTGACCATTAGATACTTGTGATTTCTAAGTGCGGTAGGTAGTGGTCCCAAGATGTCTAATCCCCATTGAGCAAAATTCCACGGGCTAGTGAATGATTTTAGGTCGCTGGCTATCTTGTGAACTATAGATGAGTGATTCTGACACTTTTCGCATTTGCAAACATAGGCATCAACGTCCTTTTGCATGCGAGGCCACCAATATCCATCTTTGATCGCGCTAAAGGCTATTGATCTTCCACCTGCGTGACTCCCACATATTCCCTCATGAATCTCACTAAGTACTTGTTCGGTTTCTTGTGGGTGAATGCACTGGAGGTAAGGGCATGTAAATGATTTTTTATGAAGTTTCCCTTCAGGGTTGAGGTACAATTGAGCAGCCTTAACCCTAACTTGATGGGTCGACCTCCTTTCATTTGGCAGTATGTTGTAACACCACGTAATTCAAGGACCTTTAATTTAATTATATTTGGGAGAAAAATAATTTATTTTATTGGGAGAAATTAAATTTATGATTTGGGCGAATTTATTTAAATTGGAGGATTTATTTAAATTGGCAAAATTGAGATTTAATTGTTCGAATTATTTTTGTGAAGTAGACTTCAAAGAGTACAATTGTCTGGTTATATTGGATCCCGATGCGTAGGGAATTTTACTGATGAAATTCAGGGTATATAGGGTTACCGTGGATCAGAGAGATATAGCTCATTAGTAAATTCAACGCTAAAGACTTCGTGATAGTGAGAGCGCAGTAGGATATGAACCCTTTAGAGACGCGGGAGTCCATGATTATACTGGTGAGTATAGGGACGGGGTTTGAGTGTCCCAATAATATGCTTTGGGTTCTGAAAAAATCGAGGACCGACAATGCTGTGAAATAGTGCATTGGGAAAAGATCTTTTGGACCTTGATGGGAGGTGTTATACGCATAAGCCTAAATAAAAATATCGGAAGTGGGAAGACAGCATCGGATGTTAGGTCATCGGATTGAATGATAATTAGTGAATATGTGGAGAAAATATGTTAAGCAGAAAGCCACTAAAATATAGGGCCAGGGGAGCCGGGAAGTGTTACGAAATAAACACTGTAAGGATTTACACCACGAATTTATAGGTGGGTCAATATCGGGGAGAATTTTAATAGTAATTAGTAAGATCATCGAAAATATCTGGAGGATATAGCCATACCAAGAATGCGGGAGCGGAACTTGAGATAAATATGTTACGTATGTGATGATTAGCGGTTTGTGCAAATATGCACGAAATATAGGGTGCATGGGAACCCTAGGTGGGGCTAGAATATCACCTAGTCGGATGCCTAGAAGTTTTGGGGAGCAAATGCAAGGTCAATGATTTTAGATATATTCCGAAAAAAAAAGGGGAGAAAATGCCCCTCGAAATGTGAAACGTTGAGTGTGGGTATGCTTGGAGTGACATTGGGTGCGTCACAACCAATATTTTTATCACTAGGATTCGCGATGTTCTCTAAAATTATATCATTTCCAGGTACACTCATCCTTACGGACCCCTGACACGGTTAGCTCCCTGAATCAGTAAAATAAAATAAACGCAACGGAGGCGATCATAGTTTCCCCCGAAAATGAGACTGAATCATACCCAAGACATCTCATCCCTAACTACAGACGCTATGACCTGGGGACTATACTCACCCTGCTCCTCAAGCCAGGGGATTCACCCACATTGTGCAACCTCACATTTGATGGGTAGGATTGAATTGTAGAACAACTTCTTAAATTTGAAGAAGTCTATGAAATTGGATAAATTAAACTGTCATTTTAGAAACTGTTTTTAGACGTTTTGGTTCCGACAACGGCTATTCTGCCCACGATGACTTATAGAAAATCATGTTTTCTGCATTTTGTTCCTTGATACGGTTTGTCCAAAAATGACTCCAAAATGCCTCAAGACAGCATTTTAAAAAACTGGGTAGATTTGTGGGGCAAATTTTAAGAAATGTTATTTTTAGTTATTATTCCGTTAGAGGTTGCCTAGATTGATTGATTGTGATTGTTGTTATATTGTAAGGGCATTAGGCCTAAAATGGAGATTAGTTTTACATAAAGTGAGACAGGTAAGTATTGGAATACTTAAGAAAATAATCCATAAGGGAATTTAGGTTGAACTTGAGTAAATTGAAAACCTTATACTAATAAGTGTGAAAAATTTATTAAGGGGAATTTGAATAATAAATTCTAAATATTGTATTTTCGAGCTAAGTGAACGCGTCTGGATATATTGGTTGACTGACGTCAAGGTAATAAATTAATAAATGCGTAGTTAATTAAAGTTTAGAGTTGGGGAAATTGACTCGAATATTTTGGGGCTAGTTCTGCGAGTGCGTAGGCACGGATTTTGACGAATTAATTTATTATAGGGTTATATGATAAATTATGTAATATTCAAGATAAAAAGGGAGTTAACCTTAATAAGTGGAATTTGAAGAATAAGCTCTACAAGATAAAATTTCGGACCGAGTGAGCGAGTCTGGGTAATTTAGTTGGGTGACACAACTTGAGTGAACAAAAAAAAATGTAGGATTTATTTAAATTAAAAGTCGGTATATAGATTTTGCAATGTTAGGCTAGTGTTACGGTAATTGTGCATGGAGTAGCTTTGATTACCTATATATATATATATATATGTGGTGATTGTGTAGTGTGTGTGTATATATATATATACATATGTGTGATTTATAAATATTTATGTGAATAATATATATAGGAATGCATACCTCTCTCACCTGAGATAGGGGCTAGCGTATATATATATATATATATATATATATATATATATGAGTGTATATGATGATGATGTTTTACATAATTCAGTGTTAATAGTGTTAATTGAAATCTCGGGAATAGGGATGTTACTAAGGTGATTCAGGTTGGGTTGACTAATTATCGAGCGGGGAGATATAGCTCGGGATTTATTTTTCGCGCAAGGAAACTAGTGATAGTAAGGGCGCGGTATGACATGTTGTCTTTTGTAGTATAAGAGTGGATGTGTATACGTCAATGCTGAGAGAATGGTATTTGGGGTGTTATAACTGTGAGATCGAAGTTATATTAAGATTTAAAGGCTAGTAAAAGTCGGGTGTTAGTTTGTGAGGCTAAGCACGGGTACAGGGTGTAGGGGCGCTCTGGTTAACTACATTCGCTTAAGAAATATGTGTAGCAATGCTAAGGGTAAGTGATTAGGGAGCTAGTTGAGGCTGAGAGTACTAGGCTAATCTGAATTTCGAGGACGAATTTCATTGTAAGGGGGGAAGTATGTAACACCCCATAAATTCAAGGATCTTTAATTAATTATATTTGGGAGAAAAAGAATTTATTTTATTGGGAGAAATTAAAGTTATGATTTGGGCGAATTTATTTAAATTGGAGGATTTATTTAAATTGCCAAATTGAGATTTGATTGTTCGAATTATTTTTGTGCCGCATTTTTTAGGTAAAAAAATGGAGAATGTTATAAATTAATTCGGATAGCATTTCTGAGTGTACGATTGAGTCCGGATGGGTTGAAATAGTTGGATAAGAGTATCGAGGGGTATTAAATGGGTCTTGGGGTATTGTTAGGCATATTTAAGCCCACATAAGAGTGTTTGGGCCGTCTTTATAAAGCCCACAAGCCTAAAAACGGGATTGAGGTATTAAACCCTAAAAGTGAGAGGGTGTGACAGCCATAACACATTAAAAAAAATTTATAGAGAGAGAAAGTGGATGCAAGTGGGAGAAGATATGGGAGCCAAAATTAAGAACAAATGTGTGTTCTTCACCAAATAATCATCATCTATACCAACGGATTCAGACCCTACGAACCCTAAGGCAACTGGTTAAACTTTCTTTTAAATTAAATGCAGATTTCTACTCATATCATAGTGGGTGTGATAAGATGATATGGTTTTTGGGTTAGTTGATATCTAAATTGGGTTTTGATGGGTAGGGTTGCATTGTAGAACAGCTTCTTGAATTGGAAGAAGTCTATGAAATTGGATAAATTAAACCGTCATTTTAGAAACTGCTTTTTGAAACCGGTGATTATGTTCGCGAAGCCTCGTAGAAAATCATATTTTCTACATTTTATTCTCTGATACGTTTACTTCAAAAACGGCTCTAAAATGGCTCAAAATGGCATTTTAAAAATCTGGTCAAATTCGTGTGGCAAATTTTAAGAAATATTATTTTCAGTTGTTATTCCGTTGGAGGTTGCTTAGATTGAATTATTGTGATTGTTGTTCTATAATAAGGACATTAGGCCTAAAGTGGAGATTAGGTTTACATAAAGTGAGACAAGTAAGTATTGAGATAATTGAGAAAATAATCCATAAGGGAATTAAGGTTGAAATTGAGTAAATTGAAAATCTTATATTAATGAGTGTACAAAATTTATTAAGCGGAATTTGAATAGTAAATATTGTATTTTTGGTCCAAGTGAGCGAGTCCAGGTGTTAACGCAAAAATTATCCATCTACGAGGACTAGAAAAGGACACATGTCATCCTACGTGGCAATATTCGACACCCAGGAGAGTTGGTCGGCATCCGAGGAGTGTTAGTCGGCACCCGAGGAGAGTTGGTCGGCACCCGAGGAAAGTTGGTCGGCCCCTGAGGAGAGTTGGTCGGCACCCGAGGAGAATTAGTCGGCACCCGAGGAGAGTTGGTCGGCATACCAACCAGGAAGATCAAGGGATAACTATGCATTTAATGTGCATTAATGAAGATGACAGTGCATTTAATGAGCTTTAATGTACATTTATACTGTATTAATAGATGACAACACATAGCATACCAAGCAATTCAACAATCAGATTCGTTGAATGTAGACATAAATGTCTACATACAATGAATCTCTTTATCTCCCATCACTATAAATACATGTATTTCCTTAGCCAAAAGGGAGAGAACCAAGAGAACCTAGAAACCCCATACACAAGATACACATCCTTTCTCTCTCTACCCTATGGTGCTATTGTAAACCCCTGGGAATAAAATAACAGTGGACGTAGGATTTATTCATAGCCAAACCACTGTAAAAATCTTTGCCTCTTATGTGCTTGATTGGATTGCTTTCATCTATTTATCTCTGATCATAAAAATGGGACTTCGGTCTAGTTTTTTGCATCAACAGATTGGCGCCGTCTGTGGGAACGTGTTACAAGCATTGTTCTCCATCAAAAGCTAAGTTTTTTATTTTCTCTATGTATAATCAATTATATATTATACATACATCTTTTGATTCAATCATGATTATTATGTTTATATACATAAATTAATTGTCCAATTTTTATCTGCAAAATGTTGCATATCATGATTTTTAAATCATAACTGTTAGATTAATTCTTATTTAGAAATTTGAAAAATAGTGGATTTCATAAATCATAACTTTTTACTTGATTCTCAAGTTTCAATTTTATATCATGGAATAAATATTTTAAATGATTACATATACTAATATATACGACGATGATAAGATTTGATAATTTTCATTGTTGATTTTGAAATAATTTTTGAAAGATCTTTAATGTCTATTCAAATTCCCATCATGTTTTTAATGAGAGAATGTGAAAAGGTTAAAGACAATAAAAAGTTTTCTCATGGAAATCATGACCCAGATCTATTTTCTCTCTCTTCAAGTTTGAGTCTCTTTGCATTCATTTTTATGAACTATATACTTAATTTGGTTCATCTTCCATCTATGTAAATAAAGTCAAATTGATTGATTTTTGATATAAATTTGGTAATAACTTCGATCATTCAACATATTTTTATCTCTCCAAATAGGGAATAGGAAAGGATCAATATAAAAAATAATTTTCTCTCACCTGAAAAATCATTACCCACCTCTTGTAAAAGAGGATCAGTAAAACAAATCATGACCATATCAAGACTCTTTGGCACAAATTTGAGATGTTGGCCCCTCGTTCATCACATCACAGGGTTTCTTTGTCGGAATCACACGATATAGTGGATTAGATAATTATTCATTTAATTAACATTCTTAATGCTTAAATTTTACATCAAATGTTATTTTTCTGATCTAAGGATTCGAGATATTCTGGTCATCCATCCATATTGTTGGTCGGCATCATCTTGGGCCATCTCTTATTAAAGGGAAGCTTAACCAGACCATTTTTGTTTGTCAAAGAAAAGATGTGAAGATCCATCAACAGCATTGAAATAATTTTATCCAACTACGAGGTATCTTATTATTGGTCGGAGCCCCATATTGTAGCTCGGTGGAACCAATTGAAGGTCGACGATCATCTACTTATTGATCGGCGATATCTCAGTCTTGTTCGGAGGGTTCAATTTACTAGTCGGAAACTATCCAACCATCGACTTTTTGGTCGATGACATCTAATGTTGTTCGGTGCTGTCAATGCACCATTTTTGTTGATCGACGAAATTGCTTAGCTGGTCGGGGACCATTTGCTTCTTGGTCGACACCATATATTCTATAACTTGAGATATCCTTAAATGTTGGTCGGCAACATCCATGCCGTTTGTCGGCAGCAGTAGAATCTCGGGGTATTAAAAAATGCGAAGCACCCCAGATATTTCTTTAAACACGAGTTCAGCTCGGGGACAAACTGGGGCTTAAGTTTTTTTTTAAACTTGTGATCACCCCAAAAAATATTTTTAAAGCCAAGTGATAAATAATTTTCAAACATCAAATTATACCTGATTAGTTGTTGGAGATTAAATAACTTTACAAAAAACTCTACGTCTTATTTATGGCGCATATCTAATAAAAATTTGTCCATCTCACACGCATTTGGCATAAAAATATTATTTCATATTTTGAAATTTTTATTATTTTATGCTGATACACATCACATATTGTTTGGCTGAATAATTATTCTCATGATAATAATTATTTTCTCTAGTCTCGACAGGTGCTCGGGAAGCTTATTAAAATTTCATAGGGACGAGATTCAATCCCGATGAAAGCTCTCGTTAACCTCTCAAAAAGTAGTATTGCTCGACATCAGGCAATTGTGCCTCGACATATCAGCCAACATATATTATTTTATTTTTTGAAATTAATATTTTTATTTCTTAAGCATATACATATCATATATTGATTGGATGAGTAAATTATTCTCACGACTAATCAATTCAGCCTACACAAATGGTAGAGCAAGATATTAATTTTTACAGGTACAAGACTCAACGCCGATGAATGCTCGGAAACACTCTGGAAACTATTATCATTGCTCAGCATTATGAAATTTCACCTCAGCAAGGAACTATATATTTTATTATTGCTTTGATTTGTGCTCAAGCACGAATTATTCTATATATCCGTTCGGATTCATATTCTATATTCATCTCTTCATGGAGCTCGGCGAAATACTTATTATTATATTCAGCTCCGAGGAAAAGCTACAACAGTTATTATATTTCACCCCCAACGGATAGTTGGTCGGGGTAATTCTTATTTATATTCAGGCCCAGATATCGGCTCAAGCACAAATTATTCTATATATCCCTTGGGATTCATATTCTATATCCATCTCAACATGGAACTCGGCGAGATACTTATTATCATATTCAGCTCCGAGGAGAACTATAACATTTATTATATGTCACCCCCAACGGATAGTTGGTCGGGGTAATTCTTATTTATATGCAGGCCCAGCAAAGTTCTCGGCCATATTCTTATGTTCTGGAAAATATTATTCTTATTCGACATTATGCAATTGTGCCTCGATAAGATACTTATTCAGCTTTAAGGAGAAATACAACATTCGTTGTATTTCACCCCCAACGGATAGTTGGTCGGATAATTCTGTAAGGATACAAATTTCCAATTGAGTCCATATATAGTTTTGGCTCAATTCCGGACAAAAACATTTATTCATAGGATAGTATTTAATTGTAATATTACCAAGCCTATGAAGTGTTTGTTAAAGACGTAGCGGCAAAGAGTATAAAGCCTCATCAAATATGCAGGTTTGCGTGCCTCGTTTCTACGTCATCAACCCTATTTCCATGCTCCCAAGGTATGAATGCAATACTATATATATAGGAGCTTGGAACCAAGTTTATTGGGTGTTAGGTTTATAAAAACTGCGTTTTGTTTTAAGAAAGAATTAATTAAAACTTTAAATAAATGTTTATAAAGTTTTCTGGGATAAAAATGAATTTTTCAAACTTTTTGGTGGTTCGTTAGATATATCGTTCGAACGAGTTTTTTCGTTCGAACCAGATGTCGTTCGAACGAGTTTGCCAACGAGGTTCCAGTATAGGCCACTGACATGTCGTTCGATATGTCGTTCGAACGAGATTTTCATTCGAACGAGATATCCAACGAGATTCTAACGAGTTCAATCTGGAACGTCGTTAGAAGTCTCGTTCGAACGAGATTTCGTTCGAACGAAAAGTCATTCGAATGAGATGCCGGGCGGGAACAGTTTTTGGCAGTTTTTTGGCAGTTTTGCACCCACTTCCCCACTTGTTTTTTAACCAACTTTTTCAGACTTTATTATGTGCAGGAATAACATTTTCCAATCTAACTTTTCCATCCTAGTTTCATCTCTTAGAGAGAGTTTGAGAGCAAATTTGTTTAAGGAAAATGTTCAAGTTTTGAGTGCTATTTTTCAAGAGAAATTTTTGTATCACTCTAGTGTTTTACACCCATATTGTTTATCCAAGTTCTTATATACATATCAAATTGCTTGGAGTTTGTCACCGGTTTATCTCTTCCGTTTCAAAGAGAAGTTTTGGTTTGCTTCTACATCCATCAAATAAGAAGTTGTTTTCTTGCGATTCTACCCACTCGGAGAAAGGCTCCATATACGGGTGACGGTGACCATATAAAGTCCTATCGGTGGATTCCGAGACCGCGGTGGTGTTCCAAGGTTATCCGCTAGGAAGAGGTGTCTACAAGAAGCATCGAGGCTTGAGAGGGATCGAGTCGTGCGTTGTAAGTCTATCATTCTTGTATTTGTAATTCCGTATCTAGTGGATTTGTGGCTAGGGCCATCCAAGGTTTTTTCCCGTCTTGGGTTTTTCCTCGTACATCGCGGCGTAGTGTGATTGGTTTATTTTATCTTGCATAATAACGTAGAACGCATGTTTAGGATAATTACAAGATAAAATTTGGTTTAAATTATCACACTTCATTTAATTTGGGACTAAATTAAATATTGGGTAAAGTTTATTTAATTCAAGTCATTTGCTAAAACTTGGTTTCGCCTAATTTGCTAATATTGATAAATATGACTTAGGCAAATTCTAGGACTTGGATTAATGAATCGGTTTAAGTGAATATATTAATTGTTTTATTTTACTTCACTTGGTTGCAATTTTAATTTGGTTTTAATGAATTAAAATTTGTTGTTTAAAAGTTGAACCATCACGTTTTACGCTTCCGCATCACATTGATTTAGTTTAAAAGGAAATTATAATTGTGTTTAATTGCAAAAATTAAAATCTGGGGTTCCAGATTTTACAAATTCTTATTTATATTCAGGCCTGACAACGTTCTCGACCATATTCTTATGTTCTGGAAGACCTTATTCCTGTTCGGCATTATATAATTCTACCTCGACAGATCAACGAGGCATTTTATTATTTTTAACTATTCTTTATATCTATTTGGATGCATATTCTATTCTTATTTCAGCAAGGAGGTCTCCAACATTTATATTATCTTATTCCCAACAATCTGTTGGTCAGCTCCAAGGAGGTCTCCAACATTTATATTATCTTATTCCCAACAATCTGTTGGTCAGCTCCGTGAAGGTCTCCAACATATATATTATATTTTATTCCCAACAATCTGTTGGTCAGCGCCGAGGAGGTCTCTAGCATTTATTATATTTTATTCCCAACTATCTGTTGGTCAACGCCGAGGAGGTATCCATCATTTATTATATTTTATTCCCAACAATCTGTTGGTCAGCGCCGAGGAGGTCTCCAGCATTTATTATATCTTATTCTATTCCCAACAATATGTTGGTCAACGCCTAGGTGGTCTCCACATTTATTATATTTTATTCCCAACAATCTGTTGGTCAGCACCGAGGAGGTCTCCAGCATTTATTATATCTTATTTTATTCCCAACAATCTGTTGGTCAGCTCCGAGGAAGTCTCTATCATTTATTATAAAAAATGTATTCCTCCGGGAAGTAAAACTTGTATTCCTCCGGGAAGTAAAACTTGTATTCCTCTGGGAAGTAAAACTATATATTCCTAAAAATGCCAACTTATGTTGGTTAGGAAGTAAATCTATTCCCAAAAATGTCAACTCAGGTTGGTCGGAAATAAGAAGCTATCAACTACAGTTGGTCGGAAACATTTTATGAGTATGTGAAAGCGATCAAGCAAAAAGCATTCAAAGTTCACATTCCACACTTGGGGGCTTATATTACAGATATATTTGTTCATTTGGTGGCACATTCTTATAACATCATGCAGTCGAGCATCAAATTCAACTCCATAAACTCACACAGTCGGGGCCCCGACCAATCATCATTCAGGAGTTGTTTTTCTTGCTCATGAATTATTTTTGATATTGAAGTTCAGGAGGTATATTGAAATTCATGAGGCATATTCAGGAGTTATTATGCACATACTATTGAAGTTCAGAAGTCAAATTCAGCATCTACAGCATTGAAATCTTTACTACTACTGTCCCGACCAACATTGAAGACAAAGTTGTATGAAAATGTTTCGAAGTCCACCACTAGCTTGGTATTAATCAGATTGAAGAGTTGGGTTCAAAAGCTAGTATGTTACTCGACAAAGTATTCAGAGGATCATAAATTAGAAGAATCAAGCACGTGAAGTTAGCACTCATTTGCTCGGCATAGGAGGCAGTTGGTCGGCTAGAAAACCAATCAACATACTTGAAGATTATGACAAGCTACATACTATGGCATGGCTGCATCCAAATTCCCAGGTGTGATACATAGCACACGGAGTTCCTTAAAAGAAAGATTAGCAACCATCGATCAGCCTACATCATAGGTCGTCCAGGAGATAATGCAATTTATGTTGAACAAATCAAGAAGGTAGATCAAGAATTTCACGAGCACCGAGCAACACTGCAGAATAAATACTCCATCCTTTCAAGTAAACCATCAAGCATGGAGCAGTGGGGGCTTCTGTTAACGCAAAACCTCTCCATCTACGAGGACCAATCAAAAAAGGACACATGTCATCCTACATGGCAATATTCAACACCCAGGAGAGTTGGTCGGCATCCGAGGAGTGTTAGTCGGCACCCGAGGAGAGTTGGTCGTCACCCGAGAAAATTTGGTCGGCCCCTGAGGAGAGTTGGTCGGCACCCAATGAGAATTAGTCTACACCCGAGGAGAGTTGGTCGGCATACCAACCAGGAAGATCAAGGGATAACTATGCATTTAATGTGCATTAATGAAGATGACAGCGCATTTAACGAGCCTTAATGTACATTTATACTGCATTAATAGATGACAACACATAGCATACCAAGCAATTCAATAATCAGATTCGTTGAATGTAGACATAAATGTCTACATACAATGAATCTCTTTATCTCCCATCACTATAAATACATGTATTCCCTTATCCAAAAGGGAGAGAACCAAGAGAAACTAGAAACCCCATACACAAGATACACATCCTTTCTCTCTCTACACCCTATGGTGCTATTGTAAACCCCTGGGAATAAAATAACAGTGGACATAGGCTTTATTCAGCCGAACCACTTTAAAAATCTTTGTCTCTTATGTGCTTGATTGCATTGCTTTCATCTATTTATCTGTGATCATAAAAATGGGACTTCGGTCCAGTTTTTTGCATCAACACCAGGTATATTGGTTGAGTGACGCCAAGATAATAAATTAATTAATGCGTGATTGAATCAATTGAGTCGGGATATTGACTCGGGTGAAATTTGGACTAGTTCTACGAGTGTTTAGGCATGGATTTGGTCGAGTTAATTTATTATAGGGTATATAATAAATTATGGAATATTGAAAATGGAAAGGGTGTTAACCTTAATATGCGGGATTTGAGGATTAAGTTCTACAAGATGAGAATTTCGGACCGAAGGACCATGTTCGAGTAATTTAGTTGGGTGACACAACTTGAGTGATAAATAAATAATTGTGAAAATTATCTATATATCAAGTCGGTATATAGCCTTGGGATTATTAGGCAAGTGTTACAGTAATTGTGCACGGGTAGCCTGGATTTAATTAAATATATATATGCGGTGATGTTTAGTGTGTGTATATATATATATATATATATATATATATATATATATATATATATATATATATATTTGTGTGAATAATATTTATAGGAATACATACCCCTCTAGTGCTATCATGGGAGGTTGTGAGTGAATCCCCTGGCTTGAGGAGAAGGGTGAGTATTATCCCTAGGTCATAGTGTTCGAAATCAAGAATGAGACGCTTTGGGTATTATTCGATCTTATTCCAGGGGAGACTATGACTGCCTCCAATGCGTTTATTTGTTTTTACTGATTCGGGGAGCTAACCGTGTTAGAGTGTTCGGGTGCATGAGTATACCTGGAAATGATAGCATTTTAGAGAACATCCAATGAGTGCCTACTCAGGAGGATGGTTATATATTACGGCATGTGTGTGAATGTTGTAATATAGTGATACGTATATATGGTGCAGATATTTATATACGAGTAAAATACATGTTGTGAATTGTATTGATTATGCATATAACGTGTGAAAATGTTATATGTTCTCAAATGAAAATAATTATTAGTTAAGTTGACGTGATATATAACATAAAAATCATATATTAAATATACTCGGGTTAGAGAGTGTGATAGTAAGGATATCATCAAGAACTAGTTATAGGGTAGGTGGCTAGGTGGGTTATATAGAAAAGTGTTATATGTGCATAATAGTTGAGGGGTGAGTCGATCCTCAGGAGTGCGACACTAGCTTAAATATGAAGAGTATTCATGCATTTTAATTTACTGTAATTTAATTCACTTGCTAAATATTTTCAAAGTGTTTTGGGTTCTAACCCTTGCTATAAAATATTTTCAAAACCTTTTAGGTGTCCAGCCACAGGGACGCCAGAATTGTTCTATTCTAGGGTTACACAGTTGCAGCATATATGGATGTTGCAAGAATTTGACTTAGCCATTTCAGTCATTTCATTCCTAGAGTAGGAAGCAGTTAGTAATTTACTTGGGCATGTCGCCCTAATTATTTACTTGTTCTAGCGAGAAGATGTACTCATTTTTTCATTATCATAATTTATATTTTTATATTTGGGTTGTAGTCGGTGGTTTTCTTAACAAATGTTGTAATCATTCATTTTTAGTATTATTCGAATAAGTGATTATGTGAACAGTTTATTATATATTCTTTCTCTTGTTGTTAGTGATGTTTAATATAAAGATAAAATTTGACACCATGCCTTTTGAATACTAGGTGGTTAGTAAGTTTTAAAAAGTTTTCGGCAGTGATGCTAAGAATGAACTAGATGAGATTCCTGTTTAATTTGATATAGGACTGATCACACGGTATTTTATTAGGCAGGGTGTCACATATGTCACTCCATAGATAATTTATGATGGGATCCATCTAACTTGGGCCTCATCTATGAGGAGGACTTTCTCGGCTATGACTACTTGGTCGATACCAGGCTCCGCGAGGAACTCTATCTGAATTATTCTCATTAAGTCAAAGTCAATTGCTAAGTTGACTTCCACTAAAGCATCAATATGACTGTTCTGTCCTCGAGCGAACTGCTGAATTTCCACCTTTTCAAAGTCTAGGCTGCGCGAGGAACTCTATTTGAATTTTTCTCCTCAGGTCAGAGTCAATTGCCGAGCCAAGTGCTGCTAAAGTGTTAGCGTGACTATTCTGTCCTCGAAGGAACTGCTGAATTTCCACCTTTTTAAAGTCTTCCATAAGTCCTCTTACTACATCAAGGTATACTGGCATTAGGTTATTTTTAGCGTTGAAGTCCCCATTTACTTTCTTAGAGACCAGCTTGGAATCAATGAATACGTTAAGGCGCTCCCCCCCCCCCCCCCCCCCAGTAATTTGTCTTTTTGCAAATCGTCGATCAGTGCTTCATACTCAACTTCCTTATTGGAGGCCTTAAATCCCAATCTTATTCCTTGCACAATTATAGTGTCTTCGGGGGTGATAAGGACAATCCCTACTCGTACCCCCTTAGAATTGGAGCCTCTATCAACGTACATGGTCCAATCTTTAAATTGTTCTTCACGTGTCCCATCGACTGCTCATTGTTCACTTGCTCTACTAACTGATCTCCTATGAACTCAGCAATGAAATCTTCTAGGATTTACCCCTTGATTTCCATTCTGGGCTTGAAGTGGATATCAATTCTTTCGAGTTCGACTGACCAGTTTAAAAGTCATCTAAAGAGGTCGGCCTTCTGTAGAATGTCCTTGAGTCGGTAAGAGGTGATTACGGTTATGGAGTGGGCTTCAAAGTAATGCTTCAACTTACTTGAAGCGACCACCAGTGCATAGGCAAGCTTTTACAGAGGAAAGTGACGTTGTTCAGCGTCTAAGTGTGTCTTACTAGCATAGTAAATCGGGTGTTGTCCCCCATCCTTTTCACATACTAAGGTAGATCTCACAACATGATCTGATACTACCAGGTAAAGATGTAGTTGGTCTCTATCCTTTGGAATTACCAAAAATGGTGGCTTGCTAAGGTAGGACTTGATTTTTTCTCGAGACCGCAAACAGTCATCATCCCATATGAGTCATTTGCCCCTTTTTAAAAGTAGTAAGAATGGTCGGCAACATTTCTAAGACTTGGAGATGAAGAGATTAAGCATCACGAGCATTCTAGTAAGCTTCTAAACATCTCTCAACGTCTGAGTAGGCTGGACTCTAATTATAGCATCAATTTGGTCTAAGTTTGCCTCAATTCCCCTCTTACTGATTAGATAACCTAAGAATTTCCATGACTGGACACCAAATGAACACTTACTTGCATTAAGCTTCATTCGATACATCCTAAGGATCTCAAAGGATGTTGTTAAATCTGAGAGGTGATCGGCCTTATCCTTACTTTTAACAAGCATATCGTCGATGTATACTTCCATCGTTTCTCTTATCTGTTTGCTGAACATCTTGGTGCCTAATCTTTGATAAGTTGATCATGCATTTTTTAGTCCAAACAACATGACCTTGTAATAGTAAAACTCGATTGAGGTTATAGAGGAGGTTTTATCCTAGTCAGATCCATATAAGGGGATTTGGCGATAGCCTGAGTAAGTGTCAAGGAAGCTCATTCTCTCATGGGTTACTGTGGCATCAACCAACTGATCTATCTTTGGGAGAGCGAAGTTATCCTTGGGGCATGTCCTATTGAGGTTAGTGAAATCAATACAAACCCTCCAGCTTCTATTACTATTGTGTATCACCATTGGGTTGGATAACCATGCAGGAAACTGAACCTCCCTAATGGATCCTGCATCCAAAAGATTCCCTACTTCTTTCTCCGCTGCCTTATACTTCTAGAGGGATGTTTGATGAGCCTTTTGAGTGATGGTCTTGAAGGTTAGATTGATGTGAAGGTGATGGCAGGCCACGCTGGGATGGTCCCTGGTAACTCGTAAGTCTCCCAAGCGAAAACATCTATGTTTCTTTTGAGAAGTGCAATTAACTATTTTTTCTCTCAATCGGCGAGAGAAACTCCAGTTATAAATTTCCTCTTGGTCAAGTTATAATTGGCTATAACTTCCTCCAAGCTTTCTACAAACCAATCGACAAGGTGGTCCCTGGTCTTTTCCACCATTGGTCGACCAAACCGTAGTCGCTATTTGGAGAGAGCAGCCCCCTCATGGGATTTCTCCTAGACATTATCGGATTCCTTTATCTTTTCTTTTTTTGAGAGAATAGCTGTAATAAAGCACTTTTTGGCCATAGACTAGTCACCACGGATCTCGACCACTCATCGATCTGTAATGCACTTCATTTTTTTATGATAGGTGGATGGCACGGCCTTCATGGCGTGGAGTCATACCTTGCCCAAAATAACATGGTATAGGGACTCGATGTTCACCACTAAAAGCTCAATTAGCTTTGAGATGTTTCCTACCCTGATCGACAAGATTATTTTTCCTAACGACATCGTGATCCTCCTGTAAAGCCGAACAGTGGGACAATGGCATCTTTAAGGTCGTTGATATTCATCTTCAGTTTATGGAACATTTCTAGGTACATCACTTAGGATGAACTCCCCTGGTCCACGAGTATCTTTTCGACATCCCAAATAACGATTCTGAGTGTGATCACCAACACGTCGTGATGTGGGGTCCTTACCCCAACCAAGTTTTCTTCGGTGAACACGATGTTCTTAGTGTAGTCGACGTCTTCTGTTTGAGATTTAGCAAGGTCAATTTGAAAAGCTTCCATCACAGCAGTCACCTTTTTGAGTTCCATTCGAACAGCATTGCCTGGATCTGCTTAACGTTTGATGTGCCATGGATTACTACAAACTAATATCCTTTATCATCGTTGAGGATGTTGTCTAGCTTTTGGTCGCCATTAAATGCGACCTTATCTATTTTCCTTTCAACATACTCGCTGAGGTGTCTTGCCTGAACTAGCTCTTCTAAGTGTAACTTCGGAGCTTTGCAATTCTCATTTTGGTGATCACCCTCTTTATGGAACGCACGTTGTTCCTTTTAGTTGGATCACAGCCCATCTTCTTAGGCCATTTGATGAAAGGCTCTTCCTTGATCTTGCTGAGAATCTTCTAAATAGGTTCCTTCAAGACTGTGTTAATAGCCTGGATCGCTTTAAAGGGGTTAACCTTGTTTCCATTCTTGGAGCTATTCCTGCCCTTATTCTTATTTTTCTTATTTTGGGTATCGTTCTTTTTCGCTCCTTTATTTTCCTTTGCTCGACCGTTATCCCCTCCACTAGGATGAACCACGTCCTCCACATGGGCTTAGTTCTTAATATGATCCATAAGATCATCAATGGTGATGGCCTCCTTCTTAGTGAGGGATTCGTACAACAAAGAGGTGTTCGGCAAGCCGTCTTTAAAGGATGCTACAACAATCTGCTCCAAATAATCCTCGATCTCATTAAAAAATTCCCAGTAATTTTGGCATAGTCTCGGAGGTTCTCTTGTGGATTTTTCTTCATTGTGAGCAGTGCATCCATCCGCTTGGGATGGGAACTACTAGTTATGAATCGCGTCAAGAAAGCGTCTGCCAGTGCTAAAAAAATCCTAATTAACTTGTGAGAAAGCCTCCCAAACCACTCATGTGTTATATCATGTAGAGTAGAAGGGAATCCTGCACATAAGTGCATCATTGTGGCTCCATAAGATCATTTCTTGCCGATATTGCCTGACATGGTCTATAGGGTCTGTTTTCTCATCATAGAGTTTGAACCTGGGGACGACAAATTTTTCAAGGGCTCCTCATGCTCAATTTTCCTTAAAAAAGGGACTTCATCTAATTGTTGAGAGATTTTCTGGATAGTTATCTGGTGGATCTAGCTCCTTGATGAGCTAGATATTGGTAAATCTTCCTACGGACCAGAATCCTTAAGTCTTCATTCGATCAATCATTGCTTATGTGGCGCCTCTCCTACTGGCCACGCTCTGATCGCGCTCGCTCTAACCTGTCACGTTCAGTTCTTTCCTAGTCACATATAGAGCTCCTTCCTTGGCTGCAAGGCATGAGGGCTAGGAGTCCTCGCACAACGTTTTCTAGTGGCTCTCTGGAGGTCTCTCTCCATTTTTGCGAATCGCCTTTGCAAGCAAGCGTTTTCTTCCAATTGGAGGCGCGCAGCCTCCTCTTGTTCATGAAGCCTAGCTTTATAAGAATCGAATAACCTAGAAATATGAATAAACCTAGGTGGCCTATGCGAAACCTGGGGTTTGTATGCTAGCGAATTTCAGACTTGGCCCTAGGAAGAACTAGGTCTTTTTGGAAGTCGTCGGCTTGAGGGATTTTTCTTATGTGGTGAGGCATTACAGGTTTTTGGTAATGAATTCTTTCGTAGGAATACAAGTCGATTCCCACAGACGACGCCAATTGTGATTGTAGAAAATATCACAATAAAAGATTCTACAAAAACAGTCACAAATGGCAGAAAGTAAATGAAATCACACGTATGATAATAATTTTTTACGTGGTTCGACAACTTGACTACGTCCAAGGAGAGGTGACTTATTCTTATTCAGTGTCGCTCAAAATCTCAAGTTTCAATCCCCTTGCCCTAGGTTGGGGTGTACAATTTATAGGCATGTGGTTACAAAATTTGAGTTGTTCAAGAAACTCTAACTATCGTGTGGATTAGTCATAAGGTCCTTGAATATCTCATTCGATATTTTTAGTACCTGATTTGACCATATCCGTAGGTGTTGTTATATCACTTAAAAATACTCATGTGAAAATTGAGTCATGATTTGGGCCGAGCCAAGTGTTCATCTATCAGCACTTGGTCGGCTACTTTCATGGACTATAAAAAATGGGCTCCCACATTACCGTTTTCTATTAAGAAATATTTTTTAATAATAGAAAAACTATAAACATTTTCTAAAACAATTTTTTATTATCTCATTTATAGTTTTCTATAAATGAAAGCAACAACATTAAAAAAATTATAATGGCATGTCATTCTATTATTGTGGAGGTGAAATTTGTAGATTTGATATATTTTTATTTTGAAAGTTGTTTTTAATAATATGATTTTTATTTTTGTAAGAAATTTCTTCAAGGTGCATATTTGGATAACAATGAGCATTAGCGAGGGTGACAATTTAGAAACGACATGAATGTGACCCGAAATTGACAATATATCGTGTTCCTGTATGAACTCTTTCCGTGTCATGTTGGTGTCAAAAGCACCATTAACACGATAAGACAACTCATAATTTTGACACTAGCATAACACGACACTACATTGTTGTTAAAAACGAATGTTCACGATATAGAGTGTCAATATTCACGATGACATTCGCCTTATCGTGTTAATCAGATCGTGTCATGTCGGTATCGTGTCGTATCGATGTCAATGTTAACGATGTACATGCAGTGTCGTGTCATGCTGATGTCAAAATTACGAGTCATCTTATCGTGTTAATCGTGTTTTTTAAACAAACACGATACGACAATACTTCTTGTAAAAAATCGAAACGACATGAACATGATATAGCGTGTCATTTTCGGATCAATTCATGTCATTTCTAAAATTGTTACTCTAGTTAATGCTCATTTTTACCCATATATGCACCTTGAAACAATTTATGACATAGACGAAAGATATCACATCACAAAAAAAGAAAAAAGTACCGAAAATAAAAATATATACTATCAACAAATTTCACCTCCAAAATAATAGAATGACCTATCATTATAATTTTTTTAATATTGTTCTTTTCTTAAATAGAAAACTATAAATGAGATAATAAAAAAGTGTTTGGAAAATGTTTATAGTTTTTCTATTATTAAAAAAATAATAATAGAAAATTTTTAAATAGAAGAAAAAATTGTTAGTAGATTTTATCGCACCCACTTAGTTGTTTTTTAATAACAAAATGGAAGGAAAATTAATATCAATTTTGTCCTAGTTTTATCCAAATAAATTGGGTGTTATAAATTAGAGAAAAAAAATATCTATTTTATCCCAGTTTAAAAAGAAAATCAAGTTTCTTACTATTTGAGTTTAGTTTCATCGATTTTACCTTTTTATTTAGAACAAAAAAGGAATTTTTCAACTTGAATTTTTTTTTTTACTTTTTTTACCCCTATAGCTCCTAAACTATTGGTGCTGTTAAGTTTGATGGAAAACTTAATGAAATGATTAAATTGGACAAATTATAAGTTTAGGGACGAAATTGGTCTGAGTTAGGATAATTGAGGGACCATGAGAGTATTTTACTCTAAAATAAAATATTATTTACGTTTATGGTTAGAACTTAGAACTAGCTTAATAGGTAGAATATTGAAATCTCATAAACTTTTGCTTGTTTTGCTTTTTCATTTTTATAGGCAACTTAAGAAAGTGTTGCTACATTATGCAATAAAAAAGATTAGTTTGTCCGTCGGATCAGAACCTTTCATGATTAGTACAGAAGGATAAATTTTCATGAGGCCAGGGGTGGGATAAATTGCCACCCTTCTAGAAATAGATTTGGGTAAGTGATGAGCCTTAGCCTCGTTCTATAGGAACAGCACCACGGGCTGAAACAAACTCACAAGAGAGAAATCCCAATATTATTTGTGTCCCAAATTTATAGGAAATCTCGTGTTTAATCTCTAAATTCCCTTATTCTTCAAAGATCCTAATTTTTATTAAAAAACAATTTATTGTACATAACCAATATACAATAAATCCTCTTTTTTATTGTTTTTTGTGTATTGGGCCTGCCCTCTTTTGTGGCAGCCCGTTGCCTTTTTGTTGTCGGCTCTCTAGGCCTGATATTTAGGCTAGTGTTTGGGAACATTGTAAATCCTTTTTTCTGAGCTTTTGCCTTGATGATTTTTTTTTTTTTTTTTTTTTTTTTTTTTTATTTTTTTTTTTTTTTTTTTTTTGCCTTGATGATAATAAATCACATTTCACCAAAAAAACCTTGTTTTATTTTGTTATCAATGGAAAATTTAAATTATAATGAGTGATGATGTATGTGTGATTTAGATCGAAAATAAGATCCTAAAAAATTTATACTTTTTTACCTATTTTTAATTCTTTAAAATAAAAGAAGTTTCAACTCATAAGTCTCTTCAGAAACTAATACTTTTGAAATTATTGTAAAAATTTAATGATCATAAACCATGATAAATATAAAATTGTGAAAATTACTCTATTATGAAAGCAAGTTAATGATTCATTCTTGAAAAGTTTTAAAAGTAAATCCAAGTTAATAATCTAGTAGTCGCACCAATTTTTTAAAATAATTAAATATATGAGTTTTCATCCAACCCACTTTTTTGGGTTGAAATTTGTGACGACATTATTTATAGAGAATCTACTCCTTATGAATATTATATCCAACAAGTTTGATGCAAAAATTATTTCTTGTACGATTTTACAAAATTTGTCCACTCTTAAGTCCATTATTTAAGGCGTAGATGTCTAAATTTACATTGTTTGGTCTCACACTTAAAAAGATGCATTTTTGGATGAGAGAAAATGTAACGGGTATCTAACTTTACATTGTCGCTACATAATATATAAATGGGTCCCACCATGGTGAATGGACAACAGTCATCCGTCCACCATTATAAATAATTAAAAAAATATGTTGGACGGACAACAGTCATGCGTCTACCATTATAATTAATACAAAAAAGAACAATTTCATCCCTTGGACGGATGACAGTTGCCCTTCCAAGGTGGTCCCCACACCTTTCCACGTCAAAGTTAGTTTGTCCCGGTGTGTGCAACGTCCAAACAATTAACCTCCCAGAATGTAAATATACATCTTTTTTAGCATTTGCATTGGAGTTGGCCTAAGGACCACGCCTCTCTATATATATATATGTGTGTGCATATACATATAATACATATCAAATATGAAGTCCAACAATGCAGAACCTTTATTTTAATAGTACAAAAAATTGAATTGATTTTGAGGCATATACCAAATAGTCCCTCGAAATTTTTTTAATACATGTTTAATCCAAGTCTTTTTATTTTGCTCCAAAAAGTCCTTCACTATGTCGCTGGTGCGGACCTTTAAAAACAAGAATATGTTAGTTAAATGGGTGTTTGAGGGACTTTTTGGTATAAAATAAAAGGTTTAGACTAAATGTGTATTAAAAAATATTTGAGGGACTTTTTGGTATTTCATCCATTGATTTTTTTTGTTTGGTATTTAAACATTTCAAGGGACTCTACAAAAAAAATCAGCTCAAAATATATATTTTTGTTATTTTAAAGAAATCAGTTAAATTATGTTAGTTTTTAAGCTATTTTTTACGCTCTTAAAAACTAATATAGTTTGATCAATTTTTTTAAAATAGAAAAAAAAATATTTTGACATGATTTTTGTGTGGGTTTACTTGAAAGGTTTAAATACCACACAAAAAAAATGAATTGAAAAATATTTATTTTACTATTTTTTTTTAAAATGATCCGCACAAGTGGTATTTATAGGTGGTATGTATGAGTCTCTCTCTCTCTCTCTCTCTCTCTCTCACACACACACACACACACATATCTTATAATATATACGTATGTAGTAGGAGCCTTGAGAAGCCTCCAAAAGGTGAATCCTAAATTCTCAGAATTTTGATTTTTTTTTAATTAAGAAAATACACGTGGCTACATATGAACCCATAAATGCTGTAACTTCCCAAAACCAACTCATCCACTTCTGTCTGTACGTTTTTTTTGTTAGAAAAAACACGTGTATGCTGCTCCACCTATCCAACACCCAACTACCACCCCCACGTTCTAAATTTTTTACCTTCCAATACAATCCCTCACAAATCCACTTACGCCCCCACATTCATATATTTCTAACACTACATCATCTCCCTCCCATGCAACCGCCTTATACCTACCATTTTTATCATCCCACAGCCTCTCTCTTTTTCTTTCACCTTGCACTTCCTAAACACAGTCACTAGCCTCTCTTTTTCTTCTACTACAAAAGCTATTGGTTAGGTCTATGACATTGTGATTTGGGCAACCAAAGTTTTTACTACTACAAATATGTTGGTTAGGTCTGAAATATAATGATTTGGCCATTAAAAACTGTAAACCAAACTGACACTGATGCAGCACTCCCCACACCTATCTCAGTAAGTTAACTCATCCAAGTTTTTTTCATACCATATTACTTTTTTCACACATGGTCGCTACCTATATATATCCTTAACAGTAGATTTTCATTCCTGAGAACTATTGTTGAATATGGGAGTTTTTATTTTTATTTGACGGAGATGGGTGTTAAAAACAAATTTTATTTTTGGTTGAAGATCCGTGAAAAAGTGTTGTCGGATATTTGTGTAGGAGTGACTATTGTTAACAGTTTATGAATATTGTTAACTCATGCTTTGTTTAAATCATATTTTAACCCCCCCCCCCCCCCCACCACACACACATATATTTTATCACGAGAGATAAAATAAGGGGTTAACGGGTGTTGGAAAGGAGTTCGGGTCACCACTCCAACCTATATACACGGGTCCCTGTATATATGACGTTTGTTTGGAACCACCCATGCCCATGTTGAGATCAAAATGAAGAAACTAAAACATGTATTTTTTTGGGAAGCCAAGTTCTTTGGATCCATATGAAGACACTATAGAGGAAACATTATGTGTAGAGAGAGAGAGTCCAAAATTAACTCAATCACGGTCGGGAGGTGGTTGTTTCATGGAGACATCAAATGGTTATAATGCATTGGAGGCTATTATGGAGTAATAATCTCCAGTTTTAATTTTTTAACGGTAAATTTAGTTGGAAATACATTTATTTTACTGAAATTCATTTTTTCCTAAAAATCATGTTTTATTTCCTGGAAATAATTTAATACTACAGAAAAAAAAAATTATTTACTAGAAATCATTTTTAATTCTGGAAAAGGTATTACATTTTTTAAAATCATTTTTTCATTCCTAGAAATAATTTGTATTCTCTGTAAATAATTTCGTATTACTGAAAAACATTTTTTCTTTGCTGAAAATCATTTTATATGCTGTCAATAATCTTATATTGCTAAAAATCATTTTTTATTCCTAGAAATAATTTTTATTTCTCGAAACAATTTACTATTGCTGAAAATAAATTTTTATTTGCTGGAAATTAAATTCATATGCTCGAAATACATTTATATTACTGAAAATAATTTTTTTATTGCTTGAACCATATTTTATTTGTTTCAAATAATTTATTACTTCTGAAAATAATTTTGATATTGCTTGCTTGAAATAATTTATATTTGCTGGAAAAAAAATTATTGCCGAAAATTATTTTTTATTTGATGAAAATTATATTTATTTGTTGAAATACTTTTATATTGTTGAAAATCATTTTTAATGTTTGAACCATATTTTATTTGCTTCAAATAATTTATTATTTCTTAAAATCATTTATTATTTGCTAGAAATAATTTTTTATCCGAAAAATAAATTTATATTGCTGAAAATCAATTTTTTATTCCTAGAAACAATTTTAGTCATTTTTTATTTCCTGAAAATCATTTTTGTATGTTGTAAATAATTTTATATTGCTAAAATCATTTTTTTATTCGTATAAATAATTTTTATGGCTGGAGAAAAATTATAATTGTTGAAAATCGTTTTTTATTTGTTGTTTGTGTCTATATCTATTTGCAGAGCAATGTCATGCAATGGATATTATTAGAGAGACATGGTTTTGGAACTTACTTTTGTGGCATGTGATATGTATCTGCGTGTCATTAGCATTCTTAATTTTAAAGTGTCATACTCGATATGTTCTCCAATAACACGCAGACACGTGTTTCATGTCACAAAATTAATTTTCAAACGCATATCCCCTGTCATTTTTCGTGTCTAATATTTGAAGATGTGACAAATGTGTATATCGTAGATTCATACATCGAACCGGATTTTGAAGGAAGTGGAAGTGGATGAACATGGGGCTGTTGTAGGGGTATATATTTTGAATATTAAAAAAGTTAATATTATGTTTTTACTCTTTTTTTATAAAGTAAGTTATTTTCAACGCTGTTTTTAACTTTCAGATACTTTATAAAATTTTGTAAACTCTGAAAAGTAGTAAATTGTCGCAGTTATGTAAAACATTTTGTTAAAAAAGTGTACATTCATAAAAATAACAGTTACGTGAATTGTAACAGTATGTAAAGCCGTAATAAAATATAATTATGTAAAACAGTAATAACATACAATGTAAATTTTGGCATTTTAAACTATTATTTTATTACAATTTTTAATATTTCAAACAATTTTATTAAATATTAAAGTATAGCAATAAAAAAACCTCTTTATCCCTATACATTTTTGTACAACCTAAAAAACAACTAATAATGTAACAAAAGAAATTAAAAAGAGAAAAATGCCCCTCACATTATGTCATGTTGTCTTGCACATGCCTAATCTTTCCCCCGAAAAATTATCGGACGTGGACGCCGGAGTATTTTCTTAATTGCTATATGAAAATCCGAATTATAAAAAAAATAAACTTCAAGTTATTTTGTGTCTCTTTTATCTAGATTATTATTTTTACCGTGTTATCGGCACGGGCACAGAAGAACGCAATAAAAGAGACACAATATAACATGATTTTTTTATATAGGTCCTATTTTTTTTGTATTTGTTAATTTTTAATCCTATGTTATTTTCTTTTTTGTTTTATGTCCCAAAATAATTAATATGTCTTTGCATTGTTGGTGGTAATATCTCTGAAGTTAATAAAATAACACTGATAATTTTTAAAAGTAGGACTTCTAACTAATTATAAAATGATATGGAAGCAAATTGAAGAAAAATTAAAGGCCTAGTACTTGAAATTAACCCCCACCCCCCCCCCCCCCCCCCCTTCTAATTCGTATTTCATATAGCAGAGTGAAAGAATAAGCAACGAGGTAATATATTTGTCTGCAAAATAAATTATGATTCATTTCCTGATATTGGTTTCAATTAGAATTCGTTTTCCACAATATTTGTAAATTTACATGTATATAGTTACGATCATTTTTTTAAATACTCATATTAATTATATAGTAGAATAATATATTTCAAAATACGTTACACTCGACCGTGCATCGCACGGGTTACCACTAGTATATCTTATAATATATACGTATGTAGTAGGGAGCCTTGAGAAGCCTCCAAAGGTGAATCCTAAATTCTCAGATTTTTGAATTTTTTTTAATCAAGAAAATACACGTGGCTACATACGAACCCATAAACGCTGTAACTTCCAAAACCAACTCATCCACTTCTCTCTGTACGTTTTTTTTTGTTAGAAAAAACACGTGTATGCTGCTCCACCTATCCAACACCAACTACCACCCCCACGTTCTAAATTTTTTACCTTCTAATACAATCCCTCACAAATCCACTTACCCCAACACATTCATATAATTCTAACACTACATCATCTCCCTCCCATGCAATCGCCTTATACCTACCATTTTTTATCATCCCACAGCTCTCTCTTTTTCTCTGACCTTACACTTCCTAAACACAGTCACCAACCTCTCTTTTTCTTCTACTACAAAAGCTATTGGTTAGGTCTATGACATTGTGATTTGGGCAACCAAAGTTTTTACTACTACAAATATGTTGGTTAGGTCTGAAATATAATGATTTGGCCATTAAAAACTGTAACCAAACTCACACTGACGCATCACTCCCCACACCTATCTCTGTAAGTTAACTCATCCAAGTTTTTTTCATACCATATTACTTTTTTCACACATGGTCGCTACCTATATATATCCTTAACAGTAGATTTTCATTCCTGAGGACTATTGTTGAATATGGGAGTTTTTATTTTTATTTGACGGAGATGGGTGTTAAAAACAAATTTTATTTTTGGTTGAAGATCCGTGAAAAAGTGTTGTCGGATATTTGTGTAGGAGTGACTATTGTTAACAGTTTATGAATATTGTTAACTCATGCTTTGTTTAAATCATATTTTTAACCCCCACACCCCCCCCCCCCCCCCCCCCCCCCCCCCCCCCCCCCCCCACACACACACATATATTTTATCACGAGAGATAAAATAAGGGGTTAACGAGTGTTGGAAAGGAGTTCGGGTCACCACTCCAACCTATATACACGGGTCCCTATATATATGACGTTTGTTTGGAGCCACCCATGCCCATGTTGAGATCAAAATGAAGAAACTAAAACATGTATTTTTTTGGGACGCCAAGTTCTTTGGATCCATATGAAGACACTATGGAGGAAACATTATGTGTAGAGAGAGAGAGTCCAAAATTAACTCAATCATGGTCGGGGGGGGGGGGGGGGGGGGGGGTGTTTCATGGAGACATCAAATGGTTATAATGGGGCTGGAGGCTATTATGGAGTAATAATCTGCGGTTTTAATTTTTTAATGGTAAATTTAGTTGGAAATACATTTATTTTACTGAAATTCATTTTTTTCCTAAAAATCATGTTTTGATTTCCTGGAAATAATTTAATACTTCATAAAATAATTTTTTATTTACTAGAAATCATTTTTAATTCTGGAAAAGGTATTACAATTTTTAAAATCATTTTTTCATTCCTAGAAATAATTTGTATTTTCTGTAAATAATTTCGTACTACTGAAAAACATTTTTTCTTTGCTGAAAATCGTTTTATATGTTGTCAATAATCTTATATTGCTAAAAATCATTTTTTATTCCTAGAAATAATTTTTATTTGTCGAAATAATTTATTATTGCTGAAAATAAATTTTTATTTGCTAGAAATTATATTCATATGCTCGAAATACATTTATATTACTGAAAATAATTTTTTTATTGCTTGAACCATATTTTATTTGTTTCAAATAATTTATTACTTCTGAAAATAATTTTGATATTGCTTGCTTGAAATGATTTATATTTGCTGGAAAAAAAATTATTGCCGAAAATTATTTTTTATTTGCTGAAAATTATATATATTTGTTGAAATACTTTTATATTGTTGAAAATCATTTTTAATGTTTGAACCATATTTTATTTGCTTCAAATAATTTATTATTTCTTAAAATCATTTTTTATTTGCTAGAAATAATTTTTTATCCGGAAAATGAATTTATATTGCTGAAAATCAATTTTTTATTCCTAGAAACAATTTTAGTCATTTTTTATTTCCTGAAAATCATTTTTGTATGTTGTAAATAATTTTATATTGCTAAAATCATTTTTTTATTCGTATAAATAATTTTTATGGCTGGAGAAAAATTATAATTGTTGAAAATCGTTTTTTATTTGTTGTTTGTGTCTATATCTATTTGCAGAGCAATGTCATGCAATGGATATTATTAGAGAGACATGGTTTTGGAACTTACTTTTGTGGCATGTGATATGTATCTGCGTGTCATTAGCGTTCTTAATTTTAAAGTGTCATACTCGATATGTTCTCCAATAACACGCAGACACGTGTTTCATGTCACAAAATTAATTTTCAAACGCATATCCCCTGTCATTTTTCGTGTCTAATATTTGAAGATGTGACAAATGTGTATATCGTAGATTCATACATCGAACCGGATTTTGAAGGAGGTGGAAGTGGATGAACATGGGGTTGTTGTAGGGGTATATTTTTTGAATATTAAAAAAGTTAATATTATGTTTTTACTATTTTTTTATAAAGTAAGTTATTTTCAATGTTGTTTTTAACTTTGAGATACTTTATAAAATTTTGTAAACTCTGAAAAATAGTAAATTGTCGCAGTTATGTAAAACATTTTGTTAAAAAAGTGTACATTCAGAAAAATAACAGTTACGTGAATTGTAACAGTATGTAAAGCCGTAATAAAATATAATTATGTAAAACAGTAATAACATACAATGTAAATTTTGGCATTTTAAACTATTATTTTATTACCATTTTTAATATTTCAAACAATTTTATTAAATATTAAAGTATAGTAATAAAAAAACCTCTTTTATCCCTATACATTTTTGTACAACCTAAAAAACAACTAATAATGTAACAAAAGAAATTAAAAAGAGAAAAATGCCCTCACATTATGTCATGTGTCTTGCACATACCTAATCTTACCCCCGAAAAATTAGAGGAGTGGACGTCGGAGTATTTTCTTAATTGATATATGAAAATCCGAATTAAAAAAAAAAAAAACTTCAAGTTATTTTGTGTCTCTTTTATCTAGATTTTTATTTTTACCGTGTTATCCGCACGTGCACAGAAGAACGCAATAAAAGAGACACAATATAACATGATTTTTTTTTATATAGGTCCTATTTTTTTATATTTGTTAATTTTTAATCCTATGTTATTTTCCCTTTTGTTTTATGTCCCAAAAAAATTAATATGTCTTTGCATTGTTGGTGGTAATATCTCTGCAGTTAATAAAATAACACTGATAATTTTTAAAAGTAGGACTTCTAACTAATTATAAAATGATATGGAAGCAAATTGAAGAAAAATTAAAGGCCTAGTACTTGAAATTAACCCCCCCCCCCCCCCCCTTCTAATTCATATTTTCATATAGCAGAGTGAAAGAATAAGCAACGAGGTAATATATTTGTCTGCAAAATAAATTATGATTCATTTCCTGATATTTATTTCAACTAGAATTCGTTTTCCACAATATTTGTTAATTTACATGTATATAGTGACGGTCATTTTTTTAAATACTCATATTAGTTATATATTAGAATAATATATTTCAAAATACGTTACACTCGACCATGCATCGCACGGGTTACCACTAGTATATCTTATAATATATATACGTATGTAGTAGGAGCCTTGAGAAGCCTCCAAAAGGTGAATCCTAAATTCTCAGATTTTTGAATTTTTTTTAATCAAGAAAATACACGTGGCTACATACGAACCCATAAACGCTATAACTTCCCAAAACCAACTCATCCACTTCTCTCTGTACGTTTTTTTTTGTTAGAAAAAACACGTGTATGCTGCTCCACCTATCCAACACCCAACTACCACCCCCACGTTCTAAATTTTTTACTTTCTAATACAATCCCTCACAAATCCACTTACGCCCCCACATTCATATATTTCTAACACTACATCATCTCCCTCCCATGCAACCGCCTTATACCTACCATTTTTATCATCCCACAGCCTCTCTCTTTTTCTCTCACCCTGCACTTCCTAAACACAGTCACCAGCCTCTCTTTTTATTCTACTCCAAAAGCTATTGGTTAGGTCTATGACATTGTGATTTGGGAAACCAAAGTTTTTACTACTACAAATATGTTGGTTAGATCTGAAATATAATGATTTGGCAATTAAAAACTGTAAACCAAACTGACACTGACGCAGCACTCCCCACACCTATCTCTGTAAGTTAACTCATCCAAGTTTTTTTCATACCATATTACTTTTTTCACACATGGTCGCTACCTATATATATCCTTAACAGTAGATTTTCATTCCTGAGAACTATTGTTGAATATGGGAGTTTTTATTTTTATTTGACGGAGATGGGTGTTAAAAACAAATTTTATTTTTGGTTGAAGATCAGTGAAAAAGTGTTGTCGTATATTTGTGTAGGTGTGACTATTGTTAACAGTTTATGAATATTGTTAACTCATGCTTTGTTTAAATCATATTTTTAACCCCCCCCCCCCCCCCCCCCCACACACACACATATATTTTATCACGAGAGATAAAATAAGGGGTTAACGGGTGTTGGAAAGGAGTTCGGGTCACCACTCCAACCTATATACACGGATCCCTATATATATGACGTTTGTTTGGAACCATCCATGTCCATGTTGAGATCAAAATGAAGAAACTAAAACATGTATTTTTTTGGGAAGCCAGGTTCTTTGGATCCATATGAAGACACTGCAGAGGAAACATTATGTGTAGAGAGAGAGAGTCCAAAATTAACTCAATCACGGTCGGGAGGTGGTTGTTTCATGGAGACATCAAATGGTTATAATGGGTTGGAGGCTATTATGGAGTAATAATCTGCAGTTTTAATTTTTTAATGGTAAATTTAGTTGGAAATACATTTATTTTACTGAAATTCATTTTTTTCCTAAAAATCATGTTTTATTTCCTGGAAATAATTTAATACTACAGAAAATAATTTTTTATTTACTAGAAATCATTTTTAATTCTGGAAAAGGTATTACATTTTTTAAAATCATTTTTTCATTCCTAGAAATAATTTCTATTTTCTGTAAATAATTTCGTACTACTGAAAAACATTTTTTCTTTGCTGAAAATCGTTTTATATGTTGTCAATAATCTAATATTGCTAAAAATCATTTTTTATTCCTAGAAATAATTTTTATTTGTCGAAATAATTTATTATTGCTGAAAATAAATTTTTATTTGCTGGAAATTATATTCATATGCTCGAAATACATTTATATTACTGAAAATAATTTTTTTATTGCTTGAACCATATTTTATTTGTTTCAAATAATTTATTACTTCTGAAAATAATTTTGATATTGCTTGCTTGAAATGATTTATATTTGCTGGAAAAAAAATTATTGCCGAAAATTATTTTTTATTTGCTGAAAATTATATATATTTGTTGAAATACTTTTATATTGTTGAAAATCATTTTTAATGTCTGAACCATATTTTATTTGCTTCAAATAATTTATTATTTCTTAAAATCATTTTTTATTTGCTAGAAATAATTTTTTATCCGGAAAATGAATTTATATTGCTGAAAATCAATTTTTTATCCCTAGAAACAATTTTAGTCATTTTTTATTTCCTGAAAATCATTTTTGTATGTTGTAAATAATTTTATATTGCTAAAATCATTTTTTTATTCGTATAAATAATTTTTATGGCTGGAGAAAAATTATAATTGTTGAAAATCGTTTTTTATTTGTTGTTTGTGTCTATATAGAGCAATGTCATGCAATGGATATTATTAGAGAGACATGGTTTTGGAACTTACTTTTGTGGCATGTGATATGTATCTGCGTGTCATTAGCGTTCTTAATTTTAAAGTGTCATACTCGATATGTTCTCCAATAACACGCAGACACGTGTTTCATGTCACAAAATTAATTTTCAAACGCATATCCCCTGTCATTTTTCGTGTCTAATATTTGAAG
The DNA here is from genome assembly GCA_949130495.1 of Sambucus nigra. Lineage (NCBI taxonomy): Eukaryota > Viridiplantae > Streptophyta > Magnoliopsida > Dipsacales > Adoxaceae > Sambucus > Sambucus nigra. Next base: position 386,739,785 of record OX422218.1, on the reverse strand, counting down.
ATGTGACAAATGTGTATATCGTAGATTCATACATCGAACCGGATTTTGAAGGAGGTGGAAGTGGATGAACATGGGGCTGTTGTAGGGGTATATATTTTGAATATTAAAAAAGTTAATATTATGTTTTTACCCTTTTTTTATAAAGTAAGTTATTTTCAACGATGTTTTTAATTTTCAGATACTTTATAAAATTTTGTAAACTCTGAAAAATAGTAAATTGTCGCAGTTATGTAAAACATTTTGTTAAAAAAGTGTACATTCATAAAAATAACAGTTAGGTGAATTGTAACAGTATGTAAAGCCGTAATAAAATATAATTATGTAAAACAGTAATAACATACAATGTAAAATTTGGCATTTTAAACTATTATTTTATTACAATTTTTAATATTTCAAACAATTTTATTAAATATTAAAGTATAGTAATAAAAAAACCTCTTTTATCCCTATATATTTTTGTACAACCTAAAAAACAACTAATAATGTAACAAAAGAAATTAAAAAGAGAAAAATGCGCTCACATTATGTCATGTGTCTTGCACATGCCTAATCTTTCCCCCGAAAAATTATCGAAGTGGACGTCGGAGTATTTTCCTAATTGTTATATGAAAATCCGAATTATAAAAAAAAATAAACTTCAAGTTATTTTGTGTCTCTTTTATCTAGATTTTTATTTTTACCATGTTATCGGCACGGGCACAGAAGAACGCAATAAAAGAGACACAATATAACATGATTTTTTTTATATAGGTCCTATTTATTTGTATTTGTTAATTTTTAATCCTATGTTATTTTCTCTTTTGTTTTATGTCCCAAAATAATTAATATGTCTTTGCATTGTTGGTGGTAATATCTCTGCAGTTAATAAAATAACACTGATAATTTTTAAAAGTAGGACTTCTAACTAATTATAAAATGATATGGAAGCAAATTGAAGAAAAATTAAAGACTTAGTACTTGAAATTAACCCCCCCCCCCCCCCTTCTAATTCATATTTTCATATAGCAGAGTGAAAGAATAAGCAACGAGGTAATATATTTGTCTGCAAAATAAATTATGATTCATTTCCTCTTATTTATTTCAATTAGAATTCGTTTTCCCCAATATTTGTTAATTTACATGTATATAGTTACGATCATTTTTTTAAATACTCATATTAATTATATATTAGAATAATATATTTCAAAATACGTTACACTCGACCGTGCATCGCACGGGTTACCACTAGTATATATATATATATATATATATATATATATAGTTGAAACGATGGGAAGCCTCCAAACAAGCCATCCTAATTTTTTAGAATTTTGAGTTCCTTAAATAAATAAATAAACACGTGTCCTTTCTCCACAATTGAACACCTCCGTAAAGCAATCCACACAACCACACGATCCAGGGACAGTTTTTGCTAATCTCAAATACTTTTAAAATAACTAACCAGATCACATCATCCCTTTACAAATGTTCTCTGTCATTTTATTCGCTTCCAAAGACGAAGAGATTTATAAGAGAGGAGAAGAGTGAGGGTTATCAAATGGAAGACAGAGAAAACTCACATACTTCCTCTCCGCGGCATACTGTTACACCGTACCCCATCCCCCCCAATCCCTGAAATCAAAACATATACACAAAAAACACCATCTCTGTGTCATATTTGAGATCATAGAGAAAGTAATAAATACAGTGTGAGTAGCAGAGGCAGAACCAACAATGGTGGTGAGGTTGCAGTCGGATTCAAGAAAGATGGTAAAGATCTTGAAGCAGATTGTGAGTTGTTCAGAACCAGAAATATATGTTATTCTTAAAGAGGGAAACATGGACCCTAACGAAGTTGTCAATAAGATTCTCTCTCAAGGTTTATCTTTTTCTAACCTACAAAATGAATATGAATTTTTAATTGTTTGTGTCTATATAATGAACCAATTACAATAATAACACCACAGACCGATCCTTTCAAGGTGCTCCCGACTTAGTTAGATATCACCGAAACTTGATTACGAGACTGCTAGAGACAAACCAACAGTGAGGCTATGCAGAAACTAAAAGAAGGAGATGTTGTACTAGCAATGGATCCAAGACTACGAAGGAGTCCAACATCTCTTCCGGTGGTGTAAAAGGTGCTCAAACTCACTCGACACTGCCTAGCACCGTCAAGAGACTCGAGACCCTCCATGAAGAAATGCCCCGAGGTATTATGGAGAATTAGAAAAGATTTTAATGCGAAAAGCTTATCCAATTGCAAATGTATTTGAAGGTGATACATCTATCTTTTCTCTCTGTTACATATGTGTTATAATAGATATATAACACATATCTGTTATGTAGTAGATATATAACGAAGACCATTTATTGCTTCATGTATTATGTGTCCCCTTTACATGTATTCATTTAATTTGAGATGCATTGGATGTATTCGGTAGGTGGTAAGGTAATAGGAGTATGGATTGAGTTTGTGGGAACTTTTTCTTGAAGAAATAATGGCTTTTTAGGATCAATTGTACTTTTTACCATTTATCAAAAAGACTCTAAAAACCATTACTTAAAAAAAATCGTTAAAATAATTTTTTTAAATGAAAAAAACAGGAATAAAAAAACTTAATTTCACACGTTTATAACTGGAATAAAAAAGTAGAATTAAAAATATGTTATTTAATAAAAAAATTTTAAAACTGTATTAACGTGTATTTAAAATAGGTTTTAAATATAATTAAATGTTATAAAATGTTATTTTTAAAATAGTTCAAAAACTATACTTTTTAAACAATTATCTTTTAATAACACTTATTAAAACATATAATTAACTATTTCAAAAATGTTATTTTTAACAACTATTTGATATAAAATGAAAAAAATGCAGATTTTTTTTATATAAAATAGTTATATATATACATTTAAAGCATTCTTTAACGTGTGTATATATAAAAACTGTTCTTTTATGAAAAAATAATTTAAAAAGTTTTTATATATAAACAATTTTTAACAAACTGTTTTAATATGTATAATCAGTTTCCATTATGCAAAATTTGAAAAGTATGATTTATATATATATATATATATATATATATATATATATATATATTGATTTATATATATTGATTTATATAAAAAAAATATACATATTTTTCTCTTTATATAAAATAATTAAATTTTTTATTATTGTTTAAAAAAATAGTTTTTTGAAAAAGTCTACAGTTTTTTCTTTTAACAAAAAAAAAAGATAATTTTTTTTATTATTATTAAACTTTTTTTGAAAAACAATCTTTTTATATATTAAACATTTGTTAATTACAAACTATTTTGGAAAACAAATTATATATAAAGTTTTTTTTTATATAAATAAACCCTTAAATCTTTTTTTTTGAAAAAGTATTTTTTTAAAATTATTGTAAAAAAAACGTTTTATATATGGAAAAATAGTTTTTTTCTTTTAAAAAATAATGTTTTTTTTACTAATTCGGTTCTCATATTATGTTATGTTATACGATAATATCATTCTTGACATTCATTTTTTCATATTCATTTCAATTCATATGTGTTTTCGACCATATATCACTTAAATTTATATGTTCATGATTATGGCGATGCTCATTTTGTAAATATTAAGGAACATTACATATTAGGTTTAGAATACAATATTTTAAAATGCGTTACACCGATCGTGCATTACACGGATCACTATTAGGATTAAAAAAATTTATAACAGATATATAAGCAATATATCTACAATTCTTAATTTCTTGAAATCATTTCTTTCTTGAAATAATTTACTACTCTTCAAAATCATTTTTTAATTGCTGAATATTATTTTTATATGCTGAAAATAATTACATATTTCTTAAAATCATTATTTTTTAAATCCTGGTAATAATTTTTAATTGATGGAAATAGTGTATTAAAAACGCGTTACACCTGTCACGCATCGCACGGGTCACCCCGAGTTTTTAATAGTTAATTAAATTAATTGGAAAATTCGAGAAAAATAAATTTTTGGATTTAATTATTCTTAGTAATTAAATATGTTGGTTTTTATGTATAAAAAATAAAGTTTTAAGTGGAATTTTAATCATGATTAAAATTTTGGAAATTATAACTTTTTGTATAAAAATCGGGGGCGGATCTGAGGTAAGGAGGATAAAAATAATATTTTTAAAAATTCGACCGCCTGATCGAGCTGAATTTTTCATAGCAGTCCTGTCTCGTCGTTCTCTACAACATACTAAAATTTCAAGTAATTCTGACATTCTGATTGTCCGTAATGATTTTTTGAGTGTTGGTATTTGATTAAGTAACTAATTATTTTTGGTATATAAACATAAAGTGACGAATTTAGGTCTTTTAAAACACATTTTAGCCTTCCCAAAAATCAGAAATCTCTCATCTTCTTCAACCTCCAAACTCTAGCCCCATTATACATAACCTTTAACTCAAGTTTTGTCAAGATTAACCGGATTTTCTCAAGACGCGTCAAGAAGGAATCTTTGTCAATTTATTTGAGAGGAATAAACATTCAAGATCAGATTTCTAAACTAACTTTTATTCAGGCATGAATACTCTATTCTTTTCCTTTAGTATTATGTGTTTTAAGTGTTGCCTGAACCTTAATTAAATGTTTTCTTAAAATCAATTAGCAGTCTAATTAGAGAAAGTGGACACATAAAACTTGGGCCTATTTTTATGAAATCCTTTAATATGATTAATATTTATAACCTTTGGGGTACGTAGGATTCATGAGTGAATTTTGGTTTTTGTTGGTGGAGGTTGCATGTAGAAAAACCCTAGTTTTGAAATAAATGAAGTTGGGGGCGTATAACTCATGTAATTTGTGTAGAGATAATGAAATTTTATTTTTGATGTATAAATGATGAAAACTCGGTATATTTAATTTAAAATACTTAAATGAGATTAATTGGGTATTTTGACGTTGAGATAATGAAACTAAGATTAAATTGAATTTGGCTATCATGCGTAATTTTATACATTGATTGATTATGATTGTTTGTGAGACTTGTTGACATTATTATATTGCCTTTGTGACGACGGGTTGTTGGGTAATTTTGCTCTCCTTCTATTTTAGGATGCCTCCTAGGTATGGGACTACTGGGTAGGCCTTTTGATGATTTACGTCTTCTAGGTATGGGACTAGTGAGGGTAGATTATTGCGATTTTATTATGTCGGGGGTGGGCTGATTTTTTATACTTTATCGTCATTATGCTAGCCTAGGCATGAGACTAGGTCGAGGTTTCGGTTAGAAATTCATCCTATACATAGGGTAGGATGGATTGATAACTTGAGGACCCTTAGGTATGGGATCCAGGGGTATTTTTTAGGGTCTCACATCGATAAAAGGGTGGGGTAATTTACAAATTGAGAAATTGAGGATTAATACCTAAGATAAAAACTGGTATTACAATTTGTGGCGACATAATGTGTCGGGGCCGACAGTTTAAACGGGTCAGATGGCTATTTCTGTCGTGTTGTGTGTGGAACCTTGTCATGTGTCGGGACCGACAGTTTAAACGGGGTCAGAGGGCGATTGATAAGGGAATATGTGCATTTTGGTGGATTACTACCTGGGACGGGAGAACCGCCATAATAAAAAGTGAGAACAATAATAATATTGGGTTAATTAAATAAAATTAACTCCGTGGGGCTTGGGAATTTAAAATCATATTGACGTGTTCTTCTAAAATGGGGATCTCTCGAGTAGTTAGTGATTTATATTTATCGCGATTAATTATTCGTTTAATTAAAATATTCTATTGTGATACTTATTGCGTATAATGCTACTGTTTGGATTCAAGGATTCTATTTGAGGCGAGTAGTGTGTATTCATGCTCGGGGCTTTGGCTCTGATCCTTGCGTTGACTAACCTTTTTCAGGTATTAGTATTTGGAGAAGCTGCATAAGACTTTGGAGATTTTCTATTTGGAAGTACAACTGGAGTTTAATTTGTATGGCATTGTTTAGTTAGACTTTCCTTTTCAGTCGTATTTAATTATGAGAGTTTATTTAGATTTTATTGGGTCATTCAGTTCCAAAGTTGTTTAGAGGATTTCTATTGGATTATTCAGATCTTTATTATTAAGATTTTATTTAATCATTATTGGAGATTGGATTTATTCGAAGTTAGCATGTGATGGATCTTTTATCGCTTAGTTGTTTATGATCATTTGAGGTTGATTCAATTATTTATCTTATGGAATGATTTATTTATGTCTCATATTTGTCTCATGCTAAGAATGGTATTTATTTAGTTCGCGCCCGGCTTAGTTCGGCGGCGGTGGATGACCACCCCGTCTGTCGGATTTTGTGGGGTGTGACAGAGACCATCTCCATCTCTAAGGTATGGAGTGATTTTGCTCATTTTATCCCTATAAATCATGGAGAAAAATGTTCTTTTTTTCAAAACATTTGCTTGTTCAGGGCGAGGAAACCTTCCACACGTGCGGACGACACATTCTCACAACAACATATAGCACGATAATTTCAATGTCGTGCGGTGATTAGTCCGTTCTGAAGCCAGCCGTCTAACCGCTTTGCCGAGGCCACAATCTTTATTTTTTCTTTATTTTGCTCTAAAAGTCCCTCTTCCTCTTTTCTTTTTTCCTTTAAAATTCATTATTCTTTTAAAACGATAAGGAAGGTTTGACTCAATACCAAAAATAATAAGGGGGGTTAAACTCGAAATGCAGTTTTTCAGTTCATCTAATTATAATAAAAGTATGAAAGTGAAAAATTCAAATAATCAAAAACAAATTTTAAAAAAAAACTAAGCCATTCAGTAGACATATAAGTGCTAAAGTATATTACATTTATTTTTATTTTATTGATCACCAAACAAAAAAAATACTACAGAAATTAAGATAAATTATAGTCAACCCCCTGTAATATTTTTAGTTTTTGGCTCATTACCCTATTATTTTTAACCAGACAAATCACCCCCTAAACTTTTTACCTGTTTAATTTGGTCCACGTCCGTTAATATAGCAAAAAAAATTGTGAAGAAGACTATAATACCCTCAAAGAAATTAAAATTATGTCAAAGTTAAGTTATTCCAATTGAGTACATAAGTAAGTCTACCCCCTCCCTCCCCCTCCCCCTCCCCCCACCCCCACACACATAAAGTCGAAAATCAAAACCCTAAACCTCATCTATTTTATCCTCGTGGAATTTTTTGCCTATATCTCCTCTATGTCCATCATTTCAAATGGTTCAAGCTCTTTGTCATTAGCCGTTGCTGTAGTCTTTCTATCTCCCTCTCTGCCGCCGATGTCTCTTCCTCTTTATCGTCATCTTGTAATTTGAGTGTGTGAGGTAGTGTAATGTAGTATAAATTTATGTTCATTATTAATTATCTTTTAAAATTAATACAATTTATCTATTAATTACGAAGAATATGTCAATTAATTTTTAATCAACTAGTTGTTAAAGTATATTATATTAAAGGTTAGTTAATTAATTATTTAGTAATTCAAAATTGATGTGGTTAAAAATGTTAATTTAGATAAAATTCTAGAGATTTGGACTAAATTGAAATGGGTCAAAAGTGTAACGGGGGCTGTTGGGTACGAAATTATTAGTTAGAGACTTTAAAAATCCAAATAGTAAATTGGATTTACTATAATTTATTGTATAATTATATATAAAATATGATTTTAGTTTATACAGTCTCCACGGAATGTTGAACTGTGACACCAAGTTTTCGGGCCATTCCAAATACCGTGAAAAGGTGCTATATACATAATGTCTTAAATTTGTGTGCATTTTTATTGGAGAAAAATGACAGTAGCGCATTTTGGTAGATAAAAAAGGTTCAATGCTCTGAAAATGGTCTAAGATATTAGGGTTTGTTTGTTTATATGTTTAAAAATCATTTTATGTTTTTGAACACAAATCTAGTTATAGTTTGTGTGTGCCACACACTAAGTTTTCGAAATGTTGTATTTAAAACTTTGTGTTCATAAAATAATATGATGTCATTTTTAGAAACTTATTCTTTTTAACTTAGAACCATTAATTCTCCATGTTTTCATGCATTTACGCTTTAATATATTATATACATGTGTACATTTATAATATATTATATATTTTATATATACGTGCACTCTTTATTAAGATTTGTATAGTAAATAACATTATATATACACACACACACACACACAGTCAGGCTCTCCAACATACCTCCTAGCAACATACCCATTTTTTTAAATAGTAAATACAATAACTTTGAGATGATATTTTTTATATGGGTTTATGATATTTCAATGTGCTCTTGTAAAAATAATCAACTCAAAATAATATTTTCTGTTATTTCTAAAAAATAAGCAAAAAAACTGACAGTTTTTACCCTATATAACTGTCAGATTTTTTAACCTATTTTTCAAAAATAACACAAAATATTATTTTGAGCTGAATATTTTTATAAGGGCACATTGAAATATCATGAACCCATATAAAAAATATCAACTCAAATTGTTTTTTTTACTATTTAAAAAAAATAGGTATGTTCATATGTATGTTTAATGAGATATGTTTGAGAGCCTAACTCTCTATCCCTATATATATATGTGTGTGGGGGGGGGGGGGGGGGGAGGGGGGGGGGGTGGGTACCTCGATTTGTCACTTGGGCCTAGACGAGTAGCCTAGTAGAGCCCGGCTCAAAGTCTGGAGGCCTCACGCCCTAACTAACTCACTTGCGACCCAGTCAAATCCACTAAAATCTTATAAGGAGATATTCTAGGGGTTATGGACTGACGTGTGGGAGACCAACACCCCCACTCCCCGAAAACGAACATGTATATAACAAACCCTCAGCCCGGGGCAAAGGGCATGTATTATTTTTCCTGTAAAATACTCCCCGGAGTATAGAGAGATAATATTGATAGCACCACCGTGGACGTAGGCATTCTTGCTGAACCACGTAAATTTTGTGTTGTGTGATTGTTATTCCTTACATTCTTTATTTGTTCTGGTGATTGCTTTTTCTTACTATTTTGTGTTGAACTTAATTTTCACCACAATTGGCGCCGTCTGTGGGAACGTTTGTCTTCCTTTAATAAAGTCCTTACTAATAAAGAATTTGGAATGTCTGGTCACAGTAGCAATGCCCCTAAAGTAGGGGATATCCAAGAACATCCTACCCCTCGCAGGATCAGATCTGAAGTTCGACGTTCAGATCAGAGGGCTCGCCCAGAACGGCAAGCCTCAGAAGAAAGTCAAGGACCAGCTAGGTCCACCCAAATCTCCAGGCTGATCGATGCCTATGAGGCAAGGCTCCAAGAACAAGGGGAGGCCGCTCTCAAGCAAGAAGCTGAGAATGCTCGCCTCAAAAGGAGATTGGAAATGATAGAGAAATAACTCCATCGTAGCACCAGGTGACGTCAGTATCGCACTCCTAGCCCTCAAGCGAACAAGTCTCGCAGCCGAGGAAAGAGCCCTAGACATGGATCTCAAAGATTCGAGTAACACGAATCCGATAATGACTCGCTCGAGAAAAAGCGACCAGCTCGCCGATGCAGGAGTCCATCTCGAGTAAATGATGACATACAAAATTTGGTCTGGAGAGAGATGGACCAACACCCAGCACATCAGGGTGCCAGATCGAAAAGAGAGCTAGCTCGGCGAGCTCTCAAAACCCAGATGAAATTACCTTTCTCAAGGGAGATAGAAGAAGAATCCCCCAAGAAGTTCACAATTCCTAGATTCAAGATCTACGAGGGAAAGATTGACCCTATCGATCACGCTAAGTAGTACAGGCACGCTATGACTCTCTGGAGCCACAGGGATGCACTAATATGTCGAATCTTCCCTTCGAGCTTGCATGATGTGGCCCATAAGTGGTTCAAGAGACTCCCTCACAAATCCATCCGGATCTTTGAGTCCCTGCCAGAGCTCTTCACGGCTCGCTTCATTACCAACAACTCCCATCCGAAGAGGATGGATGCCTTGATAACAATGAAGAAGATGCCCCAGAAGAGCCTCCGGGACTACGCAAGAAGGTTTTGGGAGTTGTTCAACGAGGTCGAAGACTGCTCAGAGCAGGTAGACGTAGCCACTTTTAAGATTGGCCTGCCCAGCTCTTGCCTCTTGCATGAATCCCTCACTAAGAAGGAGGCCACAACCATTAATGACTTAATGGCTCGCATCGAGAAGTACACCAAAGTTGAGGATGTGACCCGCCTCAGTAAGGGGAGAATGGTCGAGCTAAGCTCGCTGCCAAGCAAAGACAAGGCTGAGAACCAGAAGAAGGGGAGCAAGAATGGGGGCAAAGGTAGCTCCAAGAGCAAGAGCAAAAATGATGCTTCAAAGGTATTTCAGCCAGTAAACACTGTCTTCAAAGAACCAATTTACAAGATCCTAGCGAAGATCAAGGATGAGCCATTTGTTAAATGGCCCAGAAAGATGGGAAGAGATCCCTCGAAGAGGAACAACGCACTGAGATGCGCTTTTCACAAAGAAGGAGGACACAAAACTGAGCACTACAAGGCTCTTAAGTCCCATCTTGAAGAGTTGGCCCAGACTAGGCACCTGAACGAGTTTATGGAGAAAAAGGCAGAGAAGGTTTCAATTAACGGAGACATAAGGCCCGATAACGTGCTCAAAGAAGATGTTGTCCATGAGTTCATAGTGATTCATGGGGCATCGGATCTGAAATAGATTTAAGAAAATTCAGTCCGGATGGAAGTGAAGAAGCTTACGACAGTAATATAAGATTTTCAAATCGATCCAGCAGAGACAAAGACAGGAAAGCATCGGTAAGCAACTGATGTCAACTACAGCAAACACATCGTGTTCACGAATAAAGACTTAGTGGGAGTCAGAACCCCACATCATGATGCCTTAATCATTATACTCGGGATAGCAAACTATGATGTCGATAAGTTTCTCATCGACCAGGGAATCTCATTTGAAGTAATGTATCTCGACCTGTTCAGGAAATTGAAGTTAAGCGTCGCCGACTTGAAGGAAGTCAATGTCCCTCTAATTGGCTTCGCTGAAAAAGTGACTATCCCTTTGGGAAAGATCGTACTGCTAGTAAGGGCAGGAAGTGTCTCCAAGATGATCGAGTTTTTAGTAGTCGACATTGACTCTCCCTACCAGGTTATCCTCGGCAGAGGGTGTCTACACGCGATGAAGGTCATTCCCTCAACCTACCATCAGAAACTCCAGTACATGACTGAGCGAGGATTAATGGAGATCCACGAAGATCAAGCGATGGCAAGAAGGTGCTTCATAGCATCCATCCGCCCAAAACCAGAAAAGAAGGACGATAAGGCCAAAGAGAATATTGAGGAACAAGAAGGTTTGATACCTTCAAAGTAGCAGTTAAAGTATGGAAGACTCGGAGTGGAGGATACCAGGCTCCTCCCCTCTGAGAGGGTTGTTGAAAACCTGGAAGAAGTCGCAGTCGGTGGCAGTAAAAAAGATAGAATGTTCTTGATTGGAGCCTCTCTCACAGATCGAGAGAAAAAGGAATTGACAGTACTTTTGAGGAACAATGTGGATGTTTTCGCGTGGGAACCTTACGAGCTACTTGGAATTAACCCTAGTGTGGTTTGTCATCGGTTGCACGTTGACTCGACTTTTAGGTCTGTCATTCAGAAGGCATGGTGAACTGCGCCTGAGAAGGCCAATGCTGTAGAGAAAGAAGTAGAGAAGTTGCTGGATGCAGGATCCATACGGGAAGTTCAATTTCATAAATGTGAATCCAACCCAGTAGTGGTTCTGAATATCAACGAGAAATGGAGAGTTTGCATTAACTTCACTAGCCTTAACAGGGTGTGCCCTAAGGACAATTTCCTTGTCCTGAAGATCGAGCAGTTGGTGGATGCCACAGTGGCTCATGAAAGAATGAGTTTCTTGGATGCATACTCGGGGTACCACCAGATTCCTCTGTACGCACCAATACAAGATAAGACAGCGTTCATAACCACCATCGGATTATATTGTTACAAAGTTATACCCTTTGGGCTCTAAAATACAGGAGCAACCTAACAGCGGCTGGTCACCAAGATGTTTAAAGACCAAATGGGAGATACCATGGAAGTCTACATCAACGATATGCTCATCAAGAGCAGGCACAAAGAAGAACACCTCTCAGACCTATCAAGGGCCTTTGAAATCCTTAAGAAATACCAAATGAAGATTAACGCGGGAAAATGTTCCTTCGGTGTCCAGTCAAGAAAACTTCTCGGGTACTTGGTTAGAGAAAGAGGCATTGAAGCCAACCCGAACCAGATTGATGCAATCAATAAGGTTCAGACTCCCCATACAATAAGAGACGTAGAGAAGATCACGATCATGCTCGTCGCCTTAAATCGGTTCATCTCAAAGTCATCCAAAAAATGCTAGCCATTCTTCCAGCTATTGAAGAAAAGCAAAATAGTGGAGTGGAACCAAGATTGCTCGAAAGCATTAGAGGAGCTCAAATACTACCTCAGCAAACCACCCTTGCTCGTAATACCTTAAGATATAGATTCCTTGTACTTGCACCTTGGAGTTTCCAGTCACGCTATCAGCTCTGCACTAGTATGCGAAAGAACAGGAATCTAGCACCCAGTCTACTATACGAGCAAGACCCTCTTGGACGCTGAGTATCGATACCTACCACTAGAAAAGCTCGCCTTTGCACAAGTGGTAGCCTCGAGTAAATTGAAGCACTACTTCGAAGCTCACTCTATCATCGTCCTTACATCACACCCACTTAAAGCAGTCCTGTGGAAGGTGGATCTTTTTGGTAGACTATCAAAGTGGTGGTTGAGCTCGAACGATTTGCCATCGAGTTTCAACTAAGGAATGCAATCAAAGGGCAGGCCCTCACCGATTTCATCACGGAATTTATAGGTGAATAGCCCTGTGACCAGATTCAATCCATGAGTTAAAGGGAAGAACACTCGACACAAGGTGTTTGGCAACTGTTTGTTGATGGAGCCTCCAACTCAAAAGGGGCAGGAGTAGGCATTGTGCTCGTTAGACCAGAAGATATAATCCTCGAATAAGGACTTAGACTTGGATTTGAAGCCTCCAATAACGAAGCAGAGAATCAAGTATTAATAGCAGGCCTGCAGAAGGCACAAGCATTGGGGGCAACGTAACTCGAGGTGTTTGGCGACTCACAACTGGTCTCCAACCTGATAAGTGGGAACTTCAACGCGAGGGATGAGAGAATGGCAGGCTACTTCTCCTTAGTAAGAAAAGTAATGTCTAACTTCGTGAAAGTCAATGTCCAACAGTTTCCCATAGGATAAAAAAGTCATGATGACGCCCTAGCAGCCTTGAGCTGCAATTGACTCTGACTTAAAAAGAACAATTCCAATCGACTTCCTCGCTCAGCCGAGCATCAACCAGAACAACAAATCCGATAAGAGTCAAAGCTTCTCTCTTTCACTTATCTCTTGAGGTCTAACTGTACAAAAAATCTTTCATCGACCCTTACCTCCAATGTGTTAACCCGAAGGACGTCGAGCAAGTCCTGTGCGAGCTTCATGAAGGAATCTGTGGGCGCCATATTGGGAGCAAATAGCTAGCTTTCCAAGCATAGAAGGAAGGCTACTGGTGGCCATACATGTAGAAAGACTCTGGGGTATATGCTCGTAGGTGCGAGAAATATTAACTACACGCTCCTATGGTTCACCAACCTTCTAGAAACCTAAAATAACTTACCATTCCCTAGCCCTTCACCCAGTGGGGAATGGACATCATCAGCCCTCTTTCTACTGCTGTCGGCAATCGCAAGTATCTGTTAGTCACGACAGACTACTTCACCAAATGGATTGAGACGGAGCCTGTGGCAAACATCATAGATGCAGATATGATGACATTCATATGGAAAAACATAATTACCCATTTCGGGATCCCCAAAATGATCATCACTGACAACGGAACCCAGTTCAAAAGCAGCCTATTCTAGGGTTTCTGCAATGACCATGGGACCAGGCACCATTTTAGCTCTGTGGCATACGCTCAGAGCAACGGAAAGGCTGAAGCTTCCAATAAAACAATGATTGATCATCTAAATGAATGATTAGAGCGAGCCAAAGGGGCATGGGTGAGCGAGCTGCCACATATTCTATGGGCTTATCGCACCACCCCACGGCGAGCAACCGGGGAAACCCCATTTGCACTAACATATGGAATGGAGGAAATCATTTCTTTAGAAGTTGTCCTCCCAACCATAAGGTCCACCTTGGTCGACCAAGGCCAGAATGATGCAGCATTACTCGATGAACTTGACCTAGCTAATGAGCACAGAAAATTAGATCTAGTGATACTAGCGAGCTATCAGTAACAGCTAGCAAAGCACTACAACAAGAAGGTCAATACAAGAACATTTCAGGTTGGGGACTATGTCCTAAGGAAAGTTCTTGGCAGCGCAGTAAAACCATCTGACGGCAAGTTGGGTCCAAACTGGGAGGGACCATTCAAGGTAACAAGAGACAACCTGTAGGGAGCCTATCACTTGGAAACTCTGGAGGGCAGAGAGATACCCTGAGCTTGGAACGTAGCCAACCTAAAGAAATTCTACTTTTAATTTTCTATATTGGTCTTTTATTACATTGTTGAAATGGGAAACCCACTTTTCATTATTTTTTTATTAATAAAGGATCATTTGGTAGTGGCATTCTATGAAGTGTTAATTTCTTTTTATTATGAACTTTATAACTTGCACATCTTTTCCAAGAAACAGGCACCCCACTCAATATGTAAAATCAAGGTGTAACCCTCCTTAGGTTTTCATTATCAAACACGAATAACCTCTTAGCATTGCCCCTGGCAATATATGAAGCCCTATAGGGCACCCTTATGCAGCTTGACCAAATCGAATTGGTCGCCAAATGATGTTTGGCTCAGAAAACCTGATCGGATAGAACATCCAACACCAGGTGTGTCCTCACCATTGCCACACTTATGCCTAAGGGAGTGTGACGACACAACCTAAAAGGTAAAGTAGGGCAGAATGGTATCTCATAAGTATACTGGACTGGGAGGATACTCACGTAATAAAACAACTCTACCCACATCAAATCTAGTCGACTACGAAGAAGCCTAAGATAATCAAACAAAAAATCAATGAAGTAGAAAATACACAACGTATGTTTAGTCGGCGAATCGCCCAAAACATAAATATTTTATTACTTCACTGCATTTACAACAGAGTTACATTAAATGAATTAAGTAAATCCTATTGAGAATTAGGTCTCCAAGCAAGGTAATCAGCTACTTGCGCTCTTCGGCCGTCGTTTGGGTGAGGAGCTAACTCTAACTCTACCTCATTTTCATCCAGCTCTAGTAGCTTCCTGGGAATAGCATCTGTGGGGACCCACTGGTCATCCCTCCAAAAAGGGTTAGGCAACAGAGTCGAAGGGGAGATCTCATGACGATACCAGAGGACTGAGTTCCTGGGGACTTTCATCACCCTGAGAGCATTCAAACATCCCCTAATAAAGGATATCTCTTCAAACTCTGCCAAGCTTGTTGGAGCATCCGCCTAACCCTGATCATAACCATCAGCCCACACTCACCGAGGACCTTTCTTGAACAGATGCCTTAGCAGCGTGACATCTCGTTGGAGCCCGACAGCTATCACGTATGCTTGATGAACATCTCCTTGAATCTCTTCCATCTCCTTAGCTGGACCCTCGGCATTTATACCAGTTCGCAGACTAGCTGATAAAGTGAAACTTTGTAAAACTTGAGGGGTGGCCCTCAGCGCTGTACCAGCTCATGGACCAGACGATAAAGAGGAACCTCGTAAAACTTAAGGTGCAATGCTCGATGCACGCTCTCTAAGTCACGACACTTCCCTCCTCATAGCTTCATTCTCCTGTTGAAGAACTTCTCCAACTTGATTGATCTCAGAGGCGTCCAGAAGTCTAGCTCTCAGAGCATTCACTTCCTCTTGAATGGAAGCACCAACCTCTTCCATCTCCTGAAGCCTATCCTTCAGTTTGGCAACGAGTTCCAATTGGTCTTTAAAGATCTGGTTTCTCGACCTAAGGGATTTTCAAATCCTTACAAAAGCTTGCAGAACTTGGTTACTAGTATTAGGACCAAGAATCCTTCCCAGTTGATAAGTGGCAGGTATATATTCATCAACATCAACTAGTTACTAGCCATACAAGCATTAAAGAGCAAAGAAATCAATATGCAGAAAGGGAGAAGATTTCATTTCATTAAAAAAAAGGTTCTGAGTACATCAGTGAAAGAAAAAAGGAAAGAATAAGCAAAATAAAAATATAAAGGGATCCCTAAAGCAGGCTAGCTGGCAACCTCACTTTGCTTCAAGGTCACTGGTTATTTTCCCTTGTTTGTAGCATAAGGAACACCTCCCTCAGATGGGATGATCATTGTCCCTTGGTCAGAAGGAGCACCAGCAGGGATGGTTTGGGTAACACCTTCGTCAGAGGCAAGAGCAGCTACCTCATCCACCACTGGTTAAGGCCCAGGATCATGCTCATCGAACAGTAGGGAGTCGATATCGACCTCGGTAGCCAGGAGAGCCTTGTTCCAACCCTTCTTAAAGTTCAGGAGGCTGATATAGCCAATCTGAACATCAACATCCTCATACTCAGTAGCCCATTAGGTATTGTACGAGCTTTCCTTAAGGGTGGATACCTTAGATTCCACCTTCTTCACCTTATCCACCTTCTCCACCAGCACCTTATTCTCCTCCACCACAACCAATTTTCTCAAGCAAACTAGTTCATAAGACTGCCTCAACTCCCCAAGCTCCTTGATCATCGCCTTTTTTATTCGATTGGCTTCAGACAAAGCGAAATCAGAGGACTTCTGGATGGCATTGGCAGTCTTCAAGCTTGCCTCCAACTCGGCATTCTTCTTCTCAAGATTAGTATTCCTCTTTATCAGCTCGTCGCGGCTGCGATAGAGGATGGCGAAGTGGGTTACAAACTACAAAGAAGAGAAATATTAGCAAGGGAAGCATAGAGAAAAGTATTACGAGAATAGAGAAGTGAGAGTAAACTTACCAAGGCTAGCCTCTGACTTGCTTTTAGAGCATACTGGTCCGTCCCCATCGCCTTATGATGATCAGTCGGCAGAACTTCTCTTTCGAGCAATGCAAGAGCCAACATAGGAGAAAGGTCCATAGAGGCCCCTTCGGGCAAGGCGGACACAGGAACTAGAGCCTGGCCTGCCTTCGTCCTAACCTCCTCTCTTCTCTTTTCCTCTTCCCTCTCCTTTCTCTCCTTCTCAGCTCTCCTTCTCTCCTCCACCTTCTTTCTCTCCTCCACCTTCTTCCTCTCCTCCTCCTTTCCATCCCTCTCTCTCAACTGCTCTTCCTCTCTCTTCTTTTTCTCCTGGTCATGAGCAGCAGACTGATAACCAGTTGTAACCCCTCTGCTGCCAGATTTTTGCTTCTTCGACGAGAAAGGATCACATCATCGTCATCATCATCATCATCATCACAAATTAGATTCTTCCTTGGAGGAACCATATCTTCCACGCTGGAACTACTCGATTCACTTAAAGACTTTCGAGACTCTGAAACTTCTTCTGAGATGGAAGATCCTGCACCACCGGAACTCTCTTCAGTGGAACCACCTTCAGTATCGCCCCTGTTAGCACCCTCGCTCTTCTCACCAGAGCTGCTCTCTTCCTCGCCCAATTGGATGTGATCTGCGATAACCTCTTCGGTGATGTTTAGCTCAAGAATGTTGTCCACAAGACGCGTAATAAAGCTGGACCCAACGTTCTTGTATTCCAGAAGAAAGGTTGTTGATTGAGGGTATTCACCGTCAGCCAAGAGCTCCTTAATTTTCCAGGCTTTGACCAGCTCAGCAGCTCGAACCTCGCTGGGAGCAGGTTTCAAATTATTTATCTTTGCTGAAAAGAAATAGAGAAAAATATGAGAAGAATTATACACAAGCAAAGGATCGATGAGCAGAACAAAGACTAAGCCTACTTATCTACTCCTCCCCATGAAAGGGGACCACTAATCTTCCAGACCTTGATCCCTCAGTATGAGGAGGGAACTACCAATTTCTTGCAATAAAATCCTCATGCCAGTAATCCTTTTGGGAATCAGGGAGATTTACTACCACCACCGTTTCAGGACTCCTGGCCTTGAGGTACAGAAGACCAGAGTTTGTTAAAAAAAAAAAGAATAACAGAAGTAGATTTTAGCCGGCCTTAAATTGGTGCCATAAAGCTGATTTATTCTATATACACCGTTAACGATTTTCCAGACATTGGGCTAGCACTGTGTAGGTACTATATTGAAATAACCAAAAAAGTGAAAAAACAAATTTCTTGGGGGAAAAGTAAGACCCCCCCTTGGGACAATAAGAGAACATGAATCCAGTGACCATCCTTAACCTCTCTAACATTACGAGGGACAGGGGCACACTCGATGTCTACCCAACTTAGAATGTTATAAAACTTCCTAAATTCAGATATCGATCTATTGCCTATTTTGGTCATTGAAAAATAAAAACCTAGTAGCAGATGTAAAGAAATCTCAACAGAAAAACAAAAAGAATGAGTAAGAAGAACTTACGGAGTAAAAATTTAGCTTGGGACGATGCAAAGTCGCAAGCAAGGACGATGAGAGGATTGAAATTGGAAGACGAGATCTGGAAATGAAAGAGCAACATCGAAAGCTTGGAGAAAATTAGAGATATAGAGAAATTTGAAATGACAATAGGAAATAACTTCTCCAGAGACGTTTTAAACCTTTCTAATCATAGCGCATAGGTAACGAGGCAGTCTGCTGCCTAAATCAGTTCAGAAGAAGCGCTTCGATCTTGAAGAGTGTTGCACAATTAAAAAAAATGTCATTATGGCAAATCATTTAACAATTATTGAGCCCAAATTGTGGCCCAACAACTTTAGGGGAAATTGTGGGTACCTCAATTTGTCACTTGGGCCCAGACGAGTAGCCCAGTAGAGCTCGACTCAAAGTTTGGAGGCCTCACACCCTAACTCACTCACTTGCGTCCCGACCAAATTCCCTATAATCTCGTAAATAGATATTCTAGGGGTTATGGACTGACGTGGGGGAATCCAACACCCCCAGTCCCCGAAAATGAAAATGTATATAACAAACCCTCAGCCCGGGGCAAAGGGCATGTATTATTTTTCCTGTAAAACACTCTTCGGAGTATAGAGAAATAATATTGAGAGCACCACCATGGATGTAGGCATTCTTGCTGAATCACGTAAATTTTGTGTTGTGTGATTGTTATTCCTTACATTCTTTATTTGTTTTGGTGATTGATTTTTCTTGTTAATTTGTATTGAACTTAATTGTCACCACAATATATATATATATATATATATATATATATGATACTTATATAATTTATGCTTTATGCTTGTATATGTATGTAATTTTATTGTGTAGTATACATGAAATATCATCATAATATACGTATTTAATATATATAAATAAATTTGTGTATTATATAGGTGTGTATAAAGATAAATATATGTACATATGT
This sequence comes from Sambucus nigra, assembly GCA_949130495.1. Lineage (NCBI taxonomy): Eukaryota > Viridiplantae > Streptophyta > Magnoliopsida > Dipsacales > Adoxaceae > Sambucus > Sambucus nigra. The sequence continues at coordinate 386,720,323 of OX422218.1, read as the reverse complement.
TTAAATACACATTGTTTATACATGTATATGCTTACATAAATATGTATATAATAATATAAAATATACATGTAGTATATGTCCATCTATGTGTGTGTGTGTATGTGTGAGTATGTGTGTGTATATATATATATCACTGTTCTAAAAAATCCGCCTAGGCTGAGGCTTGGGAGAAACGCACCGCCTTAAGCTTTTTATGCCTTACTCTTGGTAAAACCCTTAAGGCGCATTTTTTTCTAAAAACAACAATACTTTAGTGAAACGATATCGCCTTTTAAAGAGTTTTTTACAAACCGGACCATTATCTCATCCAAAATAATCAAATAGTATTTTAATTTGCAAATATTCAGACATATTTTTATGATATGTACAATTTTAGTATTTTAATAGCCTTGTTATGGGTAAAAAATATTAAAATATATTAAGAAGGCCTAAACGCCTTTTCATGCCTAAGGCCCCCTAGGCTTCTAAGGCTTAAGGCTTGGCCTCCACGCCTCGATCACGTCCCGCATTTTTTTTAATATATATATATATATATATATATATATATATATATATATAGGCCCCCTCCTGTAAGGACTCCTTATGGTACGGACCTCGGTACATACCATTTTTTAAATAGTAAAAAAATATTTTTTTATGAAACTTCATGGATATGATCTCCACGGTGAGAAGATCATCTCTAATTATTTTCATAAAAAAATCAATAAAAACCCCATTGAGATGAGATGATACGTAAAAACTGGTATAAATATGCATTTTCGACCGTTGAAATGTTGGTGATCATCTCACCCACTTTTTGATTGAATGTTTTGATGAAACTTCATGTATATTATCTCGACAGTGAGAAGATCAGATTCGTGAAGTTTTATCAAAAAATTCAATCAATAAAGTGGTTGGCACCGACCCAACATTTCAACGGTTGAAAATGCAAATTTATACATTTTTTTTACATATTACCTAATCTCAACTTTTTTTTATTGAATTTTCTGATGAAAAAAATTGGAGATGATCTAGTCACCATGGAGATCAAATTCATGAAGTTTCGTCAAAAAAATCATTTTTTTACTATTTAAAAAAAATGATATGTACTGGAGTCTGCACCATAAGAGTCCTTACAGGAGACTTTCTGTATGTATATATATATATATAGTGAAGCTCTGCAACATACCTATGAATATACACATTTTAAAGATTAGTAAAAAAAATATTTTAAACCAAATTTGGTATACATGGTCTCCATAATGACGAGATCATATACAAAACATCCAAAAATTCAACTTGAAAGAGAGTGAGATAATGATCACAAGTTTCAACGATTAAAAATCCATTTATTCATCCAATTTTCAAATAACCCATTTTTAAGTTGTATTTTTCGCTGAATTTTTTTGTAAATGATGTCCTCATTATAGAAATCATGTATAGAAAATTTGGTTGAAAATTATTTTTTTTACCATTTTTTAAAAATGGGTATGTTCATAGGTATGTTGTTAGAAAGTATGTTCGAGAGTGTGATTATATATATATATATATATATATATATATATATATATATATATATATATGTATATATATATATATGTATATATATATATATATATATAGAGAGAGAGAGAGAGAGACGCACACATGTTAATGAAGGCATTCCAAAATTACTCCATACTTTTTGTTTTTGATACTCCTTTTTTTGGGCATTTAGAATTCAACATTTAAAATTTTATTATTTGATATCTCGTTTTCCACTCTCATTTATTCACAGTTAAACCTTAAATTGTTTATCATTACAAGTTTATTGCAAATTATGAAAGTCACTATCAATGGGAACTGAAGTTTTCTAATCAGTAACTGGAACAAGAAGTTCCTTATTTAATGTTAAGACCCAAATTTCTCTAATTAATTAATTGGGACATGAAATTTCCAATTAATATTTAAAATTTTGGGTATGAAGTTTTCATATAATTATTTTAACTCGATATCTAAAGTTTTGAGTCCTAAATTTCTATATATATTTAAATTTAGGACTTGATATTCCCTTGTTTATTTGCATTTGAGACTTGAATTTCTTTAATAATTATTCAAATTTAGAAAGTGAAGTTCGTGAAGTATTTAAACCTAAAGTCTCAAAGATAATATCTCATAATAAAACATGAAGGTCTGATTATCTAATCGAAAGGGGATAGACTAGAAATCCCCTAATTATCATTAATTTGTGATATGAAGATTAATAATCATTATTATGACCAAAAGTTCACAAATTATTATTTGTAATTGAGATATAGTTTTTCTTAATTACTAAAGAAATTGTGAGGCCCAAAGCTATCATATTATTTAAAAATATTTAGACCTGAACTTCCAATTAAATATCCCCTAAATTAAAACTTGAAGTTTTGATTATTTACGTCATATGGTATGGATATTAAAAATCCCCTAAATGATCATTTTAATTTGAACACGAGGTTTCCAAATATATTTTTTTGGGGAATTACTTTCAAAATCAATTGGATATTAAAACGTGGCTTTTAAACTTCTAGTCTTTTCAATTTCTTTATTAAACGTAACATCTTTTAAATATTCATTTTATGATTAAGGGTCCCTTTAAGTGTGTTATTAATGATTTTACCATTAAAACTTTGTCTCTTGACCTTTCGATTCATTTAAGTGCAAAATTACATTTTTAATGATATTTAATTTTAAATATTTTTTATTTAACCACTTACTGTGTAATGGATACTGAAATAGTATATAACCTCAGACCCACAGGTGCTCCCCTCTGGACCTTGGGAACATAAAAGGAGAGAAGTGTCAAACTGTGAGACAATTGTTTAAATTGGTTCGGACCTTAGCTGAGGATCCTCCGTCCACTCTCAAAGGTTTCACTGTATATTATATCATAAAAGAGTTATTAAAATCTAGAAGGCATCTTGAGCTTTGGTCAAGGGAGTCTGAGGTCCCTACGGCCTTTGTCAACAATCCAAAGAACCTTAGGAAGTAACTAATGGACTTATCTAAGGGTACATGAGTATTGATTTAGGTATTGATAAGGTATACAAGTTATATGATAACTGAAATGATCGAAATTATCAATATATAATCATAACATTGGGTTAAGAGAGTATTGAACAAGTATGTTAAAACTCTTAGTTATATAGAATTATGATTGTTTAGGCCCGTATTCAACCTTTAACTAACCTCGTATTTATATATAAACTCTAAGAGAGAGATTGAGTGGATTGTCACAATATGGTTATGGTGCCTCTGAGGTCTGACTGTGTTAGCAATGTAGTGGAGTGTTGGTCAAAGCTTTTGCAGGTGATCCAAGGTATTTGATGAGTGCATGAAATGCGAATGGGATAATTAAATGCAAGTGGGCTTGAGTGGTGACTTTAGGTGAAATAGTGTTGTTTTTTTCACTTACCGGCCAGACTGGGTGCAGAAGATTTATTGATCATCTAGGAGGTTTAGGACTCCCATAATATTGCCATAGGTTGATATTGAGGCATTTAGCAATAATATATCATTGTGATGAGGTTTAGATGACCTTGGTAGATTTCCCTTTACATTGAGGTTGGTTTGGGCATTAATCATAGATGGACTATAGTGCGGTGGTCTCTGAACCTGGTTAGAGAGACGTATTGGAAAGATTAGCCATTCTAGGAGGAGTAATAGGTTATTGAGTTTGTTACAGTATAAAGGCCTTCTCTTTAGGACAAAGATAGTCATGGGGGATAAATAGTGATCTATCTAAGGTCTTATGTCTGCTTTGGGACCTTTTTTTTCCTATCTGGGTGTGGACAAGGGTTCTAAGAGCCTTCCAAGTAATAAGTGTCTAATTAGGTATCATTAGTATCCCCTTATAGCTTTTTTCAAGTATTGTAAGGAGAAACGCTTACATGTGATGCAATTTGGGGGTAGAAGGGTAATTGATTAAGATTCATCATAATAAGAATGCATTGGGAAAGAGCTTGCAAAAGGTTAACAGTACTTGATGGGATGGGCCTTAGGGGTTGAAAGGATTGAAGCACTTGGACTTTGGGGATATAAAGGAGATTATTAGATGTTTTGAATCTCCACATCTCACTCCAACTATTTTTCTCTCTTTGGAAATCTTGAGCAACTGATTCCTCCCCTTCTCTCTTACTTACTATAATGTCTGTTAAAAATATATCCCATTCTAAAGTCTTGGATCCAAAGCCTCTATCTGTTATGGTCTTCATGTATCCTTTACTTTGACTGAGGAATAGGTAACTGAGGCGGGCCAATGACCCCAACTTTTCAGGTAGAGCCTAATTGCCTACTCGAATTACTCACGGGGACTTGGGGAAAATTCAAAAGACCTATTAGATCTAGAAGACTATCACTTTAAGGGATGGAAGGCCTAGTGAGAAGGATCGATCCATGGTTGCACAACATATTTCAACGAGTGATTCCTCAAATATGGGTATAAATTTCCCTTGCCTCTGCCAATGGAAAGGATTTTAAAATCCATGGGGATAACCCCTTTTCAACTTGTGGAAAATTCATAGAGGTCTTTAATTCCTTCAGGGAATCGAGAAAGGGATAATATAATATTATGTCGGCCCATTTCGTCAAGTTGTATAGGGTTCAGGAGCAGAAGAAGCTGAAGCATAAATGGTTAAAGAATTTGTTTCCTAAGGACAATGTGGTTTCTGCAGAGGATAATCAAAATGCTCCTAAAAATTAAAAGGATAAATTCTTGTTCGTTGGTTGAGTTAGGGCTACCCCAGACACTACTGAGCCAATTAGTTTCCATATCCTCTATTGTACTCATCTGGTTATGGGTAAGTTAAAGTTTACCTTTACTTTTTCATTTGAGTTTATCCGTAAAAACTGTTGTAAGTCTTAATGATCCCTTTTCTTTTGAAGTTATTGTTGATCCCTCTAAGGAGGCAATTGACAGGATTGTTGAGGCCTAAATATTATCCTCCTTACTTTTAAAGACATTTTCCATCACCAAACGCCTCTTCAAGTGGGGTTTAAAGCCTGGTCCCATGGCCTTGAAGTCTGGGAGTGCTCATGTGGTCCCCAAAATCATGGTTAGGGATAACCCAAGGTATGAGCCATTTATCTTAGTATCTCAAAAGATGAAGGCATCTATTGAGGTCCCCATTGAAGTTATCGAGGCCTCTGAGGGTAGGAAGACAAAACTAAAAGTAAGAATTAGGTCCCTCAAAGGATTGAATAGGTCTTCCCCACAACTAAAGACCCAATTGTTCTAGATTCTAGTTGTTTCCCGGTAAGTAACATTGGTTTTGTTTTTTCTTTTACCTCATGTTTGGTTCTTTGATATCTAACTATGATTTATTGTTGATCCAGTAGATGAACAGGAGGAGCAAAGGATGGTTAGGAAATTTATTATGCACATCCAGCTGAGGATTACATCAATAAGAAGAAGAGGTCCAATACTACTAAGAGATTAAAGTTCAGTACATCTGTCGATCTTTTAATCCCTATTATTAAGCTGGTGGAGGAGGCAAACCTGAGAACTAGCTCAGATAAAGGATATGCACTAGAGTTTTTGAAAACCCTACCTTTGCAGCAATCAGACTTAGGGATAGGTTGGACCTTTGGGACAAACTTGAGTGATCCTTGAATTCCAAGGGACTTGCATCCCCTGGTCTCAAAAGTCGAGGAAGGTTTATGTGATTCCCTTTCAAAGGGGAAGACTATGGTGGTATCGCCCCCCAAATGAGGGGTTCTTAAGATTGCCACTAAGGCATCGGGCTAACCCAAGGGGACGACTACTATAGTGAGGTAATTCCTTATGACCTTATGAGTTAAGAGATACTTGAGACCTCTCTTCATCAAGGAGATGAACTCATATGCCTCTGCTGCAAATGCGCTCTATTCTTTGGCAAAAATAATTTCTTCAAAGATAGTGTCCCAACTGAGGGGCTCGGGGGTCTTCTCTAATACTCAAGAGTTGATCCATAAGATGTGCAAGCTACTTTCTCATATTTACTAAATTTCCTTAGAATATTTTATTTTGATTTATCTTGTTCTGATACTTTCTCCATTTTTTGTAGACTCAGCATTTCATAAGGCCCTCATAGTTTGTGCCATAGAAGGCCAAAGGGGATGGAATAAGGATATAGAGATGACTAGCAAGTGGGACCTCATCCAACAAGAACTAGATCAAATAATAGCAAGTCAGCGATTAGAGTTGTCTTATTTGGAAAAGGAGGGGTAGACTTGAGCTCTAAGATCACCTTGCTAGAGGAGGGAAAAATTCTTAATGAGAAGACCTTTAGGGATAGGGCCTCCCTCTTGGTGGTTGCTCGGGAGTCTTTAGCCAAGGTTTAGGAGTCCATCCCTTAGCTCATATTAAGTGTAAACTGGCGATGAAGTCCCTCCGAGATCATACCCTCATGATTCAAAGTTCTTTGAAGAATGTTCTTCGTACTGAGATGGACATGTTCCTTTTGAAGAATCATGCGTTAGATCTCAATGTTGTGAAGGACTAGTTAACCTACAAAGAATAAGAGTCGCAAAAAGAGTATGATAAGGTCATGGTAAAATAAATTTAGCTCCAATGAAAGACTCATGCCACTGTGAAGATCAATTTGGACACTTATATTAAGTTTGAGCCCTTCAAGAAATTTCTCTTCCAGAAATACAACTCTGGATTTGAGGCTTACAAAGCAAAGGTTGTGGAGCTCTTTCCCGAGTTAGATGTTTTATCCTATTTATCGAAGCCTCTTACTTTGATGAAGAGAGATCAGATGATGAGAGCAATAGTGGTGATGACGCTGATGAATTTTCTACCTCCTAGTCTAAGAAGAAAAAGCTATAAAGAAAGCCTCCACCTCTCAGCTCCAATCAGTCTTTCCCCAAAAGTGAAGCTCTTATTCACCCCATCAATATCAAAACTTGAAAAGGATTTTATGTACTTTTTATTTTTATTCGACATAGGCTACTTTCCTTTTGATGTCAACCCTCTACTCTTTATTGTTTAATGGAAATATCTTTGGTTCATAAAATTTCAGCTTTTGAACTACTTCGCGCTTACTTTAGTTTTTTTTTTACCGAGGAATATTTGATTTTTTTGCACAGCTCCACTGAATTTCTTTATAAAGCAAAAAAATTTAGCGGGGATTTTATTGAAGTGGGTATGAGGGTCTTAAAACCTTTACTATACACTTGCAAAGTTTTTAAAGCCTGGATTGAGGCTTTAAAATGGGTCATAAGTTAGAGCCATACAATTTTTGTATTTGTACCTTTTTAGGATTGAAGGCCCAAAACTTTTGAAAAAACACTTAGCCCCCTAATTTTTTTGTGAATATAGACTAAAGAGTAAATATATTAAGGGTCATAAGACCTTAGATTTAAACTTTAGATTTGAAATTTACTTTGCAAAGGGTTATAAGACCTTTATAGCATGTTTTGCTAAGGTTGAAAGCCTTAGAACTGAAAAGTTGGCTTAATTGAGAGTCATGAGACCTTTGAACTTAGATATGTTTTCAATCTGAAGTCCCACAAAGGGTCATAAGACCTTTGAACTCGAGTAGTTTAAAAACTAAAGTCCCACAAAGGGTCATAAGATCTCTGGACTTCGAAAACATGAAACCTGGAGTCCCATAAAGGGTTAAAAGACATTTAAACTTAGGTAATTTAGGATCTAAAGCCCCATAAAGGGTCATAATACCTTTTGACTTAGAAAATTTGGGGTTCCTTTTAGGTTGAAAAGCCTCAAAATTTTATCCCCCCTGAGTAAGAAAATTCAAGGTTCATATTGGGTCCTTAGACATCTTAATCGCCGTGTTTTTCACATTTAGTTATAAAGCTAGAGTTTTTCAGGATTTTTTTCTGCATCTGTACACTTAGCCCCCCAATTTTTTTTAAAAGATAGTTTTATTCTAATTCTAGTATTTTTATCATTAAAAGAGATGCTTGGCACTTAGATTTGTTCAAAAAAGAGGTTAAATAAGATTTTGCTAATGCTTTTGCATATTTGTATAACTTCTCCCTTTAAAAAAAATATTTTTAGGTGCATAAAAACCCTTTGAGCTGACTGTTTATGGGTCTATGGATCGTAGACAATTTAAATGGAATCAAGAATGAGAATATTGGTTCTCCCTTTAGTCATTTTTGGGTTCTTGGACCTTTGACTATTAACCTAAGCCAAGTTTGGTGTCCTTACAGCTCCACTGAATTTCTTTGTAAAGAAAAATAAATTGAGCAGTGATTTTATTAAAGTGGGTATGAGGGTCCTAAAACCTTTACTATACACTTGCAAAGTTTTTAAATCCTATATTAAGGCTTTAAAATGGGTCATAAGTTAGAGCTATATAATTTTTTTTATTTGTACTTTTTCAAGATTAAAGGCCCAAATTTTTTGAAAAACCACTTAGCCCCCTAATTTTTTTGAGAATAAAGACTAAAGAGTAAATATATTAAGGGTCATAAGACCTTAGATTAAAACTTTAGATTTGAAATTTACTTTGCAAAGGGTTCTAAGACCTTTGTAGCATGTTTTGCTAAGGATGAATGCCTTAGAATTGAAAATTTAGCTTAATTGAGGGTCCTGAGACCTTTGAACTTAGATATGTTTTCAATCTGAAGTCCCACAAAGGGTCATAAGACCTTTGAACTCGAATAGGTTAAAAACTAAAGTCCCATAAAGGGTCATAAGATCAGTGGACTTGGAAAACATGAAACATGGAGTCTCGTAAATGGTCAAAATACATCTAAACTTAGGTAATTTTGGATCTAAAGTCCCATAAAGGATCATAATACCTTTTGACTTAGAAAATTTGACTTTCCTTTTAGGTTGAAAAGCCTCAGAATTTTATCCCCCCCTGAGCAAGAAAATTCAAGTTTCGTAGTGGGTCCATAGACATCTTAATCGCGGCGTTTTTCACATTTAGTTATAAAGCTAGAGTTTTTCTGCACCTGAACACTTAGCCCCCCAATTTTTTTAAAAACATAGTTTTATTCTAATTCTAGTATTTTGTCATTAAAAGAGATGCTTGGCACTTATATTTGTTCAAAAATGAGGTTAAATAAGATTTTGCTAATGCTTTTGCATATTTGTATAACTTCTCCCTTTTGAAAAAATATTTATAGGTGCATAAAAACCCTTTGAGCTGACTGTTTATGGGTCTCTGGATAGTAGACAATTTAAATGGAATCAAGAATGAGAATACTGGTTACCCCTTTAGTCATTTTTGGGTTCGTGGACCTTTGACTATTAACCTAAGCCAAGTCTGGTGTCCTTACAGCTCCACTGAATTTATTTGTAAAGCAAAATAAATTGAGTAGTGATTTTATTGAAGTGGGTATGAGGGTCCTAAAACCTTTACTATACACTCGCAAAGTTTTTAAAGCCTGGATTGAGGCTTTAAAATGGGTCATAAGTTAGAGCCATACATTTTTTTGTATTTGTACTTTTTTTGGATTGAAGGCCCAAAATTTTTGAAAAACCACTTAGCCCCCTAATTTTTTTAGAATAAAGACTAAAGAGTATATAGATTAAGGGTCATAAGACCTTAGATTTAAACTTTACATTTGAAATTTACTTTGCAAAGGGTTCTAAGACCATTGTAGCATGTTTTGCTAAGGATGAAAGCCTTAGAATTGAAAAGCTGGCTTAATTGAGGGTCCTGAGACCTTTAAACTTAGATATGTTTTCAGTCGAAGTCGCACAAATGGTCATAAGACATTTGAACTCGAGTAGTTTAAAAACTAAAGTCCCACAAAGGGTCATACGATCTCTGGCTTCGAGAACATGAATCCTGGAGTCCCATAAAGGGTCAAAAGACATCTAAACTTAGGTCATTTAGGATCTAAAGTCCCATAAAGGGTCATAATACCTTTTGACTTTGAAAATTTGGGTTTCCTTTTAGGTTGAAAAGCCTCAGAATTTTATCCCCCCTGAGTAAGTAAATTCAAGGTTCGTATTAGGTCCTTACACATCTTAATCGCGGTGTTTTTCACATATAGTTATAAAGCTAGAGTTTTTCAGGATTTTTTTCTACACCTGAACACTTAGCCCCCATTTTTTTTTTAAACATAGTTTTATTCTAATTCTAGTATTTTATCATTAATAGAGATGCTTGGCACTTAGATTTGTTCAAAAATGAGGTTAAATAAGATTTTGCTAATGCTTTTGCATATTTGTATAACTTCTCCCTTTTGAAAAAATATTTGTAGGTGCATAAAAACCCTTTGAGATGACTATTTATGGGTCTCTGGATCATAGACAATTTAAATGGAATCAAGAATGAGAATACTGGTTATCCCTTTAGTCATTTTTAGGTTCTTGGACCTTTGACTATTAACCTAAGCCAAGTCTGGTCTCCTTACAGCTCCACTGAATTTCTTTGTAAAGCAAAATAAATTGAGCAGTGATTTTATTGAAGTGGCTATGAGGGTCCTAAAACCTTTACTATACACTTGAAAAGTTTTTAATGCCTGGATTGAGGATTTAAAATGGGTCATAAGTTAGAGCCATAGAATTTTTTTTATTTGTACTTTTTTAGGATTGAAGGCCCAAAATTTTTGAAAAAACACTTAGCCCCCTAATTTTTTTTTAGAATAAAGACTAAAGAGTAAATATATTAAGGGCCATTATTCCTTAGATTTAAAATTTAGATTTGAAATTTACTTTGCAAAGGGTTCTAAGACCTTTGTAGCATGTTTTGCTAAGGTTGAAAGCCTTAGAATTGAAAAGTTGTCTTAATTGAGGGTACTGAGACCTTTGAACTTAGATATGTTTTCAAACTCAAGTCCCATAGAGGGTCATAAGACCTTTGAACTTAAGTAGTTTAAAAACTAAAGTCCAACAAAGGGTCATAACATCTTTGGACTTCGAAAACATGAAACCTGGTGTCCCATAAAGGGTCAAAATACATCTAAACTTAGGTAATTTAGGATCTAAAGTCCCATAAAGGGTCATAATAACTTTTGACTTAGAAAATTTGGGGTTCCTTTTAGGTTAAAAAGCCTCAGAATTTTATCCCCCCAGAGTAAGAAAATTCAAGGTTCGTATTGGATCCATACACATGTTAATCGCGGTGTTTTTCACATTTAGTGATAAAGCTAGAGTTTTTCAGGATTTTTTTCTGCACCTGAACACTTAGACCCCGAATTTTTTTTAAAACATGGTTTTATTCTAATTCTAGTATGTTTTCATTAAAAGAGATGATTGGCACTTAGATTTGTTCAAAAATGAGGTTAAATAAGATTTTGCTAATGCTTTTTCATAATTGTATAACTTCCCCCTTTTGAAAAAATATTTATAGGTGCATTAAAACCCTTTTAGCTGACTGTTTATGGGTCTATGGATCGTAGACAATTTAAATGGAATCAAGAATGAGAATACTGGTTATCCCTTTAGTTATTTTTGGGTTCGTGGACCTTTGACAATTAACCTAAGCCAAGTCTGGTGTCCTTACAGCTCCACTGAATTTCTTTGTAAAGCAAAATAAATTGAGAAGTAATTTTATTGAAGTGGGTATGAGGGTCCTAAAACCTTTACTATACACTTGAAAAGTTCTTAAAGCCTGGATTGAGGCATTAAAATGGGTCATTAGTTAGAGCCATACAATTTTTTATATTTGTACTTTTTTAGGATTAAAGGCCCAAATTTTTTGGAAAAACACTTAGCCCCCTATTTTTTTTAGAATAAAGACTAAAGAGTACATATATTAAGAGTCATAAGACCTTAGATTTAAACTTTAGATTTGAAATTTACTTTGCAAAGGGTTCTAAGCCCTTTGTAGCATGTTTTGCTAAGGATGAAAACCTTAGAATTGAAAATTTAGCTTAATTGAGGGTCCTGAGACCTTTGAACTTAGATATGTTTTCAATCGAAGTCCCACAAAGGGTCATAAGACCTTTGAACTCGAGTAGTTTAAAAACTAAAGTCCCACAAAGGGTCATAAGATCTTTGGACATCGAAAATATGAAACCTGGAGTCCCATAAAGGGTCAAAAGACATCTAAACTTAGGTAATTTAGGATCTAAAGTCCCATAAAGGATCATAATACCTTTTGACTTAGAAAATTTGGGTTTCCTTTTAGGTTGAAAAGCCTCAGAATTTTATCCCCCCTGAGTAAGAAAATTCAAGGTTTGTATTGGGTCCATACACATCTTAATCGCGGTGTTTTTCACATTTTGTTATAAAGCTAGAGTTTTTCAGGATTTTTTTTTGCACCTGAACACTTAGCCCCCCCAATTTTTTTTAAAACATAGTTTTATTCCTCATTCTAGGATTTTATCATTAAAAGAGATGCTTGGCACTTAGATTTGTTCAAAATTGAGGTTAAATAAGATTTTTCTAATGCTTTTGCATGTTTGTATAACTTCTCCCTTTTGAAAAAATATTTGTAGGTGCATAAAAACCTTTTGAGCTGACTATTTATGGGTTTCTGGATCGTAGACAATTTAAATGGAATCAAGAGTGAGAATACTGGTTATCCCTTTAGTCATTTTTGGGTTCTTGGACCTTTGACTATTAAACTAAGCCAAGTCCGGTGTCCTTACAACTTAAGGTTTGGGTCCTTAGACCTTAGCTTAAACCTAGAGCTAAGGATAAAGTCCTTGAAACTCTATAGTTTGGGTCCTTAGATTGTTTAAGTTTTAGAGTCAAGGCTGAAATCCTTACAACTCATAGTGTAGGTCCTTAGACCTTAGGTTTCAGATCCAAGGTTGAAATCATTGTAAATCTTAAAGAACCCTTATATTGAAACATCGTGTGTAACAAAAAAAGTATTCTTTTTATTTCATTTCAAAGTACGTCATTGTAAGTATTATAACAAACTATCTACGTAATTTCGGTCACCACATATAGGACTTACCATTTAGGCACCATCTTTCCTTCACTTGAATTCCTAGTCACTATAGTGAGTTCTCTTAACACCATGTCCCCCACTTTGAATTCTCTGTGACGGATCTTTTTATTAAAGTATGAGGTGGTCCTTTGCTTTTATGCATCCATTCAGATCAATGAAGCTTCCCTTTTTCCTCCAGCTCATCTAGAGACCTATTGAGACCTTCACTATTGGAATTTGGTTCTAAATGGGCTACCCTATGTGTAGTCACTTTGACCTCTATTGTGATTATTTCCTTAGTTCCAAAGGTTAGGAAAAATGGAGATTCTCCCATTGGACCTCTAATCATAGTTTTGTAGGCCCACAAGATGCTAAGAATTTCATTAACCCACTGTCTTTTAGCCTCTTCTAGCATGTTCTTTAAAGTTTGAATGATGGTTTTGTTGGCCACCTCCCCTTTTCCATTGGTCTAAGGGCGACGTGGAGATAAATAGTGGTTAGTTATGGCATAATCTGCGCATAACTCTTTGAAGGCTTGGTTATCAAACCATTTTTCATTTTTTAAAATGATGTTCTTGGGAAATCCAAACCGAAAGATAATGTTCTTCCAAATGAAGTTGGTAGTTTTATTTTTCATGATGGTGTAGAAATGCTCAACTTCATCCAAATTAGTGAATTCGGAAATGTCCATAATACATTACTTGTTCTGACCTTTGTTAAGGGGAAAAGGTTCTACTAAATCCACACCCTATTGAGAAAATGGTCATGGACTTGGTTTTAAAGCCATCTTCTCAATTGATTTCTTTGAAACAAAATAGAACCTCCAAAATTTTTCATAACCCTAGACCATATTTTTAGCTTTCTTCCCCAATGTTAGCCAAAAGTACCATTACCTCAAGAACTTATAGACTAAGGTCTTTGAGCCTGTATGGGAACCACAAACACCTTGTGGAGATATCCGAGGACATAATTAGCTTTTGACAGGCTAAGACACCGCTTAGGTTTTAAACAATACCCATTTTTAAATAATATCCCATTTTCTATGGAGTATCTAGAAGCTAAGGACTTCATTCGTCTGACTTGAAGCTAGTCTTTGGGAAGGACACCATGCATAAGATAGGACTTAATTGGAGTGGTCCAGCCTGAGCTCTAATTAACCTTTGTAATATTGATATGAAGCTAACTGATGCTTGACTCATTCAAGGTGATGACTTAGACCTCATAATCTATTTCATATAATGAAGCTACTCATACAAGATGATTTCTCTCTATATTTTTGCCTATATAGGACCCTTCTGATGAAAAGATGGGTATCCTCTTGATGAGGTGCCTCACTATGGCTAAGTATCCTGCCATTTTATCGCTTTTGGATTTATAGAGCTTAGTGACCCGACTAACCACTAGATGAGAGTCGCTAATGGCCTCTACTTGTTATGCTTTCAAATGGACGTCCATGCCTAAGCCTACAACTAATGCTTCGTACTCCACCTCATTATTAGAGGATTTGAACTTCAAAAGGTGAACAAGAGCGATAATACCTCTATTGGGGATTATTAGGTGAAGTCCAACGCCACTTCCGGAGTTATTTGAGTATCCATCCATATACAAGACCCATGTGGGAGAGTTGAGTTCTATCTCCTAGAACAACGGATATTGAGGCTCTTTGGGCGCTTCTGTGACCTCTGCCCCCGATCTCTTAGGTTATTCTTACATTTATTTTATGTTGTTAAACTCTGCAATAAAGGTAGCTAAAGCCTGACCCTTGACTGCACTTTGTAATTGATATTTGATATCGAACTCACCTAACTCAATAAATCACTTTACAATCATTTTTGGGGTATCATGATTGTGGAGGAACCGTCAAAGGGGATGATAGATCATGAACACAATGGTATGAGATTAAAAATAGAGCTTCATATGTCTAGCTGAGATAATGAGTCTAAAAGCCAGTTTCTCCACCCTTGGATACTTGTTTCCAGCGTCTTGTAGAGCTCAACTGATGTAGTAAATGGGGTATTGAACCCAAAATTCGTCTCGAATAAGATTTAAGCTAACAGTGGCTGGGGAGGTAATAAGGTACAAATATAAATCTTCCCAAATAATGGTATTGGACAATAATAGTTGGGACCCGCGCTACTTCTTGAGGTTATGGGAGGCTTCATCTACCTCAAGAATCCATTCGAATGCTTTCTTTAGTATCTTGAACAAAATGCAAGAACTTATCTATGGATTTGGAGACAAACTTGTTTAGGCCAACAACTCTCCCAGATAGACCTTGGACCTCTTTGACAATTATTAGATACTTCCTATCTAGTAGAGCTTGAATTTTCTCTGGATTGTCCTATATGCCTCCCCAGGTGGCCATGACCCTAAGGAACTTGCCTATAACAACCTTAAAATCACATTCCTTTGGGTTGAGTCTCATTTGGTTACTCCCGAGGATGGCGAATATGTCGTCAAATTATAAAATTATCGCAAGTGAACGGGCTATTATGGTATGGCTTATGCAAGTAATGGTCAATCCCACAGAGATTTAGTCGACTTTATAATCTAACATCTTTCTAACTAGACTATAGGGGTGTTGATATATAATTAATATCTAAATTAAACTAAATATGAATGAATAGTACAACCACATAATATGTAATCAAGTATGGGAGAAAACTAGGAAATTGGATCCATTTATCACTTTTAATTAAAGTCACACATAAATTTAATTTCGTATTCCCGAATTTACACCAACTCTCACCGCGGACATTCCATAAAATATAATAATAAATTTTCATAAAATATTTGCATGACACTTGATGGATATATTTGGGATGATTCCGACTTCTTGCACTACGAGATTATCTATAAACACTCAATTGGGTGTATTAATTATTATTATCGATACTTGTGATGAGGTAAACAATGAAATTATTAGGCTATGATTTATAATTAATTTGTTAGTTTTAGATACCCATACATACAATGTGATTTTGAGGATGGATTGGTTGTGTACATACCAGGATCAAACTGACTGTGTATGTAGAGAGGTTATATTTGATATACCGAGACAAGAGATGTATTTGGTGGTTATGCCTAGATGTGAGGGTGTGCCCACATGTATTTTATTAACAAAGAGACTCAGTAGGAGACCACAGTGTCCTTAAATACAATTCATGTAGTTTAGGAGCTCACATAGGTATATGATGAGATTCTAGGTTTACCACCAACTAGGGAATGTGATTATGTCATAGTCTGGCATCGGGCATTAATATGATAGGCCGACCATTATGGCTCCTATAGAGATGAAGGAGCTCAAATATTATATTAATTACTTATTAGAGACTTACATATATGTGTGTGTGTTTGTCTTTATATATATATATATATATATGTGTGTGTGTGTGTGTGTGTGTTTGTCTTTATATATATATATATATATGTGTGTGTGTGTGTGTGTGTGTGTGTGTTTGTCTTTATATATATATATATATATATATATATATATATATGTGTGTGTGTGTGTGTGTGTGTGTGTTTGTTTCTCATTTGTATGGAATATACCTACTCGGTAATGCTGGGTTACGCGTAGTGGATAGTCCACCCTGGCATTAACCAGCATGTGTTGGATTGATTTCCCAGGTCATAGTACTGTTTCATGGACACCATGTGTGAGGATAGCTATTGGTTTGGAGACTGGTGGGGTGCGATATAGTATGGTTGTGACCCCCGTGCGTATGTTTATGACCGCCTCCGTTGTTTGTGGTTACGTTTTTGGATTCGGTGGTAAGATTTCGACCCGGTAGTTCAATGTGATATGTGATATGCTTGGAGCCTGATAGCACACGAGGGATGCATTTGCGAGGTTTTGGATATAGGGATGCGGTTATACATATATAATGAAAGATAAATATGTATGTGTATGAGATGTTATATGTATATCTATATCTATTTATAGCACGGGTGTAGATATATTATTATGTTTTGTGAATATTTATTTATCGCATGAGTGTAGCTATGTTATTATATCGTGTGTTCTTCTATTTATTGGAAGAGTGTAGGTATGTTATCGTTTACGCTAGTATACCCGTGGAGGGTAGCATATGGTTAGCTAATAGTGACTATTAGCAGGATGGGCTTTGCTAGTGGTTATTATTCTGGTTATACTAGGTAGCATAACGATGATAATAAAATGAATGTGTTAGGTGCAAACTATAAATGAGAGGTGAGGTTTTGACTCTTGTGAGTGCGATCGGTTAATTAATTGTAAAAGTAATACATTTCGTGTTTTTATTCATTTAAAGAATTTAATTACTTGCAAAATATTTTCAAATATTTTTAGGCTTTGATTCGTGGGAAATTCTCTTTTCTTGTTTTTCAAAACCCCAATTGTGCAACAGCAGTATGGACAGTCGGGATAGATCCTTCATGCCATTGTGAGCAGTAGCTGTGGATGCTACGATTTTATTTCAGCTACCTTTGTTATATTCTATTTAAATATGATACAATTTCATTTAAGTATTTTTCCTTTGGGGCTTGTTTTTCGTAGTTGGATAGGCTTTTATTCATATCAGAGATATTATTTATCAATTTTATTTCATTTGGATGATTATTATAGTGACCGATGGTTTATTCGTCACACGTTATTTATTTATGCATATCAGTTCCTATCATATTTTTGTATGTATGATTTTATTTTGTTTTATGTTTTATTAGTTATTGTGACAGTGATGCTGAGAATAAAATCATACTGGATTCCTATTTTATTTTTAATAAAGGATTGATCACCGGGTATTAAAATAGGCAGGGTGTTACAGTTCCCCCCATTTAAGTCGCTGCTAAAAATGAAACCCCGCCTCTTTCTTTTTTGTTTTAGTATCTTTCCTTTATTACTCCTAACACAAAAGCATTTTATATACTATTTCCCCTAAATTACCTTTTAAACGAAACCCTTCTCCATGTTACTATATAATTACTTCTCCACCCTTCTTTTTCCCAAATAATTTCCTTTATGCTTTAACTATTAAAATCACAATTTAATTCATTTATAATTAAACAAGCCAACTTTATTTGTTTACCAAATAAAGTCCATAATTCCAATTAATTTGAACTCAACTTCAAAGTGTCTTATAAAGAATTATAAATAAAGTTACCACTTAAACTACAAATTTTCTTCTTATAATTTATAAAACCTTATTTAGGTATAAATAATTGTTTACATCATGAGAGGAGAGAGTAGGATTATCTTGCCTTGAATTATGAATCAAATTCCCCCAAATAAAGGTAAACAAAAATCTTCTAAAACCCTTGTAATTTTTGTTCAACACATCTTCAATTTTGTGGAGAAAAACTTTAAGAAATTACAAAGGATTTTGATTTTTTATTGATTAATTTCAATGGTGTATGAGACAACACGGTCAAAATTATCAATGATTTTGCACAAATTTTATAACATTTTGCTAAAGTCTGCAATTCGGTTGTAACAATCCCGATCATGCCAACTTTCTAAACAGAGCCTATTTTGGCAAAAAACTATAGGTAAAGAAAATTCCATGATTTTGAAAAAAAAATGGCACAAAACTCGGTGGTTAAAAGCTCAACAAAGTTTTTTCAGTCTTGAGGGGTCCAAAAAATTATTGTTCAAACCAGATTTTAGGCAATAAGTAGATGTTATAACATATGAAGAGTTGTAGGAAAATTCCCCAAAAAATTTTCTTTAAACCAAAGCATTGGGGGTTCCTCAAATTTTTCGTGGAAGATAATGAAATTTATTATCAAAACCCATGATGTTTGGCATCCGAATTAGCTCGTGAACCACAAAGGAGATTGGTAGGAATTGGATAGAATATTGTTCTGATAATTTTTGTGGGGCAATTTGCTTAAAAAATATGGAGCCATAGTCGTGGATATAAATCCTAAAACCAATCATTTTAATATTATTGGCTTAAAAATAGCCTTGATTTCATTATCAGGCTATCTAGTCACCCAAAACATGTTTTCATAAAACACTTATAATTATCTCTATAGAGGTCCAAGTGACAAATCGCTTTTTACATTTCAAATTTGGCGTCCAGAGATTTATTTTGGTATATAACTCATTTTTAGTTCAAAATACAAGGAGAAATCCATTATTGGGAAGGAAAACTAAAAGTTTTGGACGACTACATCATTTTGTGCTGTCACCAAAACATGTTTTAGTAAATTGTCCATAACCCTCACTATAGTGGTCCAAATGACGAGCACTTTTTAGATTGGAAGATTGACTTGTAGATATTTCTTTTAGTATGTGTCTCTTTTATAGCTCAAAATATACAAATTACCTGAAGCTTCAAAATTCATGAAAAGTTTTTGGACATACACAAAACAGTTCGGTAACCTTTGAAAGGAAAAATGTTGCATTTTTTCACTATCTTTGTTGACCCTTCAAAGTTAAATGTTTTATGATTATTAACCATATTTGGTGATCTTCGAAGCTAAAAAAATGTTATATTTGTTCACCATATTTTGTGACCATTCAAAATTTGAAAATTGTCTAATTATTAACCATATTTAGTGAAATTATAAGGTAAATAATATGGCAATTATTCACCATCTTTGGTCACCCTTCAAAGTTTGAAAATCTCATGATTACCAACCATATTTGGTGAAATTTGGAGGTAAAAATGTGTAAATTATAAACCATATTTGGTGACCCTTTGAAGGTAATTTTTTTTTGTGATTATTCACCATCTTTGGAAGAATTTAAAGGTAAAAATATTATAATTATTCACTATCTTTAGTGACCATTCAAGGGTATTGTTTTTATAATTTTTCACTGAAGATAAAAAATCTTATAATTATTCACGATCTTTGGTGACCCTTCAAAGATAATTCTTTTTATGACTATTCACTATCATTGGTGAACTTAAAAGTAAAAAATGCTACAATTATTCATCTTCTTTAGTGACTCTTTGAGGTTGAATTTTTTTATAATTATTCAAAGCAGTAAAAAAATGTTATAATTATTCACCATCTTTAGTTCCCCTTCAAAGTTAATATTTTTGTGATTCCTTACCATCTTTGGTGACATTCGAAATTAGAAACATATTATGGTTATGCACTATCTTCGTTGACTATTCGAAGTTAAAAAATTATTATTATACGTCATCTTTGGTGACCTTTGAAGATGAAAAATAATAATAATAAATGTTAGAATTATTCATTATCCTTAGTGAGCCTTTGAAGTTTAAAATGTCTGTGATTATTCACCATCCACTTGGTGACCTTCGAAATTAAAAGGGATGAAGTTATCCACCTTATTTGGTGACTATAAAAGTTGATACTGAGAAATAAACCATGCCAGGCACATTTCACCACTCTGAGTAAGGTTTATATAAAACTGAAAGTATCAAGTCTCCACCACCCAATTTTTTCTCAAAATGCAGGTGATACAGGGGGCATGTTTACACTAGATTTTATCAGGATCATATTATGATATTGTTAACACGTGGTTAGATGACGTGTGAAGTTAGTGGTAGTTATATGGTAGTTATTGCATGAAATTTTGGTGAAAGTAGTTGGTGGTTTAATACGGTTACTTTTTGTGAAAGTAGAGGAAAGTTTCGAATTAGAAGTTATATAGAGGAAAGCATGGGTGGTTATCGTAGAAAATTTTTAATTCAAACCGGAAGAGTTACTTGGAGCTAAAGAAAGTTAGTTGTTGTATATAATTATAAATTTATCCCTTGAGGAAGACAAAGAGATATTTAGACAATGAAATAAACTCATCTCTATATTTATCCTTTAAATTTTAACACCTTTTCTTGTACCTTTTATACTTTAAATTTCAGGAATGTCATATTACTTCCCTTTAGTTCAATGCAAGTTTATTCACATTGCAGCCTTTATATTTTAACGTTTACATTTCAGCCTTTACATTAAATAAATTTACATTACTCATTTTTGTCCTGCAAAAAAGTACAATTAAGTAAGACATGCTAATGAACCTTCAAATGTTGGGCATGGATGACTTCAATTCAAAGAAAACAAATGTTATGTCACATGTGTCATCCACTTGTGTTTGGTTTTCTATATATTTACTTACTTAGGTTCATTTTAAGATATGAATATAATGTTCAAAATTTGTTTATGTTTTTACCATGTTTGTATTCCATGAGTTTATGTCCCATATGTCATCAAGCATATGTTATATTTTATGGTTCTTATTTGTTTTATTGGATTAATTTGTGATATTGATTTTTCATTTTAGTCCTTCGTCTATTCAAGACAAAAAGAAGGAGAACTTTTGGGATACATGGGGATTATATGTTAAGGGGGAGTATTTTATGCATGCATTGCATTTTTCAATCCTAGTGGAATTATAAACATTCTTTTGTATCTTGTGTACATCTTGCGGTATTTGCTTAAGTGTTCGGGACTTATAAGGCCGATGATGTTAATTTACCGTGGAATGAAATATTCTTATGACAGTATTAACTTTCATGGGAATTGGGACAAAAATATTGATGTATATGTATTTTGATTAATTTTTTTTATCTTTTCCATTTTTCATTATCCTGAAGTAGCCACATGGGGATATTTATAAGGACATTTGAATGAACCCCTAGGTTTTATTAGTGTTGTTTGGAATAAATGTTTGTGTCATATCATCTTTGTATTGAGTCTATTGCGTTGCAATATTACATTAAGTGAAGACAAAGAGACAGTGAACTGTAACAAATATTATCGTACTAGACCAAGCACATTCATTGTGTATCAAAAATTTGGTAATATTTTCACAAGTAGAGGTGACCAATTCTGCGGTTCGAGGCCAATTCTGAGGACTTAAGTAGAATTGACCAATTCTGAGGGACAAGGCCAATTCTGAGGACCTTAAGTAGAAGTAAGCAATTTTGAGGGTCGAAGGCAATTCTAAGGGCTTTAAGTAGGAACGACCAATTCTGAGGGTTGGGGTTAATTCTGAGGACCTTAAGTAGGAGCGACAAATTTTGAGGACCGAGGTTAATTTTCAAGGCCTTAAGTAGAAGCAACCGATTCTGAGGGTCGAAGTCAATTATGAGGGCTTAACTAGGAGTGACCAATTCTAAGGGCCGAGGTCAATTCTCAGGACCTTAAGTAGGAGCGACCAATTCTGAGGGCGGAATCCAATTCTGAGCGCTTTAAGTAAAGGTGGCCTATTCTGCGGGTCAAAGCCAATTCTGAGGGCTTTAAGTAGAAAATAATTTTCTTGATTAAATTTGGATATTCCTCTAGGAAAAATATACTAATCTGAGGATTGGATATAGACCTGCTGGGGAATTTTTTTCAATTTTTGTTGTGCCCCTTGATGACGTTGCTGGTGAGATATCCAATTGATTTAGGGAATTCTACTAGGGAAACAATTAGGGGAGAAAATGTGGTTTTTAATTCAGTTGGGATTTTAGAGGCTTAAAAAAAAGTTTTTTCTAGGTGAAAAAAATTCTAAAATTCATTTGGTAATTTTAGGAAATTTCTGTAGAATTTTAAAGATTTTTGGGGAATTTTTGTACAAAAGTTTAGGGAGGTGCCGACCAGCAGGGTGTAGAAGGTGCCAAATGGAAGTGGAATGGTCTTTGGGACTACCTCGTGCAGGTGAAGGGACAGTGTTGATCGGTATATGGTTGGGGACTGTCGATCGGTATGCCCCTTAGTCTCCTATAAAAGGGGCTAGATTTCTTCATTTTTCATGACTTTCAGATCTTCTATCTTCTGCCTTTATTTTCTACGAACTATTCTAGCATTATTCTCTCTTCCAAGACTAAGAAATAACGGATTTTTCAAGAAGTGAAGATCACATGGCATGGTTGAGTCTTAAAAATCGGGCGCATTTAGAGTGGCGAGCCAGGGTGCTGCCTCTAGTGTTAGGTAATGAGAATGTCTTTGTATTATTTGAGGCAGGTTTAGACAAGCGGACTCTTCTGCATGAGCTTGCGCACCATCGATCGTCTACGGTGGTGAACCCTAGTGGTTATGTAAATGTTGATAATCTTTGGTATTTCCTTTTTCTTTTGTGTATTTCCTTATTTTTTTGAATTTTGACAACTGTTTTTCCTTTTGCTTTGACAGACTAATATAGCTATGTCGGACCTATATTCTCGAGGGATGACGGGGTTCAAGGACTTTTGGGAGAACCTTCCTTCGGTGGTGTGCTAGGTGGCTTCATCAGCTGACTTTAGCAGTTTGGCGTCTGCATTGGATGAGACGCCCCGTTCGATGGCTCTCCTCTATGCTTTGGGAGAGAGGTGGTG
This sequence comes from Sambucus nigra, assembly GCA_949130495.1. Taxonomy (NCBI): domain Eukaryota; kingdom Viridiplantae; phylum Streptophyta; class Magnoliopsida; order Dipsacales; family Adoxaceae; genus Sambucus; species Sambucus nigra. The sequence continues at coordinate 386,697,282 of OX422218.1, read as the reverse complement.
GGATACTACCCACACCATGAATTTGGGCTTTTGGGAGATGATAGTGACTCCCATTTACGTACGTCAGCTTCTAGTTCTAGACTATGAGGCAGCCCAAATAGAAGTGGACCGAAATTTACATGTGACGACGGGGGCGGCGTTGGGTGATGTTAGGAGGATAGTCTCAGGGGAATTCATCCATCTTTCTCTTTTGAAGGAGGTTTTGTTGAGTCGACAAATCGACGAGATTAACGGGCTGTAGGTGCGTCAGATGGGCCATTTATTTATCCTTTTGTTGTTGGGAGAGTTTTTGGTTGTGACGAGTGGTGACGTCATTCACTTATGGTTTCTTCCATATTTGAGGGTATTTTCGAATTTCCCTCTCTTTGACTAGGGTAGATTGACTTTGGTGACCCTTTATTCGTCTTTGGATGCGTTCAACTGGTGCTACTGGCAGACCTTTACTAGCTCCACGTATATTTTGGAGGTATTCTTTCATTTTCATATTTTTCCTTTATTCATTTTATTTCTTTTTTGATTCCTTGATTTCTTTTTTCCGATTGATAATCCTTGTCCTTTGCAGATGTGGTTCTATGAGGTGATTGGGCTTAATGCCCATTTAAGAGTTTTGAAGGATGATTCGATGGGGGATTTTTATCGTACGTACCAGTGAAGGAAATCTAATCGGTAGTCATGGAAGTCTCTCTCTTTGGCGGTGGTACGTTAGATATTGAATGGCCTGACAAGTGATCGGGTAAATTCTTCTTTAATCTTGATATCTTCTTTCTTTTACAACCTTTTTAGATATTGATTTTCCACTGGGCATCTTGCAGGTGACCTTATATCCCTAGGGGATGGCCATCCAGCAAATGGGGTGACTGAGGGGAATGCGCAACTGTGTCGTCTGTTGGCCCACGAGTTTGGCTACTCCTGGTATCTTGGGGAGAGATTAGTCCGATAGGTGGTGGAGGACGAGGTGATGGTTCCATCTACAAGGTCACCGAGGTAAATGAAGAGGGACCGGGAGATACCAGAGGAGGCGAGGGTGATGATGTTGGTCAATAAGCCTTACTTGCCGCATACCGACATGATGATGACCTATGATTATCTTAATTTTGTGTCGAGATGGTTGATGTCGCCCAATATATATGACATTATGCTTCTTCCCCCTACGATTTATGCTAGGGGCGCGAGTCAGCCAATGGGTTCTGCCCATAGTGCGGGTGGTGCACTGACATCAATCGCGGCGAAGACATTAGAGGTTCCGTTTCTGCGTCTGGATCTTCCTTTTTATAATATTAGACAACTTGATGGAGTATCGGTGCGTATGCTGCATCGCCCCAATACGATGGACCTGGAGGTGCTAGGGATGACAGAGGATGTTTTTTAGTCAGAGGTATACCTTTCATTTGTTTGACTGTTGTCTTCTTGATTTCTTCTTTTATCTCAAACTCACTAATTTGCACTTTTTTATTTTTTCTGTAGTATGTCCCGGTGTCGACTACTTGGTTAACATACATTCAGGTGATGGCTCATATAGAGGATTCGATCCCGATTCCTTCCTGCTTGGTGTCATCTGCTTCGTCTAGGGAAGGGTCTGCATCAGGTAGCGGAGGCTCTTCCGCTTGTCACCGAGGAAAACGTGTACACCGTAGGGATGGGGGGTCTTATAGATAGAGATAAATAGAGATAAAGGAGAGAGAGAGAGAGATAGAGAGAGAGAGAGAGAGAGAGAGAGAGCGTTTTGAGGGGTTTCGGGCTGAGTCCTGCTCTTTTTATGTTTTCTTTTCCTGCAAGACAAATGTAATGAAGTAACATATATGCAATGGGATTTTATTAATTTTATCTTTACTTTAATGACTTAATGCACTTTTCACTTTGCTGCTGGGACCGTAAAAAGGATTATAATAACTTAAAAGGAAATGAATGTATTTTGAGAAAGTAATAGAAAATAGGAGGAAGTGGCCTGACTTCCAAAATAAATAAATAAAATTGAGTTTTATATTTGACAAAGAAAGAAAAAGAGAATTTGCTAAAAATAGGGCGATGCCGTTTGGCATACCACTTTTCCTGCCTATCGGTAGGTCAATCCAGTCCAATCATCCCAAAGATTGATTTCACTTTCTTCAATTAATTTGTCCTTGATGGGGTAGGGTTTCATCCGGATTTTGTCGGACCCTTGTCTCTTGTCAAGTTCTTCAAGTATAAAAGTGGGTAATAGCGGAGTGTTTTCTTCACCCATCCACACTTCTTTTCTTTTGCTTATTTCTTGATTTTTGTCTTATCATTTCTAACGTGGCTCTTCCCAGAAGCGTTAATTTCACCTCTTACCTCGAAAATTTAGAGGCTATGTGCTCATATAATGTAGACTACGACTCCTTTAACATGCATCAGTTTTCACTATAGCACAACTGACCTGTTGACTGGAAGATGCTGATGGTGGTGGTACAATTTTAGTACCCCGGGGATCATGTCTTTCACTTTGGCTTGGACGAAGTCTACTCGACTTATGAAGAGTTATCTGCTATGATGGGGGTAAATCCCAGTGTTGCGGTAGCCATGCCTAAATTCTCTTGGTCTTCTTGGACTATGTTATCAGGAATTCTCCATAATTGCCCCTCGGTGGCTCGATCTTTGGTCATGGAAGGAATGATCTCTCTCTCGATTGTGCTATATTCTATGTGTCGGTAGGATGTTGGTGATGCGGGATATGTCAGAGACTTTATCCTTAGCTTAACTTCAAAATTCTTATTGGTGACCAGAGATCTATTGGTGGACTCTCAACTTGCTGCTATCACTGGATGGATGTATTACCGTCCCAATCTTGCGATGATGATACCGACAGAGACACTAAATGGTCTAGATGCCTGGCGGGAAGGTCGTTTTGACTTTATGAGGGGTATCCCCATTATGCTATTCATGTGGATGTCGAAGATATTCCACTTGAAGATACATTCCGAATATCCCTTGGCAACTTTGCTAAAAAATTTCACTCGCTACTTCATTAATTTTGGCCCGAATATCAAGAACTACTAGAACTAGTTTGTAGAGCACGTGGTTCAATATCTGCATTGGTAAGCACCCTAGTGGGGGGAGTTGCAACCCATTTTAAAACTTGGGGAATACCAGTATGTTCGATTGGTTGGCCTCCGGCAGACCTCATTCTACTTTCCATGGAGGCTCCTATGTCAATTTAGATGGGAACATATCATGCCTTCCCATGATTTGGACTTCTATTTTGTGTAAGATTTGACGAAAGGCATGCGCATGCGGCTGGTCTCTCTTTGCGAGAATTATCGACCATCGACCCTTCTTTCCCAATCTATTGGCATGGTTTGGCATATTTTTGGGGATTACATAAAGTGGTTATGGATGAGGGTTATGGCTAAGATATTGGCCAAAAATAAAAGACAGAGGTGTCTTGCCATGTTTAACACTATGGAGGGAGGTGTTGTGGTTTTCCCCAGGTTGGAGCGCCTTCGTTATTCCATCCAAGAAGGGGAAGTATGGGTACCCTAATATGTAGATGATGATGGGGCTTATTTTTCTAGTAGTTGCAGATAGGATCCTTGGGGATTTTTATTTTGTGAAGCTTTTGGTATGGTGTTTGGTTATGCATATGGTTGTTTTATGGTAGGAATAACTTTAAGAAAGTTGTTAGGAGTAGTTTAGCTTCTATTTATTTTTAGGACCATAAGGTTGGCGGGGGAAGTTGTTTTGACTCCCTACGCTGATATTTATAATCGTGTTGGTGTAAACACCCCATTTTAATACCCCCTAAGCTCTCCTTATGTTCTTATCACCTCCCTTAATCACTACAAACCTAGGTCATGTTCCAAATACTTACGTAGAGGCCATCGGGCACTCCCAGGCTCCATTTGACCAAAATTTAAACTTTTCACCTCGACCAAGACCAAATGAATCTTCAAAGGGCACTGAATACCCTTTCCAACGGTTCATCCCATGTGCGATTCTGACTTACGGTGCGGACGAACGACCCGTTTTCCCTCGAAACCTGTCCTAGAGGCCACCGAACGATCTCAGGCTCCGTTTGACCAAAGTCAACTCTTCAGCTTGACCGAGACTGAATGAATCTTCAAAGGTAATTGAAACCCCTTTCCAACGGTCCGCTTCGGGCCCAATTTTGACTTACGGTGCAGACGAACGATTCATTTTATTCTGAATGGTCACCAAGCGCTTTCAGGCCCCGATTGACCAAAGTCAACTTCTCGAATCGAGTTAAACTCTTTGGAATATCGAATTACATATCCTAACCTTTCCAATGGTCCACTTCGTGTGCAATTCTGACTTACCATGCGGATGAACGACCCATTTGCATCCGATAATTCCCCGTCCAAAGGACCGACGAACGCTTCTGAGCCACATTTGAACCAAATTCAACTCCCGGACTCAGGAGCAGTCCAAAAGACTTTCTAAGGGCTCTGAAATACCTTTTTAACAGTTCACCCCATGCATAATTCGGATCAATGGTTTGCGCTTTACGGTCGAGTTTCCGAAGGAACTTGAAAGAGACTGCCAAACGGCAGGTTCCAAACCCTGCCTATCGACAGTGAGCCTAAAAACACTTGCCAATTGGGAGGACCAGGACTATGTCGATCAGCAATGCCCTGGGCTTATAAAAAGGAGGGCTTGACCTCATTGCAAAAAAAAGATCTGAAGTAAGAGAGGAAAAATTATTTTGACGTTTATGATAAAAGTAAGGAAAATTCTTTTGGTATTTTTACAAAAGAGCGGGAAAATGTTTTTAACACTTTTGGTAAAGAAAGAGGAAAAATGGGAAAAAGGGTCCCAGTATGATTATTATTTATTATTATTATGTTCGTACTTGTATTAGGTTTACCTAAATGCAAAAATAAATGTTGGACGGGACCCGATCCTGGGAAAATTGGGTTTGAAAAATATGTAAAATATGGTTTGACTTGTTACCAGGCTCATGGACAAGGTCCCATTTTAAAAAAAGATGAAATCATGTGAAAATTTGGGTGGTATGCCATATTATCATTTCTTCAGAGTTTTGGTTAGTAACCAACAAACTAAATATGAGTTCCCTAGGTTTGACGCCTATATTAGGGTATGCAGATGTTGGGCTAATTGGAAGGGTTCCCCCCCTTTGGCATGAATTCCACGATATACATCTTACTTTTGAGGGCAATCAGTAGGTGTGGACAAGTAATTTGATATACCTGAGTGTACGTGAATTGCCTCACTATATACCTCATGAGGACAATACATGTGAGAGTGATTCAATATACTCGACGTACGTGAATAAGTTCACTGGTATATACCTCCCGTCATGACTTCGGTCAAGAGGTAAGATGCAGGGGGAACCATTATATATACTTCGAAGGTACTTGGCTAATGGAAGGTGAGAGTCATATTGCTTACACTAGCTGAAACCTATCGGACCAGACCCATCACAAAATGATTCCCCGGTTATGGGACAATATTTGATTAATAGGCATGATTTTTGGTGTTGTAGTGTGCAAAATGCATGATAATGGAGAGAGTATTTTATTTAGGATGATGAGCTTTATACTAATGGGGGATAATGTACAAGTATAAAAAGTATATCTAACATGGAGTGTTGACGCCACTAAAATGACAATGGCCATGCAGATAAATGATGAGGATGAGATTGAAGATGAAGATAAACATTCACATCAAACATATAAGAGACAAAGGTTTTTAAAGTGGTTCGGCTATGAATAAAGCCTACGTCCACTGTTATTTTATTCCCAGGGGTTTACAATAGAACCATAAGGTGTAGAGAGAGAAAGGATGTGTATCTTGTGTATGGTGTTTCTAGGTTCTCCCGGATCTTCCCCCTTTTGGCTAAGGGAATACATGTATTTATAGTGATGGGAGATAAAGAGATTCATTGTATGTAGACATTTATGTCTACATTCAACGAATCTAATTGTTGAATTGCTTGGTATGCTATGTGTTGTCATCTATTAATACAGTATAAATGTACATTAAGGCTCATTAAATGCGTAGTTATCCTTTGATCTTCCTGGTTGGTATGCTGACCAACTCTCCTCGGGTGCCGACTAACTCTCCTCGGGTTCCGACTAATTCTCCTCGGGTACTGACCAACTCTCCTCGGGTGCCGACTAACACTCCTTGAGTGCCGACCAATTCTCCTTGGATGCCGACCAACTCTCCTCGGGTGTCGAATATTTCCACTAGGATGACAATAGTCCTTTTCTAATTGGTCCTCGTAGATGGAGAATTTTTACGTTAACAGAAGCCCGCAATGCTCCATGCTTGATGGTTTACTTGAAAGGATTGAGTATTTATTTTGCAGTGTTGCTTGGTGCTCGTGAAATTCTTGATCTACCTTCTTGATTTGTTCAACATAAAGTGCATTATCTCCTGGACGACATATGATGCAGACTGATCGATTGTTGCTAATCTTTATTTTGAGGAACTCCATGTGCTATGTATCACCCCTGGGAATTTGGATGCAGGCATGCCATAGTATGCAGCTTGTAGCTTGTCATAATCTTCAAGTATGTCGATTGGTTTGCTAGCCGACCAATTGCCTCCTGTGCCGAGCAACTGAGTGCTAACTTCACGTGCTTGATTCTTCTGATTTATGACCCTCTGAATACTTTGTCGAGTAACATACTAGCTTTTAAACCCAACTCTTCAATCTGATTAGTACCAAGCTAGCGGTGGACTTCGAAACATTTTCATACAACTTCTTCTTTAATGTTGGTCGGGGCAGTAGTAGTAAGATCTCAGTGCTGTAGATGCTGAATTTGACTTCTGAACTTCAATAGTATGTGCATAATAACTCCTGAATATGCCTCCTGAACTTCTAAATGTGCTTCCTGAACTTCTGAATACGCCTCCTGAACTTCAATATCAAAAATAATTCCTGAGCAAGAAAAAAAACTCCTGAATGATGATTGGTCGGGACCGACCGTGTGAGTTTGTGGAGTTGAATTTGATGCTCGACTGCATGATGTTATAAGAATTTTCCACCAAATGAACAAATATATCTGTAATAGAAGCCCCCAAGTGTGTAATGTGAACTTTGAATGCTTTTTGCTTGATCGTTTTCACATACTCATACTTTGTTTAAATAAAATGTTTCCGACCAACTATAGTTGACAGCTTCTTATTTTCGACCAACCTAAGTTGACTTGTTTGGGAATAGATTTACTTCCCAACCAACCTTAGTTGGCATTTTTGGGAATAGATTTACTTCCCAACCAACCTTAGTTGGCATTTTTAGGAATAGATTTACTTCCCAACCAACCTTAGTTGGCATTTTTAGGAATATATTTACTTCCTAACCAACCTTAGTTGGCATTTTTAGGAATATATTTACTTCCTAACCAACCTTAGTTGGCATTTTTAGGAATAGATTTACTTCCTAACCAACCTTAATTGGCATTTTTAGGAATAGATTTACTTCCTAACCAACCTTAGTTGGCATTTTTAGGAATAGATTTACTTCCTAACCAACCTTAGTTGGCATTTTTAGGAATAGATTTACTTCCTAACCAACCTTAGTTGGCATTTTTAGGAATAGTTTTTGATAATAAATGATGGAGACTTCCTCGGAGCTGGCCAATGGATTGTTGGGAATAAGATATAATAAATGCTGGAGACATCCTTGGAGCTGACCAACAGATTGTTGGGAATAAGATAATATAAATGTTGGAGACCTCCTCGGAGCTGACCAACGGATTGTTGGGAATAAGATATAATAACTGCTGGAGACCTCCTCTGAGCTGACCAACAGATTGTTGGGAATAAGATATAATATATACTGGAGACATCCTTGGAGCTGTCCAACAGATTGTTGGGAATAAGATAATATAAATGTTGGATACCTCCTCGGAGCTGACCAACGGATTGTTGAGAATAAGATATAATAACTGCTGGAGACCTCCTCTGAGCTGACTAACAGATTGTTGGCAATAAGATAATATAAATATGCATAGACATAAAGAATGATTTAGAATAATAATAAACTGTCTTGTTGATCTGTCTAGGCAACATTGCATAATGCCGAATAAGAATGATATTTTCCAGAATATAAGAAAATGGCCGAGTACTTTGCCGGGACTGAATATAGATAAGAATTACCCCGACCAACCATCTGTTGGGGGTGAAATATAATAAACGTTATAGTTCTTCCTCGGAGCTGAATATGAATATCTCGCCGAGTTTCGTGTTGAGATGAATATACAATATGAATCCCAAGGGATATATAGAATAATTTGTGCGTGAGCCGATATCTCCGAGCAATAATAAAATATATAATGCCTCGCTGAGGTGAAATGATAATAGTTTCCAGATTGTTTCCGAGCATTCGTCGGTGTTAAGTCTTGTACCTGAAAAAATTAATATCTTGCTCTACCATATGTGTAGGCTGAATTGATTAGTCATAAGAATAATTTAATCATTCAATAAATATATGATAGGTATATGCTCGAGAAATAAAAATATTAATTTCAAAAAATGAAATAATATATGTTGGCTGATATGTCGAGGCAAAATTGCCTGATGTCGAGCAATACTAGTTTCCAGAGGTTTACGAGAGCTTTCATCATGATTGAATCTCGTCCCTATGAAATTTTAATAAGATGCTCGAGCACCTGTCGAGACTAGATCAAATAATTATTATCGTGAGAATAATTATTTAGCCAAACAATATATGATGTGTATCAGCATAAAAATTTCAAAATATGAAATAATATGTTCCGTGCCAAATGTGTCATGTGGGCATATTTTTATAAAAAATGCTAGGCATTTTAATTTTAAGTAAAAGACCAAAAATAAGTTGGTTTTAAAAATATTTTTGGGGGATGGACGTCTCAAGTTGCAGAATACATGATGACGACCAAGAAGCAAATGCTCCCCGACCAGCAGAGCGATTTCGCCGATCAACAAAAATGGTGCATTGATATTGCAGACCAGCTGTTGGATGGTCACCGAACAACATCAGGTGTCGTCGACCAAGAAGTGGATGGTTGGATAGTTGCTGACCTGATGTCGACCAAGTGTATGAGAACTTCCGAGTAGAAATAGATGCCATCGACCAACAAATAGTAAATCGTGGAGCTCCTCTTGATGTATAATACATGATAAAAGGATAACTGTTGGGAGTGAATCTTGTACATGAGGCATTTAATATGTTGCTCGAACACCTATTGAGATTGATTCTCATAGAAATTATCATTAGCAAAATTTTCCAGCTAAATATAATATGTATCAGCTCATACATAAGGCAATAAAAATTTCAAAATATGAAATAAAATGTTTTGTGCCAAATGTGTGTCAATGTGAGCAATTTTTTATCAACTAGATGTCATAAGGTTTGATTTTGGCTTTTTATAAAATAATTTTATTTTGAAATAAATGCTCAAATATGGGATCGAAAAATTTATTCTAAGATAAAGTTCAGGGATATATTTTATTTAATTTTAAAACATTTATTTTGTTAGAGAAGTGTGAGAAAAATAAACAAGTAGCAATGGTAATAATTTTGACTTTGTCAAAATTAATAATCTGGGCAAATAAATTTGTCATCCCTCCATTCCAGCATTCCTCGTCAATAGGTGATAACCATCTCTGACCAGTGGTATCGCCGACCAGCATCGTGTGACGTCAGTGTTGGGATGCCTTCGTTTTGATCTGCCGACCATGTACATACAATCAAGAAGCCTTTGTTTTGGCTAAAACTTATTTTCGACCAACTTTGGCCTTTTAAGTTGTTGACCAACTATTTCTTTGTTATCAAAAGTAGATGTCGACCAGATGTTCTTGTTTTGAAACAACCACCGAGGTGTTCCCGATCTAATCCAATGTTGCTGATGGATCTTCACATCCTACCACCGACCAACAAAAATGGTCTGGTAAACAAATTTTGGTCGAGTAACAACCAGATGTCGCCGACCAACAGTAGATGGTTCTGACCAACAAAAATGTTGCCGACCAACAATACTTGTCAATGAGATATACCGAGGAGATTACTTCTTTATTCTGATTAACTAGAGAAAAAATTCACATAGTTTTTCACCGACCAGAAATACTCATCCGGCGACCTTCTTCTGGATTTTTCATCTTCACACAATTGATGCTAAACAGTAGTTGTAGATTCATGAGACTTTTGAGCCCAAGCTAGGCAGACTTTGAATCGGAGAGTAATATAATCCTGGGATTGAAATTTTTTGTTGATCTGAAACCGAACCAAGTTGTGAGCTAGATGATCATCCGGTTATTTTTTTTTATGCCACCCAGTTTCATTATTATTGTTGCTATAGACGGTTGAAGTCAAAACGATTGATATGAATTTAATAAATCCAAAATTTCTTCATCTTCTTGGGAAAGTTTCTCCATTGCCCTTTCTTGAGCGACTGTTCATTTTTCATCTTCTTTACGAAAGTGGGTAGAGATTTTTCAGGAGAAAGAAGGTTATTTTGGGTTTCCATCCTATTTTCCATTTGTGGAGATAAAAAATACGGTGGATGATAAAAATCATTACGAAAATTATACCAAAAATCAATCATCGAACCAATAAATCAATCTTTATCAAAATTAATAAATCGTAACAAATCAAAATTCTTAGATCTAAGAGATAACCAATAGAAATCATCAGATCTAAGAGAAAATATGATCAATATCCAAGAGGAAAAAGAATGGTTTTGAATTTTTACTCCCTTGTAGAAGATGTGAATTATGTGAATCAACATATGTCAAATATTTTTCCTTGATGTAACTCATTACATAAACGTGTTTGCCCAGAACATTTTCAAGAAGAGCCATAGATGCTTAACGTTCATGATGAAAATTGTCTAACACTGAATATAAACACACACACACACACACATATATATATATATATATATATATATATATATTCTTTTTTTATGAATCAAATTGATGAGAGCTTTTAAAGCAGATCTGGGTCAGAATTGTGATTATCGAGAGAGAAATTATTCTTGATTTTAACTTTTCCCATTCTCTGATTAAAAATATAATGGGAATTTGAATAGAGATCAAAGATCTTACAAAATTTATATCAAATCTTACCACCGTCATATATATTGGTATATGTAATCATTAAAAATATTTATTCCATGATATAAAATTGAAACATGAGAATCAAGCAAAAAGTTATGATTTATGAAATCCATTATTTTTCATATTTCTAAATAAGAATTAATCTAACAGTTATGATTTTAAAATCATGATATGCAATATTTTGCAGATAAAAATTGGACAATTAATTTATGTATATAAACATAAAAATCATGATTGAATCAACATATGTATGTATAATTGATTATACGTAGAGAAAATAAAAACTTAGCTTTTGATGGAGAACAATGCTTGTAACACGTTCCCACAGACGGCGCCAATCTGTTGAAGACAGAAAATGGCCACTGTCATTTTAGTGGCGTTAACAGCAGATAAATGATGAGGATGAGATTGAAGATGAAGATAAACATTCACATCAAACATATAAGAGACAAAGGTTTTTAAAGTGGTTCGGCTATGAATAAAGCCTACGTCCACTCTTATATCTTGTGTATGGTGTTTCTAGGTTCTCCCGGATCTTCCCCCTTTTGGCTAAGGGAATACATGTATTTAAAGTGATGGGAGATAAAGAGATTCATTGTATGTAGACATTTATGTCTACATTCAACGAATCTAATTGTTGAATTGCTTGGTATGCTATGTGTTGTCATCTATTAATACAGTATAAATGTACATTAAGGCTCATTAAATTCGTAGTTATCCTATGATCTTCCTGGTTGGTATGCCGACCAACTCTCCTCGGGTGCCGACTAACTCTCCTCGGGTGCCGACTAATTCTCCTCGGGTACTGACCAACTCTCCTCGTGTGCCGACTAAAACTCCTCGGGTGCCGACCAATTCTCCTCGGATGCCGATCAACTCTCCTCGGGTGTCGAATATTGCCACGTAGGATGACATGTGTCCTTTTCTAATTGGTCCTCATAGATGGAGAATTTTTGCGTTAACATGGAGCATGAAGATTACACTAAGCATGGATATGTGAGGGCGAGTGATGTGTGACTATCTATGAGTGAGTGTGTGGTAGTGAACCTAAGCATGGATTAACTACAAGTGGTGTGTGACAAGTGTGAGTGAGCATGGATATATACAAGTGTGATAAGTGGAGGGGTGTGTTAGTGACACCTAAGCATGGATATTCTAAGTGCAACATGTGGATATAAGTGATCTTATGTGTAAGTAGTGTGAAGTTTACATAGAGAGTACCTGTAAGTGTGTGAGTGAGTAGTGATATAAGTATGAGGTATATATATATATATATATATATATATATGAAAGAAATAATAGAGGAGAAAGAAAAAATGGAACATAAAGGTCGGTGTATACTCACACAATCATAAAATAATAACACCCATGCTAATAGAGTCTAGCCTTCTTAAGTCATTTCCCATGGGGAGTCGCCATTGTGGCCATCCCTATCTATCCCTTCCCCTATGGGGAAAAAAAGGGGAATATGGTCTCGCCCCCTCTTCCTCTAGGAGTGCTTCGACCATCGTCGATGTGGGGTGATGTAAAAAGATGGAGTCTCCATCATATTTTGCATAAAATAGGCAAAAGAACATGTTGCCGCCTCGAAAGAGCGGCATCAAAGACAAACTGATGCTTACAAAACCAATTATTCAAGGGTTCGCGGGCTAAGTTACGAAATAAGAAGATGTTAGGCACCCATCCCGCCCTTTCGATCTCTCATGGTCTTGTGTTACTAGTTTCCCTAATTTCTCCGTGAAGTGTGTGTGTGCATGTATATATAAATGGAGATCGGAATCTCCCGACTCATATCATGGAAAATATAGAGCGAGGTCATCCAGAGGATTGTTCCCAAATAAATATCTAGAAAATACGATGTATGTGTTTATCGAGATATTGATCATTATGATGAAACGATAATATATGTTGGATAAAATGCCAATAAGGATCACAAATATAATATATATGAATAATGTATAGAAAAAAATAAGAATATGAAAATAGAAAAATTGGACCCGAGTCTCGGGTTTTAGCCCGAAACACCTACGTAGTCTATAAAGACATCAAAGTCCATGTAGTTCTCATACGGCACAAGGGTGGGGTTCATCCCATAGATTCGAACTGGAATTTATTATATGTGTGCATGTAGAAAATGTATTTTTAGTTTTGGGAAATTATGGTTGATAAACCCGTTGGAATTTATAAGTATAACCCTCTTTTTCTTTGTTTTGGATTTTTATTAAAGAAAATAAAATATGTGCAATATAACTAATAAAGGATGAGATATTAACATGTATGATCAAAACTACAAGCTATATTAAGAATTTATGTAACTAATGTGAAAATATAGAACTTAAAGAGAGAAGATTTTTTTGACTTTCTTTGGATAATTAAGGCTTGATCTTGATCCTTGATGAGCTCCCTTGAATGCTGAGATGAATGTTGAATAAGAGAGAATGATATTTTGCTAAATTAGGTATGAAAATTATGGGAATGAAAGATGGAAAGGAATTTCACACAAGGAAACTTCACTAATTGCAAAGGAATGTTGATGAGATCACTGATATTCCTGAATCTGAGATGTGCTTTGGGAGTAAGGTCTTGCCCTCTATTTATAGGGCAGGGGTTTCCAGTTAGTATAGCTCTAGCCCTGCCCATCGGCAGGTAATCCTAGGCACACTATCGCTAGGCAGGGAAATGGACCTGCCAATCGACACTCTCGTGTAAATGTTTTCGGAAAAATGGTTGTAGAACTGAATTTGTCAATCCAAATTGCACACATTCCATACGGTTATAAAAGTAATTCAGATAACTTCAAGAGTCATTTGGGTCAATCCTGAATTCAGGAGTTGACTTTGGGTCAAACAGGGCTCGGAAGCGCTCGTCGGCCCTGCCCTTTGAACGAGAGATTGTCAGACGATAATGGATCGTTCGTCCAAACCGTAAGTTACAATTGCACACGGGGCATACCGTTGGAAAGGGTATTCAGTTCCCTTCTAAGATTCATTCAGTCTTATTAAAGCTACAGAATTGGCCCTGGTCAAACGGGGTCCGAGAATACCCGATGGCCTCTAGATTAATTTTGGGAGGAAAATCGATCGTTCATCCAAACGGTTATGCCATTTCATGCATGGGGTGTACCTTTGTAAAGGAGTTTTAATTACCTTCGAATATTCAAAGATCGTTCGCTCTGAAGATGATGTTGATGGGTCAAATTGGGGCCCGAGAGCGCCCGGTGGCCTCCAAATCGATTTTTGATAGTAAAATGGTCCATTCGTCTGAATCGTTATGCCAATTCACGTAGGGTCGGACCGTTGGAAAGGGGATTCAGAGCCCTTATAAGATTAAATTATCTTTCTCTTTGACGATAGGTTTGATTGGAGTCAAATGGGGCTTGAGAGTGCCTGATGGTCTCTAGATCGGTACTCGGAGTATGACTTAGGGTTTGTAGTGAAATGGGGAGGTGTTAGGGACCTAAGGAGATTTACTGATTCGATACTTGACTAAATACAAAAATCCTTTGTCCATAGTATACTTGGACATTATGTTGGGAATTTCTGAGTAAATTAATGTAGTTATCATATGATAAAATAGTATGGCGGGGATATGATCTAGTGTCAAACAAATAATAAAATGAGAATAACCGTATTAAACAAATGGGTGTGAGGGGCCCAAAATGAAAAAAAAAACAATGTTGAGACCTTTTTGTGTATTAGTGAAATGCGGTAAATATTAAGGTATGTTAGGATCCTCTTAGTATAGTTTTGGTTTTTGGGAAATTCATATGAATCCCACTTGAATACAGATCAATTAATGTATTATAAAACCTTATGTGGAACTTTAGAAATTTATCTTATATGCATATGATTAGAAAACATATATTTAATGAATGCAAGAATACATTCTTTAAGAATAAAAATTTGTATGTAAACTTATGTTGGTTCTAAACTTACGTTGTCCGAATTGAAATTCGTGAGTTGATTAGTTGATATTATTGGGAAGATTGTGATAAAAAAAAATTTAAATTTTTAGCCTATGTTGTGGGAGTGGAAACAAGTATTAATCATAGATAGAAAAAAATTGTTGGATATCTAGAATCATGATAAATGATTATGGATTATGATATGTGTTGGGTGAATAATTATGCATTTGACTAATGGAGTTGTCTTTGGTATTTATTACCGATGGGACTTAAATTGTTGAATGATAATACTAGGATTTTCACTTTATGTGTTTAAATAAAGGATATTAGGATTGTAGATAAATTATGTTAATTTCATTCGCTAGATAATGATGAGTGTATATATTGGTATGTTATTGAAATAAATTAGCAAAAGATGTTCAGTTATAATATTTACCCTTTGAAATTATTATGCTTGAGATTTTCTAATGGTACAGTTGGAGTTCTGAGGGGTGGGATAGGTACTTGTAAGGTTGGAATGAAAGACATGGTGCACTGAGAAAAATTATATTCACATGAAGATTAGAATTGATTTTTTCTTATAAATACCAATCCAGTAAGATTGTTGAAATAGTAAATGGTAAAGAAAAAATAAGGTTATAATTGTTACACCCCGACTATTCAAATTTCGGGTGATCAGTCCTTTATAAAAATAAAATAAGAATCTCATTTGGTTAATTCTTAGCATCACTGTCGAAAACTTTGTAAATTACTAACCACCTACATTTTAAATAAACTAGTGCCAAATTTTATCTTTCATTAAACAACATGCAGAAATAAAAATAATAACCAAACCATATACGCAGTAATAGTAATCTAAACCAATCACAAGATGAATAACTGAATGAATAATGTTGCATAAACCATTAGTTCTCAATAAAAATCCAACTATGAGTCTATGAAATAAAACTGAATCCAATAATACTTAGTCTGATACAACTGAATAAATGAAATAGAAGAAGGGGCGAGATGTCCAAATGAAATAACTTAAACTAAATCCTACCCTAAGAATAAACCAACTAAAGCGACTAATCCAATTGCTACAAGCTTCCATAAGTGTTGCAGCTACGCATCCCTGGAACAGACCATCAAGCTTAGCGTCCCAATGGCTAAACACCTAAAAGGTTTTGAAAATATTTTGCATACGGGTCAGAGCCCAAGAAAAACCTTTTGAAAATATTTTGTAAGAATTTAAATCACAGTTTAAAAGCAGTTATTGATTACACATGTTAGTTCAATGTATACTCCCTTGAGTTCCTCACCTCTCAACTAATAAGCACACCTAACGTCTCCTACCTAGCTACACTACACAACCCAACTAGGTATCATGAGTATCTATCTAACCACTAACAGATTTAGCTCCGTCGTACCTCCTATACAGTACATTACAGTATTTCAATCTTTAATCATTAAGTATTTAGTTAAATTTCTCTTTAACTCTCACGTATCGCCCATACAATACGCAATCGTAACACTAATAGTTAACATGTCTTGTATGTTATTATTAACCATAATTAACCTTTTACGTATATTATCATTAAACCATTTCATTAAGTTGCTCTACTTAAATCATCTTTATATAGATGCTATCTAACTTTACTACCATCACACACTAAGTAAATTAAGCATTATTTTAGATATACATTATCTAGTCTCCATACTATTGCACATAAGTAGGATAAATCACACAAGTGTATATCTCCTGGACTGGCCACCATGATGCACACTTTCATACTCTACTATCAAGTCCATGTACTTCTCGTACCACATCAAGGACTATCGGCTCATAATGTCTCCTCGAACCATAAATCAAATAATATACAATGGAGGTTAATATAGTTCAAATCTTTTGGGCTACGCACACACCTAATGTACCCAAATGATCGGTCGCACTATCATATACACAAGTAGTGCTCAACCCTAAGTTCTATGTTATGGGGCATAAGTCCAAAATCCCCCTAATGGGATCATCAGGATAAGACTTCCCATGACGCGGAAGCTCCCATGATAGCAGGCAGCATAGGTATGTTCACACACATAAGAAAGCACATAATAGGCATGCACAAAACCTACGCATAGGTCGCATATAGGTATACACACAACCTATAAGTATAATCTGTATAGGTTTACACACAACCCATAAATATCATTTGTATAGGTATACACTCCACCTATAATATAATCCGTATAGATATACAATCAACCTATAATTATCATTCGTACGTAGTAGAGATACATATCTCTTGAATATTTACCATACTTATAAATTTACGATTTATACCAATCTATCGTCTTTTCTTAGTATTATTATCTACCCGAATGGGCCCTAGTTACCCCTTAAGTTATTTTAACAGTTGATTCACTCACGCACTACTGGTCTACATCATAGGTTCACTTTAAATCCTCGTGACTCGATCTCATTCTCCCGAATTCACTTACGTTGCAAATTATATCTGATTAAATCTTAGACTTAATTCTTCTCACTTATGACTAAGACCCAACCCTACCATTAGCCTACAGGTAATAAAAATATCTCTCACTATATTTTAAAGTTACCTCAAAAGTCCACCCAATCATTATTCACATGTTCTAGGCTTAAAAGGAAAAAATTGTCAAAATTTGGGAAACCGAATTGATTCCCCCAAGGACCAAATACCGAATCGATTCACCCTTGGGCCGAATCAATTCGAAATGTAACAAGTCTCTATGCAATTGCGTTTTTGCAATATCTAATCCCCATAACTTTCTCAAAACTTCATAAAACTTAACCAAATTTTCAACCAACATTACTAAACATAATATAAGTCTATAGGAATGCTTTCCAATGTAAATCTAACGTTAAATTATCATAAATTCAATCCAAGAATCAAGTTTTCTTCAAAAATCATAAAAACCCTAGTTTTATTGTTCTTCGTCTCTTTCCATCCAAAATTCAGATTTCTTCCATTATTATCATCACATATATTCAATTCTCATTTTCTATTCACAAAGGGATTTAATCTACATGCAAATCCTACCCAAAATTTATATGTTTAATTCTCAAAAACCCCAAGAACATTAATTTATCATCAAATATAAAACCCTACACTACATAGGTATTATAATATTTTAGAAACATGCAAGATAAACACTTTCCTTGAGATTGTAAGTTTGATTTGTGTAGAAAGATGGTAGAGTTGTTTTTTTGTGCTTCTGATCTAAACTCCGGTGGTGGTGATGTTGCAAAAATGGTGTAGGGAGCCTTGGAATCCTTCACCTTCCTCCTGTAGTGGCCTCTATCTATTTTGTAATTGATAACCCTAACACCGCCAACCCACATGCTAATATAAACTTATTAAATTCGTAGGTTCCTTTACTCTAAAAATCCAAAAGACCAAAATACCCTTCTGGGGTGCCGATTTGGCTTAGAAATGCCCTGGGACCCAATCCAAACTCCCGAGTACACTTTTCTGACTATCTCGACCCTTTTGAACACACTGGCACACTCGAAATGACCCATAGATAAATCACATTTTATCTCATAATTTTAAGTTCCGACACCACTGACATGCACGTCCCGACTAAATTACTGAAACTTCTATATTTCTCACTCACGATAATCATAATGCTTTCTTACGAATTTATTACTCATTCACTAAGTAATACTCAATATAATTCATACAAATAAATATTAACCCTTGTCTCTCTATTTAATATTTATTTTAATCCTAATTAATTTCCCACTTTAATTTAATTAATCCCCTTATAAAAATGTGTGGTGTTACAATAGTATAATTTGTTAATCATAGAGTAAACTACAATATCCATGAGGGTAAAGTGTATCATCATAAATAGTCTTAAAGTAAAGGATATATAGGAATATTAGTCTAGTTTTTTATCTCAATAACCATATAATCTAGACGAAAGTGTATCACAGGGTTCTTTACTTTGATTTCATTTACGAGACGATCCACGCATGAAGTCTAGACAGGGTAGGGGTTAATACGTGATTATTATAGATCCTTAACAACCATCTGACTTAGACATAAGTGTATCCAGGGAATTCCTTATTTGTATTTCATTTGTAAGATGTCTCACACATTGAGTTTTTAGAATATCAAAAGTTGATAGTTTTAACATGTTTAAATTCTTGCATAAATTTATTTTGGTGTCTTTGATAGTGCAAGGTATAAAGTCGACTGTCTATGCAATAATCGTATGTGCAGGGCCTAAACTGATGGACTATTTTGACGGTTATTGACAGTTTGATGGTCGGTCTAGATTCTACTTGTGGCCATCCCCCGATCCTCGCGGCGGGCGGGCGGCGTGAGGGAGAATCCTAGATCCCGCGGGTCCCTCTCAGGAGCGCTTCGGTCGGAATCATTTGGGTGAGGTGAAAAATGTAGAGAGTTTAGAGTCTCCAGTCTATTTTACTCAAAACAGACAAAAGAAAAGGGGAAGCCATCCCGAAGGACAGCATCCAAAGACATACCGATGCATACGAAACCAAAATGATTCGAAAAGGATCGAGAGGCTAAGTTATGAAATGGGAAGGTGTTAGGCACTCATTCCGCCCTTTCGGTCTCTCATGGGTTTTTGTTATTTTCCTTTATTTTCCTCGTGATATGTGTGCATGTGTATATATAGTGGAGATAGGAATCATCGACTTGCACCATGGAAGAAGTAAAGAGAGTCATATATAGGAAGGTATAAAAATATTAGAAAATAAGATTTACGCGATTATCCTTATGTTGACCATTATGATGCAATGATAACGCATGTGGAATAATACGCCACTAAGAACAAATATATGTATATATAATATAAGAGAGTGGAGTTTAGAGAAAATAGAAAATGAGAGAAAAAGTAAAAATAGGACTCGAGTCTCGAGTTTTACCCCGAGATGCCTATGTAGCCTATAGAGGCATCAAAGTCCACGTAGTTCGCATGCAAAACAAGGGGTGGGGTTTATCCCATAAATACAACGAGGGGATTCTCTTATTTGTGTGTGTGTGTATGTGTGTGTGTGTGTGTGTGTGTAGAAAAAGTGTTTTAGTTGTGCAAAAAGTGTAAGAAAAGTACGAGAATTCCCGTTTGGAATTTATGAGCAAACCCACTTTTTCTTTTTCTTTTGGGTTTTTATTTATATGAAAATAAGAGATGTGCAATAATACTAAACAAAATGTATATTAGGATATGTGAGATGAGAGAATAAAAGTGCTAAGTAATAAAACAAGTTAATGCGAATTTATGAGAATTTAAGGAGAGAATTGAGAAAATTGGACCTTCTTGAAGATCTTGAGCTTGATCTTGAATGTTATAGATAAGCCCTTAGACTTGGATGATGATGAAGGGAACTGAATTCACCAAGTTTGATGAAAAGGATGATGAAAAGTGAAGGTTGGAAATGGATTTGGGTGTGGAAATCATGTTGACTTCGAGAGAGGTTTTCTGGATTTGCTGAGAGTGATATCTATCAGATCTGGGCTCCCTTACAAATGAGGAAAAGCCCTCCTTTTTATAGGCCTAGGTCACTGCTGATCGGCATAGCCCTGGTCCTGCCTATCGGCACCTGACGATAGGCAGGAACTCGAACCTGCCGTTTGGCAGTGTCTTTCAGGCCTTTTCGAAAAATTGGTCGCAGAACACAAACCGTTGATCCGAATCGCGCACGGGGTAGACTGTTGTAAAGGTAATTTAGATACCTTCGAAAGTCCTTGGGACCACTCCCTAATTTGGGAGTTGAATTTGGGTCAAATGTGGCTCGAAAGCATTCGTCGGTCCATTAGACGGGGAATCATCGGACGCAAACGGATCGTTCGTCCACATGGTAAGTCTGAATCATGCACGGGGTAGACTGTTGGAAAGGTTAGGAGATGTAATTAGACATTCCAAGGAGTTTAATCTAGTTCGGGGAGTTGACTTCAGTCAACTGAGCCCTCGAAGCATTCGGTGACCTTCGGAGTAAAATGGATCGTTCCTCCGTACCGTAAGTCGGAATCGCGCACGGGATGGACCATTAGAAAGGGGTTTCAGTGACCTTCGAAGATTCATTCACTCTTGGTCAAGTTGAAGAGTTGACTTAGGTCAACAGATCCCAGGAGCGCCCGGTGGCCTCCTAATTGAGTTTTGGGGGAAAACATGTCGTTCGTCCGCATGGTAAGTCAGAATCGTGCATGGGATGGACCGTTGGAAAGGGGTTTCAGTGCCCTTCAAAGATTCATTCAGTCTCAATCGAGTTAAAGAATTTGACTTTTGGTCGAACGGAGCTTGGGAGTGCCCGATGGCTTCTAGGTCAGTACTCGGGGTATGACCTGGGTTTGTAGTAATGAAGGGAGGTGCTAGGGACCTAACGAGAGTTTAGGGGGAACAGAATGGGGTGTCTATAGTGCCCCTCGATGGGTGAGTTTGGAACAAATGATAGCCATCAAATAGACACCACATGATACTTTTGAGGGAGGATGACCAATTCAGAGGGTCGAGGCGATTCTGAGGACCTAAGGGAGCGAGGATGACCAATTCAGAGGGTCGAGACCGATTCTGAGGACCTACGGAGTGTGATGGGGATAACCAATTTGGTGGGTAGATGCTAATTCTACGGGCTTAAGTTGAGATGACCAATTCTGCGGGTCGAAGCCAATTCTGTGGGCTTAAGTAGAGATAACCAATTCTGCGGGTTGAAGCCAATTATGCGAGCTTATATAAGGATGACCAATTCTGCGGGTCGAAGCCAATTATGCGGGCTTAAGTAGATATGACCAATTCTGCAAGTCAAAGCCAATTCTGCGGGCTTAAGTATGAGATGACCAATTATGGGGGTCGAAGCCAATTCTGTGGGCTTTAAGGTGAGATGATCAATTCTGCGGGTCGAAGCCAATTCTGTGGGCTTATGTAGAGATAACCAATTCTGCGGGTCAAAGCTAATTATGCGAGCTTATGTAGTGATGACCAATTATGTGGGCTTTAAGGTGAGATGACCAATTATGTGGGTCGAAGCCAATTCTGCGGGCTTAAGTATGAGATGACTAATTCTGCGGGTCAAAGCCAATTCTCTGGGCTTATGTAGTGATGACCAATTCTGGGGGTCGAAGCCAATTATGTGGGCTTAAGTAGAGATGACCAATTATGCGGGTAGAAGCCAAATATGTGGGCTTAAGTATAGATGACCAATTTTGTCGGTCGAAGCCAATTCTGCGATCTTAAGTAGAGATGACCAATTCTGCGGGTCGAAGTCAATTATGCGGGCTTATGTAGAGATGACCAATTATGCGGGTCGAAGCCAATTCTGTGGGCTTAAGTAGAGATGTTCTTGGGGAACTTTTTTGGGGAGATTTATCTTGTGGTTTTATTTTGGGCTTGGGAGCCGACTGTTGGGGAAATATTTTTCATCCTCTGAAGGAATAGCCAAAATTCCACCGGGGAGATTTAGGTGGCCCAAGGTTTGGATGTATTGCTTGGGGGAAATTGAGGCCTTTGGGGCATAGGGGGTGATCTTTAGAGATCCTCTGGGGATGTTGCCGGAAGGAGTTTTACTTAGTTTTTGAGAGTTTCTTCAGGGAAATAGGGGTTCCGCTTGAGGGAGTGCGAAATTTTCTTGGTGAAAATGTTCTAAATCCTTCCTGGGATTTTTTAGGAATTTTTAGAGAATTTTTCAGGATTGTCTGGTATTTTCTGGGAATTTTTGTACGAAATTTAAAGAGGGGTGGCGGTCGGCATGGCTCAGAGGGTGTCATTCGGCAGTGGCACGAACTTTGGGACTTCCTCGGGAAGGTAAGGGGTCAGTGCCGATCGGTGGGTGGGGGGTCAATGCCGATAGCCATGACCCTTGGCATCCTATATAAAGGGGCGAATTCCCCTCATTTTTCATAGCTTCTTTCTTTCTTTCTTTCTGCGATTTTCCTCTCCAAATCGTTCTAGTATTCCGATCTCTAACAAATGGTTGCCTTTGTGAGCACTGCAGCGCATAGGGAATGGTTGACTATTGATTATTGGGCGAACGTGGAGTGGTCTTATTTTGGGGTGTGAGAACTCCTTTGACTCATTCGAGTCGATTGTGGATGAGCGTACCTTGCTACGGGAGCCATCGCGTCATCGCTCTTCGAGGGTGGTGAGCCCTGGCGGTTATGTAAGTAACCTGAATTTTGGTATTATTCTCTTTTTTCTTGATTTTTTCCTTTTCTGGAATTTTGACAAGGTTTCTTCTCTTGACAGTCTTATATCTCTTTGAAGAACGTGCGTGCCCATGGGACGACGGGGATTAAGCATGTCTGGGAGCATCTTCCACCTATGGTTTGTTGGGTGGTATCCTCGGTGGGTTTTGGGAGGTTGGCGTCTGCGCTGGATGGGACACCTCGGTCGATTGTGGTCTTATGCGCTTTGGGGGAGATATGGTGGGATACTACCCACACCTTCCATTTCGGTTTTGGGGAGATGAGCATGACTCCCATAGACGTGCAGCAGTTGCTGGGGCTGGATTGCGATGGGGAGAAGATAGAGGTGGATCGCTCTTTGAGGGTGAGGTCGGAGGAGGTGAGGGCGCCTCTCGGCGATGTAGGGAGGATAATGTCTGGGGATTCGATCTGGCTATCCTTGTTAGAGGATGTTTTGTTGAGCAGGGTGATTGATGTGGAGGATGGGCTACAGGTGAGGCAGGTGATCCAGTTGTTCATATTATTAGTGCTGGGAGGTTTCATGGTGGCATCGAGCGGCGACGTCGTCCATTTGTGGTTCTTTCAGTATTTGAGGATCTTTTCGAACATCCCTATCTATGATTGGGGGAGCCGGACTTTGGTGACCCTCTATTTTTCTTTGGATGCATTCAGCCGGTGCCGTCGATAAACTTTTACTGGAGCCATGTATCTCCTCGAGGTATCCTTTAATTTTGCGCATTTTCCTTTCATCCATTCGCATTTTCCTTATGCATTTTTTTTATTGTGAATTCATATCTTTGGCGGACGTGGTTCTATGAGGTGATTGGGTGCAATACCCTGCAAATTACCTCGAAGGACAAGACTGTTGGGGACTTCTGCCGATTGTATCGATGGCGCAAGGCTAATCAGCAATCGAAGTGATCTCTATCTCTGGAGGCGGTGCGTCAGGTCTTGAATGGCCTGACCAGTCGTAGGGTAAGACTCTTTCCTTTTTAGCCTTGATTTTTGGCATGTTCTGATTTTGTATTGACTTATGCCTGCTGGGGATTTTCATGTGACTTTTTACCCTTAGGGGACAACCATTCAGGATACGGGGACAACCGGGGTGAATGCGCAGATGAGGCATTTGTTGACGCATGAGTTCGGCCACTCTTGGTATCTCGGGGAGCAGGTGGTTCGAAAAATTTCACAGGAGGAGGTGGTGGTTCCACCTGCGCATCCTCCTACATCTATGAGGCGAGAGGGGCTGCTGTCGGAGGATGCGAGGATCGCAGCTATGATCGATGAGTCCTACCTATTGTATACTGATACGGCTATGCCGTATGACTATATGGATTTTGTGACGAGCTGGTTGATGGCGCCCAGTATATATGATGCCTTGATTTTCCATCCTGCGGGTTCAAGTTGGGCGGTGGGCTCTTCCCACAGCGGTGGTGGTCTATCGGCGTCTACGGCGGCGGCGACTTCAAAGGTCCCCTTTTTGCTATTGCATACCCCTTCGTACAACATTCGGCGGGCTGATGGAGGGATGGTGCTTATGTTGCACCGTCCTCATGTGATGGATCCGGAGGAGTTGGGTTTGATAGAGGAGGTTCTTCATCCTGCGGTATACCTTCTTCCTCTTTTTGGTTCCTTTTCTGTTTTGATCCCTCTTTGATACTGATTTTGCCTTTTACTTGCAGCAAGTTCGAGTGTCGACCACTTGGCTGAGGGACATTAGAGACTGGATATCTTCGGAGACTGCCCACATTCGGGATGCGGTCCCAATTCCTTATTGCTTGGTGTCGTCTGCTTCGTCCGGGGAGGACTCTGGCTCGGGTAGCGATGGTGCGTCATCTCGCTGTAGGGGAAAGAGAGCCTATCGCAGGGGTGGAAGCTCTTAGAGAGTGGGGTGAAGGGTAGGTGAGAGAGAGAGAGAGAGAGAGAGCGAGAATGTGGGTTTTGACTGAGTCTTGTTATTTTTTTTCTTTTCTTTTATTTCCTGTAAAATTTGATGTAACACAGAAGAATATATATACATGCAATGCAATGGGATTTGTTTATTATTAATGGTGAGTGATTGCATGCACATGCTCTTTTTACTTTGCTGCTGAGACTGTAAAAAGAGACATTTTTAGGATTTTTTTGAAGGAAAGTTTTAAAAGTGGGAAATTATATAGGGGTGGAAGAGGATTTGTTTTTTTGAAATTCTCTTGAGAATATCAATTTTATTTTTATTGGGTTTTCGATTTTGACACAAGAGGAAAAAGGAAAATTTCCAAAAATAGGGGGTTGTCAATCGGCAAGACCCTTGTCATGCCTATCGGCAGTCAAGTTCAGTCCCATCAATTCAAAGCTTTTGATTAGTGCCCTCTTCAGCTTCTTGTACCTTATGGGCACTACACCAAATCTGCCCATTTGTCAAGGTCATTGACCTTGACAAATTCACCTTGTCAAGGTCAATGACCGTGACATTTCGAGGCGAGACAACTTTTTTTGTCACGGTCGTGTCACGGTCATTGACCTTGACACAAAACTCGCGTTTTGTGTCACGGTCGTGTCAAGGTCAATAACCGTGACACGTTTTTCACGGTCAATGACCGTGACAAAGCCATGACCCTTAGTAAAAAAACTGTCACGGTCATTGACCGTGACAAGGCCGTGACAATTTTGTCACGGCCTTGTCACGGTCAATGACCGTGACAATTCTGGGCAGAATTAAAAAAAAACTGTTGGGCAGTATGGCCACTGCCACTGCCCAGCAGTATATTTGTACCTGTTATAGCAACGTTGTACCTGTTCCACACATCATATATCCGAACAAACTAAAGATAATGCAAATATATATTCAAATAAGAAACTATTTAAAAAGAAACAACATCACCATCATTTTATCTCAAATCTACAAACTATTTGCATGGAAAAGAGATTTTGTACCGCGACGCTCGGGAACACCTCCTTATCCTTCCCTTCTCGTCCGAATAGCGACATGAGTATAGAGCATATGTGGCCTACCCTTAGGGCCACTCCCTGTCCCCTGAATTGAAATAAAGTAAAATTAGTATCCGCCCCTCAAATATAGATAAATACAAATTGTAATTGAAATCGAAATCGAAATTGACATATAAATATAAATACATTACCTGTAGTGTCACTCAAACAGCTAACTTGAGCTCATATGGCACCTCCTTCCAACTAATGTACCCCGGGCAATCGTGTCAATTATAATTCTCTTCATATCTAAACACTAAGAAATACCATAATCCTATGGAGGTATGCGTTGCAAATTCCTTCCAACCGTTGTGTAGCCAAAAATCAGCAGTTGAAGTTGTCAACTCCACCTTTGAATGGGGTATGGAAAGTGGTGGGGTATGGAAAGTGGAATTGACAACTTCAACCGGTGATGTTTGGCTACATAACGGTTGGGAGGAATTTGCAGAGCATCGCTCCATAGGATTATGGCATTTCTTAGTGTTCGGATAGACGAAGAGATTCAGTCTCCTCTCCACAAATAGGACACCCCAAATAACTATGTACTAATCACTTATTAAAGGTAAGAAGCGTATATTCATGGATTAGTATAAACAAAACTTAGATGTAGTTGGAATATTTATGTATTAATCTCCTCTCCACACATGCACACTACACAAGAGTGAAAATGATAAAGTGCAGATCAAGTAAAAGCATTAAAAATGGATGTTTCGGTACAAATTGAAAAATTGTTTCAAATTCGGGTTATCATAAAAAATGGATTGATATTCGGTAGGAGCAGCCAAGTCATCCACACTACTATTTAGACGCCTTGGCGCGTGTTGGACAATTGACCACGGCTCGTTGTTGATATACTCTGAGTAAAACACTTGATTAACCTTTTGAAATGCACAAACAAACGGCTCATCGCTCACGTGGTCGTTGCTCTTCAACTTGGACAAGTCAACCATGATCAAATTGGTGACAGGATCAACTTTAGAATCATTTTTATCCTCAACTCTTACCCATTCACAGTAAAATACAACCTCTTTGAAGCTTATATAATCCAATTCAAATATATTTTGGATTACACCATAGTAAGTCATTTCAGCTTCAACGAGGTTTTTATCTTTTGCGCTTGCTCGAAAGAAAGTAAGAGCCTTGTATGAAATACCCGAGTTCTGTACATTTGTACTTTCCTCGTACACTTTAGCGCCGAAAATGTAACCGTTCAATCGATATTTTTTGTACTCTTGTGCCACGAACAAGGGTCCAGTGGCTAGACGAGCAAGCCTTGATGTCGCATCACCCATCTTTAGGAGCTGAGAATATAGATAAATTAATTATATTAGTGGTAAAATATGAGTGTAATGTAACGTTATATAACGACTGTTTTCATTGTAATTACCTCTTGTGTCAACCATGGACTAAATTCGCTGTCTGATTGTACCACTGTTTTTTGTCTTTTATTGTTCTCACAGGCTTCATATTTACTGCATATTACAAAATTAATCATGTATAAAATAATCTAAAATAATGTTAAACATTATAATATTCGAAACTTACTTTTTCCATTCTTCGACATCTTCATGTGTGTCAAATAGATAACGAGCTACTTGTTCATGTTGCAAACTCGGTAATTTCACTCATTTTCCCATCACATTACCACCATCATCGAGGAATTCATCAGTGTCATCAACGCTGGTAGAGTCAGTCATATATTCCCGAGTATATATTGATGACTCCACGGTGATGTATTCCTCTGCAATTGATCCTGCAATATATCGCGTATTCTTGACGTAATCTTTAAAAACTTTCATCAATCTTTCAAACGGATACATCCACCAATATCTAACTGGACCACAAAGAAGTGCCTCGTCGCATAGGTGTACCAACAAGTGAACACTTATGTCAAAGAATGCTGGGGGAAAGTACTTCTCCAACACACAAATCGCTTCGTTCACAGCCAATTTTGCGGCCACTATGTGTTCTCGATTCACTACCTTCTCACACAAGAGGGAGAAGGTAATACTAATTTGCATAATAGCCCTACGCAAATCCTTGTGCTTGGAGAAACAGTGCTTAAACAATAGAGGAACCAATTGCATGATCACATGCCAATCGTGGGACTTACACTTATGTAAATCATGAGTAGCATAATTCACAATCCTTTGCAAGTTGGACGAAAAAGTAGATGGGCCCTTCAAATTATATATTGTGTCTAGAAGCACCTTCCTTTCCTCACTCGTCAAAGTAAACGCACCAGGGGGAATTATTGTCCTTCCCCTACTATCTTCTTTCAACCATAGTTGTGGTTTAAGTTTTAACGTTTTAAGGTCTTTTCGTGCATTTTCTCCATCCTTCGAATGACTCCCCCCAAGGCAAGTACCCACAATATGTTCAGCGAAGTTCTTCTCTGCATGCATCACATCCAATACATGGCGCACCGGGTTTTTCTTCCAATAAGGCAAGTCAAATAAAATTGACCTCCGAGACCATGCCTTTCTTATCTCAGTTTCATTCCCAGTTGGGGTCTTCTTATGCTTGACATTCTTAAATTTAGGATTCTTACCTGGCATATTTGGGCCACATTTAGAAGATTTACTTTCAATTTCTGAACCCGAAAGTTGTCTCGGCGGTAGCCTATGTTCAACTCCGCCCAATAAAAAATTGGAAGCTTTCTCAAATCTGAAACTATGAGCTGGGGGTAAAAACCTCCTGTGGCAATGGTATACATTTTTTAAGCTGGAGGATAGACGAAGAGATTCAGTCTCCTCTCCACAAATAGGACACCCCAAATAACCATGTACTACACATCCGGATAATGTCCCATAAGCTGGAAAATCATGAATTGCCCACATCAACATAGCTTTCAGCGTAAACTCTTATTTTCTAAAAGAGTCAAATGATTGCACACCATCTTCCCACAACTCATTTAATTCTTCTACCAAAGGAGCCAGGTAGATATCAATGTCTTCACTTGGTGCCTTTGGCCCAGGTATCAATAAAGCCATCATCGAAAATTCAGGTCTCATACACTGTGAAGGAGGGAGGTTGAGTGGGGCTAGGATCACTGGCCATACACTCTGATTGGTGCTTAGATTTCCAAATGGATTGAAACCATCTGTTGATATAGCCAAACGAATGTTGCGTTGTTCTCGAGCAAAATCGGGATACTCATAATTCATCCTCCGCCAGGCAGTAGAATCAATAGGATGACGCATGATATTACCCCCTACTTCTGCCCTAGCATGCCAAGTCATTGCCTCTGCAATCCATGGTACTGTGAAAAATCGCTTTAATCTAGGCCCAACGGGAAAATATTTCAATACTTTTTGAGGCACTTTTGAGCTTGTGCCTTCCTTACTAGTAGATTGGACATATCTAGGTTCATCGCATACCGGACAACGATCGAGATTTTCATACTCCTTTCGGTATAGTATGCAGTCATACACACAAGCATGAATCGATTTATACTTCATTCCCAAACCTTTAAAACTGTTCTTCATAACAGGATAGCTATTTGGAAGTGTATTCACCTTGGGTAATAAGCCCTTCACCCATTTCAGAATTCCCGTCACGCTATTGCCAGACAAACCGTACTGCGTCTTCAAACTGTGCAAACCAACCATGGCATGTAAAGTTGTTTGATCTTTCTCACAGCCACAGTATAACGGTTGGGTCGCCTTAAATTTTAAACTTTGGTAGTCATCGTCAAGTTTTATCGTGTTATCTTCACGAGCACTTGAATCTTCTACATCATCAGTAACCTCATTCTCCTCAGCTTCATAAACTCCGTACGCATCATCAACTAAATCCTCTAACATATTATGATCTACGTCGTCCCCTTCTTCATCTATTCTACTTGTTGAAGGATGTTGTGAAGGTTGGTCAGGGACAAAAGGAACTTTGAATTCACCGTGAAAACTCCAAAATCGATAACTATCTTGCATACCCGATCTTAACAAATGTAGTTCAACTGTTTTCCACTCAAACACCTTACCATTCTTACACCTAGCACACGGACACGGAAACTCTTCATCATTACGACATCTCTTTGCATATTTCACAAATTCGTTAGCACCTCTGCGAAACACATCCCCCATTCTATTAGTCTCACCCATCCACTCTTTGTATTTCGGATATCCCATCACAGCTACCACAACTAAACACCTATTAAAGGTAAACAAAACTTAGATTTATAGTATGTTTTTTTTAATTATCCCATCATTTAATTATCCTATTAAAGGGTATGTGGTCCTATCCCATTCAAGAATGCATTTTTCTGTAATATACTTAACAGCTCATGCACATTGTTACGATTTGAAAAAAATTCGACAGCACATCCCCTTAGTTCTCCAAGTACACGACGTAGATTGGCAGGTGTGAGTGTTATTTCAATTGGTCAATTAAAATAACAGTCACACTTGTCAATCTAGTATGTACCCAGAGAACATTAAGATACGACTGCAGAACTTCCTCCAAAAGTAACAACTTTAAGCCAATAAGAATATTATATAAAAATTATACAGTCTCAAACTGTCCAAACGGGACAATTCGAGAGATCTCATTACAGGGGTAATGACTCTCGAACGGGTCTAAGGGTTATTGAATGCGTACGCATAAGAACTAGAATGCTAGTATCTATGCGCACTATATTTAATTTCAAGTATGTTTCATATAATGGGTTAATTCAAATACACAAATAAATTCATGGGATAATTCAAATACAAAAATAAATTCATGGGATAATTCAAATACAAAAATAAATTCATGTATTGACCACATACACACACACACACACACACTATCTAAGCTGTTCTATAGGTATAAAAACAATTATTATCCAATTATTATCCAACTATTATCAATTATTTATTTTGAATGTAAATAATATTCAAAACCCCACCCACCCCCACCCCCACCCCCTCAGATTAATTCAAGACATAAGACCCTAAAGGGAATCCAAATTATTTCTTGGACGTGAATTCCTCCAAATTATGATCTCATACCTATTCACACAATGATGGGGGAGGGGTGGTGGAGGGGGGCAGGGGGTGTGGTGGGGTGGGGTGTGTGTGTGTCCGTAGGTGCGTAGGTGTGCGTGTGTGTGTGGCGTAGGTGTGCCCACCCCACCCCACCCCCTCCCCCCCCTCCACTACCCCCTCCCCCACCCTGCCCCATCCCGCCCCACCCCCACCACACACCCACACACACCCACCCCACCCCACCCCCTCCCCCTGCCCCCCTCCACCACCCCCTCCCCCACCACACACCACTCTACCCCTACCCCCCTCCACCACCCCCTCCCCCCCTCCCCCAAAACACACCACCACACACACACACACACCGCACCCCACCCCACCCCCTGCCCCCTCCACCGCCCCCTCCCCCACCCTGCCCCACCCCACCCCCTGCCCCCCTCCACCACCCCCTCCCCCACCTTGCCCCATCCCGCCCCGCCCCACTCCCCACTCCCCACACACGCACACACATACACACACACATATATATATACACATACACACATAAATATACAAACAAATATATATATATAAATGGAAGAGAGAGAGAGAGAGAGAGAGCAACGTCGAGTCGAGAGAGAGAGAGAGAGAGAGAGAGAGAGGGAGGGAACGGTGGGAGGGAAAAAATAAGGGGGAAAGTGTTTTTGCTGGAAAAGTTGTCACGGTCGTGTCAAGGTCATTGACCGTGACACGAATTGTCACGGTCAATGACCGTGACAAGACCGTGACAATTAAATTTGTCACGGGCTTGTCACGGTCAATGACCGTGACAATTCGTTGTCACGGTCGTGTCAAGGTCAATGACCGTGACATAAAACGCGTGTTTTTTTGTCACGGTCAATGACCTTGACAAGGCTGGTCGGCTGAAAGGTGACAATTTGCCCATTTTGGTGTAGTGGGGGTAGGATTCCCTTCGATTTCTGTAGGGGTTATGTCTTTGTGAGGGTTCTCAAGTATAAAAAGGGGTAGGGGTGGAGTGTTTTCATCACACCTTCACTTGTCTACTATTTCTTAGTCCTACAAGATGGCTCTCCCTGGGGGCATTGAGTTTGCTAACTGCCTCGAAGCCTTGGAAGCAATGTGTTCTTATAATGTCGACTATGATGCTTTCAACATGCGTCGAGTCTCTTTGTGGCGTAATCGGTCCGTTGAGTGGAACATACTAATGGCGACGGTATAATTTTGGTACCCCGAAGACCATGTATTCCTCTTTGGATTGGATGATGTTTGTCCTACCTACGAGGAATTTTCTGCCATGCTTGGGATAAATCCTAGTTTTGCTGCGGCTTTACCCGAATTTTCCCATTCTCCCAGGGATTTGTTGGCTGGGCTTCTTCATATTTCGCCTTCAATGACTAGATCACTGGTTGCTGGAGGAATGATTTCCCTCCCGGCGATGTTGCAGTTCATGCATTTGCAGGAAGTAGGTGATGCTTGCTATACTGGTGTCGTTACTCTGGGCCTGGTTTTAAAATTGTTGCTGGTGACTGGGGAACAGCTGATGGACCCACAACTTGCAGCTATTACCTCCTTTATGTCATACTGTCGCAATCCTGTGACAGTGATACTAGCAGAGACTTTGAATGGCCATGCCTGGCGAGAATGTCGTTCTGACAACCTGTGGGGTAGCCCCGTGATGCTGTTCATGTGGTTATCTGAAAGACTCCGCCTGGTGACTCTTCCAGAATATCCTTTATCGGTTGTACCAACTTCTTTTCGTATCACTTCTTCACTGTTGGCCTGGATATTGAGAGCTGGGAGAATTGGCTTGTGGAGAATGGGGCTCGAAATCTGTACTGGTCAATGCCTTAGTGGGGACAGTTGCTTCCTCTTCTGGAGCTAGGAGAATACCCGTATGAGCGGCTGGTTGGTCTCAACCAGACCTCTTTTTATTTCCCTTGGCAGCTTCTGTGCCAATTTGGCTGGACACAGGTCGTGCCACCTCGGACACTAAATTTCTTTCCGGTAGAGGATTTGACTGAGCGTCTACGTCTGCGGCTTGGCTCTCTGTGGGAGAGTCAGCATCCGTTGACCCGTCCCTCTCAGTCTGTTGGGAGAGTTTGGCATATCCCTCGGGATAATATGAAGTGGTTGTGGAGGAGAGTAGTTAGCAAGATATTAGTAGTGGAGACTGGACAAAGGTGGCTTGTTTCTTTTAACGCCATGGAAGGAGGTGTTGTGGTTTTTTTGAAGCTGGATGGAGATTATCGGTCCATGGAGTGTTTGCGACACTCTGTTAAGGCAGAGGAAACTTGGGGACCCCAGGATGCAGATGATGATGACGGAGCGAGCTCCACTGGTAGCTGTGGATAGTACTCCTGGAGAGTTTATTGTATAATAGGGGATAAATGTGGGGATTCTATTTGGCTTTTTTAGGAGGGCAGGGGGAAGGGAGTTATCTGTTCCCTTTCTTATGTAATTTGTATCATAATTTCTTATTAGTGAAAGAAACAAGTTTTTGATCATCCAGCTGTGCCTTTCGATGAATTTTGTATTTTATCCATACCGATCACTAAGGCATACATAATCCTTTTGTTCAAATGTATGTTAGAATGAACTGTCGTTCTCGAATGTAAGAAAAGAATAGTATTTTGTGAAAAAGAAAGGGTCGTGCTCATGTAAGGCGTATGAGATACCTACGTACCTCTGGGGTTTTGAAAATTTTATACTTTGTTTAAAAATGGTTATTTCTAGAGGATCGGGCCCACGTAGTTCTAGGCAGGGGGAAATGAAGAGATTTTTTTTAGAATAGAAAGGAGACAAGAAGAGTCGTAGCATGCCGAGATTTTGGACTAGGGGTAGAACGTTTTTAGACGATCCAGGTTGACTGGACGAGCATCTCTTTCCCATCTAAGTCAGTAAGCATGGAGGCACCGCCGGACAAGATCTTCTTGACAATGTGGGGGCCGCTCCAATTGGGCTTGAATTTCCCTTTAGGGTCCCAAATGGGTTCCATGATTTATTTGAGGGGTAGGTCTACTTCTCGGACACTGCGGTCCTTGACTCTCTTATTGAATGAATGCGCTATTCGGTGATGGTACCCGTGTATGTGGTATAGTGATTTTAATCTCCTTTCGTCTAGGAGGGTCAGCTCTTCAAGACGGCTTTGGCACCAGTCTTCTTCGCTAACCTTGCTTTCAAGCATGACGCACAACGAGGGTATTTCTATCTCCACGGGTAGGACTGCTTCTATACCGTAAACAAGAGAGTAAGCGATAGCCCCAGTAGAGGTTCAGATTGAGGTTCGGTAGCCCCAAAGGGGGTGCAGGATCCAGTCGGCCCAATCCCAATAGTTTTTGGTCATCTTGCTGATGATGGCTTTAAGGTTCTTATTGGCGGCTTCAACTGCACTATTGGTCTGAGGTCGGTAGGGAGAAGATTTGTGTCTCTGAATCCTATACTCGTTGACCACTTCTATAACTTTTTCCTCGAAATGTAACCCGTTATCTGACACTAGCTCGTGCGGGACCCCGTACCGACAGATGCTATTTTTCTTGACGAATTTGGCCACTTTTTTGGCATTCAGCACTGCATATGACTCAGCTTCGACCCATTTGGTGAAGTAATTAATGGCAACTAGGATGAACTCATGCCCATTGGAAGCCTTCGGTGTAACCTTCCCTATAATGTCGATACCCCAGGTGGAGAACGTCCAGGGAGAGGTCATGTTGTATAATTCACGTGGAGGCAAATGTTGAAGGTTGAAGAATTATTGGTATTTGAGGCATCTCCGAACATAGGCGGTGCAATCCTGGGTCATGGTGGTCCAGTAGTAGCCTTGTCGGATGATCTTTTTGGCAAGCATTTGACCGTTTATGTGGGGTTCGCATTCCTCACTG
Source organism: Sambucus nigra (assembly GCA_949130495.1). Classification (NCBI taxonomy): domain Eukaryota; kingdom Viridiplantae; phylum Streptophyta; class Magnoliopsida; order Dipsacales; family Adoxaceae; genus Sambucus; species Sambucus nigra. The sequence continues at coordinate 386,662,355 of OX422218.1, read as the reverse complement.
TGGATCTTCTGCATTATCTTTTCAATGTTAGCCCTTACGATGCAGTGTAGATGAGTTCCATCGAAGTTCCTTTTGAGCAGTGCTTTGAGACAGATGATGTACTGGGCGGCGAGTCTTCGAAGGGTTGCTCAATCTTTCTTGTTGGAACCCTCGGGATACCTACCATGCTTGAGGAGGCACCATATATTATAGTACCAACAATTGGCTAGCTCGAGATCTTCTGTAGTGATAAACACAATGTGGTAGCAGTGGGTTAATTTGTCTTGCTTTTGAACTAGGAAGGAGGTCATAGTTATTCCTTCGGGCATGTCGACCACGGAGGCCAAGGTAGAGAGACCATCGGCTAGGTTATTCTTTGCTTGAGGAAGGTAATGGAAGGTGATATCCTGGAATTGGGAGGCTAGTTCTTCTAAGTGGGCATGGAAGGGCTGGAGTTTCTTGTCCTTGACTCTCCACTTTTTCGAGCACTTGACCGATGATGAGGGCGGAATCCCCGTAGATGTCTAAAAATTAAATACCTTTCTTGAGAGAAACTTTGAGGCCTACTATGCATGCCTCGTATTCAGTCATGTTGTTAGTGCAAGGGAAATCCAACTTGATGGCGATTGGAGTGTGGAAGTCAACTGGGGCGATCAGGAGTATCCCAATGCCATATTCCTTCTTGTTGGCATCGCCGTCAAAGAACATTTTCCATCAAAGGTTGTCTTGAGCAGTGCAAAGGATGTTTTCATCTGGGAATTCAGAGATCCAGACATCATCTTCTTCTACGGGGTAATCAGCGAGGTAGTCAGATATATCTCTTCCTTTCATGGCTTTCTGCATGATGTACACGATATCAAACTCTGCTAGGAGCAACAACCATCTGAACATTTGGCTGGACAAGGCGGGTTTCTTAAGCAGGTATTTGATGGGGTCCATTCGGGATATAAGTTTGATGGGTAAGGTGAACATGTAGTGTCGCATCTTTTGGGTGACTCAGACAAGCGCGACACATGCCTTTTCCAAAGCAGTGTAGTTGACCTCGTACCCGGGCAATTTACGACTAGCATAATAAATGGCTCTTTCTTTGAGAGAATCTTCAAGGTTTCGGGCTAGCAAAGCCCCAGTTGCATTATCGGTTATGGTTATTTATAGGAGAAAGGGGAGATCAGGCTGTGGTGGCATGAGTACCAAGGGTTGGGTCAGATATTGTTTGATTCAGTCAAAGGATTCTTGGCATGCCTCATTCCAAACTTTAGTTGAATCCTTTCGGAGGAGTTTGAAGATAGGTTTGCAGATGGAGGTTAACTGACTGGTGAACTGGCTGATGTATTATAATTTCCCAAGGAAACCACAAATCTCTTTCTCTATTCGGGGAGGTGGCATCTCAAGTATGGCTTTTAGCTTGGCGGGATCTGCTTCTATCCCCTTCTCACTGACTATGAATCCCAAGATTTTTCCCTTTGTAATGCCGAAGACATATTTCTGCGGATTTAGTCTCATCTGATACTGTCACAGTCGTTCGAAGAACATTCGAAGAGAAGGAACATGACCATATCTAGTCTTGGATGTGATAATCATATCATCCACATAGACCTCAACCTCTTTGTGAATCAGATCGTATAGGTTGGTTATGGGAGCCCTCTGGTAGGTAACCCTAGAGTTCTTGAGACCAAATGGCATAACAGTGTAGAAAAAGGTTACCCGTGGGGTGATGAATGCAATGTTTTCTTGGTGGTCTGGGTGCATTTTGATTTGGTTGTATCCGGCAATCCCGTCGATGAATGACTTGAGAGCATGATTGGTTACGTTGTCCACGATCATATTGATATTAGGTAACGAATAATCATCCTTTGGAGAGGCTTTGTTAAAGTCCCGATAGTCTACACACATCCAAACTTTTCCTCCTGATTTCGGCACGGGCACTATGTTGGCTAGCCACGTGGGATATTCAATCACACGAATGAAGCCTACGTTTAACTGTTTGACCACCTCTTCTTTGACCTTGAGTGACCATTCGGTGCAGAGCTTTCTCAACTTTTGTTTGACCAACTTGTAATCTGGGAGAGCGGGAATCTTATGCTGAGCTATTTCAGGATCAATGTCAGGCATATTGTCGTAGGCCCATGCAAAGACATCCACGAATTCTTTTAGCAATTCTTCTAGTGGTGCACGCTCATGCTCGTCGAGGGTAGCCCCTATCCTAATCTCGCTCAGTTGGCTACTAGTACCAAGGTTAACAACAAAAGTCTCTTCTTCATTAACTTGAACGCAGTTATGTTGTTTATTATTAACCTTATTTAGATCAGTTAAGAATTGTTCATTTGCAAAACCATCATCATTAAAAGTTTGATTAAAATCCAAACAGTTAATGTAAGGCACAATAAGATACTGAAAATCTTCATTTATTCATTTCTAGGAAAAACAGCATTGAGAACCTCATCAAAGGAGGACTCGATTACATTTGAATAAGGATGGACAATAGAAGAAGAAAAGGGGTAAACATTAGGATTAGGGGAGATTTCAACAGGTAGAACTGGCGCAGTATGCCAGTTGAGGAGAGGTGTATCAGTAGCTTTAATCAGTTGGGATGGATCCAGTGATGTAGTGCCTGAGTGAACCATGCAGGGTGTCAGCCCCAGTGTCTGTAAGCTGAAGGAATCTTCGGAGTCACTTTCCTCGGTCTCTTTGGTATCTTAGATGAGCGGTTGTACTTGGTGTTAGGAATCTTTGGCCCATCGGTAGCTGTCTTAGAAAAAGATCTCCATTCCAGGCTTCATCTTGTTATCTATATGGTCATACCATGGTTCCAAAAACCCACAAAAGGGGAAGTCATCACCCTTTTTTATGAATTGTCCGTTCAAGGAGTCACCTGGGATAGTCTGGATGTAGTCTAGTCTTCTCTTTGGTCAAGACTGGCGGATCATTCTGAGCTCTTGTTCTGATGGTTGATACCCCAAACCACAAGGAGGAAAAGCTTTCTTTAGTTCAATGAGGTCAAGTGTCCCTTGTTGTCTTTGCCCTAGCCCCAGTCCGGGCATAAAGTGCATGTTTCTGAACATCTGAATCACATTAAAGTTGCCATGAGGGTCGTATTTTGGATAAACCCTTTCTTTAAATTTATCCCCTATCGGGAGTAAAAGTGGTTTAACTCGAAATCCTGATAGGAGCATATCATTTGACCCGTGCTATATCTCAAGGATTGGACTGCTGGTACTTGCACCATCCGTATTGTCATCGTCGCCCAAGATGGTAATGACCCATCCATCGGCGAAGAACTTTAATTTCTGATGGAGTGAGAAAGACACGCCCTTGATACTGTGGAGCCAAGGTCGTCCGAGCAACAGGTTGAAACAGGCTGGGATGTCAATAACTTGGAATTCGACGATAGGGTTTATAAGGCCTGCCCCTATTACAAGATTTATGGATCCCATCACCTCCCGATGGGTATTATTGTAGGCACGCACAGCAACGGAGGTTGGAGCAAGGTCGCTTTCTTTCCGGACTAAACATTTGAAGGTTCTTAGTGAGAAGACATTCAAGGCGGATCCATTATCGACAACAGAGAGTGGAACAACCTTCCCCATAACTTCAACGGAGATGTTGAGTGCATGATTGTGGTTTGGCCCAATCTTGGGGATTTCTTCTTCAGAAAAGGATAGCATTCGGGTAGAGGTCAAGGATCCGACTAAATTTACTGCTTCTTCTGGTGTGGTAGAAGGAGGAACTGTGGATCCAGTGAGCAACTTGATCAAAGATTTTTTGTGTAGCTGAGAAGACATGAAAAGACCCCATATAGTGATATTAGCTTGAGTTTTCTTTAGTTGGTCGATCATCTTTCTCTCCTCGAGGGTCATCTCTGGCATAGTAAGGTTTTCCACGCTCTTCCCCTTGTCATTGGCTTGTAGTGAGATTGGGATCTGGTAATGCCTCCCTGATCTGGTTACGTGACTTACTGAAGAAGGGAAAAACATAAATCCCATTTCCTCGTCGATCTCGGGTTATTTTTCCACCTTGTTTATTTCTTCGAGAAGTTTTTCAAATGATATCATCCCACACATGTCAGCTATCGGGTCAGTTTTCTCTGAAGCTTTCTCTTCATTCGAATCTTTGAATTCTTCCCCCCATTCGGTGGTAACAATTCTGTATTTCCACATAAAGTCGATACATTCCACAACTTCAACGGCTTCTTTATACATGTCTTCCCAATCGGTGGGGATATGTAAGGGTGAAGGGACCAAGCGCCCCTATAACTTCAGAGCATCAAGTAACTCGGTTATACTATAAATGTTGTTGGTTTGACTGAATAATTCTGCCATAATCTAGACAACATCATCTAGGATGACTTCATCGGTCAGTACTACCCAACTATCTGACTCTCGGGCCCATATTCGTGCTTTTAAGAACAGCGTACTGAACCTTTAGCAATCAATGATCATCTGTGAGGGAAATTTCAGCCCGAACTCTAGGAGTTGGTTTAAGACTGTTGATAATTCCATACTTTCATTTTCAGAATGGGTACGGACGATGATGCATGCTCTGGTAAGGAGTGACAGTGCCTGATCAGAAAGGCTAGTAGGGTATAGGAGGAAATATGGGCAAACTTAAAGAGGTTTAGGAGAGTATATGGGTGTGATTTGAGTTAAGGGATCGAATTCTGGGTTCTCTTCTAGAAAGATGGCATTGTCATGATTTGGAAGTGGGTTGTGAGTAATGTTTGGCTTAGGATTGGCTAGTGGGGCGATGGTACCCCGATCAATTAGACCTTGGACTATGTTTCAGAGGTGAAAGCATTGGTTGGTGGTATGGCCAGTAGTTTGGTGAAAGGCGCAATGGGCATCTGCCTTGAAGTTTCTTGGGACTGGATTTGGTAATGGACGGGGATCCAAAGGTTTGATAAGGTTGCGGCTTAACAAGGCTTGATAAACTTTAGAGATGGGAGCATGGAGCTCGGTGTATTCCTTTCGGACTGGGATAGGGAGGTTTTTTGGCACCCATAATGGAGTTGGTTGAGAGATGTTATTGATGATTGAGACTCTAGCACTGGTAGGTTTGTCATATTTTCTGGGGGTAAACTGTTCGGACACCTTCTTTGGTTTGACATCTGTTTTATCAAGACCTTCCTCGATTTCTACTCCTGCTTCTCTGAGAGCTCGAAAGAAGGGATAGTATTATCCTCCTATCATTGCTCGGACATGGGGTAAGAAGTTCTTCTTCACTATGGTGACTTGCTCTTCCTCAGAAGGCCGATTGGTCATGGTAGCTGCTTTTTCCCTCCATCGGGCAATGAAGTTACTGACTGATTCTCCATAGTTCTATTTGAGCATCTTTAAATCACGGCGGGTGACCTCAAATCTCCTCATTATATTTGTACTATGACATGAATTCCCGGGCTACATCCTCCCAGCTATGAATTTTGGATTCTTCGAGAGATCAAAACTATCAGAGGGCGCTATCCTTCAGAGTTTGCTGAAACAATTGGGCCATCACTTCTTCAGAAACCCCTAGTAGAGTCATGTAACGGTGATAACTTCGAAGATGAACAATCGGGGCTCCACTTCCTCCGAATTTCTCAATATTCTGTATCTTAAACTTCTCGGGTAACCTTGCTTTAGGATAAGGAGACTTGTGGGTGTAGTCCATGTAATTCCTCAAGATTCTGACTTGGTTAAAAATTTTGGTGAGCATCTTGAGGTCCTCTTTGACTTTTTTCAATTCTTCTTCCTTTGGATCAATGACTATAGGCAAGTTAGACCCAGACTGGGCAAGGTTCGACATAGGAAGTTGGGCAGGCAGCATCCCATTAACAGGAGGGGCACGTGGAGCGTGCTGATACTCTTTGGGAACCCAGATGGGCTCAGGTGGATCCATAGCACGAGGGAATAGGGCCTCGGGTTCTTAAGGAATGGTAACCTAGTTTTGTTTCATCTCTCGATCCTCAGTTTGGAGGTTGTCAATCTTGGACACAAAATGAGCTAGAACTTCCGTCAGATTCGGCTGCACATCGGGTACTTTACCTATGTTCTCCATGGAAGGAGGATGGATTTCGTACTTGGAAGAAGTAGCAAGGGAACGGGTGGAACTCTGGGGTGATTTGACTGAATATCGAAGCCAATAGGGAGCCAGGCCAAGGGTTTGTGATCAACCTGAGAAGGTGCACAATGGGATTTATAAAAAAGGGATGAAATTGTTTTTTGGAGATGGAAAGACAAAATGTTTTTAGATTTTTGATAGAGAAATGAAATTTTTTTTTGGATTTTGGATAAAGAAAAAGGAGAATTTTCTTTTTGGAGACGGTCTCAGCATGATTATTATAATTATTATGTTTTCACTTGTATTAATTTTCCTAAATGCAAAATGAAATGCCGAACGGGACCCGAGCCTGGAAAAATTGGGTTTTTAATATATGCAAAGCTATGGCTGGACTTGTGACCAGGCTCACGGACCGGATCCCGTTTTAAAAATGCGCGAGTATTCGGGCGGCAGGCCGACCCGAAATTTTGGTTGAGTTTCGGGTTAAAATTGGCAATCTAACATGTGTGCCCTAGGCTCGACACCTATATGCAGGTATGCAGTTGGTTGGGTGAATCGGAAATGGTTCCCCCCTTTGGCATGACTTCCACGATATACTTCTTCTCTTGCGGGAAATCAGTACGTGTGGACAAGCCATTTGATATACCTGAGTGTACATGAATTGCCTCACCATATACCTCGTGGGGACGGTACGTGTGAGAGCGAATTTGATATACTCGACGTACATGAACGAGTTCCCTGCGATATACCTCCCATTATGACTTAGGTCAAGTGGTACGATGCGGGGGAACCGTTCGATATACGTCGAAGGTACTTGTCCAATGGAAGGTGAGAGTCATATCGCTTAGGCTAACTGTGCCCTGTCGGACCAGCTCCCATCACGAAGTGACCCTCAAGTTACTGGGTAAAAATTTGGTCAATAACAATGCTCTTTGGTGATGTCGTGTGAATCATGCATGATCCTCTTATTAGTATCTTATGATAATGTCTCTTCCGATTGTGACAAAGAGGGAGAAAAGTACAAGTACCGATGGTTCACCAAGTATGGATGGATGATGCCTGCAACATGTGGATATATGTGACCCTAGGTGCACGTGGTGCGAAGTGTACATGGAGAATTTTCTATAAGTGTGTGAATAGAAGCATAAGTATGGGAGATAGATGGAAAAGGGGAACATGCAAAAATGGGGGAAATATAAACAAGCATAACATCTATGTAAATAGAGTCTAGCCCTCAAAAGAAAATCCCCAGCAGAGTCACCACTGTGGCCATCCACCAATCCTCATGGCGGGCGGGTAGCGTGAGGGAGGATCCTAGGTCCCGCGTGTCCCTCTCGGGAGCGCTTCGGTCGGCGTCATTTGGGTGAGGTGAAAAATCTAGAGAGATTAGAGTCGCCAGTCAATTTTACACAAAACAAACAAAAGAAAAGGGGAAGCCATCCCGAAGGACAACATACAAAGACATACTGATGCATACGAAACCAAAATGATTCGAAAAGGGTCCGGAGGCTAAGTCACGAAATGGGAAGGTGTTAGGCACCCATTCCGCCCTTTCGGTCTCTCGTGGATTTTTGTTATTTTCCTTTATTTTCCCCGTGATATGTGTGCATGTGTATATATTAATATAGCCATATACTCCCTCGGCCAGGTGATTAAGGGTGAAAAGTAGTGCGTGTCAAACGCCGATCGTTGTTTTCTGTTCACCGCCTTAATACAAAAAACCTAAATTACGACTGCACTTGCGATACAAGTATAGCGGTAAGTCGGGTATCGAAAATCTACCGAGACGAGTTGCTAGAATTTATAGGATTTAATACTCCTAAAATAAAAGTGTAAAAGGTGATAGGTTGGAAATAAAGAAAAGGGAAAAAATAAGAAGTTAAGTCTAAACTAGAATTAATAAAACGAGAGTCAGGATCGTGTCCCCACCATGGGCTAAACAACTAATAATTAGAATTTCGGTTCGAAAATATTTAATCGAGCATTTTCAATTAAGTATAAAGATCACACAATAAGGAATTTAACCCAAAGTTGCGAGATTAAACATTTAACAAAAAAGGTCACACGCATCTGAAATTCGGATTACCGCTATAAACACTAACGTTGCGTGACAAAGAAAGTTAAACGCATAATAATATGACTTTAATACGCGAGGTTTCAATTAAATGCAATTTTTCCCAAAACTTAACTTTCGGAGCTCGACGACCATTAATGGTGGAAACGTAATCCCAACCCGTTATCTATAGACAATACATGGATTAAACTACTTTAAACAACTAATTAACTAATTAAAGCAAGAAATAAATAACTACAACTAATTATCTAGGTAAGAAATGGAATGACATCAATGGAAATAAAGCAAGAAAATGAAATACAACTATATTAATGGAGAAGAAGATGAATGGTGTTACTTACAAACCCAAATGGTGCAAACCCTAGAGAGAGAAGCTCCACCACTGAAATTCCCTCTTCTAACCTAAAATGAATTATATCTCTTATAAGAAAAGCCCCAAAATAAACCCCCAACAAAACCAACCCAAAAAACCCAAAATAAGCCAATTTCCATCCATATCTGATGGGACCGATCGACCTCTGTTTTGGGACCGGTTGACCACACTTTTGGAATTTGCCTTGGACTGGAGACATCCCACTTTTTCCTCCGAACCAATTTTGACGCATTGCACGAAAACGGCCATAACTCCCTCATACGGAATCGAAATGAGGCGTGGTCAGAATCGACGCGAAGCTAATTAAATTCTCTGCATGATTATATTTTGAAACCCTCCAAAATATGCAGTATGAAATTACCAAAAGGCCCTTGAAGTAGAAGATAATACCGAAACCTTCCGAAAATGGGCATAACTTCCACATACGGAGTCAGAATGACGCACGGTCAGTGGTCATGGAAAGATAATTTGATGATCTACATGTTGGTAACTTCATTCCATAAAAAAAGTGAGTTTGATAAGACCAAATTGACTTTGAAGTATCATTCGACGACGGAACTTCTCCGAAATGCAACCGAACCTCACTTTTAGCGTTCCAATACCTACAAAAGCACAAATAACCCCTGCAAAGCATGTTTATATCCAAATCCAAGGTTTTTTGGTTAATGAGCATAATTATAGGCATTTAGGACCGTAAAAGTGCTAGAATGCATAATGATAAAAGGGTAGAAATATGCAATATTCGATACGAATCACACCCCCTAACTTAAACATTGCTAGTCCCTAGTGATGAAACAAATAAAACCAGTCTACAGAAGGAAATACAAAATGCATATATGCATCGAAATATAATTGCCACTTTGGTAGGGAACACGATTGCATTTGGCATATGCAATAAGCCGTTAAACCCCTAGGTTACCCTAGTGGACGAGTGTCGTCTCGTGAGGGTTTTCAGGGATGATACCCACAAACATCATATGGTTTCCTCAAAATATGCCAAAACCAACATGCGACAAGCCCAATAAAAGCAAAAAAGATTTCATATGCATTATTTGCAAAGTGAATGAATTCACACAAAACTCCGAATCATTAACATTATAGAATGTACCTCATAGAATTGAAACCTTAAAATATGGGAGGGGAGCGAGCACATGCAAAGTGTGATTTAGCAAAAACTTATATAAACCGGATAAACATTAAAGCAAGTATATATTTAATTCTCATGGGCATTACACTCATCAAGTGAATTCACTCGAAACAGGGAGCTAACACACGGAACATGCGGGCTAAAGAGTAAATGTAAATAGAAACTAGGTCGCACACATGTGACAAACGAAGAACGCTATATATAAACTGAAAAATGTAATCTCAATGAAAGGATACCGCACATTAAAGGAGGCAAAATGCATTTTCACATATAATCACAACTATTATGACTTTTAAATTACATCAACCTAAGATCACATAGGACTTTAATAGGGTTATAATATAGGTATGGCTAGGGTACGAAATGAAGGAATGTATGTACGGATTCAACGTGTTTGGAATGAAAACTCAGGATAATGGAAAAATGGAGGCAATATCAAAATTGGAAAAACAAGTTCCAAAACGGCATTAGATATATCATCGGGGAGAGTAATTAAAGATTATTGAACTATATACAACATTTACAAACTTCTATTTCTTTTTCTTTTCTTCTTTTTCTCATTTTGTCATTTGTTTTCTTTTGTTTTTTGCTTTCTCTTTTTCTTCACTTTATTCACTACTTTCTTTTCTTTACTTGTCAAACTCTCATATGCCTAAATTGCAACCGACATCATAACAACAACATTCAATCCTAAGTAACATTCCAAACAAAGATATGGAAAGTGTATGTATGGTATATAACTCCAATTTAGAGTTTGTTATGGGAATGGGGTTATGAAACGAAAGGCTATATTTAGGCTCAACGGGGTTAACGAGGGTAAACATATAAGGGTGAGGTCAAGGCAAATATGGGTGATATAACAAAGAATGCCTATGATCCTTTCACAAAGTTTACGCAATTCTCGAGTCAAAACAATATATGAAAATCATGATCAAGTAACACAATTCAAGTATGAACTCAATTAATGAACGATCAAATGAAAGAATAGAGAGATTACCAACGAATTCAACGTTTTCAATGAGAAAAGAATAGTGTATACACTCACAAACAACGAAAGGTACAAAGTTTACTCGGTGTAAGTATATACAATGCAACAAAAGATTACCGAGTTATAAAAATCTTAAACCAAATCAATATAACCATAAAAGTGCATGTGCTCATGGGATTAAAGTTTAATTCATGAAGTTATTCACAATATCAATAATCGAGACTAAAGTCTAATAACTTCTAAAATCGAGAACATGTATCGTTGGGCTGTCTATTTGATCGGGCAATTATTAAAATTTATCATCAGAAACAAAGGAAAAATACCCAAAAAAGGAGAAAAAAGAAAGAAAATCTTTTTGAAATTTTTGAATTTTTCTAAGAAAAGCATACTAAGTAACTAACATGTGAGAAAAAACATGGAATAAAATAATAAATGGATAGAATATCCCATACACCCCATAACTCAAACATTGCTAGTCCCTAGTGATGAAACAAACAAAACCAGTCTATAGAAGGAAATACAAAATGCATATATGCATCGAAATATAATTGCCACTTTCTTAGGGAACAAAATTGCATTTGGCATATGCAATAAGTCGTTAAACCCCTAGGTTACCCTAGTGGACGAGTGTCGTCTCGTGAGGGATTTCAGGGATGATACCCACAAACATCATATGGTTTCCTCAAAATATGTCCAAACCAACATACGATAAGCCCAACAAAGCAAAAAAGATTTCATATGCATTATTAGCAAAGTGAATGAATTCACACAAAAGTCTGAATCATTAAAAATATAGAATGTACCTCATAGAATTGAAACCTTAAAATGTGGGCGGGGAGCGAGCACATGCAAAGTGTGATTTAGCAAAAACTTATATAAACCGGATAAACATTAAAGCAAGCATATATTCAATCCTCATGGGCATTACACTCATCAAGTGAATTCACTCGAAACAGGGAGCTAACACACGGAACATGCGGGCTAAAGAGTAAATGTAAATGAAAACTAGGCTGCACACATGTCACAAACGAAGAACGCTATATATAAACTGAAAAATGTAATCTCAATGAAAGGATACCGCGCATTAAAGGAGGCGAAATGCATTTTCACAGATTATCACAACTATTATGACTTTTAAATTACATCAACCTAAGATCACATAGGACTTTAATAGGGTTATAATATAGGTATGGCTAGGGTACGAAATGAAGGAATGTATGTACGGATTCAACGTGTTTGGGATGAAAACTCAGGATAATGGAAAAATGCGGGCAATATCAAAATTGGAAAAAACAAGTTCCAAAACGGCATTAGATATATCATCGGGGAGAGTAATTAAAGTTTATTGAACTATATACAACATTTACAAACTTCTATTTCTTTTTCTTTTCTTTTTTTTCTCATTTTGTCATTTGTTTTCTTTTGTTTTTTGCTTTCTCTTTTTCTTCACTTTTTTCACTACTTTCTTTTCTTTACTTGTCAAACTCTCATATGCCTAAATTGCAACCAACATCATAACAACAACATTCAATCCTAAGTAGCATTCCAAACAAAGATATGGAAAGTGTATGTATGGTATATAACTCCAATTTAGAGTTGGTTATGGGAATGGGGTTATGAAACGAAAGGCTATATTTAGGCTCAACGGGGTTAACGAGGGCAAACATATAAGGGTGAGATCAAGGCTAATATGGGTGATATAACAAAGAATGCCTATGATCATTTCACAAAGTTTACGCAATTCTCGAATCAAAACAATATATGAAAATCATGATCAAGTAACACAATTCAAGTATGAACTCAATTAATGAACGATCAAATGAAAGAATAGAGAGATTCCCAACGAATTCAACGTTTTCAATGAGAAAAGAATAGTGTATACACTCACAAACGACGAAAGGTACAAAGCTTACTCGGTGTAAGTATATACAATTCAACAAAAGATTATCGAGTTATAAAAATCGTAAACCAAATCAATATGACCATAAAAGTGCATGTGCTCATGGGATTAAAGTTTAATTCATGAAGTTATTCACAATATCAATAATCGAGACTAAAGTCTAATAACTTCTAAAATCGAGAACATTCATCGTTGGGTTGTCTATTGGATCGGGCAATTATTAAAATTTATCATCTGAAACAAAGGAAAAATGCCCAAAAAAGGAGAAAAAATAAAGAAAATCTTTTTGAAATTTTTGAATTTTTCTAAGAAAAGCATACTAAGTAACTAACATGTGAGAAAAAACATGGAATAAAATAATAAATGGATAGAATATCCCATACCCCCTAACTTAAAACTTGACATTGTCCTCAATGTAAATTAAGAACCAAGTCAAAGAGAGGAAAATTGCGATATTACCTAAAATTGGAGCGATCCCCATAAGAACAAGTCCAAATAATCTACAAAACAAGTTAGTACCGAGCATAGCAAAAACAAATAACTAAAAGTTAACTAATTACACTAGACTAAATTAAAGAGGAAATAAAAAAATAACAACAGAAATCTAACTATATACAACCTACTATTTGGACTTCACACTAACTGTATACTAGAAGTCTAAATAGCTGAGGGTCCACTAAACAATGATTTGACTTTAGAGGATAATCGGTGTACCCTCACATACAAGCATGCCATCCGAAAAATATCAATTCCGTTTGAACAACGGAAAGCATGTGTAAGGCAGAAGAAATGAACCATCGCCAATTAAATTTTTTGGAGGGACGATGGGGGCTTTGGATTGAACGGGTGACAAAAACATTTGGGGACCGAAAAAAGCCAAATATCCTCCCAATGATTTTGAAATTGGAATGGGAGGTGGCGCACACGAAGGCACGAATGCGATCGTGGAGGGAGACTCGAGCAAGTACTCCTCATCAGCAAAAACGTTTAAAACATTCAAGTTTGAAACCGAATCATCGGGTACTTGAGACGGTGTGGTAACGGAGAATGAAAATGGGGACGAAAGAAATTCAAACTCAAGAGATGAGTTATCATCGCTCAGAGTTGAAATTTCAAAGGAGATAGGATCATTTTCAATGAAACTTTATTCTTTCGGTTCCAAAGAAGAAATCATCTCATTGCAAATGGATACTACATCCATTTCATCCTCTCTGTCATTCTCAATTACAGGGCCAAGTGACGAATGGTTTGTTCCAAAGTAGGCATAAAAATCTCACTTGGTTCAAAACGTTCCTCGACTTCGAAAGTCTCGGAAGGAAAATCGTCATCGGACTAAAATAATAAATCCAACTCATGTTCCCCACAACGATTTTCCTCCCAATAACGATTTTCAATTTTCTCATTTTCATACATACGCAAGCCCTCACCGAAAGTCATGGGTCGAGGTGCGGATCCATGAAAATGGGAACTTTGAAAATTACCATCGGACTTAAACGAAAACTCAGTATTATAGGAATTTTGAAAACTATTCGAATTCATTTCAAAATTCCTATTATAAGGAGGTAAAGGCCCAAAATCATTATCATCATCATCAAAATTCCAATAACCCAAATTTTTACTTTCGTTATACTCTCCCAAAGTAATATGTGAATTTGCAAATTTTTGGGATTCTAAGTATTCACCGAAAGTCATAGGTTTGCGGGAATTTTGAGGATTATAACAAGGATTATCGAAAGAATTGGAGTAAGATATTCTTACCCCAAGAATGTCTCGAAGGGGCGAAATCCACAAAGTGATGCGCGTGCGAAAAAATTCAAGCGATTCTTGGCGCTCAAATGTAGAAGTCCTACAAAAATGTTAGGCAAAAAATACAAATAGGAAAAAAAATACTACAAAATACTAAATCAAATAAATTCTAAAGCAAACAAGTCCACGGCAACGGCATCATTTTGATTAAGGGTGAAAAGTAGCGCGTGTCAAACGCCGATCGTTGTTTTCAGTTCAGCGCCTTAATATAAAAAACCTAAATTACGACTGCACTTGCGATACAAGTATAGCGGTAAGTCGGGTATCAAAAATCCACAGAGAGGAGTTGCTAGAATTTATAGGATTTAATACTCCTAAAATAAAAGTGTAAAAGGTGATAGATTGGAAATAAAGAAAAGGGAAAAAATAAGAAGTTAAGTCTAAACTAGAATTAATAAAATGAGAGTCGGGATCGTGTCCCCACCATAGGCTAAACAACTAATAATTAGAATTTCTATTCGAAAACATTTAAACGAGCATTTTCAATTAAGTATAAACATCACACAATAAGGAATTTAACCCAAAGTTGCGAGATTAAACATTTAACAAAAAATGGTCACACGCATCTGAAATTCGGATTACCGCTATAAACACTAACATTGCGTGACAAAGAAAGTCAAGCGCATAATAATCCGACTTTAATACGTGAGGTTTCAATTAAATGCAATTTTCCCCAAAACTTAACTTTCGTAGCTCGACGCCCATTAATGGTGGAAACGTAATCCCAACCCGTTATCTACAGACAATACATGGATTAAACTACTTTAAACAACTAATTAACTAATTAAAGCAAGAAATAAATAACTACAACTAATTATCTAGGTAAGAAATGGAATGACATCAATGGAAATAAAGAAAGAAAATGAAATACAACTATATTAATGGAGAAGAAGATGAATAGTGTTACTTACAAACCCAAATGGTGCAAACCCTAGAGAGAGAAGCTCCACCACCAAAATTCCCTCTTCTAACCTAAAATGAATTATATCTCTTATAAGAAAAGCCCCAAAATAAACCCCCAACAAAACCAACCCAAAAAACCCAAAATATGCCAATTTTCATCCATATGTGATGGGACCGATCGACCTCTGTTTTGGGACCGGTTGACCGCACTTTTGGAATTTGCCTTGGACTGGAGACAGCCCACTTTTCCCTCCGAACCAATTTTGACGCATTGCACGGAAACGGCCATAACTCCCTCATACGGAATCGAAATGAGGCGTGGTCAGAACCGACGCGAAGCTAATTAAATTATCTGCATGATTATATTTTGAAACCCTCCAAATTATGCAGTATGAAATTACCAAAATGCCCTTGAAGTAGAAGAAAATACCGAAACCTTCCGAAAATGGGCATAACTTCCACATACGGAGTCAGAATGACGCACGGTCAGTGGCCATGGAAAGATAATTTGATGATATACTTGTTGGTAACTTCATTCCATAAAAAAAAGTGAGTTTGAAAAGACCAAATTGACCTTGAAGTATCATTCGACGACGGAACTTCTCTGAAATGCAACTGAACCTCACTTTTAGCATTCCAATACCTACAAAAGCACAGATAACCCCTGCAAAGCATGTATATATCCAAATCCAAGGTTGTATGGTTAATGAGCATAATTATAGGCATTTAGGATCGTAAAAGGGCTAGAATGCATAATGATAAAGGGTAGAAATATGCAATATTCGATACGAATCACCAGGCCGAGGGTGCCCTGCACCTGGACGGGGACAGGATGATCTCTTAACCAATATCAGACGACCCTCCAAGGGGCCGAGCCCTCATCAGGCCCAGACGACCCTCCAAGGGGTCGACCCCTCATTAGGCACAGACGACCCTCCTAGGGGCCAACCCCTCATCATGGTCCAGACGACCCTCCAAGGGGCCGACCCCACATTAGGCCCAGACGACCCTCCAAGAGGCCGACCCCTCATCATGGTCTGGCCGACCCTCCGAGGGTACGACAGTACGAGGCCCAAATTGGACCAGACTCACTACCAGAAGGAACTTTTCCCTCGGTCTCATCTCATAGGCCGAGGGTGACATCATCACAGTGCGTGGTATGGGAGATGCGTGGAATAGTGCGCGTGAGGCTCACATGGCACGTGGAAGACCGTTATAACAATATCACCCCCTCACGTGAGGGAATATTATGTCATCATTAATCACAGGTGGCATCTACAAGTATCAACAGGAGATTGGCCAGATCATCGTTCACATGCACCATGCATACTTGGGGGGTACACTACACCCCCCAATATCTATATATACTTATCACCTACAACCCTACAAGGGGATGGATCAGAAATTATAGCCCTAGCAAAAGCCCTGCTTATGATCACAATAGAGAGAGAAAGTGAGCTTATGTGCATTGTATCCAAGGCCATTAGTGTCCATACTTAGTGGACCACACACTCACAGTGAATGTAGGCCTAATTGGCTGAACCACTATACATCATTGTCTTATTCCTCTTATACTCACCTCCGTCTATATACTTATACATAGACATCTCTATGGCTGCCATGGTTACTACAGTTTGAGCTCATCATCACTTATCTGGTGGTGATAGATTTCAACATCATCAGTTAGGCACCGTCTATGGGAACGAGAAGACATCTCTTCCTTTGTACAGCTTGACCTCACTGGGCACTCTGGTAGTGAACCAGTGCTCCCCCTGAGAGGAGATGTTTCACCATTGAAAGAGATCCATTAAGGTTCTCAAGCTCACTAGTCTTTTCTTCAGTTCAGCTTTTCATAGCTCAAACACAGGGCACAGGAGATGCCACCACCACCACTTCATCCACCGAATAGTGGAGTAGGACCCAGTTCCAGTCAGCCACCACCTCCGTTTGAGATGGCTAATGTGGCAGCAGCCTTAAAGTCTCTGGAAGCAAGCCAGCGGATCATGCAGGAGAAATTCACAGATCTCAGCCAGAGCATACTAAGACCCCCAGGGGTCTCACCCGAGATGATTACTCCAGCAGCGGCTCCAGGGCACCATGGGGCCAGGGGACCACCCCAGGCACCACGTAAAGACTTGCCACCCCCACAGCGGCGGAGGGATGTTGCTGACCCCCGGCGTTTATGCCTGGGGAGGCAAGGAAACCCTTTCCCTGAGGATAGGTATGATGATCTGGAGGGAGAGGAGGCTCCCATAGAGTGCTGGGAGCTGTATGAGTCTCCAACAATACTGTGAGACCCCTCCAAGAGAGCAGAGGGAAGTGTGGAAGGCAAAATCCTGGCGATCACCCGAGAGGCTCTGCTTTTGATTGCTTGAGCAGGTGGACAGCCTTTGAGAGGTTGGGCCCAGTAAATGACTTGCGGGAAAAATTATCCATATCGAGGAGTGTTGCGAGGTCCATAAGGGAGGAAGCAGATGGACGACCCCACAGGGGCTGACCCCTAAGATGGGATGATGGTTAGGGGGAAGTAAATAGCCAACACAGGACTGCCACCGCAGAATCCTCCGTCCACCTCAAAGAGGCGGCAGGGGATAACATCGGCCAGGTCGACCCTACGAGGCCCTGAAATGACTCGATCCAGCGTCTGGAGGATAAGATTGGTGATATTCTGAAGAGTTGGGACCCTCTTCAGAGAGGAAACTCCATGGGCTCACCCTTTGTGGTGAAGATAGTCAACTTCCCCACGCAATCCAAGCTCAATCCACTAGCCGTCACCCCTCGGTATGACGGGAGTACCAACCCGGTCCACCATATTGAAATGTACCAATCAGTGACAGACATATACTCTATCTCGGATGAGATGAGGTGTCGTGCCTTTTCTGGCACTCTGACTGGGGCTGCACATGTCTGGTATATGTCTCTTCCAAAAAACTCCATTAAAAGCTTTAAGTAGTTGGCAAACCAATTTATCCACAACTATTGCTTTGGAGTGAGGCCACAGAAGACCACACACCTGCTCTATGTTAAGCATGGGAAGAACGAGAGTCTAAGAGACTACATAGCCCGATTCAATAAAGAAAAGTTAGAGGTGGAAGACTATGAGGAGAGCATAGCCATGACCACCCTCATTAGAGGGATCCAGAAGGGGAAGATGCTATGGAAGCTTGCTGAAGACCCTCCGAGGATGATGGATGAATTGATGTCGACAGTAGGAAAGGTGATGAACGCCGAAGAGGTGATGGCTGCAAAATATGAAGATGAAAAAGGAGGCACTAGTGGGGGTAAGTACCATAATAAGAACAAAGAGGGGAAGAAGAGGTCTACGAATGATAAGTTCCCTGATTACACCCCTCTAACGGTCAGCTGTGAACATATCCTCAATGAGATAAAAAGTGGCCGATCCCTGAAGTGGCCTGAAAAGTTGAGGGCAACCCCCAACAAGAGGAATAAAAACATGTGGTGTGAATTTCACCAAGACCATGGCCACGTGACAGACAAGTGCTTTGCTCTGAAAGATGAAATTGAGAACATGCTGAAAGAAGGGAAGCTCAGGAAGTACATTGACAAAGGTGTCTTCAAGAGAGGCCGAGAGGATGACCCCAGAAAGAAGCGGGGTGTTTCATGTAGAGAAGATCCTCCAAAAAGAGGGGACTACCCTTCTGATGATGAGGACAACCCTGATCTCCCTCCAAGAGACAACCACGGCCCTATCAAGAGACTTAATATGATCTCGCTCGGTGTGGGAATGATCTTTGGGGGACTTGCAAGAGGAGGGTCAGAGGTCGCAGACAGGAAGACCCATGTAGCTGAAGCCAAGGCAGTGACGAAAACTTTGCACTCAACCTCTCTGGAGGCAAAGTAATAAAAAAGGAAGAAGGTCGATAAGGATACTCTGATAGTGGGGTTCTCAAGAATGGACTTCAAAGGCCTCTTAGCCCCACATGATGGACCTCTCATCATCACTACCAGGGTACATGGGTGTGAGGTGTCGAGGATCCTGGTCGATGGGGGTAGCTCTGCAAATGTGAAGTTTTGGCCATGCTTCAAGGCCTTAGGTCTCAGCCATGCTAGACTCGTCCCATACCATCATCCATTGATTGGGTTCAGTGGGGAAAAGGTTCATCGCCTTGGAGTATATGAGGCCTATGTCAGGATGGGGGACGAGTGGCCGAGATGGCTTACTAAGAAGGTCAGTTTCTTTGTGATGGATAAACATGTCTTTTCGGCCTACAACATCATACTGGGGCGGGTAGCCCTTAAGGGGTTTGAAGTTATGCCGTCTACGGTCCATCAGATGCTTAAATTTCTAACCCCTTACGGGGTAGGGGAAGTCCAGGGAGACTAGACGACAGCACGAGAATGTTATTTCAACTCCTCCGAAGAAAGAGAGGTGCATAAGAAGGTAACAACCACTTACAATATTGACACCCTTAACCCCAGGGATGAGAAAAAACTCAGGAAAAGAGAGCCCACGGAAGAGGTAGAATCCATTATCCTCAATAATAAGGATGAGACGAAAAAAACCATCCAAGTCTACAAAATTTTGAGGCCAAACATCAAGGAAGACATCATCAAGCTGTTGAGGAGAAGACAGAGCATCTTTGCATTGAGTCATGCAGATATGCCGGGGATTGACCCCGAAATTATGAGCCACGAGCTCGATGTGGTAGAGGGTGCAAAGCCAGTAAAGCAAAAGAGGAAAATTTATTCTCGAGAAAAGTATGAGGTCATTAGGGATAACGTCAAGAAGCTGGAAGATGAAGAGTTTATCAGGGAGGTTATCTATCCCGAATGGTTATCCAATGCAGTCATTGTCCCAAAAGCCAACGGAAAGTGGAGGATGTGTGTAGACTTTACAGACCTCAACAAGCATTGTCCTAAAGACAGCTTCCCTCTCCCCCACATTTATTAGATGGTAGACGCTACCACAGTCCATGACCTCATGAGCTTCGTTGATGCCTATTCAGGGTACAACCAGATCTTTATGAACCCTGAAGACTCGGAGAAGATAGATTTCATTACCGATAAGGGGACGTATTGTTATAGGGTCATGCCCTTTGTCCTAAAAAATACGGGGGTAATGTATCAGCGCCTTGTAAATAAAATGTTTGTAAACCAAATTGGGAAGTCTATGGAGGTCTATGTAGATGACATGCTGACCAAGAGTTTGAAAGCAGAGAATCATGTGGCTGACCTTGAGAGGACCTTTAATACAATGGACAAGTACCAAATAAATCTCAACCCGACCAAGTGTGTCTTCGGGGTTGGAGCAGGGAAGTTCTTGGGGTTGATTGTCAATAAAAGAGGCATAGAGTCCAACCCTGAAAAGATAAAGGCCCTTATAGAGCTTAAGACCCCCAAGACCATTAAAGACATTCAGAGACTCACGGGGCGAGTGGCTGCTTTGAATAGGTTCGTGTCCAGGGCCACAGACAAGTGTTTACCGTTCTTTAAAATTATGAGAAAGGCCTTTGAGTGGAGCGAAGAGTGTGATAAGGCTTTCAAGGAGTTAAAGTCATACCTAGGGTCTCCTCTGCTGTTGTCACGGCCAGTACAGGGTGAACGGCTATATGTATACCTAGCCGTCTCAGAATCAGCCATCAGCGCAGCCATTGTGAGAGAATAGGATGGGATACAAAGGCTCGTATATTTTAATAGTAAGGAACTCCAGGGGGCAGAGCAAAGATACCCCAAGGATGGAGAAGTTAGCATATGCCTTGATCCATCCATCAAGAAAAATGAAGTCGTACTTCTAGTCCCATATAATGGTTATCCTCACTGACTCTCCACTTAGGCAGGTCTTACACAAGCCAGAAAAATTAGGTAGGCTAATGGCCTGGGCTATAGAGCTGTGGGAGTTTGACATTGTGTACCAACCTAGGACATCCATTAAGGGGCAGGCATTGGCAGATTTCGTGGATGAATTTACTTGGGAAGACAATGAAGTGAAAGATGAGAGATTTGGGAAGACAGATACCCTGCAAGGCAGACTCACCGACACACCCACAGATAAGGATGAGACAAGCACCGTTAGAAGAAAGGTGGTCGAAAACGAAGAGGGAAGATATCTCTTTAGACAGGGGTCCCTCACCGAGGGAAATTTTTTAGAAGAACATACCGTGTGGAGCCTCTTCGTCGATGGGTCCTCCTGCGACTGCGGAAGTGGGGCTGGATTAATAGTGTCAGCACCAGACGGTATAGACATCGAGTACGCCCCGAGGTTCAATTTCAAGGCCTCCAACAACGAGTCTGAATATGAGGCCTTGATAGCAGGCCTCTCCTTGGCAAAGTCTCTTAGTGTCAGCCAGATTTTAGCCTATAGTGATTCAAGGTTAGTAGTAAATCAGATACTAGGAGCCTACGAGGCCAAGGATGAGCGGATGGACAAGTACCTTGAAAAGGTGAGGTCACTATTAAAGATCTTCAGAGAATTAAAATTAAAGAGGATACCTAGGCATGACAATGGCCGAGCCGATGCACTTGTCAGGCTGGCCTCAGCAACTAGGACAGACATCAGGAGGACAGTCCCAGTGGAAATTTTTCTCCGACCAACTATTGAAGATTCTAAGGGAACACTTAGCACTTACCTGAATGTTTCTAAGGAAGCTTCATGGATGGACCCTCTGATCAGATACATTAAGGAGGGGGAGATTCCAGAAGCAGGGTAAGAAAGGAAGAAGCTGAGATACAGAGCGGCAAAATTCACTGTCATCGGAGACACCTTATAAAAAAAGGGGTTTTTACTCTCCTTACTTAGGTGTGTGCACCCGTCTGAAGTCCCACACATTTTACAAGACGTGCACGAGTGGTCATGTTCAAGCCACATTGGGGGTAGATCTTTAGCGAAGAGAGTGGTCACCCAGGGGTACTGGTGGCCGACCTTGGGGAAAGATGCCACGGCATATGTAAAGAAGTGTGACAAATGTTAGAGATTTGCCACCATCCCTCACCAACCCCATTAGCCTCTTACCTCCATTACATCCCCATGGCCATTTGTAGTGTGGGGGATCGACCTAGTAGGCCCCTTGCCTAGGGCCATCAATAACTATCAGTTCCTCATCGTGGTAATTGACTATTTTTCAAAATGGGTGGAGGCAGAGCCAATGGTCACGATTACCGAACAGAAGACCTTCCAGTTCATCTGGAAAAATATTATATGCAGATATGGTCTCCCAAACACCCTCATCTCGGATAACGGGACTCAATTTAAGAATACATCTCTAGAGAAGTACTGTGAAAGGGTGAGTATCAAACAATTCTTCTCTACCCCAGTTCGACCTCAGGCCAATGGGCAAACGGAAGTTACAAAAAAGAAAATCCTAGATGGGATCAAGAAGATACTTGAGGAGGCAAAAGGAAGATGGGTTGAGGAGTTATATGTTGTACTGTGGGTCTACAGGACAACGGCGAAGACCTCTACCGGAGAAACCCCGTTCATGTTGGCTTATGGCTCAGAAGCCGTCATCCCCATTGAGATTGGGTTTCCTACTCACAGGGTCCAAATGTATGACCCCTAGAGAAATATGGAAGAGAGGAGACTTGACTTAGACCTGATTGAGGAAAGGAGGTAAGACGCCGAGATAAGGCAAGCTGCCTACCAGCAGAGGACTGCAAGGTTTTACAACCAGAGGGTGAAGCAGAGGCCAATTACAGTGGGGGACTTAGTCCTTAAAAAAACTTGGCAGAAGCCCAACAATCTCCATCCAAATTGGCATGGCCCACATAGGGTCGTTGATGAAGTTGTCCTTGGGACCTATAGACTAGAAAACCTAGAAGGGGAACCCTTTTACAACCCCTAGAATGCAGATCATTTGAAGAAATACTATCAATGATTTTGTAAAGTCCTATCGGACCACAGTTGTAATGAACGTGTTGCTCTAACAGAACACTTGGACTGTTAATGAGAATGTCCCATTGATCCCTCATTTTGTGTTTGATTAATCCTAGTATGATTGGGGTGATACTCGTTAGGACTACCCTCGGCAATAATGAGGGCAGATGGTGGGGACGACCCCTCATTTACCCTCAAGAAAGACGAGGGGGGACTTCAAAACCATTAGGTTGGTGAAAAATCACCCTCGGCTATGATGAGGGTCAATGGTGGGGACGACCCCTCATTCACCCTAAAGAAAGACGAGGGAGGACTTCAAAATTTTAAACATCAATTAAGATTGGTGGTAACCACCCTCGGCTAAGATGAGGGTCAATGGTGGGGACGATCCCTCATTCACCCTCAACAAAGACGAGGGGGACTTCAAAACCATTAAGATTGGTGGTAACCACCCTCGGCTATGATGAGGTTCAATGGTGGGGACGACTCCTCATTCATACTCAAGAAAGACGAGGGAGGGCTTAATTAAAAACATTAATTTGGTGGAAGCCACCCTCGGCTGTAATGAAGGAAAATGGTGGGGATGACCCCTCATTTACCCTCAAGAAAGAAGATGGAGGGGTTAGTGAGTTAATTATAAAACATCACAAGTCAAATCATACAAGATTCAAATATAGAAGACAGAAAGAGGCATTATATTACAAAATATTGATGTTTGTCTAATAAATGAGTACAAAAAATGGGTTACATGAAGAGGGTATGGGCTATAGACAACCACCCTATTAAGCAACGTCGGAGGGCAATGTTTCAACATTGATTACGGGGGTTTCTTCTATGACCAAGAGAGGCTGATCCTCAGATGTGCCGGTACCCTCGACGTGCACTTGGGACTCCACTTGGGCTAAAGCCTCAACAATCAGGGGATCGTCCAGTTGAACTGCTTCAATAGAGGGGCGGACAGATGATATTGCGTCAGCGAACTTAAGTACGACCCACCGACAGGTCGTCCTAATCCCCCTCTCTAAGTATTCAAGACCGAAGCCTTAAAACTCGTTCAAAAGTTTGTAGGTCTCAACAGCATCTGCCTCTGCCTTCTTCACGGCCTCAGCTAGATCATTTTTGAATTGAGCAGTCAGAGCCTTTTTCTTCGTCTTGAATAGATCATCCCTAGCCTTCAGGTCAGCATTGTGCTGCTTCGTCAGCTCGTCCAAAACCCTGGCATGTTCGGTCCTAGCGCTCTCCAACTCGGCCCTTGTGGTCTCGAGCTCAGTTTGTAGGTCAGCCTCATGCTGAATGGCCCTCTCAGCTTCATGGAACTTCTGTTGGTTCTCAGCCATCCATTTAGTAGGAGATGTGAAGGCACAAATAGACTGCATAGAGAAAGAAACTCATTAAGAGGCCGAGGAAATAGTTAGTGAAAAATTAACACTCAGTGAAACGAAGTAAGAACAAATACCTGGGCAAGAGTGTGCAGACCATAGTCATACACCTTCGCCAGGGGCATCTTGGATAAGAATTAATAGTCGACAGCCGAGGGGGTAGAAAATATAGAGGCCTTGGCCGCCCTCAGGTTGGCAATCAGGGAAGACAGCTCGGCCTTCAAAAATGCTAAGTTTTGGGACCAGAAGGCCTCCATGATGGAGGAGGAGCCAGTCCCCTCCGATGCCTCCACCCCCACCCTCGTCCTCGAATCAAGTCGAGGGTCAATAGGAACTTCTGGACCTTTTTTTTTGGAACCCTCGACAGAAGGTTCGACAGGTGTCGACCCCACGGCCTTCAACTTCCTCGGAGTCTGCTGAGGCTCCTTGCCCTTCTGCTTGCCTAAGCCAGATAATAAGCTTGGGGCAGTCATTTCCCAGAGAAAATCAGACGATACATCAGAAGAATACAGAGGCAAAGATGAAACACTTGGAAAAAAAGCAAAGATTGAGCAAAAAATAATTATAAATCACATAGCTTTGTCAAGGGGCCGACCCTCAGACCATCTTATTTGAGGAACCGAGGGGTCATCAGATCTTCAAACTCTGCAAGTCCACCCTCTTTCCCTCGTTCTCTTAGATACTCGACTATGTCCTTCTCATTTAGACTAAGTACGGGGTCTGACTTAGCCTTCATCGAGGGGTTAGACCACCTCCTTGGGACCCTCGAACCATCGTTCAAAGGTTGAGTCTCGGCGGCAAACTCCCACTCTCCAGAAATGAAGAAAAATCTCTTCTTCCAGTCGTGGTTGGAGGTTTGTGCCACGCGGAGAAGTTTTTCATCCGACCTCCTCGCCCCTAGGTGATAGTACCCAGGCTGTTTGGACGAGGAAGTGATATTATAACAAGCCAAAAATACGTCGGCTGAAGGCTCGTCTGTGAAGGCATTCTTCCATAAGGAGACATAGCCGAGGATCGTCCTCCAGGAGTTTAGAGGAGTTGAGAGGGGGCGACACCGAGGGCTGATAATATGTTAACTATGGCAGGGTGAAGAGGGAACCTAATACCGACCTTAAACATCTGTTCATACACTTCTATCTCCCCCTCGTCCTCTTCAAAGACTCTCTCAGACTCAGAGAGGACCCTCATACTAATGTTGGGAGGCACACCAAATGTATGCCTCCACAACAGGAGGTCACGATCCCTGACTGAGGAAATATAGGCCGAGGCGTGGGAGGTGTTAACTGGGTCGGCGTCGGAGTCCTCACCATCATCCTCAATCCCCTCTCCCTTGGCCTCATCACCTGTCAGAGGTCCATGAGGAAAGGCCATTTGGAAGGAATGAGGGGATAAATTTATCACAGGGACCGCTCCCTCGGCATGTCATCCTGGGCTTAGATCAGACGTCTCTCTCCTCCCAGAAGGCCCAGCGCTAATTGGTAACGACAATCTCTCATCCATCTCTCCTGAATGACTCTCGATTGGTCGAAAGGACGACCCACAAGACTCAGATGGTTTTATTGTGGCTAGGGGAATGGGAAAAATGGGTCGTACCCAATTAGGGTCGGCCCCTCATCTTCTCTCCTCCTCTTCCTCTACTTTTCTGATATCTACAAAGAACTTCTCTCTCAGGGATAGGAACTTTTCATCTAAATTATAAAGCCTCCTAAGCATTAAGGGGGAGACCCTACACTTAGAAGAATTTGGATAACCTAACTACAAACAAGTTGGTAATTGACTAAGTTAGACCTTTGGATTGAAACTAAGGAAAGTAAAAGTTTTAACCAAGAACACTCAAGAACAAGCCACCGGAGAAGAACGCCGAAAAGTATGAAATAGCCAAAGAAAAATCTAGTCCTACAGACCTAAAGCAGTCGAAGTGTTAAAAAATAATGGAATGTAAAGAGGGCACTGGCTCAGAAGGATTACCTAAGAAAGGACGACGAGGACGACGAGGCTTGATGTAGAAGTCGTAGAAATGGCTATGGCTATGGAGCTGTGGAAAATCTAGAGAGAGAGCTTGGGCACGAAGAAGAAGAAGAAGAAGAAGAAGAAGAAGAAGAAGAAGAAGAAGAAGAAGAAAGTGAATAACTTTAGAAAATTTGTTTAAATACCTTGCTAATCAAGGGGCCCATAAACCAATGCAGAGCACAGCCCACGAGGAGGGCATCATTAGGGCACAAAGTCCCAAGCAGTGTGCAGCCGCCATGCTTAGAAAACTGGAACGACAGTGGATAAAAATTTAACAGGTGTCACATCATCTTGACAGGTGTCATTCATCTAACTAACCATACACTCATCTCAAAGGAAACACTATCCCTCAGCCATCTTAACAACATCGATGGCTAAGGGCTGGGGGGTGATTGATATACCCATATACGCCCTCGGCCAGGCCGAGGGTGCCCTGCCCCTGGACGGGGCCAGGATGATCTCTTAACCAATATCAGACGACCCTCCAATAGGCCGACCCCTCATCAGGCCCAGACGACCCTCCAAGGGGTCGACCCCTCATCAGGCCCAAACAACCCTCCAAGGGGCCAACCCCTCATCATGGTCCAGACGACCCTCCAAGGAACCAACCCCTCATCAGGACCAGACTGCCCTCCAAGAGGCTGACCCCTCATCATGGTCTGGCTGACCTTCCGAGGATACGACAGTACGAGGCCCAAATTGGGCCAGACTCACTACCGGAAGGAACTTTGCCCTCTACCTCATCTCATAGGCTGAGGGTGACATCATCATAGCGCGTGAGTCTCACATAGCACGTGGAAGACCGTTATAACAATATCACCCCCTCACGTGAGGGAATATTATGTCATCATTAATCACAGGTGGCATCTATAGGTGTCAACAGGAGATTGGCCAGATGATCATTCACATGCACTATGCATACTTAGGGGGTACACTACACCCCCCAAGACCTATATATACTTGTCACCTACAACCCTATAGGGGGATGGATCAGAAATTGTAGCCCTAGCAAAAACTTTGCTTATGCACACAGTAGAGAGAGAAAGTGAGCTTATGTGCATTGTATTCAAGGCCATTAGTGCCCATACTTAGTGGATCATACACTCACAGTGGATGTAGGCCTAATTGGATGAACCACTATACATCATTGTCTTATTCCTCTTATACTCACATCCTTCTATATACTTATACATATACATCTCTATGGCTGCCATGGTTACTACAGTTTGAGCTCATGATCACTTATCTGGTGGTGTTAGATTTCAGCATCATCATATATAGTGGAGATAGGAATCATCGAGTTACACCATGGAAGAGGTAAAGTGTGTCATCCGTAGGAAGGTATAAAAATATTAGAAAATAGGATTTACGCGATTATCCTTACGTTGACCGTTATGATGGAACGATAACGCATGTGGAATAATATGCCACTAAGAACAAATATATGTATATATATAATATAAGAGAGTGGAATTTAGAGAAAAAATAAAATGAGAGAAAAAGTAAAAATAGGACTCGAGTCTCGAGTTTTACCCCGAGATGCCTACGTAGCCTATAAAGGCATCAAAGTCCACGTAGTTCGCATGCAAAACGAGGGGTGGGGTTTATCCCATAAATCCAACCGGGGGATTCTCTAATTTGTGTGTGTGTGTAGAAAAAGTGTTTTAGTTGTGCAAAAAGTGTAAGAAAAGTACGAGAATTCCCGTTTGGAATTTATGAGCAAACCGACTTTTTATTTTTGGGTTTTATTTATATGAAAATAAGAGATGTGCAATAATACTAAATAAAAAGTATATTAGGATATGTGAGATGAGAGAATAAAAGTGCTAAGTAATAAAACAAGTTAATGCGAATTTATGAGAATTTAAAGAGAGAATTGAGAAAATTGAACCTTCTTGAAGATCTTGAGCTTGATCTTGAATGTTAGAGGTCATCCCTTAGACTTGGATGATGATGAAGGGAAGTGAATTCACCAAGTTTGATGAAAAGGATGATGAAAAGTGAAGGTTGGAAAGGGATTTGGGTGTGGAAATCACGCTGATTTCGAGAGAGGTTTTCTGGATTTGCTAAGAGTGATATGTATCAGATTTGGTCTCCCTTTCAAATGATGACAAGCCCTCCTTTTTATAGGCCCAGGGCACTGCCGATCGGCACCTGCCGATAGGCAGGGTCTCGAACCTGTCGTTTGGCAGTGTCTTTTAGGCCTTTTCGGAAAATTGGTTGCAGAACGCAAATTATTGATCTGAATTGCACACGGGGTGGACCATTGGAAATCTAATTTAGATACCTTAGAAAGTCCTTTGGATCACTCTCAGGTTGGGGAGTTAACTTTGGGTCAGATGTGGCTCAGAAGCATTCGTCGATCCATTGGATGAGGAATCGTCGGACGTAAACGGATCCTTCGTCCGCATGGTAAGTTCAAATCGCACACGGGGCGGACCATTGGAAAGGTTAGGAGATGTAATTCAACATTCCAAAGAGTTTGATCTGGTTCAGGGAGTTGACTCCGGTCAACTGATCCCCATAAGCATTCGGTGACCTTTTAGAGTAAAACGAATCCTTCGTCCGTACCATAAGTCAGAATCACGTACGGAACGGACCGTTGGAAAGGGGTTTCAGTGCCCTTCGAAGATTCATTCAATCTCTATTGAGTTGAAGTGTTAACTTAGGTCAATAGAGACTGGAAGTGGCCGGTGGCCTCCTGATTGAGTTTCGGGGGAAAACAAGTCGTTCGTCCGCACGGTAAGTTAGAATCATGCACGGGATGGACCGTTGGAAAGAGGTTTCAGTGCCCTTCAAAGATTCAGTCTCGGTCGAGTTAAAGACTTTAACTTTTGATCAAACGGAGCCTGGGAGTGCCCGATGGCTTCTAGGTCAGTACTCAGGGTATGACCTGGGTTTGTAGTGATGAAGGGAGGTGCTAGGTACCTAAGGAGTGTAAGGACATTTTTGTCCATTATCAATATGTATGTCATACGCCGTTACACCGTTGAAGAAATTCAAGATTGCATCTACATCAACGGATCCGAATATCAAAGCGTCTTCAACATCATAGCCTCTGCGAGAATGAACTTGGTAAAATTTTGTTTCTACGTTCCTTAAAGTTCATATTTAGTATTGGGAAATTTTTATAAAATGTTTTTTATAAAAATAAGGCGTAAGTTTTTTCAAGCAAAATGAGGCATTTATTATTCTGGGTCAACCGGACCGATCCGGTCACAAACGGACCGATCCGTTTTGCTGAAGGCCAGTATACCCCGGACCGATGGCAAACCGATGAGGAGAAATAGCCGAACCGATCCGACCTCATTCGGACCGATCCGCCTCTTAATAAAAGAACCGATCCGGTCAAATCGGACCGATCCGCCCTCAATCCGGACCGATCCGACGGGGATAATCACTGCCAGATTCGCTGCAGATTTTTTAGGCTCAAAGACTTCTTATTTAAATCCAACTTCGGGGAGTTATTTTTCAAGACTTACATACACGATTTTCAGAGTCCTAAATACTCAAAGTCTTCATCTTTTGATGTGCCAAACATCTTTTTGATTCACACAAAAAAAAAAAATCCCAATTACTTTTGTGAATCTTTTGGAACCCTAGAACACAAACTTTGTTGTTGTTCATCTTTGTGGAGAGATCTTTGCAACCGAGGGCTGCGTGTCATTGCTGAGGGAGTCTCTACAAAGTTTTATGGCTGCGTGTCATTGAGGAGAGCTGCGGTTCTTCCTTCGTTGTTTGGGCTGCGAGTCCTTGGAGGGTGCTGCGTGTATTCTCTTGCTGAGTTCAAGACTGCGTGTCTTTGTGGGTTGGCTGCGCGTTGATCCATTGCAGATTTCTCTATGTAATTGTAAGTTGCGGCTTGTATATTCATAGTGAAATAAAGGTTTTACCCGAAAGGGGTTTTTTCCTGAATTCTGTGTCTCAGCATATTTTTGTGTCACATGATTTATTTGTTTATGGGTTGACACACGCACGCACTTTAGATGCATGTTTAGGGGCTGAAATTTAATAAGTGTGTCTAATTAGAAATTTGCGAAGTTAATCAATATCACGCATTCTCAAATTGGTATCAGAGCAGGTTGCGCTAATTTATCGCGTATTCCTATTTTCCGCAAAATCGTGTGATATTGATTTTTTTTTAAAAATCAGTTTTGTGAAAAATTGCAATTTTTCCTATGGAGCACTTATATAATCAGATGCCTATTTTTGACGGGTCTAATTATGCCTACTGGAAAGCTCGTATGAAATCGATTTTAAAATCTATTGACGAGCGAGTTTGGTTACTTTGCGAAAATGGTTGGACTCCTCCCACGGTCACTGTTAATAACATCACCTCACTAAAACCCGTGTCAGCCTGGACTGAGGATGATTATAAGTTGTCCAATTTTAACTCCCGTGGTCTGAGTGCTATTTCTGGTGCTATCACTCCTGATGAGTATCGCCGAATCATGACGTGCTCCACGTCTAAGGAGGCTTGGGATGTTTTGAAACTGACACATGAGGGTACGAACGCTGTTAAAGAGTCTAAGTTACAAAATCTGGCCACCCAATTTGAGACTATCACCATGTCTGAGTCCGAATGCTTTGATGAATTTTATGCACGTTTGTCGGACATTGTTAACACTAGTTT
Organism: Sambucus nigra; assembly: GCA_949130495.1. NCBI lineage: Eukaryota > Viridiplantae > Streptophyta > Magnoliopsida > Dipsacales > Adoxaceae > Sambucus > Sambucus nigra. The sequence goes on along the minus strand of OX422218.1, from coordinate 386,631,299 downwards.
TAATTTGGGTGAGGTGATTGATAACACGCGTGTCGTTAAAAAGATTTTGAGATCTCTTCCAAAACGCTTTATTCCTAAAGTCACTGTTTTGAACACTTTGGGAAATCTGAAATCACTTAAGTTGGAAGAACTTGTAGGAGATCTTCAAACCTATGAGATTGACATGTTTCCTAAAACCATTAAGGCTAAGGATAATGGTATTGCTTTAAAGACTCATTTTAAGAAAAAGAAAGAAAAAGTTTGTGAGTCTGATTCTGAGGAAGATGTTGATTTTGATAATATGGCCTTGTTTGCGAAAAACTTTAAAAAATTTCTCAACATGAAAAGAAACAATTCTTCCAATAAAAAGAATTTTTTTGAGAAAAATAAAAGGAAAGGAAAGGGCAAAGAAAGTGATGAGAGGAATGACTCTGATGAGGAGTGTGAGGAAGATTTAGAGAACATCACCTGTTTTGAATGTGGGGGTAAGGGACATAAGTCGTTTGAGTGTCCTACTTGGCTTAGAAAGAAAGGGAAGAAAGTAGCCATGCCTGCCACACTTAGTGATGATGAGGGAGATGAGTCGGATAAAGATTTAGGACATGGGATGGTTGTCGCCTTTTCTAGTCGTGTAAGCACACCCAGTTTATCTCACAAAAGTGCACACGAGAGCGATAATAGTGATTCATGTTCTTCAAGTGAGGGAGAAAGTGAGAGTGAAAGTGGAGATGAAAGTGAGCTCCAAAAAGCTTTTAGAGATTTGTACACCGAGACCTTGAAAACAAAGAAGTATAATAGGGATTTAGGTCGTCGGGTTTTAGATTTGGAGAAAGAGAAAAAGGTTTTGAGAAAGGAGAAGTGTGATTTGGCCGACACGTTGTCTAGTCTGACGACAAGTGTATCCCAACTCGAGAGTGATCTCGAACGTGCCCGGGAGGTCAAAGTCAAGTTTGAGAACGCACCTAAGAAGGTTGAAAAGGTGGTTCTTAAGGGTAAAGGTGAGAAGTTAGGAATAAGTCATGACGGTGCTTTTTCTTCCCAATTAGCACCCGAGCCGGTTCCCACTTTAGTGACAGTTTCACATGTGTCTCACCCTAACCCACCTAGGCGTCCCATTCCTATTAGGAAAGTGCGTCCTAGAGTTTTTGAGAGAGGTGTTCCTAGGCCTATTTATGTTTGCTCACATTGCAAGAGGAGAGGGCACCTTATTGCTTTAAGTTGGGGTATGTGTCACGTTTTGCTTCTAGACGTGTTTCTGGCACACATGCACCCACACATGATACTTTACATGCTCCCGAAGACTACATGAGAGAGTTTGCACATTTAGGTGAGCAAGTTAAGTTTTTAGTCAAAACTTCACAAGAATTGATGGAGGTTTTTCATAAGTTGGAAAACCCCTCCGCACCTAATGATTGAGGTTTGACTTGTTTACTAGCATAGGGTGATTTTCATGATGTCATTGTTTGCCTATTGCTAGTATGTATCATTTTTGTATATATTTTTTTTGAAAAATACAAAAATATTTTTTTTGTTTTGGTTGCACCGTTTATGGATGAACACTTTGGATGACCGAGTCACAACATCATTCCATTATTTTCATGTGACTATTTGATAAGTGTTTTGAGACAATAGGTCAATTCATCCATGTGCTTTATAATGTTTGGAGTCATTAAGATGTAATTAAGTGTTACTTCCTACATGTTTGACTCATGTTTCCTTTATTGCACACATGCACGGATTTTGTTTGATTATTGTGCTTGTCTTATCACATGTTGGTTGGGTGTTTTCACTTCAATACTGTCCTTAAAACGAACCAAGCGCGATAAATTTTGCTAAGGAAATTGTGCATATAAAAAACCGTTTTGTGAGTTTGTGTGCTTTGTTTGAAAACGGGGAAGGGCTGCGAAAGGTTCTTTAGCCTTTGCGAATACTAAGCCACCGTTAAATTGGACCTAAAAAATGGAGGAATTTTATTATCCGAGGTCCAAAGAGGTTCAAAGAGCCCGAAAAAATTGAAAGGCAATAAAAAGAAATTCATGCCAAATATGGGCCATTTAGGTTTTTGCACCAATTCTCCAAAGTTTGAGAATTTAGATTACCTCTAAAAGAAAATATATATGAGGGTGTTTGGTTGGAGAATTTAAAACGGGTTTGCACGTCCTTGAAATGCTTGAATATGCGCTAAATAGTTTTGGACGTTATTGGTGTGGAAATCATTTTGACTTTGATTTGTTGATTTGAATAAGACGATGTCATCTAAATTCAACAAATTTTTACACCTAAGGATACCTTTGATGTTCATTCGTTAGGAGTACTCATATGCATCGTGCACATATGATTGATTGAGTTGATTTACCTATCGAATGTGTTCACACCCATTCATTTCGTTTCCATGACTTGGTTGTTTGAGTTTAAATCCATGGTGTGATTTTTGTATCATATTTGTTCATATTGGTATCCTATCTTTGTATGAAAAATTTGAAAAATCAAAAAAATTGTTTGATGCCCTATTTTGTGTACCGTGACACCCCGATTTCGCTTATTTGATTCATTCTTCTCATTTGTCTATTTGGGGACATCATAAAAAGGGGGAGAAAGAATTATCATTTTATGGGGGAGTTTGAGATATAGCTTATGATTTTATCATATATTGGTATCTATGTTTATCTCATTTCAAACTCGATATGTCACGTGGTATTTGCTTTGTCTCATGTGTGTAGGTATGAAGATTGAAGATCAATATGTTGCACACCCTGATGAGAAAAGCTTTGAGATTTGATCATTGTTGAAGATTGAAGAACAAACGATGAAGATTTATACCTTTGTATCTTTCCATTTTTAGGGTTCATGGGAGGGTAGATTTGTATAGGTCATTAGTTGATAATTCGGATATTTTTTATGTATGTACCGGCATAGACATAGGGGGAGATTTGTAAGGACATTTTTGTCCATTATCAATATGTATGTCATACGCCGTTACACCGTTGAAGAAATTCAAGATTGCATCTACATCAACGGATCCGAATATCAAAGCGTCTTCAACATCATAGCCTCTGCGAGAATGAACTTGGTAAAATTTTGTTTCTACGTTCCTTAAAGTTCATATTTAGTATTGGGAAATTTTTATAAAATGTTTTTTATAAAAATAAGGCGTAAGTTTTTTCAAGCAAAATGAGGCATTTATTATTCTGGGTCAACCGGACCGATCCGGTCACAAACGGACCGATCCGTTTTGCTGAAGGCCAGTATACCCCGGACCGATGGCAAACCGATGAGGAGAAATAGCCGAACCGATCCGACCTCATTCGGACCGATCCGCCTCTTAATAAAAGAACCGATCCGGTCAAATCGGACCGATCCGCCCTCAATCCGGACCGATCCGACGGGGATAATCACTGCCAGATTCGCTGCAGATTTTTTAGGCTCAAAGACTTCTTATTTAAATCCAACTTCGGGGAGTTATTTTTCAAGACTTACATACACGATTTTCAGAGTCCTAAATACTCAAAGTCTTCATCTTTTGATGTGCCAAACATCTTTTTGATTCACACAAAAAAAAAAAATCCCAATTACTTTTGTGAATCTTTTGGAACCCTAGAACACAAACTTTGTTGTTGTTCATCTTTGTGGAGAGATCTTTGCAACCGAGGGCTGCGTGTCATTGCTGAGGGAGTCTCTACAAAGTTTTATGGCTGCGTGTCATTGAGGAGAGCTGCGGTTCTTCCTTCGTTGTTTGGGCTGCGAGTCCTTGGAGGGTGCTGCGTGTATTCTCTTGCTGAGTTCAAGACTGCGTGTCTTTGTGGGTTGGCTGCGCGTTGATCCATTGCAGATTTCTCTATGTAATTGTAAGTTGCGGCTTGTATATTCATAGTGAAATAAAGGTTTTACCCGAAAGGGGTTTTTTCCTGAATTCTGTGTCTCAGCATATTTTTGTGTCACATGATTTATTTGTTTATGGGTTGACACACGCACGCACTTTAGATGCATGTTTAGGGGCTGAAATTTAATAAGTGTGTCTAATTAGAAATTTGCGAAGTTAATCAATATCACGCATTCTCAAGGAGAGTTTGAGGGGGAACAGAATGGGGTGTATACACTACTGACCATGAATATATAGTAAGTGTAAGGCCTAAACTCTTCATCACTAATGGTAGTTTATCTTACCATGGTTTACAAAATGGTTTAGTCAAGAATATTGGTCGGGATCTATATTATTGTGAATGGAAAGGTGATTATATTAACTCATTTTTACTCATTATTATATAAGGATATTATTCTGACTCGTTCTTATATTCGGCGATGATTTTGACTCATTTTTATATAAGGATGTGATTTTAACTCATTCTTATATTAGGAGATGATTTTGACTGATTCGTATATGAGGAGATGGTTTTGACGGATTCGTATATGAGGAGATGATTTTAAAATATTCTTATATGATGAGATTGTTTTTTACTCATTCTTATATAAGGAGATTATTTTGACTCATTTTATATGAGGAGATAGTTTTTAACTCATTTCATATAAGGAGATCATTTTGACTCATTTTGTATGAGGATATAGCACACTGATTCGTTTTATAGGTGCAATAGTATGACTCATGTACGTGTGGTGATATAAATTTTGACTCAAGTAAATAAGGGTTTAGTTATGAATTTTGAGGATAAAATTCTTTTTCTTAGGGGGAAGATTGTAATACCCCGTAATTTCAAAACATTTTTAATTAATTAATTTGGATTTTTAGGGATCATTTTAAATGAAAAACTAGAACTTTATAATTACTTGAGTGAGAAATAAAATTTTATGAAAAGTTTTGAGGTTTATTTAGAATGAATTGGAATTTGGGTTTTTATTTGAGAAAAGATGAAATTCAAAATGTTTAATTAGTATTTAATTTAAATAAGGATTTTTAAAATATTATTTAAAAATTAAGTTAAGTAATTAGTTGGATAGAAGAGGTTAATAAGGTAATTGATGCATACTTGGAGAGAAATATGGGTTTGAGGACAAAAGAAGAATGATAAAATAAGGAGAGGATTAGTATAAGAACCTAAATGAAACCTTACTGCATCCTAAATCCACATTTCAACTTGCAAACCTCAACTACATACTTCTAATCCATAAATTATTTCCTTTTATCATAACCAAAAATCTTACAATTCTAAACTTGGTCTCAGGAAAACATTTACCCAACTACAAAAATAAAATACTTTGGGGATATTTTGAAGGACAACTTATCTATTTCCCAAGGGGGTTCTTTTTCGCATTATTGGGATCTTCTTTACAACAATTGAAGATAGATTGAAGAATAATTACAAATGTTTTGGAAGAATTTCGTTTACCTTTCTTTAGGGGAATTGGATTCATCATTCAAGACATGATAATTCCACCCTCTCCTTTCGTGCTGTAAATAATGATTTCTACGTTAATAAGATGTTATAAATTATAAAAAAAAATGTATTAAAAATGATGATTTTTTGAAATAAATCAATGAACCCAATTCTTGAAATATTATTTTTAGTTTAAATTAGTTTAATTGAATTGGGTTAGTGAATTGTATAGTCCTAATAGATATTCCTATTTAAATAGAACCTATGGTCGATTACTCTTTTACATATATTTAGATATCTCCCTTCAAATCTTCATGTAGCAATTAGGCATGAAATTATATGTTGAAATTTCACAAATGAATATGGGAAAGTGATTTTTGTTCAGTAAGAATAGACTTAAATAATTATCCAAGGCAATATATGGAGGGATTGGGGGATAGAACTTCATTTCGGAAAGAAAATTATGATTTATGTTCTGAGCTTGTGTAGGTTGAAGAAAAAATTATTTTGGGCAACATTATTTCCGTGCGCCGTGCAAATGTCTATGGTATTTATCGTGCAAAAGGTTACCATTCGCACGACTAAGATGGTGTACAATTCGCACGGACTTAGTGAAGTTTTGTAATGTATTTAAATTTTAAAATACAGTTTAGATACTTTTAGGCTACACACTATGGGCCTATTATGAATTAAAATAATGTTGCATGGTTCAACTCCGCGACATGATTTTGGTGTACTCAATGTAGACAAATAAAAGGATATACCGATATATGTATTGATGATACCCTATTACAAACTTGTTGTTTAAAAGATTTTCTAACTCTCGAACAGCCCCTGAGGGAGAGCAGAGGTCCTAAGTCTAGCCACTAACCTCAAATGGATTGCTACTTATCTTGTAAGACCTTCAATTCCCTCAATGTTAAGTTATGGCACTAAAGTGTACCGCATTCGCGCATCCTTTCCCCGAAGAGGCTCAGTCATTCTAGTGTGTTCACCCCAGGGAGCTCAGAGATCTCGACATCAAGGTACCATTGAAATATTCTCCCTTGTACAAACTCAAACTAGGAAATAATGACCTCTGGAGGTCACCCATACTTTAGCCCAAGGATATGGGGACAAGTAGTATTTCAGGTTTAGTTCCCCGCAACTCCATGATCTTTTCATCCATTTCAAACCTCTGTCGATATTCTTATAGGAAATCTAGCAGAATAGGTAAAAAGCATAACACTATTCCACTTATCGCCACTACTGAGTTCTGCGTGCATTAATTGTTCCCATCAGCATTTAATACACCCAACAACTAATATTACCTACCTGTAAATACTTTTCACAACACTCCACCTTCCTACTAACCCTGGTGGACCTAAGAGCTATCAAAGCCATACTGTAACAGCCCGTGATCTTTCTCTAAGAGTTATTACATATATAGAAGGTTGAAGATGGTGTAAATGGGATGGATCTCTAACACCCAAATATATTAATAGCATTCAACTATTAGATTCACAGGAGTTCTATCTTTCCACAAGTGTTTATTCTTCATTCCCCACTTCGGACGTACTGTCGAGATCTTATATTTATAACGTTGACTAGTTCAATTATTTGTATGAATTATACAACTTCCAAAATCATTAAATAATACCTAGGCATACTTATATAAGTCATTTAGTTGCTTCCTAAGGTCCTTTGTATCATTGATGAAGGACCAAGGACTTAGACTCCCTTGGCCAAAGTTTAAGGGGTCTCCTAGACTGTAATATTCAACTATATTCTAACAAATAGGCATAACACCTTTGTACAATGGATGTCTAACTATCACCTGAGGTCCAAACCATTTTTAAAATTTGTCTTACACTTGACATTATCTTTGCTTGCCCGTCTGAGGTCCAGAGGGGAGCACCTTAGGGTCTAAAGTCCTTATAATTTTTGCACTCATCAGTTTGGCGTCATCTCTGGCAACGACAAGTTCCATTCCTTTCATACACGAAACTTATCCCCTCATAAAATGGTGATTAATGCTTCCTTAGCTAGTTCTTTAAAATGAATTGAGGCCTTGCAAAGAATTCTCCAAGAAAAAGTGCCCACCATACTCCGTAGACTTCCTTTACCCTTAGTGGTATAAGTACCTATGGTATGGGAGCAAAATAACACTAAGAAAACCATGGGCCCCAATTAGAGGGAGAAAATGATGTCGAATGTGTACTTAGGGTACCCAAATGATAGACAACTCGCATTAATGCCAGGGATAGCATATCAATCCTCAGAAACAAGTCCTAGGGAGGTTCCATAGCAGCTATACCCTATGATGGAGAGCTGAAGAAGATGCAAGATCGGTTAGGGAATTTCCTTAACCAGTACGAGATGTAATTTGGGTTGGCATCTATACCATTCTCTAATGATATACAACATTATCGCCATACCCTAAAGTCAAAAATGCCAAATATTGAGCCTTTCGATGGGACAAAGGACCCCATCGCTCACCTGGAAACTTACAAATCACAAATTCACCTCTTGGACACCCCAGATAAAGTATAATGCTGAACTTTACTTGCTACCCTAAGGGGGGGATTTTATCATTTGTTTACCATGATCAGACCAAGAATTATTATAAGTTTTATAGAGCTGGGAAGGTCCTTGGTCGTCCATTTTATCGGAGATTAGAAAATGAGTAAGATTGTTACTTCCTTCATCTATTCAGACAAAGGTTTGGGAATTCTTTAGGGATTGCACCAAGAGGTTCAACCCCAAAGATCCCCAAGTTAATGAATTCAATGACACCATATATGTCTATACCTTCATCTGAGGCATCACCTTAGAGGATTTATTAAGGTGCTTCGGCAAGAAGCCTTCTAAGACTATAACTGAGCTACTCAAAAGAGCTCAAAAGTACATGAACTTTGAGGATGATATCTCAGTAAGGCAGACTATAGTCTCTCTCTAATAAGGAAAGATAAAACACATATTTTCCCTCCTTAGGGAGACCCCAGGAGTAGCCGAGGCCAAAAGGAAAAAAGATAGGACCAATAAAAGTGGGCCCCTAGAGGCCAGACACTTCACTCCACTCACAACCACAGTGGAAAAGGTCTTTGTAGTTGTATAAATGTAGGATATTTAACCTCATCCATATCCTATTTGAACTAGGGGCGACAAACGAGAGGAGTCCAAGTAATGCTGGTTCTAGAAAGATTCTGGCCATAAAGCCAAAAATTGCTTTAGACTAATGGAGGCCATCAAATGGTTAATAAAGAAAGGCTAACTCAAAGAACTTATGATTAAAGACACAGGCATAGGTCAACGCAATAATAACAACAACAATAAAAACAAATGGAACAAAGACGATGTCCCTTTACTTGACGCCCATTACATCTTGGAAGACTTTGTCGAAGGTGGGATCTTTGACATAGACAGAAAGGCCCACCTCAAGAGTATACATCATGATGGGGTACTATAATACCCCGTATTTTCATGACTTGTAAAATGACTTAAATTAAAAGTAAATGGGTTAAATCAATGGGGATTTATTAGAATTATTTATGTGAAAATAATTGGAATTAATCCGGATTGAATATTACCAGAATAAAGTAATATGTGATTGATACTAAATATTACTTAGTGATTAAAAGTAATATATGATTATGAATTTATAAAAATTGTCGAGATTTATAAATACGACAATTAAGGCAATTAAGTCGGGACATGCGTGTGAGTCGTGTCGGGACTATAATTGAACGGAATGAAAAGTAAATTATTTTTATGTCATCTGATGGTCGTTTTGAGTGCGCCAAAGTGTCCGGAAGGGTTTAAATAATCGAAAAAATCTACCCGGGGATTTGATTTGGGTCTCGGGTCAATTTGAAATCGAATAGACACTCCAAAGAGGTATTTTGGTCATTTTACTTGGGAGATGAATAGTACTTAAGAAATTTGGGTATTTTTATATAAGTTAAGATAATTTTATCTAAAGGTTTATTCACCAAAACTCTAAGAGACACCCATTGAGGAGAAGAAAAGATTTCTCTAGGAGAGGAAAGGTATTTCTAGGAAAACCAAAGGACAAAGGCACCTTGCACCACCACCTCCACCACCGGCGAGTGACCGAAAAAGAGAGGAACACCATATCATCATCTTCTCCAAAGGTTTAGTCCTACGAAATCAGAGGCAGGTGTTTTAACTCTTGCGATCTATAGCATGTATGTTGTCCATGGTAGATACAAAAAGATTTTTTTTTTTAAGTTTTATAAATCAAAGATGAATTTTGACGATTTTGATTTAATCCTTGAAATGGAAACCATGTAGGATTAATCCCTTGTTGATATTAGAATTAAAATCATGATACTTGGGTTTATTTGATGAAGATATTTGGAGGTTATACAAGTTCTCGAGTAAGAATGATATATTGCAGATTTTTCGAATTAAAATGGGATTAGCATGATTAACGAAGTTCCATGATGATTTTGATATGATTTGATGTTATAAATCATGTACATACTTGGGTATATCATTTTGGATGAATTATAAGGAGTTTTGGATCAATTGGTAGAAGTTTTGAGGATGAATTATGTTACAACCCGTAGGTAGAAATATGTAGAAAAAGGACGAATATTATATGACAATTTTAGGACTGTTTTAAGCGGAAATTGGTAGTGTGATCATGAGTTATTGTATAAAATCACGTTCTGCACAAATTTGTAGTTTTGAGTTTTTCAAAAACGGAGCAAAAAAGCCTCAAATTGTAATTTTATTTCTGGGAAGAATGTAACTTAATCGAGAAAAAGTATTACTGGGAATTAAAATATAATTCGGGTTAATGCGTCTGGGTTTTGGACCAATAAGTATGGGTTAAAGGTAGCTACAGGAATAATTAATTAAATCCTTTCGGTTAACAAGAGATGTTAGGAGTAATGGGAAATCTAAATAAAATGTGAATTACTAGTTTATGGGATAAACTTGAAATATACTACGTGTGGGATTTGTATATGGGATGAGAGTATACCCATTTGTTGATATATATACATAGGTGGAGCGAATACCTATAATATAATTGATGTTTAATATACAACGATACGTAGGATATTCGAGATATAAGTATACAATGTATGAGACATGTAATATGGGATGTGCTTATGCCCTATTGTTGATATATATATATGTGTGTGTGTGTGTGTATGTGTGTGTGTGTGTGTGTGCGTGTGTGTTGAGTGCATACCTAGCCTACTTGCTATCAACGGGAGGGTTGCGCGTTGAGGACAGTCATATCTTGATGAGCCTTAGGGGGGATTTTTTACTTGTGCCTCAGAACATAGGACTTAGATTGGATTGCCATGTGTGAAAATAATGATATTGAATGGTCATTTGGGTGCATAGGTATGTGTGTATCCCAAAGGCTTAGGACTATGTTCAGCTCCAATATTTATGCTTGTTATTTATGGTTCGAGGTATATACCGAAATGACAATCCTTTGTACAGTGACGAGATATACTCGGACATGATAGCAGAGTATGCATGCACCGCAGCTGAGTCTCGGGGTGCAGTATTGTATATATATAATACAGTGAATGTATATATATATATTTGTGATATTATCTACTGTGTGAATTAAGTAGACATGAATGATAATGAAATTTGAAATGAATAAAGTTGGTGAACATTTAATTAAATTAAAAAGTGATTATCCATGTTAAAGAGAAATTGGATTTATATGCATTACTTATATTGCGAGAGAAATACATGGGAACAGTATTGGGCTATGTTTAGATGTTAGATTGGAAAGAACTAATTAGCATGGGAAGCGTGATTAGTATGGTTTGAAGGTACGCTAGGCGTGCATACTAGATGAGAGGTGATAATCTCAAGATAGAGTTCGAGAATCTAGCATGTACATAATAATTGCTTAATTGCACTGGTCAATCACTTAATAATTTTAAAAATATTTCACCATTGGGCTCTGGCCCATTTTCGTGCATATTCTCGCCTCCCTTGTATCTTCTGTATTAGGTTTCCAGTCACAGGAATGCCAGGCATAGAGGATTGAATACTTAACGTACTATTGATGCTATGGAGTTGCAGACTTTGTTGAGATGCTTTCATTCTCTTGATTCATACATCCATAGTAGTTAGTTCATGTAGGGCATGTCGATTCTAGTTATTTCGATTATCTCTAAGACAGTGGTATTACTTATGTCAGTTTTGATACATTCAATTTATTTGGATTGTTGTATTGAGATATTTAAACTGGGGAGTTTATTCCAGTTACATTTAATTCAGTTGTGGTGTTACTTATCTATTATGCATTGTTGTGGAATGGATTACATGAAATTGTTTGTAATGGTAAAATGAGATTGTATTAAATTAAAATTTGAAAGTTTTTAACACCAACTTAATTGAGTATTAGGTGATTAACAAAGAGAAAATATTTTTCGATAGTGATACTAAGAATGAATCAACTGTATACTCTGATTTAATTGGGTATAGGACTGATCACCAGGTATTTAATTGAGTGGGGTGTTAGAGGTGGTATCAGAGCATCATGTTCTGGAGTCATTAGGATCTTTACGGCTATCTAAGTTTCAGCCTAGGGTCCTTTGATGTAGTTCCTTATGATTAGGATTGTTGCATTCCTTTATGTATGAAGATTTATGTTTTATTGCTATTAAACATAAGTGGTGAAATTCTTATACAAGTTCATTTGGGCTTCATACGCCGAACAAAATAGGACGACCATCGAAGGCCATTGGATAAAATGCAGGACGAAAGGCTCAACAGGAGACTTAGTGTATTTTGGAAAATGTTGATTGATGTAAAATTTACCGTAATTATTGTTCAAGCTGGCGAAAATAAAGAAATCACTTGGGAACAGTAGTTTCCTTAAACACTGTCATTGGTGATGATGGTGCCATTCCAGACTCACCCTGGATTATCAGTGAAGGGTGGAAGAGTTGGAAGAATTTTATCATAAAGAACATTTATAAAATATATGAAGGAAGAAGAGTGAGGGGCCAATGGAAGTATAAATACCAAGGCAATTGTATAGGGTGAAGTGTAGCAACACCCAGGATTTAGAAATTTTGACAATATTTCGCTCATAAGAGCAATCTTAAGTGATGGAAATTAGACATAGTATATAAAGAAGTTGGAATTGATCTAAATGTGGAATTTGGGGTACGGTTTGATCGTGAAATATTCATCTGCTGTTGCAACAAAGATGCGAATAAAATTGTGAAATTTTGGACCTTATCATAAATGGGATGTACCTGACAAAAATGGGTTACTTTTTATTGAAGAATTCGTGATTTAAATACCCATGTGTAAATGGAAAACAAAATTAGATTTAGATGACTAGTGATGATGTCATCAAGGGTGTACGTTTATTAATCAATATCAATGCTTTCGTGAGAAGGGAGTCAAGGGTGTTGGAGAATTTAGTCAAAAAGTGAGACTGGGGTGAACAAGGATAGTAGAACACCACTTAGGGGCATATCCAGTAAGGGGGACCCATATATATGGTTTAATTGAATATCTACTAAGTGGAGGAGGATTCAGTCCAGACTAGTATAGTCGATAACGAGTTTCATAGGGAAAGTGGAGCCGAAGAAATCAGTAGAGCAACAATTGATGCTAGTATTGTTAAGTTCAAAATGGTCTGTAGGACTAGGGATAGGGGAAATGACACGAAAAGTTGTTACAGGTGTAGAAAAAAATTAGGACTATGAATGTTGAATGAGTCCATAAAAGTGAATGGGATCCATGAAACTGGGACCAGTAGATGTGGATCCTAGGAATGGATGTCATCATATATGTTTATGGTGTAGCTAAACCCGTTGTTGACACTCGTAGGGAGAAACGGGTAGGATCATTAAGAATTATGTTATTATATACTACATCTGTGAGTGAGGAATGTAGGATCTATTACGATAATGTGTAGTGACTGATTTCCAAGTATTGAAATGATAGTAAATTGTGTAGTAAGACTATTGTATTTGTTATTTCAGAGTGAACTGTATTAGTTCTGTTAGGCGCCACCTGAAATAAGGTTGGGTCTAAATGTATAAATTTATATATAGAATTATATACTTGGCATCTGTGAGTATTTTGGCATGTAGGGACTTGTTGTTGATGTGATTCAGGATATATTGTGTTCTTAATTCGTACAGAGAGAGTTATTTCTCATTATTTTGTAGCACCAAGAACTTGTGTTAGTTAGAGTGCCATGCTTAATATTATCTTTGAGGGACATGAGAGTGGATGAGTAGACTTTTATATAAACAAACAAAACTTGTTGGGAAGGTACATATTGTGGAGTAAGGACCTGAAGGGTTTCGACGACCTACTAGGTTAGGTAAAAGTGTATTGGGGGGTTCCTTGTTTGGATTTTTCTCTGCGAGACACCCCACACATGAAACTGGCAAACATTGGGAGTCGAAGTAAGTTGGGTCTTTAGGATATGGGTTTGGAACCTTTGTTATAATATGAATCTGTTAAAACTAAGAGTTATGGGTTATAATATGATTTGAGGCCAGTGGAGTTGCCAAATGTGAATGTGAAAACCAGTGGGATACAGATTATATTATAAGTAGTAAGTTGGTAAAGTGTAACCTTATAAAGTAATCACGTCTAGTGTATGATATCACATCCATTTAGATCGTATGATGAAATGTACACAACATAGGGTGTACAGGCGCCCATGATAGTTGGATTATAGTATTTTCCATAATTGAGAATTGTGGCACAGTACATATTTTAGACGTAAATAAATGTAAAATTATTGACTTCAGGACTTAGCTGTTTGACGGTTTAGGTCAGTTAGAACCACTACTACCCAAATTTTCCACTAGGATGGTATAGGAAGAAATGTTGAAACTTACATAGTAAGGTATGTGGAGGCTTACGTTTCATGGAAATCAAAAATTTGAAGGGGGAGAACTTGTTATAGGCGATGATGGCATCGTCGCATGAGTCATGGTTGTGGATGCGTTTGTGAGAATGATAAAATGCATTATGATATAAAACTGTAGTAGTGATGGCATAAAACCAAGAAAGACATTGTTGAGTTATAATTGAAAGTGGACCATTAGAAATTAATAGGGTTTCCATCAGCCGTTGGAAATTCCTTGGTAAAAATGGGAGAGTGTATCCCTAAATTATCACAGAGTTAATTACTTCGCAAAGGGATCACGACCCTATATGGTTTAGAGTGGGTCAGGTAATCGAAGTAGCTCACGTTATGCCAGTAAGGACTAATCATAATGTGTGATAGTATAACCCAATCATTATTCCTGAGATAGTAAGGTTATATAGGGTACATTTCGACATTATGCCTGATAGAGGCAAGAGACTTATGTCTCGATTATTGGGAAGAGTTTTCAAAAGGCCATGAGTATCGAGATGCGAATGTATACAGCCTAACACACCCATAGATGGATGGGCAGACTAGGAATTCTAGTTACATATTGAGGGATATGTTTTATTTTTGATTATGGGAAGATTTAACGTCATATTTGGATTTCGTGTACAATAACTCCTCTCAGCTCATTTACAGTATGACTTTATTTGAGGTGTTATATATAAGACCTTGTTGTCCTTTTGCTTATTGACTAGAGGTGGAGTATAATGAGCTACTCGAGCCAAAGGTATTCATGGCACGTCAGCTAGAATTGAAATGATTTAGTGTTACGTTATTCCATGTTGGAAAAATGGAAATTAGCGCTGAGATACGTAGGAACATTTCCTATTATTATAAAGATTGGACCAACAGCTTACAGGCTTGGGTTCCATAGTCCTTTGCTGAGGCAGTATTGCATAAATGTGTTGGCATTTATAGTATATATTGTGTGTAAAATATATACCATACAAACAAGAATAAACTACTGATGTGACATAGTAGTAAGACGAGTTTGTATATATCTAAAGACTGATTAATCTACTATAGTGAAAATAGTATGAGGATAGAAAGTGATTATCTAAAATTAAAATTTAAGTAGTGAAACTTAAATGGTAAGTCTTGGAGTATAACATTAGTGAGGTTTTCATTATTAGGAGTATTCGGTAATACACTATATGGGCGGTAAGATGGAGGTTACATGAGATGTGAGATTAATACCCGGAGTTGTCCTCACCAGATATGACTTAATTTTCAAATTTCGGGACGAAATTCCATTATAAAGGGGGAGTATGTAATACCCCGTATTTTAATGATTTTAAAAAATAGATATATTAAAAGTAAATCGGTTAAATCAATGGGAACTGATTGGAATAATTTATGTGAAAATAATTAGAATTAATCTGGATTGAATAATACTAGAATAAAGTAATATGTGATTGATATTAAATATTACTTAGTGATTAAAAGTAATATATGATTATGACTTTATAAAAATTATTGAGATTTATAAATACGACAATTACGGTAATTAAGTCGGGACGCGCGTGTGAGTAGTGTCGGGACTATAATTGAACGGAATGACAAGTAAACTATTTTTATGTCATTTGAATGGTCATTTCAAGTGCGCCAAAGTGTTCGGAGGGGTTTAAATAGTCAGAAAAGTCTACCCGGGGGTTTGATTTGGATCTCGGGTCAATTTGAAACCAAATAGACACCCTAAAGAGGTATTTTGGTCATTTTACTTGGGAGATGAATAGTACTTACTAAATTTGGGTATTTTTATCTAAGTTAAGAGAAATTTTAGCCAAAGGTTTATTCACCAAAACTCTAATAGACACCCATTGAGGAGATGAAAAGATTTCTCTAGGAGAGAAAGGGTTGTTCTAGGAAAACAAAAGGACAAAGGCACCTTGCACCACCATCGCCACCACCGGCGAGTGACCGCAAAAGAGAGGAACACCATAGCATCATCTTACCCAAAGTTTCAGACTTACGAAATCAAAGGCAAGTTTTTTAACTCTTGCGATCTATAACATGTATGTTGTCCATGGTAGATAAAAACAGATTTTTTTTTAAAGTTTTATAAAACAAAGATGAATTTTGATGATTTTGATTTAATTCTTAAAATGGAAACCATGTAGGATTAATCCCTTGTTGATATTAGAATTAAAATCATGAAACTTGGGTTTATTTGATGAATAAATTTGGGGGTTATACATGTTCTCGAATAAGAATGATATATTGCAGATTTTCTGAATTAAAATGGGATTAGCATGATTAATCAAAATTCCATGATGATTTTGATATGATTTGATGTTATAAATCATGTACATACTTGGTTATATCATTTTGGATGAATTGTAAGGAGTTTGGGATCATTTGGTAGAGGTTTTGAGGATGAATTATGTTACAACCCGTAGGTAGAAATATGTAGAAAAATGACGAACATTATATGATAATTTTAGGACTGTTTTAAGCGAAAATTGGTAAAGTTACCATGAGTTCTTGTATAAAATCATGTTCTGAACAAGTTTGTAGTTTTAAGTTTTTCAAAAGCGGAGCAGAAAAACCTCAAATTGTAATTTTATATTTCTTGGCAGAATGTAACTTAATCGAGAAAAACGATTATTGGGAATTAAAATATAATTCAGGCTTGTTAATAAGTATGGGTTGAAGGTAGCTACTGGAGTAATTAATTAAGTCATTTTCGTTAACAAGAGATGTTAGGAGTAATGGAAAATGTGAATAAAATGTGAATTATTAGTTTATAGGATGAACTTGAAATATTCTGCGTGTGGGATTTGTATATAGGATGAGAGTATACCCATTTGTTTATATATACACATAGGTGGAGCAAATACCTATAATATAATTGAGGTTTAAAATATCATAATAGGTAGGATATTTGAGATAATTATACTACGTAGGAGACTTGTAATATAGGATGTGCTTATGCCCTATTGTTGATATATATATATATATATATAGTTTGAGTGTATACCTATATGATGATTTATGGGTATGACATACCTAGCCTACTTACTATTTAAGGGAGGTTTGCGCATTGAGGGCAATCATATCCTGATGAGCCTTAGGGGGGAATTTTTTACTTGTGCCTCAGAACATAAGACTTAGGTATGATTGCTAAGTGTGAAAATAATGGTATTGAACGGTTATTTGGGTGCGTAGGTATGTGCGTATCCCAAAGGCTTAGGATTATGTTCGCCTCCAATATTTGTGTTTGTTATTTGTGGTTCAAGGGATATACCGAACCTACAGTCCTTTGTATAGTGACGAGATGTACCCAGACATGATAGGAGAGTATGCATGCACTACAGTTGAGTCTCAGGGTGCAGTATTTTATATATAAAATATAGTGAATGTGTATATATATATATATATATTTGTGATATTATCTACAATGTGAATTAAGTAAACATAAATGATAATGAAATTTGAAATGAATTAAATTGGTGAACACTTAATTAAATTGAAAAGGTGCTTATCCACGTTAAAGAGAAATTAGATATATATGTATTACTTATATTGCGAGAGAAATACGTGGGAACGATATTAGGCTATGTTTAAATGTTAGACTGGAAAGAACTAGTTAGTATGAGAATAGTAACTAACATGGTTGGAAGGTACGTTAGGTGTGCACACTAGATGAGAGGTGACAATCTCAAGAGAGAGTTTGAGAATCTAACATGTACATAATAATTGCTTAATTGCACTTATTAATCACTTGCTATTTTGAAAAATATTTTACCATCGGGATCTAACCCATTTTCGTGCATATTCTCGCCTCCCTTGTATCTTCTATAATAGGTTTCCAGTCACAGGAATGCTAGGCATAGAGGATTGAATACTTGACGTACTATTGATGCTATGGAGTTGTAGACTCTGCTTAGACACTTTCATTCTCTTGATTCATACATCCATAGTAGTTAGTTCATTTAGGGCATGTTGCCTAAGGATTCTAGTTATTTCGATTATATCTCAGACAGTGGTATTACTTATGTCAGTTTTGATACATTCAATTTATTTAGATTATTGTATTGAGATATTTAAACTGGGGAGTTTATTCCAGTTACATTTAATTCAATTATGATGTTACTTATCTATTATTCATTGTTGTGGAATGGATTACATGAAATTGTGTGTAATGGTAAAATGAGATTGTATTAAATTAAAATTTGAAAGTTTTTAACACCAGCTTAATTGAGTATTAGGTGATTAACAAAAAGGAAATATCTTTCGACAGTGATGCTAAGAATCAACCAACTGTATACTCTGATTTAATTGGATATATGACTGATCACTCGGTATTTAATTAAACGGGGTGTGATAGGTACAAGTCAACTATTTTCCCTCCCATATCATGCTGCCAAGGAGGTCTTAAAGATGATCTTCCCGAAAACATACCTCAGAAGCATACCACAACCTCACAACGATCCTTTTATGATCACAATAAACATATGAAATGCTAACATGAGAAGTAACATAATTGATATAAGAATCTCCATGAACATATTATTCTTAGACATCTTTGAGGCGATGAGATTAAAAACCAAATGCATGAAATCGACTAGTACCCCTCTCATTGGATTCAGCGGGGAGCGAACTTAATCCTTGGGGTATGTCACTCTCCCCCTCACCCTTAATTCCAAGGATAGTTGCTCCACTGTTTGGAATAAATTCATAGTGGTGTACCTATCTTCACCCTGTAATGTCATCCTAGACAAACTCTTTCTCAATGTATTGGACGTTGTGATCTCAACCCGTAGGCTTATAATGAGGTTCCCAACCTCTAAAAGAGCGGGAGGGTCTTTGAAGACCCAAAAAGGCTCGAGAGTTCTACATCACATCCATAAAGGACTAAAAAAAGTTTCTCAGTGCAACATAAAGCCTGGAAGAGGATCCAACAAAGATCCAAAAGATCCCTGAGATCTCACCAAATGCCTTACCTCCACCACCATCGACGCAGGAGCTCCCTCTATAAAGTGTGTGCATAAGAGCCTTAGCCCTATGAAATGAGGACGATTACCACCATGACTAAGAGAACAAATGAAGGTTGAGAACAAAGAGAAGCAGAGGCCTAAGAAGATGTATGTCACCCTTTAAGAACCATTATAAATAATGCACTATTTTGTTTCATTGAAAAAAATAAGTTCTTTTATTACTTATAATGAATCCTTATAAATACCATTCAAGTTGTAAAAATTTGTCCTTGGCCTAAAAATAATATTCAAAGGTCCTAAGACCCAAAATAGACTACAGTCCTCGAGTTTAAACAACCCAAAAATCATAGTCAGAAGGTCTTCGGACCCATAAATCCTTACAAGAATTATTGAGATTTTCATTTGTAATTCCAAAAGGCTAAAAGTCTAAGGACCCATAAATGTCCCATTTCATTACAAATAAACCTTTCTTTTACCTTGAATATCACAAAAGACACAGATTTCAAAATTTTAATTTTATAATTCTGGAGGGCCTAGATCCTTATAAGGACATAAGATTACAAAAACATTTAGTCTGTAGGTCTCAGGATCTTACAAGGACTTCAAAATTTTAATACTTTTCTAAGCGTAGAGGTCCCAAACCCTTATAAGTACCTCAAACTATAATGTTTTTACTATGGAGGTCTTTGACCCTTACAAGGATTTTAAAATTTCAATTTTCTTCTAAGTTCGGTGATCCCAGATGCTTATAAGGACTTCAGATTACAAAGTAATTCAGTCAAGAGGTCTCAAACACTTATAAGGACTTTAAAATTTCAGATTTTTCTAAGTCCAAAGGTCGTAGACCCTTGGGGATAATATTATAAAAAAAATTAGTTCGGAGGTCGCAAACACTTATAAACACTCTTGATTACAAAAAAAATTAGTTGGGAGCTATCAAACCCTTACAAAGACTTTAAAATTTCAAATGTTTCCTAGGTTCAAATGTCTTATGTCCCTCTGTGGGACTTTAAGTTGCACTCTTTATAATTCTAAAAGTTCTTAGGTCCTTATAAGGACTTAGGAAGTCAAAATCTCCTAAGTTTAGAGGTCTTATGACCTTTTGTGGGACTACAGGTTGCACTCTTTCTAAATTCGGAGGTCTTCAGAACATTATAAGGATTTCATACCTTAAAATAATTTTATATTTTAAATGATCAAGTTAAAGTTTTAAAGCCTAATGTCTTAAGACCCATTACATGTTTAACTTTTTGACATTTACACCCAAATATTTTCAGGGGCTAAGGGTCTGAAAAAAATTTGGGCTTCAAATATCACAAAAGCACAAGAATCAAATGTGTTAAGGTTCTAAGCCTCAACTCCCCACTACAGAACTAAAGTCCTGACTTCGACAAACTTTTCCAGTGTGAAGCAGAGGTCTCAGAGCCCTCAGATTTACTTCAGTAAAACTTCTTCCCCAATTATCTTTCTTAACCAATAAATCTCGAGGGCTATGGGTATACTAAACGCATGACAGTTCTCAGATATCTTTGGCAATACATAAAAGTCCTTAGCAAAGTAAAAAAAATTAAATCCAGCACGGAGCGAAGATGAAAAAAAACATATCTCCAAAAAATAAAATGCCCCTTCGTTGAAGTTGAAAAAACAGATTACAAAGCATCCCATAACTAATTAACACTCTACAAAAAGGAGATTATATAAAAATCCTTTCAAGGCTTGAGTATTTGGAGGTTCACATGGGCTTCATTCGTTAGAGGTAGGAGGCAGAGGTATCCTTTAAAATCTCTCCTCCTTGGGCCTTAGGATCAAAGGAATCTTCAGTATCATCATCACTGTTGCCTTCATCATCAGAGCTTTCATCCTCCGACTAAGGATCTTGAAGAGACAAATTAGAGACCTCCGCCTATGGAAATAGTGCATGGACCTTGACCTTACAAGCTTCAAATAAATAACTCAAACTCTTGATAGGTATCTAGTTGAATCTTAACTGCGGTACGTACCTGCCTTTGGAGTAGTTCTTATTTATCCAGAACTCATCAAAGTGCCTTTGAAGCTTCTGACCTTAAAAGGTCATCTTTTTCTTTTCAGCTAACAATTCCTTGACCATTTTCCTTGAGATCTACATCAATCATCCATGCTCGATATTCGTGGGATTAATACTAGTTAGTTATCATGTATGGATGATTTATGAATGTTGTTGGTTGATGAGAAAAGGTAAGGAGAAGAGTTGAAGGTTAGGTTTTGTAGAAAAAATGGGGATTTCCGAAGTATTTGGTATGACCGGTCGACCACGACCAGGAAACCGATCGATCGGTCCAAGGGCAAAAAGCCTACTGATTGGCTCGCAAGGCAAAATCCAAATACGCGGTCGACCGAGGGTCAAGGGTCGATCAACTAGTACTCTGTTTTCAGCCCAAGTTTAGGATTTTTATATTCCTTTTTCTTTGGGGTTTAAGGCCTAGGAACCTTCTCTTAGGATGTATTATGAAGTATTATGACCTCATATAAGGAGAGTGGTACTCTAAGATAGTAAGGGAGTGTTCGGGTCATTTTGGGGAGTAGTTATAGGAGTATAATGCCTCTTTTTGTCTAGTCAATGAGAGTAGTATTAGTATAGAGTCGGGTAATGTTGTGTTGGACCTTCGGGGGCTAGTATGATAACAATTATCCCTTATATCCAATTTTGTATCTAGGTATGGTCTCGGAAATAAGGATCGTATGTTTAAACTAATATTTGTGACTATGACACATTTACACATACCTCTCTAAATTCTATCATAAGGGAAGTATGCGATAGAGGAAAATACCTGGCTAATCATGCAGGGAGAGTACTGTCCTCAGGCCATGGTACCAGTTGTTACATTGTATGATCGCATTATTCGAAGTGAGGTAATTTCGGGTATGGTTATAACTCACTATCGAAAGTATATGATCGCTTCCCATGCATTGCGATTTAGGCTACCCAGGTGGTCTTGGTTATAGGCCCTGGAAGATGATAGCATTTAGGTGAGCATCCAGTGGGGTGACCCCCGAAAGGATGGTCTTAGAACCGTTATTATATGAATGTAACTGTTCCCACGGAAATGAAGTTACACCTAAATGATTAAGTGAAACTGTGAACCAATGGTAACTACTTATAGTCCTTATTGATTATTTGACTTATGAGTATATATTAAATTGGTAAACTTGGCATGTTGAATAGAGTTAGGTTACTCCTATTAAGTAGATGCGTAGTTTAACTAAAAATGAATTACATGCGTTAGGATGTGCATTTAGAAGAGAGGCGAAGATGATTCCTTGAATGAAGAACGAATTTAACTTGTTTATGAAAGTTAGCATTTATAACTATCATGCATTTTATTCACACGGATATCACATCAAACCGGGCCCTTCCCCTTTGATATTTCTTCTTCTTGTGTGGTTCGTATATATGTTCAGGTGCTCCCCCGCATGGGCACCCGATTTGACTTTCCTTCCCAGTTTTAAGGAACTACGACATTTTGTGGATGTTGTAGGATTTTTATAGTAGACGCATCATTTCGTTTTGATACTCTAGCTATGATCCGTCTGTATATTCGGGCGTGTTGCCCAAGTTTAGTATTCGTACATACTGTCATACTTGGTGTAATCTTTTGCATTTAGTCTGTTAACTGATAGCTTATTCAGTTATGCTTCCTTGAATTGTTGTTAAACTGTTATATATTAAATTATATCAACATTTTGTTATAAACTGAAGGATGGAAATTTCTTTTACCCAAATTGCACAAAAATTATATATATCATCCGTTTTCAAATATTTGGTGGTTATCTCGTATTATTATGCGACAGTGATGCTAATAATGGACCATTTAAGATTCCTATTTTTATTGGAGTAACGGGCTGGCCACCTCTTATTTTAATAAGCGAGGTGTCACAAACCCATTCAGCGGCTCTCTTTGCTTCTAGTTAAACAATAAAGGTTGCTTTGGTTTGGTGCAACGGCATCACATTCTTAAAAAGGATCTAGTAAAATAAAAAATGGATTGACCTGAAAATCCATTTAAAAAATATGACATTTCAGTATTTTGCTTCAACATGACCATATATGTATTCTACAAAGACCCTGAACTAGGCAAATTTGGCAAGAAACCCGTGATTCAATTTTAGTCCCAGCTCCCTAAAAAACAAATACACCTATTGTTGCAAAGACATCTATAAGTATCGTTAAAAGTCCTCACAAATGTTATTTGCAACAATATGCACACTTTAAGGGGGTTATTTGCAAAAGCATGAAAATTTAAATTTTTTTTGCAATTTTTCATTTATATTATAATGAGAACAATGAAATAGTGAATTATACTAGACCTTGGAGTTCTAACTGAATATAGAAAGTGATGGTGCAAGGAATATAAAAGGTTCTCCATTTCGAAACATCAACTTCAGGAACTAAAATGGTCAATGGAAGCACCACACAGAAGAAGAAAAATGTGACCACATGTGCTATGATTTTTCGAATGAAGAAGAAGTTGTAGATCACATATACCTTCTTCTAAAAATTTACTTTTTGCAGATACAGATAAATAATTGGTATAGTACACTCTCAATTATCTCTTCTACAAGTAGCCCGTAGAATTGAATTAACTGACCTTGTTTCCAATAATCTCCATGACCATTTTTCTGAAGAAAAAAAAGATCAAACAACAACATGGCTTTGCAGCATCGCTTAAAGATATAAAATCCAACTTGGCTTTGCTGCATCACTCTCTAAAATATTTCTTTTTTATAAACCAAATTTTACACAGTGCAATGCACGTGTACACTATACCATCCAGCACAAGTGGGAAGGATATCGAGACCTGCTAAATCTTTTGAGATGCTTTACCACAGTTTTCACACCACATATTGCTCTTCCATCATCCAATTTTCTCAATCTCATCTTCTTTTGCCTTCATCATTTTCATTATCAATCCGTCAATCGCTGCTATGATTCTGCCAGAATTTCTTTTTCGCCACTCCTCGAACTCTCGTCTCACTTTCACCGTTTCAAACATACATATAACTATATAAGTAAAAAATTCTTCAACAAAAAATTAAAAAGTAAATAAACATTTGTAATAGAGATGTACATATTCAAAGATGGATCGGTCCATTTCTAATTGTTGCCTTTGCATTTGCAACGACTTATCTTCGCTGAGAAATGTGAAAGAATGGAAACTATTTTCATAATTCTGACTTTGACCATTATAGAAATGAAACATTGGATTAATAAAATCCCTTGAGCATTTTCTTGAAACTGAAAGAGCGTAGGCTAGGCCACTCTCAATTTGAACCGCAGTCTTTATCGAAAAAGTATCGACAACAGAGCCGTACATTGGGAAAGGAGTGTGCGTCATCGTTCCAGATAACGGAGGCAATTCGTATCCTATCTGAGCGGCATACATGTTTCTATTGCTCTCAACGACATTTATCATGTTCCTGTATATTAAGTTCACACAATCTACATCAGTTAACTAACCAATTGTGTTATAAACACAATTGGTTAGTTCCATTTTCCTTCATTACACTTTGATCTCCAAAAGCATCATAAACACGCTTCTTTTGACGTTTCGTGAGAATCTTTTGGGACGCTTTATGATCATTTATGATACTTTTTCACACGTCAAATTTCAAGAAACGAAAATAATAAAGATCAAACTCAAACTTAAACTCAAACTCAATATAGCAAGACAGAAGGGATCAAATGTCGTATTAACCCATAAAAATAGAGTTTACAAGGACTTACGGTTAAGATTCAGACAAAGGATTATATGAGCGTACCTTCAGAAGAGGGACGATTTTAAAGACACCCATTAACTCCTGTTAGGATACCAAACACGGAAGGGGAATAAGTGCAAAAGGGATCTAAACTGATTAAAGTATATTAAACTCGTATTAACACCTTCTGCTGCCGGCATTTCTGAATGAATTATCCCCCATCTTGCTATCATCCATTGCACACAAAGGCCATACAAAACTGGTCAAGTCTCACTATTACCATAAGGAAAATACTGGGGCACCGTTTGCTGTCGATATTTCTTCTTGTTTTATTTACTTATTTATATTTTTTCCAAGTTGTGTACTTTCTCCATATATGTTATTTTTGAACATATTTGATAGAATCTTAACTCCCATTCAAGAGGTAAAAATCAAACATAGAATACTGTTTTTTTAGTATTATATAGGCCTAAATTCAGCTTTAAGAACTAATAGGTGGAAACAAACAATAAAACAAACACCACTAAAAGCACTAGTTATATGATGCACCTGGACATCACCCGTTTGGATAGTACCCTTGTGCCCAGTAAAGTCTTGATGAGTGAAAGCTCCCTGAGATTACAATAGAAAATCTCAATCTCATATTCCAATAATAAATGTGTTATTTATAAATAGTTGTACAGAATTATGAATTATGAATTAATAATATAATTACGGAATTAAAACAGAATTACAGAAATGAAACACTTACTTGAATTTGCAGAAATAATATATGAATAAAAGAATAATCCGAACCCTGTTAATAACAGTCTCCTTAAGACAATTTATTCCCTCCAATGTGCTCCGAGGTTGATGAATAATGTCTCCCAAGATAGAACGGATTTTCCAATTAATTATGTAGCACAACAATAATTAATTACAACGAACTCAAATTCTGTGTCTCATACTCAACAACAATGCAACAGATGCTATGCAGAAAAAGAATTTTTTCTGAAACAGAAATGAGAATGACGGCACTCTTAGTATGAAAATGGAAGGAAAAAGGAGGAGGGAAATTTTTCATTATTTTTAAAAATGGAGGGAGGCATCTGTATTTATAGCAAAGTAGTTGACGGTTGGCACAACTGTCAAAAACAGTTAAACGAATTAACTGTTGACTGTTGGCAATAACTGCCAACAGTTTATTAATTAATTAATTAATTTCGTAATTAATTTATAATTAAAGCCCAGAAAGATAAATAAATTCGGCCAAAAAATGTAGGAGATTTTTATAAGCCCGAGCCCGAACCGAACGGAGCCGAGCCGGCCGGACGAACGGACGCGCGCGTGTGGACTTTTGACCGAAAGTCAACCCGTGCATAGCTTAGGTCATCTCCCCTTCAAAGAGTTGGGATACCCCCAAGGCATCCAAGCCTTAGTCCATACTTGGGGTGTTATTAACTCATCAAAATTCCACTACTCTTCCAATGTGGGACAAGAGTTAAAACATACCCAATTCATTAACTTTCATTGCTTTGTGAGTCACTTTGGGGACATATTTATCATTCATAACTTATTGAAATTGGACATATGAATATACTACGCTAATCTTCTTGCGAAGGTGAACGCATTCGTAGATGGTCCCACAATTTTCGTAGTGTGGGTCCCACCTAAATTTGAGCTCAAAGTTGCTCAAAAATCTGTCCAGAAAAATCTGGACAGCTTTATAATACCCAACTCAAGTCCAATTTTTCAACAATCCCCCACATGAATGATATATCGCTATAAATAAAACCAAACAGATGTTAATGCAGATGCAGACATAAGTTGAGTAAACCTGAAGACTTATTGCATCGGGAGAAGTAGCCTAGTGGCCTTGAACTTTCCTTAGTGATATACTATCGGATTTACTTGGTTAATCAGTAGACTTCACGTCATTGAACCGTCAACCGTTTTTGTAAACCTAGATAACAGTATTCACACAACAATTCTTCAACACAGTTGGTTCTCACGTTTGTGTTCATTTTGGCCGTGAACACCACTTGGTTCCGCAAGTATTTTAGAGAATATGCCTTTCATTATTCTCATAGAAGTGGCCCCCTTCTTACTCACGTAGGTGACTTCCATAAAGAGTATTCTGCAATACCCCACTTAGACGTACTAAGATATAGATGTCATTAAAAGCATAACTTATCCTAATTTCGCAGCAGATATGCACTGTCTCATCTTTGGAATGGATAGGATTAAATATCCTCCAGTGCTTACTGAATACAACGTAGTTCGGTTTGCCCATTGAACCTAGATCTTGGGATCTCCAGTCAGCTAGGTTGGGTTGCCACTATATTGATTCTTATTTATTTATAGGCTTTAGACCCATTCCTCTCGATGATCTTTCAACTTGCTCTCGGTTTAAACCTTTCGTTAGTGGATCCGAAATATTATCTTTTGACTTTACATAGTCAATTGAGATAATTCCGTTTGAGAGAAGTTGTCTAACGGTATTGTGTCGACGACGAATATGTCGTGACTTTTCGTTATACATGTGATTTTGTGCCCTTCCAATCGATGATTGGCTATCGCAATGTATACATATTGCGGGCACAGGTTTAGACCAATTTGGAACATCCTCTAAGAAATTTCGAAGCCATTCAGCTTCTTCTCCAGCTTTGTCTAGTGCAATGAATTCAGATTCCATTGTCGATCTAGCAATGCACGTTTGTTTTGAGGATTTCCAAGATACGGCTGCACCTCCGAGGGTAAACACATACCCACTCGTAGACTTAGAGTCTTTTGTATCAGATATCCAATTTGCATCGCAATGTCCTTCAAGAACAGCTGGATATTTTGAGTAATGCAAACCATAGTTTTGAGTATATTTTAAATAACCCAAAACTCTCAATATTGCTTTCCAGTGATCTCTTCCTGGATTACTCGTAAATCGACTTAGCTTACTTATTAAGTATGCTATGTCCAGTCGCGTGCAGTTCATGATATACATTAAACTGCCGATAATACGAGAATATTCTAGTTGAGATATGCTTTCACCATTATTTCTTGCTAGATGTAAATTTACATCTACAGGTGTCTTGGTAGGACTAATATCATACTTCTTGAATTTTTCAAGTACTTTCTCTATGTAATGAGATTAAGATAATATAAGTCCATCCGATGTTCTAGAAATTTTAATTCCTAATATAACATCGGCGATTCCCATATCTTTCATGTCAAACCTACTACTCAACATTTGTTTTGTAGTTTTGACAATTTTCAAGTTACTACCCATGATAAGCATATCATCAACATAGAGGCATACAATGACATATCCATTATGAATGTATTTAAAGTAAACACATTTATCGCATTCATTAATTTTGAAACCATTTGATAACATTGCATTATCAAATTTTGCATGCCATTGTTTAGGTGCTTGTTTTAATCCATATAGTGATTTAACAAGCTTACATACTTTTCCTTCTTGTCCGGGAGCTTTGAACCCTTTAGGTTGCTCCATATAAATTTCCTCGTCCAGTTCACCGTTTAAGAATGCAGTTTTTACATCCATTTGATGTATTTCAAGTCCATTAATAGCAGCTATTGCTATTAACATCCGAATGGACATTATTCTTATTACCGGTGAATATGTGTCGAATTAATCCAACCCTTCCTTTTGCCTATAGCCTTTAGCTACAAGTCTAGCTTTATATTTATCAATTGATCCATCGGCCTTCAATTTCTTTTTGAAGATCCATTTATAACCTAACGGTTTTGAACCTGGTGGAAGATCCACTAGTTCCCATGTATGATTTTCTAATATGGATTCAATTTCACTATTAATTGCTTCTTTCCAATTGGAAGCATCGGGTAAGGATATAGCTTCTTTATACGATTGAGGTTCATTTTTTAACAAATATGTTAGAAAATCCGGACCAAAAGAAGTCGAGGTTTTTGCTCTTTTACTACGTCTTGGTTCATCCTCTATTGATTCAATAGGTTGATGAGTACCACTTGTAGTAGCTTGATTTGTCCTTTTAGAAGGACCAGATTCTCGGGTCATGTTATACAGGAATTCATTTTCAAAAAATGACGCATCCCTCGATTCAATAACTGTACTTACATGAATGTCCGAAATCTCAGATTTACAAACTAGAAATCGATATGCACTGCTATTAGTAGCATAACCGATGAATACACAATCCACGGTTTTTGTCCCTATTCTTACCTTTTTAGGTTTAGGAACCATCACTTTGGCTAAGCACCCCCACACTCGTAAATATTTATAGGAAGGTCTTCGACCTTTCCATAATTCATAAGGTGTCTTATGAGTCTTTTTGTGAGGTACTTTATTGAGAATGTAATTAGCAGAAAGTAAGGATTCCCCCCACAAATTTTGTGGAGCTCCTGAACTTAATAACATTGAGTTCATCATTTCTTTCAAAGTACGGTTTTTGCGTTCAGCAGCACCATTCGATTGAGGAGAATAAGGAGCGGTTGTTTGATGAATAATCCCATTTTCAGAACAAAATTCCTCAAATGGATATTCATATTCACCTCCTCTATCACTTCTAATAGCCTTTATCGTTTTTCTTAATTGATTCTCAACTTCATTCTTATATTGTTTAAATGCATTAATAGCCTCATCTTTACTATGTAACAAATATACATAGCAATATTTTGTGCAATCGTCAATAAAAGTAATAAAATACTTTTTCCCACCTCTAGTTTGAACAAATTTTAAATCACAAATATCGGTGTGAATTAAATCTAAAGGTTCAGTTATCCTTTCAATAGAATGGAAAGGTAATCTAGCTAATTTAGATTCCACACAAATTTCACATTTATGATTTTTATCAATATTAAATTTTGGCAAAAATTCCAAGTTAATTAATCTACGCAATGTATCAAAATTAACGTGTCCCAATCTAGCATGCCAAATATTAGATGACTCATTCAAGTAAGAAGAACTAGCAATTTCATTCATTGAAATAGATGTTTTAGGGGTTACAGTAAGAGTATTGTGTTTAAAGAGCCCCTCATTTAGGTAGCCCTTTCCTACATACATGTCATTTTTAGACAACACAAAGCGATCAGACACAAACACAAGCTTGAAACCATTTTTAGTAAGAATGATCCAGAAATCAGATTCTTTCGGATATCAGGCACGTGAAGAACATTGTTGAGAGTAAGTTCCTTTCCAGAAGTCATTTTCAAAGCAATCTTTCCTTGTCCCACCACCTTAGAAGTGGAAGAATTTCCCATAAAAAGGTTCTCCTCATTTTCCAAAGGCTTATAGGTGGAGAACATCCGTTTGTTTGCACAAATGTGTCGTGTGGCTCCAGTGTCAACCCACCATTCCTTGGTATTTCCAACTAAGTTACATTCAGAGACAACGGCAGAAAGATTCATATTCACCAAATCATTGACGATATTCACACCCTCAGTTACATTTGATTGAGGATTGTTTTGATTTTGCTTCTTCGGCTTACGACACTCGCTTGAGCGTTGTCCAGGTTTACCACAATTGTAGCATTTGCCTTTGAACTTTTTCTTGTTATGTTTGGAAGTGCCTTCCCCATCATACTTTCGTTTGTTCTTCTTAGGACCTTCAACGACATGGACCTTTGTTTCCATCGGATTCTTCCCACTTTTCTTTTGAGACTCACGGTTGTCTTCTTCGATTCTTAGCCTGACCACCAACTCCTCCACAATCATCTCCTTACGCTTGTGCTTGAGATAGTTTTTGAACAAAGTCCAAGATGGTGGCAACTTTTCAACAATTGCGGCAACTTGGAAAGTTTCACTAATTGACATTCCTTCAGCATGAATGTCGTGGAGGTTCACTTGGAATTCTTGCACTTGCGAGATTACAAATTTAGAATCAACCATTTTGAAGTCCAGAAAACGCCCGACGATAAATTTCTTCATCCCAGCATCTTCAGTTTTATACTTCTTTTCCAAAGAATTTCATAATTCTTTGGATGTCTTGATAGTGCAGTAGACATGATACAGAGTCTTGTCCAAGTAGGCCAAAATATAATTTCGGCATAGGTAGTCCGAATGCTTCCAAGCATCGACAGCAGCAACCTTTTCAGCGTCATCTCCCTCTTGAATAGAGGGGCAATCTTCATATACAAACCTGCCCAGTTGGCAGGTAGTGAGATAGAAGTAGATTTGTCCTTGCCAACGTTTGAAGTCAGCCCCAATGAACTTTTTCGATTTCTCCCCGTGTGGCATAGATACGGGTGCAGTCACATTTGTGTTGGTGACAATCAGTTTCGTAGGAGTAGTGTTCGTACTTTGTGATTCCATTTCTGTTACAAACACAGAATTTTTATCAATGATAAAATTCATATATAATGAATTAATCAAAACAGAATACAAAATTCTGTGCACCAATTTCCTCCAAATATAATTCACAATAAATGAATTCAAAAAGAATTCCAAATAAAATTCAGAATTAAACTATAATATAAACAAAATTCCGTAAAAAACAGAATTAAATATAAAATCTGTGTCACATTATTTTTTAATAATAACAAGAATTCTGTACAAAACAGAATTATAATTTAAAGATTAAAAATTTTACATAAACAGATTTTAACAAGAATACACAAATAAAATTTTATTTTGTAAAACAGAATATAAAAACAGTATAGAAATTAATTTCTATATCAAAACTGTTTTACTAATTTCTACAAGAAAGCAGTAAATTAATTCATTTTATTCTGTCAAAACAAATTTATTTTCAACAAATAAATTTCTGTAAAAAAAAATTTTGAACACATAAAAACAGTAGAACAATAAATTGTCTTAAGATTGTTATGTCCACTATTTATAAATAACAATTGTACAGAATTATGAATTAATAATATAATTACGGAATTAAAACAGAATTACAGAAATGAAACACTTACTTGAATTTGCAGAAATAATATAAGAATAAAAGAATAATCCGAGCCCTGTTAAGAACAGTATCCTTAAGACAATTTATTCCCTCCAATGTGCTCCGAGGTTGATGAATAATGTCTCCCAAGATAGAACGGATTTTCCAATTAATTATGTAGCACAACAATAATTAATTACAACGAACTCAAATTCTGTGTCTCATACTCAACAACAATGCAACAGATGCTATGCAGAAAAAGAATTTTTTCTGAAACAGAAATGAGAAATGACAGCACTCTTGGTATGAAAATGGAAGGAAAAAGGAGGAGGGAAATTTTTCATTGTTTTTAAAAACGAAGGGAGGCGTCTGTATTTATAGCAAAGTAGTTGACGGTTGGCACAACTGTCAAAAACAGTTAAACGAATTAACTGTTGACTGTTGGCAATAACTGCCAACAGTTTATTAATTAATTAATTAATTTCATAATTAATTAATAATTAAAGCCCAAAAAGTTAAATAAATTCGGCCAAAAAATAAAGGAGACTTTATAATCTCGAGCCCGAACCGAACTGAGCCGAGCCGGCCGGACGGACGAACGCGCACGTGTGGACTTTTGACCAAAAGTCAACCCGTGCATAGCTTAGGTCATCTCCCTTTCAAAGAGTTGGGATACCCCCAAGGCATCCAAGCCTTAGTCCATACTTGGGGTGTTATTAACTCATCAAAATTCCACTACTCTTCCAATGAGGGACAAGAGTAAAAACATACCCAATTCATTAACTTTCATTGCTTTGTGAGTCACTTTGGGGACATATTTATCATTAATAACTTATTGAAATTGGACATATGAATATACTACGTTAATCTCCTTGCGAAGGTGAACGCATTCGTATATGGTCCCCTAATTTTCGTAGTGTGGGCCCCACCTAAATTTGAGCTCAAAGTTGCTCAAAAATCTATCCAGAAAAATTTGGACAACTTTATAATACCCAACTCAAGTCCAATTTTCCAACAAAATGCTTTGCAAAATCAAATTCATTAAGTTGGCATGTACTGAACACACACCTATAACATGCAAGCGACAGTTTCAAAACCTGTTAAAAAATTAAGTAGTTAAATGTCCATATACAGAAATGAATTGAACAGAATGAATTTATTTAAAAGATGGTACACAACATTGAGAAACAAATGGGAATGTTAAAAAAAAACTCTGTGTGGATGGCCAGGAAATTCGAACTAAAAAATTAAAAAAAATACCGAACATAAGTAAAGAATATAAGAAACCCCCTCCACCGTAACTCCATTCAACCAATTTGATTTCTTTCCATGTGACCCCTATTTTTGTCGCTAAACAAACAAAATGATCCTGAGTCTCTGTTCGGTTCATAGTGAAAAATGTATCTCTTGTAAGAATTAAATTTTTGAATTCTTTGTATAAATTCACATTATATAGTGTGTATGCATAATACAATTTTATAAGAATAAATAAATAATCTTTGAATAGATTAAAATTAGGGCAATTTACAATTAGGTCCCTTGGTAACAATTTTTAAACATTTAAGGACAATTTACTATTAGGTCCACTTGTTATTCCACTAGCACGGACTTCTACAAGAAGAGAATTAGTGGATCTAAGTGTTTAAAATTTGTCAAAATTCCTTAAGTGTTTAAAATTTATTTGTGAGGGACCTAAGAGTACTTTTCCCTTAAAAATTTTCACAATACTAAGTTGGAAATATTTCACCCCAAACCAAAGAGAATAAATAGAAGAAAAATTGTAAGAGTTTATGTAAATGTCCAAACCTTGGACCAGGGAATAGGGGCCTTCAGGAGGGGCTTTATTGCTTCATAATGGTGGCAAGGCCTCAACTATCTTAATATCTTATTTAAAAACATCAATAAAGTGCTTCCAATCAAAAATATCTTTAAATTCACTGCAATGATATAATAAAAATATCAGAAGTTTAAAAAAACAAGACCAAAATCTAAAACTTAACTGACATCAACTAAAGCAGTAGGAATGAGAAAAAATTACCTTGGATCTATCCAAAACGATTCATGACCAAGAGAAGGAAGAACAAGAGTGGCTTTCATTATTTTTGCTATTACAACCATATCGCATATCTACATTTAAATTAGTCATAAGTTTATAGTGAGACAAAAAGGAAATGAAAGGTTTCTAATAAATGTTCATTGAACTTTAACTCACCCATGTTCTCATTTGATTCAAACCACAATTAGCATTTGATAAGCACCTAAAATTGTACATTTTATACCCCAGATATACATACTTTAGTTGTTAATTCTCAACAATAATGGTCTTATACGCGTAAATGTTCAATGTGCAGGCTTGATTGCATTTGCGGTTCAAAAAGAATTATTTCGAGGAAAATGTGGATCAAATGAAGCTAATTTCCCATTCCTGTAACCTTACCCGAGCCTAAACTAGTGCCTAAACCTACCCCGAAGCCCGTGTGTGTTTAGTTTGTTCCCTTTTTATATTTTTTTTAGATTTTTAGTTTGAGTCGTTTTTATTTTTAGAGTTTATTTTAGATTTATTAAGAATTTTCTAGGTTTTCTTTTCTATTTTTATATTTCTTTTTAATTAGTGTGATTTTATTTTGATTTTTATTAGTTTTTAGTCTTATTTTATTAGGATTATTCTTTGTAGGAATTCATGTATTTTTAGATGTTACATTTTCATTTTAGGATTTTAGTTTTAGTTTTAACAGAGTTTTAATTTTATTTTTATTTCTTTCATTTTTTATTTTTTTTATTTGAGTCTTTATTTTATTTTTAGAGTAGGATTTTATTTTTAGATTTTTAGTTTTATTAATTTTATTTTTTAGCGTTATTTGTTTTTAGGGTCCAAATTAAGCACACACGCACACTAACTTATCCTACACACCACTTATACCAATCCTACAACTCACTCACACCCAAATATTATACACTCTAACACATACCTAAACATATCACTCACTCACACCCTAACTAACCTACACCTCACTACACACAAACAACCCAACCACTTCATCTTCAACCTCCCACCAAACACACCTTCTCTCTCCTACCTCCATTAGCCCACCAAAAGCTTCCACTCACACTCAATCAACCAAACCCTTGAGACCCGTGACCTTCCCCAACCCGACCATCTATCTCCGGCGCGAACTCGATGCCCACAAACCCATCGATGACCTAACCCGAGTTCACACCACGCCGGAACCCTCAAACCCGGCGGCATTACAGCAGCGCCGATGACGAACTAGAAGCCAACCTCCACAGGTTTCACACCCCCACAGCAGCGCCGGCCCAAGCGTCGGCGACCTGCGCGATCCGTCGCTGCCTGCCAGCCGCTGCAACCCATCGACCAGCCCCGCCCCAAGCCATCTTAAACCGTGACCCGCGAACTTCAACCCGCTACCCAATAGGAACCATCCAAACCCAACCTTCCCATACCCATTTTGCCATCTCTCTTTTAAACCCAGTCGTGTTTTATCACCTTGTCTAAACCAAATACAAAACCAAAAGTAACACCCACATGTTTTAAAACCCCATTTTAACCCCTTTTCCATTATTACCCCCAACTAACCACTAAAACCTCATTTTCCCAAAAATACCTCCAACACGTGTCCCACATGTTCTCATCCATTTAAGTCCAAAATACCCTTATTCCCTCACCTATGCTCCTCTCACCATTTTCATGCACACTAAAATATAAACTTTCCAATTTACCCCTAGCTCCACGGCCACACTATTAAAATAGGTGAAGACCATTTGAGAAGAGGATCTCAAATTTAGTTT
Organism: Sambucus nigra; assembly: GCA_949130495.1. NCBI lineage: Eukaryota > Viridiplantae > Streptophyta > Magnoliopsida > Dipsacales > Adoxaceae > Sambucus > Sambucus nigra. The sequence goes on along the minus strand of OX422218.1, from coordinate 386,595,755 downwards.
TTAAGCTTTGTGTGATAATATTCTCTCCATCCCTCTACGTTAAGTATTTGTATTTTTAGCAAAATTCTCAATATAGAGGTGTGTGGTGAAATTTATCTCTAGGATGAATTCCACCCCACCCATCTATAATGATTTTTTGTATTTTTAGCAATTATTTCAAAATAGATTGATGTAGTTGAATTCATCCATTATGAGAGGCTTTTTCATATCAATTTTAGAGAGAGAAACACTATTTTTTAGTTTAGCTTTTTTAGGTTAGAATTTATTTTATTTTACTTTTTTTAGATTAGTAAGAAAAATTAATTAGTGAGAATCGATTTTTGAGTATAATTGTTGATGTAATTTTGGTTTGATCACACAAATTGGAGGGATGTAAATTGCAAATTCAAGGATTGGAGTTGAATTTCACTCAAAGAGATTTGGTTTGATTGTTCTCTTCCCTACTTTTATTTTAATTGCCTAGTTTATTTCATTATCATGTTTAATATTATGTTAGGCTAAATCCCCTTTCAAGGAGTGGGGTGAACCCTTATTTTATGTTATTTTAATTTAATTAGTTTGATTACTTGAAAATTCTCTTTGAATGTTAATTTTGATCCCTCACTCTTGAATTTACGCGTTGAGAGAGGTTAAATGATTTTCGAAAGAAAATCGAAATTCTAAGTTATAATACTCATTTTAGATTCGAACTAGAGATAGGAGTTTCTTAAGTGTGGTATCATTCCTTGAATTTCAACTCTAAAATTCATTTTCTAGATTTACATAAATTTTAATCGATCAATCCTAGCTGGTGATTAATTAAAAGAAGTGTAGATATATTTTCTAGAGTTGTGGGGGGATAAACTTAATTTTTTAAAAGATTACTGTCACACCCCGCCTAATTCTGGCGTCGGTCGCCACCAAAACTAAGTCAGGCGTGAGTAAATAAAATACCATTCTTAGTATGAGACAGATATGAGACATAAATAAATCAGTCCATAAGATAAATAATTGAATCAACCTCAAATGATCATAAACAACTAAGCGGTAAAAGATCGATCACATGCTAACTTCGAAAATCCAATCTCCAATAATGATTAATTAAAAATCTGAATAAAGATCCAACTCCGAATAACTGAAATAAATCCCATAAATAACTTTGGAACCGAATGGCCCAATAACTCTCTAAACTGAGTCTCATAATGAAATACGACTGAAAGGAAAGTCTAAGCTAAAACAAAACAACAAAGTAAATCCGCTCCAGCTGCACCTCTAAATAATAATCTCCAAAAATCTTATGCAGCTTCTCCAATTCTAATCCTGAAAAAGATTAGTCAACACATGGGTCAGAGCCAAATCTCCGAGCAAGAATACACACTACTCCCCTCAAATAGGATCCTTGAATCCAGACAATAGCATTATACGCAATAAATATCACAATAGAATATTTTAAATTAAACGGACTAATTTAAACGCGATAAATATAAACCACTAACTATCCGTAAAAATCCCATTTATAAAGGCACACCAATATAATTTTAAATTCCCATTTAAACTGTCGGCCCTCGCTGATGTAATACCCCGTATTTTTATGGATATCTATTTATGGGATTAATTGAATTAAATGTGAATTAATTGAGAATTAATCCGGGTAAAATATTAACGAGATGTGAGTTAGTATTTGATTATAATGTGTATATATGGCAATATATGAATATTGGAACTATTGAAATTGTCGTGAGATTAAAATACGGCAATTTGGGAAATTTTGTTGGGACGCGCGTGACAGTCGCGTCAGGAATATAATTATTTGAATTAAAATGTGAATTTTATTTTTATCACCTGTATGGTCATTTTGAGTGCGCCAAAACGTCCGGAAGGGTCGAAATAGTCAGAAAACACTAGCCGGGGGTTAAGTTTGGGTCCCGGGGCATTATTGGGCCATACCGGTAACTTATAAGGGCATTTTGGTAATTTCGGAAATTGGGTAATTAAAACCCACAAAAATTAGAGTTAAAATCTGACTTAGTATTAACCCACTAAGCCATGAGAAGTCCCCCCACGAATTAAAGTCATTATATAGTCATTAAGAAACATAATCCTAATAGAACTCTAATAAGATACAAACACTAAAAAAATTATTCTGGATGATCGGACCGTTGGAATTAGATGAAATTTTACAAAGAATTAGCTGAAGACGATAGAAAGCTACAGAAAATAATTCAAATCGATCGGACCGTTCAATATTTTTAAATATTTTTTTCTAGAGAGTTTTACGCTCCGAGGACTCTTAGAGAGTTTTATGTTTTGAGGACTCTTCTATATAAATGTAATTAAAACTCCATTTTAATTTCGATTCCAATTCCGTTTGAAAATTTATTTTTCAAATATAAAAATCAACATTTTTAATTATAAAATTTATAAAAACCAAAATTTTATTTTTCTCCGATTATTCCAATTAATTAATTAAATTAATTATCAAAAATACGGGGTGTTACAATTACTATTAAAATTACACTTGCAACGAGAGTTGATTTGTAATTTTGGTATTAATTTGAGAAAATTCAAATAATTAAATTCATTAGTTAGAATAGCTAAAATTTGTGGTGTAGTCTCATTCCTTGATTGTTCTCACATTTATTTACCTTACTTTATCTCTTATTTTTGTGTTAGACTTTATTTTTCATTTTAGTCACTTTTTAGTTTGTCATTTGATCTTTCATTTAGTTTAGTGTTATTTCGCTTCACCTGTTTTAATATTTTAAAAGACAAAACAAACAGAAAAAGTAAAAAAAAAATTGAATTACAATTGAGTTTGTCTCTAGCTTACCCCCTTGATGTGGATTGATACCCTTACTTACCTCTACACGTAAGATTTATATTATTTTTTAGGTATTTGAGGATTTTGACTAGAGGAGCGTTTCAAGCAATGATGAAAAAAATACACTGAAAAGTTCCTTTATCATCATTAACTAGAATATAACAGTTGGTTGATGATCCTGTACCTATAGAAGTAAAAATTCTTATATTTATTAGACTAACAATAATTTTGTATAGAATATTCAGTAAAATAGAAAAAAATGTTGGGTTTTTTTTGTTAACCTACTTATATGATTCCTTGGTCTAACAATGCATTTATAATAGAAACGGTTGTCTGACTTCATCCATATTTTCGAGATCTGTGAAAACAAACTATAGAGAAGGGTTAAGCTAACTAACAAGGTAAAAATAAATATACATATCTAATGGGATCATTGATAGAGTAACCACGCAGTAAAGTATTAAAAAATTGAATTTCATTAGTAGAAAAATGAATGTGTACTTAAAAAGATCTAAAAATGAAAAAAGAGACAAAGCTGATACAATAAACTTAAAAAAACAAAAGAGTTTTCTCTAAAACAATTAGCAAATCTAAATGAGAGGAACAATCAGAAAGAAAAAAAATCCAAGAACATAAGACATTCCCCTTTTATAAATCCACTGTAAAGAACACTTTTTATCTAATAAAAAGTCAAATGGAAGTGTTTTCGTAACAATGTCCATAAAATGTAAAAATAAAAATAAATGGTCGAATAATCATTGATAGACACCTTACACACTAATTTATGTGGTCATTGATTATATTCCAGACTCAATACTCATTTAATCGCCACCGACAACTAATAGTGGTCAAATAACAAACAAATATTTCCTACCTTAACACTCATAATTTTCAACACGGGTTAAAAATCTCATCGGTTTATTGAAAAAAGCATCCCTTAAAATACCCAGGATAAGAACAAAGAAACTTCAAACAAGGGTTAGGTTTTTCTATTAGACAAAAAAATTACAAATTTACATTTACGAATGACAAAAACATACCTCAACATTGTAGTGGGTGCTTCCAATGGGAGAGGGGATTCTAACCATCTATCTTCAATTCTCATATTTGAAAAAATTATTTGAGAGGGGTAATCGAGGAGGTCTGAAAGAGAGGTGAGTCATTTTTTGTTTGGGACGGAATTAGAAATTAGGGTACTTTTCATTTGGGAGGGAAGTATTAGGATAGACACGCATATAATTTTTTAGTAAAAACGTTAATATATTTGATTCTTTTTATATTTTTTTTTTATTTACAAACAAAAATACTAACACATTTAGTAAATTACTAACGAAAAATTACCATGAAAATTAATAATGATAAAATACTATTAGTAATTAAAAAATTGCTTTGTTACTAATAGAGTATTTTGGTGTAGTGTATGTCTTCATTTTGTTGATCATTGATCTTGTGGCGTCTTTCTAGCTAGACACAATTTGATCGTCCACGCTCTGACCTGTCACGTTTAGTTCTCTCCTAGTTATGCCTAGAGTACCTCCCTCGACAGTGAGTGTTGCTCGCCTGAGGACTAGGAGTCCTATTACGACATTTTCTAGTAGCCCTTTGGAGATCTTTCTCCATTATTTCAAGTCACCTCTGTAGGTGAGCATTTTATTCTACGTGGAGGCATGCATCCTTCTCTTATTTGTGAAGCCAGACTTCAAAAGCGTCAACCAACCTAGAGGCCTGCGTAAACCTAGGTGGCCCCTGGCTTTCTTCAGTGCATTGCCTATCCTAGCGGAACCTGGGGTTTGTATGATGGCGAATCTCAGACCTAACCCTAGGAAGAACAGGGTCTTCTTAGACATCGCCAACTTGGGATATGTTGTTGATGTGGTGAGACATCACAGGCTTTCTGTTAATGAATGTTTTCATATGAATAAAACTCGCTTCCCACAGATGATGCCAATTGTGAGTGCATAAAATATCAAAATAGTGAAATCTATGAGAACACTCACAGAGACAGAAAGTAAACGATCACATCACAATGATATACATGGTTCGGTAACTTTCCTACATCCACAGAGAGGCTAGTGTTATTATTAAGTGTCTCTCAAAGTTTAAAGTTACGGTCCCTTTTCCCTGGGTTAGGGTGTACAATTTATAGGTGTTTATTCATATAATTTGAGTTGTAACACGTGGATAGTCCAAGGAATACATTAATATCTCCTACGAGATTGTTGGTATGTGATTTGACTATATCCGTAAGTGTTTTAATGTATCTCGAATACTCAAGGGTTAACTAATTTAAGATTTGGGCCAGACAGCGTGTTGATCTTTTTGGGTTGGCCGAATACTCACATAAATTATATTAAATGGGCTCCCACACTACCCCTAGGCCTAACTTAGAATAATAAAAGCACATATTTGAACCTTCGCATCACTCTAGAGTCTGCTCCAAATTGTATTACCTCATAACTCATGATAATACCTCACAACGTAAAATAAAACACATGCATATTTAGAATATGTGTAACTGCATATAGTTTAACTTAATTAATTACACCCATTAAATAAATATAACATTAAGCACAAATAAATCGCATAACATGCCAATTTAATCATCATATAAATATGAATTTTTATTATTACCAATTCTCCCAAGTAATATTTAATTCCAATTTATTAATTTATTCTCAGATCTAATAAACATTATTTACCAAAAATGTGATGTATTACACAAAGCTCATTTGAAATAAGAATAATGTTTGTGGGAATACCTTATTTGTTTATAAATATATTGTATCACTGAAGATTAGAATTACGGTTCTAACATGATTGAGCCGTTCACAACTTAGATAGGAGTTATCATCTTATTGGTAAAGTTTTGTGTACAATATTAGTAGTTTATCTTGACTAAGAGATACTATCTGATGGTTTGAAAAATTATCTAATAGTTCAAAGAAGATTGTATAGGTACATCGGAAATGGAATGAACATGAAAAAATTGTGAGACTTAAGTTTAGATGTTGACAAAATTAGACTTTCACAATATCATAGTTCGGAAAGGTTATATATATTCTAAATCTCTATGATTATGAAGATTGGATATTTCACATAATTATTGTTTTGGTTTTCTATGGATGAGATTCAATCTATTGGGTCAATAATATATGTAAATTGGGAAATGATTGTGTTTCTTTACTAGGATCAATTTGAAATCAATGTCTTTATATTGACTAGATTACAAATATCATGGTTATTCATGAGTCCTTAAGCTCTTAGAACAAATATAAATGATGGACATATGCATTGGTTGATAATTACGTTGACCTATTGGCTGAAACTAATTTATATATCAATAAGCTTGGTAGATTGGGTAATGATGATTAGTGTAAAGTGAAAGTTAATTATGGATGACATCCACATCTCACTATATAATTTGATAATACCCTCTTGATTTAGCTTACAATTTTTTATTATATCAAACCCAGTCGGTGGATTTAACTATTCAACATATCGAATAAATTAAATGGACGGCCTCAAGGAATTTATAAGAAATCGATTAAAAATAATTGTCATCAATATAATTAATTGACAAGTATATGCACTCTTAACATGAGGATATTATTAAGCATTTAATAGTAATGAGATAAAAATTATACTTTTTAATATAGTTGACTAGAGTGCAATTATTATTCTTTAGTGTAATGGATAATATTTATTTAATTATAAAATTAATTATAGAGTTTAATTAGGGCTCCTAATTTTATAGGAAGCTAGTTTGTTATTTCTCTTATGGCCTCTTGCTAGTATATATAATCAACCCCGTTTCTTCTAATTATGAATGGGATCATAATAGATCATAATACACACACACACACACACACACGCACACACACACACACACGCACACACACACACACACATATATATATATATATATATATATGAGTGGTAGAGTCTTGATCCTTGGTTCCACACATCCATTTTATATCTTTGCTCCAAAGAATATCATGGATGATATCGAGGTCTCTTTCACATTTCTTACCTTGTAAAATTGATTACACACAATTGGATTATTAAAGAAATATAAAAAAGTACGAGAGGCTTCGTTTAATACCCTAAATTTATTTTTTATACTATTATTATCAATTATTTAATATGGACTATTATTACTTATGCTCATTATATTGTCTTGATCATAATAATTATGTCAATTATTATGACAATTATATCACGTGTTGTAATTATTTACATCAATAAAAATTACATTATATGTGCATGACTCGTAAATTAATAATGACGTATTAATTTGTTTTTTATATTGCGAGTTAGTACTGTTGGACTGGGCTCGAGAGGTTGCAGAGGCATGGAGTGATGTTTTAGCATGTCTGTTTGGGACAAAAGGGTGGGTACCCCTTTGGGATAAGTTTTGGGAGTGTTTGGATACCGATTTTAGGATGAGATGGAGGTCTTAAGTTAGTCCCATAGGATACCTATGGGATAATATATTTAAAAGAGGCAAGTGTAATACCCCGTATTTTTATGCTATATTTAATTTGGGGATTTATTAAATTTAATGTGATGATTTATTTAATAAAAATCCGGAAATTAATTATGTTATAATTATTAACGTGACTAGAGTTAGTAATTATGGGAAACTTGTTGAATATTACTAATGAGCATAGTAATATATTATATTGGTTATATTGAATGTCATAAGTAAATTATATGACTATTTCAGAAATTTAAGTCGGGACGTGCCCGTGTCACGTCAGGACTAATTATGTTAATTAAAAAGGTAATATTTTATAAGTTGTCTGTATGGTCATTTTGAGTGCGCCAACACGTTCGGAAGGGTCGAGATAGTCAGAAAAGTGTACCCGGGGGTTTAGTTTGGGTCTCGGGGTGTTTTTAGGCCTAATTAGTGACCCGGGAGGGCATTTTGGTCATTTTACAAAATAGGGTAATTAAACCCACGAATTTCAGCCATCCTTAGAAGCTATTTAGGTCAGCCTTTTAGGGTTAGAACATTCATAACCCTAGTACGGCCATTGGAGAAGAGAGGAGAGAGCTCTCAAGGTGATTCAAGGCCAAATACACCACCGTTTGCACCGCCGTCACCACCAACACGTAGATCTCGAGGAGGAGAACGCAACCACACCAAAATCAACAGGAAACCAGACCTCTGAAATCCCAGGCAAGTGTTTAACTTGCGTATTTTCGTTGGTGCAATATTCATATTAGTTAGGAATGATTAGGAGTATAATCTATGGAAGAAAACCTCACTTTTTGATAGGAATTTGCATGTAGAAAAGATTAAAACCATATTCTGGAAATCTTATATGATGTAGATGATTAACCCACGAATTTTGATGATTATGTAGAAGGAAATTCTGGAGAAAAACTGATTAGAACAGAAGTTAAGAAAACTTAGGGTTCTTGATGATTAGATGAGATTTTAGGTTGTTTAATCATGTTTAATGATGGTTATACGCATGCTTAACGTTAGAAACATCTGGTAATATGTTATTATGTTTGTGGTATAAGTTTTGGGACGATTAGTGTTGAAAAATATGTATTTAGATGAAGAATTTTGATGAAACCCGTAACTGCACTTCTGCAGAAATCGAAATACCTGTTTGATCGATCGATCGACCATAGAGCATCGATCGATCGAAGGTTCGATCGATCGAGCCCCAGTCGTCGATCGATCGACCCTTCCTGGCAGCCTCTTATTTCCCCTTGTTTAATTAGTTGAATTAATTTATCATGGAATAATCATTGGGCATATTAAATAAAATGTTTTGGGATATAGGAGAGACCAGTAGGACATATGATTAAGTGTTGAGAACTTTATTATGAAATGATTATTGTGTTTTAGGGATAATTAATTAAGGAATAACGAACTACGTATTTCAAGTGAGGGATTATGACGAATACCTACGATAGTGAATAGATGTCTACCTACTGAATTTGTTACTTGGATGGATAGAACCCATGAGTGTTCCCTAACTAGTGAGAAAACCCTTCGAGTCAAGGTTAGAGACGAAACCTTATAGGAAATTCTATAACTGTGAAATTAAGGATATATGGTATAATTATGGGTGATGAGAAGAACCTATATTAATATGATAAAGTGGTATATTTATATGATTGTGTGTACATATATTATATGCATGTGAAAAACATACCGCGCTACTTGTTATCCTTGAGGTTACCGCGCTGGGACAAGTCTTATCTCGATGGGACCTTTATGGGGGATATTGACTTGTACCCTAGAAGATAGATATCCTTGGTACAGGCTATTGAATTAATAGTTCAGACGGTCCTAAGAGACGCGAGTATGTGCCATCCTCTTAGTGACTTGGAATCTACGCTTCGCCTCACTATTGTTTGTGTATGTGTTAATACAATTCGAGAGTGATTCCGAATTTGTATTCCCCTTGATATGAGTGGTATGGGGTTTGGGATAGTGGAAGTATGCACGCACCATAGCTTTAGTTGGGGTGCTGTTATATATATATATATTATTCGTGTAGTTAATATATATATGAGATTATGGAATTTAAACTGCCTACTTTGTTTTGATAAGTAGGATATGGTAGTTGACTCAAATAATAAATACTGTTTTGCGAGAATATAATATGTCACTGGGAAACTTTATAAATTAATGAAGCTAAAACGAGAGTTGTGCTACACTTTGAAAGTACCCTTTTCGCACGTTGATATTGTTCGGTTTTTTAAAAACTTATGAGTAAGTTAAGATAAACTAAATTATTGGGAAGGTTAGTATGATAATATGTTAAGTTAAACCATTTGGGGAAGGTTAGTACGATAGGCGTGCACACTAGAAGAGAGGTGAGAATTTCTCAAGAGAGTGTCGAACTAATATGTTGTTGCATTGGCCTGTATCAATTTAAATACTTGCTAAGCAAATTTTTAATCATACACACTTTCGGGCTCTGACCCGTTTTCTCTCTCCCTCTCCCCCTTGTATATATATATGTATGTATTTCAGGTGCCCAGCCACAGGGGCGTCTTGCTTAGGATCTCTTGGAAGGAACGCGCTGCAGCTTAGGTGGGAGTTGCAGGTCTTTTGATTAGACGACTTCGTTCATTCAGATCCACTCTTAGCACTTTCATTCAGTTGGGCATGTGTAGCCCTTTCCATTATTTCTTTATGTTGGGACATTGTTATTTCAGTTGTTTCCTAGTTCGTTATTATGGGATTTTGTTCAGGATGGATGTATTACTTTATTTTCTCGTTTGTTGACATTCGTTGATGGATGTTTTATATATTGGATTTTTGGTTCCAGTTTATTGTGGTATGAATCTTATTCATTGACCTTTGTTAATAAAATAAATAAATCTTTTCTTTAAAAAAAATTTGGAAGTTAATGTTTAAAATTGGTTTTGACACTTAGCTTAATTATTTAGGGTGTTAAATTGGAAAATTATTTTTATCGACAGTGATGCTGAGAATGAACCAACTGTTCACCTTGATTTAATTTAATAAAGGAGTGATCGCCCGGTATTTAATTAGGCGGGGTGTCACAGGTGGTATCAGAGCATCAGGTTCTAGTGTCCATAGGATTTGTACGGCTTATTTCGCTTTCAGCTTAACGTTATTTCTATAGAGCCCTATTTTTAGGACTATTGTATTCTTGCTTTTACGTTTAAGTCTTCAGCTATTCGAGATTTGTTGATAACTGTAGACTAATAAACTTGTTAACGTTTCAGATGCCTCCGAGACGTGCTCCGAAAGATAGGCGTGCCCAAGCCGAGCAGCCAGCAGCTCCGGCACCAGGCACAATGAATGCGAATGAAGTAGCCGTTATTATTGCTCAGGCGGTGAATGCCGCGATAGCGGTGATTCAGCAGGCTCCACCCCAGGTCCAGGCAGTGGCGCCAGTACCAGCACAGCTTCCATCTGCATGGGAGAGGGTTCGGGATGCTTTTCAGAAAGCACATCCCCCTGAGTTCTCCGGTAGCTCCGACATTGTCACGGTTAGCCAATGGAAGAAAGACATCCAGCGGCATCTTCACATGTATGAGTGCACCGAAGTACAAAAGCAGTTATTGGCTTCTTTCAAGCTGGTGGGAGCCGCATTACAGTGGTGGGAGTCCACTACTACTTTGGAGGAGAGGGACACGATCCCTATTCAGTTGTTCTGGGAGCGGTTTGACCGCAAGTATAGTCCACCCGCAGTGCAGACTGAGATGAGGCGGAAATTACTAAATCTAAAGCAGGAGAACCTTACTGTAGCTGAGTATGAGGAGGAGTTCACGAGACTTCTCACTATTGTGCCGGATGAGGCACCCACTGAGGGCAAGAAGATTTTGCTGTTCGTCGACGAGTTAGCTTGGAGGATCCGTCAGCACCTTATTGGAAATCTATGCCTGAGTACTTTCACTGACGTACTCAATGCAGCGTTACTACATTGCCAGGATCACCGCTTCCATCTTCAGGGAAGCAAGAGAGCAGGAGAGTCCAGCCAGCAGGGCAAGACCGGGGGTAATAGTGCCAGTGGGGCGCCAACTCATGGACAGACTCGTCAGCACGAGCAGAGTTCCCATCAGGGGGACCCTGCTAAGCGATTCCGTTCAGGTGATTCTAGGCAGGGATTCGGAGGATTTAGGCAGGGCCATCAGGGTCAGTCTAATCAGCAGGGCCAGCAGGGCCAACACCGACCACAGGGACAGCAGCAGGACCAGCAAGGCCAACAGCGTGCACATCAGGGCCAACAGGGCCAGTGGCGAGGAGGTAACGGCCAGCAGGGCCGTGGACAGCAGGGTCAGAGGGGTGGTAATTTCAAAGGCAGATGCTTTGGGTGCGGCAAACATGGCCATAGGCGCCAGGATTGCCCAGAGGGCGATAGGGCCCCACAGCAGCAGGGAGCCCGTAATGAGCCGCAGAGACCATTTTTCCCACCTGCCCTTCCAGCTCCAGCCCAGGTGCCAGCCCTACCAGCCATTCCAGCAACTCCAGTGCAGTAGGGGTAATTACAGTATGGACGTATCTATAACGTCCACCAGGCAGCAGCTCCATAGGCACCACCCGCGATTGAGGGTATGTTTCCTATCCATGGTACTATGGGTAAAGTTTTGTTTGATACGGGGGCAACGCATTATTTTATAGCTACGCATTTTGCGAAGTCCTTAGGGTTGTTAGCCACAGCAGAGAGCACCGTGATGTGTGTCGACTCACCACTGGGGAGTGGGTCACTTATATTCTTTATATGCCGGGGAGTAGGGGCAGAGATTGGTAGCTTGGTATTGCCTGCAGACATGCTAGTCTTAGACATGCACGAGCATAATGTGATCATTGGTATGGATTGGCTCGCATCTTATAGAGCCATGATTGATTGCTTCGGTGGGAGCATTATTTTTGCCATTCCGGGGCAAGAGATGTTTTTAGTGGCGATGCCTCGCCCAGAGGGAGGTTCGACCGCTCATTTATATTACATTGAGGAGGATACCTCTAAGGAGGTTGTGATTCCTTTGGATTCGATCCCAGTTGTTAGGGAGTATTCCGATGTGTTTCAGGAGATACCAGGCCTACCGCCCAGTCGTGAGATAGACTTCGTTATAGATTTATTACCGGATACGAGACCTATAGCACGCGCACCGTACCGTATGGCTCCGGTAGAGATGCGAGAGCTACGAGATCAAATTGAGCAGCTATTAGGTCAGGGCTTCATTCGTAGGAGTACCTCACCTTGGGGTGCTCCAGTCTTATTTGTAAAGAAGAGAGATGGTTCACTGAGATTGTGCGTGGACTACCGGGAGTTGAACAAGGTCACGATACGGAATAAATATTCGTTGCCTCGAATCGATGATCTGTTCGACCAGCTGAGGGGAGCAACTTTCTTTTCGAAGATAGATCTGAGGTCGGGGTACCATCAACTACGTATTAGGGAGCAGGATGTTTCGAAGACTGCTTTCTTGATGAGATATGGGTCTTATGAGTTCCGGGTGATGCCGTTCGGACTCACAAATGCCCCAGCCATTTTCATGGACTTGATGAACCGAGTATTCAGAGAGTTCTTGGATCAGTTCGTCATCGTCTTCATAGATGATATTTTGATATATTCACACTCCGAGGAGGAGCATGTCGAACACTTGAGGCAGGTTCTTCAGACTCTACGAGAGCATCAGTTGTATGCTAAGTACGAGAAGTGTGGATTCTGGTTGCGAAAGGTACAGTTCTTGGGGCATGTTGTTTCTGAGCAGGGGATTGCAATTGACCCGAGCAAAGTGTCAGCGGTGAGGGAATGGGGACAGCCCACGACACCGACGGAAGTGCGTAGTTTCTTGGGGTTAGCTGGTTACTACAGGAGGTTCATTCGGGGATTCTCCAAAATAGCGGGTCCATTGACGAATCTGACTCGCAAAGGGGTACCATATGTCTGGGATGACGCTTGTCAGTTGGCTTTCGACGAGCTGAAGTACAAGCTTACTTCGGCACCAGTCCTTGCTTTACCGAAGCCGGGTGTAGCGTACCTGGTTTACACAGATGCGTCCTTACGAGGACTTGGGGGAGTACTTCAGCAGGAGGAGAAGGCTATAGCTTTTGCTTCCCGCAAGCTTAAGCCGCATGAGAAGAATTACCCCACCCACGACCTGGAGTTAGCTACGGTCGTCTTTGCATTGAGAATTTGGAGGCACTACTTATTGGGCGAGAAATTCTGTTTGTTCACAGACCATAAGTCACTGCAGTACCTGTTCACTCAGCGAGAGGTGAATATGCGTCAGCGCAGATGGTTAGAGTTTGTGAAAGATTACCAGTTCGATATACAGTATCATCCGGGGAAAGCCAACGTAGTTGCTGATGCGTTGAGCCGTAGACCGGTTGACGATGTAGCAAACATCTGGAAAGCAAAGTGGAAGGAGTTGGGTCACCAGGACGCAGTAGCACGTTCTTTCATATCCGTGATGTCAGTCACACCCGAGATTGTTACAAGGGTGATACAGGCACAGACCACAGACCCGTTTTGTCAGGAGAAGATTGTGCGACTTCTAGCCGAGGGTGCTGAGTCCTATTCTGTTAGTTCGGATGGAGGGTTGCAGTTTAATGGGAGATTAGTGGTTCCAGAAGGAGCGGAGTTACGTCATGAAGTGATGACTCATTCTCATGGGTCCCGATTTGCAGTACATCCGGGAGGCGATAAGATGTACCAGGACATGAGACGACAGTACTGGTGGAGTGGGATGAAGAAGGACATCGCTGAATTTGTGTCCAAGTGTTCTACTTGCCAGCTAGTGAAGGTGGACCACCAGAAACCGTCAGGATTACTTCAGCCGTTGGAAGTACCCGCGTGGAAGTGGGAAAGTATTTCCATGGATTTCATTACCGGGTTGCCTACATCACAGCGGGGCCACGATTCTATCTGGGTGATTGTAGACCGTTTGACCAAGGTGGCTCATTTTCTGCCAGTAAGGACAGATTATACCACGGGTCAGTATGCCCAGTTGTTCATCGCTGAGATTGTCAGATTACATGGGGTGCCCCTGAATATTGTATCAGATAGAGACAAGATTTTTGTGTCACGTTTTTGGGAAAGCTTTCAGGAGGCTATGGGTACAGAGTTGAGACTGAGTTCAGCTTACCATCCACAGACAGATGGACAGACAGAGCGTACTAATCAGATGTTGGAAGATATGCTACGAATGTGTGTTCTCGATTTCGGAGGAGGTTGGGAGCCACACCTTCCACTGGTAGAGTTTGCTTATAATAACTCCTATCAGTTTACGATTGGCATGGCTCCATTTGAGGCTTTGTACAGCAGGCCTTGTCGTTCTCCAACTTGTTGGCTCGAGGTGGGGGACAACAAGTTATTAGGGCCAGAAGTGATTCAGGAGACCTCCGCGAGGATTGAGATAATCAGGAGTCGTATTCGGGTAGCCCAAGACAGGCAGAAGAGCTACGCCAATGCGAAACGGTTCTTCCGGGAGTTTAATGTGGGAGATCAAGTGTTGTTACGTGTATCTCCTATGAAAGGAGTGATGAGGTTCGGGAAGAAGGGGAAGTTGGCTCCGAGGTACGTAGGACCATTTCCCATCATCGAGAGAATTGGGCCAGTAGCATACAGGTTGGGATTGCCAGAACATTTACATCGTATCCACGATGTATTCCACATCTCGTCGCTGAGACGATATCTTCGGGATGATATGGCCTATACTCACATCTCGATAGACGAGATCGATTTACAGCCTGATAGCTCTTACGAAGAGAGACCAGTGGCTATTCTAGACTATAGTGAGAGGAGATTGAGGTCTAAAGTAGTTCCACTTGTGCGAGTCCAGTGGGAACATCATAATGTGGAGGAATCCACTTGGGAGCGTGAGGCAGATATGCGCGAGAGATATCCAGAGTTGTTTTTACCAGGTATGCCTTATTTTCCGAATTTCGGGACGAAATTCCGTTATTAGGGGGGGAGTATGTAATACCCCGTATTTTTATGCTATATTTAATTTGGGGATTTATTAAATTTAATGTGATGATTTATTTAATAAAAAATTCGGAAATTAATTATGTTATAATTATTAACGTGACTAGAGTTAGTAATTATGGGAAACTTGTTGAATATTACTAATGAGCATAGTAATATATTATATTGGTTATATTGAATGTCATAAGTAAATAATATGACTATTTCGGAAATTTAAGTCGGGACGTGCCCGTGTCACGTCGGGACTAATTATGTTAATTAAAAAGGGAATATTTTATAAGTTGTCCGTATGGTCATTTTGAGTGCGCCAACGCGTCCGGAAGGGTCGAGATAGTCAGAAAAGTGTACCCGGGGGTTTAGTTTGGGTCTCGGGGTGTTTTTAGGCCTAATTAGTGACCCAGGAGGGCATTTTGGTCATTTTACAAAATAGGGTAATTAAACCCACGAATTTCAGCCATCCTTAGCAGCTATTTAGGTCAGCCTTTTAGGGTTAGAACATTCATAACCCTAGTACGGCCATTGGAGAAGATAGGAGAGAGATCTCAAGGTGATTCAAGGCCAAATACACCACCGTTTGCACCGCCATCACCACCAACACGTAGATCTCGAGGAGGAGAACGCAACCACAGCAAAATCAACAGGAAACCAGACCTCTGAAATCCCAGGCAAGTGTTTAACTTGCGTATTTTCGTTGATGCAATATTCATATTAGTTAGGAATGATTAGGAGTATAATCTATGGAAGAAAACCCCACTTTTTTATAGGAATTTGCATGTAGAAAAGATTAAAACCATATTCTGGAAATCTTATATGATGTAGATGATTAACCCACGAATTTTGATGATTATGTAGAAGGAAATTCTGGAGAAAAACTGATTAGAACAGAAGTTAAGAAAACTTAGGGTTCTTGATGATTAGATGAGATTTTAGGTTGTTTAATCATGTTTAATGATGGTTATACGCATGCTTAACGTTAGAAACATCTGGTAATATGTTATTATGTTTGTGGTATAAGTTTTGGGACGATTAGTGTTGAAAAATATGTATTTGGATGAAGAATTTTGATGAAACCCGTAACTGCACTTCTGCAGAAATCGAAATACCTGTTTGATCGATCGATCGACCCTAGCATCGATCGATCGAAGGTTCGATCGATCGAGCCCCAGTCGTCGATCGATCGACCCTTCCTGGCAGCCTCTTATTTCCCCTTGTTTAATTAGTTGAATTAATTTATCATGGAATAATCATTGGGCATATTAAATAAAATGTTTTGGGATATAGGAGAGACCAGTAGGACATATGATTAAGTGTTGAGAACTTTATTATGAAATGATTATTGTGTTTTAGGGATAATTAATTAAGGAATGACGAACTACGTATTTCAAGTGAGGGATTATGACGAATACCTACGATAGTGAATAGCTGTCTACCTACTGAATTTGTTACTTGGATGGATAGAACCCATGAGTGTTCCGTAACTAGTGAGAAAACCCTTCGAGTCAAGGTTAGAGACGAAACCTTATACGAAATTCTATAACTGTGAAATTAAGGATATATGGTATAATTATGGGTGATGAGAAGAACCTATAGTAATATGATAAAGTGGTATATTTATATAATTGTGTGTACATATATTATATGCATGGGAAAAACATACCGCGCTACTTGTTATCCTTGAGGTTACCGCGTTGGGACAAGTCTTATCTCGATGGGACCTTTATGGGGGATATTGACTTGTACCCTAGAAGATAGATATCCTTGGTACAGGCTATTGAATTAATAGTTCAGACGGTCCTAAGAGACGCGAGTATGTGCCATCCTCTTAGTGACTTGGAATCTAGGCTTCGCCTCACTATTGTTTGTGTATGTGTTAATACAATTCGAGAGTGATTCCGAATTTGTATTCCCCTTGATATGAGTGGTATGGGGTTTGGGATAGTGGAAGTATGCACGCACCATAGCTTTAGTTGGGGTGCTGTTATATATATATATATATATTATTCGTGTAGTTAATATATATATGAGATTATGGAATTTAAACTGCCTACTTTGTTTTGATAAGTAGGATATGGTTGTTGACTCAAATAATAAATACTGTTTTGCGAGAATATAATATGTCACTGGGAAACTTTATAAATTAATGAAGTTATAACGAGAGTTGTGCTACACTTTGAAAGTACCCTTTTCGCACGTTGACATTGTTCGGTTTTTTAAAAACTTATGAGTAAGTTAAGATAAACTAAATTATTGGGAAGGTTAGTATGATAATATGTTAAGTTAAACCATTTGGGGAAGGTTAGTACGATAGGCGTGCACACTAGAAGAGAGGTGAGAATTTCTCAAGAGAGTATCGAACTAATATGTTGTTGCATTGGCCTGTATCAATTTAAATACTTGCTAAGCAAATTTTTAATCATACACACTTTCGGGCTCTGACCCATTTTCTCTCTCCCTCTCCCCCTTGTATATATATATGTATGTATTTCAGGTGCCCAGCCATAGGGGCGTCTTGCTTAGGATCTCTTGGAAGGAACGCGCTGCAGCTTAGGTGGGAGTTGCAGGTCTTTTGATTAGACGACTTCGTTCATTCAGATCCACTCT
Source organism: Sambucus nigra (assembly GCA_949130495.1). Taxonomy (NCBI): domain Eukaryota; kingdom Viridiplantae; phylum Streptophyta; class Magnoliopsida; order Dipsacales; family Adoxaceae; genus Sambucus; species Sambucus nigra. The sequence goes on along the minus strand of OX422218.1, from coordinate 386,577,917 downwards.
TAGCACTTTCATTCAGTTGGGCATGTGTAGCCCTTTCCATTATTTCTTTATGTTGGGACATTGTTATTTCAGTTGTTTCCTAGTTCGTTATTATGGGATTTTGTTCAGGATGGATGTATTACTTTATTTTCTCGTATGTTGACATTCGTTGATGGATGTTTTATATATTGGATTTTTGGTTCCAGTTTATTGTGGTATGAATCTTATTCATTGACCTTTGTTAATAAAATAAATAAATCTTTTCTTTAAAAAAAATTTGGAAGTTAATGTTTAAAATTGGTTTTGACACTTAGCTTAATTATTTAGGGTGTTAAATTGGAAAATTATTTTTATCGACAGTGATGCTGAGAATGAACCAACTGTTCACCTTGATTTAATTTAATAAAGGAGTGATCGCCCGGTATTTAATTAGGCGGGGTGTCACAGCAAGTTAGTCCCATAGGAGACCTATGGGATAAATAGATTTAAAAGAGGCATAACCCTCATTAAACATTCACTTTACACATAACATGAAACCTAGGCAGTAAAGGAACTTTGGATAGATAAAAAAAAAAGCGTATTTGGTAGACTAGAGGACAACCTAAAGTAATTAAATAAAAGATACTTCATTTTCCATTTCCTAGTAAGAAACAACTTCCTTTACTACGTATTTCATCTAACGTATTTATGATTAATTTCCTCCATCATCTATTTTGGGACTAGACACATGTTGTGATTGAATCTAATACATTAAAATATTGTACCTTTCTTATCATGATGAACATATGATTAAAAATCGTTAGATATGTTATTAATCTGATTTTAAATCATTAGGATGGTTTAGATCCATTATAAAATCTGATTGGGCCTGATTGATTAGGATGAAACATGTAGTTAGGAGAGATTTTGATGATACAAATCAATTTTAATGCTTAACCTAAAATTAAGAATAAATCCCATGAATTACATGTGTTAAATGGATAATTAATCATTATTTTGGTAAATTAGTTATAGATTTTGATCATATATTATTAAATAATGGATTAAATATCTGTAGAGATTATTTGGAGGTGTTTTAGAGGTTTAACAACCATTAATGGAGAACAGGTATGGTTAGTTTTGAATTTGGTTAGTTCATAAGTTTTCTATAAAACTACATCATTTTGAGGAGTGAAAGAAGGAGCTCGCGACCACGATGGAAGTAACCATGACTATCCCTTACGGTCACGCCTGCACTTGTACTAGGCCACAATCATAGGGTTATTGTAGGTAGTGGGTTTTATTTTCCTTTTAGTTGTGGGTTCGCATTGGGTTTTAATTATGGTCTTACAGACTTTCGGTACTCCTTAGTTTAGGATATTAGGATGATGATCCTATGGATGTATTTTGAGTAATATTAGTTCCAGGTATTGACATTTTGTACAATTATATTATATTTAGCTACGAACCTACGCTTTGTGTGCTATTCATGGATGTACCATGTGTGGGCCTATATTCATTAATAATCTATTAGAGGTGATTTGATTGGATTGTTGCGTAGGTCCATGAATTACCACCCTAATTGATAATCTACGTTGTATATCGGTCTATATATTGATCCTATCTTTAGTTGGTCAATCATCTCACGAGTTAGAGACGGACGATGTTGGATCCATTGTGAAATCTCGGTATGTGATTATGCAACGGTGCGATTATGTAGTGATTTCCCCTTATATTTACGGGTGGATGTTTTGATATCCATTAGGTTGGGTCTTCCAATAGATTGATCCGATATAGATGTTTGAGTTTCATTATTAAAACCATGTAATAGGCTTTTATCTTTCAATAAAGGCTTGCAAAGTTCAAGTTAAAAGATAATCATGTTTGTGAGAATGCCTTGTATTTATGATTGAAATATTTTTTAGGCTATGTCGGTCAATCATAGTTAACATAAACTCTGGTGAGTTGGGTTCGGTATGATCATAGGAGATTGGAATTCCAATTTGAGTACAATTGAACAGTTCACAACCAAGATAGGGAGGTGACATCATATTGGTATATTTGCATGTGCAATCCTATTAGTTTCTCTAAAATTATGGCATCTTTTCTGATGGTTCGAGAACTTGTTTGATAGTTTAAAAAATGATTGGGATCGGAATATTTAGGAATATATTTAATAGGATAACTTATGAGATTTAAGTTTGAGGGTTGTCTTGATTATAATTAGGCAAGGGTGCATAGATTCTTCATCCTGAGGGTTATAAGGATTGGAATGCTTGAATTATTTTTTATTTAATGGTTATGATCAATCTATCCACGCATGTTGGGCAATGGTTGTTTGAGTAGGTCAAAGTTTATAATTTATAGGAATCTATGTCTAAGAATGCTCTTGGATTGTAATATCTCATTGATAGACTTATAATGTTTGTTTCCACCAGTAAACCTGATCAGTAGATTATTTTATAATTCCGTGGAGTAGAAAAATAAATTAGGTCTTCTAATCAAGGAATTGATTAGATATTGGAAACATAACTCGAAGATTCACATTATGTACCTTATCAACTTTCCAAATAAGGCTTCATTACTCAGAATCATTTTGAGAAAACTAATTTAGAATTTAGTCATAATTATTTAGTGGAATGAATTATGATTAAATGAATAAAAGAAATAAATTATGTGGTTGTAAGTTTGGATTACTGATTATTCAGTTGGAACAAAATTTAATTGTTTTGCCTTGGATCCCTATATAGTTCATATACTCAAGCAGCAGGCCCAGGCTCTCTGGAGCCTATTTAGCACATGCCCATGATTTGTATATATTTATATTAGTGTAATATTGGTTTTTAAGTTTCATATCCATTATTGAGGATTTGATAAGGAGACGGAAATAAGTACTCACATTTTTAATGAATAGTCTTAGAGAGAGAGAGGTCCATATCTCACTCAAAACCAAAAGTTTTCATCTCCAAAGAATCCCACAAACATACCTAGATTTGGGAGTATCATACACTAGAAGATACCAGCCTTTTGGTGCACACTAAAAAGCTTTTGGAGTACTAAAATAAGGCATCCCTTTATTCTTCTCTAAATGTGGATCACTAAGAGCATCTGCAAACTTATTGTATTCGAAAACCTATGTTTAAGTTTTATACCTAGTTTTATATTTTATTTTCAATTTCATGATTATTCAAAGTTGTTTAGAGGAATTTTTGTGCGTATATTGATCCCCAACAATTGGTATTAGAGCCTAATTTATAAAATGGTCATATTTAAAAAAGATCCACGTTTCTCACCATTAAACCCTCGGTTGCATGTTAGAAAACATGTGCGATATGCATAACATGATTTTGTAGGGTATGAAAGATTATATCCCTTTCATCATGGTCACATGAATGTTATTTATGTGATTGGATGTAACACCCATAATATCTTACCATTGAGGGTGATTAGGCGATGATGCTAAGATATTCCAAAAGTTATATTTAAAATATTATTCTTAGCATGTGACAAAAATATGATATATATATATATGTGTGTGTGTGTGTGTGTGTGTGTGTGTGTGTGTGTGTGTGTGTGTGTGTGTGTATTAAATTTTTCCACAATATATAATTGAGATAATCCAAACTAATAAAAACCATTTACCACAACAAGCTCCATCGCCATGATAAAAATACAATAGGATAAAACTCAAATAGAATAAAAGTCACCAACATAAACTCTCCAACTTAAAACCATAAATCCACTATGTTGTCAAATGACCCACTAAATCCCAATACAAGTGAGTTATAAAGAAAAATGACTATAAAGGAAAATAATCTAATTAAATAAAATAAGTCTCCAACTACAAGTAACACAATCTCTAAGACTATGCAATTACCCAGCAACCTATCGTAAAAGGTTAGTCAATAGCGTCGGGTCAAAGCCCACTGAAACAATACCATCTCTTCTAAACAGATAGGATCCATGAAATCAGTCATAAGCATTATAAGAGATAAGTATCACTATAGAATATTTTAATTAATTATTAGTAATATAATAACAATGCGAGTAAGTTACGATATACCAACTACCCACCTAAAGTAAGACAACTCGACAACCCGCTAAGCAATTAGGTTTCTATAAAAAAATCTTAATCCCTTTCCATTATCTTTCGTAGTATTATTATTATTATCAATGGAAACACCAATCTATCCAATTTATCTTTTATACGACTCTTCACATATCATGGTGCGCCAACCGCCTCATCTAAATAAATTCACATCCACTATTATAGCCCAACAACCCAAATTGTTAGCTGGCACATATCGTGATGTACCCCACATAAAACATTTCATTATAGTCGATTTTCCTAGGTCATGTGCACATCGTAATGGCCAATCAACACTAGACCTTACACATACCATTAAACTAACATAAAATTGTTACTATAGCCAATAGTTTCCTCATACATCATAATGACCAGTCAACGCTAGACCTTTCACATACCATAATGACTGCACAAATCTATCTCTAATAACTGTATTATTATCTTAGGTATTAATTATCTTTACAATTTCATATTTTCATTAATTACCACTAGCCCCCAAATTATTTTGGCATCACAAATAAATCCACCATTAGTCTCATATCTAGGGATCACCAAAACCATAAGTAATCTTTAGTCCCTCACCTAGGAAAAATACCCAAATTTAATGCCTAGTCTCGTGCCTAGGTTGAAATAAAATAAATACGTATTCCCTTGTCCAATATGTAAGAAATACCTAACCACAAATTCACCACTTTCTAGACCCATACTTAGAGAGCATCAGATACATATAATATGAATGAAAGTACAAATTAAGTACGTAACCCGAACTTCTTAACAATGTCATATTTAACATAGAAAATTTCTACCATGATTACATTCTTTAGTCCGGCGTCATATTCTTTGATTCCATAATTATACAAGTAATATATCAAGTATAATTATATCAAATGATATACGAGTTTTACAAAATATCCCAAAAAGTCATCCAAATTTGATATTTCAATTCATGTGAGAATTAATCAATTCACATCATAAGCCAGTTTAAACATGTGAGTTAACAATTTTCAGTAACATATTATAATGTTCAATACTATATTAAACATTCGCATGATTTCATAAATCAAAACATATTATTGAGATATATATAATATATAATATGAAATTCATCCAAATACCCAATAATAACTTAGTCTAATACTTTATGCCTGCAGGATTTCAAATATTAAATCCAAATTCAGAATTTATAAAAAACATATTTATATTTAGATTATTACTTTCTCTAACTAGGTTGCTAATCATCTTGATAAAAAAATGCATATAAAGTGTTTAGGCAACATGTAAATCAAATAAAACTAAAGTGTAAAATAGATATATACTTGAGTTATAATGAAGTATTCTAAAAAATCAATTATTCCACTGTGTTTTTCTCACAAAAATTTACAACTTTGCTTCATTGGCTTTCTTCAAAATATTAGTGCAATGCCTCCCAAATCAAGGTTAAAATTTTATTTAATGGTGTTTAGGGTTGAAAATAATATGAGGGTATGTATTTTTAATGTAAAGAGTCTCAGGCCCCTTATAAAACAAAAACCCATGCCTTCTCCCCTCCCTCTCACAACTGTTAATGCAGCATGCAATACATACAATGGCGAGTTGGGGAGCTGAGAGGGTGGTCATCATTCCCTCCCCCACGATCGTGGTTGGGGGTGCATCCTCTTTACTCTCTCGTATCTTGTTTCTCTTGTTTTACTTTTTCATATTAGATTCAGTTTAAATTTAAAAGTCCACCACAGTTCATACTCTAAACCAAATCATGATTAAATTTTACAAAGTGAAAACTTGTAGCCCAAGCAATTATAAAAATACCCATTTGTCCTTTAGGTTTTTATTAAAACCCCAATTACCAAATTATTAATAGAATGATCAAAATATCCATTTAAATAGACAAATATAACCAAATTCATTTAAATTAAATCATTTTTATATTTATTCAAATTTAAAATTCATAAATCATATTAATTAATGTGGTTCCAAAAATATGAGGTGTCCCATTGGATCATATGGTGGTTTATTTGTATTTATTTTCTACTCCTAGATTTGATTTGATTTTAATAATCAGGGTTTTATGGTTATTTCATCGTTGTATCGGAGTAGTTAGTGAGGGGATGCCATTTTACTCTTCCTACTCCACATTGGGTTTGGTTATGGAGGATTTCCATAGGGTTCTGCAAATGTTGGAGGTCTCCAATGGATGTTTTCAAAAAAATTCACGTCACAAAAAAATAAAGAAAATGCAAAAAGTGGCGAAGTGGAAAAGACTAGAGCCTCTACATAAACTATCTTTGATTGCTATAGCAGTTGAAATCCACCTTCATAGTGATGGGGAAAGCTGCAGTCAGAAGGCAGGACCAGAGAAATGTTTTTTTAATCAAGACGTTTCTTCTCAGTGGTATGCTACATGGAGACTCTTGATCACCTAAATTCTTCTCGAGCAAGGGCTCTTCTTCAAAGAGACCTTATCCTTTAAGGAGTCTACTCAAGGAAAAAGTTTAGGCCATGATGTAAAGAGACTTTTTTGAATTCTATTTGAATTTCTTAACATTTGCATATGTCTCTTAATAATTTTTGTAGCCTAATTTCATGTGCTAATTAATTGGTTAATTACGAACATGCGATTTTATATGAAATATTGTTTATTATTTTGAGACCAGAAAAAATCCCGATTTTTCTTTGAAAATGTGGTTTATTTATTATTTTCTAAAATGAATTTAATAAAGGGGTTAATTTAAAGGTATAAAGGGATTAATTCAAAGCTATAAAAATGTTTTGATCTCTGAGTTTTATTTTAATTTAAAAATGGTTTTTGGAAAACAAATATAGAGAGATCAGTAAATTTAATTTATATAAGTAAATTAGAAATTACTAAGGATTTAATTCTAATAATAATAAGAGAATAAGTAGTATTTCATTAGTGGAAGAGGGCCTCCAACATCAACCCCATAATCTCCGATCGTGTTTTAAGAATGTAATGTGATTTAACTTATTGCGTGAGATTGTCTGTCCTCCCCATGGATGGGATTATATCATGGCATCGGGTATTCTTAGAACTCTAAGTGATAATTCCTAGAATTATAATGTGAGTGTGTTCGAAATCCCAACAGGGAAGATAACCAATGGTATACAATCAAACATAATTAATGATATCCTCCCAATGAGTCAATTTCATTAATTATGGTACCGAAAGACACTGGTTATTCAGTTACGTAAGACAGAAGTATCCATGACTGCTCAGAGAGCATAGTTGAAAGATAAAAATATCTCTAGTTCAAGGTGGAGTGATTTAAGATCCCAACGAGATTTGAAAAAACTAGGATGCTCAATGGGATTTAATATTTTCTTGGCAGTGGAGGGATGCCAAACTAAATTCTCACATATATATTTGAGATTAATTTCATTTTCAAATTATGATTCTAAAATTTTGAAATGCTATCTTAAAGCAAAAAAAATTAACTAGAGTGCACTATATAGAATGAAAAAGAAACCTAGATATTTTCTTAACTGCTGAGGATTTTGAATTATTTCAAGTGAACCATGCTCTGCCAAGCCTAATGAAGGGGAATACAAACAAGATGCCAAGGATTATTAGAGGTGGCCAACACTAATCATATGGCTCATTACAATATATTAGAATCAATGAGTAATGTTATTCAACAATATTATCAACACATAAATCACTTACGATATTATTATGAATCTTAGGGACATTTTTAAGGATCAGAATCTTGTCACAGGGCAAGGCGTTATGCCAAGTTTGGTTAATATAGATATGCTAGATGGTCCTCCCATGCATGATCATATTCTTAAGATGATGTCCACCTTAAGAGAATTAAAAGTGCTTCGTTCTGAAATCGATGGGAAAATGAAATTGATTTTGAGCTCTAATCACTATCGGAGTCCTTGAAAAAGTTTTGCCTAAACTATTCTATGAATAAATTTGATTACTCATAAGCACAATTCCTAAAAGAACTCCAAGTTGTGGATAATTTAACCAAAAATTGTGTTGTTCATGTTGCTCATAGATGTCCATAATCTTTTGTCCCGAAAGGTAATAATAATAATAATAATAATAATAATAATAATAATAATAATAATAATAATAATAATAATAATAATAATAATAATAATAATAATAATAATAATAATAATAATAATAATAATAATAATAATAATAATAATAATAATAATAATAATAATAATAATAAGGTAGAGTCTTGGGCATAACCTATGGTTGTTAAAATTGTGTTTAAGCTTCAAGTAGTGGGTAAAATCGAAAAATATAGTTATTATATCTTCAAGCAGTCAGGACATTGGAAGAAGTAGTGCCTAGTATTCTTAGCAAGCAAGAATTAAAGAATTAATTTATGTTTAATCATTGAGACATGTTTTGTGGTGAAATCTATCAGTATTTGGTGTGTAGATTCAAGAGCTACTAATCATAGTTCAAGGTAACCACGGAGCTCAGGGAGGGAACAAATTTTTTATTCATGGGCGACCATAGCAAGACAACAATATTATCATAAGAGTACTATCTTAAATTTTAGTTAAGATAATAAGTTTATATTAGTAGAATGTTTTTATGTTCTTATTATTATAAGAAATTTCAATTTAGCTCTCAATTCTTGTTTTGAATGGATATTTGATTAATTTTAATAAAGGTGTTTATATAAAAAAAAATGGCAAATTTCCTATATGTTCTTGTACATTGGAAAATAATCTTTATATAACAAAATGTTTCTCACTATTTTCGCTAAATACTGAAATGAGTAACTTAAATGAAAATAACCTAAAGAGAAAAGAACCTTCTAAGTTGACCCAGGCGTATCTTTGGCACTTAAGCTTTGGTCATATTAATCTAAAAATAATTCAAAGACTAGTTTAAATGGACAATTAAGTTCATTAGAAGTGAAGGCAATTACATTCAATGGATGCTTCTTAGAATGTAAAAATGACTAAGAGTCATTTCACGACCAACGGCTATAGATCCAAAGATGTGTTCAAACTGGTTCATTATGATTTATATGGCCCTGTAACAATCAGAGTAAGTAGCGTTTATAAGTACTTCTCACATTCATTAATGACTACCTGATGTTTAGATTCTTTTACCTTTGGCATAACAAGTCTGACGCATTTAATAAGTTCAAAATGTATGAGGATGAGGTAGAGCATAGTTATGGTAAAACACTACAATTTGATCTTGAAGAATAGTACCTTTTAGAAGATTTTAGGGATCACTTTTCAGAGGTGGGTATTACACCCTAATTGTCTGCACCGGTCACTTCACGAAAAAATTGTGTAGAGAGAAAAAAGAAACAACATTCTTTTTTATAAAGTTATATCCATGATGAATCATTCAAATTTGTGAATTCTTTTAGGGCGTTTCATTAGAGTTGCTCACATATTTACTGGACGTATTAGTTCCATCTAATTGGTTTAGATAACACCCACGAAACCGTGGAATAGGTATAAACCTAGTATAAAACATGTTAGGATCTGGGGTTACCCATCACACATGCTGAAGGAAGGAGCCCGATAAGTTTGAATCGAGGATCGATGTATGTCTCTTTGTAGATTAGCCAAAAGAAATTAAGGGTGGAAAATTTTATGATCCTAAGGACCAGAGATTATATATTAGCATAAATGATTGATACATAAAGGAAGATTATATGATAGTACATAAGCCAAAGAGTATGATTATCTTGCAAGATCTAAGAGGGAAAAATGAATTAGTTTCTTATGAATAAGGCCTATAATACGAAATACATCCTACTATTGATAGTACACCACTTAATGGTAGTGGGAGTATTACCGATGATTAGGAGACATGTGTCACTAGTTGGACGTTAATTCGATCCACATTGTAGTGGGATAGTCATTCATAAGGCTGACAAGTTATTGTATTTGGGTGAACATTTCGAGGAGATCCCATGTGAATATAAATCGAATATCAAGAACTACAATGAAGCACTCCAAAACAAGGACTCCAAGCTTTTGCTAAATGCTATGAATATTGATATGGATTCGACGTACTCGAATCGGGATTAGGAACTTGTAGACTTTCCAAAATTTATAAAATCCATCGAATACAAGTGAATCTACAAGAAGAAAATGGGGGTAGATGGGATGTGAAAACCTTTCAAGAAAGGCTTATAGCCAAAGGGTATGCTCATAAAGAGGGGATTGACTATGACGAAACCTTATCCCGATATATATGATAAAGTTTATCTAGATTATGTTATCCATTACAGCTCATCTCGATCTTGAGATTTGGTAAATGGACGTTAAGATTGTATTCTTGAATTATAGTCTTGAAGAGTGCATTTATATGATGTCATGAGTGATTTATTTAAAATGGTCAGGAAAGAATGGTGCCCAAGCTTAAGAGATCCATTTATGGACTTAAGTGAGCGTTAAGGACTTAGAACATCCATTTTGATCATATCTTTTGGTTTTAATCAATGTTCATATTAAACTTGTGTGTATAAGAAGCTTAGTAAGTACTATACATAGATGATATTCTCCTAATCATGAACGATATGGATGTATTGTCCAATATAAGAGTGTAGTTATCTAGTTAGTTCAATATAAAGGATTTAGGAGAAGCCAGTCACAACCTTGGGATCAAGAATAGGTAAGATAAAATAATGGAATGTTGGTCTTATTCCAAGGCACTAATATTGATGATGTGGTCAAAAGGTTTAGGATGTAAGATTTCAAAAAATGTGGAATTTCTTAATCTAAGGATCATTATCCTAAGACACTTGATTAAATATAAAGGATGGGAAATATATCTTATGCTTCAACGGTGGGCAAGCTCATGCATGATATGTTATGTACAAGACTAGAAATGTGTTTTTCCATTGACATGGTTAGTAGATTCCAATCTAACTCATGTGAGGAGCACTAGATTGATAGAAAGCACATTCTCAATTACCTATATGGCCTAAAAAATGTGTTATTTTACTCACAGACTCAGATTTTCAATCAAATAGGGATTCAAATTATTCGACCTAAAGATATGCGTTTACTCTAAGAGGTGGAGATATAAGTTAGCGTAGTATTAAGCAATCATATATTGATGATTCGAATATGGAATTCGAATATTTTTTGGATTCGGAGGCAGCAAATGGGGTTATTTATCTCCTAAACTTCTTAAGGCAATATGGGTATGGTTCTTTCAACGTACTAGGATATTACACTTTATTAGTATAATATCATTACAGTTGATAATTCTAAAGAACTATGGACTCATAAGAGCGAAAAGAACATAGAGAGAAAGTATCACCTCATACGTGATATCATTAGAGCGGTGACTTCTTCATGACCAAGATTTCATCTCAGGGCAACTTAATGGATACTTTTACAAAGAGCTTACTAGCTAACAATTTGATAGTCATGTAGAGGTAATGGAATTGAAATGCATAAACGTATAGCTTTAAGATTAAGTGGTATATTATTGGGGTTTTATTCTCAAAATCATGTAATGACATTTTATTTTTTTAATAAGTCTTGCAAAGTTCATTTGAAATGAGAATCATGTTTGTGAGGGATTATATTTATGCTTTAAATATATTGTATGCTATGTCAGTCAATTGTACTTAGTAGTAATTATGGTGAGTTGGGTTTAGATTGATGAGAGGATATTGTAATTCTAGTTCTATTGCAGTTCAATAATTCACACCCTATATAAGGAGTTGATATCCTAGCGGTATATTTGGGTGTTAACTCCTAATAGTTTATCACAATTTATGGGAACATGTTTGATGGATAAAGAAATTTTTTAATAGTTCCAAAGAGGATTGAAACATGTAAATTTACCAATGTATTAAAGAGTACCACTCACAAGATTCAATTTGGAGTGTTGTCTTCAGTAGACTTGGGAAATTTCACCCCAATTGCAAAGGGTGCATAGATTCTTCATTCCTAGGTAATCGAGGATTGGAAAGTTTGAATGATTATTTATTTTATGTTTATGGGTGAGATTCAATTTTAGATTTGATCAATATACCCCTGTAAATTGGAAAATAATTATGTGAATAGGTCTGAGATCATAATTTGGAGGAATTCATGTCCAAGAAAGATCTTGGATTATAATACCCATTCATACACTTATAAGATTGTTTTCCACTAGAAAACCTAATTATTGGATTGTTTATAATACGGTGTAATAAAAAAATAAGTTAAGTTTTAGAAACATGGAATTGATTAGATTCTGGTTAAAATCAATTAGTCGCAAATTGATTTGACCAAGTGGGTATTGTAAACTTGACACCTGTATTCACATTATCTACCATATCCACTTTGTAAATGAGAGCTCTTTACTCTGAGTGATTTAGAAAAATTAAATTGGATTGATTATTTAGTGTAATTAATTATGATTAAACAAAGAAAACACATAAATTTTGGGGTTATGGTTTTGGATTTTTGAGTATTCATTTGAAACCCAATTTAATTATTTGGACTTAAGTCCCTAGTATAGTCCATATGCCAAAGTAGCAGTCCCAAATTATCTAGAGATCCTGTTTTGACCAAGCCTATGACGTATACGTATTTATATTGGTTTATAATAGGGTTTTAAGCTTCATATTCATTATTGAGGGTTATAATGGGAGAGATAAAACTCTATTCACATTTTTCTTAAGAGTATTAGAGAGAAAAGTTCACATCTCATTCAAAACTAAAGTATTTTATATCCAAAGGTGCCCACACACCTACCTAACTTTGGGAGAATCATATACTAAAAGATCCAAGCCTTTCAATGTACACTAGCATGATTTTAGAGGATCAAAAGAAGGCATCACTTTATATTATCCAAATACCTTTTCTCCTCATTCCGATTATCAATAATATTCTCAATGGTGTTTTATTCAAAATCCAATGTTTAAGCCTTAAACCTATTTTTTGAGTTATATCTTCTATTGCAAGATCATTTGAAGTTTTGGGGCATAATTTTTCCACATATATCGATCCTCAATAAGTGACACAAGAAACGTACCCAAAGGTTAGATTCTTCATGTGGTATCATATATATGTAGCTGGTCTGACAGTGGATGTATTCAAATGTGGGTTTGGCGTGTTCTACTATTCTGACTCTGATGTATTTATGTAGTTTATTATGAGGTAGTGTATTGGTACTATGTATAGTTATTTCTCTGGGATTATAATTAAAGTTATATTACTATTGTCACCGTAGGGTGAGGTTGGATAGTGTACTTTATATGTTTAGACTTTGACTTTTATGTGGTATCTATGTCTAGGGTAATTAAACATTTATCTAGTCTATACCTTAGACATGTGGGGTGAGGTATATTAGATGTGAGTGTTGGCGGGGTGACATGATACATAGATGATTCACATTAAATATTGTACACGTAGAGTGAGCTATTTTTTGCAAATTTTAGAGTCTAAATTCTTTTCCTAAAAACCCTTTCTAGATTTTCATAATCTAGAGCAATCGGCCTGAGAAATTAGACATGCATTTCAATTTATTAGACATGTATATATCATGAGATTAGGATTTATCATTTCACTTCAATATTTTTATTTGTATCAGAATCTCTGTGTTATTCTTATTTCTTCAGAGATATTTTTTATAAATGCATAGTGGACCCAACATTATTTGTTGACTCGATATGGGACAAATCAATTTTGTGGAGTTTTATTAACTTATATAATTCGTGCTTGGGGAATCATATTTATTTTCTCATTTTATTTATTCTTTCCCTTTAAATATTCATATTGGTGATTATCTACTTCATTTATTTTTGTATCGTTGATGCTCAGTGTTGGCCGAGAAATATACCCATAAGGGGTGCGAATTGGGTATTTATAAGATTAACGGGAATTTAAAACTTTCTTAAATTTCTTTTGAGATTAATTAAAATATGATAAATCACTCTAAGCATAAGGGAAAAATCGTACAATAATCGTATGTATTTAAAAGAGAGAGTTTAAAAAAAAAGTGCAAACCGAGGTTTTATATGGTTCAACCTTGCCTATGTTCACACGCGAGACTGTACTCGAGAAATTTTACTATCTTCGGTTCACTAAGGCATAACCAAAACCTCACAAGTAATCATAATACCTTGCAAACCATACCAATAAAGTAATTATACCCGTCCTTTCGTAATTAGTACGTGCAAGAACCCAAGGTCTTATCACGCCTTGAATCCCTACAATTACGGCTCTACTGACCATGAAGATTTAAGGAAGTTCAACGCTAAGTATCTACAATAAGATATGTAACCAAAACAGAAGGCAAAGTTTCTTTACTAAGAACACTGGTGAAAAAGGTTTAATTTCTCTATATATAAATGTAAATAAATAAATAATCACAAGTACATTTCTTAAGTGGTTTTGGGTTGAGTCTTTAGCATGATAAAGTATTGTGTTTGTATCTATAAATGAAGAAGGTTTGAGGAAGATTATTGAGCTTAAAAGAATTTTTGGTTGGAGCTTTGCTTTAATGATGTTTTGGGTTTGAAACTCATAACTTGTTAAGGGGTTTGGGGAGTGGTTTTTTCTTTTTACAAAACACAAGTAGTTTATTTTGATTCTTGGCATTTTGATTTTGGATCTTGTCTGAAGAATCCCTTTGGGTTGAAACTTTACTTAAATGGGTTTTGATTTTTAAATCTTTTCTCCGATAAAGATTTTGGGAATAAATCTCACATCTTTGGAAATGGAGCTTGTTTTATCTCGCTAGGAACCTCAAGTAAAAGGGACATAATTTATGGGATGGAACCTTTGTGTTTGGAATATTTTTTAAAAAACTTATGTTATTAACAAGGAACCCAAAGGTTACTTTTATAAGGTTTTCTAAAAACTAGACGTTGGAGGGTAAATGGTAAATTATGAAACTTTTGGAATTTGAATTTTGAAAACTATCCATTAGAATTTTGGCCACCTAGACACTTTAAGTCAATTGAAATTACTTTGAGGAGACATAAAGTCCCAAGTCCATTTTTCAAATTATTAAAAACCTTATCTTTGAAAATAAATTCCAAGGTAAATCATCTTAGTCGGCTTAAGTTGACTTAAGGTGTCTGACTTGATGTTTAAGATATTTTTCGGTTTATTAAGGGTTTGGGGAAGTTTTGATGTTGTTTTGATCAAGTAAACGGTCATATAAGTTTATTTACACTATTACAATCATTCCCTAATCACTTAAAGCTCTGGGATGGTCTTCTGGATTTTGATCACTTATCTTTGACTGAATGGAACATATGATTCTTCTTCGGGATGATTATGATGATCATATCCATTGAGTGATATTTGTCATGCATGGTTTTATGGAATGAAGTTAATTAATTTTTCATGGTGAGATGGCCGGATTGGAGTTTTATTTATAGGTTTAATTTTCCCATGAATGGAGAGTTCTTCTAATGATTGAGTATGGTTCTTGTTTCTTTAGTTGTGAATCTCTAAAAATGAACTCACGACTTGAGTATGGATGATGATCAAGCCTTAGATTTTTTGTATTTGGCTCATTATTTTTTGGATATGATGATCTTGACTTTTGTTATGGTGCATGCTTGTTTCTCATATTATGATCTATGTTTCATTTGTGTTAATTCTCATGCCATTATTAATAATTGGAAGAATTTCTTACTATACATGATTATGAATCGTGATATTTATTTTGCGGAGATATGTATTTTTATTGCTCTTGATAAATTGGTTATTGCTTTCATAGTCACATGTATTACTTGATAACATATATCTTCTTTGGGTTATGATTCTCTTTAATCATGATATTTCTTTAGTGGGCAAAGGTATTTTATTTGTTCATAATAATTTGAATATATCTTTCTTGATCACATGTATATTCTTTAGGTGTTGCTTATCTTAAGGTTCCAGTTACCTGATTGATACAATTCAGTAGATGGGTATTGTTGATACTAAAAATTATCTTCCTACGTGGACCAATCATAAGTGAACACTTGTCCTCCGAGGTGGCCAAAATCCTAGTCAGCAGATAGTATCCTAACACTCGTGCTGACTAACATAAGGAAGGCCAACCATTAAGATCACTGAAGCGTCACCATACCAAGGGTCATACTACATATGGTTTATACAACCAATCATCACATTCAATATGTATGGATGTAAATGCTTAAATGTATAAAAGCATTCCATCCCTTGGAATTCCAACCCTTGCCTCCAGATCACTATAATTACGTTGTATACCTTTCATTAAGGGCACGGTAGAACGGATTCTAGGATATTCTTATTTACAAGAGTACCTAACTTTCTGTAACCTCTTAAATCAATACAATAACAGTGGTCGTAGGCTATCTTACATAGCTAAACCATTTTAAAAACTCTCTATCTTTTTATTTACCATTGCAATTCTATATTTTATCTCTGATTATAAAATTGGATCCAGTACAGTTTTTTACATCAAAAGATTGGCACTGTCTGTGGGAACGTGTTTCTAATTGTCGTTCTCACTCTCATATACCCTTGTTCAAGGAAAGATGAATGACCATGAGTCTAGTTCCAAAAATGAAGGTAACACACCTATTCCATCTGCTCAGCCTATGGCAACAGACCTAACTGGAATCCTTGCTAGTATTTCCAAAGGACAAGAATCCATGCAGGAAACGGTGAGGCAATTGGCTCAATCATTACAAATTAGGTCTACATCCCTTTCTCGGAAAAAAAGGCCCCCTCTTCCAAAAGAGAAATGTCGCCTCCACCTCCAAGATCCATCATATATGATTATTCTAGATCTTCACGAGATACGTCTTATCGTCGTGTAGCAAGTTCATCACTCAGGTCCACAGAACCCTATGATATCTATTATTTTTTTCCTGAAAGGCCAAGTGTCTTGGAAAGGCTAAGTAGAGCTTACCCCTTTGACTGTTTGGGTCCTCGAGCAAATAAAAAAAACTAGAGCATTATCTATGAATACTTATGTGATAACCCGCCATCCGTAATAGGGGGTGGCCAGCCCGATACTCCAAAATAACGGAATCATGGATGGAATCATTCTCAGCATCACAACAAAAGAAAAAGTATACGGGATTACCACTCCTTATTTCAGAAAAACGGGTTGCCAAAAATTTTGGTTTTAAAGTTAAGAAAAGAAAACAACTTAACAACCCAATAAAAAGAAAGTGGAAATCTAGAGGAAATTATATTACATACCCAGAAATGTACAATAAGGGACCGAATATGATGTCGGTCACAGACACACACAGTAATATTAAACAAGTTCAAATAATTACATAATACATTACATTAATCAATTACAAAAGCTTGGGCCTCTCGCCCGAGTAAAAAGAAACCGATCCTGACTAGAGTGTAAGAATGACGGCGTCTATTTCAAAATGTCCCGTAATACACGCAAAGCATCACGGCTCGCCAAAGACACCGGGATAGGAAGTCAGATCAGGCATCCTTGCGGCGGAGATGCATGCACAACAAGAAATATGAACGGGTCAGGGCCCGGTTCAATATGATTCCCAGATGAATAAAAAGTATGACAGTTATGAATGATAAATCATGATGAAAGAGAAATAAGAATCTACCTACACAATTTAAAACATAAGCTAAGTAGGAAAATAAAATGAGTAACATTAATATAAAACTTTTATCATATGCGCTAATTATCTCATATATCTTTTCCTTATTAGGACGTATATATATAATCATAATCTTATGCTCTTTATGGCGTTTTTATCTCAATTTTACCTTTTGTAAAAATCCTTTCCTTATCAGGAAAACAGTCATTTTCAAATGCTCTTTGTGGCATTTTAATGTGCTCTTTGTGTCAATTCACTATGATGTTTATGGCATATATAATCCATCAAGTCCCACTTGATTATGAATAGTTATATTTATATACATATAACGATTCTAAGACTGCCCGTCCGGGTTTCCCCACTGTGCGCGCCCCTAAATGACCATCATCTTCCAGGGCCTACCATTAACACAACCTGGGCACCTATAACGCAAAACGTCGGGAAGCGGCCATGTCCCTGCGGGATAGTCAAGACCACACCCGGAATCTCCTACCCATCGCAGAAAATATATAACAACAAATGCTCACATGGCCTAGGACTATATCCACCCTGCATTCATTAGTCAGGGGGCTTCACCTCACGCGCGAACTTCCCTTATGATGTCATTTAGAGAGGTGTGTTTAAACCATTTTATTTACCATTTTCAAAAATTAAGTAAATTATCATTTACCATATCCATGATTAGGTAAATTATCATTTACCATCATCATTACCATTTCCATTTCATTTACAATCCCATTTACATTTTCATATGTATGTTTCATTATAGGAAACCATAATCATTTACATTATTGTAAATAATTCACCTTATCATCCGGAGCCATACGATAAATTATATCGTTACTACAACTTCAAAGGAGTAAATAAACTCTTAATTATCTCCAGACATTTGGGGGTATTACTTTAAAACCCCAATGCTATCATACCTCAAAGTAATGAATAAACTTTCAATTCATTCTCCTAACACACTTTATGGTGTTATTATAAACCATCAAGGATAACATAGCTCAATGGAGCCTCTAAATTCTCCCAAACATAGCAGCACGACTCCTAGTTTAATAATAATCAACTAGAAGAAAAAATGCCCTAACATCAATTGGCATGTCCTCGAAAAAACCCCATATACGCACTTCTATTCTAGGGTAGCTTCCCTAACTCATTTAGAACTCTAGGACTCTAAGTTTACTTCATACAAGAAGGTTCCTAGGTCCTAAGCCTAAATAAAAGCATAAAAATTGAGTTAGAAAAATCAACTCAAAAACAGCATGATTCCAAATCGATTCGCCCTAGGGCCGAATGGATTTGGCCTAGCGAATCGATTCGCCCAATCAGCGAATCGATTCGCCCAATCAGGGAATCAGTTCGGACATCAAGACCTGGTATTCTGCAACTGCCGAATCGATTCGGCCTTAACTCGAATCGATTCGGGTACCTATACCTGGGTAACTGACTCTTAGCGAATCGATTCACCCCAAGGGCCGAATCGATTCGGTCCTGCGATTTTGCCAAGAATGGATACGAAGGGTTATGAACCCTAATTTCTCCAAACCCCAAGTCTCTTCATTCTTATACACATCCAACAACATTAATCTACCCCAAAATATCCTACATGATGTATAACCACTATAATCCCTAATTTTACCATCAAAAACTAAGATTAGGGTTAAATCACCACAAATTTCATTTTTGATCCATAAATGTAAATACACAACTATCACACAAATTATTCATCTTAAATCATATATTAGCACGTAGAAAACTTGCCTTAGGGTTAATATCTTAGATTTCTTTTGGGTAGAGGCAATCCAAGCTCCAATCTCTCTCTCTTCTCTCTCCACTTTTCTCTTCCTCTCTCTTTCTCTCTCTATGTTTTAAGACATTAAATGAGGAAATGAAATAAGGGGCAAGACTTAAAATCGTGGCTTAAGTCTAAAGTCTCCAACTTAAGTGGTTAATACCACATTAAATTGACTCCCAAATACGCGTTTAAGTTAAAACCATGTAAAAGTGCCCGGAACCCAAAAATACAATATGGCACTTATTTTGACTGTCTCTGACATTCCGGGACTAACTGCACCCTCTAAACTGGCATCCGGAAATTTTACAAATTTATTTCGAATTCCAATTTCATTTAAACCGTAATGTCATTTAAAAATACATGACACTATAAAACATGTAACCTGATGATATCTACTTTCATATACAGTAAATATGCATCAATCTAGTAAATATTAACTTCTAACTCATAAATTAATATTTACTCCAGTTCCCAACTTTTTATATAATTACCTCATGCGGTAAATTAATATAAAATTGGCCTCCCAAAAGCAGGGGTTGTTACATACTCCCCCCTTATGAGGGAATTTTGCCCTCAAAATTCGGGCATACCCTATATGCATAAAGGGTATACTATCTTAAACTATCATTCCATCACTCTCCACAACCCCTCATTATTGTGGCGTCCCATAATGGACTCGGACTAAGGTCGTCCTATCGATCTCAGTCTACATTCTTTTGGCTTTGGCATAACACAAAGCGTTCCTCACAAACTATCAATTCTAACTTCCTACGGTGGAAGGTGATAACCATGCGATTCGGCATAAATAGTCTTACAACTTGAATCGCGTTACATCACACTTCAGGGGTACCCACACCAACGCTAAATGGCTTAATCCCAACACTACTCAACTTTTCCCGCATAGGTGTAGCCCTTCTAGCATAAGGCTTAAAAGCCCAATCACTAAAGAAATGTTCCAGGACCGCTTCGAGTCCAAGGAACCAATTGTTCGCTGACCTCTTCCAACGAGTATGAAAATTCTCAAACGGCTACACGAGGCCACTCACGGTGCCATACCTTAGGAAATGATTCAAATTCTAGTACGGAAAATTTCCCTCCAATCATCCATCCACTTTAGGGTGGCAAGATAAACGCCATTTCCATACGGTTTCCATTTTTTCATGGAATCCATACCGAACCTTCGACCTGAAAATATAGTCTCGGTCTACCCCCAATGTTAGGCACTTCACACGGCTTTACCACCACTCCATAAAGAAGCGGGCGTACTCTTCTACATATCGTCCGCCCGCAATGGTCAAAAAAGTAACAGTTTGGTCAAACAATCAACAATTTTCTCAAATAGGATCATGACCAATTTGGTGTCGACAATTCAAAGAAAACATCTTTGAATATACCCTTCTTCGCTCCACCGCTACTCTCTTCACACGAGTAGGTGAAATGGTCAATCATAGACCGGAATGCTCTCGCTACAAAGTCTTCCGAGTCATACTCATTTCATTTGGCTTTCCATGCCAACACAAATATCTCCGACGGGTTTCTTACTCGACGCATCTACTACCCCAATCGCATTTCCTGAGCGAATGAGAATATCCAATTGATAGTTCTTTAAGAACTCCAAACACCAACTCGATTTTTCCCACGACGTACTTCAACCACTTGTTTCTCTCGAGAAAGACTAAATTTCCCTTCCCAGGAAGTAGTGCCTCCATTCCTTTAAGGCGATTTCCATCGCAACGAATTCTAATTCAAGCGTGGGATAATACTCCCTACAAGTTTAAGCTTGTGAGATGCATAGACAATGGGTCCATGTTCCAGTATTATTACTTCTCACTCCTGGTAGAGACTTATTCATTCAATTCACCCCCAAACTTAACCACACGAACTCGGGAGTGAAAGTCAATTCATCCATTTTAACTCCCCAGAAGTTAAGTTACCAATGTAACACTTTAACTATGAGAGGTATCATCTCCTTCGGTCTATCCTTCTAAATTTCTCGAGATTCCATACTTTTCATTCCTAGGGATCTAACCCCCCCTTAGAGTTAACCCACGACATATTTGTGGTCAACTCCCTATAATCTTCCTAAATTAACATTACATGCCCTAATGTCCTTACGTCCTAATAATTCTAAGGTCTAACAATACATATCCTATCTAAGTCGTATACATATAATATTAAGTATATCCCTAGTGTCCAAGACCAATCTCAACTTTCGACATTCGCTCGGTTTCATGAGTGGGACGTCTCGCCGAAGCGAAATCCAAACAAGGAACCCTCCCGTTACACTACTACCTCGCATCGTCGGTCATCAAGATGTGACGGTCTAAGACACATAACTGGGATCGGTAAATTTTTTTACTTACAATTCTACTAATAAAATTCCACTTCTATATATATTACCATTGCATCTTTAAAGATTCAATTAATCAGACATTCACTTTCTATGAAGTCTTACAAATTTTATCCCATAACATATATATACATCTTTTCAAATAGCCTTCTTATCAAGGCATAACCCGAAGTCTCAATTCGACTTCATATCTCAGTCTCCCTCGCATCGATCAGAGCAGAGAACTATATACAGTGCTTCTATCTCGCACTTTAATAGCCCTTAATCACTCTTCTACGTGATTCTCGGCTAAACCTTTCAACCCATCTCTTTACCAACAAAATAAAATAAAATAAAATGGAATGAACTAAAAGAAGAAAGAGCAGCATCTCTCCACTTCCAACGTCGTTGAGGTTCACGCGTGGAGCGTCCCGCAAAAGCGAAATCCAAACAAGGAACCCCTCCTATGCATTACTACTCAACTTGTTGGTCGTGGAGATAAGGCATACCAATCACATATAATGCAAACAAGCAAACAAACACACATGCAAGATAACACGGCAAGTAATAAAAACCTCCTACTACCTCAACCACCCCTATAAAGTCTCAACCTGTATCCAGGAGAGATATTATAGAACAACTAGTTCCATCCTAAAACTAGAAATAAGATAGCCTCACAATCTATTTGCTTGCTATCACCCCAATCAAACCAATATACCTTTACTTGTATAGTACCCATCATACAAGTAGTACATAACGTACATAGTATTTAAAAATTACTCGCTTCATAACGAGTGAGGGAAAATATGAAACTTCCCTACCATGGAAGTCATATAATTACTCTATTTATAGTAGCGTCGAAACTACCACAAACTCAATATACACACCCGAATCTATAGTAGACACAATACTACAAAATCTTATCATGGGGAATACACCACCCACTACTAAGGTGGAATTCCCATCAACATTTTATGCCAATCACTCCGGGTCCATACCAATGGTTCTCAGACTCCATATTCGAGTCTTATACGAACTAACATTACTTCCATCAACTCCCCAGCTAGGCACTGTATTCTTGCCCTTGTTCTCCAAATCAGCATAGTGAAGACGCGTGGTTCTTCCACGACATAACCATTATTCCGCCCCTAACTGCCAAACAATTATCCACGCAGTCCCTCTTACTTTCTCAGTAAAAGAGAACACTTTCTCGGCCTCCTCTTCCTCAGTTCAATGAAACCTCCCTAGGCGGAGGTCCACCAATGGGGTTTCATGATCACTGCTCCATCAGAAGTGTTAACGATACTTATTCTGGATCCTATCATTCCATTTGAGGGATCTTCCGTATATCTACCTTTCTTTAGTGTACGATCTCCCTAATCGCACCACTCTTTATTCACATGTCGGCCTCTGACCGAGCCTCGCGTGAACATTTGAGGATCTACCTTCTCCTCCTTTCAGTTATCCTAGAGAAACTTATTATAGAAAGTATCTACCGGGTTTCTTCATGGGCAAAACTTTCAGCACTCACGAATATGGTGACCACATTCTCACCATCTCAACACCACTCCTACGGGTGAAGTATTCTCCTCTAGCCTACTTCTGGGCACTTCTCCACTTCAATTTAACATCGCTTGAAATCTCAAGCTTAGTACCACCCTCTACTTCTAGCGGTAATTGGAAAACTAGATCTATCGTAATTAGTAGTCGCAGTAGAAAAATATGAAAATGCTACAAAAAAGGGAGCGACCTCTAAAGCAGTCCTCGTCCCCGACCACAATTCGCAGTTCTTAGTAATTCCATCTAATGACGCCTTCACAACAACCTTCCCTGGCGCCCTTCTTCAATCGGCCTACTACTCCCACACGGATGCGCAAAAGATTCTATAGGTTCTACCTCGTGGCAGAAGAACGAGATCTCACAAGAGAAATCAACGATCTTAATCCTAAAGCTCTAAGTCAAATAAAAAACAACACTGAAGACGTAACGCGTTCACACAGATTCCTAAGGACTCTAGAACCTGATGCTCTGATAGCATCTGTGACAACCCTCCATCCGAAATAGGGGGTGGCCAGCCCGATACTCCAAAATAACGGAATCATGGATGGAATCATTCTTAGCATCACAACAAAAGAAGAAGTATACGGGATAACCACTCCTTATTTCAGAAAAACGGGTTGCCAAAAATTTTGGTTTTAAAGTTAAGAAAAGAAAACAACTTAACAACCCAATAAAAAGAAAGTGGAAATCCAAAGGAAATTATATTACATACCCATAAATGTACAATAAGGGACCGAATATGCTGTCGGTCACAGGCACATACAATAATATTAAACAAGTTCAAATAATTACATAATACATTACATTAATCAATTACAAAAGCTTCGGCCTCTCGCCTGAGTAAAAAGAAACTGATCCTCACTAGAGTGCGAGAATGACGGCGTCTATTTCAAAATGTCCCGTAATAACCGCAAATCATCACGACTCGCCAAAGACACCGAGATAGGAAGTCAGATCAGGCATCCTTGCGGCGGAGTACCTGAGCGGATACAAGATGCATGCACAATAAGAAATATGAACGGGTCAGGGCCCGGTTCTATATGATTCCCAGATGAACAAAAAGTATGACAGTTATGAATGATAAATCATGATGAAAGAGAAATAAGAATCTACCTACACAATTTAAAACATAAGCTAAGCAGGAAAATAAAATGAGTAACATTAATCTAAAACTTTTATCATATGCACCAATTATCTCATATATCTTTTCATTATCAGGACGTATATATATAATCACAATCTAATGCTCTTTATGGCATTTTTATCTCAATTTTACCTTTTGTAAAAATCCTTTCCTTATCAGAAAAATAGTCATTTTCAAATGCTCTTTGTGGCATTTTAATGTGCTCTTTGTGTCACTTCACTATGCTCTTTATGGCATATATAATCCATCAAGTCCCACTTGATTATGAATAGTTATATTTATATACATATAACGATTCTAAGAATGCCCGTTCAGGTTTCCCCCCCTGTGCGCGCCCCTAAATGACCATCATCTTCCAGGGCCTACCATTAAGACAACCTGGGCAGCTATAATGCAAAACGTCGAAAAGCGGCCATGTGCCTGCGGGATAGTCAAGAACACACCCAGAATCTCCTACCCATCGCAGAAAATATATAACAACAAACGCTCACATGGCCTAGGACTATATCCACCATGCATTCATTAGTCAGGGGGCTTCACCTCACGCGCGAACTTCCCTTATGATGTCATTTAGAGAGGTGTGGTTAAACCATTTTATTTACCATTTTCAAAAATTAAGTAAATTATCATTTACCATATCCATAATTAAGTAAATTATCATTTACCATCATCATTACCATTTCCATTTCATTTACAATCCCATTTACATTTTCATATGTATGTTTCATTATAGGAAACCATAATCATTTACATTATTGTAAATAATTCACCTTATCATCCGGAGCCATACGATAAATTATATCGTTACTACAACTTCAAAGGAGTAAATAAACACTTAATTATCTCCAAACATTTGGGGGTATTACTTTAAAACCCCAATGCTATCATACCTCAAAGTAATGAATAAACTTTCGATTCATTCTCCCAACACACTTTTATGGTGTTTTTATAAACCATCAAGGCTAACATGGCTCAATGGAGCCTATAAATTCTCCCAAACATAGCACTACGGCTCCTAGTTTAATAATAATCAACTAGAAGAAAAAATGCCCTAACATCAATTGGCATATCCTCGGAAAAACCCTATATACGCACTTATATTCTAGGGTAGCTTTCCCAACTCATTTAGAACTCTAGGACTCTAAGTTTACTTCATACAAGAAGGTTCCTAGGTCCTAAGCCTAAAGAAAAGCATAAAAAATGAGTTAGAAAAATCAACTCAAAAATATCCTGATTCCAAATTGATTCGCCCTAGGGCCGAATCGATTCGGCCTAGCGAATCGGTTCGGACAACAAGACCTGGGATTCTGCAACTGCCAAATCGATTCAGCCTTAACCCGAATCGATTCGGGTACCTAGACCTGGGAAACTGACTCTTAGCGAATCAATTCGCCCCAAGGGCCGAATCGATTCGGTCCTGCGATTTTGCCAAGAATGGCTACGAAGGGTTATGAATCCTAATTTCTCCAAAACCCAAGTCTCTTCATTCTTATACACATCCAACAACATTAATCTACCCCAAAACATCCTACATGATGTATAACCACTATAATCCCTAATTTTACCATCAAAAACTAAGATTAGGGTTAAATCACCACAAATTTCATTTTTGATCCATAAATGTAAATACACAACTATCACACAAATTATTCATCTTAAATCATATATTAGCAAGTAGAAAACTTTCCTTAGGGTTGATATCTCAGATTTCTTTTGGGTAGAAGCAATCCAAGCTCCAATCTCTCTCTTCTCTCTCCACTTTTCTCTTCCTCTCTCTTTCTCTCTATGTTTTAAGACATGAAATGAGGAAATGAAATAAGGGGCAAGACTTAAAATCGTGACTTAAGTCTAAAGTCTCCAACTTAATTGGTTAATACCCCATTAAAATGACTCCCAAATACGCGTTTAAGTTAAAACCAGGTAAAAGTGCCCGGAACCCAAAAATACAATATGGCACTTATTTTGACTGTCTCTGACATTCCGGGACTAACTACACCCTCTAAACTGGCATCCGAAAATTTTACAAATTTATTTCGAGTTCTAATTTCATTTAAACCGTAATTTCATTTAAAAATACATGACACTATAAAACATGTAACCTGATGATATCTACTTTCATATACAGTAAATATGCATCAATCTAGTAAATATTAACTTCTAACTCATAAATTAATATTTACTCCAGTTCCCAACATTTTATATAATTACCTCATGCGGTAAATTAATATAAAATTGGCTCCCTAAAAGTGAGGGTTGTTATAACTCAACATCCAGCCGACCAACATAAGGTTTTGGTCAGATCTAGATCAAGCGTCTGAAGATCTGTACGCGCCGAGCAGACCTCTCAGGAAGAGATTTCAGTGCAGACACATGGTCGAAATTGCCGAGCTTCTTCGCATAGATCTGATGCAGGTAATCCTTCATGAAAAGGCTCGATTCAAAGATTGGAAGATTGGCTAGGTGAAATGGCAAAAGCAAAGAATCCTTTACAACGGAGCTTCATTAAAGGATCTCTTTTTATTCGAGAAATTTTGGATTTTCCTACTCCATATATGTTTAAAGCTCATGTGGTTACGCCCAAATATGATGGTAAAACTAACCCAGTTCTCCACATCGAGCAATATCAAGTTGCAGTTGATATTTATTCAGTTCCTGATGAAATTGGGTGCGGGGCATTTTTAAGTACCATCACGGGTTCAACCCAAATATGGTACAGTAACCTGCCCAGAGGATAAATTACCAACTTCAATCAGCTTGTTGAGCTTTTCATTAGCAACTTTTATTTCGGAGGTAAGCCAGTGAAAAGAGTATCTCATTTTTTGAGTGTAAGGCAACGAGTGGGGGAAAGTACCAAGGAATACATTACGCATTTTAACAATGAGAAATTGGAGGTGATTGATTATGAGGAAAAAACCTCCATCACTGCTCATATGAGTGGCTTACTTCCCGAGAAACTATACTATACTCTGGCCAAAGATCCTCCTAAAACTATGGTTGGACTCATGGCGAAAGCATGAAAAATAATGAACGCCGAGGAGGTGATGGCCGGAATCTAGCAACAAAGCCTGATACGAAGCCCGGGAAGAATGAACAGAAGGAGCAGAAGTCGAAAAAAGAGGACAAGATCAAAAAATACGAAATATATACTCCATTGAGTGTTAGCATCCACCATATCCTAGAGGAAATCAAGAACAATAAGGATTTGCGATGGCCTGAAAAGTTGAGGGTACCCCCTAACAAGAGGGATAAATCCAAATATTGTGAATTCCATAAGGATCGTGGTCATACAATGGATAAAGTACCCCAAAGACAATGGGAGTTCGATCGATATTATGTTTTATCATTACTTTCAGAGTTTGTACATGAAGCTCAACCAACTAGAGCCCTACCATAGACCATTAATAGTTTGTTCTAGTTAAAAATTTTACCCTCTTAGGACGATCAACATAGAAGTGTTGTTCGAAACCTGGGTTGTAAGTTGTATAGAGAAAAAATGCTTCTTCGTGATGGATAAAAAAGTACAATCTGCTTATAATGTGATCATCAACAGAGTAGGGTTGAAGAAGTTTGAAGTAGTACCGTCAATAGTCCATCAATGCACAAAGTTTCCAACTCGTGTTGGGGTAGGTGTTATGAAAGGTGACCAAATGGTGGCCAGAGAGAGTTACTACTCATCAACCGAGCAAGAGAACCTGATTGAATTGAAGAACAAAACTATAACTTACCAGGTGGATACTACTGAGATTAATGGTGAATCTGAAGTTCGAACCTTATATCCATGAGATGAAATAGAGTTAATCAAGGGACAGATTGTGAAAGCTACTGAAAGCATTATCCTGGACAATGACAAACTAGAAACAACTACACAAATCGGCTTAACACTAGATCCAATCTTTAAACAGGAATTGATTATGTTTGAGGCAGTGGAGAAATGTATATGTTTGGAGATGAGGATATGCTTGGTATTGATCCCAATTTCCTTGTTATGAACTCCACATCTGTAAGGATGCTAAGCCGATCAAGTAGAGACGCAGGGTGTTCAGTCCCGAAAAGAATCAAGTTATCCAAGAAAAAGTCAAGAAACTCTAAAAAGCCTAGTTTATTGAAGATTTGATGTATCCACATAGGTTGGCCAACATTGTTATGGTCAAGAACAACAATGATAAATGGAGGATGTGCGTATATTTCACTGATTTAAATAAAGCTTGCCCAAAAGACCATTTTTTCTTGCCTGTAATTGATCAATTGGTAGATGTTACATCGGGACATGAGCTTTTAAGCTTCATGGATGCCTATTCTGGTTATAACCAGATAAAAACAAAACCATAAGATAGGGAAATCACAGCTTTTATCACCAACTGAAAAACTTATTGCTACAATGTAATGTCATTTGGGCTTAAGGACGCTGAGGCGACGTACCAAAGGTTGGTGGAGAAATTATTTGAAGAGAAGATAGGCAGGAACATGGAGGTTTATGTGGATGATATATTAGCAAAGAGAGAAAAATCCTCATATCATATCGCCGACCTCAGTCTGACTTTTGATCAGTTCAAAAAGCATCAGATGAAGCTGAATCTGACTAAGTGTGTGTTCGGAGTACAAGAAAGGATGTTCCACGACTTCATAGTTAATCAAAGGGGAATTGAGGCTAATCCAACAAAAATAAAATCTTTAATTGAAATGAAGTCACCGACTTGCAAGAAAGACATAAAAAGGCTCACTGGAAAAGTGGAAACTTTAAACAAATTTGTTTCCCAAGCAACAGACAGGTGCTTATCATTTTTCAAGGTGTTGAGAAAGACTTTTGAGTGGAATACAGAATATGAAGAAGCATTCCAGGAGTTAAAAAAGTATTTAGGATCACCTCCTTTGTTATCTCGACCAGTTTTGGGAGAAAATTTGAACTTATATTTAGTTGTTTCTGAGTCAGCAGTGAGCTCGGCCTTGGCCAGACAGGATAATGGAATCCAAAAACAAGTTTACTACACTAGTAAAGCATTCATAGGAGACAAAATCAGGTACCTATGTTTGGAAAAATTAGACCTAGCACTTATTAAGGCTTCGGGGCGTATGAAACCTTACTTCCAAGCGCATACTATAGTTGTGTATACTGATCTCCCTCTTCGGTAAGCACTCCACAAGCCTGAGAAGTCAATAAGATTAATGTACTAGGTGGTAGAATTGGGAGAGTATGACATTTTCTACGAACCAAGAACTTCATTTAAAGGCCAACCTTTCGCAGATTTTATTGTTGAATTTATTTATTCAGAGGTTCCCGACCAATAAAATTTACTTAGCGAGAAGACTTCGAAAGAAGAGAGCTCAGGAAAAAGCAAGATGAAATTGATGTCGATCCACCTGAGTCATCCAGAATTCAAGAAATAGCCTAAAAATATGCGGTGTCGAGTAAGAAGATATTCTAGAATGGGTTATTAACAACATATAGTTTCAATAGTGATGTCCCGTTATAGAATTTATACGTGAATGGATCTTCATGTGCTACTAGCAGTGGAGCAGGTACAATACTTAGTACTCCTGATGATATTGATATTGAATATTCTCTCAAGTTTCAGTTTAAATCATCAAACAAAGAGGCATAATACGAAGCCTTGATAGTTGGGCTGAACTTAGCTCATTCATTAGGCGCCGAGCAAGTAGTGGCCACAGTGATTCACAAATAGTTGTTAACCAATCACTTTATGTATATTAATTCAAAGAAGAATTGATGACCGAGTATCTTGCTAAGACCATGGAAGTTATTTCCAAGTTTCCTGCCATCTATATGAATAGAATTCCAAGAGTAGCAAATTCTCGAGTTGATGCCCTTGCTCGGCTAGCGTCAACAATAAGAATTAAGCTCAGAAGAACAATCCCAATAGAAATCTTGGTTAATGGGAGTATTGATGAGGACCTGATGGTTAGTTTAGTTTCTTTAGATTTGGGTCCAACCTGGATGGATCCCATCAAAGCTTATATTGAAGATGGAACCCTACCATCTGATCCTAAAGAGGCCA
This sequence comes from Sambucus nigra, assembly GCA_949130495.1. Classification (NCBI taxonomy): domain Eukaryota; kingdom Viridiplantae; phylum Streptophyta; class Magnoliopsida; order Dipsacales; family Adoxaceae; genus Sambucus; species Sambucus nigra. The sequence continues at coordinate 386,547,501 of OX422218.1, read as the reverse complement.
AAACTCTTCGATATAAAGCAGCGAGATATGTTAGACAAAGGAGTTTTATACAGAATGGGATTGATGATTTCCTTGAAGCATTGTGCTCAACCAATAGAGCTAAAAGATTTTATCAAAGAAGTGCACGAAGGTTCTTATGGAGATCATTCCTCTGGACGATCATTGCTCTAACGAATTAACACTTACGGACACTACTGGTCGACTATAAGGGCAGATTGTACAGCCTTTGTGAGAAAGTGTGATAAGTGATAGAGATACTCTTCCATTCATAAAACACCTAATTATGCTTTAACACCAATAAATTCACCTTGGTTGTTCACTATTTGGGGAATTGACTTGGTCAGTCCACTATCGACCAGCAAAGGCAAGTTCAAATATTTAGTTATTGTTGTTGATTATTTCACTAAATGGGTGGAGGCAGAGCCATTAGTTGATATGCCTTATGAGAAAGTATATCAGTTCATCTGGAAGAATATAATCTGTCGATATGGTTTACCATATGCTTTCATTACAGATCATGGCATCCAGTTCGACAACGAGGAGTTTGAAGCATACTGTGTCCAGTCCAAAATCCTGAAACTGCATTCTGCACCAGGCCATCCTCAAAGTAATGGTCAAATAAATAAACAAACAGAACTTTGTTGAACAGACTAACAAAGAGACTTTATAATACTAAGGGAAACTAGATTAATGAGTTATATTTTATTCTTTGGGCTTACAGAACAATGCCAAGAATCGCAACTGGAGAGACACCATGCATGCTTGTGTTTGGGACTGAAGCCACGGTACCAATCGAGATTGGCCTACCAACCCACATAGTACTGAATTTTTATTCTCTAATTAGTGATTTGATTAAGCGATTAGATCTCGACATGTTAGAGGAAGTACGAGAAGATGTTGCTCTGAGAAATACTGCATACTGCTCGCTTTTATAATAAAAGGGTCAAGTCGACCAACCTGAAAGAGGGTGATTATGTTCTTAAGAAATTTATCAAGAAGAATAAAAAGATTAAAGCCAATTGGCATGGCCCATGTTGCATATCAGTTGTATTCCGACCAGGGACCTGTCGGATAGAGACTTTGGATGGTGAGGAATTAAAAAATCCCTGGAATACCGAGCACCTTCGAAAGTATTATCACTAATTCAAAGGATTGCCATTATTGTATTTCTTTTGCTTTTATTTGAGTATCAATAAAATGTTGATTTCAGTCCCTTCAAGTTTTTGATTTTTTCGGAGTATGGTGATCATATACATCCCTCGGAATAGAAATAACCCAGTACATATGTCTCTTGGTCTTCACCTCCGACCAAGTCAAAACAGGATTACAATCCTCAACACTTGGTCTACAACAAAAATAATAATCGATCAAGTTAAAATAGGATTAGAATCCTCAGCACTTGGTCGGCAATAAAAATTTACTTCATGTATCACTTCATAAAAATAAATCACGAATAAGAGGTTGCTTAATTCATGTATGATTTTGTATAAACAATTCAAGAACAAGAAGTTGGTAAAACTTCGTATAAAACACAAACAGTTACAAACAAGTTTTACAAGACTAAATTAAATGCAAGAAGTCATGTAAAAATTCCTAAATACAGGAATATAAACAATATTCCTCATACACTTGGTCACCACTGATAAATAACGCAAAATTTGGATTAATATATCTAAATGCATTAGTAGAATTAATGTCATTACAATCACAAGTTAACTGATTGATTAAAATAATCATAAGTTAACAAAACAAACATATGGATTTTCATTCATAATTGTATTACATTAAAATGAATAACAAACTATAGGTAAAATCATTCAACTGTACATTTGCCTTCAACTTTGGATGTCGGATCATCCAATATATAGGGAGAGTTGATAAAGTTGAAGTCTTCCAACATTCTTCTGTTTTTATTTCTTAGGGCGTTAATCAGGTGTGAAGGATGAACTATTTCATGAACATCATGGAGACCGTAATCTCCCAAGTATTTAGTGATTAATCATTGAGATATGGCGTCAGGACAAATCTATGATTTACCCAGCTTGAAAGGAGGCTTGTCACAATTTAGTAGACCAGGTTCATTCTAATACCACAGTTTGTTGTTCCGATCGTGCTTCAATAAAGTTAGACAATTGGACCATCCCCGCATGTACCCTTCATCATGACTCTAGGTAAGATGATCATCAATATGACCCAAAGCTTTATTATAACCCTCCACCCACACCTCTAGGGGCTGTTTGTGAAATTGAAAGGTTAACCGCTCAACTTGTTATTGAAGTTTCTTCAAAACATTATCCTCCACCTTCAATTTTGTGGATTGGTCGACAATGGCTCTATCTTTAGCTTCTAGCTTTGAGGACAAGTCGGCAATAGCTTGGTTCTTTAGTTTTAGCTGGACAGCCTGATCAGCTAAGGTTTTCTTGGTCCTAGCCTCCTCAACAGTTAGTCGTCTCATTCTTGATTGCCTAGAGGATTGTCCAGGGTTGGATTTCTTTAGAGTCTCAAGTTTCTCCGCGAGCTTAGCATTATTTTTCTCTAAAAAGGAAGCCCCTTCATCAGCACCAGTAACAGAAGATTGATTTAACATATCAAGCTCATTTTGAAGTCTATTATTTTCTTCTTCCAGGAGCTTAGCAATTTCTCAGGCTTCATCTACCTCTTTGTTCAGCAAGAATTCCTTTTTTTGTAGGTAGAAGCATATTTTTCAAGTTTATCATCAAAACCCCATTCTTCGCTTAATGCCTTGTATTTGGCTTCATAGCTAGCATGCAGTAACGCTTTGATTTTATTATAGTCCACCTGTAAATCTTCATTCATCTCAAAGTATGCAACATTGTTGGCTACAGCCCGATCAAGAAGAAATTTGAGATAGGTGTATGCATCCCTTGCTTGATCAAAAGCGTCTGCACCGAGCAATTGTGTTAATTCTTTATATGTCAAATCCAAGTGGTTAGCTTTGAACAGATTATTGCAACGTTTGAGCAGGTCAGAGTCAGTGGAGGTAATTTATTCCATCTTAGTAATAAACTAGAAAGATAAAGTAGCACTTGATCAATAATAAAAGGAGGCAGAATAGTGACTAAGTCTCAAAAGGTGGCAAGTAATCGAAGAAGTTCTTTCATTGATAAATGTCAACGTTACAAGTACATAAGAACAAGAAAAAAGAAAACAAAAGAAAGGTGCAAAATATAAAAACCAGAAGCCAAACAAGTCTACCCATTCTTATCATTATGAGCTTCGGGTTTTATACCCTAGTCGACATGAGGGGAAGTTGAATCAATAGGAGAAGTATCTTGGTTGGTTGAGGGAACACTAGGCTCAATGGCCAAAGAGGATTCTCTTCAACCTGCATCATCATCAAGATTAGGGGGAATCTTGGATTGTGCCTCAGAAATAGCTCTAAGTCTTTAGCAGTGCCAACTTCCTTCAAAGTTATCGACTAACCTTCCTTAAAGAATTTCTTCTTGGCATGGGCAGAAGTTGCAGAGATGGCCTTATCCCAGACCTTGTTGAAGGAATCATATCTGATTTTCTTTCTCTTGGCCTTCTCAACAATAAGGTCAGCAGATAGTTTGACTACTTTCTCTTCAGCAGCCTTTGTCCTGCGCTCAGCTTGAGTAGAGGTATAAGTAGAAACATTCAAGGTTTCCTCAAATTATTACCGTGCTTTTTCGGTAGCCACAATCTTCTCCTCACAAGACTTCTGATGTATCTACAAAGCATGTTTGGACTCCTCCAGGGATTTCCAAAGACCCTCAAAGGCCTCCTCTACTTCTTTCGGAGAAGAACGTAGCTGATCGTCTTTCTTCAGCATTTAGTTGTAATCAACCTAGAACTGTAAGAAAAAATCCAAGTCAATGCAAATCAAAGAAGATATGAACAATATCCGACCAATTTCAAATATGAAAACTTACCAAGGCTAAACTTTGAGTAGCCCTCTTTGATAGTTTTGATCGGGGCATGGAGGTAGCAGCAGCTCTATGGTCTGAGAGGGTGCCAACCTTAATCAACTTCATATATAAGCTAGGACTAAAGTTCTACAGATGAGCTAGCAATAGATGGGACCATACCGACTAATCCCTATTGGTCGGCATCAATAAATTTCCCAACCTTCTTATCAGCAAGACCTCTCCTTAGTCTTTTAAGAGGAGACTCATCACCTTGGTTGGCTGGGGGATTCTTAATAGCTTCAACCATTTTTTTGGGGCATTGGTATCAACTGGTTTCTTGGCACCAACATCGGAATCATCCTCCAGAAGGTTGGTAATTTTCCTCTTACCTATACTGACATAAAAGGGGAAGATTCGAATCAAAAGAAGACGAAGTGCTAACTTCGGCACTGATACCAACAGATTCAGTAGCCGAGGAAGTAGACACTAGATCCCTCTCCAAATCAATTACGATTGAAGGCACAACAGCTATTGGGCGAGCTACAAAGGAGGTGATGAAAGTTTTATACTCTAGTAATACAAAAGATTATCGGGGATAATCTTTTCCTGCAATTTGGTTAAGACCCCACAAGAATTTGAGTTCTGCCAAATTCACTTCACCCGTCTTGGGGTAATTTCTCATATGTTCTTCTGTAAAATAGCAATTAGCATATATCAAAAAAGAAATCAGCAAAGAAAGGAGAAGTACTGAAATAATAACCTATCCCATTCCCTGACTGAGGGCACCTGGGACCATGATAGGCCAGTTCATTCTCAAGTGGAGCATGTTGCCAATTCTTGACTATTAAAGCATGACCCAATAATCCTTATTGGAATCAGGAAAATTCAATACTAAAGCCTTATTGACTTATCTGGTTTTCAAGTAATATGTGTTCTGCCCTGCAATAGACCATTTATAGCAGAACATGATCTCTGGAATCCCAATATGTGTTCCATAGATTTCATTTAATCTATTCACACCATTGATAATCCTCCAGGTGTTGGGGGCTACTATTGCTAGAACAATGTCAAGATATTGCCAGAATTAAAGAAGAAAAAGGTTTGGTGCAAAGTTAAAACCACACTAAACAAGGTTGGGATCAAATAACCCTCAACTAAAGAATATGCATCTATAGGTCTAGGGGTTATTTCTACATCAACCCAAGAAGGAATTTTATGTTCTTCCCTAAATTCCCCTAGAGAATGAGCATCAACTATGTAAACCATGGTTCAGAAAGAAGGAAATGAATAAAAACAAAGAGAAAGAAAGAATTCTTACCGAAGATTAAGGATTCAGCAAGAACTATGGAAGGAAAAGACGAACGACGACGAATAATCACGTAAAAAGCTCGAAAAATAGATGCTACAGTTCGAAGATTTGGGGTAAAGAAAAATCTGGAAAAAGCCTCCCATATTTCTATAGGTTGTCTCAAAAATAGCGAACGTAATGATTAAATTTACCAACGATTAAAATTCTGACGGCTTCGTGATGTAGAAGGTGAAAAATACCCATTTACACTTTGGTGGTTCGCTAAAATTCAAATTATTTGCAAAAATGCCATCTTCAAATAGGGCCCGTGAAATTATACAAGTGTGGGAGGTCGGTTTTCGACCAAGCATTATAAAAATACTTCGAGCTACTCCCATAATCAAATGCTCCATACTTTCATGCAAGCGTTAAGCATGGAACATTGGGGGCTTCTGTTGATACCAAAAATTATCTGCCTACGTGGACTAATCAGAAGTGAACACTTGTCCGCCTAGGTGGCCAAAATCCTAGTTAGTAGATAGTATCCCAGTAGCCGTTCCGACCAACATAAGGAAGGCCAACCATCAAGATCAATGAAGTGTCACCATACTAAGGGTCGTACTATACATGGTTTGTACAACCAATCATCACATTCATTATGTATGGATATAAATACTTAAATGTATAAAAGCATTCAATCTCTTAGAATTCCAAACCTTGACCTCTGGGTCATTATAAATATGTTGTATCCCTTTCATCAAGGGAACGGTAGAACAGACTCTGGGATATTCTTATTTACAAAAGTACCTAGCTTTCTGTAACCTTTGAAATCAATACAATAACAGTGGATGTAGGCTTTCTTACATAGATGAACCACTTTAAAAACTCTCTCTCTTTATTTACCATTGCAATTATATATTTTATTGGTGATTATAAAATTGTATCAAGTCTATTTTTTTAAATCAATAGGTATCATCATGCCTTGAGTGCATGTTTTCATTTCAATAACATTAGAGAGAAGATGGTAAAGTTGCCGCTGAAGGCTCACAATGCCACAGTGGCAGCTCCATTAGGGATAAATCAAGAGAACCAAACTATCTTGATGCTTTCTTCCTAATGTGAATTGTATCGTTCCTCGCATGACTACTTTATACAATATTTAGAACTATTTAATCGATACATGCTTAGGTCCCCATATGCAGAATCAAATATTTTTTTCAAATTTATAAGTATGCGCAAAGGATCTCACAATAAAATAAACATCAAACTATGTAAAAATAAAGATTACTTATTTTCACCAAGCACTACATACTCTTGATTTTCCATATTGTTTGAACCCTATACCCTCGAGACCAAAACAAGTTAGTCGAGAGGTTCGTACGTTAGAAAAGTTTCTTCACCCAAAAAGAGGTTTGTATTTCAGAAAAGCTACTTCTCCCTAAGGGAAGTTCGTACTTTAGAAAAATATCTTCCTCTAGTGAAGTTTACAGTTATGAAAAGTACATTCCATGAAAGGATATATGCCGATGAATATTCTCACTTTTTTCCCACTCGTTTCGTATATCGAGCATCTTATCTCTTAATCCCAAAACAGATTTCCCTTATGTTGGATCCTCTACCCAAATTTTATTCTAAGTAAATAATATACCACAGTCTATTACTTCCTCACTCCTCGTATAAAAAATGAGATCTCATCCTTAATTACTCAAATCCAATAGGGGTGTGTTCGATTCTTCCCCTAAAAAACACTACCAAATAAAAAATACAAAAAAAAAGTTCCATCCACATACGGTTAAATATAAATAAAATAATTACATAAAAAAAACATACATATGTAAGTCCTCCTCCCCCTATATATTTTCCATCTATCGGTCCTTCCGTCTACAAAAAGGTTGAATGAAAGTGCCCTAACTTTTTCTTCAGTTGCTATCATCACCATAGAGATCACACTAAGTTCTTAACTTGGAAATCCAAGTTTTCACTCCATGCGGTCAATTAATTTTCATCAGCAAGCTCCCCACCCACTACTGTCCAGTCTGCTCTGCAGTTTGCTCCATGTCTTACAAAGAAAATCAAGCTCCAACATAATGGACCAAGTTTTGAGATAGATTGAGAACATTACTACCTCATAGAATACCATGCAGTCTGAAATCAAAGCATTGGTCCAAGCACAACTCCACCTACAAGAAGTCATTGCTACGATCAAAATAAGAGAGAATGTTCCCCCACCCAACACTAGTACACTGCGTGCAGCGATTATCAAGGCATACTAGCTAATCCCCATAATTCAGCACCGTCACACCTTTCTAAAGTCATCTCCCCTCATTTTAAAATACAATTTTCCCCACATGGATACTTTGAACCTTACCAACAGTACCCTAAGTAACCACACACTGCCTTCCAAGTCCTCAACATGTTTAATCTGTAGATCCTCCACCATATAAATATGTTATTCCCTCACCTCTAAGCCGTGAGATAATGCGTGTCCAATCTTAACTATGTATCTTTAAAGAAGCCACTAGTAGAATACTAATGAGTTTACAAACATGAAGAAAATGAATTTCGATCCCAAATCTCGATTTTCAAACTTATTAAAAATGTCAGTCATCAAAATATATAAAGTACTGAGCTCTCCATCTTCCCACATATCTAATTACCACATTTAGATATAGGTAAAAAAATATAGACATAGGAGTTCTATAAAATATGTTCTCATCTATTCTGTTTGGAGGAGCCCTTAGCAGATATATGGGGCTAAAATATGAGGGGACCGCCAAAGCATGGGATGATGTATATCGTTCTTTCCTAAAGTAGTATGAATACAATGAGGAACATGACATAACATCTAAAGACTTGGAAATGCTTAAGAAATGGGGGGGGGATATAATTATCACTTTTTTCACTTGCTGGAAAGAGAGTCGGCTATATGGTCGATTGCCCCTTGGAAAATGATCAGATAGAGATCGTTATTAGGAACATCCAAAAGGAAGTACATGATGAACTCGGGATCACTTGGATCCCAAATTTCAAACAGCTCAACCACATACTGCACAAAATTAAGGAATGTTTGGCTACCAAAGTTACCAAATCTACTTAGGAACCTTGTTGAGATGAAAATTAGTTATCTGCCCATAAGAACTCACATGGAGCTTCAACATCTCACATTACCACCCTCGTAGTCATCCCATAACCAGAATCACACCCCATTGCCCATACTTCTTAAGCTATGGTAGCTACCATTATGACTTTTCAACCAGTACCCCCTCCTAAAAATTATTAAGATATACCCCCTCCTAAAGAGTTCATATCCCAACCAAGACAACTCACAAATCTCCAAGATCATCTCGGTTAAGTATAACCTGCCTTAGAAATGGATGGTCATCTAAGACCTATCAATAGTAGACCAACTCTGCATTCCTAGACAAGAACTAGATACTCGACTCCCATTATGAGTTCCATCAAGGACCTGATCACATTATTGATAATTATTAGGCCTTAAGATTTACCATCCAATTCCTCTATGATGTCAGGAGCCTCATTCCACCATAGCCTAATGTCACTAGAAATCCCTTACCATATTATCCCAATTTGGGCACCTTATCAAAAACTACTATTATATACACTGGCCACTTCACCCTGATAGTCCCCATTCATCACAAACCGAGAATGAGGACACATTTACACTTCCAAAAATACACCTCTCTAGGTGCACGTCCTAATAATCATTGTAGTAACTAATCCCACTATTGACCATGTGATATTATTCATCATGTCCACACACTTCCTGCAAGCTAACCAATGCAGCCCATACTTGCTCCTGGTCATGGAATTCATGATATCCAAAGATCCACGCACCTCATTACTTATTTAGAATAAATAGATCACTCAATTGAATGGGAGGACATGTATGACATAACCCTCCAAGAAACCTAACAAATCACCACTGCAGTACCAATCTAACCTATGGATAGGGAGGACCCACCCCTGAGGAAAACTTATACTCCCTCAACCAACCATGGTACCCACTCACCCACTAAAACTAACACACTTTCAGTCATATCTACAGGAAATAGTGGGGGTTCCACTTATTCCAGTCACCAAACAGATGGATCCATAAATCATCTACCCTGATATACTAGCCCTCTGATACATATGAGCAAACAAAACAAACAACTCAGGGAAGATGATCTCACTTAATATGGGGTTACGCCTCACTTAATACTAACTGTATTTGAAGAACACACATCTTACATTTGGCGACTCTGCTAGGGAGGTATTCTCTTTTGAAAAGATGCCAAAGGATAACACCATTAGAGGCATTGACTTTGACGCCATACAGCGGGAAGAAGAGGCAAACAACATTGCGCTGCCTGAGGGGGTGAGAACGGTAAGGACGGAGCCTAGCGCACCCGGTGTTGGTATTGCGGAGGCGATGGCCACGCAAGGAGGAATAGGTCAGGCACAAATGCAGTGGATGATAGGTTTATTCGTAGAGTTCATCAAAACTATGGCATCCCAAGCAAAGTTGGGGACTCCAATGGGAACGAATTCCTTTATTACACCGCCAGTGATCATACCGACTCCCACTGTTACTGGGGGGTGGCAACGCCTGATTTTAATAATGCCTTCCCCACTGTGTCTCCACCCTCAGGCGGTGCGTTTCCTACCACGGTCCCACCTGTGATGACGGGGCCGGTGCTGCAGAGTGGGGGAGCAATTTCAACGGCCCAACAGCAATAATAAGCCAAGGAGTAAGTGTTCTAGCCTCAACGACCTTGGTGGTAATAATGCCGCAGTCAACTAGCTTAGAGGATATGAAGAAAGAGCTGGTAAAGTTTATAGATGTGTCTAAAGGAGATAATTCCTCGGTGTACGATGATTTTCGTACTCACTACCTAGAGGCATATAACAATGGACCTACCCTGTGGGTTATATTCCTCCAATTTTTGAAAAGTACACGGGGAAAGGTGTTAATCCCAAGGAGCATGTGAAGAGGTTCATCGATAGTCTAGGGGCCCATTGTAATGACAAGAAGTTAAGGCTTAGGGAATTTTCAAAATCCCTGACGGAGAAAGCCTACACGTGGTATTCCCACCTAGCCCTAGGTAGTGTAAGCTCTTAGGAAGAGTTGTATGTTTTGTTCGTAAAAAAGTTCCTTTTTGGCTGAGGATGAGTTGACACTCCCCAGCTCGCGCGTGAGAAATAAAATCCAGGAGAGGATGTTGTGGATTATATTAGGAGGTTCTGTGAACGCTCCCTGGATGTGAGAGAGGAGACGCGAGAAGATAAACTTTTATAAGTATGTGCGGAGGTCTTTCTGCCTGAGTATATATGTCACCTGATTAATGAAACAAGAGAAGGTACATTTGCATCATTTTTAAAAGTAGTAAGGAATATTGACTTAATGGTAAAACCTATAGTGCCCCGCCCGCTTTTTATAAGCTTATTTATGAGGCCCTAGGCACCTCGGGGAGAGGAATACCCTCGAGGATCAACTACACGGTCGAGGGGAGTAAAGAAGAAAATAATGGCAGTCGAGGAGGTAGAAGGCGCAGACAGTAAGAGAAAGTTCAAAGATGAAGAGAATCCCCCCGAGCTACCTTGCACGGTGGAACATACTCTGAATCTTTATGATCTCATGGTCCGTGATAAAGTATGCAGGTCAGTTAATGTCCACACTACGCCACTCACGTGAGAAGACAGAGAGAAGCCTTATTATTGTGCACTACATAATAGGGTAAATCATCCTACCAAAGTGTGCTTCTCACTCAGGAGGTTGATTAACCATCATGTAAAGAATGGGGACATCGTATTGCCATAAACTAATGTAAACGATAACCCTCTACCACTTCACGAGGCCCATATAGCTAGCGCTTTTGATGAGGAGGCTGATCAATTGACGATGGGACAGTGGCTCGAAGGAAGTGACGTCGAAGGATCTTCCTATGATGGCTTCAAAGGGTCTTCAGAAGAGTGCACCTTCGAATTGACTCAACTCCATTTGGATAACAGGATTGAAGGGGAAAAAGACCAAGAGGAAGAAGTATACGATCCCATTGAGGGACTCAGCAAGCAGATGGGAGCCTATTCTCTAGAAAAAGTTAATGCAGTGATAGCATACGATGAGGTTGCATATAGATATGTGGAAGAAGTTTATGAGCTAGAAGATGACCAGATAGACCCATGGATCGAGTGCGTCGTTGTAGCTCGCTCACCAAAGTTTGGTTGGTTCTTTGATCAAGTTGGTCTTCCTAAAGACTCCCGGCTGGAAGTCACACGAGCCATTTTAGAGATCGCGAAGAAAAATATGGCGCCACATTTAAAATGGAAGGGACATATGGCTAAACTGGTGAGTAGATATCTCTGAGAAGTCACATTCTTAGAGGATGATAGGCTGATTAGGTATCCGCATAACAGACCCTTGTATGTTACTGTGTCAGTTAATGATTGCATTTTCTCACGAGTCTTGTTGGACGGAGGGGCATCCATCAATATAATGCCTGTTGGATCTTTTTATGCCACCGGGTTATATGATACAAGGATAGTTCCCCATTCATTAGAAACTAATCCTCCACGTCAGTGGGTTATGTTAATATGAGCATCACAATGGGGAACATCACTTCCCATATTAAATTGCACATCATGAATTATGAGCCATCATACCAGCTGTTGGTAGGTAGGGTATGGATGCATAACCACGGGTTGGTACCCTCCACTTATCATCAATGTGCGAAAAAAACATAAAAGGTAAGGAGGTGGTGATTTGAGCTACCAAGAAACCTTTTACAAAGGAGGAGGCCCACATGGTGGATGAAGATTTCTATACTGATCTGGTGAAAGAAGCTACCATAACAAGATATACTGGGGGAATAAGGATCCTGTCAACTAGAGAGAGGGTGAGAGCACCTGCTTGAACGATTGTAACTTATGAAGAAGAGCGCGAACTGGGAGCGATGAGCCCCCTAGTCTATCAAGATAGCTTCATCATCGAAGGACCCCGCACATCGACCCTATTGAGCACCAAATCCAAACTCAGTGTGTTCTCAGCAGACAAACAGTAAGAGAGGTGGATGAGAATCATAGGAAGAGGCCTTTTCAGAAGCAAGTGGACCGATAATGAAAGCCGGTGGTTTTGCCTAGTGGCATAATTATCTACAAGTTATAAAGGTGTGAGAGGGCAACCGAGAGTCTAGACGATGATGCTGACCCATTTTATGAATGCTTCCGAGTGGATAACCAGGGGAAATGCTTGGTAATCGATAACTCCGAGGTACAAGAGTTTGTGGAGGAACTATAAGAAGAGCCAGAATAAATGAGGGATAGCCCTCGATCACAGATCCAAGAGTTAAAAAAGATCAACTTGTCTAGAAAGGGCGAGGACCCAAATCGTATTTTTATCCCGAAGGACTTGGAAGGAAATCCTCGAGGGGAACTGATCAAGTTGCTATTCGAGTTCAAAGACGTCTTCGTATGGAAGTACACCAAGATTCCTAGAGTAGACCACGAGGTGAGTTTCCATAGGTTGAATGTTTTGCCCTCATCCATTTTGATGAAACAGGCCACTTGAGCGTACAAGATAGAGTTAGACCTAAAGATTAAGGAAGAGGTTCAGAGGTTCCTCATAGCTGGTTTCATAGTCCCGATCCAACATCCGATCTGGCTCTCTAGCATTGTGCCTGTGGGAAAAAAGGGCAAGAGCCAAATCAGAATATCTTTAGACTTCAGAGATCTAAATAGGACATGCCCGAAGGATGAATTCCCCTTGCCTTCAATTAATAGCCTGATCGATGCAACAGTAGGCCATGAGATGTACAACTTTATGGATGGCTACATGGGATATAATCAGATAAAAATGGATCCATTCGATGCAGAGAAGATCACTTTTCTAATGCCTTTGGGCAATTTTATGTACACAGTCATGCCTTTCGAAGTGAAGAACGCAAGGGCCACCTACCAGAGGACGATGATGGCCATCTTCTATGACCTTTTTCACAAGACCGTGGAGTTTTATGTCGATGATTTGGTGATTAAATCCAAGAAGGAGGGCTCTCACCTGGATAATTTAAGGAGGGTGTTCACTCGCTGCATGAAGTATAAGCCAAAGATGAACCCTCTCAAATGCGCCTTCAGGGTAACGAGCGAGAAATTCTCGGGGTTCGTGGTAAATCTCCAGGGGGTGCAAATGGACTTAGACAAACGACGAGCCATCTTCGATATGTCGAGACTAAAATTCATGAAGGAGTTAAAAAGTTTTCTTGGCAAAGTCTCTTACCTGAGGCGATTTGTCCCGGGGATGGCAGAGGTAACACACCCCTTGATAGAGCTGCTGAGAAAGGGTGTGAAGTTTGCATGGCAAGAAATGCACCAAGAATACATAGACAAGATGAAGACACTTCTTACCTCTCATCAAATAATGATTCCCCCGAAGGCAGGTGCCCTTTTACGCTTATATCTTACATCAACAGAACGGTCTATTGGGGCTTTGTTGGCCCAAGAGAGGGAAGGCATTGAAAAACCTATTTATTACCTGAGTAGGATTATACACAGGCCTAAGGCTAGATATACTAGCATTGAGAGGCATTATTTATCCCTTGTATATGTAGCACAAAATCTTAGGCATTACTTGTTATCATTCACGGTTCATATTGTAACTAGGTGTGATCCCATAAAATTTTTGCTTACTAGAACTGTATTGATAGGCAGGGCAGCTAAATGGTTTCTAATCCTTTCGAAGTATGATCTCAAGTGTGTGGTCCCTCGAGCCATCAAAAGTCAGGCATACGCAGATTTATTGGCCATCTTCCTGTCAGGACTTTTGAGACGCCTATTGAAGAGCTTTTGGGTAATGACCTCTAGGCTAATTTTGTAGCATCCAGCCTATATGAATGGAGTATGGAGTTCGATGGCTCTTCAGTAGAGAAAAAAGGAGGAGCGGGAGTCATTCTACGAAGAGTCAGTGAAGAAATTTTCATGTCTTTAAAATTAGAGTTCGAATGCACTCTTTATCTACACCATTCCCATTTCATACTTAGGCCTTTGACCTGACAGGAGCCATCAACCCTTTGTCGCGAGGAAAGATATAGATCTTAGTAGCCACAAAATGTTTCACAAAGTGAGAGGAGGCCATACCGCTCAAGAAAGCCACTGCGGGGGTAGTAGCTCAATTTATGAAGGAATACATCATCTGCCACTTTGGCATCCTGAAGGTGTTTCTATCGTATAACAGTACCCCCTTTGTAAACAGTGAGGTTCCCCCTACTCATAGAAAAGTACTCCATCATCCATCATAAATCAATAATAGCCTACCCGAAGTGCAATGGACAAACAGAGGCCACAAATAAAACTTTAGTGAACATTTTGGCAAAAACCTTAGAAGATTTTCCAGGCACATGGGATGACAAGATCCCTGAAGTTCTATGGTCTTATCGAACGACGAAAAGAAAACTAATAGGGTACAAACCATTCTCCTTAGTATTTGGGGTTGAAGTTGTGTTGCTGGCAGAATTTGAATTACCTTATGCTCTCTACAACCTACGAAGTGCTATGCTCCCCCACAACCTCCATGTAGAACTCAAAGCCTTAGAAGAGCACATGAATAATGTCGCAAGGCACTTCGAGGTATATAGAAAGTAGTTATCCAGATCTTACGACCAGTTGGTGAGGCAGATAAAGTTTAAAGAGGGGGACTTGGTTCTGAAAGCATGTACGAGGCACGTCTGAGGTTTGTCATTACCCAAGTTCGAATCAAACTGGGAAGGACCCAACATTTTTTTAGTATCTCACGATTCGGGTTACTGCAAGATATCTAAGCTGGAAGATAATGTGACTTTCAAATTTAACAACAAGTGGCTGAAGATTTACTACGTTTGAATGTATGTTCTGCCAATACTCTTATTCATTACATTGTATTTTTGTTCACGACTTTCAAATAGAATGGCTTCTTGCCAAAACTATGAGATCCCATGCATTAAATGCAATATCTTGTGCATTTAATGCACCCTATTAGACGGATCGAAGGTAGGTTGACTCGATCAGCCACGCCCTCATATAAATAGACTAATTGAACGAATCAGAGGGAGAGCATTTTTCTGAGCCCAAAACTACTGCCCAAATTTCCTTATACTCGAGAACCATTGCGAGAGCATTAACTCCCATACACATTTAATACACCTGTCATTAGGCATTAATTGAGCTTGAAGTTACTGCCTTGTCATTATTGTGCCTGGAGTGCTTGTTCTTTCTTCCTCCGACCATGCCACCTGTTGGTCCCATTCATTTATTATGCTTGCCATATGTCTCTTGTGTTAATATGCTCTTTAATGCAAGACTGAATATTAAATCTCTTTGTCTCTGATTTACCTGTGACTGCAACCCATGTTTTATATCTAATGGTGCTAATCTCGATCTTGATAAGGGGTTACACCTCACTTAATACTAACTATATTTGAAGAACCCACATCTTACAAGAATTAAAATTAGAACTAATAATTACTAAAAAGGAAACCACGATTATATATGGTCATGAAATATTTATATACGGTTGGGTTTGGTCGTGAAAATATAACCACGGTTGGGTTTGGACGTGAAACCTACAACCATGGTAAGAACTGGCCGTATATTGTGGAATCACAGTTTGACATGACCGAATATTATTGGCACCTAAAGTGACAAAAAATCATAAATGCAAACCATTTTTTTCCTTTTTTTCGAAATAATAAACCCTAGTGTTGATACCAAAATTTACCACCCTACGTGGACCAATTACAAGCCAACACGTGTCATCCAATGTGGCACAAATACAAGTTAACATGATAGAAAATCCTGACCAACAAGGAAGCCGGATCAACATGGTTACATGAGCAACTGGGAAGCTCGACCAACAGCCAAAAATCCTACATGTACATCTATCCAAGTGTCAGCAGTCTTATAGCATGTATTGCCAATGAAACGATAGCATTCATATATTTAATTTTCATTATGTATTGATGTAAATGCCTAATAAATGAAGGCATACCATCCTTTCACATGACAACTATCAAGACCCCTCTTGGGCTATAAATACATTGTATCACCCTCATTGCACGTGACAAAAAAAAAACTCAAGGCAATCAATACAGAACAATTGACGTAGGAAATTCCTTTGAGCCGAACCACTTTAAAATTTCTTGTGTCTTGTTTGTTTTACTTATTTTATCTGTGATCGATTAATTAAGCCTCGTCTAGTTTTTTGCATCAGCAGATTGGCATCGTCTGTGGGAACGTATTACTAAATGTTTTCACTTATTCATCATCTATGGCTAAATTCCAGAATCAAGTACTAGAACTGAGGGAATTCCACCTAATCCATCTACCCCTCCTAACAATAATTATTTAACTAGAATTTTAGCTAGCTTAGCCAAGGGTCAAAAAGCTATGAAGGATACGATGCGACAGTTGGCCCAAACTCTGCAATTCGGAGTTCCTGCATAATTCACCCAAAGAAGTATGCCACCACCTCCAATAAGGAATGTAGGGCACAGTCATTCCATAACTTCAAGGGATCCCTCGTACCGTCCTGGAGCAACTTCTTCTATCAGGATTACTAATGCCTCTGATGGGCAGTCCCTCATCCCAGAAAGATTGAGTGCCTTAGAAAGGCTAAGTAGGGCTTATCCTTTTGATCATTTGGAACCCCAGGGAAATGTCCTTAGGGTTGCATCGAGAAATACTCGACGACCAAGTGATCTGAGGGAAGGCTCAGCCCAATCTAGAATGAACACTCGATAAACTACTCGATCCAGTCAAAGAGAAGGTTCGTAAGAGGAAAGTTCAGCACAATCAATTGGTCGACATAAAAAATATATCATCCATAGATCTGGGGTTAGCAATGATGCTTGGAAGGGATCCATTCAGCGTTTGGAAGATAGATTGGGAGAAATGGCCAAGTGCAAGAATCCCCTCCAAAGAAGTTTTATTAAGGGATCCCCCTTTGTGCAAACCATCGTAGATTTCCCTACGCCAACCAAGTTTAAAGCTCCTGTGGTCACTCCCAAGTATGATGGGAAAATTGATCCTGTTCTTCATATAGAGTAATACCAATCAGCTGCTGATATCTATATTGTTCCTGATGAGATGAGATGTAGGGAATTTTCAAGAACAATCACTGGATCTGGTCAAATTTGGTACAATAGTCTTCCTTGGGGATAATTTTTTTACTTCTAACAACTCACCGAGCTATTCATTGGTAATTTTTACTTTGGAGCAAAACTAGTGAAACGAGTAGCTCACTTGCTTAATGTGATACAGAAGGAGGGAGAAAGTACCAGGGATTACATCACTCGTTTCAACAATGAGAAATTATAAGTCATTTATTATGAGGAGACGACTGCAATTACTGCCCTCATAAGTGTTTTAATCCCCAAAAAACTGTATTATACTTTGGCTAAATATCCTCCGAAGACGATGACAAAATTGATGGCCAAAGCAGCGAAGATTATGAACGCCGAAGAAGCTATGGATGCCAAAAAGAATTCAAACGCAAAGGTGGAAGCAAAGACAAAAGGCAAGTTAGATAAGAAGGACCACAAGAATCACAATGAATGCAGGAATTCAAAAGCAAAATAAAGCCTAGGTCGACTCAGGAAATTCTTTAATTACACTCCCTTAACGGTGGATATACATCATGTGTTAGAAGAAATCAAGCACAACAATTATTTGAGTTGGCCTAAAAAGTTAAGGTCACGTACTGATAAGAGGGATAAGTCCAAGTATTGTGAGTTCCACAAAGATCATAGTCATACTACCAATCGTTATATTTCCCTCCAGAATGAGATAGAAGCGCTCATCCGAAGAGGAAAGTTGGATAGATTTTTTTATCAGTAGGTCGGTGGAAGAACTGGAGGTAGAGGTCGGTAGAGATCTAAATCACCAATTAAGCCTAGAGAAGATAAGAAAATGAACCATGATGAAGATCTAGAAGACAATCGAAACGTGAGGTATTCACACTCAATTTTGGATCTTTTGATTATCACATGATTATAGGTGGAGATGCCGGAGGAGGAGATTATAAATCTGAAAGGAAGGCTTACCTCAATGAGGCCCAAGCTTGTTCCTATATCCAGCGAATTAACCTCATCAAGGACTGACCAAGAAAATTTAACAAAGATATGCTCATAATTGGATTTTACAAAAGTGATTTATCTGGAGTGTTGTATCCTAATGATGATCCTTTAGTGAACAGAGTCAGGATGAAAGAAGTATTGGTAGCAAGAACACTAGTGGCCAACGACAGTTCGACAGACATCATGTTTTATCCCTATTTTGATAGTTTGGGTTTAAAACTCAGTCAACTGGAGCCTTATCACAGGCCACTCATTGGTTTCTCAGGCAAGAAAGTGTTTCCATTGGGGACTATCAAGCTCGATGTATTGATCGGGACATGGTCGACGAGTAGGATAGAGAAGGTGAGATTATTTGTAATGGACAAAAATATTCATTGTGCCTATAATATGATTATAGTAATAGTTGGTATGAAGAAATTCAAAGTTATACCCTCTACTATTCATCAATGCCTGAAGTTTCCGACCAATGTTGGAGTTGGAGTAGTGAAAGGAGATCAGAAAGTAGCTCGAGAGTGCTACTATTCCTCTATCGAGGAAGAAGATATATCAGAGACAAAGAGGAAAACAACCACTTATCAAGTGGATATATCTGATCCGAACAGTGAGTCTGAGGTTGAAACCTTATCCAGAGATGAATCTAAGCTTGTAAAAGCCCAAGTAATGGAGGAAACAGAAAGCATTGTTCTGGACGATGATAAACCAGAACGAACAACTCAAATAAGATCTTCATTGAAACCAATTCTTAAATAGGAGTTGGTGGCTTTCTTGAGGCAAAGAAATTAGGTGTTCTCTTAGAGTCATGAAGATATGCCAGTCATAGACCCAAATTTCCTATGCCATGATCTTAATGTTAATAAGGAGGTTAAACTTGTGAAGCAGCAAAAAAGATTTTTTAGCCCGGAGAAGAACCAGGCTATACAGGAATAAGTAGAGAAGCTTCTAAAAGATTCTTTTATTGAAAATGTGAAGTACCCAGACTGTTTGGCCAATGTAGTTATGGTCAAGAAGAAGAAGAAGAAATGGAGGATGTGTGTGGATTTTACTGACTTTAACAAAGCGTGTCCAAAGGATCATTTTCATTTGCCACGAATTGATCAACTGGTGGATGCTACTTCAGGGCACGAGCTACTAAGTTTCAAGGATGCGTATTCTGGTTATAACCAGATCAAAATGAAGCTAGGGATAGAGAAAGCACTTCCTTTATTACCCCCCGAGGAACTTTGTGATATAATGTTATGCCATTTGGTCTAAAAAATCCAGGTGCTACTTATCAAAGACTGATGAACAAAGTATTTGAGGAGCAGATAGGCAAAAACATGGAGGTATATGTTGATGATATGCTCACTAAGAGTAAAAAAGCTGTTAATCATATTGCCGACCTCAGCCAGGCATTTGATCAATTGAAAAAGCACCAAATGAAGTTAAATCCCACCAAATGCATATTCGGAGTTCAGAAGGAATGTTCCTCGGATATATAGTAAATCAAAGGGACATTGAAGCTAATCCAGATAAGATTAAAGCCTTGATAGAAATGCAATCTCCGACCTATAAAAATGATGTTCAAAGGCTAACTGGGCGCATAGCATCACTCAATAGGTTTGTGTCCTGGGCAACGGACAAGTGTTTTCCATTCTTCAAGGTACTCAGAAAAATCTTTGAATGGAATGATGAATGTGAAAAAGCCTTCCTGGAGTTAAAGAAGTACCTAGAAGAACCATCACTATTCTCTCGACCAGTGTTCGGAGAAAAAATGTATTTATATCTGGTTGTATCTGAGTCAGCAGTTAGCTTTGCCTTAATCAGGGAGGAAAATGGAGTTCAAAGGCTAGTTTATTACACCAGCAAAGTTTTTCAAGGAGCAGAAGTGAGATATACCAGACTGGAGAAATTATAATTGGACTTAATTGAAGCTAGTAGATGAATGAAGCCATATTTTTAAGCCCACACCATAGTGGTATACACTGACATGCCACTAAGGCAGGCTTTACATAAGCTAGAGAAATATGGAAGATTGATGTATTAGGCTGTGGATTTCGGGGAATATGACCTTGTATACGAACCAAGGACTGCTCTAAAAGGCCGAGATGTGGCTAATTTTATTACATAATTCACTTATCTAGAGGTCCCTAAGCAACAAGGGACTCTAATCGAGCAACCTGCAAGAGTCAACAAACCTCCTGAAGAGGCGCCCGACCAACTCCAAACAAGGTAAACTACAGAGAAAGTTATCACCGACCAACCAGAACCTTCTAGTGGAGTACAGGAGATGAAGAAGACATATAAGGAAGTGAATGATAAAATCTTCCATCAAGGGATTCTGACAAACCAATCGTTTGACAGCAATATTCCCATATGAATTCTATAAATTGATGGGTCATCTTGTGCAACCAGATGTGGAGCTGGAATCATTCTCAATACTCCAGACGATCTAGACATAGAGTACGCTCTACGATTCCAATTTTAAGACTCCAATAATGAGGCGGAGTATGAAATTATGATTATTGGTTTAAATTTAGCTAAATCACTAAATCCCGAGCAAATTATAGTGATTCGCAATTAGTTGTAAACTAGGCGTTGAGCTTATATGCAGTAAAAAGAGAACTGGTGGCCAGATATTTGGCCAAAACATTAGAAATAATTACTACTTTACTAGTTGTTTGGATGGTCAGAATTCCAAGATTAGAGAATGCCCGAGCAGATGTACTTGCTCGGTTAGCTTCAGTAACCAGAATAGAGATACAAAGAACTATTCCTATTGAGCTACTTGCTAATAGGAGCATTGATGAAGATCTGATGGTCAGCTTTATTATAGTAGATATGGGGACATCTTGGATGGATCCCATACAAGGATATATTGAAGAAGGGATTCTTCCAACCGATCTACTTGAAGCTAAGAGGCTGAAATACAAAGCTGCAAGATATGTGCTAGATGGTGGTGTGTTATATATAAGAGGTTTAACTGCTGGTCTACAACGGTGTGTGCATCCAGCTGAAGTGAAGGATTTGATTGAAGAAGTTTATAAAGGTTCCTGTAAAGCCCGTGTAGCAGGAAGAACGTTATTACTTAGAATCCATACACAAGGGTACTACTGGCCAACAACGCGAGCAAATTGTGTAGATTTTACCAAGAAGTGTGATAAGTGCCAGAGGTTTTCCAGTATACGCAAGGCTCTACAATTTATCCTAACACTAATCACATCCCCTTTGCCCTTTGCTATGTAGGGGATTGACTTGGTCGGGCCTCTGCCGACCACCCGAATAAAGTTCAATTACCTAGTTAAAGTTGTTGATTACTTTATTAAATGGGTGGAAGCTGAACCGTTGATCGATATGTCCTATCAAAAAAGTTTTATCAGTTTATTTGGAAGAGTATCATATGCAGGTATAGCTTAACATACGCCTTTATCACTGATCATGGAATACAGTTTGACGATAATGAATTTATTGGTTATTATGCCTAGTCCAATGTCCAAAAAATCCACTCTGCCCCTGGCCATCCTCAAAGCAATGGCCAAACAGAGGTAGCTAACAGAACTTTGTTGAATGGGCTGAAGAAAAGGTTGGAAATGCAAATGGAAATTAGATCAATGAACTTCATTCTGTCTTGTGGGCCCACCGAACAACTTCAAGAACAGCTACTGGAGAAACTCACTACCTATTGGCATTTGGTACTGAAGTCGTAATTCCTATCGAGATAGGTTTACCTATGCATAGATTTCTTAACTTTAATACCCCCAGTCAGTGATTTGATGAGAAGGATAGATTTAGGCATGCTGGAAGAAGTCCGTAAAGATGTAACTTTAAGGAATGCAGCCTATCAATAAAGGACTGCACATTTCTACAACAAGAGGGTCATGCCGAGAAATTTAAAAGAGGGTGATTATATTTTGAAGAAAGTGATTCAAAAGAGCAATAAGATGGAAGCCAATTGGCATGGGCCTTATTGTATTACTGCAGTCGTTCGACAAAGCACATATATAATTGAGACTTTGAAGGGGGAAGAATTCAAGAACCCATGAAATGCAGAACACTTAAGGAAATACTATTAATGATGTAATCACGCTGTATTAAAATGCGATTTCCCCAAAATTGTTATATATTTTTTAGAGTACTAGTGTTGTGCACTACACTAGGCATCAACAAAGCCACCAACAAAGTTGGTCGATATCACTGAAAGCTACCAACAAAGTTGGTCGGCATCAACAAAGCCACCAACAAAATTGGTCGGTATCAATGAAGGCTACCAATAAAGTTGGTCAGCATAAATAAAGGCACCAACAAAGTTGGTTGTCAAACATATAAAACCACGTAAGGCAAAATTGTAAGTCCCAAATGCTTGGTTAACAAAGACCCGGATGAATAATTTTCATCTAAACTAGGCTAAAAGATGGACAAATGTTCCACTCACGCCTAGGAACCAAGGTAACTAATGCAATTACCATAAAATTTAGGTACATTAGTAGAATCATAGTGAAACAATAGTAATTGGTATAAAACTTAGGATAATCCTAAGAATATCAATAGATTCGATGAAAAACTAGAGATTAACTAAAAGTTGATCCATTCATAGTTAAAGACTAAGAAAATATTCATAAATGAAAAGATTAACAAAAATTTGATATATTCATTCAATAAACTTATCATTAAATCAAATGATTACATATTATTGTTTAAACATGGAGAAACAAAATACAAAGCCTTATTCTATAAGACGCTTTCCTTCAGCCTTAGAGACAGGATCCATGCTAGCTAGAGGATCATCCAACGTAAAAGGAGAGTTGATGAAGTTAAAATCCTGAAGCATCCTGGTATTACTGCTACTAGGACAATCAAGTAGATGAGGAGGACGGACGATCTCTAGTTCATCATGTAGTTCATAATCTCCCAAGTATATGGAAATCAGGCATTGGGGAATACGGTGAACGGGAATCCAATTAACATCTAACTCAAATGGAGGATTGTCAAGCTGCAGCAATCCCGGATCATACTAATCCCATAGAGAGTCGTTCCTATCCACCTTCATCACAGTTAAAGAATTTATACAACCCCATTTATAGGATTCGTTCTGGGCCTGTTGAAGTCTATCGTCAAAATGTCCCAAAGATTCATTATACCCATCCATCCAAACTTTTTTCGGCTCCTTGTGGAATTGAAAGGTTAATTTATCAACTTGTGATTGCAGCTTCTTCAGTACCCCATCCTTAACCTCTAATTAGGAAGATTGAGTGGATAGTTGTTCGGATAAGGTCTGCATCTTTTGAGAGATCTCAAAAATAGCTCGATCTTTTGCTTTTTGTTGTGCAGCTTGATTGGCAAGGGCCTATCGGGTCCTAACTTCTTCTATAGTTCCTCAGTCATGCCTATTTCTAGCTCGAGAAGATGATGCAGGCTTAATCTTTTTTAAAGCTTCCAATTCATCTCTTAAGGTGGCATTTTCAGCCTCCAAAAAGGAATAGCCTTCATCAACAGTAGTAACAACAGCTCCAGAGGCAGACTTCAAGAGATTCACTTTATCCTTCAAATTATTATTTTCCTCTTTTAGGAGTTTGGCAATAGTCCTAGTTTCTTCAACTTCAAGCTTAAGTAAAACTTCCTTTTTTATTGTAAACAGAAACAAAATTATCAAAACCCCAGCCAACGCTTAAGCTTTAATATTTCTGCTCATAGCTCTGGTGCAACAGGGCAGTGGATTCTTTATACTGTTCTTGAAGTTCTTCTATCTTCTTATAGTAGGAAACATTATTTTATACTGCCTAATCAAGTAAGTACTTAAAATACTTTTAGGATTCTTTAACCTGCTCTGATGCATCATCACCGAGCAACTGAGTGATTTCTTCTTCGGATAAGTTCGTATGACCGGATTTAAAAAAAACATTGCACTTCCTCAGTAGCTCAGTATCATGGGAAGACATTTGTTCCATCTTTTCTATAAACTAGCAAGAATAAATAACCACAAATCAATAATAAGGATGGAGAACAGGTATAATCAACAGGAGACAAAAAAGAAACAATAAAAGGTTCTTTTATTGATAACAAATAGTTCAAGTACATTCAAAATAAAGAAAAAAGAAACAGCAAAAGTAAAAGGTAAAATGTCAAATAACTTTACACCTTTTCCCTATCATTTTCAACATTTTTTTCTGCTCAGAATAAAGGACTACAGGCTGGAGTTGCTCGATTTGCTCAATCGGAGGAAGAGAAGACTCAGGGATTTTAGGTTGTTTGGCAGCAAACTCAACCATAAATAAAGACTCTTCAAAAGCATCTTCGTCTTCAACCTCATCCTCTATGACTGGAGGAGGACCATGAATATACCTCTAAAAAAGTTTAGAGTCTTCAGTTGTGTTCAACTCTTGAAGGGCAGCAACCTAACTATCTCTGAAGAATTTTTGTTTTGCATGCTCAATCTGAGCAGAGGTAGAAGAAATGGCTTTATTTCAGCCTTTGTCCCAACCATCACTAAAGGAGGCATTCACAGTAAACATTATCTTAGTTCGAGGAGAGGATACAAGCTCTTCAGCAGCCTTTGCCCTACGCTCAACTTCCTTTGCCCTGTGCTCAGCTTCCTCTTTCTTGCGCTCAGCTTCCTCTTTTTAACGCCCAGCCTCCTTTGCCCTACGCTCCGCTTCAAGGGCATTCTCATCAGATGTCTATAGAGCAGTCTCAGTTGTCTTCAGTTTTTCTGCCTAAGCACTCTTCTCAGTCTCCAAGGCCTACTGAGATTCGAGTAGAGACTTCTTCAAACTATCTAAGGCTTCCTCTACCTCATTTAAAGAAGAAGAAGCCATAATTGCATCATCCTTCTCCAGAATATTATTAAAGTGTGCCAAGAACTACAAAAGATGAAGATCAAAGTGAGCATTTGAGAAATATAAAAGGCAACCAAATTAAGAAAATGGAAATTTCTTACTAATACAAGGTTCTGAGCAGCCAATTCAGAAACCCTCATTCTAGGGAGCATGACATCCACCCCCCTGTAGTCTGGAAGAGTACCAGACTCAATTAACCTCATGGCCAAACCAGGAGTAATAGCTGTTGGAGGAACAACGTTAAAAGAGGGTAAAACAACCAAGGATAGTTGATCAGTCACTTGGTTAACTTGCTTCTTTGTAAGCCCTCTCCTAAATCTCCTTAGACGAACTTCAACCTCTTTAGGAGTTACATCCTTAGGAGCCAGGTCTTTGGGGGTTGGGTCTTTGGCGACTGGATCCTTAGGAGTTGGGGGCTTCATAACATCCCATGTTTTCTTTTAGTCTCCTTCAGCAGATGTTTGAGAGCCAAAAGCACTACCACTGAAAAGGTTAGGAAACTTCCTCTTCTTTATGATTTCTGAAAAAGGATTGTCTGAGTCAGCAGCAATCTCTTGATCAAGTTTAGTCACCAGAACAGGAGAAGCAATAGGTCTGGCGATAAAGGAAGAAACAGTGTTTTTATACTAAAGCTGATAGGAGGCAGCCCTAACGTGCTCCTCTGCAATAACCTTATAAAGTCCCCAAATAAACTTTAACTCTCCCAAATTTACTTCACTCTCTTTGGCGCACTTTCTTTTTTGCTCAACTGCAAATCAATTTATAAAATAACAGTCAGTATGACATTTTATCAAACATAAGCAGGGCAAATTTACTAAAAACATAAAATAACCTATTCTGTTGCCAAAGAGCGTACATCTAGGTCTTTGATATTTAGCACCTCCAACTAAAGGGGCATGTTGCCAATTTTTTACAACGACCCGATGATCAAAATAATCCCTATTATAATCAGGGAGATTAACTACTAAAGCTTTACTAACTGCCCTAGTTTTTAAATAAAAAGTGGTATCACTAGTTACCCATTTATAACAAAACATTATTTCTAGAATCCCTAGATGGGTTCGATAAATTTGATTTAACCTATAAACTCCATTTACAACTCTCCATGTGTTAGGATCCACTCTTGCAGGCACAATGTCAAAATATTAACAAAACTCCAAACACAAGGGATTGGGAGGAAATGTGAACCCACATTCAACAATAAAGATGGAGGGGAACCAATGACCCTCAGCAAGAGAGAAAAAATCAGAAGAAAAAGTGGGATGTTCTAATACAACCCAAGATGGAATCTTAAAATCGATTCTGAACTTATCAATTGACTCGGTAGAATCAACCATGATGAAGAAAACAAAGAAGAAAAGAAAAATTCTTACAAAGATTTAAGGATTTAGCAAGAATACAGCAGCAGAATCAGAAGTAAGAGGTAAAAGATAATCGAAGTTTTTACCGCCCTTTTTATAAAACGCATCAAAAACTGGGAAAAGTAATGATTAATGCAAGCGACCTTTGGTTTTACGATGAATAACAAAGGAAAAGATGAAGATACCCCATAAAAGTTGGCTAAATTTTGAAATATTTACAAAATTGCCATTCGCGCTCAAAAACTATCAATCAAATGGATAAATTTCACAAGTCTGGAAGGTCTGCAGCTTAACCAAATAGCCCGGAGTACTGGTGAAGCATAAAATTCCACACTTTCACATCAACTCCAAGTATGAAACATTGGGGGCTTTTGTTGATACCAAAATTTACCACCCTACGTGGACCAATTACAAGCTAGCACGTGTCATCCAATGTGGCAGAAGTCTAAGTTATCATGATAGAATAGTTCGACCAACAAGGAAGCCCAACCAATAAGGAAGATCGATCAACATGGTTACCCGATCAATTAGGAAGCGCGACCGACAGTCGGAAATCCAACCTGTACATCCAACCAAGCGCCAGCAGCCTTATAGCCTGTATTGCCAAAGAAGTGATAGCATTTATATATTTAATTCTCATTATGTACTGATGTAATGCCTAACAAATGAAGGCATTCCATCCTTTCACATGACAACTATCAATACCCTTCTTGGGCTATAAATACATTGCATCACCCTCATTGCAGGGGACAAAAAAAACTCAAAGCAATCAATACAGAACAGTGGACGTAGGCTATTCCTTTGAGCCGAACCACTTTAAAATTTCTCGTGTCTTATTTGTTTTACTTATTTTATCTATGATCGATTAATTAGGTCTAGTATGATTTTTTTCATCAATACCTAGTTTTTTTATTACCGTGGTAAACCCTAGGTTTGTTCGTGCAAATGGAATATATTTGCAGTTAGATTAATTAGGGTTACATTTTAAAGAGTTTGTAATGGATTTCTTACATGTAGTTTGCATGCTAGGGTTTAATACAAAAAAAGGGAGCACAAAATGAGAACATGACAGTAATGGGAGTAAGGTTTAATGGTTTAGCATACCAGAAATGAAGCTTGGTGGTAATGTGGTGTTGTGTGTTTTTAGTGTTAGGAGTAAGGTTTAATGGGGGATGGTGGTTTAGGAGAGAAGTTAGAGAGAGGTAGAGGGAAAGGGAAAAAATGAGGATTGAAATTTTTTAGGGTTTTATATGGGTGAAGTTACATGTGGTATTTTTTTGGGGGTGTTTTGTATAAATATTAGTTGCTTATGTGGTGTTTTGTATAAAAGGGTGTTTTGGAGTAAAATTTTGGATATCAAAACGAACATTTTAAATGTTTCTCTCTCTCTCTTCTCCTTCTCTCCTTTTCTCTCTTTCTCAGAGCACTACCTGTCGCAATCCTCCCTGCCCTACCCGTGCTTGACTCTACCCCACCTCAACCCATACAAACCCACCCTCTACCCGTTTCTCTCTCTGGATTTTATGGTGGATGAGACGTTCAACTCATTTTTGAGGTCCCCCATTATATAAAGGAAGTGAGCCTATTAGTCATTCTTGTGTAAGTAATTTGGATGTGATAAAAGATAATTTGGAAGATTAGTGTTAAATTCAAGTTATCAATTATTCTAAATAATGGATTGAACGCTATTGGTCGTAATGGTAGTACAATGAGTAAAGAGGAAACCTCAAAACTTAATTTTAAGGAATTGTCCATTCTCGATGATTTGATAGGGCTTAAGGTAGTAGAGATAAGGAGATTGAAAAAAAACGGAAGCATCACTGAACAAGATTAAATTCGTGGAAAATTTTGTAAATGATGACCAACTTTTTAGAGACGTTTTTAAATCTCCGGTGGGGAAAATTGTCACCGCTGATGGGGTCCCTGTGAGATTCAGACGGTCAATTCAAAATCAAGCGATTCCTCTCTCCAGGCATGGGTTTTTTTCCAGAATAGCTGTTAGTCTGGTAGTTACTACTGAGTCTTAGCGAGCAGTTTATGTTCTGGTGGGAAATATAATGGGTCTTCCCTCATAAAAGAAGGTAATGATGTTCCTTTGTCCTACTTTTTTGAAGTTGCATTTATTTTTTTGTCTGAATTTGAAATTTGAATTTGAAGTTTGAATCTGAAAAATTTATTTGTTTGTTGTCTGAATTAAACTTCTGAATGTGTATTGTTTGTTTGCAGATTTATATCTGAAATCTGAATATAGATTATTTGGACCATTTTACTCTTGTATTTATTTAATAAACAAATTTCATATTTAAAACATTTATGACAGTAAATAAATATTATTACACACAATATGCAATTTAATATGTAAATAATATTAGTCATTCCATGTAGTAAGGAATTTACGTAGTAAAAAATGTTTAAAAATATGTAAAAACTGATTAAGTAGTTATTAAAAGTCAAAAAATACTAATAAGGCTGAATTATAAATCATAAGTTCTACTAAATAATAGCTCTACAATTTGATCATGTAAATTAATCATTTATTGTTGTGGTGCTTGTTGATACCAAATTTAATCTGCTGACGTGAACCAATAATAAGAAGACACGTGTCAATCTACATGGCACAATAACAACGAGGAAGTTTATTTCCCCCGACCAAGTCATGTTCGCTCCGAGCAACAAGGATACCCCGAGGAACTACAACACTCCGAGGAACTCCAGCGCTCCGATGAACTCCTGAACGACGAGCAACTAAGGCGGTTCGAGCTGCATCTCGACCACAGCATTGATTGCCAGATAACCAACAGTTCAAAACTGTTCATTGACTGCTTATCATCTTGACGCACACGCTTGAAGAACATTAAATGAGTTACCCTTTCATATGTATATCCTTTAATGTATCACCCTTTCAGAGGATAGCCTCAAGGACCTTTCATATGTATATCATTTAATGCACCACCCTTTCATATGTAAGCCTCAGGGCTATAAATACATTGTATCTCCCTTATTCAAAGGGACCGAAATTTCTTGAGAGAACTTGTAATCAAGAATTCCACAAACACTCAGCAATAACATAACAGTGGACGTAGGCTTTATTCCTAGCCGAACCACTTTAAAAATCTTTGTCTTATTTATTTATCTGTGATTGAATAATTAGAGCAATCTAGTTTTTTACGTCAACAGATTGGCGCCGTCTGTGGGAACGTGTTACAACCATTGTTCTCCATCAAAAGCTAAGTTTTTTATTTTCTCTATGTATAATCAATTATATATTATACATACATCTGTTGATTCAATCATGATTTTTATGTTTATATACATAAATTAATTGTCCAATTTTTATCTGCAAAATGTTGCATATCATGATTTTTAAATCATAACTGTTAGATTAATTCTTATTTAGAAATCTAAAAAATAGTAGATTTCATAAATCATAATTCTTTGCTTGATTCTCAAGTTTTAATTTTATATCATGGAATAAATATTTTAAATGATTACATATGCCAATATACGCGACGATGATAAGATTTGATCATTTTCATTGTTGATTTTGAAATAAATTTTGTAAGATATTTGATGTCTATTCAAATTCCCATCATATTTTTAATAAAAGAATGGAAAAAGGTTAAAGACAATGAAAAGTCTTTTCATGGAAATCATGACCCATATATATTCTCTCTCTCTTCAAGTTTGAGTCTTTTTGCATTTACTTTTATGAATTATATACTTAATTTGGTTCATCTTCCATCTATGTCAATAAAGTCAAATTGATTGATTTTTGATATAAATTTGGTAATAACTTTAATCATTCACCATATTTTTATCTCTCCAAATTGGGAATAAGAAGGGATCAATATAAAAAATAATTTTCTCTCACCTGAAAAATCATTACCCACCTCTTATAAAAGAGGATCAGTAAAATAATCATGACCATATCAAGACTCTGGGCACAAATTTGATATGTTGGTCCCTCGTTCATCACATCACAAGGTTTCTTTGTCGAAATCACACGATCTAGTGGGTTATATATTTATTCATTTAATTAACATTCTTAAGGCTTAAATTTTACATTGAATGTTATTTTTTTATCTAAAGATTCGAGATATTCTGGTCATCCAACCATATATTCTATAACTTGAGATATCCTTAAATGTTGGTCGGCAACATCCATGTCGTTTGTCGGCAGCAGTAGAATCTTGGGGTATTAAAAAATGCTAAGCACCCCTGATATTTCTTTAAACACGAGTTCGGCTTGGGGACAAGCAGGGGGCTTAAGTCTTTTTAACTTATGATCACCCCAAAAATATTTTTAAACAGCAACTAATACCTGATTGGTTGTTGGAGATTAAATAAATTTAAAAAAAAACTTTACGTCTTATTTATGATGAATATTTGATAATAATTTGTCCATCTCACACACATTTGGCATAAAACATATTATTTCATATTTTGAAATTTTTATGCTGATACATATCATATATTGATTGGATGAGTAAATTATTCTCATGACTAATCAATTCAGCCTACACAAATGGTAGAGCAAGATATTAATTTTTACAGGTACAAGATTCAACTCCGACGAATGCTCGAAAATAATCTTACTCTTCTGAAAAATATTATCATAGCTCGGCAGTATGAAATTTCACCTCAACGAGGAACTATTGATTTTATTATTGCTATGATATCTGCTCCAGCACAAATGATTCTATATATCCATTGGGATTCATATTCTATATTCATCTCAACATGGAGCATGGCGAGATACTTATTATCATATTCAGCTCTGAGGAGAACTATAACATTTATTATATTTCACCCCCAACGGATAGTTGGTCGGGGTAATTCTTATTTATATCCAGGCCCAGCAAAGTTCTCGGCCATATTCTTATGTTCTGGAAAATATTATTCTTATTCGGCATTCTGCAATTATGCATCGACAAGATACTTATTCAGCTTTAAGGAGAATTACAACATTCGTTCGGATAATTCTTATTTATATTCAGGCCTGACAACGTTCTCGGCCATATTCTTATGTTCTGAAAGATCTTATTCTTGTTCGGCATTATATGATTCTACCTCGACTGATCGGCGAGGCACTTTATTATTTTTAATTATTCTTTATATCTATTTGGATGCATATTCTATTCTCATTTCAGCATGGAGCTCGACAAATATTTATTATATCTTATTCAGCTCCAAGGATGTCTCCAGCATTTATTATATCTTATTCAGCTCCAAGGATGTCTCCAGCATTTATTATATCTTATTCCCAACAATCTGTTGGTCATCGCCGAGGAGGTATCCTGCATTTATATTATATCTTATTCCCAACAATCTGTTGGTCATCGCCGAGGAGGTATCCTGCGTTTATATTATGTCTTATTCCCAACAATCTGTTGGTCATCGCCGAGGAGGTCTCTAGCATTTATATTATCTTATTCCCAACAAATCTGTTGGTCAGCGTCGAGGAGGTCTCTAGCATTTATATTATCTTATTCCCAACAAATCTGTTGGTCAGCGCCGAGGAGGTCTCCAGCATTTATATTATCTTATTCCCAACAATCTGTTGGTCAGCTCCGAGGAAGTCTTCATCATTTATTATCAATTACCACCAACTCTGATTGGTAGATAAAATCCAACTCCGGTTGGTAGATAAAATCCAACTCCGGTTGGTATTGGTCGATAAATCTCATTCAAAGTTCACATTCCACAGTTGGGGGCTTCTATTACAGATATATTTGTTCATTTGGTGGCACATTCTTATATCATCATGCAGTCAATCATCAAATTCAACTCCACAAACTCAAACGATCGGGGCCCCGACCAATCATCATTCAGGAGTTGTTTTTCTTGCTCAGGAATTACTTTTAATATTGAAGTTCAGGAGGTATATTGAAGTTCAGGAGGAATATTGAAGTTCAGGAGGTATATTGAAATTCAAAAGGTGTATTCAGAAGTATCAGGACATGATGAAAGAAAGCGACAAGTATTCCACCGAGGAACTCTGTCAGACCAGAAATTAGAAGACAAGTTGCCTATATGGAGGCTATATGTAGATGGGTCATCTTGCACTACAGGCTGTGGGGCAGGGATCGTTTTGAACAGCCCAGACGAGGTCGACATGGAATACGCCCTACGTTTCTAATTCAAAGCTTCTAATAATGAGCCAAAGGAGAATTGATGATCAAGTATCAAGCAAAGGTGATGGAGTTGGTATCAGAGTTTGTTGTTGTTCAACTGGTAAGAATATCAAGAATGGAGAATGTGAGAGCATACGCCTTGGCCCGATTAGCATCAGCTACTCGTACCGAGCTGCGAAGAACGATACCAATTGAAGTATTA
Source organism: Sambucus nigra (assembly GCA_949130495.1). Lineage (NCBI taxonomy): Eukaryota > Viridiplantae > Streptophyta > Magnoliopsida > Dipsacales > Adoxaceae > Sambucus > Sambucus nigra. The sequence continues at coordinate 386,514,717 of OX422218.1, read as the reverse complement.
GAAAGTCGAAACATGGATGAAGACCTGACGATGAATATTATTACCCTTGATTTAGGACCATCTTGGATGGATCCCATCAGAGCATATATTAAGGAGGAACAATTACCGGAGGATAAGCTCGCTGCCAAGAAATGGAAGTTTAAAGCTGCTCGGTATAATGGTATTCGAAAGATAAGCTCGCTGCCAAGAAATGGAAGTTTAAAGCTGCTCGGTATGTACTAATTAATGGTATTTTGTATAGACGAGGAATTATGGCAGGTTTGCAAAGATGTGTACATCCCTCCGAGATGAAAGAATTGATTAAAGATATACATGAAGGGTCCTGTGGAGCCCATGTAGCAGGTCGAACACTTTTGCAAAAGGTAATGACGCAGGGATACTACTGGTCGACGATGAAAGCTAACTATATAAGCCTATGCCAAGAAATGTGATAAGTGCCAACGCTTTTCCTCCATCCGAAGAACTCTATAAGCATTGTTGACACCCATAAATTTGCCATGGGGGATTGATTTGGTTGGACCATTGCCGACGACTCGAGGAAGATTCAAATACCTCGTCATCGCAGTAGATTATTTTACTAAATGGATAGAAGCTGAGCCACTTATTGACATGACATACGAGAAGGAAGGTGTACCAGTTTGTTTGGAAGAACATCATCTGCCGATATGGTCTCGCTCATGCCTTCATCACAGACCATGGAACACAATTTGATAACGAGGAGTTTGCTGCCTATTATCATCAGTCAAACATTTTGAAGATTCATTCAGCGCCAGGATATCCTCAGAGCTAATGGACCAGATAGTTCGAAAGAACCAAAAAAATACTCCTTTGGTTAGGAGGCGACACTAGTGTGACCAACTACGGTTGGTAAGATATCTAGTGGACAGCTCGTATGAGCTAAAAAATACTCCTTTGGTTAGGAGGCGACACTAGTGTGACCAACTACGGTTGGTAAGATATCTAGTGGACAGCTCGTATGAGCCAAAAAATACTCTTTTGGTTAGGAGGCGACACTAGTGTGACCAACTACGGTTGGTAAGATATCTAGTGGATAGCTCGAAAGAGCCAAAAAGCTCGTATGAGCCAAAAAATACTCCTTTGGTTAGGAGACGACACTAGTGTGATCAACTACGGTTGGTAAGATATCTAGTGGACAGCTCGAAAGAGCCAAAAAGTTCGAAAGAACCACTACTACTCCTTTGGTTAGGAGGTGTACACCAGCATGATCAATTACGGTTGGTAAGATAAAAATATACTCTCACATTACAACTTATGTTGGTCGGGAGGTAAGATTATTACAAAAAGTTCTTTGAAGAATAAAATATTCCAAAATACACCAAGTATAGTTGGTCGGGGATAAAGACCCACTAACTATAGTTGGTCGACGAGGACAAATTATTGACCTTAGTTAGTCGGACACATTTTATGAAAAAGACAAAAGTCTACCAAGTATGGCTAGTCGAGGATAAAAGCCCACTAACTATAGTTGGTCAACAAGCATAATTTAACAACCTTGGTTGGTTGGAAAAATTTTAAACATTTTTATACTCATTACTTTATTATTAAGTGATCGAGCAACATTATTGATACTTGTAACTTTTTATTACTAAGTTGGTCGATGAACAACACAATATTGTTATCTTTTTAACTTATACATAAGCGCAGATGTAAAGTATTTTACAAGACAATAGCAATTAAGATTGCGAATAAAAATGAAAGTCTTTCATCCAAAAAACAAAATACATTGAGAATGAAAATGTATACTAACTATTACATTGAGATTCCTATTCTATTGGTTTCTTTTCCTTCTACTTTTGAAACAGGTTCCTCGCCAGCAGGGGGATCATCTAAAATATAAGGGGAGTTTATGAAGTTAAGATCTTTCAACATTCTGATATTCATCACAGATGATCTATCCGAGAAGCATTAGCTCATTCCCGAGAAGCACTTGCTCGTCCCTGAGAATCACTTGTTCGTCCCCGAGAAACTCTTGCTCGTCCCCGAGCAGAGGTAGAAGTCAAAATCAGCATCTATAGCACCGAGCAACATTGCAGAATAAATACTCCATCCTTTCAAGTAATCCATCAAGCATGAAGCATTGGGGGCTTCTGTTGATACCAAATTTAATCTGCTGACGTGGACCAATAATAAGAAGACACGTGTCAATCTACATGGCACAATAACAACGAGGAAGTTTATTTCCCCCGACCAAGTCATGTTCGCTCCGAGCAACAAGGATACCCCGAGGAACTACAACACTCCGAGGAACTCCAGCGCTCCGATGAACTCCTGAACGACGAGCAACTAAGGCGGTTCGAGCTGCATCTCGACCACAACATTGATTGCCAGATAACCAACAGTTCAAAACTGTTCATTGACTGCTTATCATCTTGACGCACACGCTTGAAGAACATTAAATGAGTTACCCTTTCATATGTATATCCTTTAATGTATCACCCTTTCAGAGGATAGCCTCAAGGACCTTTCATATGTATATCATTTAATGCACCACCCTTTCATATGTAAGCCTCAGGGCTATAAATACATTGTATCTCCCTCATTCAAAGGGACCGGAATTTCTTGAGAGAACTTGTAATCAAGAATTCCACAAACACTCAGCAATAACATAATAGTGGACGTAGGCTTTATTCCTAGCCGAACCACTTTAAAAATCTTTGCCTTATTTATTTATCTGTGATTGAATAATTAGAGCAATCTAGTTTTTTACATCAAATCCGAATATTTGATCATAATTTGGTGGAGTTATTGCTTGTTCACTATTCCACGTCACAGTATTCAACGAAGTTCCACTGTACCCTTTCCTACTAACTTCTTTCAAACACATATCTATAAAATCTTTGCCTAAACTAATGCCCGCAACTTTCGACCGTGGAGTTACTTTCGATTCTTTTGGAGCCATATCTAAAATCATTTAGAGTAATTAGTTTATTGGATGAAAAAAATAAATTATAAAAAATAATATGTTTAATTATAAAAAAACAATATGTTTATGATTAACTGGTCGCTAATTTAAAGCAAATAGGTTATTTGATGAAAGAAATATATTATAAAAAAATAAACATGATGTTTAATTATAAGAAATAAACAAGATGTCTATAATTAACTCGCTACTAATTTAAAGAAATTAAAGTAACAACCGCTAATTTTTTTTATTATCAAAGAGTAAAACTATCAATACCCACAAAAAAAAAATTTGTGTACCCGCCTAACAAGAAAAAAATGGGTACAGGTTTTTATATATTCAAACGCAGATATATATATATATATATATATATATATATATATATATATATTCAAACGGAGCTAGAAAAGGTAACAGCTACACATCTACAAATGCAACTACAAAGTTGAAGTAAAACCGCAACTTATTCATATATATAGATTCATCTCCTTCTCGACAATCTTGAAGTATTTTAGCTCAGATTGAAAGGGTTTTTGAGTAAGGATCGGTTGATCTGATTTTGTTTTGGTTGTGACATTTCACAGGACCATCAACTATTCATGATTTTTTTATAAGGTTTGTTTTGCTATTTTTTTTACAGTTATATAAATATAGAAGCAACATCGTTGGAGAAAAGGAAGAACGAGAGAGATGTACCTGTTGATTTTTTTTTAGATTGTTGAGCTGAAATTTTTCTACACGTTAATTGTGTATTTGGGTGTCTATATATAGATTTTATAAGAGACTCGTATGAATAAAGAGTTGTGTTGCATGTATAACTCTTTATGTGTTGTATTTGAAAACGATTCTTATATGTGATTTCAAATAAATGGTGAGGATATTGTTGTAAATTTAATTTCGTTCAGATTTAAGTTATCAGATTCTGATGGGTTTGAACCTCTGAATTATTAAAAGGATGATATTACCTTTAATCTCTATATTGTGTAAAAAAACAAAAGTCTTTTTATTCCCTCTGAAATCTGAATGTTTTAGATTCAGATTTTAGAGGTGCAAACAAACAGGTCCTGAATATATGTGTGTTTACTCCCGTATCATTAATTTTTTGTTGTTGGTCTTTTTACACTTGACATTCTCTACAAAAAGAGACATGAGAGGTTTGAAGAGATTACATGGAAGTTGAGGGAGGTTATGAGACTTAAAATAACTTTAAAACACATGGTATGGGAGACAAACAAAATTTTAAAAATGGAACTAAAACCAAAAAATCTATTATTAATTTGACTGGATATATACCGTAAGTGAAGATATCGAAAAATTGGGCTCATCGTCTTATGCCATAGAGATAAATGTGAGGGAGAAAGTCTTCCTGTTTGTAGTAATAATAAAAATAGTGAAGGAAATTCTTGTGTTTATTTTAATGAAATTGAAGTTGAAGAGGAGATTAACAGATGGAGTAATTCTCTTATAATATATGTGTTAAGTTCTAAAGTTCACTTTAATGCGATAAAGGGTTTTGTTCTACGTAAATGCGGGAAATTAGGCTGCCAGGGAGTTTTTTTACTTAAAACGGGAGTTTTTATTATTACTTTTTGTTTAATATTATTGTAGTCGGGGCCATTGTCTTTTGAAAACAAACCCCTTATTGTTAAGTTTTGGTCACCTGATGTGAGTTCGGAGAAACAATGCCTCGAATCGGTGCTAGTTTGGGTTCGATTTTTGGGGCTTAAACTTCATTTGTGGTTTAATAACATACTGAGTAAAATTGCTAGTGTTATTGGGAAACCCTTTTTTACAGATAGGATGACTGTTAGGAGTGAGAGGCTGACTTTTTCTTGATTTTGTGTTAAGATTAAAGATAATAAATCTCTTCCAAATGTAATTCCTATTTATGGGCAGAATGGAGAAGTACTAAGCAACCAGTGGAATATGAATGGTCCCTAACAAAGTGTAAAAATTGTAATGTGTTTGGTCATAATGATTTTATGTGCAGGAAGAGTCTTAAGCCAACTACCAATTGGATTCAAAAACCGCAGCACCAGATTGAAAAGGGAGAATATAATAAAACTAAATCATTATGAGATGAGGAAGTGAAGATTGCCAACACTAAAAGATAAACCTAGAATATATTCATATATATATCGAGAAGTCAGTCCCAGAAGAGAATTTAGTTAATGTCGATACATATATGTCTACATTTAATGAAAGTGGATCAAAAATAGAAAATAAGAAACCTATAGAGTTCACTGTTAATGCTTTCCAAGTGTTTGATATAATAGAAATAGAAGATAGGGATATTGTGCTTGACATAGATTTAATTGGAGAAATCACAACAGTTAAATGCAAAGAAAATCATTTCAAGTTCAAAAAAGGTGGGACAGGGAGGGACCATCAGGGGAAGAGGCAAAAATCGTTGATGTTTAAGATTTTGAGTTGGAATATTCGAGGCTACAAAGATCCACATAAATGTAGAGAAATCTATAAATATATTATTGATAACAATATTCATGTTATGTGTTTAGTTCAAGCAAAAGCTAGGACGATGAATTTAGATAAAGTTAGTCAGGGATGTTTTGGAGATTGGAATTTCATACATAATACTCCTGATGTAGGGCCATGAAGAGTTTAGATTTCTTGGAACCCTAATAGTTCAGAAGTTAGTCAAGATAGTAGTTATAGCCAAGTTTTAGTGGCTAAAGTTAATATAACAATACTATTAGGAGTTTTATATTACGATTATTTATGGTACAAATAATCAGGAGACTCGTGTAGCTCTCTGGGATTATCTTAAGGCAATAATAAGGAATGATCCACAGATTATACTTGGATATTTTAATATAGTAAGAAATGATATGGAGAATAGGAGGCAATGGTATCGACTAGAATGAAGTTTCAGATATTAATAATTGTATTAACTATTTATGTTTGGAATTTTCTACTAAGGGGCCTTAGTTTACTTGGAATAATGGTAGAAAAGGTACTGATAATATCTATTGTAGAATAGATATAGTTTTACATAATGAAGCATGATTTAGATGTTTTACGGAGTGTGAGGTTTTTATAGACCTTCCGGGTATTTCTCAGCATTCCTCTATTTTTGTAAACCTTTATTTCCAAGCTGCCAAGATTAATAAACCATTCAAAAAATTTGATTTCTAGATGAGAGATGGAAAATTTAAAAGTATTTTAAAAAATATTTGGAAAGCTGTTCATGTCAGATCTTCTATGTATAGAGTAGTGAAAATATTGGAGGGTCTTAAAGTGGATTTGAGAAGTTTAAATAAGAAAAATTGTTTTAATTTATCCATTTGAGTGTTGGAACATAAAGAAAAAATGGAGTTATATTCAAAGGCAGCTTGTATAAAACCCTGAAGATAGTCGATCGATACAAGATAATAAGGAGTTTAGAACAGAATACTTGAGATTTCGAGAGTTAGAGGAATCTTTTATACACAAAAATCTCGTGTGAATTGTCTTCATTTGGAGGACAAAACACACAAAAAAATCATTTCAAAGTTAAATCCCATACTAATCGAAATAAAATTCTTTCCATCCAAAATTATACTGGTACTATCTTTAACGGGAAAAAGGATGATTATCAAGAATACATTAGATTATTTTCAGATCTACTTGGAAAAAGTGGTGGGTATCATATAGGAGTGAAAGAAAAATTGATCTCCATCAGAAAATATTTTTTATCAAATAATTATAAATGATGATGTTTCTAGTGATGAAGTGAAAAATATCCATTTTTGATCTAAATCCTAATAAAGATCCAAGACCATATGGTTATAATGCAAATTTCTTTTCGAAAAATTAGGAGATGACTAGGGTTGAAATTTTTGAAGCGGTGCTATCGTTTTTAAGGGTGGGAAGATGTTGAAGCAGATTAATAGTACGTTTATTAGTTTAATACCTAAAATTACTGGTCCTACTATGATCAAAGACTTTAAACCTATTTCTTGTTTTAATGTGTTATATAAAGCCATTTCAAAAGGTCTAGTGAACATGTTAAAGGATATGATGTCGTCTTTGGTTAATAATCGTCAATTAACTTTTGTTATAGGCTAATGTACAGAAAATAATATTTTGTTGATGCAAGAATTGCTTCGAGGTTATCATAAGAATAGTGGTCACCCTAGATGTGCTATAAAAGTAGATTTAATGAAAGCCTATGATTCAGTGAGTTGGAGTTTTTAGGGGACGTGTTGACTATTTTAGAATTTCCACCTCTTATTATTAATTGGATAAGGGAATGTATTTATACCATAACCTTTACAATTAGTCAGAATGGGGGTATAAATTGGTTCTTAAAGGAGAAAAGGGTTTGCGCCAAGGAGATCTAATATATCCTTATTTGTTCCTATATGAAGGCTTTTTCTTGGTTGTTCGATTATAAAAGTCATGCGAGGTGATTCAAATTTCATCCCAAGTATGAAGAGCTTGGAATTTCGCATGTTATGTTCTCTACTGATATTTTTATTCTAGCAACAGTGGGAGAAAAGGCCCTTAAAGTCGTGGAGGAGATTCTGGAGGAATTTGTCCAAATGCCTGACCTATATCCTAACAAATGAAAATGTACTCTTTTTTTACAGGCGTGGCAAATCAGGATAAGAACCGATACTCTAATATGATAAATATAAAGGAAAGTCTTCTACCGGTGAAATATCTCGGCGTTCCTCTTATTTCTATGCATCTAAAGGTTGAGGATTGTACGAGTCTTAGCGAGAATATTATAACAAAATTTTAATCCTCGACTATTAGATGGTTATTATATATGAGGAGATTGCAATTAGTGTTGGCTGTGTTAAGGGGCAGGCAACTATATTGGATTAACCTGTTTATAATCCTAAAAAAGATTATAAAAGAGGTTGATCAAAGGCTTAGATCTTTTTTATGGAGTGGTCTTGATCTTTTTAAAAATAGGCTAAGATTACTTGGGAACATATGTGCATGCCTATGGAAGAAGGAGGTTTAGGCATAAGAGACTTATTCATTTTGAATAAATCTTGTATGCTTAAACATTTATGGGATATTGCCAATAAAAAGACTCTCTTTGGGTTCATTCTTTTGTTCTTAATGATAATTGTTTATGGACTTCTAGAGTGCCACAACAATGTTTGTGGACGAGGAGAAAATTGGCAAAGCTAAGGGATAAGGCCAAAATGCTCATTAAATACAAGACAAGTAAGGGAAATGATACTTATTTCTGGACTGATTATTGGTATTGGAAACCTGGTTGATAAATTTAGGTACCGAGTTATTTATGATGACGGAGGTAATATAAATGATAAGTTGATAACTATATAAATGAAGCTGGATGGGTCCTGCATATACCTATCTCGTCATCTTTAGTTCAAATTATGGATACTTTCATAATCCCTAAATAGACTAGAAATGACTGGGTGGAATGGTTACCAACCAAGAAGAAAGTTTATTCATGTAGAGATATATATAATAAGCTCAAGAATTTTTCCCTTAAAGTCATTTGGTGTTCTGTGGTGTGCGATAAAAAAGAATTCCTAAATGTTCTTTTATTACTTGGTTATCTTTTCATAAGATATTAGAACTAAGAAAATGCTTTTTTTTTTTTTTTTTTTTTTGGGGGGGGGGGGGGGGGGCATTGCCACGGATGATGTGTGGGTGATGTATAGTAAATCTAATGAAGATTGTGACCACTTATTTTTTAAATGCCCTTTGTGACACTCCGCCTACTAAAATATCGGGTGGCCAGCCCGTGATCAAAATAAAATGTTGGTCTCATACGGCTCATTCTTAGCATCACTGTCGAAAACTTTTTAAAGTTACTAACCACCTAGTAATTTAATTAGACAGGTGCCAAATTTTATCTTTCATTAATTAACAACAAGAAGAAAATAAATAATAATAAAACCATCAACACAACTAATAACTGAATCCTACTCAAATGAAAAACATAAATTAAGATAACCGAATCAACTATCGGTTCAACAATAAAATACAATAGTAACTGAAAAAATAACCTGGATACACAAAGTTCGATAAGTAAACTAAATACAAAATATGAGGACGACATGCCCAAATGAGTACTGAAAATTTCCTATACTAGCAGTAAATGAACTAAGCGTCTATAACAAAATCCTGCAACTTCCACATGAGATGCAACTGAGCATTCCTGAATAGAATCCTCAAACTGGGCTTCCCTGTGGCTGGACACCTAAAATGTTTTGAAAAAGATTTTGACAAAGGTCAGAGCCCAAGTAAAACATTTTGAAAATATTTAGCAAGCAGTTAAATTGCAATAATTAAATATGCATGCACACTTTTCATATTTAAGCTAGTGTCGCACTCTCTCGAGACATAAATCACCCCTCATCTAATGTGCACACTTAACGTCGGCCTTCTACCTTTCCTAGTTAAGCTACCCCACCTAACTACCCATAACAAGTCTCCTTCTACATACTAACTTATTGTACCCTCCCGTATTACCCATACAATATGTTACCGAATTTCCATATCTTTTATCCCATTATAAATTTCTCAGTATATGTTTATTGCTCTCCATAATATAGTTATTTTTACTGTCACTATATTTCTCTTCTACTAAACTCACACAGTAGAATAAAATCACACGTATACATATATCACTTTGTTATACATATACCAACATTGCACCCCTAAGCTGAGTTGCGGTGGGAGTATATTATGCTATAATGTCCTGGTACATCACTACCAAATACACGTAGCAGAATAAATCACAAGTATATATATATTTATCACACTAATTATATATATACAATACATCACCCCTAGGCTGGGACCTGCGGTGCATGCATACTCTGCTATCAAGTCCCGATACATCTCGCACTGTATAAAGGACTACGGATTCCGAATCACTTTGGAACCGTATCAATAAAAATCACACATATTGGAGGCGAACATAGTTCACATACCCATGGTCACGCATATACCTACGCTCCCATGGTCAGCTGACTTATGAACTCACAAATAAGTCATTCACAGTCCTATGTCCTTAAGTTACCAAATTAATCCCCCCGGAGGCACACAAAGATAAGATGGTCCTTTTCTGAAAATCAACCTCCCGTAATAGCAAGTATGGCAGGTATGCCATACCAATAATAAATCATACAAATCAGTATAGGTATACACACAACCTATATCATATATTCCATACATAGCATATATATCTCCCCAAGATCCTACGTATTATTTAATTTCAATTATATGTCTCATCGTATATTCCCGAGTATCCCTCGCTACTCGAAGTGTGCCAGTTTTCCTTCAAAATATTGCAGTAGGTAATTCACTCATATCCTATTGATATAAGTCATAGGTTCGCTCATCCCCCGAATTCGTTACATTTCAAATTACACCAATTAATCTAATCAATTTTACATTAATTAATTTATTAAAGTAGTGTCACCCAACTACAATACTTTGACTCACTCATATGGTCTGTATCTTCACCCTCTATAATTTCTTACACAAAATCCCACTATTAAGGTTAACACCTCTCGTTAAATTCATTATTCGATAATTTATTATATATCTCTATAATAAATTAAACCGACTAATCTATGCCTAACTCCCGTAGCACTAGCCTGAGAAATATCAGAGTCAAAATCCCGACCCTTAATTTAATTACTATAACCTCAATTAACTTTTATTCAAGTGGTATCACTTAACGAAAATTCCCGGACTCCCCTTATTGGCCCGTATTTTAACCTTTTAGAATTCATTTCACCAAATTCAGTTTATAATTTTAACACCCATATTAAATTTAATAGTCCTTAATACTCATCCCATAAGACTCTAAGTATTAGGTTCCATTTATTTTCTATTAATTAAATTCCACCTTAAGATACCATCTCGTATGCTAAACTCATCCAAAATTCCCATTCGAATACGTTCGTATATTTTTGACATACATTATTGAGTGTCGTTCATTATAAATACTCCTAAATCCATACCCCGTATTCATCCCTATCTAATCCAAGGATAAAATAATGTTCCTTTATATTTTTCCAAAGTCCGTCACTCCTTTATGGACATCTCTAAATAACCCAAATTTATTTTTTCCTAAAGATGTCGGCCTCGCGCACCCTATCGTAAAAAAAATCATATCAAATAAAAAAAATTAGAAAAATACGAGGTCGGCGCCCACGCGATCATGACGAAAAGATCTACAATATCATGTTTTACAATAACCGAAGGAGTCGATCGATCGACAAATGGGGTCGATCGATCGATCGACCAGATTACAGTCATCTTCCCCGAGTGCTTTTTCCACTTTTTTTAAACTCCGAAGCTTTCCAACTTCAATCCAGACCTCGATTACTTCATCTCCCATATTTATTTCATATATAAACATATTAAATCACTAATATATGACATAAATCCTCAGTGATTTTCATTAAAAATCCAGGGTTCATAAATTGAGTTTTTCTCAATACCCCTTAAATAACAATTCCCAATTCGATTCAATAATCCAAATTTAACAATAATTTCTACAGGTTTCGATTCTAAATCATATTCGAGCCCCATATGATATTATTATCACATCAATTTCGCCCTTAATTCTTAAATCCCCAAAACCCAAATTTAACATGTGATACCCTCCAAAAAATAAATTTTGCTATAATAACTTATCCCAAAATTAATATGGTTTACACCCAACATGAAATGAATCGCAATACCATAATTTAAATGAAAGAAAGTTTAACTACTTGCCTGGAAATTTTGTAGAGTCTGATCCTTTGATGCAGATGGGGATTTTGACTAAGAACACATCAATCTCCTCTTGGCTTGACTCCCAAAAACTCTCTCACTTGATCCCTCTTTTCTCCTCTGCAACTAGATTTTTTCTAAAATGAATTATGGCTACCATACCCTCTCACATTTTGATTTTATTATGCCAATCCCTTTTTAGGCTTCTGGACTTTATTAAAATGGTCCAAACACTCCTGTGTGGGCTCGGTCATATCTAAAAATGCCCCGAGACCCAATTACTACCCCTGGGTACTCTATTTTTGACTATCTCGATCCTTCCGGACTCAACCGCACACTCAGAATCATCATCTGAGTTACTTAACTAGAATCTCAAATTTCAACATCAAATTACGACACATGTATTCTTAAAAAAAATAACCCGAATTAATTTAAATCTCAATTCTCTAAATAAATTGAATCTTCCAATTTAAATATATTCTCCAATTTAAATAGTTTCTCCAAATCATCAATTTAGTTTAAATTATAATTCTTCAAATTAGCTAAATTATTTATTCTCAAAAATTCAGGGTGTTACACCCTTCTTCGAATTCAATTCTGAAAAAAATGTTTCTTAATGGTAGGATAGATGGAAGGCATGGTGTGTTGTTATAAGAGATTAAAGTTATTTTAAAAACTTATACAAACCTCTCTTTCCTCGGGCATGTAGTGTGTAACACCCACTCCCGCGATTTCGATCGTACCCTTGTGATTTGGTAACTTGGTATGACCCATTTGGACTTTAGTCTTTGTAAGGTGGATCATAAGTAAAATTTGAGTAACGTAATGGCCTAAATGCAATTGAACTGCATTTGTAAAGCTTAAAGTGATATTCGAATTTTTAGCCATCGTTCAAACGAAGGTCGTTTCCATTTGAATGAGAAAGGTCTCATCCTTCGAATGAGGTTTGAATGACCTTCTAACAACCAAGACCTGAACGATTTCCATCGTCCTTTGGAATCTTGTTGGAACGCCCTCGTTTGAACCGGGTGCATCATCGTTCGAATGACGGGTACTTTCCCATTCGAATAAGGTGGATTCCTTCGCACCTTTAAAACCTACAATTTACCCTCGTTAGAACTCTCGTTCGAATGAGGTTCAAATCGTTAAAACGATTGAAACATATTTTGAAAGTTCTACACATTTTAATATGTTGTCACGACGTGGATCGTCGAATTGGATGACGTGTCAAGCTCTCAGTGGCTCAAATCAAAATGTGAGTTAAAGTCCTAATGGACCAATGGATAAATGGGTTGATTTTGGGGGCTTTTAGGGATTTAACCCTTAGGGTTTGGGGAGTATTTAAAGTGAGTTTTGGCCCATTTAGTCATTCCAATCAGATTTAGTCTCTCTCTCTCTCTCCCCTAGCTCTTAGAGCTCCACCACCCTAACACCACCATTCATCCACCCAAAACCACCAAAGATTAACCATTTTCTTCCATATTTAAGCTTATAAAACCCGCCTACACCATTTTTGGGAAAAGTTATAGATTTCAGAGATGTTATTGGGGAATTTTGGAGAGAAGATGAAGAAGAAGAAATTGTGGAGTTTATAGGGGGGTTTCATGGAGATTTCAAGGATAAAGCTTAGTGGAGTTAGGCAGCCTCTATAAGGCCACCTTAGGAGGTGGGAGATTGTGAAAAACTCTACTCATTAGCTTAAAACTCTATTTTTCTATAGTGTTGGTCTTATGATTAGAGTTTGTAAGAATATAATGCATTTATGATTTAAGAGGGTTAGTTCTTGTGGATTTGTGCAAAAATATTTTTAAAAATGGTTCCAAGGTTTGAGAACATAATATAATTTCAAGAAAACTTAGTGTTAAACATCTATGCAATAAAATATTTTAAAATGATATTTATCATATTGAGATATTTTGTGAACAAAGTTTGAAGTTTTCTTAGAAAAATAAATACTTTGGGAAACTTAGACATTTATTCAAGTTTGAAGAACAAAATATCTTTTAAATCTCTAAAGGTCATTTTTTATAAGTATTAGGAAATTTCTTGAATAAATCATTTGTTAAACACATTATTTTGGATTTTGGACTTAAAATCCCTATTTCCATGTGTATTAACTTATTGTATTTTAATGATGAGCCATGTTTAGTGAAAGTTTTAATGAGTTTTATTATGAAATAAAGAAAATAGAAATTTTATCCCTTAAAGTATGTTAATAAGTGTAAAAAATTAGATAAGTTTTTGTTTTTAAGACTACATGTGATGATAAGGAAATATGGTGCTTTTCTTGAAAAGTAGTCTTAAAAATGCCAAATGATTTCTTTGATAAAGAAATAAATAGATTTCCACCATGAAATGGTATGTTACTCCAAAGTGTTAAATAAGTGTTAACAAGTTGAAAATATTTGAGAAGTTAGTGTATGTAATTTAATAATGTTTTAGGGAAATAACACTTGAGAAAATGGAGGAAAAGACAAGTTTGAAAATAAATGAGTAAAATGGTAATGTTACTCAAAATAGAATATTTTTATGAAAAATGTAGGGAAAGGTGTTACACAAACTGGTCCTAATGAAAGTGATTTTTGAGATAAAATCAATGTAAGCATGTAAAGGACAAGAAATGGTGATATTTAAAGAGTAACATAAGGTGGGGTGAAATCCCCGAGTTTTTGGCTTCGGTCGGTAAAGGTGGAATAATGTGGACATTTACAAAATATTAAAACACATTAATATGGACTCAGATAATACCAAAAAATAATTAATAAGGGTTTGGAGCCCTAAGTTGAAAGTCCCAAAGCACTTCCCAGAGCATATGGTAGCGTAGTCGGCGGTGTGAAGCTCGTTAAAGTACGCGATTATTTGGAGTATGCCGAGAAAAGATAATGAGAAAAGTGGAACATGTTAAGAAATGAGTTGTGTGGTGAATGTAAGAAAAGACAACCTAACTTTAATGAAATTGATAAACGTTTCACTTTGAAGATAATGCGGACAAGTAACATGGAAATTTGACTAATGTCCATTAAATAAAAGGATGGTAAAGTAAACTGATTAATGTGTAATTAAGCAAATTAAGGGTGTTCTAAACCATATATAACACACGTGTGTGTGTGGTTGTGAAAGGCTTTCAATAAAAAAATAAGTATTTTCTAACACATAACATGCGTGTGTTGAGTGGTGATTTTCAAGGAAAATACTAAAGTAAATTTGGTGTGAGTAAATGAGTGATTTCAATAATAGAAGAGTTATCTCTAAATAAATGGTATTTTGTTTAAGGATTAACCGAGTGCATTAAATCGAGAAATTTGGTATGTAAGCAAAAAGGGTTCTGTTAGAAGACTAATGTGACTTAAACAAATCAAGTAATATTTTTGAAATAAAAATGGTCACATCCATTAAAATATTTATATGTGTATATATATGAGGTAGTTGGATATGCACGTAGGTATAATGTGTTAGAGTCTCTTTTCTGTCGTTCGATTCTATATTGCATTGTTGTATTTTTTCACTGGGCATTCATCTCACTCTCTCCTCTTTATTACGACAGGTTGTGTGCGGTTTCGTATTTTGAGAGCGTTACACATGTAAGTATTCTTTTTATTTTATATTAGTAGCTTTGTATACATGGATTTCGGGGAGGCTTCCTACGGACCCCTCACGTAGCTTGATTTAAATTGGAATCGTATGTTAAACCAGTGAAATATTAAATAAATAAAACTCGACTAACAACATTATTTAGGTTATCCCATCGCACTTCACACCTAATATTCGGATCGGACCGGGTTGACCACGGGTAACCCATAAATCCGGGCTGGGGCATTACAAATGGTATCAAAGCTTTAGGTTTAAGTATCCTTTCGAGAGTGACGTGGTGAGGTCGGTAGTGGATCTTTCGACGTTGGTGTTGGTTTGGGATCGGTCACCCTAAACAGCTAATGGTTTCAATTATTGTTCTCGATGATAGAGTCAAGGAGATTAACACGAAAAGAAATTAATTGCAAAGTTTCAAGCATCTAAGATAGTGCCAATAATAATTGTCAGCGCTTCTGATGTAGACATGTTAGTAATTTGCGAGTGTCTACATAAGCCATTAGTGGCGACACCGCATTCTCTAGTGCGAGGTGCCTTTGTGTCAACCCGTGATGATGTGAGGGGTCAATTAAGATGTTAATAATGGTAAATGATGTCCATTGAGTTAGAAACATGAATTGTATAAAGTCAATTGTGGAGATGAGGCGACTAGGGTGCCATGTATAAGCGGTATTGATTTTATAATAAGGACGCATTAGGTTCTTTGGTTAGGTACTTATTAATTATTAATAATGATGATGTGATTAGGTGAACTTGATCCTTGGGGTAATGTCATGTTGTGACCATATGACAAGTTTAATAAGCATGTTGGCTAGTGTTGGTCATTAGTTAAGGATGTGTACTCTGGCCTTAGTTGATAGGATGATATCATTATAGGTGAGTGCCTTGGAATTTGTCGATCAAAAGTTGTATCTCGTAAGCCATGATTAAAGCTATGGGCCATTGATGGTAAGCGTGTCACGTGTGTAACGATGAGGAGTTGAGGTGACATAGGAATGAATCCTAGGTAGTCTGCTATGATGTGGTTTTAGAGAATATGAAGTAACATTCGAGGAATAGGATCCCTCGTGACATTAGTAATATGGACTTAAAGGCTTATAGGTTAAACACGACATCCTATATCCATCGAATCCTTAGTAGTGTCAATATATTATTTAATACATAGTATATGGCATTAGTTGTTTAAAAGGAGTCCTTAGTGCATCCTCAGGACTTACTGCATATAATGTCCTTAGGGATATGAATCAGCTTATTGTGGCGCTTGAGGTGTTCAATGGATGTAGTTCTCCATATGTAGAGTCCTTCTGAGTACCTAATAGTTGTGGGCTGGATATTGGGAAATTGATAGAGTTTACCTACTCTGATAGGGTCATAGGTGATGAAATCTTGTGAGGCATGTTGTGACAAATTATGTTAGGGTATGCTTAGTATCCTTAGGGAACTAATTAAGTTCGGTATATGAATTGCTAATGTTCTAATGATGGTTGTGTTGAGGGTCATGTGATGATCTAAGGTTATTGGTCAAGTCCACACGAGTCGAATCGTGTAGTCTTTGGCGATGTCATCAAATTTGATACGAATAGGCGAGGTAACCTCCTAAGGGTAGTTAGATATTAGTGTCAAGATTGGACATAATGTTCGTCATCATAATAATATTAGTGTAAAAAGTGTTGTACTTGATTTTAATGAGTACTGAGAAATGCATTGGAGACTTATACCGATGATGTCATGAAAATGACTTGAGAATAACACCCCATATGGGATATCAGAGTATGATTAGAGTCTCAACATGTGTCGATGGTATAAGTTAGGATAACCCTAGTAAAAGAATGATTATCTCTTAGTATGTCTTGCCATACTTGTACGAATTAAGAGCTGTAGACTCGGGTAGTAATTACAATCCTTATAGTGCTAATGGCGACCGAAGTTACCGTCACATAAATTCAATTTGAGTGGAAATTGGAGCTAAGCTCAGTGACGACTTGGTGTCATTGGATGTTATAATAAGGTAAATGTTTCGCCTTGATGGGCATTACCTTAGGAGATGTTTGGGATACTCTCACTATGCAATAAAGTAAACGGTAACCTAGGTGTGTTAGGTTGGCCATGAAAGTACGTCGACCAGAAGGGTAGATAAGGTCAGCATTGGCAAGGGTGTCTGGCACCCGTGATAAGCACCCAAAAGTGTACATTTTATACCCCGAATAGACGTATTTTAGTTGCTAATTCTCGACAATAATGGTTTTATGCGCGTAAATATTCAATGTGCAGGCTTGATTGCGTTTACGGTTCAAAAAGCATTATTTCGAGGCAAATGTGAATCAAATGGAGCTAATTCCCCATTCTCGTAACCTCACCCGAGCCTAAGCTTGTCCCCAAAGCTTCCCCGAAGCCCGTGTGTGTTTAGTTTGTTCCTTTTTATTTTTCTTAGGTTTTTAGTTTAAGTTGTTTTATTTTTAGGATTTATTTTAATTATTTAGAATTTTCTAGATTTTATTTTCTTTTTTTCTTTTTAATTAGTACGATTTTATTTTGATTTTGATTTTTATTAGTTTTTAGTTTTTAGTCTTATTTTATTAGGATTAGTTTTTTTAGGAATTCATTTATTTTTAGTTTTATTAGATTTTACATTTTCTTTTTAGGATTTTAGTTTTAGTTTTAATAAATTTTTATTTTTATTTTCATTTCATTTCTTTTTAGTTTTATTTTTTATTTGAGTCTTTATTTTATTCTTAGAGTTGAATTTTATTTTTAGATTTTTATTTTTATTAGTTTTAATTTTTTTTAGCGTTATTTTCTTTTAAGGTGCAAATTAAATACACTCACACCTTAATACCCTAAACCCCTACACATTCACATACCCAAACACACTAAACTACCATACACCCACCTACACACTAAACCCCTCACTCACCTTCACCTTAACCTTCCATACACACTAGGGGTGGCCATAGGCCCGAGGCCCGCCAAGCCCGCCCAACCCGCCCAATAAAAAAATAGGGCTTGGGTAAGGTGAATAGGCCCGCAAAGCGGGCTTGGCAAAATTTTATAGGCCCGATTTTTTTTCGGGCGGGCTTGGGCATGAGTTCTTAAGCCCGATGAGGCCCGGCCCGGCCCGAGGCCTGAAATATATATATATATATATATATATATATATATATATATATATATATATATATATATATATATATATATATATATATATATATATATATATATATATATTTATATATATATGTGGGGGGGGGGGGAACTTTTATAAATATAAAAACGTATATCAAGTCTTTTCATGTAGAGTGGGAAACTTTATATATGGACTTTGTAATATATGGAGTTTAAAACAGATTTTAAATTAAAAAATTGGTCTTTAAATAAAAAAATAGGTATATTAATTTTTAAAAAAAATCTTTTAATTAACATAATAAGGCCCAATCGGACGGGCCTGGGTAAAGTGCTTTCAAATCTGGGCGGGCTTGGGATTACATAATAAGGCCCGATCTGGGCCCGAGCGGGCTTGGGATAGCCGTTAATTTTTCAAGCCCGGCCCGAGCCCGACCGCGCCTGCCCAGGCCCGGCCCACGGCCACCCCTAATACACACATACACACTCAATCAAACCAACCCCACTTACTATTCATCATCACTTTCATCCAACTCTCTCTCTCTCTCCTCAAACCCCCATAATCAAACTCACCACCACCATTTTCTCTTCCCTCTCTCTTTAACCCATTTCACTCACTCAACCCACATTAACCCACAACAAACCCGGATCCTACCCTGTCCAGCTCGGTCGAAGCTCGTCCAAACCTGTCACCGACCTGTTCCGGTGAAATCTCCAACACTGACCTCTCTTCAACCCGGTGACAAACCCGTCGGGCGACCCGCCAGTGAACCTAGACTGGTCCAACACGAACCCGCGCGTTCCGGCCATCCGTCCTAAACCCGGTGACCTCACCCCCTCTCGTCGGCACCCCGACCCATAACTCGACAACTCCGATCGACAACCTAACCCGCCACCTCCTGTCTCGCTGGAACCGACCCATAACAGTCTCAACCCGAGACGATCGCAACCCATCTACCTGTTATACCCATATACCCAAACCCATTTCTCCATTCAAACCTTCCAAAGCCAAAACACGATTTCTACCTGTCAGAGCAATAAGCCAACTAAGACCAAAGAAACAAAACAAAACCCATGTGTTTTAAAACCCTTTAACCCCTTTTCCCTTTTTACCCCGAACAACCATCTTTTACCCCAATGTCCAAAATTACCATTAACCAAATCTGATTTTTATTCCCTCACCCCTCACTCTCATAACCTCACACAATCCATGCACATGTGTGCATTTACGCATTTTAACCCCAATTTATCCCCATACCTCTCATGTCCATTTAATCCCTATCCAATTTACTCTTAGCTCCATGCCTACTATTTAAGGAAGAAGAAGGCCATTTGAAGAGAGATATAAAATTAGGGCTTTTTCATATCAATTTTATAGAGAGAAACACCATTTTTTAGTTTAGTTTTTTTTTAGGTTATAATTTATTTTTATTTTACTTTTTTTTAGATTAGTGAGAAAAATAAATTAGTGAGAATCTATTAATTTATAGTGTAATTGTTGATGCAATTTTAATTTGATGACACAAATTGGAGGGATGTAAATTGCAAATTCAAGGATTGGAGTTCAATTTCACTCAAAGAGATTTGGTTTGATTGTTCTCTTTTCTACTTTTATTTTAATTGCCTAGTTTATTTGATTGACATGTTTAATATCATGTTAGGCTAAATCTCCTTTCAAGTGGTGGGGGGAACCCTTATTTGATGTTATTTTAATTTAATTAGTTTGATTACTTGAAAATTCCCTTTGAATATTAATTTTGATCCCTCACCCTTAAATTTACGCCTCGAGAGAGGGTAAATGATTTTCGAGAGAAAACCAAAATTCTAAGTTATAATACCCATTTTAGATTCGAACTAGAGATAGGAGTTTCTTAAGTGTGGTATTATTCCTTAAATTTCAACTCTAAAATTCATTTTCTAGATTTACATAAATTTTGATAAATCGATCATAGCGGGTGATTAATTAAAAGGAGTGTAGATCTATTTTCTAGAGTTGTGGGGGGTTAAACTTAATTTTATAAAATATTGCTATTAAAATTACACTTGCAACGAGAGTTGATTTGTAATTTTGGTATTAATTTGGAAAAATTCAAATAATTAAATTAATTAGTTAGAATAGCTAAAATTTGTGGTGTAGTCCCATTCCTTGATTGTTCTCACATTTATTTACCTCACTCTATCTCTAATTTTTGTGTTAGACTTTTTTTTTTCATTTTAGTCACTTTTTAGTTTGTCATTTGATCTTCCATTTAATTTAGTGTTATTTCACTTCACCTCACCTCACGAAATTATTTAAATATTGAAAAAGCTAAAAAAAAATAGAAAAAGAAAATATCACAAAAAGAAAATAAAAATTGAGTTATAGTTGAGTTTGTCTCTAGCTTACCCCCTTGATGTGGATTGACATCCTTACTTACCTCTCTACACTTGAGTTTGTTATATATTTGTAGGTATTTTGAGGATTTTGATTGGATGAGCTTTTCAAGCAACGACGAGAAATACAACAAAAAGTTTCTTTATCAACCCGCTGACTGGAGCGATTCGTGTTTGTCAAAGATGAAAGGAGGAAACCTTATTCCTAAGGATGGAAGACTATCATCTAACTTTTCAAAGGGCAATAGTTCATGTTTTATGTTATTCTCATAATGATGAGCGATTCGTGATCTGATTCATCACTATCGGTGACTCAAGCTAGGATGTATGGCTAGACTAGGATTTGATGACAATGCCTGAAAGAAGTCGTAGACTCTAAGCATGTAGCGTGGGTTTGACTTTTGTAAACTATAGTTCGTTGCATGCGGATGGGATTTTTTCGAAACGATCATTCGTTCATTTTGATTAGTTGTGTTCTTTCAGTTTCGATAATCGCGGACTGTATTTTTAGTTCCAGTAGTCGACTACTGTGTTCTTTTGGTTTCGATAGTTGGGGACTATGTTATTTCGATTTCGACGGTCTGGTATTGTTCCATGTTGACGGTTCAATTATAGTGCAACTTGGCTCAGTATGTGCGGATGTACCTTGTGTGGTTATTGCAGCTCGACAACAAAGTGCGCTATTATTTGAAATATCCTTTTCGAGTATGTGTGGCTGCGCGTTCTATTGCACAGTTTGCTCGTAGTGTTTATTTTCCTTAGGATTGATGATCTTATGGATTGACTGGTATGGTAATTAGCGGATCTAGTTGTAAAGAGCAGGATTATAATCCGAGGATTCCATAAAGTGTTAAAAACTCGAGGAAACATAACACACAATATTATTTTGCCAGAGTGAGTGGATTGGTACAATACTCAGGAGAGTGTTCCATATTTGGACGCCTAGAGTGATCCTAGGTTTATAGAAGGATCTTATGGAATATGTTATTCGGATGATCGATTTGTGACGTGGTTGGTGTGTCTCTCCTCAGGCTGAATGACTAGAGATGCGAGGATAGTATTAGGATTAAGTGAATTTATGGGATCAGGATGACCCTAAAATTTGAGGAGACAGACTATGTAGTCTTAAGAATTGAAAAAATTTATAGCGATGGATTGGGTGTTACTTGTATTTAGTTTTGGCTCTTGGGTGAGTGTCGATCACTAGAGAGTGTTACCCCGGTAGAGGTGCCGATATGCCTTGGGTGTTAGCAAAGAAGCCTTAGGACATGATTGAGTATGATCATCGAGTAAGTGGAGACTCGAGGACTATTATGTGAGTTTTATTACTAGCCGTGAGCATTAGAATATGTTTCATACCGAGTTCTTTGGTAACGGCCCCTTATGAAAGGGCACATAATGACTTCTTAGTGATTGAGGACTTCGTTGACCTAGCCTTAAAAGATCCCTATGACTTAGAATAAGAATTGACAACTTCTAGGAACTTAAGGAATTGATTGATTGAGAATTCTGAGGGCAAAATTCCCTAAGGAGGAAAGAATGTAATACCCGCCCCGTGATTTCGATTGTATTAGTGTGATTTAGTAACTTGGTATGACCCATTTGGACCCTAGGCTCGGTAGAGTAAATCATAAGTCAAATTTAGGTAACATAGTGGCCTTGATGCAATTGAACTAGATTTGTAAGGCTTAAAGTGATATCGAAATTTTTGGTCGTTGTTCGAACTAAGATCATTGTCATTTGAATGAGAATGGGCTCTTCGTTCAAACGAGGTTCGCACGAAATTCTAACGATCAAGACCTGAACGATTTCCATCATCCTCTGGAATATCGTTGGAATGCCCTCGTTCGATCGAGGTGTGTCATCGTTCAAACGAGGGGTAGTTTCCCATTCAAACGAGGTGAATTCCTTCGCCCATTTAAGACTTACGATTTACACTCATTTTTACCTCATTAGAAATTGTAAGCGCAGGGAAGCTCTCATACTAATTTGTAAAAGTGGATGGCTCTAATACCCCTTAAATGATGCGAAAACAAATATGCTCAATAAAAATTTCAATTTGAGAGTGTGCAATTATCTTAAACCAATTATATATTTTTATCCTAAACATACATCTATGTGATAAAAAAGATAAATCAAAATAAGCATTCAACAAAGGCAAAGTTTCAGGAAAAATCCTCGCAGGGCAAAACTTTTTATTCACTTTATAAAATTTACAAATCGTAACTTACAAATTCTTTAAATGAATCTGCAATGAATTCCCGCGAGAACTCATAAAGACTGCAGTCTTCCTTCAGCAATGATTCCCGTAAGAACCAAAAGAACCGCAATCCTCCTCCTTTAGCCTCAGCCTTTGTCTTCAGTAGTAAATCCCTCAGGTATCACAAGTCAGCCATGGAGTACCTCTCTAAAAAGGTGTTTGAAAGTATACAAAACTTTATAGGGTTTAAATAAATTCACAAGAATAATATTCATGGTTGTTTCTTCAGAATTAAATAGTATTTTACAACACAAAATAATGAAGAACTTTCGCGAAAGTTATACAAAACATATGTGATAAAATTCTTAAACAAACTGAACACAAACACATTTATTTATAAGACATTCACAAAATTCGAGGCGATGCAGTCGTCTGAACGATTTCACATTATTGTTCTAACGAGATAAGCATCTCGTTCGAATGAGATGTGTCTCATTTAATGACATCCAAAATTTCAAAATAGTAAACCCTCGTTTGAAAAACACTTAAAACGACCTTCTAATGACGTTCAATCTCGTTTGAACGAGATGTCAATCACTTTTGAATGAGAGTTAAAAAATAAAATATTTCTCTTTTTGAAAATAAAAAGCCCTGTTCGTTTTTGATAAAAAATAAACGTCCCGAAACATAATTCTGTAAATTAATTTAAACTCTAAATTGCTTTATACCTTTACGGGATGTCGGGAAGTCTTCAAACTTCGAGATGCTCAAGTTCAGCTCGTCTTGATGGTGCATGACAATTTGTAATGGAATACGCCAAACTAGTGTAAAACTATGCTATGAACAGTCCTAGAAAAAATACTCTTACGAAATTCTCTTTCGAACGGGAAGGGATCTTGTTCGAATGAGGTCCAAGTCGTTTGAACAACTGGAACAAATCACGATGTGGATTGTCGGATCGGAAGACATGTCAAGCTCTCAGCGGCTCAGATCAAAACGTGAGTTAAAGTCTTGATGGACTAATGGATAAAGGGGCTGAGTCTGGGGTATTTTTGGGATTTAACCCTTATAATTTAAGGAGCTGGCCCATTTGGGCATTCCAATAAGATTTGGTCTCTCTTTCTCTCTAGCTATTGGACCTCCTCCACCCTCCCCCACCCTAACACCACCATTCCTCCACCCGAAACCACCATAGATTAATCATTTTCCTCCATATTTAATCTTATAAAATCAACCTAAGCCATTGTTGGGCAAAGTTATAGATTTTGGAGATGTTATTGGGTGATTTTGGAGAAAATATTAAAAAAAATTATGAAGTTTGAAGGGGATTTTGATGACGCTTTCAAGGAGAAAAATTAATGAAGTTAGAGAACCTCTTTAAGGCCACCTTAGAAAGTGAAAGGTTGCCATCTCCTCAACATTCATTCAACATTTTTGTAACTTCTTTGAGGTGGAAAACTCTACTAAATAATAGCTTAAAATTCATTTTCCATATTGTTGGTCTTGTGGTTAGAGTTTGTAAGAGTTTGTAAGAGTAGTATATGATTTAAAAGGGTTAGTTCTTGCGGATTTAAGTAAAAATGGTTTTACAAATAGTTCCAAGGTTTGATAACATACTATACTTTCATGAAAACGTAGTGTTAGACATTTTATGAAATAAAATGTTTTAAAATGATATTTATCTTATTAAGATATTTTGTGAACAAAGTTTGAAGTTTTCTTGAAAAAAAGGATCTCTGGTGAAATTATACATTTATTTAAGTTTAAAGAACAAAGTGTCTTTTAAATCTTGAAAGGACATATTTTTGTAAGTAATATGAAATTTCTTGAATAAATCATGTGTAAAACTCATTATTTTAGATTTTGGACTTAAAATTCCTCTTTCCATGTGTATAAACTTGTAGTATTTTAATGATGAGCATATAAAAAAGTTTAGTAAAGGTTTTAATGAGTTTTACTATGAAATAATGAAAATAGAAATTTCAGCCCTTAAAGTGTGTTAATAAGTGTGGAAAATGAGGTAAGTTTATATTTTTCAGATTATATGTGATGACAAGGAAAAATGGTGCTCTCCTTGAAAGATAGTCTTAAAAATGCTAAATGATTTCTTTGGTAAAGAAAGTAATGAAATAAAGAGAATTCCAACTTGAAAAGGTATGTTACTCCAAAGTATCACATAAGTGTTAATGAATTGAAAACATTTGAGAAGTTAGTGTATGTAATTTAATAAAGTTTTGGGGAAATAACACTGGAGAAAATGAAGGAAAAGACATGTTTGAAAATAAATGGGTAAAATAGTAATTTTATATAAAGTAGAATATTTTTACGAAATAAAAATATTGGAAAATGTGTTACACAAAGTGGTCCTAATGAAAGTGATTTTGGGGATAAAATCAACGCTAGCGTGTAAAGGACAAAAATAATGATTTTCAAAGTGTAACATAAGGTGGGGTGAATTCCTCGGGTTTTCAGCTTCGGTCGGCAAAAGTGAAATAATGTGAATATTTTAAAAATATTAAAACACATTAATATGGACTCAGATGATATCAGGAAAGAATTAAGAAGGGCCCGTAGCCTTAGGGTGAATGACCCAAAACACTCACCACAGTATATCGTAGCGTAGTTAGTTGTGTGGAGCCCATTAAAGTATGCAGTTATTTGGAAGATTCTGATAAACGATAATGAGAAAAATGGAACATGTTAAGAAATTGGTTGTGTGGTGATTTTAATAAAAGACAACTCAACTTGAATGAAATTGATAAATGTTTCGCTCGAAAGATAATACGGACAAGTAATATGGAAAATTGGCTAATGTCTATGAAATAAAAGGATGGTAAAATAAAGTTAATAAATGGTTAATTAAGCAACTTAAGGGTATTCTAAACCATAACTAACACATGTGTGTGTGTGTGTGTGTGATTACGAAAGGTTTTCAGTGTAAAACAAGTATTTTCTAACACGGAGCATGCATGTGTTGAATGGTGATTTCAAGGAAAATACTAAGGCAAATTTGGTATGAGTAAATGAGTGATTGCAATAGTAAAAGTATTCTCTCTAAGCAAATGGTATTTTGTTTAAGTATTTAACGAGTGCGTTAAATCGAGAAATTTGGTAAGTAAGCGAAAATGAGTCTTTTATAAGACTAACGTGACTTAAACAAATCAAGTAACATTTTTGGAATAAAAATGGTCTCATGCATTTAAGCATGTGTGTGTGTGTGTGTGTGTATGTTCATGTAGGTATAACGTGTTAGAGTCTCTTTTCAGCTATTGCATTATTGTATTTTTTCACTGGGCATTTGACTCATTACCTCCTCTTTGTTACGACAGGTAGTGTACGGTTCCGTATTTGCGTTACACAGGTAAGTATTCTTTTTATTTTACATTAGTTGCTCCATATACTTGAATTTCGGGATGCTTCCCAAGGGTCCCTCATGTAACTTGAATTAAAATAGAATCTCATGTTAAACCAGTAAAATGATAATTAAATAAATATGGAGTAGCAACATTATTTAGGTTGTCCTATTGCACTTCACACCTAATGTTTGGATCAAACCGAATTGACCACGAATAACCCATAAACCTGGGCCAGGGTGTTATACAGTGCCTATCAGTGTGTGCTTCGGTGTACTCCATATGAAAAGAAAGAAATGACATAATATTTAATGCTACTAAGTTAGAAGCCCAAGTTATTTTCAAACGTGTTGAAGATCTAACAAGGGATAATGTGTGAAGATGGAAAAAATATCCAAGAAAGCAAACTAATTGAAATGGTGTCTTGGATGGGATTTTTCAAAAAATATTCTAGTCTAGTTTTGTATCGCTGCAAGACTAGCATAATAAATGGGGTCAGGGGATCCATGCAAGCATCAAATACAACATAAGGGGAGGGGGGATTTGAAAAGGCCGAATTATACAAACAGTAGAAAAGTATGAGGGGGATATAAGAAGAGGGGTAGGGGTATTTAAGTAATGCATATGCCTCTGAAGTCTAAGTTGTCTTTTCAAGCCTTTAATATATTTGTTATTTTGAGGGTTTCCACTTTCAAAATAATATCAAGAGACTACAACGTCCTTTAGCTTGGTTTTTATGTTTGAGATGTAAAGGATGTAAAATCATTCTTAAGAACACCCTAATATTAATCATGAACACATTAATATGATTAAAGTTTAACATACAATTGTTCTTAATAAAAGGATCCTAGATCTTCATGTTTTCACAAAATCGATAATTCCTTAAAAAATACGATTTAAAAACTGACCTTCGTCCATGGTTGTTGAACGGATTAAAGTGACTTGAATTCTCCTTTAATTCCTTTCTTAAACAGCCGGAATGAGAAAAATGGATTTCGCATTTTCTCTCCCTCCTTAGAAACAGTGTGTGTTGAGATGACTCTAGATGGTGTAGAGGTCTCTATTTATAAGGGGAAGAGGGCCGGAATCCTAGCAGAGGTGGGACTCTTTCCAAGTCTCCCACTAATGCCACTAACCATCATGTGACTAACGGATAAGGTTCACCCAAATCTTTTAATATCTTTATTTATCACATTCCTAATTAATTATCTAATATTTATCAAGACCACAATTATGGGAAATTCGGAATTTAATAAAATTGAAATTAAATAATTAATTTCGTTACGTGACATTAATTTCCAACAGTCTCCCACATGGTCTTAATAATTCGTATAATTAAATTAGGTATCATAAGGTGCACAATTATTGATAAATTCAGTTTGCTAAATCAAATGATTCACGGATGCGAGTCATGGCGGTTCCATGCTATTCAAGAGCATGGTTCCTTCCATGTACCACAACACCAATGTTTCATTCAACTGAGCCTTTAATATTGGGTATCATAATGGCCTCATAATGTCCTTTTCAACAAGGACTATTTCTGTCAACAATAATTCATAATTATATTCATGCTTTCTCAAAAGACAGAAATAATAGAAATCAGAAATACTTTTATTGAATTCAAGTAATGGTGTCAAACAACTAAGCCAAAATAGCAATCATAATCTAACTAATCGAGACCCATATCTTTGACATGTTCCATAAAGGTCTTCGGAGATAGTCCTTTCGTAAGAGGATCTGCTATGTTATCACGCGTACTGATGTGATCAATTGACACTCTTTGTTTTTGAACTTCTTCTTTAACTGATAGGTATTTCATCTTAATATGCTTAGCAGCCTTAGTATACCTATCGTTCTTCGAGAAGAAGACTGCTGCGACATTATCACAGTGAATTTTCAGCGGCTTAGATATTGACTCCATAATTCTAAGTCTTGAAATAAAGTTTCGCAGCCATAATCCATGATTTGTAGCTTCGAAGAAGCTACGTATTCAGCCTCAATAGTAGATGATGCAATGACACTTTGCGTAGCACTTTTCCATGAAACGGCTCCTCCAGCCATAAGGAAGACATAACCCGAAGTGCTCTTTCTACTGTCAAGGCATCCCCCAAAATTTGAGTCTGAATAACCAATCACCTCAAGGTGATCAGTCTTCCGATATGTGAGCATGTAATCCTTGGTCCCTTGTAGGTACCTCAGCACTTTCTTTGCAGCTTTCCAATGGTAAATCCCCAGATTACTTTGATATCTGCCTAGCATCCCAACAACAAAACTGATGTCCGGTCTAGTGCAGACTTGTGCATATAATAAGATCCATACGAGCGAAGCATAAGGCATGCCTTTCATGTGCTCCCTTTCTAAATCACTTCCAGAGCATTGACTTAAGCCGAACTTATCCCCTTTTTGAAGTGGAACATTAACGGGATTGCAACTTTGCATGCTAAATCTTTCTAAAACTTTATTAATGTAAGCTTTCTGAGACAGTCCCAATGTTCCTCGTGATCTATCCCGAGATATTTCTATCCCGATCACGATGGATGCCTCACCTAAATCTTTCATTTCAAAGTTTTTAGAAAGGTACTTCTTGGTTTCACTTAATAAACCAAGATCACTGCTGGCGATAAGTAAGTCATCAACATATAGTACTAAAAACATAAACTTACTCCCACTGATATTCAGGTATATACACCGATCAACAGTGTTTTCCTTAAACCCAAAGGATGTAATGGTATCGTGAAACTTAATGTACCATTGACGAGAAGCTTGCTTTAGACCATATATTGACTTCTTTAACATACAGACCATGTTTTCTTTTCCTTCCTTTATGAAGCCTTGTGGCTGTGCCATGTAGACTTCTTCTTCTAAACTCCCATTTAGAAAAGCTGTTTTTACGTCCATTTGGTGTAACTCCAAATCATAATGAGCCACCAACGCTAATATGATTCTTAGTGAGTCCTTCTTTGAAACTGGAGAGAAGGTCTCATTATAATCAATGCCTTCTCGTTGATTAAAACCTTTGACAACAAGTCTAGTTTTATGTCGTTCGATATTGCCTTGTGAGTCAAGTTTGGTCTTAAAGATCCACTTGCACCCAACTCGTTTTTGTCCTTCTGGCAATTCGACCAACTCCCAAACTTTATTGTCATTCATAGATTTTATTTCTTCATTCATGTCATTGACCCATTTATCTGAATCATCACTAGTTACAGCCTTTTCATAAGAAACTGGATCATTAATATCTCCTATGTTAAATTCGGTCTCTTGAAGGTATACCACATAATCATCCGGAATTGCCAATCTCCTTTCTCTTTGAGATCTTCTTAATGGCATTTCCTTTGGTGCTTCAAAAGTTTCATCGGTTACAATCTCATTATGTGGTTGTTCTGTCGATTGATCATTCACTTGTTGTTCATTGTTATTGATTAGGTCAAAGACCGGTGCAATAACTTCATTAGGAACAACAGGTATGTTATGAACTCTGGGTATAGGAATTTGTACCCTGACTTCTTGAATGATTACCTCCCTCTCTTTTATACTCCCACTTACTTCACCTTCTTCAATGAATTTAGCATTTCCAGTTTCTATGATTCTAGTTGTATGATTTGGACAGTAGAATCTATATCCCTTCGACTTTTCTGGATACCCGATGAAATGACAAGATAATGTCCGAGGATCCAATTTCTTTTCATGAGGGTTATAGATTCTAGCTTCCGCTGGGCAGGCCCACACACGTAAATACCTTAAATTGGGTTTCCATCCTTTCCACAGTTCAAAAGGGGTTTTTGAAACTGACTTACTAGGAACCCTATTTAAGATGTGTACAGCGGTCCTTAATGCATGTGTCCACAAAAATGTAGGCAATTGTGTCCTACTTATCATACTCCTAACCATTTCTATAAGGGTACGATTACGCCTTTCAGCTACACCATTCTGCCAAGGTGATCCTGGCATTGTGTATTGGGCGCAAATACCTAATTTCTCAAGGAGTTTAGCAAATGGGCCTGACTCATCATATCTACCATAATATTCACCACCTCTGTCTGATCTAATAATTTTCACCTTTTTGCCTAGTTGTCTCTCAACCTCATTAATGTATATTTCAACGACGTTCACAAACTGAGATTTATCATGCAACATGTACAAAATGCAATAACGTGAAAAATCATCTATAAAGGTGATGAAGTATTTCTCTCCACCAATGGATGGAATATCAAAAGGTCCACATATGTCTGTATGTATTATTTCAAGTAGCTGGGTGCTTCTTGTGGCTCCTTTCTTTGTATGTTTGGTCTGTTTTCCTTTAATACAGTCCACACATACATCATAATTGGCCCAATCCAGGTTATGGAGTATTCCATCTTTAATGAGCCTTTCAATTCTCGGCCTGGATATGTGCCCTAATCTTTTATGCCACAAATAAGCAGATTTTTCATCATCAAGTGTACGTTTAGTACCAACATTAGGATGCAGGGCCACAAGAGTTTCAGAAAAATTCATTTCAAGATTCAATCGATATAAACCATCTAATAAAAATCCAGAACCAACATTATTAAAATTTTTAATCAAACCAAAACCATTGTTCTTAAATTCAATTGCAAAACCATTTAAAGCGAGTTTAAAAATAGAAATTAAATTCCTAGAAACTGTGGGAACATAAAAGGTTTCTTGCAAATCTAAAATAAATCCAGTGCTTAAAATCAGGCGAAAGACTCCAACAGCTTCTATTTTAGCCTTTGCCTTATTGCCCATGTAGAGAAAATGCTCATTTGGATTTGTTTTGCGGATCGAAATGAAGCCCTGCATCGAATTAGAAACATGACACATAGAACCAGAATCAATCCACCAAGTGTTGGAAGGAACATTAATAAAGTTTGATTCGAAACAAACATAAATAAAGGGTTTACCCTTTTTCTCGAACCAGGCCTTTCGTTTATGACAATCCCTCTGGAAATGGCCCTTCTTTTTACAGAAGTGACACTTGTCGTTCTTTTCCTTCTTCACAGCAGCAGTTGATGGTTCAACTTGATGAGACGACCCAGGACCTTTCTTAATGCCCTTGCCGAACTTCTTCTTAGAACCAGCTCCTTTGACTGTAAGATTTGCCACCTGTCCCTTAGTCACATGGCCATTCTGTTGCTTAAGCCTTCCTTCCTCCTGTACCAACATGCTTTGCAAATTATTTACATTCCACTTATCTTTTATAGTGTTGTAATTGATTTGGAATGGCCCATACTCAGGAGGTAGGGAGTTTAAGACGAATTGGACGAGAAAAGACTCGTCCACTGTCATGCCCAAAACTCTAAGTCTAGCAGCCAGATTGGTCATTTCTATAATGTGCTCATTCATGGTTCGAGTACCATCGAACCTCATAGTTGTCAGGTCAGCCATCAGTTTCCCAGCAAGGGATTTATCAGCAGTGCGAAAGCGTTCCTTAATGTTGTTCAAATACTCTTTCGCTTTCTTAGTTTCAGGTAGGGAGGTCTTAATGTTAGCAGCAACACACATTCACATAAACATTAGGGCCAACCTATTGGATCGAGACCATGCTTCATGGACAACAATTTCATCCTCGCTACTGATATCAGTAATAGCAGCGGGTTCATCACACGTAATTGCCATGTCCAGGTCAAGAACCCCTAGGTTGAACTCAATTTGCTCATTCCATTCAGAAAAATTAGTTCCATCAAATTTGGAATAGGACTGAGCTTGCGAATACAGGTTAAGGGGAACTGCAATTAATAACAATGTTCACAGATTACATTTTCACACACAACAAAAATTGCAAGGGTCGAATATTGAATTGTTGACTAAAATTTTGGCATATTTCATCTACATTCTGAATATCACGGAATCTGTGTTAATCATCACATAATATTCAGATTGTAAAGATATATTACCCTATAATTCATTTATCATGGTCCCATAATTTTGGCATCTGTGTTTGTTGCCTAATTCATTTAATACCATGATTAATGGACTTAATGTCAACTATTCTGTTTTTACAAAACTTGTTCTAATGTTGTTTAATTCAGATATTAGCATGTGTTGCGCCTCAATCCAATTTTATAACTAACATTAGAATAAGTCTTTAATGAATGTAAGTATATTATTCGTACATGCAGTCTCAGCCTGTGTTCGGCCTTTGACTTAACTCAAATGAATAATTGTTTACATGTCTCAACTTAAATATAGTTAATCATGCATTAATATTAACTATAATATGTAATCTGTCAGTAATCACAAAGATACCAATAGTAGCTCGAATGCCTCAAAAATATAATTGCCCAGGTATAAAAACACGTAATACATGAATTTTGCCAAAAATGGCAAAAATGAGTTTTCACCATGGAATTGAAGTAAAACATGCCAGAAAATCAAAACTTTTTGCGAAACATTAATATCAATTTTCTGTAAAGAGTTATAAGCCCCGAGATTATTTCCTAAAATGGCAAAAACGGGGTTTTGAGGGCCTTAACGACGTCAAAACGCAAAAGTAAGGTGGTTCCCATTGTTTATAATGGGTTTTGTTTATTTTGACGTTTCCAGTCGACCATGTCAGTTTCGTAAAATTCCGAGCAAGTTTTGACCTTTCATTCTCACCAGTGAGTATTGGCGACAGAAGAAAAACGTCACAGAAAATCTCAGACACACTTTAAGAGCAGATTTAATGACAGAAATAAGACGTCGCAGAAGGTCTCAGGCACAAAAATAATTTAATGACATAAATAAAATGTCGCAGAAAGTCTCAGGCACATATATCATTATAGACGAACATCAATAAGGAAAATCATGAGATCTTAAACTTTAGCTCTGATACCACATGTAAAATCATTCTTAAGAACACCCTAATATTAATCATGAACACATTAATATGATTAAAGTTTAACATACAATTGTTCTTAATAAAAGGATCTTAGATCTTCATGTTTTCACAAAATCGACAATTCCTTAAAAAATACGATTTAAAAACTAACCTTTGTCCATCGTTGTTGAACGGATTAAAGTGACTTGAATGCTCCTTTAATTCCTTTCTTAAACAACCGGAATGAGAAAAACGGATTTCGAAATTTCTCTCCCTCCTTAGAAACAGTGTGTGTTGAGATGACTCTAGATGGTGTAGATGTCTCTATTTATAAGGGGAAGAGGGCCGACATCCTAGCAGAGGTGGGACTCTTTCCAAGTCTCCCACTAATGCCACTAACCATCATGTGACTAACAGATAAGGTTCACCCAAATCTTCTAATATCTTTATTTATCACATTCCTAATTAATTATCTAATATTTATAAAGACCACAATTATGGGAAATTCGGAATTTAATAAAATTGAAATTAAATAATTAATTTCGTTACGTGACATTAATTTCCAACAAAGGAATTTTTTTGGAAGATGGGTGCATGCTCAGTTGTCCCATTTTGTGTTTTATCCCAGTATAGATTTTAGTAGGGTGTTTTACCTGTTGTATCTACACCGTTTGAAGCCTTGCTCACTTAGATGGTCATCTTTGGTCGCTATAGCCGAATCTTCATACTTTTGACTCCTTGGTTGTTATTCGATATCCTTCAAAAATTGATAAAATGTAATTTGGCATTTTTTAAGAAGGGGTTCTTTGGTTTCAAGGATTATAGAGGCTTATCTGATTTCTTTTATGAGTTCTTATTTCCAGAAGGATTCTTCTGGACTTGCATATGTATAAATGACTTTGTTAAGTTGTTATGTGTTAGCCTTCGATCCATACGACGTTTAAACTTTATATGAATATAAGGGTGGTACCTAGTTTTTCTGTGGTCATATGTTTAGATCTTATGTTTGTCTCTTGAACTCTGTGTTTGCATATAGTATCTTGGTGGATTCTTATCAAGATGGATGTGTTTCAGTCCCTTTGAATAAAAAAATATTGATAAAGATGTACAATGTAGCGTGGCAGAGTAAGATATGACGTGTGAAGGTTGTTGTTCAAAGAAATGGTCTGGATCTTTTTAGAAGTTTCGAGTGTATGCTAGAGTGATGAAGATCGTGTTTGGTTTGAGTTTTGTGTTTGTTGTATTTATCAGCTAATGACTACGCTTTTATACGGTAGATTTATTTTAAATTAGGGCTGTAAACGGATATTCAAAAATTTGCATCCTACCGATATCCGAATTTGCGAATATTTATCCAAAAAATTGGAAATGGATACGAATATGGATATTCTATAAGAATATCCAAGAAAATGGATACGAATAGTACTAGTATCTGACACGGATAATCTGTATCCGATGCGAATTATCCATTTTACCGGATATTCGTTTTATCGGTTATCCGTATCTGTCAAACATATGTTTAAAATATTACTAATAATATTAGTATTAGTATTACTAATTAAATAATATTAAAAAATCTTAATCGTTTATTCCCTAAAAGAAAACACCCTAAAGTTATTATTTTATTGGGTATATTATAAAATTTCATGTATTATTATTTTAATGGGTATATTATCGTGAAGTTACACTAAAATTATAATACACCCTATCACACACAACATACACCCACTAAAGAACATATACTTCACTCAAAACAAAAAAAATCCTAATTTCATTTCATTTCTCTTTCGTACAAAATAAGAGAAAAGAAACTGTCATTTCACTCCACAAAAAACTCTCATTCTGCCCCCTCCCTCTCCGCTGCGCATCCACTCCGTCG
Organism: Sambucus nigra; assembly: GCA_949130495.1. Lineage (NCBI taxonomy): Eukaryota > Viridiplantae > Streptophyta > Magnoliopsida > Dipsacales > Adoxaceae > Sambucus > Sambucus nigra. The sequence goes on along the minus strand of OX422218.1, from coordinate 386,479,755 downwards.
CTCCACCGTTGCGTATCCCCTCCTCCTTCAAGAGAAAGTTAGTAACAACATGTACATACAAAATAAAAATACAAATATATGATTGTATTTATATATTGTTCATGTGGTTGTTCATTACTTTCCTTAATTATAAATAAATGTAGGTTAGAAACAAAAAAGTAAAGACATGGTTTTGATTGTGATGAGAACTGAAATTAACAACAAGTATATTATATACAAAATAAAAATGTATACTTAATAAAATAAAAATATCAGTATGTTTTGAAGACTAAAAGGTCCATGAGGTTATCATTCAAAATAAATTTGATTTAATCTAAAAGGTACATATTTTTATCTACTGTTATGAAATGCTACTATTTATTATTTTTTGATGACTTTAAATTTATATGGTTATAAAGTATGGATGACTTTAAGACATATTATCATTATGAAATGCTACTATTATTATGGAAGCCATAATTGTTGATGTTAGGAGGTAGTAATTTTGTTATATATTTATTTGGATTGGGTTAGATTTTATTGAATTGGATATTTTATAGTTATTTTTTGTGACGACTAAACAATGTAAACGAGTACAGATATTATTCGAATCCGAGGTATCCGAGTGGATACGGATATGGATAGTTGTTTTAACTATCCAGGCGGATACGGATACGGATAGTGCATCCAGATAGCGGATACATATATGAAAAACATGGTATTCGATCCGTATCCGTCCGTTTACCACCCCTATTTTGGGTTTTAGGTGGGCCGGTCTAAGTAGTTGGGCCGGCTTGCTTTCTCTTGATTTAGTTTGAATGGGCTTGTGTTCGTATTTGGATATTTGTATTTCATTGCTCTTTGGTTTAACATAGTTATAAGTTACCAAAAATAATATTTTTAAATGCTAAAAATAACTGAGTCCAATAAAAATTTATTTCCTGATTTTCAAATTATATAAAATTATTCAACGGTCCAAAATCACGGGGTATTACACTACCTTCTTTATTCTACAACACTTCCAAATATCAGAGATTCCCTTATTTCAAACTCAAGCTTTTTTAGATGGTGTAATAGATGACTCCACAACCAATAAAACGTTGGACCATTTTGAGGGACACAATTGATGGACGTAAGGTATATGTCCATTAGAATTTCAATCTTGGTTTAAACTGGTGCTCATGTTGATTACGTTATGGGTTACTTCCGATAAAGGTTTTTGTTTGTGTCTATTATCCACCTTAAACCGGGCTTGGTAGGAATCATTCTCAAAATATTGACAGTATGGGAAACGGTAGAGGCACGTTATGTGTTTGTGTAAATGACTCGACGCAAATTTTATTCTTATTTGATAATCCGAAATTTATTATGTACAAAATGCCTTTAAAATAAAAAGTCAGAAGAGATCTGAAATTATTTGATTGGTACTTTGGTTTTGCTTAAATGCCGATGAATCTACTAGAGATGATTTTAAAATTTGACGTTAGAAAGTCAACATGATGGTTTAAACATGATTAAAGTTACTTTTATCGTTTTATAAAATTGAACTCCAAAACAATTATTAACAAGTGGGCTAAAAGAATGATTAGGTTCAAATAAAAAAAACTTATTTTATTTAATAGCGAACACAAACATCCAAAATCTTTTGAGTAACTACTAAAATGATTAATCCCCCCTAAATTAATTTCAAACAAAGGATATAAATTATTTTAAAAATGTATGAAGTAGTTTAACGTAATTTAGTACTTACATTATATGTTTAGACTTTTTAGTAGTACTAGTTGTGCCCACGTGCGTTGCACGTGTGGATGATTCCAAATATTTGATTTGACCGGTTCGCAATTTTAGAGAAGTGATTGACATATGTAAACTAATTGATCTCGATTTTAAGGCTATGAATTTACATGGTACAGAGGACTGAAAAATGGGGAATGGTTGGAGGAAAGACTTATTATAATGTTTGCAAATCAAGAATGGAGTTTTATCTATAAATATATTTTATGAAGAGTTGGTTGTGGTGATTATTGGAATTTCATTGTTTGATCCTCATAGTTTGAAGTATATTGTGACTAATCTTGATCATATAATTGTTTATCACTTTATTATTTCGTTTACTTTAGTTCATTTGTGATATTTAAAGACTATTTTATTTATTAATAAGGTGTGTTGCAAGAAAGATCATAAATAAAATTATGATTATGTTGTATGTACATATGCTGTCATTAACCAAAATATGTGGAACTGAAATTACAATTTAATATTCATTATACATATTAAAGTAAATAAATGTAGTTACTCTATAAATATAGGACTTAAAATCTTTATTGTAGGCAGATTGATTAGGCAGATCTCTACCAAGAATCTCATCATGCTTAGCAGTATGTATATTTATCAGATGTGTTTGGAAGTTCCCCCCAAACACTTCAGCAGAGACTATTTCACCATATCTTAATAATGAAATTGAGTCCCCAATGAAGTGGGCAAGTGAACTCTAGAGGACAACTTATGTTTCTTCAATATTCTTAATTGTTTTGTTTTCTTGTTTACTACTATTAGCATACCCTACTATGCAAAGTATGCTGATTTAATTGTTTCAAGTTCTAAATATTAGCTTAAGAGCGGATACAAATGTAAAAGAATAAAGGCATGGGCAGTGAACGTAGTCTCAAATGTGTGTTATATGATAGGTGGAGAATATTTGTTACTATATTTGTTACTAAATGTAGCAGTGACATCCACGAACCAAGCAGTAATATCTACAGCTACTAATTGACATAATATAGCCACTACATATCCAAATTCAGTGGATGTTATCTTAATTTTAATAGAAGAAGGAAATTGTTTGCCTATGTTGAGCATTGTCATCCTCAAACAGTTAGAGGCTAATGTTATAGAACCGAAGTCTGATCGAATACATAAAAAAAAAGAAACCAATGGAAATGAAGCAGTCCACATTGACCCTATAAACTCAACTTTGAACACTCATAAACCAGTTGAGTATTCCAACAAAATAAGTACATATATGACCAATGAGAAACTACATGTTACATTGATTTATATAAAACTATAATAACATAGTTCATAAGTTAATTTAGTACCGTTATTATTAATTGCAACCAGAAATTATAAACTGAATTCATACTAATCAAGCTAGACTTCATGGAATTTTGGTTGTGATTTATTTCTTCATTTAAGGATTTTTTAAAACTAAGGTTAAGAAGATCAAGCTTTCATTTGCCTTGCGGGCGTAGGCGGTAGGCTGAAGCAAGGCTTAGGCTCACCTCATTATACATTTCGAATAAAGTACAAAATTTTAATGAATGTGATTTGTCACATTTACATTACAATAATTGTTTATGACCTATGATGGATTTTGTCTACTATCATCTAGTCAATGACACATAATTTTACCGAATCCTATATAAGAAAAACTATCTCAATTATTTGACTTAGGACAAGGAGGTGAATGACTATTCTAGCCCATAAAACAACATTGACAGACGTTTCTTTTTCGTTTTTGGGAACATAAGACAATCTTATATAGATCAGTTTTTCGTCAACTGGTTTCCAATTGGCCCTTAATACTATTGGATAGGGAATGCAAGAAATTTGTACTTCGTTTCATTCCCCTAATACCAGTAACATATCCTTGGAGTCCACTTCTATATTGATAGTTCACCTATAGGACTGAGATCCATCTTAAATTAGGACTCCAAGAAGAATGAATTTAATTTAGGGAAGGTCTATAATTTTATTCTAAAATTTTCAAGTAGATTAGTATGTTTATTCTTTTTCCTATCACCTTGTACACATTTCAAAATCAATACAACAACAACAATAAAACCTAATTACAACTTGATGACATGTCAAATGATTGGCATTAAAGACATGAATACGTAAGTTTAGGTTAAAAAATATAATGAAATATTTTGAAAAAATTAGGTTAAAAAATATATATTTGGCTAATATAAAAAAAAAATTACGTGTGAATATGTAAGATCTTGCATCAAAGTCATTTTAAACTTAGTGGTCCCAAAATTTCACTCACTGAGTACCTAATTGCTCCAAAAAAGCCCACCAAATAATGAATCATCACAGTCTTTGATTCTTTTGGTTCAAAGGTTGTTTCATTCATCATGATATCAAAACATTAAATATGTATATTGCAATGACTAAATTTTGTTTATCCAAACAATTATGTTATTCATTAGTTTATAAAGATTTGGGTATCTACTTGGTTTTACTTTATAATTTGTTATACATGCGTAGTTTGTGTTTCATATAATTCAATTGATATGATGTAATTTGTTTCCTAACTCTTTAATTTTTTTTTCTTTTCCATAACAAAGAAAAAAAAGCTACAAATTAAAATTTGTAAAGCGTACGAATTTTTTTAGCTCATCTACATATTTCTTCAATTGGTTTCATAATGGCCAGTAAATTAAATAAAAAATGATAAGTAAATTCGCAATCATACATTAATCAATTGCAATTACCTCGTAAAAAAAATCGAGATTCCTTCACTATGAGATTGAAAGTCCAAGCTTCTATAAGAAATATTGACAATATCCTAAAAAAATTCAAACGAAATATATTACCATCTCGAATATAAATTATACGAAATAATTTCAATATGGTATTAAGTACTTCACATACCACGTAAACAAAAGGAAAATTCCTTCACTCTCAGATTCACAATTCGAGCTTGTACCACAAATGTTGACAATATCCTACAAGATTTTAATTAACAATTACTTACGAAAAAGTGAAATGATAACAATTTCTTATGAACTATCAAATTACATTCCTACTACTATTAACATACTTGTAAAGAGTAAGAACATCGTATTATAAGAATGACAATATACCATCAATTTAAGTACTTGTCTTATCTGTAGTATCAAAATATTGAACTTCCACCTTGGAAAAATAATAAAAAATTTTATTACTATGAGTGAAATTTCTGTAATTAGAAATTATATAAGAATGACAATAAACCATAAATTAAGTACTTGTCATAGTGTCATCAACTATTGTAGTAGTGAACTTTCACCTTACGAAAGTAATAATTTTTTTTATCATGAGTGAAATTTTCATAAGTAGAAGAAAATCACAAAAAATAAGCACAATCTTTAGTACTAAAAAAGTTTATATCAGTATGCATAATTTTCAAATTATTAACATTTAAAACAGTAGGCATATGTGAATGTATATATAATTGTTTTAAAATTAACATTTAATTTAAAATATGTAATAAGTACACATATCTAAAAATATGAAAAAAATGAAAATGGAAAATACAAACTCTGATCACAAATGAGAGACAAAATTCTTCAATGAGATATATATAATTATAAAATTTATGTAATTGTCTTCATCTTCAAATTAACAAATGCATACTTTGCGGACATAATAAAAAATTATAGATGGAATTAAGAGTATCGACCTTAATTTTGGCAAAAGAAATGATAGCAACGAAGCAAAGAAAAGCAAAGAAATGATGGATTTTCAATTAAATAGTTGTTTGAGCTTCCATTTGTAAAGATGAATTTCTAGAGTTGAAAGATGAATGTATTTTGATGGTTGATATGTGTGAATGAATATGAGAAAGATATGATGCATGAATGTGAGTGAATTGGATAATGAAATTTGAGGAATTGAATTTGGATTTCTAGGGTTGGAACATGAATGTATTTGGATGCTTGGTATGTGTGAATGAATATGATAAAGATGGGATGAAATGAATCTAGTTATTTGGTAGGAGCCAATAAATTGGGAAAAGATATGTTGACTATTATTAAGGATATAATAGGAATTTTAAATTTAATGAGGATAATTTAGTCTTCTAATCATTGAAGAGGAAGTTCCCTCTTTTTAAGTAATAGAGATTACCGCTCTGCCATCCAAATAAGTACAAGAATAATCTACTCAGCCGTTACTGGATTTGGGATGCATAAACACGATTTCAAACTGAAGTAATCTCCACGCTCCCCCAAACACGATAAGGTTAACTTTTTCTTACCCCACCTTCTCCTAAAAAAACGACAAATCTCTACACTACCACTACTACACTACACTCTGCTAAACTCTCTTCACTTCCCGTTTTTCCCTCTCTCTGTGAACCACTAGAACTAGATAGTCTCCCTGAAAATTGTGCCCAAACTCCACACAACTTCAACCACATTCAATTGCTACTTCTTATTCTTCCTGTTCTTCCATACAAAAGCTCTACTCCCCATTCTTTCCTGAGATCTACTTGGTAAGAAAATAATATAACACATTGTCCTTTCTGTTTATCTTCCCGAGTATATAAAATAAAATAAATTTACATGTTTTCCTACCTCTCTCTCTTTCTATTTTGTTTTTTGCTTGGTTCCTGGCAAAATATTACTAGAAAAAAGACAACGCTTTTAAGCTTTCCTAGAACTCACGGAACCCAAATGCCAGTGGAGTTTTATATTTTTTTTTGTGGGTGTGCTTTTTATCAACATTATTTTTTTTAAGTTTCTTTTTGGATGTACATAATTTTCTGTTCCGGAAGCCAAAATGCTTGTGGAGTTGTATTTTATTTTTCCCAAACAATGTTTTTGCTTTGTACACAATGTAATGATTCCTTCTTTTGAAGTTTCTTTTTGGATGAGCACAAATTCCTGTATTAAACAACAGTAATGGGTCTGCTTTTAAGCTTCATTTCTCCAACTTTTCAGCCTTTTTTCTGACCAAGGTCCTATTTTTAAATTGCGTCTCTAAAAGTCTGTCAACCAACTCCCTCTATCTCTCTCCTCTATTATTTGTTAAGCTTCACTAATAGTTTTTGGAAGAAGCCAGCCATAGCCATTGGTCTGTTTCATAATCTTGATCTGATGGTAAATATTTTCTCTGCACTGCAACCATGTTTTGTATGTATTGAGTTTAACCTTTCTGAGTTGTAAAAGGTTTTGTTTGGGTAAACTAGAAAGTTCCTTTAATCATTCCTGTAAAAAAATTCTTTTTCCTCCTCAATGTCAAACCCCAAAGCGTGTACCGTTGATCACGGCAAAAATGGCTGAAAATTCGAAGGACGAAAATGCCCCTAAATGGGGACCATTTTACCAAATTCTGCACATACTGTCTGTGTCTGAATGTGTAGGTGAGTTTACACCGAAATATATCAGTATTCCTCAATTGGTTTGAAGGGTAATTTACATATTTTTTTCCCTTTAGGGTGATTACAATAATGGGTATAAGTCACGCTCAAGCTGCTAGTATATTGATTTTAGCAAGAATGAAGAAGTGAAGATCACTTATTAGTGTATATATTTTGCTTTACCCATTTGGCAGGACTGTAATGGTTCACAGTTTTATCTCCGTTATAAAATTTTCATTTATTGTTGAGTACCTGTCCTTGATAAACCATTAACTTCTTCATTTATTTCATTCACGTTGGATTCCTCATCTCTGACTCCCTCTCTCCCTATTTATATCCACGTAAATATATCAGATTGTGATTTTCTCACATGTTACATGTTACAGGTCTTGTGGGTCACGGAGCATTGAAGTAACAAACAACATCTCATCCCATTTTTACTTTGTTGCCACAAAAGTAGTTCAGATGCAGACTCCGAAAGCAAGGTAACCACAATAGCTTTTATGAATGTTATCTCTTTCCTTGAAGGTTGTTTGTTGAAATTTATGAATTTTATCTCTCTTACATGAAGGCTGTTTGGCCAGTTGGTTGTTGCAATTTATGGAAATATAAAGATCCTATAGTGGGTTCCATTAAGATTTTGGGGTAATATATATGGGATTTCTGAATTTTTATTTTTACCACATTGGGTCTCTGTTTTGGTCTGCAATGAAAGAGCATCAGTGGTGGTGAGGATTATTAATTACTCATGAAAATTTACTAGATTTTGATGGTTTTCCGTTGATTTTCTCTCAACTATTAAGACTAATTTTTGTTTCTCATCGTTAAACTTTTAAATGGTCTGTATTATTTCTTTAGAACTATAAGTCATACGTCTCTTGTATTTAAAAACATGTCATCTATGTTGGAATTTTCAAACTATATTGGGTATTAATATTGTATAAGTGAGTTTTTATTTTGGAAATATAATTGGGTATTAATATTGCGTAAGTGGGTTTTTGTTTTGGGGATTGGTTCTTCTCGTAGAGAGAGAGCTAAAGAAATGGGGTGTAAATGAGGTGAGTGTGGTTTCGAAGTCCCACATAAAAACTTTACAAGAAATTGAAAGGGTATATAACTAAAAGACAAAAGATGACTATTAGTCTTATAATCAAAGAGGTTATAATATGGTACTTTGCGGTGGTGTAAAGCACCACTAATCGCGACACGTGGCGCGCATTCGCGCGACGTGGGAAAGGGATTGGGAGACTTAGGGTGGTGGACTGATGGCACACTTGGCACTTCGCTTACGATGAGATGCCGAATCTGGATCGAGTGATTGGAACTACTCAAATTGCAATAAAATAGTTCTAGGCCTCTGTTTTAGATACTGAAAATTGTTTAGTTCTCCTCTTCTTCGTCCTCTACTTTTTGACATTATCAGGTTAATATTTTTCAAAGTGTTCTTAGTTTGATCAAACTGTACATAGTTTGCATCATGGTTCAAAGTCAAGGCCGATACCGCGACGATACGACCGAGTTGACTAAGTATCGGTGCCCACCGATCCGATTCCGAGTTGAGTTTTCAATTATTGATGTGAATCGACCCTATATCGGTAATTTCTGGGTAGTATCGATGATATAGCAGTATAATCAGCCCATATCGACGATATCGTAGTAGAATCGGCCCATATCGGTGATATCGTAGTAGAATCGGCCCATATCGGTGATATCACAATAGTATCGACCCATATCGGTGATATATCGGTCGAGATGGTATAAGTTACTAAGCATCTCTCTCTCTCTCTCTCTCTCTCTCCAGTGTTATGTTGGTAAGCGTGGTTTTTTTGGGGGGTTACAAAATGCTAATTGTTTTTTTAATTTAGTGTGTTGTGTGTGTGGGTTATTTGGTCATCGTGTGGGCTTAATTTAGTGCGTTGTATATTTGTCAGTTTTTTTTTAAAGAATGCAAATGATCCAAATGTTATTTGTTATTATTTTTTATAATAATGTTTCCAATGTTATTTTTTAATATGTTATTATTTATAAAAAAAAACGTAAATGTTATTATTTTACAAACAAATATACAACTGTAATTATTGTAAAAATAATATTTGTATCCTCTAAACATTTGTAAAAATAATATTTGCATCCTTTATGTAAAAATAGCATTTGCAACACAAGTAAAAAAAAATATTTGCATCCTCTTTGTAAAACAATAACATTTCCATCAATTTAAAAAAAAAACATTTGCAACCCAACAAAAAAAAAAAATAACTTTTGCATCCCTTTTATAAAAAAAATAACATTTGCATCATTTTTTTGTAAGAAAATAACATTTGCATCCCTTTTTGTAAAAAATGATTGTAAAAAAAATGTAGTGTTTTGTCAAAATCACTATTTGTATCCTCTTTGTAAAAAAATAACAATACTAAAAAAGAAACATTTCTATCCTCTTTTAAAAAATATAACATACTTAAAAAACACATTTGTATCCTCTTCATAGTTGTCAAATCGTGAATCGTATCGTGAATCGTTTACCCTCCGAATCGCGAATCGTGAATCGAATCGTGAATCGAACCGGTCGAATCGGAATCAAATGATAAAAATGACATAAAACATACGTAAATGGGATTTGACACTATAGAATTGATAATTAAGCATAATATGACAAAAAACTAATCGTAGCACATGATAATATACCAAAATATAGCACAAAAGTTAACCGTGGCACATGTTCTCAATCGTTTTAAGCTTAAAAATGTCAAAAACAAAAATAAAACATAACTCAATATCAATTTATTTAATAAACGACTCAAACAATAAGTAAAAAATTTAAGCAAATACATATGGTTTAAGTAAATACAGAAAAAAACAGAAAAAACAACAACAAAAGAACAGGAAGAAAAGAACCTAAAAAAATGAACTTTAAAAATAATCAAAGAACTTTAAAAATAAAAAAATGAACTTTAAAAACAGCAAATGAACTTAAAAAACAGCAAAAATAGTTAATCAAAAGAACTTAAAAAAAAAAGAACTTTAAAAAAAAACGTATGGGTTTATAACAAAAAAACAAAAAAAACAGCAAAAGAAAAGAAACGACCTTCGATTTGGCTTTGGTTTGGCAGAACGACCTTTGATTTGGCTTCGGTTTGGCTTCGGTAGCAAAACGGGGCTTCGGTAGCAAAAACGACCTTCGATTTTGCAGAACGACCTTCGGTTTGGCTTTGTAATGGTTTGGGATTGGTAATAGGGTTTCGTAATGGCAAGAAAAGGTTTTTATTTTGTTTTGTTGGCTGAAAAAAAGGAACACGTGGGGTCAACAAGTGAATCGTTTAAGAAAACGATTCACGATTCAAACCGAATCGTACGATTCCATCCCGGATCGGCCGATTCTTTAGCCATTTACGATTCTACCCCTGATTCGAATCGGAACGGCCCTGAATCGAATCGAATCGTACGATTCGACTCGCGAATCGTACGATTTTGATAACTATGATCCTCTTACTAAAAATAATATTAATATAATAGTTGTATCCTCTTTGTAAAAAAAAATTATCCTCTTACTAAAAAAGTAACGTTTATTTTTCTTTATAAAAACATAATATTTGTATCATCCGTGAAAAAAAAAATATTGATTTATTATGGAACATTGAATCTGGTAAGTTCGCAGCACGTTAATATAATCAATTGTACAATGTTATGCATATTAAATGATAGTTTTAAACTTATCTGATTGGTCCACATTGTTAATCGTATTTTTCTAAAATTTTCTAGATTTTTTTCGGAATTTTTTTGGCTCTAAAAATAGTGTATCTTTGCGTATCGCCCGATACCGTGACCGGTACCGCAACCGAGTTGAAAATCGAGTGGCCGATACCGGGACCGATACCGAGACTTTGAACCATGGTTTGCATCAAACAAGTAACATCACTGCATTGTATCGCGGCTTTCATTCGAAAGTGGAGAAATATTACATAAAATATAGCGTTCCTATAACGTGCCTTGCAGTAATTTGGATTCATTATTTTTTTATTTCTTTCATAAATTTCCCACAGTTTTAGGCAATATTCTTCTGAAAATAAATATGGAAGGAACGGTGGGACAATCTGTCCAAGTTATGAGTTAAGATTTGGTTTGACTTGATCGTTTTGAAGGTGAAAATTTCACTCGTTGTCAAGAGGAAATCATGTTCTTTCTCACATATCTCAAACTTGCATATATTCTTGATGATGGACTTGAACCTCTTCCTAAACCCACACCCGAAGATACTGAAGATAAAGCAAAATCGTGTGAAGAGGAAAGATGACGAATTTATGTGTCGAGGACACGTTCTTAATGCGTTATCTCAAACTGTCTATAATGCACATCAGATAATTCCAATGGCAAAGTAATTATGGAAGGCATTGGAGAATAAATATCAAAATGAGGAAGCGAGTAACAATAATTTTCTTATTTCTAACTATATGAATTATAAAATGTCTAATGATAAATTTGTCGTTGCACATGCCCATGAACTCCAACAACTAGTTGGTGATATTAAAGTCGTTGGAATAAATCTTCAAGATGAATTTCAAGTGGGGGTGGTTGTTTCTAAACTTCCTTCCGCTTGGAATGGCTTTAAGAAGAAAATTAATCATGATGAGAAGGCAGATATGGTTGAGGATAAAAAATACCACAGATTCAAAACTTAAAGCAAGGAATGATACAAATTTCAAGAACTAGAGTGCGAATAAAAAGAAGGGTAAATGCTACTTCTGTGACACACATGGTCATTTTACTCGAGAATGTCGACTTAAAAAAATGACATTTAAGGGGAAAAAAGTGATAAAGGAAGCCAACAATGTTGAAGATCTTATTACGATGGTGTGCGACGCAAATTTTGTGGATAATGAAAGTGGATGGTGGTTAGATACTGGCACAACCATTTATATCTACAAAGATTATTCTCTTTTCAAAACATATCAAAAGATCGATTAAAAGTAATAAAAGTGGCAAATGACCTTCACACCAAATAATTGAAAAGGCAAAGTGGAACTGAAATTGACGTCTGGAAAGGTTCTTACTTTGATTGATATACTTTATGTACCAGAAATGTGTAAAAATCTTGTGGCTAGAGACCATCTCAATAAGCGAGGTTTCAAAATTGTGTATGAATCGGATAAGCTTGCCCTATCAAGAATGGTGAGTTTATTGGCAAAGGGTAGTCTTGTAACGGCATGATCAAATTTAATATAATAAATGATATTAGTTCCATTTATATGGTTGATTCTATTTCTTTATGGCATAATAGATTAGTTCATGTTTATTATAGACGTATTAAAATATGACTAATATAGGATTAATATCTGATTGTGAAATTGACCATTACGATATATGTGAAATTTGTGCTCAATCTAAGTAACTAGAAAGTCATTTAAATCTGTTGAGGGGACATCCGAAATGCTTGATCTTATACATAGCGATATATGTGATATGAAGAGTAATGTCTCTAGTGGAGGTATTAAATATTTTTTTAACTTTTATTGATGATCACTCTAAATATGCATATACATATTTTCTTAAAAGTAAAGATGAAGTATTCGAGAATTTTTTGAATTTTAAAGAAGTTGAAACTCAACAATATCGAAAATTAAAGCCCTACGATCCGATAAAGGTGGTAAGTACTACCCAAATGAATTTATTCAATTTCGTAATACTCATGGAATAATCCATCAAGTTACGGTGCCATACGCACTGCAACAAAATGGAACAACGAAAAGGAAAAATAGGACTTTGATTGAAATGATAAATGCAATGTTAATTAATTTTGGGTTGCCTTTGTATATGTGGAGTGAAGCAATTTTATCTGCATGTTATATTCTAAATAGAGTTCCGTTGAAAAACAAGGATGTTACACTATATGAATTATGGTTTAACCGTAAAACTAATCTTAAACGGCTCAAAGTTTGGGGATGTCTTGCTTATATGTTTTTATCGGATACTCTAACAATAGTACAACTTATAGATTTTTGAATCTTGAAACTCAAGAAACTATTGAGTTGGTAGATGTGCAATTTTTTAAACATCTAACAAAGTCAAGTACTTTGAATCAAGGATTGAAAAATAATAATTCAACTATTGATGCCTCACCATCTAATGTTTCATCACAACCAATATCACCTTTGGAATCAACGGATGACGTTGAACCAAGGAGATGTAAGAGACAAAGAACTGAGAAGACATTTGAACCTGACTTCATAATTTATCTTATTGGGGGAGATGTGAATGAAACTAAGAACAAAAGTAAACTTCTTCTTAACGTGGAAGATGAACCGACTACATTTCATGAAGCGGTACCATCTAGAGATGCTATCTTCTGAAAAGAAGCAATCAATGATGAAATTAACTCAATTTTGTCAAATCAAACTTGGGTTATTATAGATTTCCCCTGAGAGCAAAACCAATTGAATGCAAATGGATATTTAAAATGAAATTAAATTCGAATGATATAATTAATAAATTTAAAGCGAGATTAGTTGCTAAAGGTTATAAACAGAAACATAGACTGATTATTTTGACACATATGCACCCGTTGCACGTATAACTTTCATTAGGCTTTTAATATCTTCTTCTATTCACAATTTAGTTATTCATCAAATGGATGTAAAAATAACTTTTTTTAAATGGTGATTTAGAAGCATGGAACAACCTGAAGGGTTTGTTTTTTCTCGCCAAGAAAAGAAAGCGTGTAAATTAAATCTCTTTATGGCCTTAACAAGCTCCTATGCAATGGCATGAAAAGTTTGATAAGATAATAAGATCCCATTGTTTTAAAGTAAATTATGCCGACAAATGTATCTATAGTAACTTTGACAATGGTGTTGATGTCATTATTTGCTTATATGTGGATGACATGCTTATATTTGGGTCAAGTCTCAAATATGTAGAAGAAATTGACGTGAACTACGCGTCAATGACCTAAAAATCAAGACAATATGATTTCTAGAGAGAGAAACAAAAGAGTTCTTACATTTCAAGAATTGAGAATTTGAGTACAAATGAGAGATATTACTTGCTAATCAAGTAATTACCTAAAATGACTATAACGGACTAACTAAAAATAAAAGAATGCCTAATTAGTCCCAAACGTATTTGGAGACCAATTAAAAGCTAAAAAGAAAATAAAAGAACTAAAATAAAAGAAAGACTAATACAAAATATTAAAAATGACAAACCCTAATGTGACCCATTTCCATCACTCTCCCCGTCTTCAAAAAAGTTCGTCCTCGAACTTGAAGGGTAAATGGTGAACGTGGTGAGGCGTCCTTCCAAGAATTCTTCAATTTGATGTGGGAGACACCCACGTATGCGACTTGCGTACCTACTTTCAAGTAACCCAAGAAATGTAAGGGTTTCGTTTTCTTGATTTTCTTTCGTCGTCGAGGGAGGTGGGTAAAGGGTTGGGGTAGTACTGCAGGTAGGACAACAGTGGTGGGGCTACCTAGGGCAGAATAGGGTCAGGTTAGGGCTTTCTTGGGGTCGAAATGAGGTCGATGTGGGTTTTGGACTAGGGTTTCAACTTGGACAGTAGGTATTTGGGCCTTTTTTGTGTCAGTAGGGCAGCAGTTAGGGTTTAGAGGGTTTGGATGATGCTTTTGGTAGGGATTTGAGGTGTAAACACTAGAATTGGGAAGATTTATGGCCGAAAGAAAGGGATCGGCCACCGAAAGGGTGGTCCGACCCAGTGGAGAAGCCAGGGGCTGCCGACAAGATCTTGAGCAAGGATGTGTACCGTTTGCACCGGATTTAGCTCGGTAAGGTGAACAGGCTGTCGGCAGTGCAAATTTTGCGGCTCGATGGCGGGATCTTGCAGCTTGACGGCGGCAGAAGGCTGGGTGGCTTTTTAGTGGAGGTCCGGTCTAGATTGGGGTAGTCACTGGTAGAAGGGTGGAGATTGCTGCCTGGGGTTGCTTCGGGATCAGTGGTATATGAACTAGGGTTTTGTAATTTGGACAAAAGTTGAAAAATGGCATCCATTTGTTGTTTCAATTCGCGTTGGCTCTCCATCAATTCTTGATTACTATCTTTCAATTCTTGATGGCTTTTTTCTTCACTCTTTGTTAATCTCATCTTGAATTCGCGTCGTCCTCTTCGGGGTCATTGAGAATATAGTGCACGATTTGATATTCTACACACACTACTGGTACACACTAACACACGAATACACTAATGATTGGGCCGACACCCGCTCTGATACTAATTTGACGTGAACTATACTCAATGACCTAAAAATCAAGACAATATGATTTCTAGAGAGAGAAACAAAAGAGTTCTTATATTTCAAGAATTGAGAATTTGAGTACAAATGAGAGATATTACTTGCTAATTAAGTAATTACCTAAAATGACTATAAAGGACTAACTAAATACAAAAGAATGCTTAATTAGTCCCAAACATGTTTGGAGACCAATTAAAGGCTAAAAAGAAAATAAAAGAAAGACTAATACAAAATATTAAAAATCACAATTAAATCCTGATGTGACCCATTTTCATCCGAAATTAAGAGGTTTCTATTATCAAAACTTTGATATAAAGGATCTTGGGAAAGCTGATGTGATTATAGGGATCAAAATAGTAAGAAAAAATAATACATTAGCATTATCTCAATCAAGTTCTTAAGAAATATAATCATTTTGAACTTAAGTCAGCAACCACACACCAGTTGATCCTAATATCAAATTAATGAAAAATATTAGACGTACTATGGATCTACCTAAATATCCAATGTCATTGGAAGTCTTATGTATACAATGCAATGCACTAGACCAGACATTGCTTATGTGGTAGGTATACAATGTGGATTTAAAAGTACTCCAGGACTAAAACATTGGAATGCAGTTTATAAATTACTAAGATCTAAAGAGGACTATGGATTACGACTTACATTATGTAGACTATCCATCTGTATTAGAAGGATATAGTGATTATAGTTGGAATAACCTCGAATCAAAATCCAAGTCCATTTGGATATTTACGCTAGGAGGAGCGGCTGTTTCTTGGGGACTCAAGAAACAAATGTGTGTGTCTGATTCAATAATGCAATTAGAATCCATAGCCTTAGTAGATGCAAGTAAAGAAGAGAAATGGCTTAAAAACTTATTATTTGATATTTCTTTATGGAAAAAATATCTCCTGCTATTGTAATTAATTGTGATAACTAGGCTACAATATACAAGGTTTCAACCAAAACCTATAATGGGAAATCTAGACAAACTAGTCTAAGACATCAAATTTTGAGGCAATTACTCAAAGGAGTTATTACACTTGACTATGTTGAAACAAATAAGAATTAGCAGACCCCTTACTAAAGATCTTGTTAGAGAGATGATATATATTACCTCAAAAGGAATGGGACTAAGGTTTATAAAATTAATCGACTATATTTAATGGGAACCTAACTTATGTCTTGAAAATATATACAAAGTTCAATGTGGTAATAACAATTTATGATACATTAGGAACTTATATGCAAAAGTCCATTCCTATGTGCCTAATGTTAGTATTCTACATAATAGAGGATGAAGGTTACTTTTTAATAAATTATACAAATGTGACTCGCAGAATCACCGAAGTTGATTTACCTATATGAGTGATGAAAGTATGGCCGCTTTCTATGAAACTAAGACTGATTTTAAAACACTCATGAACTCAGGATAAGCACAAGGCCATAAATGTGCGTGCTAACAGAACACTCTTCAATACAGAGATCGATATGTGTAATAGTTTCGGCTCGTCCCAAAGGGTTCTTGGTTCAAGATACCTTCACCACAGGGCACCTTGATGAAGCTTTGAATTATTTTCACTAAGTGGATTCAAGTCCTAAAACACTTTTCATATATGTACTTGATTTCAGCGATAATGCCAAAAGCCCTGTTATTGCCCTTATACTCTTGTATCTTCGATTCCTTATAATAAAAGTATTCTTTCTTATTTATGTGTATTTTGAAATGGTTGGGGATTGTTAGAATTTTCAGAATATATTAGGTATTAATATTGTATAAATGAGTTTTGATTTTGGGAATTTTATGTTGGTTCTTCCTATAGAGAGAGCGCTAAAGAAAATGGGTGTAAATGAGGTGAGTGTGGTTTCAAAGTCTCACATGGAAACTTTATAAGAAAGTGAAAGGGTACATAACTAAAAGACAAAAGATGACTATTAGTCTTATAGTCAAAGAGGCTATGATATGGTGCTTTGCAGTGGTGCAAAGCACCACCAATCGCGACACGCGGCGTGCATTCACGCGACATGCGAAAGGGTGATTGGGCACTTTGATGGCACACTTGGCACTTCGTTTACGATGAGACGCTGAATCTGGATCGTGCGATCGAAAGGATTCTGAATAGATATGATCCAAAGACTACTGAGTTGCACACCCGAAAGGAGTTCACGAACAACCACGAAAATGGCTATAAAAAGAGTTCTAGGTCTCTGTTTTGGACACCGAAAATTATTCTATTCTCCTCTCTCTGTCGCGCCCCGACTTAATTAAGTTAAACTCATCCTTTTTAATTAGAGATAAATTGCTTTGAACAACAAACAATGCTTTAATTTAAATCTCTAAGGGAAAATAACATAAGATTTTTTTTAAAGGCATGTGTAGATGAAAACATAACTACCTTTACATGTAACTTATAAGTACTACACAACTTTACATAACCAAGATCCTTAGTTTAATATTTACACAAAAAGATTCTTGATATTCAAACGATACTATATATCCGTCACTCCCCCGGTATAAGGTCCTAACTTAGCAGTGAACTCCAAATGATAGGCATACATGAAACATAACATTATAGGAGTGTAAGCAACACCAGCTTAGTGAATGACCATATTCCACACATACAACCAATTCAAATAACCATTTTATTTTTATTTTCTAATGTTACAACCCAATAGCAATTGTGTAACTCTCGCAAACCTGGACCCGCTAGTCCAATTAACTCCCAGTTAATGGGGAACACCAAATCCCCTAATTAGGCCCGAGTACAACAAACCTTTAAATTGAATTAACGGGGCCGCTGCATCCCGTAGGACCCACCAGTTCTTAACATTAGATAAAGGACTCACCAGTCCGCATCATTATATAACATCACTTAACATTTTAATCATATGCATATGTTTCCTAAATACAACATCACTCCCATAAGCAATTTTAACATATGTATTTAACTACACATTTCCATAGGAACATGTAAGCATCTATATTTCAAAGGACAGGTCACTCACCTTGGATTTGGTGCTAAGCTTAATACCAAACTACTTCCATGGCATGGTAGTATTAGCTGCTTCCCCACCTACAAAGTCAATGTCATTTGTATTTGAATACACCGATTAAAATCAAACCCAGTAATACATCACATCATTTGGTCAATCAGAAATAATTAAGGAGGAATTAAATATGATACTTCACATTTCTATAACACCCAATTAATTAGGGTTTGCCAAATGTGAAAGTTTTGAGATTTTTGGTAAATTACTACTTTCCTATTCGAAGCCCAAATTAGGCCTACTTCTTTATGATTTTGGAAAAACACAAAATATGAAAGTTGTAGATATATGAATTAGGGTTGTTACACAACAAACGGTGTATTAAACGGAGGTTCGAACAAGAAGTTATACCGAAAGTACGAAACAAGGGCAAATATGTCCATCCCTTAAGTAATAATTGTCTTATTAGCACAACATGTGCTATTTTTTTTGATTGGTTAGAGGGTAGGTTATGGTTTGGCCGACTTAAACCTCTTAAAACAACCCCCTTGTTCAGCCAATTCAGCCATGAACAAGAGTTTTGCCTAAAGAGAGAGAAAGAGAAGAAAGTTAAGGAATAAATCTTTGAAAAATTTGTATAAATCGAGGAATCCTCGTAAGGTAATTACTTCTTTATTAAAGTTGGTCACTTGGATGAGTTCTACACTTGGCGTATTTTGATTTTTGATTTGGATAAATATTTTAATGATACCCATATTACTAAATTGTGTTGGAACAAGGATAGTTTAAGAACATGTGTAAGAACGTGTATTAGGATCGTAAATGTTAACTTTAAAGTTAACATGATTTAAATTCCCTCCTCGCGATGCTTTTTAATTTAGGAAATTCAGGTTTTTGATGTCTAGATGAAAACATAACTATCTTTACATGTAACTTATAAGTACTACACAACTTTACATAACCAAGATCCTTAGTTTAATATTTACACAAAAAGATTCTTGATATTCAAACCATACTATATATCTGTCACTCCCCCGGTATAAGGTCCTAACTTGGCAGTGAACTCCAAATGATAGGCATACCTGAAACATAAAATTATAGGAGTGTAAGTAACACCAACTTAGTGAATGACCATATTCCACACATACAATCAATTCAAATAACCATTTTTTTTTTATTTTCTAATGTTATAACCCAATAGGAATTGTGTAACTCTCGCAAGTCTGGAGTCGCCACTCCAATTAACTCCAAGTTAATAGGGAACACCAAATCCCCTAATTAGGTCCAAGTACAACAAACCTTTAAATTGGATTAACGGGCCGCTGCATCCCGTAGGATCCACCAGTTCTTAACATTAGATAAAGGACTCACTAGTCCTTATCATTATATAACATCACTTAACATTTTAATCATATCCATATGTTTCATAACTACAACATCACTCCCATAAGTATTTTTAACATGCGTATTTAACTACACATTTCTATAGGAACATGAAAGCATCTATATTTCATAGGACAGGTCACTCACCTTGGATTTGGTGCTAAGATTAATACCAAACTACTTCCTTGGTATGGTAGTATTAGATGCTTCCCCACCTGACAAGTCAATGTCATTAGTATTTGACGAAATGATGTGATGTATTACTACATCATATCATTTGGTTAATCAAAAATAACTAAGGAGGAATTAAATATGATACTTCACATTTCTATAACACCCAATTAATTAGGGTTCGCCAAATGTGAAAGTTTTGAGATTTTCGGTAAATTGCTACTTTCCTGTTCGAAGCCCAAATTAGGCGTACTAGTTTATGATTTTGGGAAAACACAAAATATGAAAGTTGTGGATATATGAATTAGGGTTGTTACACAACAAACAGTGTGTTAAACGGAGGTTCGAACAAGAAGTTATTCCGAAAGTACGAAACAAGGGCAAATATGTCCATCCCTTAAGTGATAATTGTCTTATTAGCACAACATGTGCTATTTTTTTGATTGGTTAGAGGGTAGGTTATGGTTTGGCCGACTTAAACCTCTTAAAACAGCCCCTTGTTTGGCCAATTCAGCCATGAACAAGTGTTTTGCCTAAAGAGAGAAAGAGAAGAAAGTTAAGGAAGAAATCTTTGGAAAATTTGTATAAATCGAGGAATCCTCGTAAGATAATTACTTCTTTATTAAAGTTGGTCACTTGGATGAGTTCTACACTTTGCATATTTTGATTATTGATTTGGATAAATATTTTAACGATACCCATATTATTAAATTGTGTTGGAACAAGGATGGTTTAAGAACATATGTAAGAACGTGTATTAGGATCGTAAATGTTAACTTTAAAGTTAACATGATTTAAATTCCCTCCTCGTGATGCTTTTTAATTTAGGAAATTCAGGTTTTTGATGTGTAGATGGAAACATAGCTACCTTTACATGTAACTTATAAGTACTACACAACTTTACATAACCAAGATCCTTAGTTTAATATTTACACAAAAAGATTCTTGATATTCAAACCATACTATATATCCGTCACTCCCCCGGTATAAGGTCCTAACTTGGCAGTGAACTCTGAATGATAGGCATACCTGAAACATAACATTATAGGAGTGTAAGCAACACCAACTTAGTGAATGACCATATTCCACACATACAATCAATTCAAATAACCATTTTTTTTAATTTTCTAATGTTATAACCCAATAGGAATTGTGTAAATCTCGCAAGTCTGGAGCCGCCAGTGCAATTAACTCCCAGTTATTGGGGAACACCAAATCCCCTAATTAGGCCCGAGTACAACAAACCTTTAAATTGGATTAACGGAGCCGCTGCATCCCGTAGGACCCACCTGTTCTTAACATTAGATAAAGGACTCACCAGTTCTTATTATTATATAACATCACTTAACATTTTAATCATCTGCATATATTTCCTAACTAGAACATCACTCATAAGTATTTTTAACACGTGTATTTAACTACACATTTCTATAGGAACATGTAAGCATCTATATTTCATAGGACAAGTCACTCACCTTGGTTTGGTGCTAAGATTAATACCAAATTACTTCATTGGTATGGTAGTATTAGTTGCTTCCCCACCTGACAACTCAATGTCATTAGTATTTGAATACACCGATTAACATCAAACCCAGTAATACATCACATCATTTGGTCAATCAGAAATAACTAAGGAGGAATTAAATATGATACTTCACATTTCTATAACACCCAATTAATTAGGGTTCGCCAAATGTGAAAGTTTTGAGATTTTCGGTAAATTGCTACTTTCCTGTTCGAAGCCCAAATTAGGCGTACTAGTTTATGATTTTGGGAAAATACAAAATATGAAAGTTGTAGATATATGAATTAGGCTTGTTACACAACAAAAAGTGTGTTAAACGGAGGTTCGAACACGAAGTTATTCCGAAAGTACGAAACAAGGGCAAATATGTCCATCCCTTAAGTGATAATTGTCTTATTAGCACAACATGTGCTATTTTTTTGATTGGTTAGAGGGTAGGTTATGGTTTGGCCCACTTAAACCTCTTAAAACATCCCCCTTGTTCAGCCAATTCAACCATGAACACGAGTTTTGCCTGAAGATAGAAAGAGAAGAAAGTTAAGGAAGAAATCTTTCGAAAATTTGTATAAATCGAGGAATCCTAGTAAGGTAATTACTTCTGTATTAAAGTTGGTCACTTGGATGAATTCTACACTTGGCATATTTTGATTTTTGATTTGGATAAATATTTTAATGATACCCATATTACTAAATTGTGTTGGAACAAGGATGGTTTAAGAACATGTGTAAGAAGGTGTATTAGGATCGTAAATGTTAACTTTAAAGTTAACATGATTAAATTTCCTCCTCGTGATGCTTTTTAATTTAGGAAATTCAGGTTTTTGATGTGTAGATGAAAACATAGCTACCTTTACATGTAACTTATAAGTACTACACAACTTTACATAACCAAGATCCTTAGTTTAATATTTACACAAAAAGATTCTTGATATTCAAACCATACTATATATCCGTCACTCCCCCGGTATAAGGTCCTAACTTGGCAGTGAACTTTGAATGATAGGCATACCTGAAACATAACATTATAGGAGTGTAAGCAACACCAACTTAGTGAATGACCATATTCCACACATACAATCAATTCAAATAACCATTTTTTTTAATTTTCTAATGTTATAACCCAATAGGAATTGTGTAACTCTCGCAAGTCTGGAGCCGCCAGTGCAATTAACTCCCAGTTATTGGGGAACACCAAATCCCCTAATTAGGCCCGAGTACAACAAACCTTTAAATTGGATTAACGGAGCCGCTGCATCCCGTAGGACCCACCTGTTCTTAACATTAGATAAAGGACTCACCAGTCCGTATCATTATATAACATCACTTAACATTTTAATCATATGCATATGTTTCATAACTACAACATCACTCCCATAAGTATTTTTAACACGTGTATTTAACTACACATTTCCATAGGAACATATAAGCATCTATATTTCATAGGACAGGTCACTCACCTTGGATTTGGCGCTAAGATTAATACCAAACTACTTCCTTGGTATGGTAGTATTAGCTGCTTCCCCACCTGACAAGTCAATGTCGTTAGTATTTGAATACACCGATTAACAACAAACCCAGTAATACATCACAATATTTGGTCAATCAGAAATAACTAAGGAGGAATTAAATATGATACTTCACATTTCAATAACACCCAATTAATTAGGGTTCGCCAAGTGTGAAAGATTTGAGATTTTCGGTAAATTACTACTTTCCTGTTCGAAGCCCAAATTAGGCGTACTAGTTTATGATTTTGGGAAAACACAAAATATGAAAGTTGTAGATATATGAATTAGGGTTGTTACACAATAAACGGTGTGTTAAACGGAGGTTCGAACAAGAAGTTATACCGAAAGTACGAAACAAGGGCAAATATGTCCATCCCTTAAGTGATAATTGTCTTATTAGCACAACATGTGCAATTTTTTTGATTGGTTAGAGGGTAGGTTATGGTTTAGCCGACTTAAATCTCTTAAAACGGCCCCCTTGTTCAGCCGATTCAGCCATGAACAAGAGTTTTGCCTAAAGAGAGAGAAAGAGAAGAAAGTTAAGGAAGAAATCTTTGGAAATTTTGTATAAATCGAGGAATCCTCGTAAGGTAATCACTTCTTTATTAAAGTTGGTCACTTGGATGAGTTCTACACTTGGCATATTTTGATTTTTGATTTGGATAAATATTTTAATGATACCCATATTACTAAATTGTGCTGGAACAAGGATGGGTTACGAACATGTGTAAGAACGTGTATTAGGATCGTAAATGTTAACTTTAAAGTTGACATGATTTAAATTCCCTCCTCATGATGCTTTTTAATTTAGGAAATTCAGTTTTTTGTTATTATATGTTTCCATGATTGATACCCAAGGTGGAGGTTATGTATGCTTAAAAATGTTAAGTTATGATTTTTAGTTATGCTTTAATGTTAAGTTATGCTTTAATGTTCTTTTTCTACCTAGTTGTGCTAAAAATGGTATAAATCATGGAATACTTATTGGAATTGAGTGATTCCAGTTGGAAAGTAAAATAGACTCATACATGTATAACATATCCGAAAATTGTGTAAAAATACCAAGGAATGAACCTTTGGTGATAGTTTGAAGTTTGGTTTAAAATCTGCCCTAAAGGAACAAGAATGCATACTAGGATGGAATTTAAATCATGTTAACTTAACATCAAAAACCTGAATTTTTTAAATTAAAAAGCATCGCGAGGAGGGAATTTAAATCATGTTAACTTTAGAGTTAACATTTACGATCCTAATACACGTTCTTACACATGTTCTTAAACCATCCTTGTTCCAACACAATTTAGTGATATGGGTATCATTAAAATATTTATCCAAATCAAAAATAAAAATATGCCAAGTGTAGAACTCATCCATGTGACCAACTTTAATAAAGAAGTAATTACCTTACGTGGATTCCTCGATTTATAGAAATTTTCCGAAGATTTCTTCCTTAACTTTCTTCTCTTTATGCAAAATTCTTGTTCATGGCTGAATTGGCTGAACAAGGGGGCTGTTTTAAGAGGTTTAAGTCGGCCAAACCATAACCTACCCTCTAACCAATAAAAAAAATAGCACATGCTGTGCTAATAATACAATTATCACTTAAGGGATGGACATATTTGCCCTTGTTTCGTACTTTCGGTATAACTTCTTGTTCGAACCTCCGTTTAATACACCGTTTGTTGTGTAACAACCCTAATTCATATATCTACAACTTTCATATTTTGTGTTTTCCCAAAATCATAAACTAGTACGGCTAATTTGGGCTTCGAACAGGAAAGTAGCAATTTACCGAAAATCTCAAAACATTCACATTTGGTGACCAAACATTGCCAATTTCGCATCAACACCCTAATTTACTTTTATAAATCATCCATAAGAAACATATTTTATGATTCATTTAACCACATAACTTGTCATATTCTCTAAACATGTTATCCCCGATCATAAGCTCGATTAGCAACTAATATAAACCACATATATATCACATGAGCATGCATCCCATAAACATGATAATTAACATGTGTAACACACAACCAATTTATAACTAATAACTAATAACTTATACTTAATCATGTAATTAACCTTCCTAATCATGTTTTAGGGCCTTATAATTCTACACCTCTTATAAAAATTTCGTCCTCAAAATTTAATGCATAAGAAACTTACCAAACAGATGAGGATATTGCATCTTCATGTTATTCTCTCCTTCCTAGGTGGCATACTCCACATTCTGACTTCTCCACATCACCTTAGCTAGTGTAATGGTTTTATTACGTAACAATTGCGCCTTTCGATCTACAATAGCAATGGGTTCCTCCACGTATGTCAAGTCATCATGAAGCTCTGTCAGTTGTGAAATAAACACATGTGAAGGATCGTCCATATACTTCCGTAACATGGATATATGAAAAACATCGTGTATCCGAGACAATTCTGGTGGTAATGCCAATTTATAAGCTACAGCTCCAATCCGTTTCACTATCTCGTATGGGCCAATGTACCTGGGACTTAACTTTCCCTTCTTCCCAAATCTCATAACCCCTTTCCAAGGAGAAACACGTAGGAATACTCGATCACCTTCCTCAAATTTCAGTTCTTTCTTACGGTTATCTGCATAACTTTTCTGTCTACATTGCGCCACTTTCAAGTGATTATGAATAAGATATATCTTTTCAGTAGTTTGCCGCACAATTTCTGGCCCTAGTAGGTTTCGTTCTCCTACTTCAGTCCAACACACTGGAGTTCTGCATTTTCTCCCATACAAAGCTTCATAAGGAGCCATATCAAAACTCGAATGATAGCTATTATTATAAGCAAACTCTATTAGTGGCAAGTGTTCATCCCAACTGCCCTTGAACTCCAATACACAAATTCGTAACGTGTCTTCAAGTGTTTGGATCATTCTTTCTGACTGCCCATCAGTCTGAGGATGAAAAGTTGTACTAAATTTCCATTTAGTCCCCAAAGCTTGTTGTAAACTAGGCCAAAAGTGAGAAGTAAACTTAGGATCTAGATCAGAAATAATAGAAACCGGTGCACCATGCAATCTGATAATCTCATCCATATATATTTTTGCATATCTATCCATGGAGTAAGTAGCTTTAACAGGAAGAAAATGTGCAGACTTAGTCAACCTATCAACGACAACCCAAATAGAATCAAACCCTCGTGATGATTTTGGTAAACCTATAACAAAATCTGTAGTAACATGCTCCCATTTCCACTCAGGAATAGGTAAGGGTTGTAGTAAACCACTCGGCTTCTGATGCTCCGCCTTCACCTGTTGGCAAACTAGACATCTAGCAACAAAATCTGCAATGTCATGTTTCATTCCCGACCACCAATAACATTATTTCAAATCTCTATACAGTTTCGTGCTCCCTGAATGCATAGCATATGAAGAACAATGGGCTTCCTCTAAAATTGTTCTTCTTAAATCAGGCACGTTAGGTACACACAAACGGTTACCGTACATAACAATGTCATCATCACGAATAGAAAATTCATTTGCTTTACCCTTTTTCATATTATCTCTAACTTTCTCCGATTATGTATCTCCTGCCTGTGCTTGTTTTATCCAGTCTATCAACGTGGGTCTAACATTTAAATATGCCACTATTCCGTAAGACTCATTCAAAGTTAACTCCACCCCCATTAAAGCTAACTCTCATAGCAGGTCAACTCGAATACAATAAATACAAGATACTATGCCTCGAGATTTTCTACTCAAAGCATCGGCAATAACATTAGCTTTACCCGGATGGTGATGTATCGTGCAATCATAATCTTTTATAAGTTCCATCCACCTTCTTTGCCTCAAGTTCAAGTCTTTTTGAGTAAAACAAGTACTTTAAGTTTTGATGGTCAGCAAAAATTTCACAACTAACACCATATAAGTAATGTCTCCAGATCTTTAATACAAAAACTACTGCAGCCAACTCAAGATCATGTATAGGGTAGTTGCGTTCATGTATCTTTAACTGTCGAGAAGCAAAAGCAATTACCTTTCCATGCTGTATTAATACACAACCAAGTCCCTGATACGATGCATCACTATAAATGACTAAACCTTTTGTACCCATTGGGATAGTCAATACTGGAGCTGATGTCAACTTAACCTTTAAATTTTCAAAGCTTTTATCACAATCACCACTCCAGACAAATTTGTTCTCCTTTCTGGTAAGCTTAGTCAATGGCAATGCAATAGAAGAAAACACCGGTATAAACCTCCTGTAATACCCCGCCAATCCCAAAAAGCTACGTACCTCAGTCACACTAGTTGGTCTTTCCCAATTCATTACTGCTTCTACCTTCTTGCGATCAACACAAATACCATTAGTAAAAATAACATACCCCCAAAATACTACATTATCTAGCTAAAATTCACATTTTAGAAAACTTAGCATACAACTACTTCTCTCGCAAGGTTTGTAAAATAATACGCAGGTGGTGCTCATGCTCATCTCTATTACGAGAATATATCAAAATATCATCAGTGAAGACAATAACAAAAGAATCCACGTATGTGTGAAATATATGGTTCATTAAATCCATGAATACAGTCGGTGCATTTGTTAACCCAAATGGCATGACAAGAAATTCATAATGTCCATACCTGGAACGAAAGGCAGTTTTAGAAATGTCACAGTCTCTTACTTTCAATTGATGATATTCGGATCTGAGATCGATCTTGGAAAACACTTTGGCTCCTTGCAACTGATTGAACAAGTCATCAATGCGGGGTAGTGGGTATTTGTTACGGACAATCACTTTATTCAATTGACGATAATCGATGCACAGTCTCATGGTTCCATCTTTCTTTTTCACAAACAATACTGGGGCTCCCCACGGTGATACACTAGGCCTTATAAAACCACGATCTAACAAATCTTGCAACTGTATCTTTAGCTCTTTTAATTTTGCAGGTGCCATACGATATGGTGCAATAGATATTGGTGTAGTGCCTGGTACCAACTCAATCGCAAATTCTACCTTACAATTTGGTGCTAACCCTGGGAGTTCTTCTGGGAAGACATCTGTAAATTCATTAACTACTGGTATATCTGATAGTTTTCCAGCCTCTTGTTGTGTGTCCACCACATGAGCAAGATAACCCTCACATCCTTTCCTTAGCAGTTCATAACATTTTGTAGCAGAAATCAAACAAGTCGGAGTGACATTTCGTTCCCTAATAAATTTAAATTCAGGTTCACCCGGTAACCGAAACACTACCTCCTTTTTAAAGCAATCTAAACATACATGATATGAGGCTAACCAATCCATACCCAGTATCACATCAAAGTCGCGCATATCGAGAGGTAATAAGTCAACCAACAACTCCTTTTCACCTATTCGCACCACGCACTCCCTATACACCTTATCAATAAAAACCAATCCCCCCACTGGAGTAATGATCGCTAAACCAGAATCTAACGATGATAATGGCTTATTAAGATGTAATAGATAAAGAAGAGATACAAAAGGATGTGTAGAACCAGGATCTATTAACACATAAGCATCTTTATCACAAATAGAAAGTGTACCTGTCACTCCGTTAGGCATAGCTTGTGCATCTTGTTGCGTCAGTGCAAACACTCTGCCTTGGCCTTGGTTTTGAGACACGCCTCCTCTATCTCCCCTGTGTACTTTCGGTGTAGAAATCCTATCTCCTACTGTCACACTCCCAACTGAAGTTGTAGCTCCCATCGCTGGACAATTCTTTCGTAAGTGCCCCGGTTGATGACAATGGAAACACAAAGGTGTCGTCTCAGCTATTGTACACTCCCGAGACATGTGCCCTTGACCACCACATCTAAAACAAAACACGGCCCTCGGTCCCATCGCAGATACATTTTCTGAACCGACTCATCCCAGTCCTTCCACCTCGAGCCTGAAATCTTCCACGTGCACTTCTATTATTTTTAAATTCTTGTCCCTTAGATACTCCTCGTGCTACACCTTGAGATGAGGTTCCCGTCTCCCATCCATATGACTTCATACTATCATGTCTAGCTTTCTTCAAATGTTCGGCTTGCATCTCTTTCATTGACTTTTCAGATACCATAACTCTGTCCACTCACATAATCTGTGATCTTCATATTAGCAACCATATTTTTTATATCTACATTCAACCCATACTGAAACCGATCACATTTACTTTCTTCTGTCCTCACCAAATGAAGTGCAAATCTGGATAAGGATATAAACAAATTTTCATATTCTTCCACCATTCGGTTCCCTTGTTTCAGCATGATAAAGTCTTCCTCTTTCTCCTTCCTATCAAGCCTTGGGAAGTATATTTCAAAGAACACATTCACAAACCTCTCCCATGTAATTGGTGGAGGATTTGCTGGCATTACTCCCCCAATCGTAGTAAGTAACCTCTCTGTAGCATCCCACCATAACCAGTGTTCTAAAAGGCCCGCCTAGGCTCCGCCTAGGCCCGCCTAGGCTCCGCCTAGGCCCGCCTAGGCTTGAGGCTTGGGAGAAACGCATCGCCCACGCCTTATTACGCCTTATTCTTGGTAAAAGGCTTAAGGCACACTTTTTAAAAAAAAAACGAAGGATTAGTTAACAAATAGTGGTTATGGAGCATGAATATGAGAAAGATGGCTACCAAACATATGAATATATTTTCAAAATTCAAGGTATGTATTATTTTATTATATTACTAGCCTTAGAATAATTAAAATGATAAAAAAAGGAAAAACGCCTTTTTACGCCTAGGCTCCGCCTAGGCGCGCCTAGGCTCCTAAGGCTTGAGGCTTGACCTCTACGCCTCGACCACGCCTCGCGCCTTTTAGAACCTTGACCATAACTTTGCATCATCCTCCAATCTAAAGGTTGCTAACAAAACCTTTTGTTCTTCTTGCACTTCCATCATCTTGAATATTGTTTCCATTTTTCGATTCCACCCCTCTGCCACTAATGGATCCGTAGTCCCTGTAAATGCTGGAGGACTTAACTTCATGAACCTCGCATGCAATTTATCCCTATCACCGCCATGTACTCCATGTCTTGCTTCTTCCACCAATTGTGCCACAGCACGTAATATTCTTCCCACATCATCAATAGGTTGTTGCACCTCTGGTTCATCCACTTCAATATGTCTATGTCCTTGCTGACTATTAGGTACATAGGATGCCTCACCCTCTGCTCTATCATGCGGCTCGTGTGGATTCATCACTCGTTGCAATATAATAACTTAAACAAATCACGATAGCAGCAGTTTAATATTAACATTGTTAGTCAAAATCCAGACGCATAGCAAACTCACTTTCTAATGTCCACTGCCAATCTAGACCCTCACACCCTGTCCAGAACCTAATAGCCATGCTCTGATACCAAGTTGTCGCGCCCCGACTTAATTAAGTTAAACTCATCCTTTTTAATTAGAGATAAATTTGTGGCACCCCGCCCAATTAAATATAGGGTGATCAGTCCTTTACCAATTTAAAACAGGATATTCAGTTGGTTCATTCTTAGCATCACTGTCGAAAGCAATTAAACCATATTAATCACCTAATATAAAATTAAGCTAGGTGTCAAAACATTTCCAATTTGTAAAACGAAGTAAATCCATTTTCATTCAGTCTTAAAATATAAACCATTCACCACACATAGGAATATAATAAATACTGAATATGAATCAAATACTGAAATAGATAAGACTGGGTAAAACTTTCAGTTCAAAACTCCAAACCATAAACTAAACTGAATACAATATCTCTGATGAAGGAACCAGAAGTGGGCGACACATGCCCTAGATAAGAAGTCTAGATGAAACTGAATGGAAAAGATAGATGCGTCTACTGCAAGGACCTACAACTTCCATAACAGCTGCAGCACGTCTGACACTCCAATCTCTAATTCTGGTACTCCTGTGGCTGAGCACCTGATATATATATATATATATATAGCAAAAGAGAGAAGAGATACAAGAAACGGGTCAGAGCCCGAGGTTTAAAAATGATTTAGCAAGTATTCAAAACTGGTTCTTAAAACAAGTCTTATACGCATGTTAGTTATCGAACTCTCACATGAGTTTCTCACCTCTCATCTATTGTGCACGCCTAACGTACATCTAATCTCCCCCTAGTTATACCACCCAGTCAAACTAGTCAGAAACCATACTAATACTAACATGGTTCAAAGTCTCGGTATCGGTCGCGGTATCGGGCGATACGCAAAGATACGCTATTTAGAGAGCGCAAAAAATTCCGGAAAAAATATAGAAAATTTTAAAAAAATAAGATTAACAATGTGGACTAATGAGATACATTCAAACCCATCATTCAAATATGCATTGCATTGAAGAATTGGTTATACTGAAGCGTGGCAGAGTTGTCAGATTCAATATTGCATAGTAAACCAATAATAATATTGAAAAACAAAAATATACATTTTGTTTTAACAACAATGTATATTTTTTTACATTTTTACAAAAACGTACAAAATAACGTTGTTACAAAAATGTACATTTTTTAACAACAATGTACATTTTTTTACATTTTTACAAAAACGTACAAAAGAACATTTTTACAAAAATGTACATTTTTTTAACAAATATGTATATTGTTTTTAAAAATTTTATAAAAACATACAAAAGAACATTTTTTACAAAAATTTTCAAAAATGTACATTTTTACAAAAACGTACAAAAGGACATTTTTACAAAAATGTACTTTTTTTTAACAAAAATATATATTTTTATACAAATATGTACACTTTTTTTACAAATATGTACATTTTTTTTAACAAAAATGTACATTTTTTTACATTTTTACAAAAAACGTACAAAATAATATTTGTACAGAAATGTACATTTTTTACGAACATAAATGTACATTATATATTTTATGTAAAAGATTTGAATATTTTTTGTAAAAAAATAACATTTCTTTGAAAAAAGAGTTTTAGTAGTCATTTTTTTTAAAAAAAGAGTACTACTTTTTAAAAGATTTATATATTTTTTTTAGTAGAGTCATTTAAAAAAAAAAAAGAGTTTTATGTTTTAAAAAATTAATGTTAATACTTTTGAAAAAGTAATACCATTCTGTAAATGTTACAATATATTTTCAACAACGAAGAAATATGGTAAAAGACAAAAGTTCTATAACAAAATAAAACAAAATATGACAATATCGTTTGAATCGGTTGTCTCGGCCGATATCGCGGCTGTCTCGGCCGATATCGCGGCGAGGCGTCTCGGAATCGGTTGTCTCGGGCGATATCGCGGTTGTCTCGGCCGATTCAGTGTTTTTTTTGAAACGTCTCTCGGTATCGGATCGGTGCCCTCCGATTCCGAGTTGACTCGGCCGATACCGAGTCAACTCGGCCGATACTTTGAACCATGAATACTAACTATGCTCACTAGTAGTATTCCCGTATCACCCATACAATATGCTATTCAAAAAGTTTATCTCACATACTAAGTTTCATTATTCACCGTTCGAATGGTTAATCTTTTATCCTCTAAGATTATTTTATTTCTCATTTCCACTTTATCTACTAGTTTCACAAAGTAGAAAGTTCCCCAAGTACACTCATATATATATATATAGTCTCATTATCCCTCTATATGTGCACTGATCCTGCACCCTTAGGCTAAGACTATTTGGCGCAATGTAATGATTATTATTATTACCATGTCTACTAATTTCACACGGTAGAAATATTCATAAGTTCATATATATATATATATATATAGTCACATCATCCCTATACATATATATAAACTAATCCCGCACCCCCGGGCTAAGACCCATTAGTGCACCTATTAAGAAAATCCTGCAATCCCGGGTTAGCACCCATTAATGCACCTATCAATAATAATCCAGCACCCCCGGGTTATCACCCATTAGTGCACCTATCAAGAGAATCCTGCATCCCCGGGTTATCACCGATTAATGCACCTATCAATAATAATCCAGCATCCCCGGGTTATCACCCATTAGTGCGCCTATCAAGAGAATCCTGCATCCCCGGGTTAGCACCCATTAATGCACCTATCAATAATAATCCAGCGCCCCCGGTTTATCATCTATTAGTGCGCCTAACAATAATCATCCTTGTACCCCCGGGTTATCACCCTTAGTACACTTAACAATAATATCCTTGTACTCCCGGGTTATCACCCATTAGTACACTTAGGCCTCGTTTGATGCGCCGTATAAGAGGTTCGTATTGGATAAAATTATCCTATCCAATGTTTGGTGTAACTTAGGATGGGATATGAGATGGAATAAGTTATTCAAAGTGAGCTCCTTATCCACAAAGAGTGGGATAAAAAAATCCCACCTCTAAGGTCGTATAAAATTATACGGTGTCAAAATTTGATTAAAAATTACTACTTTACCCTTATTAAGTTATAAAAAAAACTCACGCAACTTGCACTATCTCAAGTATTAGATAGCAGTCGGCGATCCCTTTGTTTCACATAACTCTCCATTCATATTTTTCATCACGGTAGGTAACCTCCTCATATTTTTTTCAATTTTTTTTATTTGTTGCTTTATCATGAACTACTATTTTAGTTTAAATCGATACAAATATTATGTTAACTCACCTACTAGACAAGTTGAAAGTTATGTGTTAATTCATCGCTAATATTTTGTTACACATATTTTTTTAATGTATTATTAACCTATATGCTAGACAAGTTGAAAGTTGTGTACAATTCAATTTATTTGTTTTTGTATGTTTTCGACGACTATTTTGGGTAAAATCGATGTTATTCAATTGTGACTTCAAGCAATTTTCTGCAACTGATTTGTTTTGAATCGGAAGAGAAAAGATAGTAAGCAACCAGTTTTACTATCTCATTATTTTTGCCGGCTAGTTTGTGTACACATGATTTTTGTATGCGTGTAAGTGATTATTAGTGTTTGAGTGTACAAATTATAAATACAAATACAAATACATATTTTCATCCCATAATATTATTTTTTAACATCCCGCATGGAATTAAATATTATGTTATTGAGTTAAAATATGTGATAACAATATATTTTTATATTTTTTGATTATTAAATACAAAAGAATGGTATTTTTGGAAAATTGGAGATAAATTAATCATATCCGGAGCATTTCAAACACATGACTGTATTATTATATCCCATCTCGTCTTCTTATACGGAACTGTTCCAAATGCAGTATTGGAATAAGCCTTATACAGTCCATCCTTATCCTATCCAATCCGACTCTTATTCTATCCTATCCGGACTTCTTATACGGCGTATCAAATGAGGCCTTAACAATAGAGTTTCTGCACCCTCGAGTTATCACTCATTAGTGCGCTTAATTATAAGATTCTTGCACCCCCGAGTTATCACCCCTTTAGTGCTCTTAGCAATAATAACGCATAATAGGCATACACACGTTCTATTAAAATTTATAGGTATTTCCCCAACCTATATATATACTTCTCTTACGTATTTTAATCTCAACACTACGTATAATATAAATATTTAGATTACTATCTCTCTCGTAATCTCCAAGGTACATTATCTCTATACCGAAATAATTAAAGTATTAATTCTCACATACTTTTCCCGAAATTTTGTCTTGTTTAAGTTTACCATCGGGCAGTTTCTCTCACTCCAATAAACCGGTGAACTCAAAACTGGACTCTAAGAAAATTCCCAGAAATTCACTTTGTCGCTCGAACCAGATGGCATGTCGTTTGAACGACTGCCACATGTCGCTCGAGCGACTTCGCTCGAAATGCCATCTAGCTCGAACGACTTCGTGCGACTTCGCGCGAGACCTGCTATTTCGTCTTCTATACAGCATTTCAGCGTTTTCTACCATTTTTGAACCTAAAAACCTATAAGATTC
Organism: Sambucus nigra; assembly: GCA_949130495.1. Lineage (NCBI taxonomy): Eukaryota > Viridiplantae > Streptophyta > Magnoliopsida > Dipsacales > Adoxaceae > Sambucus > Sambucus nigra. The sequence goes on along the minus strand of OX422218.1, from coordinate 386,444,992 downwards.
AAAACCCAATGCCTCATTATTAATACCCATCAACACATAACAGGTTATAAATCATTCCTAACATCCTAGGATCATTAATTCGTCATTAATTATCATAATTATATAAAATCCCCAAATTAATTCACATGAACCCTAGTTTCCAAAATTTCAATTCAAGAACTTAATCAACCCAAATTCGTTCATAAATATATGATTCAATTTCGTAGTTGATCCTCTACATACATGAAGGAATATCAACAACTAATTAGCCCAGCCTCTAATCATCATTTAAACTCCAATTTTCATCCAATTAACATGTAAATCATGATTAATTTCACCTACTCTAACATGAGTATGATTATTGCTAAAAGAAAGCAAGTAATAAACACTTGCCTTAAACTCCAATTCTCGATCTACGTGTTGTTGTTGTTGGTGGTGGTTGTGCAAGGTGGTGATAATTTGGCCTTTCCTTCTTGGAAATTGGTTCTTTCTCACACCCTCTATGGCCGTTCTTTACTTTCTGTATCTCTCAACCCTAAAGGACTTTTTTTGGCTGATAAAATAACTCCCAATTTTCGTCCATTAATTAAATCCAAAAATACAATTTACCATAATGCCCTCTCGGGACGCCGGTTAGGCCTAAAATTGTCTCGGGACCCAAACTAAACACCCGGGTATACTATTTTGACTATCTCAACCCTCCTGGACTCAACGGCGCACTCGAAATGACCATACGAGTAATAAAAATAATTTCTCTTTTTTATCCCAGTCAATTAGTCTCGACACGACTCACTCCTGCGTCGGACTTAAATTACCAAACTGTCGTATTTCTCACTTCCGACAATTTATCAAATATTATAATTCCATATTGCATATCACACAGTAATATTCAATAATACTCAACAATAAGTATTAACCCTTGGCACGCTAGTTAATAATTATTTTAATCCGGATTAATTAATAATTAAATTCTCACATTTTAGTTCAATTAATCCAACAAAAATAATTAATCACATAATTATTTAAATCATTAAAAATACGGTGTGTTACAAAATTGCCTTAAGCAATAAAAAATGCTTTAATTTAAATCTCTAAGGGAAAATAGCATAAGATTTGTTTTTAAAGGCATGTGTAGATGAAAACATAACTACCTTTACATGTAACTTATAAGTACTGCACAACTTTTCATAACCAAGATCCTTAGTTTAATATTTACACAAAAAGATTCTTGATATTCAAACATACTATATATCCGTCACTCCCTCGGTATAAGATCCTAACTTGGTACTGAACTCCAAATGATAGGCATACCTGAAACATAACATTATAGAAGTGTAAGCAACACCAGTTTAGTGAGTGACAATATTCCACACATACAACCAATTCAAATAACCATTTTTTTTAAAAAATTTTCTAATGTTATAACCCAATAGTAATTGTGGAACTCTCGCAAACTTGGACCTGTCAGTCCAATTCACTCCCAGTTAATGGGGAACACCAAATCCCCTAATTAGGCCCGAGTACAACAAACCTTTAAACTGGATTAATGGGGCCGCTGCATCCCGGACCCACCAGTTCTTAACATTAGATAAAGGACTCACCAGTCCGTATCATTATATAACATCACTTAACATTTTAATCATATGCATATGTTTCCTAAATACAACATCACTCCCATAAGCATTTTTAACACATGTATTTAACTACACATTTTCATAGGAGCATGTAAGCATCTATATTTCGTAGGACAGGTCACTCACCTTGGATTTAGTGCTAAGATTAATACCAAACTACTTCCTTGGTATGGTAGTATTAGCTGCTTCCCCACATAACAAGTCAATGTCATTAGTATTTGAATACACCGATTAACATCAAACCAAGTAATACATCACATCATTTGGTATATCAGAAATAACTAAGGAGGAATTAAATATGATACTTCACATTTCTATAACACCCAATTAATTAGGGTTCGCCAAATGTGAAAGTTTTGAGATTTTCGGTAAATTGCTACTTTCCTGTTCGAAGCCCAAATTAGGCGTACTAGTTTATGATTTTGGGAAAGCACAAAGTATGAAAGTTGTAGATATATGAATTAGGGTTGTTACACAACAAACGGTGTGTTAAACGGAGGTTTGAACAAGAAGTTATACCGAAAGTACGAAACAAGGGCAAATTTGTCCATCCCTTAAGTGATAATTGTCTTATTAGCACATGTGCTATTTTTTTGATTGGTTAGAGGGTAGGTTATAGTTTGGCCGACTTAAACCTCTTAAAACAACCTCTTTGTTCAGCCAATTCTGCCATGAACAAGAGTTTTGCCAAAAGAGAGAGAAAGAGAAGAAAGTTAAGGAAGAAATCTTTGGAAAATTTGTATAAATCGAGGAATCCTCGTAAGGTAATTACTTCTTTATTAAAGTTGGTCATATGGACGAGTTCTACACTTGGCATATTTTGATTTTTGATTTGGATAAATATTTTAATGATACCCATATTACTAAATTGTGTTGGAACAAGGATGGTTTAAGAACATGTGTAAGAACGTGTATTAGGATCGTAAATGTTAACGTTGAAGTTAACATGATTTAAATTCCCTCCTCGTGATGCTTTTTAATTTAGGAAATTCAGGTTTTTGATGTGTAGATGTAAACATAACTACCTTTACGTGTAACTTGTAAGTACTACACAACTTTTCATAACCAAGATCCTTAGTTTAATATTTTCACAAAAAGATTCTTGATATTCAAACCATACTATATATCCGTCACTCCCCCGGTATAAGGTCCTAACATGGCAGTGAACTCCAAATGATAAGCATACCTGAAACATAACATTATAGGAGTGTAAGCAACAACAGATTAGTGAATGGCAATATTTTACACATACAACCAATTCAAATAATATTTTTTTTATTTTCTAATGTTATAACCCAATAGGAATTGTGTAACTCTCGCAAACCTGGGCCCGCCAATCCAATTAACTCCCAGTTAATGGGGAACACCAAATCCCCTAATTAGGCCCGAGTACAACAAACCTTTAAATTGGATTAACGGGGCCGCTGCATCCCGTAGGACCCACCAGTTGTTAACATAAGATAAAGGACTCACTAGTCCGTATCATTATATAACATCACTTAACATTTTAATCATATGCATATATTTCCTAAATACAACATCACTCCCATAAGCATTTTTAACACATGTATTTAACTACACATTTCCATTGGAACATGTAAGCATCTATATTTCATAGGACAGGTCACTCACCTTGGATTTGGTGCTAAGAATAATACCAAACTACTTCCTTGGTATCGTAGTATTAGCTGCTTCCCCACCTAACAAGTCGATGTAATTAGTATTTGAATACGCGGATTAACATCAAACCCAGTAATACATCACATCATTTGGTCAATCAGAAATAATTAAGGAGGAATTAAATATGATACTTCACATTTCTATAACACCCAATTAATTAGGGTTTGCCAAATGTGAAAGTTTTGAGATTTTTGGTAAATTACTACTTTCCTATTCGAAGCCCAAATTAGGCCTACTTCTTTATGATTTTGGAAAAACACAAAATATGAAAGTTGTAGATATATGAATTAGGGTTGTTACACAACAAACGGTGTATTAAACGGAGGTTTGAACAAGAAGTTATACCGAAAGTACGAAACAAGGGCAAATATGTCCATCCCTTAAGTGATAATTGTCTTATTAGCACAACATGTGCTATTTTTTTGATTGGTTAGAGGGTAGGTTATGGTTTGACCGACTTAAACCTCTTACAACAGCCCCCTTGTTCAGGCAATTCAGCCATGAACAAGAGTTTTGCCTAAAGAGAGGGAAATAGAAGAAAGTTAAGGAAGAAATCTTTGGAAAATTCTATAAATCGAGGAATCCTCGTAAGGTAATTACTTCTTTATTAAAGTTGGTCACATGGATAAGTTCTACACTTGGCATATTTTGATTTTTGATTTGGATAAATATTTTAATGATACCCGTTTACTAAATTGTGTTGGAACAAGGATGGTTTAGGAACATGTGTAAGAACATGTATTAGGATTGTAAATGTTAACTTTAAAGTTAACATGATTTAAATTCCCTCCTCGTGATGCTTTTTAATTAAGGAAATTCAGGTTTTTGACGTGTAGATGAAAACATAACTACCTGTACATGTAACTTATGAGTACTACACAACTTTACATAACCAAGATCCTTAGTTTAATATTTACACAAAAAGATTCTTGATATTCAAACCATACTATATATCCGTCACTCCCCTGGTATAAGGTCCTAACTTGGCAGTGAACTCCAAATGATAGGCATACCAGAAACATAACATTATAGGAGTGTAAGCAACACTAGCTTAGTGAATGACCATATTCCACACATACAATCAATTCAAATACCCTTTTTTTTTTAATTTTCTAATGTTATAACCCAATAGGAGTGTAACAACCCGCCTAATAAGATACCGGGCGATCACTCCAATATTAAATTAAAACAGGAGTCACATATGGATCATCCTTAGCATCACTGTCGAAAATCCATTTAATTACTAATATCCTATTAGGTGGCCGTTAAAAACTTTTACTTAACTACTCTTTTTAACGAATAAATTCAAACATTCACAATTAAATGCGTAATGAACTGAAATGAAAATGAAAGGAACTAAAATAACCGAACACTCGGTCCAAATATACAACCATATCGAATGCTGTACTGAAAGAATAAATATACAACCATATCGAATGTTTATACAATATCTCCTATCTAGAGTACAAGGAAAGAAACGTCTACCGATAACCTGCAAGCATCCACAGCTGCTGCAGCAGACGTCTGACTCGAAAGAATTTCCATCCAGGCGTCCCTGTGTCTGGACACCTATGTATATATAGTATAGAGAAAGAAAGGAGAGTAGACAAACGGGTCAGAGCCCGAATGTTTTGAAAATATTTTGCAAGTGCATAAATGCTTTATTTTTAGAAAAATAGTTTTATCTCATATTTAAATTGGTATCGCACTCCCATGAGATACCCCTCACCTCTCCTCTAGCAGTGCACTCCTAGCGCATCCCTCTAAACGTCCTAGTTAAGCTACCCTGCTAACTAGTCTAATACCCAACCACTATCTACCCTAGATAGTCCAACAGATGTACTAAGGGCTAAACTTCACTCTAATCTCGACGCTATGCCATGTTCGTGCGTGGGGTGTCTCGCGAAGCGAAATCCAAACAAGGAACCCCCCCGATACACTACTATGCGGCAAGGTCGATCATCGAGATCCGCCAGTCCCTCAGTACAGAAAGATATATATAATATATATATATATATATATATATATATATATATCATAAACATTTATAATATAAGAGCACTAAGGATTAAACTTCTCCCCAGTCTCAACACAGTGCCATATTCGTGCGTGGGGTGTCTCGCGAAGCGAAATCCAAACAAGGAACCCCCCCAATACACTACTAAGCGGCACGGTCGATCGTCGGGATCCATTAGACCCTCGGTACTCAATTCATCCATATATACATATTCATACTATAATACACATCCGGATCTATCTCCCGGACTGAGGATTTATATACAAGTATTTATCAATACTTTTCATTTTCTCAAAACTTTCCATTTCCCTTTTTTTATACTCAGGAAATGTAAATATAAAAGCCAATTCATTATCATGAATTGCTTTACCAAGTCATATGCTTTTTAAAAGCCAGTTTTATTATCATAAAAATGCTTTTCCTTTATATGTCATCCCCCAAAGCCGTTTCCATTATCATGAAAATGCTTTGATCAAATAATGCTTCCACATCCCTTCTTCCATCCGGGAGTGTTACCGAAGCTAAACCTTTATCCCATTTCCCTTTTTATACTCAGGAAATGTAAATATAAAGCAAATCCATTATCATGAATTGCTTTAATAAATCTAAGACCGCCCCTCCGGGTTTCCCCACTGGACACGCCCCTAAATGGCTATCATCTTCCAGGGCCTCAAAGACAACCTGGGAACCTAACAACGTCGGGAAGCGGCCATGTGCCTGCGGGATAGTCAAGACCACACCCGGAATCTCCTAACCAGCGCAGAAATATATATCAACAAACGCTCACATGGCCTAGGGACTATATCCAACCTGCTCAACAGCCAAAAAGGCTTCACCACAACGCGCGCAACTTCCCTTATGATAGCGATTTAGGGAGGTGTGTAACCATTAATCCATAATTTATCAATTATGAAAAACATTTATCTTTCCACTTTGAAAATATTCATTTTTATATTTTCAAAATCATTTCCATCATATCATATATATATACATATATATATATATACTATAATCACATAATATATACATATACCATATATCCCTCCTAGAATATATATATGTACTTTATATGATGGCCATATTTGCAAAACCATCTATCGATGACCAAAAATCCCAAAGATTCTCTCAAAGAATCATTATCATGCGTTCATATATGCATAATACTAAACCCAAAGTATATTCTTACTTTAATAAATAAAACATACTTAAATCCCATCTACGGATTCATTTGGATATCTCCACTTATACTAATTCACTCTAAGTGAATACACGCATATATAAACTCCCGATTCCTCAAGTCCTTTAGGACATAACCCTCCATAAATTTCTAATTTGGAAGGCCTTTAAACATAAACTCAAAAAGGAGAAATAATCCTAATCTCCAAAATCTTGGGCTAAAAACAGGGCACCGGTCGACCGGTCCTAGACCCCCGGTCGACCGCGGGTTGTAAATAAGCCTACGAAACAAAGCAGTAGGCCCTTTCTCCTTGACGCGGTCGACCGGCCATAGGGGCGCGGTCGACCGGTCACACCAGGTCTCCCAAATAAAATTCCTCAATTCCCTTAACCAACAACCCAAATTCATTTTCGGGGTTTCTAAATTACCCCAAAAATTATCCCGAACATCTACGGAAATAATTCTAGCCGTAATTTTTCCAATTCCCGATTTGATTTCCGAGTTGGAAATTCCAACCCGGAGCTGCCATCTTGTAAAAATCATATCAAATCGTAGAAAAATCAGAAAAATACGCGGTCAGCGCCCACGCGACCGTATCGAAAAGATCTACAACTTTCGTGTTTTGGCCGAAAGCTAAATCAATTATCTTCTTGGCCGAAAATGACCCCAAAGGCTACGGGTTCACTATTCATTATCTTCCCCAAACTCCCAAACTCCATTTTTCTCCATTTTTGTTGTTCGTGGCTGAATTGGCTGAACAAGGGGGCTGTTTTAAGAGGTTTAAGTCGGCCAAACCATAACCTACCCTCTAACCAATCAAAAAAATAGCACATGCTGTGCTAATAAGACAATTATCACTTAAGGGATGGACATATTTGCCCTTGTTTCGTACTTTCGGTATAACTTCTTGTTCAAACCTCCGTTTAACACACCGTTTGTTGTGTAACAACCCTAATTCATATATCTATAACTTTCATATTTTGTGTTTTCCCAAAATCATAAACTAGTACGGCTAATTTGGGCTTCGAACAGGAAAGTAGCAATTTACCGAAAATCTCAAAACTTTCACATTCTGCGACCAAACATTGCCAATTTCGCATCAACACCCTAATTTACTTTTATAAACATAATCATGCATTAGAAACATATTTTATGATTCATTTAACCACATAACTAATCATATGCTCTAAACATGTTATCCCCGATCATAAGCTCGATTAGCATCTAATATAAACCACATATATATCACATGAGCATGCATCCCCTAAACATGATAATTAACATGTTTAAACACACATAACCAAGTTATAACTAATAACTAATAACTTATACTTAATCATGTAATTAACCTTCCTAATCATGTTTTAGGGCCTTACACTCTCCGTCCTCTACCTTTTGGCATTATCAGATTTCGGAGTGTTATTGGTTTGATCAAACCGTAGATACTTTACATCTTTCCACTACAAACTCCATTGTGTGCTTGCAGCTTTCATCCAGAAGGGAAGAAAAATTGCCTATAAGATAGCATTCCTAGAACGTGCCTTCTTGCAGTAACTTGGATTCATTATTTTTTTATTCCTTTAATAAATTTCCAACAATCTATGGGTTTATCTTTCTTTCTACTGCGTTTTTCAGGAATCTTGTTATATGTACCTACAACTAGTACCGAATATTTACCAAAAGTGCTTCATATGTGTTGTAACATGATGTGGGCCCACCATGGTGCAATACATGTAAAGCACTTTCTGTAAATTTTTGGTATGACTTGTAGTGTATCAATAATCTTTTTACTCTTTTTTCAGATACATGTGTTTGCAAGTAAACTACGGTTTTATCTTTAATTATGATTATATTTACAGGAATTTCATCATTTACGAAAAGACTGAACTAATTCATCTTATAGAGTGAAATTTTATGTTAATTTAGAAATAAGTGCTGATGTGGTCCAGTCTACACAAAGCAAATTTCGAGGAGTTAGTTTTGGAAACAGTGGCGATGTGGCGTAACATTGACTATTCATTTTTCAATGAGTTGTTGGCACTGATAGAACTCTACCCTGGTTGAGTTATTCTACAATTATAGAGTATCCAATTCTGTCATGTAGATCTTGAATCTTGATATTGTTTCAAATTATTGCATTTAACAGGGCATAATGCTGAAAGTTTGCATTCATAGTATTAATGCTTTTCTTTACTTCAAATATACATATTTGGTGAGGATGAGATCATGATTATGTTTCTTGTTTCATGACTGAAAACCGATGTGGCTTCAACACATTGAATGTGCAACTTTAAACTAAAAGGTTTACTTGGCTTTGCAAAAATTGAATGCAATAGTTCTCTAACCATGCCTTTTTCTTTTTGTTTTTTTAGATTATTAATTTTGATAACATTTCCTCTATTACTCTCTTTCCTTCTTGGTCTCAGATTGTCATTACATTTAATCAACCATTACCAAGCAGTTTTAACGCATGCACATGCATTTCGAATATTGTATATATTTCAAAATTATCCCACTGTAATGCTTACTACAATATCAGCATAATTATTACATTTTTTATATGCTATCTAAAATCCTTATTGTATTATCACATCTGTTCACATTTATTTTCCAAAATTTCAACAAATGCCACTATAATCTTGCAGAATATACAGAAAGGCCCTCTCTTGGCTTTCTTTGCTCCTCATGACTTAATAATTAGTCAATTTGACTGTTTTTTCATAACAGAAACAGTCCTTCAGAAGTGACTCAAAAGATATCTCCTCGAGCTGTTTCTTCAGAAACTCCTCAGAAGACCTACGCTCGAGCTGTTTCTTTGGGAGTGCCTCAAAAGACCTCTCCTCGAGCTGTTCCTTCTGAAGCGTCTCAAAAGATTTCTCCTCGAGTTGTGCGCAGGCTCAAGACAACTGGCTTAGAATCTGAATCTGCATCTTCTTCAAACCAAGCAAGTAGGACCCTGAAAAATACAAGCCCTAAAGTCATAGAACGCAGGTCACCCAAAAGTCCAGTGACTGAGGTACAACTAAATTACGTCTTCCCGAATTACTTGGAGCATTTTTAAAATTTAATTATCATCCCACATGTTTTGAAGTCCATATTTGTGCTGAGAAGTGACCCCCATTTAGTTGAGAGGAAAAGTGGAAGGAACTTGTTTGGTATAGGAAAGAAAAAATTTAGAAGGAAACAATCCATTTTCTTTGTTTGGTCCGGTAAAGAAAGGTGAAAGGAAGGAACAGGGGAACGATGCCTTCTTCTTTAGAGACCATCTAATTGTTCTCTCAATAACTAGGAAGAAAAGTAAAAGGAAAGAGGTAGATGGAATTTATTACCGTAGTGATCATTAATTACTAAAATTAGCCTTCTAGTGACATTTTAAATAAGTCCAAGTGTTTGAATTTTGAGATATAATTGGTAAAAGATGTATAATTTATTTTTCTTTTGTTTTTATCACACAGAAAGGATGAATTGTTTCTTCCTTCCTTATTTCTCTCATTCCTAGAAAATGAAATTGAGCGAAAGTTAGTTTCTTTCATACAGTGACAGAGAGTATGTAACTCACTTTCTTCAGTAAATATTGGCTATTGCATAAAATTTTTAAATCTCAATTTTCTTTTATTTAAGCTCCAGAAGAAGCGCCCAAGTAGGGCTTCTGAACTGGAATCCCAGATTTCTCAGCTTCAGGATGATTTGAAGAGGGTAAAGGATCAGCTAAGTGCATCAGAATCATGGAAGAATCAAGCCCCGAGGGGTGTAGAGGAGTCAAAAAAGAACCTCTTAGTTGTGTCATCAGAGCTCGAAGAGTCCCAGCAGTTAGTCGACCCAGCTTCATTGGCATCTGCAACGAGCGAGATTGAGCAACTCAAGGCTCAACTCGAATTGGTAGCTGAATCTGAGGTGACACAAACAAAGCAAGCAGAATCAGCAAACGCTGAGTTACATAACTTGAAAGATAACCTAGCAGAAACCCTTTTGGTCTTGGAGGGCATGAAAAACCAGCTAAGTGAGTGCAAACAATCTGAAGCTCAGGCACAAGCTCTCGTTGGTGAAACCCTACTGCAACTCGAAACAGCCAAAATGACCGTTGAGTCCCTCAGGTTGGATGGTATGAAAACTATGGAGGCATATGATGCTGTAACGTCTGAGTTAGACAGGTCGAGGGCACAAGTCAATTCACTAGAAGGGCTTGTTAACAAACTCCAGGGTGATCAGGGACTCAAAATCAAATGTGAAACTAAAGAAGATGAAAGTTTTGGGAAATCTATTGAAGCCGAGGTTATATCCTTAAAATCTGAAGTGGGGCGGTTAATAAGTGATTTAGAAGCCGCTGAGATGAGATACCTTGAAGAACAAATTCGAAGCACAGTGCAGATTAAAAGTGCTTATGAGTTGGTGGAGGAGATAAAGTCTACTTCAAGCTTAAGAGAAAATGAGTGGGAGAATGAACTAAAGGAAGCGAAAGCTCATATCGAGGAGTTGAAGGCAAATCTCATGGATAAGGAAACTGAATTGCAGGGAATCTGTGAGGAGAATGAGGGTTTGAATATGAGACTGGAGAAAACTGAGTCAGGCCAGAGAGAAAATGAACTTGAGAAGGAGCTGAATAAAACAAAGAAAAATATTGAGAATTTCAAGGCAAACATGGTGGATAAAGAGACAGAGTTGCAGAATATATTGGAGGAAAATGAGTTACTCAAGCTGGAGACCAAGAGAAAGGAAGTGAACGATGAGGGTGTTAATCAACTAGAGGCAGCAAGGGCTGCTGAAAGAGAGGCTTTAGTGAAGCTCGGTTATGCAATGGAGGAGGCAGAGAAGAATAACAGGAGGGTAACACGGGTGGCTGAGCAGTTGGAGGCTGCTCAGGCGGCAAATTCAGAGATGGAGGCCGACCTGAGACGGCTGAAGGTGCAGTCCGACCAGTGGAGGAAGGCGGCAGAGGCAGCTGCTGCTATGATTTCGAGTGGGAATAATGGAAAGTTTGTGGAGAGGACTGCGTCTTTGGACAGCAATTATAGTCACATGGATGGAAAGATTAGTTCGCCGTATTCTGAGGACATGGATGATGATTTCTTGAAGAAGAAAAATGGGAACATGCTCAAGAGGATTGGGGTCTTGTGGAAGAAGCCGCAGAAATAAATCACCACGATGCAGGTTAGATTTATTCTGCAATAAAGTAGACACAAAATTTACACAAAAAGTTAATTGGCAAAATGATTTCTTAGTGATTTGATTGGTCATATAGTGTCCTACCTGTAGTCAGGTGCAGAGGCAGAGCTTTCAGTTAAAAGGGGAAGTCTAATACCAAGTAGTTTCACAATTAACGGGTACGAAATGCTATATCAATGGGAAAGCTACTATAATAATATCTAAGGGAAATAAAATATAGCTAATTTATAGTTTTGGCGAAGTTGAATAGGGCAATTGCCTCCCTTGTTAGTTCTGTACTGGCTCTTAATATTAACTTTTTTATTTGACACTCATTTATGTGTCAATCATACATTGGTTGGTATGTGAAACGTGCATGGGAGCAAAACACATACCAGTGCATTATTTACACATCAAAGAGTGTTAGTGAATAATGTAAGCAACAACAGTCACTCTAGATTTATTATAAGGTATATTCTCCTACGCTTGTAGTATGGCTCTTATACTTGATTACTTTTTTATTTGAGGACCAACTTATACTTGATTAAATCACCTTACATCTCTTGTGTATCTTTCCTTGGACAATTATTGGTTTAGCGCATTAGTTTGTCCTCAAAATTTAATCACATGGTCCCTTTATCATTTACTCCTAGCATTATTCTAACAACCTTTTTAGTTTTAGTTACAAGAATGCAGCTCATGACTAATTAGTTTTCTTATTTGGACAGACGTGTCGAGAATGTGGTGACAACCGGACCTTTTGTGAGAAGTGTACCAAGTGGTCTTCCGCAATGCTCCCTATGGTGGCTAGAAATCTTGGTCTTTTTTCTTTAATGCCAAGATAGTTAGTCTAAAGGTGAAATTTATTTCTATGAAGTGATAATTTGCAACATTACTGCTTTCAGATTGTAGTATACAGTAATTAGGAATTTGGGACAACTATGCTATAATGGAATCGGCTATTTTCGCTAGTTATACTAACATGTTTTTTTTTACTCAAAGTAGTAGTTTGTTTTACTTATATAATCATACTTTTTTAACTTCATATAGAGAGAATAAGAGTCTCCAAGGCACGTGTGCATTTTTGCTCACTCAAAATGTTCAAATGCATTTTTGTTACCTCCAAAATTGATTTGCTCCAAGGCAATAAGTAAAATGGTGCTTCCGCGACAAGTGAAGTGCTATGGGCAAAGTGAAAAAAAGAATAAAAAAATAAAAATGTCGAAAATCACTAAAGGCCGAAAAGAGCAAGGCTTGTGTGGCAAGTGAAGAGTTTTTGCTCACTCAAAATGTTCAAATGCATTTTTGTTACCTCCAAAATTGATTTGCTCCAAGGCAATAAGTAAAATGGTGCTTCCGCGACAAGTGAAGTGCTATGGGCAAAGTGAAAAAAAGAATAAAAAAATAAAAATGTCGAAAATCACTAAAGGCCGAAAAGAGCAAGGCTTGTGTGGCAAGTGAAGAGCCACGAGAGCCTATCTTGCTACTTCCGAATTAGCATTTTGCAACTAATTTCGCTAACTCGGACAACTTTTGCAAATATACCAATGGCCTTGGAGAGCCTAAAACACATTGCTCCGTCAAAATTAGCATTTTGCAAATATGCTGGCAGCTCTCGAGATGGTCTGAGGAAGGGATGCAAAATATTTCTTATTAATGTGTTCGAATAATGGAGGAATCACCCCATATTTATAATGCAAAGGGGTGTAGCTCTGTCAATGGACCGGGTCTGGACCCGGACCCGATCCGGACCCGATCCGAATTAACGGATCTGAGCAAATTTTATAGACCCGATTATCCGATTACCCGATTAGTTAATGGACCGGATCTGGATATACATGACTCCGATCCGATAAGGACCCGACCCGAATGTGTATAGATATATTATATAATAAATATATATTTATATATATATATATAGTAATATAATTACAGTTTTATAGTTTAATAGTAATATAATTACAGTTTTATAGTTTAGTTTTTAGAGTTACAGTTTTTTAGTTTTGTATATATATATATATGTATGTATAATTACAGTTTTATAATTACAGTTTTATAGTTTTTTATATATAATATATTTACAGTTTTGTATATATTATATGTATAATTACAGTTTTATAGTTTTGTATATATAATATATATGTATATGTATAATTATAGTTTTGTATATATTATATGTATAATTACAGTTTTATAGTTTTGTATATATAATATAATTACAGTTATGTATATATAATATAATATATATATAGTTAGTTTAGTTATAACTATTCGGGTCGGGTCTTCGGATCGGGTCTTCGGGTCCTTAACGGATCCGGGTCTGGATCCATTTTCTGAGATCCGACGGGTAATCGGGTAAGACCCTATCCGCTAAAAAAATACCCGGATCGGATCTGGATATACCCTTACCCGATCCAGACCCGACCCGTTTACACCCCTAAAGGGGTGCCTCCCCAAAGACTCCTTTTGGCTAATTGGACAAAATTACAATATAATAGTTCTATCCAAATGTGGACATCCATATTAATTATAGATAATTACAACACTCCTTTTTGGATGTACACAAGGATTGTTTTGGCTCATTGAAATCTTATTAAGGAAAATTCAGCTGAAAAAAATCAAAGTAAAAGGAAAAAGAGTAAGACTTACATGATTATTAAATTGATGTAAGATGTGTTTGATGTGCCTTGTTAAACCTTTAATAGGAAAATTCATTGGTTAAAAACTTATTTAAATGAGATAAAATATTTAAGTGGGAGTAGTCAACATTGTTTACGTATTATGTCTTAAAGAGAGAAAATATTTGCTATTGAGGTAGACATATCTTATCTTTGATTGTCCCTTGTGATGATGAGGACGGAAATAACATGCACCGACATAACCAGCTAAACGTAAAGGGTTAAATTTAAAGGTATCTCATAAATAGTTTTACAAAGGTATCGCCTAATATGATTAATACCAGTTCCATGCCTGTAAATCAATGGTAACTCTTTGACTTTGAATACTGTGTTCGATCTCGAGCATTATGCTAAGTATAGTCATGCACTCCTATATAAATATGGTACTCAGGGACGAGAATTATTATGTCATCCTCTTTAGAATGATATGTATATTTTAATATCAAAAGAGATGACCATCAGTACTAAGATGTTTTGCTTTAAGCATTGCAAATCCTTTCCAGTATATCACACAAAGAACACATTATATAATTTTATAAATTTAGTCCATGTAGAGCATGGAAAATGATCAACATATCATTTGATAACTCATAAAAAAAATCTATAACTTCAAATCTACAAATCCAAAATTCATAAAATTTATAGATTTGAAATTTACTCGTCAAGATCTATCCAACAACACCCATATGTGTTATTTTTTGATAAAAAAATCGAAACTGATAAATTTACTATTTCACTAAAACCTCCATTTTTCCCGGCGAACACTATATTTTGAAAAACCTTCTTCTCCAACGCTGGCAATAGTGCCGCTGGCGCGAACCAAAAAAATGAAAGAAATAGACGAAGAGAGAGAGCAAGAGGAGAAAGAAACAATCCGGCGAGAATTCCAATGGTCTCCGACGAGGATTTTGGTAGGTGGGGGTGGAGGTGGGGTTATGTGTTTATTTTTATTTTAGAATGATTTCAAATGAGTATGAATAAATGTATAAATATAAATTCCTCTTTAACTAAAACAAATAAAATTACCTATTTTGTGTACTCTAAATGGACTATACAAATAAATGTTATTATACCACCGGGACTAGATTTAAAAATCTAAAAACCACTGTCGTATAAATCCAAATATAGGAAGGAACATAATCTTGACCCTAATTCTCCATTATTTGTAATAAAAAAGCATCAACTCTAAGAGTTGTGACCGTAATGCAACTCAAATAGCGGACATCAAGTATTTGTTGAAATGTCACAAAGAAAATATACATCTTCAAATTTGCAAGTTAAATGTTTGACGAAATGCCAATATAAACACATCTAAGAATTGTTTTTCTATTTGCGTGTCACTAATTGGACCAATATAAGCACATATAAGAATTCTTTTTTATATTTGCATCTCACTAATTGGCACGAAATTACTATTACAATGGTCCCTCACGCATCGTGCGACTTTATACGTGATTGTGTCTAAAAATGAGTTAATATGTCAACTTGTTTACGATTCTAAATAACTCATTATCTTAATAAGTAATAATAACTGAACCCGACCCGACCCGACCCGACCCGATAAGATAACATTTCAAATATGAATATGATTTTTTTCACGCAATAAAAAAATCACCCTTTTACCCACGTCCGAATACTATAAAAATCGACACAAACGCGAGTAGACATTACCCATCGTGAGGTTAACACACATACACAACCAGACATGGGAGAGAGAAAGATAGCTCGAATCGGGAAAAGGAGTGTAAAACTTTAGTTTTTGGGGACCAAAAATGAGGGATTATGCTGGAGGGAGAAGGATGAGGAGGTGGGACCACTGATAGTGCCTTCTTTTGGTGGTCTATACGGCGGGGTCGTAGTGGTGGTGGACTGTTTCTTGGTGGTGGTGGGTCTTTGGTTGTGAACGAGGCTCAGTTAGCAGTGGTGGATTGGAGCTGTTATTTTATTTTAAAATTTAGAGATATTTTTGTAATTATTTAATTTCTTTGGTGACAATATGGTTAGGTTAGGTTTCACTAATTTATAGGCTAATTATTAAATTTTTCCACATAGAGTTTCATGTGGCATGTCTAGCTATCAATTCTGTTAAAGTTTTTTAACAGGTTAAAATGAGGTGTAAATTACACAAATTAATAAATTTGAAATTAACATCGTAACTTTTCAAACACCAGATCTAAAATTGAATATAAACTTACATTTCAGGGTTAAATTTTTATTTTCCCATTTTCTTATGACAAATCAAGTGTTTCTCCATGAAATCGATGTTGAAATTTATGATATTTAATTAAGTTGACAAAATTATATTTTAGTTAATTTCAGGGCAATTTAATATGGCGCTCACATGTTTTTCGAGACGATTCGAAGTTATAACTCGTTTTTCTCCGTGAAGAGTATAATGTGGTTTACTCACATATGTAAAACCATAGATTAGTGAATAAGAAATTGTAGCTCAAAGTACCGAGTTGAAAAATAAATTTGATTAAAGTGTTTTTGTCAAGGCTCTTGTTCCAAATACGAAGAATGTAAAAAATGGGTGTAGTATATTATAACCAATTTCAACTTAAAATCTTGGCGCCCTTGGAGTATCCCAATTCTTGGAAGGGAGGAGGACCTACATGGTCTAGGACTGACTTTCAAGCCCACACACGCGTGCTGCCGCTGCTTGGTTCGATCTGTCTCGACTCGTGCTCATGGGTATTGGGCATTGACTTCGCCAAAGTAGAAATTTTATTGGGCCTTTTGTTTATTTTTGAGTCCATTTTTTGTGGTTTATTTTATTATTTTCTAGCCCAAAATTTTATTCTGCGTGTTATTATTATTATTATTATTAACAATCAACTTTTTAAATATTTCATATTTTTTATCTCAACATTTGTGACTGTCGGGATATTTTCCAACATCTTTTAATTGCCACTTATTTAGTATCTATTAGTGGTTTGATCAATCATTTTACATATGATTTTAAGACATAAAAAATGTTTTTTTAATCCATTAAAAAAAGAGTGTTTTATCATTGGTATTTCACTAGTGACTTGTAATTTGGAGTGAAATTGTTATATCATGGGAGACAATAGCCAGTGAGTCCGTGGCGCCCTAATGCAAGCGAATTTCGTCTTAAGGACAGAGTGTTTAACACGTGTCTTAATAAAAAATTCTTCATTTATTGTCACTGTACATCTGTATTTTAGATTCATATATTAATTAATGTTTATATATTCTGTAAAATAATTAAAAATTATTTTGGACAAATCTTACGACGAGATTTGCCTCTACTTTTATAAAACTTCATAATGATTTTTTGTGTTAATTAGTTACAATTTTTTTTTTCTATAATTTGTGTTATGTTTTTTTTCTATGCACAACAAAGTTATTTTACACTTTTTACTTCTTATAAAATTAACTTTATAATCATTGCTTCTTTATATAAACTGCATGCAATTCCTTGTTACAATATATTTTACTTTCAAGTCAGAAATATAGTTCACCTTTACTGCATGTGTATTCTTTACGTCAAATTCTAGGTCTGTTTACAATTCATTATATAATAAATACAGTATCATTAGATTAATATTATCTATCCAATCACATATCTTATTATATAGACATATTTATTTATGTTTAAAATAGAAATGACATCTATTTTGAAATTGTCCATTACGGTTGTACAAAAAATGTTGAACATAGTGAAAAGCCTAAAAAGTTCAAAAGAATTGATTTTAAATGTTGGCGACATCAGATATTGTTTTATTTAACAACTTTGAACTTGGCTGAATTCCTTAATGAAGAGGCACAAACTTTAAAAGAAGGTGACATGGACAAACAAGTAATTGTTGCAGTGGATGCATGGAAACATGCTAATTTTCTATACAAAAATTATATCCTCAACAATCTGAAAAATACTTTATATAATATGTATAACCATCTTAAATTGGTTAAAGAACCATGGGAGTCTTTGGACAAAAAAAAATACAAAACATAAGATACCCAAATGAAGAAATTCGTTATAGGTAGATTCTTGAATTTTAAAATAGTTTGAGAATGCTAGGATTCAGTGGATTGATTTGTATATTAGTTTGCCACACATAAATTTAATTTTTAACCAAATTTTATCTTTGATCAAATTAGGTGTGCGTTCAAAGATGTAGTCTAATTTTAAAGAAACAAAGTAAGCATGCAAACAACACAAACAAAAGTGGAAAAATCCCTTAAAAAGGGCAAAAATATTCAACACTACAGAGTAATTGGCAGACAATCAACTTACAAACTACTTAGAGAAACTAAGTATGATGTGCAGAGTCTTAAATTCTTTCAATAGAAAATGACCCAATCCAGAGCCGTCCACAGGAAACAATCATCCATCGGTATCCACTGATCAGCCTTTTCTTTTTCAGCAGTGAAACCACGGTTCCACAATTCAGCAGTAGAGATTTCTCTCCACAAATGTTGTTAGACTAGAAACTTTCCTCTTGATTTGGTAAAGTGATCTTTGTAATTCCAATGGGTTTGGAATGATTATATAAGTAATTGATCATAAAGAGAACTAAAAAAGATGCTTAAAGAAGGTAAAAGGAGTTCTTAAGAAGTCTAATCCCATGCATCCTATTTATAAGAAGGTTTGTTATAAAAGGATAAATATGAAAGATTTGAATTAGAACTAATTAAAAAATAAAATCTCGCTCGGTCGTTCGAACGACACGTACTTCGTTGGAATGACATAGCTGCTTTTGTTCAAACGGATATCAAACGAGACTTCGAATGAGATTCCAGAGAAAAGTAAAAAATGGTTCATTCGATCTAAAAGAGGTCTCATTCAAACGACTCTGACAATCTTGTTTGAACGAGGTATCCAAATCGTTCTAACGAGGCAACAAGTTTTTCAAAAAAAATTTCTTTCAAAAATATTTTAAAAACCATTTTGAAAAACAATCTCTTTAACAATTCTAAAACCCCTGAAAAGATAAAGTAACATTTTACCAAATGCATCCATAATTTTTACTAAGGTTGTTGGGATGTACAATTATTCAATCTTTCAAATGTCTACAACTTTGTCTTCGAATTCATAGAAGTCATGTAGGTATGGTGTATATGCAACGGGATAAGCCAAAATAAAAATAAAAATGAGCAATTACAAAACATGCTATTATAAATCTCTCCCTTTGGCTATTCTGGTACAAACACAAACCGAAGCCAAAACTACCCTCCCAAATCAAGAAACGAAAAAGTATTTTTGTACATGTCTTCAAATGAAATTGATTATCCATTTTGGCTAACTTTGTCTTCATCTTATATGGGTCCAAATGATCATCATTTAGTCGGAACGTCCTACACATATAAGACAAATAAAATTATGTGACTCATACGAGTTTTAACAATAAAACTCCCTGTTAGCGCAAAAATTCTCCATCTACGAGGACCAATCAGAAAAGGACACATGTTATCCTACGTGGCAATATTCGACACCCAAGGAGAGTTGGTAGGAATCCGAGGAGAGTTGGTCGGCACCCGAGGAGTGTTAGTCGGCACCCGAGGAGAGTTGGTCAGTACCCGAGGAGAATTATTCGGCACCCGAGGAGAGTTGGTCGGCACCCGAGGAGTGTTAGCCGGCACCCGAGGAGAGTTGGTCAGTACCCGAGGAGAGTTGGTCGGCACCCGAGGAGAGTTGGTCGACATACCAACCAGGAAGATCAAAGGATAACTATGCATTTAATGTGCATTAATGAAGATGACAGCGCATTTAATGAGTCTTAATGTACATTTATACTCTATTAATAGATAACAACACATAGCATACCAAGCAATTCAACAATTAGATTCGTTGAATGTAGACATAAATGTCTACATACAATGAATCTCTTTATCTCCCATCACTATAAATACATGTATCCCCTTAGCCAAAAAGGGAGAGATCCGGGAGAACCTAGAAACACCATACACAAGATACACATCCTTTCTCTCTCTACACCTTATGGTGCTATTGTAAACCCCTGGGAATAAAATAACAGTGGACGTAGGCTTTATTCATAGCCGAACCACTTTAAAAACCTTTGTCTCTTATATGAATGGCCACTGTCATTTTAGTGGCGTCAACACTCCCCCTCAATTTATTCTCCCCCTTTTGTCCGTAATAAAAAAAGAAGTATAAATTACTTATGAAAAATAAGCATCACATGAAGAAATAAGATATCATCACATGTATTGAAAATTTGAAAGGGCAACTTTTCTCCGCACACTATTTTTGAAAACTTTTCAAAATTTTTAAATATAAAGTATAAAATGTACAAATACAACACACCATGTAATAACACTAAAATATCCGAATGGTGAACACGAAATATAATTGTGTGAACATTTTCCACAGGTAAATCAAATTAACATTCATAACATAGGTGTACGAAGTTTCGAGACACTTCTAACAAAAGGACTCAAAGTTTACCTTATGTGTAAAAATAGTGAACTGAAATGAAATTGACTTAACCTAATCAATATGTCATGAACTTAAATGATTTTCACACCAATAATGCCAAACTATTTAATGTTTTTCAAGAAAGTCCGTTGTACAAACCCATTGATCTTGTACTTTAATTCCCTCAAAATCTCATGAATATTTTGAATCCACTCTGAATTATTTTGAAGAAATCATAGTGCTTATATGTAGTGAATCATCAATGAATTTAAAAAAATTAGCCTGGCACTTTTATTTTTATGTACCTCTAATGTTTTTAAGCTATTTTATGGAAATGGTGACTTTTAAGGCAAATAATGTTTTGATCTTTCGTAGCCCCTTTCCATTGCTTAACATATAACAATATTTTTCGAAAATATGAAATCGTGGCAATGGTTATTACATGCACATGCACAACTTATCTCTTGCTATATTTGTTTTATTATTAAGCAGAATTGAGATGAGAACATTGAATTCGACAAATAACAAGTAAGCACAATGTTCATAAAATCTATGCACGTGTGTAATAAAGGTGACAAGGAGTCAAACATGTAGAAAGTAGTCATCAAAGATCAATTTAATGATATTAGCATTATTAAGAACACTATTGTAACAAAGGCATGTCTTAACACACTATGAAAATATCACATGAATAGATGGTATATAGGGGTGATCCGGAAATCTTAAATGTTCATCCATATACGATGAAAAAAAAATACAAGACTCTTTTTGTCTTTTTCATAACTTTTATAAAAATAAAATCTTTTTCACCTTTTCATCTTTTTCTTAAAAAAATCGAAAATCTTTTTGTATTTTTCAGATTTTTTTTAAAGATAAAAAAACAAAACTCTTTTTGGATTTTTGTAAAATTATTAAAAGAAAAATAGATAAATACAATAATAATAAAATCTAGCAATAGAAATATAAGATATGACAATGATGAACATCCTATACTAGATAAAAGTCTCAACCTCAATCATTAGGCCTGGAGAAGTTCTCAAAAGGAAAAGCCATCCTATAAAATTCCTCCATAAAACATTGTAAAGTCTTGACTAAATACTCTACTTGCTCTCGAAAACTCTCAAAATATCTATAGTGATGCGCGGGAGCATATGGAGTAAAACGTGTGAGAGTGTGTGCGGTAACTCGTGTGAGAGCATACCAGGAAACACGCATATTAGAAACTCTCCCTATCTTAAAGTAAAACTTCTTAGGTGACCTTGTTTTTGCAATGGAAACAAATATAAATAGGCTTGGGTCCACCTTGCTCAAAACGTCTAGGACGATCTCTCCTAGGTGGGTTAGGCTGCCTTGGTGGGTTAGGTTCAGGGCCATAAGGATCCATCACAAACTCAGGGACTAACTCAAATGATTCTTTGGAAATGGATACATCGTTATAACCTATTCCTTGCCTTTCAACGTTACCTAATGAGGGATCGAGGAATATCTTTCTAACATTTTTAGATGTGTCCTCTAAAGTGACCTTGACCTCCTGAGAAATTTTAAGATCAATATCAAGTTGGGATACATGGGCTTCAAGTTTCTCACTAGTGTCTAATAAAGCTTGAAGATCTTTTGTAAGACTAGACATGGTGTTGGTCAAATCAGTCATCCCTCAACTGATAACAATCAAATGCTCACATAAAGAAGCTTTCACCTTCTCGAGTTGACTTACCGTCGCCTCACACTCTCTCAAAACTTTAAAATCATTTTCTAAGTCACACACCCTAAAAGATAAATCTTTATTAAGATTTTTTATTTTAAAGTCTCGGTGTAAAGATTACTAATGGCTTTTTGGATCCACCTTCTACCTCACTCAAATTCTTATCCTCATTCTAACTCTCTCCAGAATGAATCAAAACCTTATCGACGCATTCATGTTTAGATATGTCCTCATCGCCGTGGGACAAACTAGAAGTGCTAAGGTGACTTTCCATGAACACATAAAAATTCTATTCATGTCTTGATTCATCTCCGGAATCCACCGATTCGATGTCACTATCGTAAGAGTGGCCTTGTGTGTAACTTTCTTGCCTTGTCTCTTTAGCCTAGTGGGACATTCATATGCCTTGTGTCCTTTTTCCTCACACTCATAGTATCTTATCTTATCTTTCTCACAAACCTTCTCGCCCGCATTATTATTTTTATTCTCAAAAATCTTTTCTTTGGAAGAATTATTCTTTTTAAATTTGAGAAATTTTTTGAATTTTTTTTACAAAAGGCCTAAATCATCATTCTCAAAATCAAATTCAGACTCAGATAACAAATTTTTTTTTTATAAAACATGAGAGGTGGTTATAAAGTTTAACTTCTTATGAGTAATCTTAGTTTGCTTTACAATTTGACAAGTAACGCAAATTGAGGAGGTTGGTTTTTCTAATAATGGCAAGCCATGACCTAGACATTGATGCCAAAGGTCATTGGTGGAAACCTTGGAACTATTGCGAATTAGTGAAGATTTTAGAACGAACCCATAACAATTATCACTCGTACTCACACCTTGTAATATAGACTCATTATATTTATCCTAAACAATGCACTCTGTCTAGCTAAACTTAACTACTAGGTTTTCATCGCATAATTGGTTAATGCTTATCAAATTAGCTTTGAGTCCATTAATTTAAAGTACGTTTTTTAGTTTTGGGAATTTCAAAACTTTAATGGTGCCTCTTACCATAATTCTAGATTTACTCCCATCACCAAAGGTGATCTTACCATCCCTGTGATCCTCAAGAGTGGTAACAAGAGATCTATCACTTGTCATATGTCTGGAGCACCCACTATCAAAATACCATTGGGAGGTGTTTTGAGCCTTTAGTGCAACATGAACTACTAATGCCTTCTTGGTCTTATCTTTTGCAACCCAAGCATGAGTTGTGGTCTTAGTGTTCTTGCCATTGTTGTTTTTAGTCTTTTGGTTGGAGTAATTTTTTCAGGGCATAGACAACCTTAGAAACTTTTCCATTAAACTTTTGGATGTGTTGACTAGATACTCAACTTACTTTTTAAGGATAGACAAGTGGCTATAATGTGGTGTAGGAGTATGGATATAAGAATTCTTTCCTAATCTTGGAACATAAATCTCTAAGATGAACCCTTTTGTTACAAAATGTACAAACATAAGGTTGATTTAGAGTCACTTTCATATGCTTAGGTATATTTCTGTTAGGTGGGGTTCGTTTTGGTAACAAACTTGGCTAAATGTTTGGATTTAACATTAGATGAATCACCTTCTTCATATCCTATACCTTTTCTCTCTTGATATCCTTTCTCCTTATAACCTAGGACCGATTCGAGAAACAATTTCACCATTCTCCTAGAGTTATCCTCAAGCGTGAATTTGACTTCCCGAGAGATCTAGAGATATTTCTGAAGTTTGATAATTTTTTCTTCAAGTGTTTTTTGAATCTCCAAGGATTCATGAAGATATTTGGTAACACGAGCTAGAGAATCAGTAAAATCACTATTTTCTTTATCCAATAAAATAAGCTTCTTAGAAAGAGAAATCTTAATCGCCTCGAGTTGACTAACTAACACCTCATTCTCCTTCTACGAACTTTTTTTTCTAATGTTAACACCTTAAAAGTTAACCTTTTATTATTATTTTGAATTCACAGAGACTTGGTATATAAATAAGAATAAGCGAACTGCAAATCACTTTCATCAACATCACTCTCACTGTAAACATCATCACTTCCTTGTGAGTGATTGGATATAATTTTAAGTTTTTCATGCTCTAAAATGTCAATAATAGGATGCGACATACTTGAGGAGATAGAATGCTTCATCATAAAGGCAGCTAAGTGGTATCCAAAAGGAACATAGTCATCGGAGTCTTCAAAATCATTGTCACTATCACTAAGAGTGTTATTATAAATGACTTTGTCCTTGTTCCGTGTCTTACGCTTAATGGGACACTCATACACTATACAACCTCGTCCCTCACACTCAAAATATGTTTTCGAATTATCCTTTATAAAATTATCTATTTTGGAGTTCTCACTTTTATATTTCTTTTGATCTCGATCATTAGAACTTCTACTTGCCTTGTTTTTATTTTTCTCAAACTTTGCTTTACCAAATTTTGAATTTTTCCTTTTAAACTTGAAAAAACTTTTTGAATTTTTTAGCAAATAAGGCCATATCATCAGGATCGATATCAGACTCATCGGATTCAAACGTTTCTTCCTTTTTTAACTTTAAGAGCAACTCCATTATATCTATTTTTGTTATCTTTAGGAAACAAGTCTAAATCATATGTTTGGAGATCACCTACAAGCTCTTAGAGTTTTAAGGAATTTAACACACCTAAAGAATTAAGGACAATGACTTAAGAATTGAATCGACTAGTGAACGATCTAAGAATCTTATTGACTATAAGATGTTCAGGGATCTTATCACTTAAGTTGAAATATGACTTAACTATATCGAAAATATGGGCATAAAACTCATCGAAAGTTTCATTATCTTTCATGGAGATAGTTTCAAATTAAGTGGTTAGATTTTGAAGTTGGGCGCCTTAACCGCAATCGTTCCTCATGAGTAACTTGAATAATGTACCATGGCTCCTTTTAAGTTACACATGCCATGATATGATGAAACTCCTCGGGAGTAACGACACCAATAAAGCATTTAAATTAGAATTAAAATTGCATAATTTTAACTCATCCTCACTCCATTCCTCTACAAATTTTAAAATAGCATCTTCCCCAACTACAATGGTTAGAGGGGACCACTCTTTCTCAAAAGCAAGCCAAACATGATAATCAATTGATTTTGACGCAGATCTCATATGTGCTTTTCAATAGGCGTAATTTGTCCCATCAAATATAGGGGGTCTATTTGACGAATAACCTTCCATATAACCTCCAGGATTCATTTAAATAACTTATAGAAACTTGCTTTGATACTAATTTGAAATCACTTGGTTATATGGATTATGTCTAAATTAAAAAATACACTCCGAGATATAAATTCACAACGCAAGTTGTAATTACAACTAGGATAATAGGTTAATACTTTCTAATTTTTAGTCTTCATTACTAAACCCTAAGTGAGCATGCACGATTTGATAAGTAAATAGAAAGCACACAACCACAACACCGTGATGTACGAGAAAAACCTAAATGAGAAAAATCTTGGATGGCCCGGCCTAGAAAAAATCCATCACGAATACGATTTTATAAGAAGACACAAAAGACTAACAGACTTGACCCTACAAGTACCACTGTTGCCACCTTCAACACCTCAGTCTGTCGTACGTGTAGCTCTAACATGATGCACGTCACCTCTTGTGTCTTAGTATCCACCAAAATCCAAACACTGTCTCCAATCACGCGGAGGTCCATTGCACACAACAGTGATGAATGTGGGAGCAGATGACTCTATATTTTTATTCTTGAAAAATGATCCAAAAGGATCATAAAAATGTTGGAGAAATTTTCTTAAGAGATTTTTGGCTGTTATCTAAAGTTAAAAAAGGTTCTCCTCTAATTTTTCTCCAGCCTCTTTTATTTTTCAAATGTGGAAGTAGTGGACAAGGGAAGTTGTTGTTGATATGAGAAATCATCCAATTTTCGTTCTCGTACCAACAAGTCAAGTATAGGATAGATATAATAGATATAAAGGAGATACAACTAGTAAAGAGAGATAAAAGACAAGATATAGAGTGGTTCGATTATTAATGATCCTACGTCCGCTTTGTTGCCCCATTCTCATTATTATGAATTTTAATACATGTTTACATTGCCGTAATAGGCGTATAATGTAGGTGAGAAAAGAGAATACATGTCTGTGATGGTTCCGGGAGTGCCGGAGAGATGACCGTGATGCTGGTGAGTAGCCCCCAAGCTATACCGAGGGGTGTAGAGTGCTTGGAAATGCCTCCTCAAGTGTAGTATATTGTTGCTATAAATGGAGAGGGGATGCAGCCAGCTATGCTAAAAGGAAGGGGCCGCACCTTATAGTATATGAGGCCTCACCCTATAGTATGTAGGGTTGCACCCTATAGCGTATGAGGCAGCACCCTTTAGTGTATAACCACAACCTGTGTATGTAAGGCTGCGTCAGTAAGGCTTTGGTGCATGCCTATCATAGGCCTTCTGCAGCAGGGGCCTATATTTTCCATATCAATAAGCCGCCAAGTCGTAGTGCCAATAGATAGCGATTGGGGCTGCGACTGAGTAGTCGAGTCCTCTTATCAAGATGCCGCATCAATTAAAATGTGACGCTTCATCTTCCCATGACCTCTTATATAAATGGCAACTAGCCGTGGCCTTCATTACTTTTCCAATTCTCTGAGAGCATATCGAGAGCAAAACCTTGCCATTCCATCTTTTGAGTTTTTTGGTGAGCCTTAGGTGGTGTCTTGTGGTGTTTGGTGGCTGAGCAACCGGTGTTTCAAGGCTGAGCAACACCCAAATCTTCCTCTCTTGTTGGCTTCCAGGTAACAAATCAAAACTTCCTCTTAACTGTTTTTCTTGATTATTTTTCCCGATTTTTTCTTATAGACGAACAATACTGCTAAATTCCAACTCTCTGACCGCTCGAATCTTCCTTCTTTACTGAATCATATTAAAGAACTAATTTTGATTTGAACTGACTCTACTAATATTCATACTGAAATGAACTTATTTGATCCCATTCATTTGTCTCATTTACTGAACTCATTTGATCATAATAGATAACTGAAATGTGGGTATAACCCTTCAATCGATGAAATGAACTGTCAACATCCATGTTGGCTCAATAAATAAGACTTTGCTGACTTAGGCTTAGGCTTTTAGGGCTTTTGAATTCCCTGTACTTGTGTAGGATCAAATTTACAGGCTTTAGAGTCTCATAGGTTGAAAACTATCCATTCTGTTCTTAATGTTCTTGAGGAGAACCTTTCAAATTATAGGGCTTTGATCTTAAGAATAGGCCATCTTTGTTTTCAAACTGTTATGGAGTCTGGACATGGATGGAAACACATTCTTATGTTACTTGGTTGGGACCTTGTGTTAATACATGTATGATAAATACCCCTTCGCCTTTAGGGTTTAGCCTTAAGCTAGAAGCCGCGACTTTTGTCAATGAACTAAAGGACTGCGGCATATCTGGACATACCTAACGTCTGCTTACCCAAAGCAATGTGTCGTGGTAGTAGTTGTCGTAACACTTGGTGTAGTTAGCTAAAATTGTTGAAACTTCTATTTTTCTTCCTAACTTGTTATTTTGTTGTTCTTGCCGTGGCCTCTAAGAGGCTTTTTTGACCATACTGGCTGTGGCTTTTTAGGACTTTCTGCAACCATATGAGTTAGAATCCTGACGATTTTCTGAAGGATTTTTGGAATTAACATTTTGGAGTTTATCCTCCCGAACTCTCTTTCGTACATCCTTTAAAGGCATTTGGGCCTTGCATGCTCAAAGATTGCCCAAACTGCGTCACTTTATATTTTGACTGCGTGGAAACCACTTGTATGGAAGAGACTAACTCCGCAAACTCCACTTATAGGGAAGAGATCGAGGTAATGGAAGAGGAAATCCACTCAAGCACCAGCCCTATGGACCTTGATGCTGCGGCTACTGGGCCTTCTGAGGCTAAGGACACACCTGCTGGCCCATCCAACAGAGTTGAGAGACCACTTGTAGTCTTAAATGTCTGCAACATTATAAATCAAGAGTGGGTTAATCTAGTGGCTGGAGCATTTGAGTTTCCTGAGAGTTTGCACCCACCGCGGAACAAAGGCCCTTCACCGCTCTTATTGATGATGGGGTCTGCTTCCCCCTTCATGCTTTCATTTATAGGCCGTGGCTTCCTATTCTAGTCCCCATTAGGAGAATCTTTCAGACCATGAAGCTAGCCCTAGCCGAACTAGATCCCAATGGCTGGAGGATAATTCTTGCGTCCATAGTGCTATGGAAGAATAAATTCAGGAGAGAGACATAACTCCCGTAGAGTTTTCTATTTTTACCACCCAAAGGAAAAATCTATGAAATTTGCGTGGTATTATTACTTTACCATTCAGAGCAATGATGAAACCTTTTATACTGGGAGGCCCACCAGTGTAAAAAATTGGAAGGGAAAGTATTTTTATATTTTTGGAGAAGGGTGGAAGTCCACCCAGATGATACCGAGAGAGAAAAATCCTTCAGGATGCCGCGGCAGTGGGGACGCCCCTCCAAGCTAGGTAAATAAGGATGCAGCCCTTTGAATTATGGTCACGTCCTATTGTTTACAAATTTATTTTCCATCTGCCTTTCTTTGCTTATGTATTAATGTTAAACTTTCTATGCAGCTCCTGACAATTTTCCCCTTAGTGAGCGACATAGGAGTAAAATAAGAATGGCTTCGGTCGTAAGTGCTGACGACAAGAAGTTTAGCACCTTAGTGACTTCAGCCTCCATTTTCAAAGGAGGTTACTTCAATAAAAAATCTCTACCCAAATTTATGGCTACAAAAGGTAATAATTCATTATTAATGCCTCGGCATGCATTTTTAAACCTTCAAATTTTGGCTTTACTTCATTTCTTCTTCAGGTGAGGAGATTGATAGGGAGATCCTAGCAGCTCAATTGGCTGAAATGGATCAGGATGCGACTGCCCTCAATAATGCAGCCAGGCAGAAGAAGATAAAAATAGCTAAGTCCAAGCATCCCATCGCGCCCATAATTCAGGTTGAGCAGTTTGCTCCTTAATAAAGGCCCGAGGGCCAATTTGACGATGATATTGGCGCTAATCTGGTTGCGACAGGCTTAATGCTATCTAATTCTGAACAATTTCAAGGTCACGAAACCTCATCAGTCAAGATTTCAAATTCACCCCCTCCTCCAATAGTAATGGCTGTTAATGCTAACCTGGAACCTCCACAAAGCCCTGCTAGTGTTGGCCAGATGGCCGTCCTCGGCCCCAATTGCGCAGACCATATCCTCAGTCTTCTTAAAACATAACCGCCAGGGCGGTCTATAAGAGGCGAAGGGTTCTTGATAGCATGGACTTGGATCGCCTGGTGGAGGAGGACCATGAGCATCTAAAAGAATATGCTTTACACAACCTGCTGAGGCTAAGTGCAAATTTTCATTTCCAATACTTTCTTTTTATACTTCATGTTTCTAACCTTGAATTTCTTGTTAGGCCACGAACGTTGTGATCTCCCAAAAGCTGAAGTATGAGGGCCTTACAAATTAAAGGAGGTCGTAAAAAGGGTTCATTTTGACTGACTTGGAGAATGCCAGGAAGTTTTATTTTGAGGCTGGCAATGCGTCTACCATCGTGGCACTTTAAGTAGCACAGATGGACCTCAAAGTTTCCCTCAAGGCCAAAAATGATGCTGAGGCAAAGCTGATAATGTCCATGAAAGCTCTCCAGGTTGAACAAAATAAGGTTACAGAAGGATCTCTTCATACCTCGAGTCTTGAATCCCAGCTGATGGAGCTTCATGACAAATATAGCCAAAGGGAGACGAAGCATGCCAGAACCCTAAAGAAAATGGAGGACTCACACTCCGTGGCCCTCAATCAAGCCGCATAAGGTGCTGTAGCGGATTATAAAAAGTCCAGAGATTTCTTCCTCACCAACAATAAGGCTTTCATCCGCTTCTATCGAGAACTCAGATACAGGGTGGCCTAACACTTCCATGATGCCAAGGCCCATATTGTGTCTTGGTGTGTTGGAGATGATGAATATAGTGCCCGCGTGGCTAAAATGAAGGATACGATAAAGGACAGGGCGAGGAAGCTGATGGAAGAGGCTGCAACTGATGATGAAGAAATTGAAACGGCCGTAGAAGGAGATGTTGAAGATGAGGCTAGGTCTTAAACCTAGGAATTTCTCCTTTTTTATGTACACTGGGCTGCGGACCATAAACATTTGAACTTTATTTTAGGATGTGGCCACAGTTCTGTATAACTCAACATTTCTCTATTTTTGCCAAGGCTGCGGCCTTTGATCTATCTGCTCTTAATTTATCCTTTGCTTACTTCTGTATTATCTGCCTTGATATTTTCATGAATGCTGTTTCTATATTTAAAATGTTGATTGCTTGAATGATCTTCCAAAAATACTTCAATAACTGTAAATGTGGATATAAGGTCGCGACATCACTTTATCAATGGCTCCTCCAAATAGGCTGCGACCTGTTGTCCTTTGCCTTGGACTTTTTGAAACTTCTTGTATTTTGCCTTAAAGACTTCAAATTTTCCACTTTGTATGTGGATATTATCCCCTAAGCCACGGTGCTAAAGAGAAATGGCTTTTGGGGCTGCGGCTTAACTTCCTTTGCCTAATTTTAACTTATCAAATTTCGAAGTCTTGGTTGAAATTCAGAGGCTGCGATTGGTTTGCAACCCAGCCTCGGCATTTTAGCAATTCTAATAATGTTGTCTATTTTTCTCTACTGCATCTTCTAAATGAATGAATAGACTCCCTGATGGCTGCAACCATATTTATAGGGTTGCGGCGTCTGTAGCTTTATTATGCTTTATGATGTCAGTGTCACTGCATCATTTTCTATAGCTGGCTGCGACATTTTTGAATGTTTGAATACCCTTTGATTCATTTGTTGTTTGCTTGTGTTTCCCTGAATGTAAGCACTTGCTAATGGGCTGCTGCTATATTCCCTTTAATATAAGCATGGGACATGAGGCTGCGACTGCAACCTCCTTGTATTGATGCTTTAAAACTATAGATGCTGAGGACTTTACTGAATGTCGTGCCTTATCATCTTGGCAAGGTATTTTGCCCAATTGAAACTACCACACCGGAGTTGCGTCCATTCGGACTATAGTTGCATAACATAGGCTGCAGTCTCTTCTGAAGATACGAGACCACCAAGTTGATGTTCCATGATTATTGAATTGGGCTGTGGCCATTTATCCTTTGTAGCTTTGATTGGATCCAAATCCAAGTCAATACCGCAATATCCCTTAGTTGCTTTAATTGGCATGAAGCCACTTTTGCAGCTTTTTTCAGTCGATTTAATTGCATTTCGTAGCTTTCCTTTAGTCTCTTTTGGTTGGGTTATTACCAGGCCCCCCTAGGCTAGGTATTATAAAGTTTCCCCAAGCTATGTTTGGATATATATAAAGCCTTTCCAGGATTTTATCGGATTATCTGTAGACAATTATGTCTTTATCCCTTTCGAATATAGGATTATCCGTAGATAATTAAGTCTTTGGCCCCTGTGGGTTATTATCAGGCCTTACTGGGCTAGGAATTATGAAGCTTCCCCAAGATATTATATAGGACACTTTCAAGCCTCCCCAGGATAATATTCCGAGCATTTTCAAGCCTCCGCAGGCTAATATACGGGACATTTTCATGCCTCCCCAATCTAATATACAGGACATTTCAAGCCTCCCCAGGCTAATATACGCATCCTGAAAGCTGAGTTGGGGCAATTTGAGCCTTTGAGGATGATAACAGCATATACCGAAGGATGGTTAGCCTTGTGAATATAAGAATATGTCATTGCACCATGAGTGGCGTTATGAACCAAATAAGGTTGTACGCCAAATAAGGATCATTCTTGAAATAAATAGTCTTTCGAGATTAATAGCCATCTTTCCCTTGAAATCTGTTGAAGACGAAGGTCATTCATAAGATTTCTATGAATGGGAAATTAAGAGATAAAACATGACTAAATCTTTCTTCATATATATAAATATATATGATTTTGTTAGGACAATACAAAGTAAGCCTGATTTTATATATATATATATGTTAAGTTTGTAAGGAAATACAACGCTTGTGTCGTAAAGATAACACTTTAGATTTAATAAAAATATAGACTAAAGAGGAGTTCAACATGTGGCCTGTTTGGTAAAGGATGCATCCTCTAGACATTTTTCAGGAGTTGTTGCAGCATCCCCTGCCTCATAAGCCTTTCCATCTCATCTTTTCGCATAAAACATTTGCCAGTGTTATGCCCATGGTCCCTGTGGAAGTTGCAATATCTGGTTCTGTCCCTCTTATGAGGAGGGGACTTCAATTTCTCAGGCCAGCAAAGAAATTTGTCTTCTTTGATTAGTTCTAACACCTCTTTAATCTCGTAAATTAGTGGTGTGTAGGCTTCAAAACCCTTTTCTTCCATTTCAACTTTCCTCTTCCGACTCTTTTGCTCCAGGGATATGGCCCCTGTGACATTAGCTTCTTTGGCCCCGACCCCTGGGATAGTAGCTTCTGTGGCTGCAACATCTATGGTTTGGATAAAAACTTTGGGTGTCGTAGCCTCTAGCATAAGAACCCTTTGGGTCAAGAAGTTGACCTGAGTCTGGAGTGAGGCATGATTGTCATACATATGGTTGAGGTGGTTGTATAGATGAGCAATCTCATTCTTCATTTCTGTGCTTCGGTTGGACTCTCCCTCCATTTTCTGATTTGTTAGTCTTTAAAAAATATATAATTTGAGACAAAACTAGCAGGGATGAGTAATCACAGAATATAGGATGAACCAAATATAAAGTTGGGATGCAGCGTTTGCATTGCTGCAAGGGTTTTACTGCTTAGGCCGCGGCCAGTAAGGCATATACGGGCACTACCACTGCCTTATTAGTGGAGTTCACCGAGGTTGAACTTGAGATCGCTTGAGTCCACTCCCCGATTATTTGAAGCTGCTGTAAACCAACTGCACTAGTAGGGGCTGCGGTAAAAGGGAAGTTAAACTACCAGGTCGCATCCTTTCTTGGGCAGGAATGAGCAATCCCAGAATTGGAACCCAGGAACTGAGTTTTTCACACGAGACACATGAAGAACATGCCTACTAGGGTCTTTCCAGGGTAGAACAACCTCTCGGTGCACAATAATGGTACAATTATGGTTGGAAACCCTAGATCATAGGCTGAGAAAGTAGCAAATGAGCAAATAAATCTCATCCCTAGCTACCCACCTTTGCAAGGATATTGTCTTTTGCACTTTTCAATGTTATCTTGGTGAGGTAACATCATGTGGGTATGTAAAAATAGGTCTAAGGTCATAAAAAGGAGACCTATGGACAGATCCGAATATATGCGATACCCATTTGAGGGTGTGTATACAAAATACGAGTTTAATAACCAAAAATTCACCCATAAGATAATGATCCAAAGGATCCCCATGAATAAACAAGGTGTTTAAGAACCCAAAATATAGAGAAACAAGATCGAAATACCTCATTTCCAACAGACGACTCCAGATTGCTGATACGAGAAATCGTCCACTTGTCGTTCTCGTACCAACAAGTTAGGTATATGATATATATAATAGATGTAAAGCAGATAAAGATAGTAAAGAGAGACAAAAGACAAGATATAGAGTGATTCGGCTATTAATGAGCCTATGTGCACTTTGTTGCTCCATTCTCATTATACGCGTTGTAGTACATGTTTATAATGCCGTAATAGGCGTACAATGTAGATGAGAGAAGAGAATACATGTCTATGATGGTTCTAAGAGTGCCGAAAAGATGACTGTGATGCCGATGAGTAGCCCCAAGCTGTACCGAGGGGTGCAGAGTGCTTGGCAATGCCTTCTCAAGTGTGGTAAATGAGCTCAGATCCGGTCTCGATCATGTCAGTTGATATCGATCCCCTAATCTTGATGTGTGGACCTCTATTTATAGGAGATGTAGGAGCTATATTGTTGATGTGAATGGAGAGGGGATACGACCAGCTATGCTGAATGATAGGGGCTGCACCCTATATTATATGAGGCCGCACCCTATAGTATGTAGGTCCTCACTCTATAGTGTATGAGGCCTCACCCTTTAGTGTATGGACACAACCTGTGTATGTAAAGATGCATCAGTAAGGCTTCGGTTCATGCCTATCATAGACCTTCCGCGTCAGGGGCCTATATTTGCCATATCAGTTATGGATTTTTTTTGCTGAAATAACTAAAATTTTCAATAACTGTTGCGGTGATTCGAACAACATACAATCTCATTCGAACGACATTTCTAAAGTCATTTCAATGAGATATGAACGAGGTTTCAAACGATATTTTACCACATACCCTCAAGGGATCTCGTTCGAAGTTGTTTGAACTACCTCATTCAAATGAGATAGCAGATCTCGTTAGAACAATCTTAACAATTTATTAAAAATAAATTAAAGTTTAAAATATGTTTTGTAAAATACAAGAAGCCTATAAAATGTATCTCCAACAAAAATTTGACAGTGGGTCATATACCTTTGGAAAAAATGAGCGTTCAGATTGATGATCTGAAGTCTTCAATGGGGTTAATTCCCGAATTCTCAATTTCTTCAATGTGGAGTATAATATGACACCTAAACACTCTAAATGTTTTGCCCAATGAAAACAACCAATACTACGAATTCACTCGATTTTGAAATTTGTCCTTACATTAATTATGATACTATGTATAGATTTAATTAATTTAAACTTAATACCAAAATTTCGTATTGACTCAAATCACAAGTGTGAAACGTGTGTGGAATCGAAGCTAACTAAAAATCCTTTTAAAACTGTTTAAAGAAGTACGAACCCTCTTGAGTTAATTTATAGTAATATGTGTAATTTGAAATTTGTACAAACAAGATGTGTGAAAAAGTAATTTATTACTTTTATTGATGATTGAACAAGATATTATTATCTGTACTTACTTAAAACAAGGACGGGGCAGTAAATGTTTTTGAACATTATAAAACAGAAGTTAAAAATCAACTTACTCACCTCAATCTAATGGTGTTGCGGAACTCAAAAGACGAACTCTAAAAGAAATAGTGAATGATATATTGATAAGTTCGGGTTTACCTTAAAACTTAGGGGGGGGGGGGGCTTCGCTTTCTGAAAATTGCCTCCTTGATAAAATGCTCATAAGAAAACACATATATTACCATATGAACTGTTGAAAGGTCGAATACCTTCTTACAAATATCTCAAAGTGTGGGGGTATCTTGAAAAGGTGGTGGTTCCTAATCCTAAAAGGACTAAAATAGGATCAAAAGTTGTTGATTGCACTTTCATTGGTTATGCAAGTAATAGTAGAGCATATCGATTTCTTGTACATAAATTTGAGATTCCTGATATACACATTAATACTGTTATTGAATCTAGAAATGGAAATTTCTTTAAAAATATATTTCCTAATAATAAAGTGGCTGATTTAAGTTCTTCTAAAATAATGTACGGCACTGCATTTAGTAGTCATCAAGATAATCTAGAAAATGAATCTATTGAGAAAGATGAAGAAAACAAACCTATACGCAACAAAAGAACAAAGGCTTCAAAGCCATTTGGTTCATATTTTCGAACTTGTATGTTCAAAAGTGATGCAACTAACTTTGATGAAGAGATGTCAACTCCAGAAGCCCTTTTCTAGAAAGAGGCTATTAATAGTGAAACATATTCCATCATGCAAAACCATACATGGGAATTGGTTCAATTTCCACCATGAATTAAACCTCTTGGATACAAGTGGATATTTAAGAGAAAATTCCAAATTGATGGATTAATTGAAAAATACAAAGATAGACGTATAACTAAAGCCTACAGGCAAAAAGAAGGATTGAATTATTTTGATACTCACTCGCTTGTTGCGAGAATAACATCCATTTGAATGTTAATAGCTATTATAGCATTACATGATCCTGAGATACATTAAATAGATGTAAAAACTGCCTTATTAAATGGTGAGTTAAATGAAAAATAGATATGAAATAATCAGAAGGGCTTGAAGTTCCAGGAAAAGAAAATAAAGTGTGTAGACTTGTTAAATCCCTTTATGGATTAAAACAAGCACCTAAACAACAACATAAGAAATTTGACAACGTAATGATGTTAAATGGATTTAAAATAAATAAGTGTGATAAATGTGTTTACATTAGAAACACTATAAGTGGTTATGCCATTGTTTGTCTCTATGTAGATGATATGCTTACTATTAGAAGTAATAACGATATCATTAAATATACTAAGAGAATATTGTCTAGTAAATTAGGTATGAAAGATATGGTTATTACTGATGTTATATTAAGAATTAAAAATTCTAAAACCTTGGATGGACTTATCTTGTTTCAATCTCATTATATGGAGAAGATATTCGATAAGTTTGATAAAGGTAGTGATAGATTTGATAAAATACCCATTGACCTAAATCTTCATTTATATAAAAATATTGGAAATGGTATATCTCAATTGGAATAATCTCGTATCATAGGCAATTTAATGTATGCCATGAACTGAAATAGGCCAGACATTGCTTATTTAGTTAGCAAATTTCGTAGGTATACAAGTAATCCAGGTGAAGACCACTGGAAAGGCATATTATGGGTTCTTAGATATTTAAGATGTACACTTGATAATGGATTGCACTACACTAGATATGTAGCTGTACTTGAAGGATACAGTGATGCTAATTTGATATATATTTAAAGGATTATAAATCTACAAGTGGTTATGTATTTACACTTGGTAGTGCTGTTGTGTCTTGGAAATCCTCAAAATAGACTTGTATTTCTAGGTCCACTATGGAATTATAATTTATAGCTTTAGATAAAGCTGGAGAAGAAGTAGGATGGCTTCAAAACTTTTTAGAGGATATTCCATGGTTGCTAAAATCTGTGCTTGTAATTTGAATACATTGTGATAGTCAATTGAAAATTGGCAGAGCACAGAGTCATATGTATAATGGTAAGTTTCGTCATATACGTAGAAGACATAATACCATTAAACAACTGCTTGCTAATGGAATTATAGTCACTGGAATATGGGTAGAATATATAATACCATTAAAAAATTGTTCGCTAATGGAATTATTATCATTGACTCTATTAAGTCTAAGGACAATATAGCTGACCCATTAACCAAAGGGATCAATACTGTATATTTTATCGAGGAGAATGGGATTAAAGCCTATAAAATAAAGATTTGTCTTGATGAAAACCCTACCTAGCTGACTGGAGATTCCAAGATCTAGGTTCAAAGCAACAATCGAATCTTGGTTGCAGAGGGACTAATTATTGAAAATGTGTGGAGAGGAGTCCGATCAAAGCTGTATCATTATAATGGAGGTAGTGGAAGGGGGTGTAATGGTATCTATTAATATTTTTTGGATGCACTGACGAATTGAGCGTATGCGGGTATGAATTCAAAATGGGGATTAATTGGGACATACAAAAGATATTGATGATGAAAATGATGATGAAGCACGTCCTTTTGGTAATTAATGATGATTTTTGTGATTCTTTTTGGAATGTAGTTGTTTTGATTATTTGGTAGGTGTTTGGTTTACTATTGGTGTTATTTCAGGTTTGGGTTTAGTTATTGATTTTGGGTATGTTAGTGTAAGGGCTGGAAATATATGTTTGTGATGCTATGAAGATTTGTCCTTTGAATAAAACGCACTTTTATGAAATAAATATTAATTTTGTGTGTATCTTGTTGTGCCTTTGTGTAAGAGTCATTTATGTTTTAATTATCTGTACCAATCGCTAAGTCATACATAACCCGTTTTTTTGGTTAAAATGACCAGAGGGACTTATGCCTCTTGATGAGATAAGAAAAGATGATCTTGTGAAGAAAGAAGGACCCCACCAAAAGTCACTTTTTGGGTTGACTAAGTACTTCTATGGGGGTAAAATATATTGTATTGTGTGAAAAATATTTTAAGATGATCAGGGTCGGCGTAGTTCTGACAGAAGGAGATAAGAAGTGTTTTTTTAGAATAGAAAAGATGTGAGAATTTCGTAGTGCGACAATATTCAATTTGAGGATAAATTTTTTTAGGCGATCGAGGTTAACTAGTCTTGCGATTTATTTTTCATTGAGATCAGTTAGTATGCGCCACTTCTTGATAGGATCTTCTTTAAAAGGTATGGACCACTACATTTAGGCCTGAATTTACCTCTGGTGTTCCAGATAGGTTCCAAGATTTTTTTTGAGAGACACTTAAACTTGCATACCATGGTCTTTGAATTTCTTATTGGATGATCGTGCAATGTGGCGATGATACTATTAGATGTGATATAAATACTTTAGCCTCCTTTATTCTAAGAGTGCCAACTCATCATAACGACTTCGGTGCCAATCAAATTCTCCCACTTAACACTCAGTCATGACTCATAGGGAAGAGAACTTAATTTCGAAAGGTAGTGGAACTTCCATGCCATAGAATAGGAAATATGGGGTAGCCCTAATGGTAATCCTAATGAATGTTTGGTACCCCAAGAGAGCGTAGAGGATCCTGTCAGCCCAATCTCTACAGCTTTTAGTCATATTTCTAATGATGGATTACAGGCTTTTATTTGAAGCTTTAACATCCCCATTAATTTGTGATCTGTGTGATGAGGACCAGTGTCTCTGAATTACATATTCATCAATAACTTCTATGACTTTAGATTCGAGATGTAGACCATTATTTGATATGATCTCATGAGGGACCCCATTGAAAGTGCGGGTTATATGGATAGTCTGTATTGTAGGTTACACGCACACACACACATAAAATTCCTTTTAGTCACATTTTATCTTGACTAAACTTACATAAACATGAAATATAGGGTGAAGTTAAAATACAAACCAAATATTTAAACCAAACAGAATGGGAAGACGATAGAAGTAAAGTGCATTTTCAGGCAAAACTATATTTCAACACTGTTTTAGACATGACAGACCAATACAAACTTACAGACAACTTAGAGCTCCACTAAGTTTAGTGTAATAGTATCTTTGAGTCTTCAATAACAAATGGTACAGTCCAACATTATCCCACAGTAAGCGGTTCTTGCCTCAAAATCTACCGATTAACTTCAAGAATCGTTATTCCTTTCTTGGTCAGCTATAGAGACTTAACTCTACATATTAGCAGTGGAGAAATAATATCCACAAGGTTTAGAACTCATAATATATTCTTCTTGGTTTGGTAAAGTGATCCCAAATTACCCAAGGGGTTTGGATAAAATTTTCGGAGAGCTTGTTCACAAAATGAAACCTTAAAAGGCTTGAAAAAAATGCATCCATGCATCTCCATTTGCAGGGAAAAATATCTCCAAAGGATAAATATGAAAGATTGCATTTGAAATAGATTAAAAAAAAATATCGGGTACTCCTTTAGATGAATTCACAACTCATTTAAATGAAGGACCCATTCTTATTCGAACACACTTCCAACAAATGATCAAACGAAATTCCAGAGCTTGCCAAAACTTGGGGGGGGGGGGGGGGGGATAGAAATCCTTCGAAGGAACCTGAGAAGCATATCCAACGATTAATGGAAACACGTTCGAATGACATCTAATGTTGTTCTAACGAACATGAAATTTTTTGAAAAAAACTTTAAAAACATTTTGAAAAATATTTCTAAATATAAACTCTTTGAAAAGACCCTTGAATATATTAAGATTACTAAAACCACCTCATAAACCTTCTCAAAAAAAGTAGTGGCGCTCGATATTCGATTTAGTCATACGGTCATAAGCTGTTCTTCACTTCAATACTTGAGAATGTTCATGATGGTGTAATGGGGTGTAACATCAAAAGCCAAAAAAAAAAAAAAATAATTTGTAATTATAAATTTTTCTTTTGCAAATTTCTCCCTTTGGTTATTCCTGTACAAATAGATACTGAAATAAATTTTAACCCTACGAAAACTATAACTAATGCCCTCCCAAACCAAGAAATGAAACAGCATAAGAGTCTTTGTCTTCAACAAGAAGTCTATACGTGTAATCCATGATATCATCAAGGCATAAAGACCAACACACATGAAGCAAAAGAAATACCGTGATGGATACGATCTTAAAGAAAAATAAACTCCCCGTCAATTTTTTCTCCTCCTTTTTATCCGTAATATACAAAGGGATAGAAATTAAGCCTGAAATGTTAGAATTCCTCGAATACAAATATGGAATATCATCACAAAGATAAACAATTAAGCACATACGATAAAATTTCAAAGAAGAAACCAATTAGTTTTGATTTTTTTTTCGAATTTTGAGTATATATAAATACAAATCTATCAAAGTATATGTTTATAAGAAGTACATATAGGTATAAATACAATCACACCATTGAATAACACGAAAATATTTGAATCATGAAAGATAAATTAAATTGAGTGAACTTAAACCAAAATCAACCTAGGGATTCGAAACAAATGTGCACAAATTCAATGAGATACTTCTAAAGGAAGAACTCAATTTCAACCTTAGGTGTAAGCATGTTGAACAAATTGAAATTGACTCGACTTATGCAAAATGCCATGAATTTTAATGCTTTTTAAATCAATAACGCAAAACTTTTTAATTTTTAAAAAAAAAGTCCATTATGTAAATCCATTAATCTTCTACTTATAACACCATCAAAATCTCACTTTTTTAAGCGTACACTCTCAAATTTTTGAAGATATCATAATGCTCATGAAAGTAAAGTATCAATAAAAAAATGACTTTGGCACTTCTATTTTTGTGTGCCGTTAATCTTTTTTGCTCTTTCTAATGGCGGCTTTTAACGTAAAGGGGATTTCCTCTTTCATAGTTCTTTACATTACTAAAAATAAAACATTTTTTTTGGGAAAACAAATTCAGGCAATGGTTATTACAAGAAAAATTTATTTCTAGTACATTTGATTCTTTATTAAACACTATTGAGATAAGAACTTTGTATTCGCCATATGACAATTAAGTATAATTTTTAAAAAGTTCATGCATGTGTGCAATAAAGGTGATGAAAAATCTAGCATGAAGAAAGTAATCATCAATGAATAACGAAATGCTAGACACACATTAAAGAAACGAAACCATGTATCAAGACACCATGAAAAAGTCACACGAATGGATGAAATGTAGTTGTGATTCGAAAATCTTAAATGCATATCATATATGGTGAAAGACAAAATACAAATTTTTTTTTGAATTTTTCAAAATTTTTATCAGAAATAAAGTATTATTGAACTTTTCAAGCTTTTTCTAAAATAAAATGATAATCTTTTTGGATTTTTTTAATAAATATAAATAAAGAATTACAATCTAGTAATAGGGACAAAATATAGCAACATGATAATCACCCTATACTAGATAAAGCGCATAACCTCAATCATTAGTTTGAGAGGTGTTATAAAAAGGAGTAGACATCCTTTAAAATTCCTCCATCAAACATTGAGAAGTCTTGACTAAATACTCCACTTGCTCTCGAAAACTATCAAAATCTCTATGACGGTGTGTGGGAGAATGTGTGAGAACAAGTGTGGAAACTCGTGTGGGAGCATATGGGGGAATACATATGTGAAAAATATCCCTAGCTTAAAAAAAACTCCCTAAGATAACCTCTTTGGTTGCAATGGAAACAAACATAGACAAATTTGGATCTACCTTGGTTAAATGCTTAGGATGAGCTCTCCTTGGTGGTTTAAGTCTCTAAGGACATTATTTTATTGTTTGGTTCACATTTTAGTATGCCATATACCTCTACAACCATCGAAGACTTATTCAAGTTCAATCATACGTCAAGACAGATCCGAATATCAATGTTCTTCAACATTCAAGCCTTCTCTGGATTAATTTTGGCAAGGTTGTATTTTTATACGTTAACGGTTCACTTAGAGTGTTGGGATACTTTTTCTAAATTTTTTTCTAAGTGGTAGAGCGGAATTTTTTGTCAAAAATATTTTTCTAAATGTTGAGGTGGACTAAAATAAAAACTTCGTTTTTCGCTCTGGTTGTTCGAGCTATTGTGCCACGTCGTTCAAGCGACAATGGCTATCGCGTGATGTCTCATTCGAGCGACGCACTGTCTCATTCGTACGGCATCTATTTTTCGTTTGAACGAGATGCCGACTCAATTTTTCTATAAATTCGTTTGTCCAGTTTTGATTTTCTTCAGAAGACCTGTGAATTTTAATCCTACAAAACTGCTTTGGCAGAAACATTTGTCTGCTCAATTTTAAGGGTTTTATCATTTTATTCAGTTCACCAGTCATTACAATATTTATGTGAATTGTTTTGGAACCCAAGAGCACAATTTTGTGAAGTTTATCTTGTAGAGAAGAACTCTACTGCTGATCTAGGTGCCACTTGAGGTAGGCTCTAGGATAACATGACTACGTGTCAAAGGGAGTACTCGTGGGTGTTTCTGGACCGACTCAACTTCGGTTCGTGTGGAGTTATTGCGAAATTCAATCACTAATTTAGGTTGGGGCCTATGTGGGTTTAATGCGGTTAATCCATTGCATATTTCACTTGTAATCATTGTGAGTATTATTTGTGAAATAAAAGGTTTTACCCGAAAAGGTTTTTTTTCCTGAAATCTGTGTGACAACAATTTATTTATGATTGTTTGATTTATCCACACCTATTTGCATGTTTAGGGGATCAATTAATTTGGTTTGAAGATTGTAATAAAGTTATCTTGGAAATTTACGAATTCGGTTTAATCATTATCACACACACATTTACAAATTGGTATCAAAGCAGGTTTCTCTAAGTTATCGAGTAATCCTCATTTTTCGCAAAATTGTGTGATATTAATATAAAAAAAATCAATTTCTTTAAAAAATTCACAATTTTTACGATGGAGAACTTATTTAATCGGATGCCCTCCTTTGATTACAAGAGTCATAATTGTGATGATTTACATAGTTTGAATTTGATGTTTGCGAAAAAAATTGATTTTTTGGAAAAAGAAAATTGTCGTTTTAAATCCGCTATGGATCTTTTGCAAACGGTTCAAAAGCAAAGAGATTTTTATCATGAAAAATTTGTTTCTTTGGACCATGACTTTAATGCTTTAAAATTTTCCAAAAAGGAGAGTCATGATAGAGTCTGGTTTTTAGAAAAAAAATTGGAGGACTTAAAAATTCTTAAATTTGTGTTTGTGCCAAATATAATATAAAAAATTTACTTTATGAGTTTGTGGCACGTGAGGAGACTTTTATCGATAAGTGTTCATATTTTAAGGGATAACGGGATAACCTTCTAGGAATAATTGAAAATTTAGAGAAGGAGTCCCTAAAATTGGAAGAGTCTAATTCTTTGCTTGAGTAAAAATTTTTGGAGATAAAAAATGATTTGATAAACTTAAGTAGTGTTGGTAGCTATGGTAGTGGCTCGTCTTGTTCTCATTTTTTGAGTTTTAAATCCAAGACCATTATTTGTTTTAGAGGGTCAATCAATCCCAAAGATGTTAGAAAAGGTCATTCCATAGGTGTCATTCCACCCGTTTACACATGTTCACCTTGTGGTAGGAAGGGCCATCTTAGGAATTTTTGTTTAGATCTTGGAAGAGGTCCTAGGAAGTTGGAGTCTAGAGTTTCGTTGGTTTTCAAAATACCTATTCGTCGTTTCACATCTATTTGGGTTAGGAAATCACTTTTGGAGGAGCTAGACGGTAAACTAGTTGATTGCCACATGCTTTCTCATTATGCATCACTTGCTATTTCTTATGGTTAGTTACTTGCATCCTTTGTTTGTCCTACACTAGTTGTACTTCATGAACACTAGTTATGCTTCATGATATATGTTTGCTAGCGTGATGACACGTGTACTTTTTGTAGTAGATTTTTGTTTTTGATAGAACTTTTAAAAAATACAAAAATATTTTATTTTGATAAATTTTTGAAAAAAGACAAAAAGATTTTTGTATTTTGTTTTGCACTATATATAAATGGACATTTAGGATGACCGCGTCACAATTTCAGTCCATATCCATGTGACTGTTTGAGAGTGTTTTGATATGCATCATCATTTCATATTTCTGCTTTACAATGTTTGGAGTCATTGAGATGTG
Organism: Sambucus nigra; assembly: GCA_949130495.1. Taxonomy (NCBI): domain Eukaryota; kingdom Viridiplantae; phylum Streptophyta; class Magnoliopsida; order Dipsacales; family Adoxaceae; genus Sambucus; species Sambucus nigra. The sequence goes on along the minus strand of OX422218.1, from coordinate 386,400,546 downwards.
ATTTGTTATTACTACCTACATGTTTGAATCTTGAGTTCCTTTAATGCACACTTGCACGAATTTATTTGACTATTGTTCTTGTCTATCACATGTTGGCCGATGTATTTTCATCTCAATTCTGTCTTTAAAATGAACCAAATGCGATAAAACTTGACAATGAAAGTAGTGCATGTAAGAATCGTTGATGTGAGTTTGTGTGATTTATTTAAAAAAAAGTGAAGGGATACGAAAGGTACTCATTTATCCTTTGCGATTAAGACACCATTTAAATCGGGCCTAGAAAATGTATGGCATAAAAATTGAAGCTAAGGTCCAATGAGGTTGAAAAAGAGCCCGATTTTTTTTTATAAGCAATAAAAAGAAAAATATGCCATAAAGTGGGCCAATATGATTTAGTTTCATCACCTTAAAATAAAAATAAAAATCGTTATTATTTATGAAGGTGTTTGGATGGAATACATAACAAGTTTGCATGTCTTAACAAACTCATGAAAAAGCGTTACATAGGTTTAGACTTGATTGGTGTGAAAATAATGTTTGACTTTGATTTGTCAATTAGACTAAGACGATGTCATCTTAATTCACTTTTTTCGACACCTAAGGACTATTTTGAGATTCATTCGTTAGGAGTACACATATTCATCGTGCACATATGTTATGCGTGATTGCATTGATTTTTCTATCGAATATGTTCGCACCCATTCATTCCATTTCCATGATTTGATTATCTTAGTGTAATTTCACGGTGTTTGATTTTCGTAAAATTATTTTTGCATTTTTGTATGAAAAATTGAAAAATAAAAAATAGTTCGTGTAACAACACACGTAATTTTTGGGGTATTTTCAAAATATAGAGGAAAAATAAATTTTTGAATTTTAAATTTTTTGTTAGTTAAATATGTTGGTTATGATTTTAGAAGATTAGAACTTCAAGCGGAATTGAAATCGGATTTAAAATGGATTTTTAGTGGAATTTTTAATATTTTGCCTTATTAGCATTTTTAAGGGGAACTGTCAGTTTTTCGGGGTGATCGATCGATTGACGCCTGGGCATCGATCGATCGATGCCTTCAGAAAATGTGCACTGCAAGCAGTTTTGAGAGTTTTTTTTGTTCCCAACTCTTTTGATTTTGCCTTATAAAATAAGGTCGTGGGTGATCCTTTTTGGTACAACTTTTTGGCGGCAGACATGCTTTTAATTCCTCTCTTTTGTACACACTTTGTCCCTTTAATTTATGCATTAAACCTTAGATTTTTGGAGGTGTTTTCGGGGCTAATTTTGAGGTTATTCTTGGAGGAGTTTTTGATGATTCTTGGAGCAGATTTTGATGGCTTGTTCTGTGAGTTCTAGGCAGATTGTTGTTGGCATCTTTTGGTGGTTTAAGGTATGGAATTTTAAACAATATGCTCCTTAATCTCACGAGTATTATTCTCATTGTTTTTTTGTGATTATTGACTCATATTTGAATTGATAAATTCATTTGAGGACCGGGAAATATTTTTTGGAATCTAATTTCGATTCACGTGGTATTATATTTGGTGTTGAGCAAGTTGTCAGGAGATTTTAATATGGCACCGAGGTTGGGTACCCGCCAATATTTCGGTTTCGGCTACTTGATAAAGTATGGTGCGGTATGGTGAGGCTTGGTGACTCGATTAATGTGTTGTTGAGAAATTATATTGATAAAAATGCTTATGAGTTTCGCATTTGATTTGAATATTCGTACTCGTATTGTTACATTTTATTCATCGCTAACATATTTGTTGAGCATCTTTCCTGTCGTATTGTGTACTTCCCCATATTTTCTCTTAGTGGCAGGTTAGCGCGGATTTGGGCGCTTTGAATTTGATTTGGAGAATGGATTCGCATTTGATTTGAATATTCGTACTCATATTGTTACGTTTTATTCATCGCTAACATATTTGTTGAGCATCTTTCCTGTCGTATTGTGTACTTTCCCATATTTTATTTTAGTGGCAGGTTAGCGCAGATTTTTGGGCGCTTTGGATTTGATTGGGATGATTTATAGCGAGGATTATTTTGGGAAGAATATTCGAGAATACAAGGTGAGAAGATTGTATTATTTTGATGTATAGTGCATTGGAGATTTATATTTTATTTTCAAGTTAGTTTTTGTATGTAATTTGAGAGACTTGGTGTTTATTTGAAGAGATTGAGATTTGTAGTTCTCTTTTGTTGTTGTGGGTTTTAGATGCTCTATACCTTGTTACTTTTGAATTTAGAAAGTTTCATCGATGAGTAGCGCGCCGCTCGCTCTCCCCGGGCGGGCGGGGTGTTACCAAATGGTATCAGAGCTTAGGTATACGACCACCCTCAGGTCTTAAGCTTTGAGTTCGTTGCATTTTTGTGGCGCGTATTTTGGAGATAGAAATTTTTAGATGATCGTTTCGTGTTATGCATTTAGATTAGATGTGAGATATTAGAATTTTTGGTGACGAGATTATTTTTTGGAGATTGTTGGCATGATTTTTGAGAGTTAGGCTTTCGGCGAATTTCGAGGGCGAAATTCCATTGATAGTGGGGAAGTGTAACAATCCGCGTAATTTTTGGGGTATTTTCAAAATATAGAGGAAAAATAAATTTTTGAATTTTGAATTTTTTATTTGTTAAATATCTTGGTTATGATTTTAGAAGATTAGAACTTCAAGAGGAATTGAAATCGGATTTAAAATGAATTTTTAGTGGAATTTTTAATATTTTGCCTTATTAGCATTTTTAAGGGGAACTGTCAGTTTTTCGGGGTGATCGATCGATTGACGCCTGGGCATCGATCGATCGATGCCTTCAGAAAATGTGCACTGCAAGCAGTTTTGAGAGTTTGTTTTGTTCCCAACTCTTTTGATTTTGCCTTATAAAATAAGGTCGTGGGTGACCCTTTTTGGTACAACTTTTTGGCGGCAGACATGCTTTTAATTCCTCTCTTTTGTACACACTTTCTCCCTTTAATTTATGCATTAAACCTTAGATTTTTGGAGGTGTTTTCGGGGCTAATTTTGAGGTTATTCTTGGAGGAGTTTTTGATGATTCTTGGAGCAGATTTTGATGGCTTGTTCTGTGAGTTCTAGGCAGATTGTTGTTGGTATCTTTTGGTGGTTTAAGGTATGGGATTTTAAACAATATGCTCCTTAATCTTGCGAGTATTATTCTCATTGTTTTCTTGTGATTATTGACTCATATTTGAATTGATAAATTCATTTGGAAATCGGGAAATATTTTTTGGAATCTAATTTCGATTCACGTGGTATTATATTTGGTGTTGAGCAAGTTGTCAGGAGATTTTAATATGGCACCGAGGTTGGGTACCCACCAATATTTTTGTTCCGGCTACTTGATAAAGTATGGTGCGGTATGGTGAGGCTTGGTGACTCGATTAATGTGTTGTTGAGAAATTATATTAATAAAAATGCTTATGAGTTTCACATTTGATTTGAATATTCATACTCGTATTGTTACGTTTTATTCATCCCTAACATATTTGTTGAGCATCTTTCCTGTCGTATTGTGTACTTCCCCATATTTTCTCTTAGTGGCAGGTTAGCGCGGATTTGGGCGCTTTGAATTTGATTTGGAGAATGGATTCGCATTTGATTTGAATATTCGTACTCGTATTGTTACGTTTTATTCATCGCTAACATATTTGTTGAGCATCTTTCCTGTCGTATTGTGTACTTTCCCATATTTTCTTTTAGTGGCAGGTTAGCGCAGATTTTTGGGCGCTTTGGATTTGATTGGGATGATTTATAGCGAGGATTATTTTGGGAAGAATATTCGAGAATACAAGGTGAGAAGATTGTATTATTTTGATGTATAGTGCATTGGAGATTTGTATTTTATTTTCAAGTTAGTTTTTGTATGTAATTCGAGAGACTTGGTATTTATTTGAAGAGATTGAGATTTGTAATTCTCTTTTGTTGTTGTGGGTTTTAGATGCTCTATACCTTGTTACTTTTGAATTTAGAAAGTTTCATCGATGAGTAGCGCGCCGCTCGCTCTCCCCGGGCGGGCGGGGTGTTACCAAATGGTATCAGAGCTTAGGTATACGACCACCCTCAGGTCTTAGGCTTTGAGTTCGTTGCATTTTTGTGGCGCGTATTTTGGAGATAGAAATTTTTAGATGATCGTTTCGTGTTATGCATTTAGATTAGATGTGAGATATTAGAATTTTTGGTGACGAGATTATTTTTTGGAGATTGTTGGCCTGATTTTTGAGAGTTAGGCTTTCGGCGAATTTCGAGGGCGAAATTCCATTGTTAGTGGGGAAGTGTAACAACTCGCGTAATTTTTGGGGTATTTTCAAAATATAGAGGAAAAATAAATTTTTGAATTTAAAATTTTTTATTAGTTAAATATGTTGGTTATGATTTTAGAAGATTAGAACTTCAAGAGGAATTGAAATCGGATTTAAAATGGTTTTTTAGTGGAATTTTTAATATTTTGCCTTATTAGCATTTTTAAGGGGAACTGTCAGTTTTTCGGGGTGATCGATCGATTGACGCCTGGGCATCGATCGATCGATGCCTTCAGAAAATGTGCACTGCAAGCAGTTTTGAGAGTTTGTTTTGTTCCCAACTCTTTTGATTTTGCCTTATAAAATAAGGTCGTGGGTGACCCTTTTTGGTACAACTTTTTGGCGGCAGACATGCTTTTAATTCCTCTCTTTTGTACACACTTTGTCCCTTTAATTTATGCATTAAACCTTAGATTTTTGGAGGTGTTTTCGAGGCTAATTTTGAGGTTGTTCTTGGAGGAGTTTTTGATGATTCTTGGAGCAGATTTTGATGGATTGTTCTGTGAGTTCTAGGCAGATTGTTGTTGGTATCTTTTGGTGGTTTAAGGTATGGGATTTTAAACAATATGCTCCTTAATCTCGCGAGTATTATTCTCATTGTTTTCTTGTGATTATTGACTCATATTTGAATTGATAAATTCATTTGGAAATCGGGAAATATTTTTTGGAATCTAATTTCGATTCACGTGGTATTATATTTGGTGTTGAGCAAGTTGTCAGGAGATTTAAATATGGCACCGAGGTTGGGTACCCACCAATATTTCTGTTCCGGCTACTTGATAAAGTATGGTGCGGTATGGTGAGGCTTGGTGACTCGATTAATGTGTTGTTGAGAAATTATATTAATAAAAATGCTTATGAGTTTCGCATTTGATTTGAATATTCGTACTCGTAATGTTACGTTTTATTCATCCCTAACATATTTGTTGAGCATCTTTCCTGTCGTATTGTGTACTTCCCCATATTTTTTCTTAGTGGCAGGTTAGTGCGGATTTGGGCACTTTGAATTTGATTTGGAGAATGGATTCGCATTTGATTTGAATATTCGTACTCGTATTGTTACGTTTTATTCATCGCTAACATATTTGTTGAGCATCTTTCCTGTCGTATTGTGTACTTTCCCATATTTTCTTTTAGTGGCAGGTTAGCGCAGATTTTTGGGCGCTTTGGATTTGATTGGGATGATTTATAGCGAGGATTATTTTGGGAAGAATATTCGAGAATACAAGGTGAGAAGATTGTATTATTTTGATGTATAGTGCATTGGAGATTTGTATTTTATTTTCAAGTTAGTTTTTGTATGTAATTCGAGAGACTTGGTATTTATTTGAAGAGAATGACATTTGTAGTTCTCTTTTGTTGTTGTGGGTTTTAGATGCTCTATACCTTGTTACTTTTGAATTTAGAAAGTTTCATCGATGAGTAGCGCGCCGCTCGCTCTCCCCGGGCGGGCGGGGTGTTACAAAATGGTATCAGAGCTTAGGTATACGACCACCCTCAGGTCTTAGGCTTTGAGTTGGTTGCATTTTTGTGGCGCGTATTTTGGAGATAGAAATTTTTAGATGATCGTTTCGTGTTATGCATTTAGATTAGATGTGAGATATTAGAATTTTTGGTGACGAGATTATTTTGTGGAGATTGTTGGCCTGATTTTTGAGAGTTAGGCTTTCGGCGAATTTCGAGGGCGAAATTCCATTGTTAGTGGGGAAGTGTAACAACCCGCGTAATTTTTGGGGTATTTTCAAAATATAGAGGAAAAATAAATTTTTGAATTTTAAATTTTTTATTAGTTAAATATCTTGGTTATGATTTTAGAAGATTAGAACTTCAAGCGGAATTGAAATCGGATTTAAAATGGATTTTTAGTGGAATTTTTAATATTTTTGCCTTATTAGCATTTTTAAGGGGAACTGTCAGTTTTTCGGGGTGATCGATCGATTGACGCCTGGGCATCGATCGATCGATGCCTTCAGAAAATGTGCACTGCAAGCAGTTTTGAGAGTTTGTTTTGTTCCCAACTCTTTTGATTTTGCCTTATAAAATAAGGTCGTGGGTGACCCTTTTTGGTACAACTTTTTGGCGGCAGACATGCTTTTAATTCCTCTCTTTTGTACACACTTTGTCCCTTTAATTTATGCATTAAACCTTAGATTTTTGGAGGTGTTTTCGGGGCTAATTTTGAGGTTATTCTTGGAGGAGGTTTTAATGATTCTTGGAGCAGATTTTGATGGCTTGTTCTGTGAGTTCTAGGCAGATTGTTGTTGGTATCTTTTGGTGGTTTAAGGTATGGGATTTTAAAAAATATGCTCCTTAATCTCGCGAGTATTATTCTCATTGTTTTCTTGTGATTATTGACTCATATTTGAATTGATAAATTCATTTGAAAATCTGGAAATATTTGTTGGAATCTAATATCGATTCATGTGGTATTATATTTGGTGTTGAGCTTGTTGTCATGAAATTTTAATATGACACTGAGGTTGGGCACCCGCCAATATTCCTTTTTCCGGATATGCTAAAAAATGCATAGTTGCGATACAGTGGTGAGGCCTAGTGACCTGGTTAATGTGTTGTTGAGAAATTATATTGATATAATTGCTTATGAGATTCACATTTGATTTGAATATTCATACTCGTATTGTTACATTTTATTCATCGCTAACTAATTTGTTGAGGATCTTTCCAGTCGTATTGTGTACTTTCCCATATTTTCTTTTAGTGGCAGGTTAACACGGATTTTTGGGCGCTTCGGATTTGATTGGGATGATTTATAGCGAGGATTATTTTGGGAAGAATATTCGAGAATACAAGTTGAGAAGATTGTATTATTTTGATGTATAGAGCATTGGAGATTTGCATTTTATTTTCGAGTTAGTTTTTGTATGTAATTCAAGAGACTTGGTATTTATTTGAAGAGATTGATATTTGTAGTTCTCTTTTATTGTTGTGGGTTTTAGATGCTCTATACCTTGTTACTTGTGAATTTAGTTAGTTTTATCGATGAGTAGCGTGCCGCTCGCTCTCCCCAGGCAGGCGGGGTTTTGCAGTTCGAGGAGTACTCAAGTGCTGATTCTTTTTAATGAGCGTAGTTTGATCCATGTTTGCTATGCATATTTGTCGTGACAACTCTATGTTTATTTTTGTTTATTTGTTTTGTTGCCTATTTCGTTCAAATAAAAAGGGGGAGAACAAATTATGGGGGAGTTTTGCATTATGGGGGAGATTTGGGATTCAATATTTGTATTGATGTTATGTTTATCTCATTTCAAACTCGATAAATCACGAAGGTATTTGCTTTGTCTCGTGTGTGTAGATACAAAGGTTGAAGATCATTATTTTGCACAAATTGTGGGAAAAGCTTAAGATTTGAAGATTTTATATTGAAGATATTTTTGAAGAAAGTTTAAAGATGCAAGTCTAAACATTTTTGATACCTTTTCAGTTTCGGGTTCATTAGAGGGTATTAGATTTGTATAGGCATTTTGATTTGATAATTCAAATGTATTTTATTTTGTACCAGCATAGATATAGGGGGAGATTTGTAAGGACATTATTTTATTGTCCTATTAACATTTGAGTATGTCGTATACCTCTACAACCATCGAAGACTTAATCAAGTTCAATCCCGCGTCCGGACGGATCCGAATATCAACTTTCTTTAACATTCAAGACGCCTCTAGATTAATTTTGGTGAGGTTGTATTTTTATACCTTATTGGTTCACTTAGAGTGTTAGGATAACTTTTTAAAAAGATTTTCTAAGTGTTGGAGCGGAGTTTTTCATCAACGTGATGAGGGGGACTGGAATAAAAATTTCATTTTTTGCTCTGGTCGTTCGAGCGACTGTGCCACATCGTTCAAGCAACAATGGCTGTCACACGATGTCTCGTTTGAGCGACATACTATCTCATTCAAGCGACGTATGTTTTTCATTTGAGTGATCTGCTGACTTAATTTTTCTATAAATTGGTTTGTCCAGGTTCGTCTTTCTTCAGAAGACATGTGAATTTTAATCCTACGAAACTTCTTTGGCATAAACATTTGTCTTCTCAATTTTAAGGATTTTGTCATTTGTTTTCAATTCACAAATCATCGTAATCTTTATGTGAATTGTTTTGGAACCCAAGAACACAATTTTGTGAAGTTTCTCTTATAGAGGATATCTCTACTTCTAATTTAAGTGCCACTTGAGGGGGGGGGGGTGCTGGGATGACGTGACTGCGTGTCAAAGGGAGTAATCATAGGGGTTCTTGGGATGATTGAACTGCGATTTGTGTGGAGTTGCTGCAGAATTCCATTGCTGATTTAGGTTGCGGCTTATATGGGTTTATTGATATTAATCCATTACAGATTTCAAATATAATCATTGTGAGTATTATTTGTGAAATAAAAGGTCTTACCCAAAAGTTTTTTTTCCTGAAATCTGTGTGTCAGCAATTTATTTATGATTGTTTCATTTATCCACACCTAGATGCATGTTTAGGGGCTGAATTAATTTGGTTTGAAGATTGACACTGATTAAATAAGGTTAACTTTGAAATTTGTGAATTCGGTTTAATAAGTATCACACACACATTTACAAAGTCGAGGCCCATAAGGAACCATCACAAACTCAAGAACCGGTTAGGGTGTGATATTAGAAGTGGATGTACCATCGTAACCTATTCCTTTCCTCTCATTAAAACCTAACGCAGGACAAAGGAACATATTTACAACCTTCTTAGATGTGTACTCTAAAGTGACCTTGACCTCTCGGGCATGTTTGAGATCTTTCTCGATTTAGGAAACATGCTTCAAGTTTCTCACGAGTCTCCAATGAAGCTTGAAGATCTTGCATAAGATTAGCCACTATGTTGGTCAAATCGGTCCTTTCCCTACCAACTATAATAAGTTTCTCATACAAAGAAACTTTTAACTTGTCTGGTTGGTTCACTGATGCCTTATACTCTCTTAAAAATTTCAAATTCTTTCCTAAATCTAACACCCTATGAATTAAATTTCTTTTTGTCTTTTAAAGACTCTTTTTAAAGTCGGCGTAGGCGCATTGGAGTCCACTTTCTCCGTCACTCATAATCTCATCATATCCTCGCTTTCTTTGAAATGGTTCGACAAATTATCGAGGCTATAACATTTAGAAATGTCCCCATTGGCATAAGACATACTAGAAGTACGAATTTGACTTGTCATGAATGCACAAAAAATAGGATCATATGATCATTCATGTCGGGAATCCACTGACTCAATGCCATTATTGCTAAAAGTGGCATTATATGCAATTTTTCCTTTGTCCCATCTCTTAAGCCTAGTGGGATACTCATGGGATTTATGTCCTTTACCCTCATACACATAGCATATATACAGTTAAACTTTCTTAGGGTACTCACCTCTTATCTCTCTATTGATTATTCACAAAAATATTCTTGCCCGCATTGACCTTTATGTCTATCTCAAAGCTTTTATTTTCTTTGGAAGAATTTTGTTTGTTACATTTGAGAAATATTTTAAATTTTTTTGCAAATGAGGAAAGATTATTTAGAGCAAAATCAAACTCAGAGTCAGAGTCAAAAACCTTTTCCTTTTTCTATGATTGGTCTTTTAAAGCGATCCCTATATCTTTCTACTTTGGAGTTTTAAGAAAAATATCTATTTCGTAAGTATGAAGGTCTCATACAAGTTCTTCAATCTAAGATTATCTAAAATTCTCCAAGAGTTAATAACCGTGACCTTTGCATTAAAATGGGACACAAGAGATCTCAAAATCATTTTAACTGGCCGCATGTCAGGAATTCTCTCACCCAAGAGAAAACATGAATTCACAATATTAGATAAGCGTGCATAGAATTTATTAAAAGTGCCAGGCTCGTTCATGCATATGGTTTTAAATTGTGTGGTGAGATTTTGAAGATTTGAGGCTTTCAAAACATTGATACCCTCATGTGTGATTAGTAGGATATTCCATGTTTCCTTAGACGTGGACACATCATAATACGATGAAACTCATCGATATACAAGGAAAACCCACAATGGGAAAAACCTCGGATGACTTAGCTAAACTAGTCACTATGATAAGTTTTTAGACACAACATATTGTAGACTTATACAATGATTCGTCACCCTAGTAAACCTTGACGTTATAATGTTTTTGACCTCTATTCCACAGTGCAATGTAGTAGTCCACCCACACAAGATGCCACAATGTGTGAGTCTACAAACACCTCAATATCCATCGATGAGGCTCAATAACCATCTACAGAGTCTAAACACGGAATTGCTGATTCGTCACCATAACACAGAAAACCAAGTATGAAGTCCACTACACGATACCTTTTCTCTATCAAGATGATTAGAGAAATAAACTACGGTGCCCATATAATAATATCTCAAAGCATAACAAAGATTAAACTTGGATCTTTAAACAATTTGGGTGAATCTTGGGTTTGGGAACTTTTGTATATAGATGGGAAAACATTTTTTTTTCTAGTAGTCCTTTAAAAAAATGTTCCTGTCATGCCTATTTATAGAAAAGAAAAATTACAAGGCGGTTGGATTTCATTCGAACGAAAAATATAGTTCGTTCAAATGATCACCTTGTTTTATTCAAATGAAGTTTACACTCGAACGAACGGACAGGAAAACTCGTTTAAACGAGGTTCGAACGAGCTTCTACCAAGTAGACCACTGTTAGATAGAGAAACCCCATTAGATTTTCATTTGAAGTATGTTATAAAGAAGCCAACATTTTATTCAAACAAAAATATCACCCTGTTAGGATGAAACTTACATTTCATTCAAACAAAGGTCAAATATCGTTCAAATAAAGTAAACCAAAAAATATTTTCTCCAAAAAAACATTTAAAAATAGTTCCAAACATTTTGTTTAAAAACACATCACTCAAACTTAAATTTCCAAGTAAAATAATCATATGCATCCATACATGAGAAATCATCAGATATGCGAAGACAAACGTGGCGCTAAACACGACATGAAGTTTAATCTTTAAAGCTTTGCGGCTACGTATTTATCAAACATGTCATAGGCTTACGATCAGTAATACATGAACTAACCCATGACTGAAATCATTTGTCTGGAATAAAGCCAATACATACAAATTAACTCAATTGAAAATTTGTCCTTACACCCATAGTGACAGAGGATATTCTTTCTGATGAACAAGCCACTTTCATGGCATTTAGTTCAACATATGATTCATATTTAAACCATTTGGTAAAGTAATCTATCACAACCAAGATAAAGTCATGCCCATTCAATATTTTAGGGGTGACTTTGCCAATGATGTCGATGTCTCAAGTTAAGGAAGGCCACGAAGAAGCCATGTTATACAATTCTCGGAAAGGTAAATATTAAAGATTTCAAAATTGTTGGAAGTTGAGACATCTCTTAATGTATGTTGCACAGTCTTGGACCATATTAGTCCAAGAGTACCCTCGTCGAATGATTGTTTCAGCAAGATTATGGCAATTTATGTGGGGTCTTCATTCCCCAACATGGAATCGCTTCAGGATCTCTTCACTATCAGCCCCTGCTATGCATTGAAAATGGGTACCATCAAAATTTCTCTTGAAAAGATCCTTGTCATAGATTATATATTGGGCTATGAGTTTGTGGAGGGTCATCCAATATTTCTTGTCAGCCCCTCGAGGGTATTATCCATAATTGAGGAGGCACTAGATATCATAATAACATAATCCAACCTTGTCCGAGTCTTCATTCATAGCGAGCTCAATGTGGTAGCAATGGGTCGACTTGGACTATTTATGAACTTCTAAGGGGAAATAGTTATTCCCTCGGCCATGTCAACCATATAGGCTAAAATTTTGAGTGTATTGAAAAAGATATTTGTGGCCATCCTGTCCTTTCATCGCTTCAGGTTCTCTTACGATAAAGGCATCGCGTGGTATTCTCTAGAGAGAAATAGAATTATAAAAGTGGTCGTCATCGATGGTATGGGGTGTGTGAATGTATAGAGATCAGAGTCGCCCGTGACAACCTGTAAAATCCTTATAAAGATTGAGAAGGTCTAATACAAAATTTATGGGAATAAAAAACATTTCGTAATATTTTTAACATAACGTAATAAAATAAAACTAAACAAGTAATATAATAATAAATAACAAATACAGAATAAGATAAAACCATATATGATACCATGTAACTACAGATACAAAATGAAGCCAAATATGGAATATAAAATGTATCCCAAATATAATGTCCATCTCTAAATTCAAGTACCACATGAAAAATCTCTAAATCAAACTCCCTGTACTGAACATAAAATGAATATAAGAAGAAAATGATCTAAACGAATCAACATATACATCCTAGGAATGATGATTGGAATGGCACTAGAGTAACTCCTCCAATGAATCAACTCAAATTTATGGAAGCAACAATAACCTAAGACACGTGAAAAACAGATTCAACAACAACATAAACAACGGGGTGAAAAAGATTAAGAATTTAATTGAAGTTGGACTACAATAATAATAATAATTATAATAGTATATCTGGCTCTAATATTAAGTATATTTTAAGTTATTTATGTTACCCTACCCAAACAACCTAAATTAAGCACGCGGTTCTACTCCTGAACCTATTTATGGACCAATATGATAAAATTAAGTACGAATTATTATATTATAATATCTTACATTAAAGTAGCTTACTTATTAATCGTAACTTCAATGACTACCTTTACTCATGATTTGTAAAAGGGCGTTTTAAGTAACACAATCTCAAATAATCACAGGACACAAATTCAGGATATACTTCTCTAGTATACAACTTATATTATTTTTGAGTTATAATTTATTAGTTATACATCTCTAGTGTAAATAATAAAACGGTATAACTATCTTAAGTACCTCAATACAAAAAAGTCTCATAAATCATAGTCTTGAACTACCATCGTAAAGTAACCAATTACAAACCACATGATCCAGAATAACGACGTGATTCACAACTCACATAAAATATCATGGGCTATTTTCAAGTCCTCAAATAAAAATACGAAGGCCTACCCCTATTGCCATCAGGGATCACTCGTGCATACTAGCTAAAGTTATGGGGCACCTTAACTCTATGCCTTCATACCATCAGTATAGGGGAAATCAATATGCCTTCACACCATCAGTATAGGGGAAATAAATATGCCTTCACACTATAGGTACGGGCCCCATGCCTAAGTTTGTATGAGAGGATTCACCCGTCGGTCTTATTCTGAAGACGGACATTTTCGATATTTAGGATCAAGGTAAAAATAAGACCTAGGAAGATCCCATCCCATCACCAAGAAATACCCTTCCCAATAAACATCATACACACCCCATTAAATCCCTCATAATACATCGCTCACGAACCCACACCTCAACTCAGTATGATTAAATATAAGTGAAGAAAATAAGTACGACCCTACGCAATCAGGACAAACAAACTAGTACAAACCCCAATCATCTGGGTCACACATACAATCTCTTACAATTATTAGTTAATATAGATGTTAGCTATACTCAGTTATATGTAAAACTAGCCTAAAATCCCAAGGCTCTCTAAATATAGGTATCATCTTGTACCTAACTATTACAAGAAATATCTTAATATAATCACCACCCAAATCAACGATTTATATATACATTCTAAACTATCATAGGATTTCACCAATCATTAAACCTGACAATCTAAGCTCCCAAATTAGGTATAAACTCCAACCTATGGCTTCAAAAAATTGCTTTAACTATAAGTCATTAACCTCATCGATGGGTTATAAACATGACCTATGGTCTTTTTAAGGCTATCATTGAGATTTACTCGACATTAGAAGCTTCAACTTATTATGTAGGCCTCAAACCTAGGCATCAGACTCCAACCCTACCCCTAGGGTTTCTAATTAAAGGGTTACCTAGTGATCATATAAGATTTTTCAACTAACTAATAAATTTATAAACCGAAATCTTTTTGAAAACCCAATATAGTCCTCAAACAAGGAGAATTGGCTAACCCCAATGAATCAGATCAACCCAGACACAAATTGAATTGATATGATGGGTTCAAGAAACCTTTTTCCCCAATTAAATTTTGACGGCCATAACCACTTCTAACCGAAACCTAAAGCCTCTAAATCATGGAATTAGACCTCCTCCTTCAAATTTAACCAACATAAAATTAATATAAACCTATATTTAAAATGTTTTGATGATTAACAACAAGAATTAAGGTGTAAACTTAAATTCAAATAATCAAGCCCTAGATTAATTCAAATTACTATACAAATTCTTTAAAAGGATCACTCAAAAGTTAGGGATTTTACATATTAATATCATTAGTTCACATATCTAACATTTTATTTTCTGAATTCATGGATTCATGAGTCAGTTTAAAGGATTCAACAACCATTTATACTAGTTCATGAACATAAGGTTAAAACTTGATCATGTAATTAGTATAATTATGGAAATTGATTATTATACGATTAAAATTCATATTTCATTGACAAATTTGAGAATAAAATGGACTATTACTATAATAAAATAATCCCAATTAAATTTTTTTGACGATGTAAACTTGCCTTACCTAAAATGGATGAATGCCAAGCCTTCCATCCTCCAAATTCCCCTATTCTTATGTGCATTTTCTTTCTAATCCTTAGGGATTAACTCCATTGCTTCCAATATAATTTAGGTTATGTCTAATAACCTCTTGACTTATCTTCTCACGACATTAATCCTAGGCCCCATATGGGCCTCAACCCAATGAGCCCAAATACTATTTCAAATGCCCCCCAAAACTCTACCCAAGCCATATACTAACCCTATAGTTTTAAAATCCACCATTTTAAGTAAAAAATGGACATTCCAAATGTCCAAACGATACAAAGCAAGTGTGATGAAATCTATTAAATTAATTATCGCATTAATTAAGTTATAATTCGGTACGAGTTAAATCAATAAAATCTAATTATTAATTAAATTTGTGCGACTCGTTATTATAAGAAACTACTTCACAATCTGTGGAAATTCGGTACCGAGAGGATAATCCAAACAAGGAAACCCTCGATGCCTAGTCCTTGACTATTCCACGGTCACCCATAATACTAAGTCAGTTACAATATTTAATTAATGAATTACCACCTATTATACTGTTAATTCACGAAACATAATTACACTCACATAAGAGCCACTTACCAACATTTAAAAAATATAATAAGGATATACCACATGCCACATGCCACATGCCACATGCTAATATAATCAATTTAACAATTAATTAATTACTACGAAAATATGGGGTGTTTACATTTTCCCCTTAAATAAGGAATTTTGTCCTCAAAATTCGCATGTTTATACTCTTACTCTAAAGTTTAAGAATATCTCGACCGTAGCATCCTAACACATTACACAATATCTACTCGTTTGTCAAACTATTACACCGTAAGTTTTTTTTTAGAAACTCGAGATTTTATTAGAAATGAAAATGGGGAATAGCCCCCCACTAGTGGCATACATAAAAATAGAGCAATGTGAGCACCTAAAAATGAAAAAGTCTCTAAAATATCAAAAAAAAATCTCAATTTCCTACCAGTAAATGGATAATTCCGAAAAGCCATATTAATTTCCCCACAAATGAGAATGTGAATAGAATCTTGCTTCATTTTGAACCCCTCATACATACTTCTATTTCTCGCACACCATAAATGCCAACAAATATAAGCAGGAATAATCCGAAACAGAATACTTTTAATTTTGTCGCCTTTAGAATTGATCCACAAAGTCATCAAATTCCCGCTAAAATTTGAGGTTATAACTTTCAACCCGAGAATATAAGAGAATCGATGCCAAATAGATTGAGCAATAGGGCTACCCCAGAAGAGATGATCTCTGTCCTCCACACTAGCCACCTTACAATATTTACATTTCGAGGCAATAGGTATATGAATTCTTTTAATGTTCTCGTCTATGGAAATTCCTTTATGAAGGAGGCGTCACATGAAAACATAATTTTTTTGAGAAATCCTCTTATCCCATATTATAGAAAAGGATCGTTGGATACAACCTTTCTCTCTCACCAAATGCCAAGATGATTTGACTGTGAAGCATCCATTTTTTTTCAAAATCCATTTTTCGAAGTTAAAATCAAAATTTTCTGAAAATTCTTCCCATACACTTTGCATTTTCTTCCATACATGTGATGCCACCGATATAGTACCTCTAAAATTTTGGGCTTCTAATTTTTTATACTTAGTATGCATGAAACGAGACCATAAAGACTTTGAATTGAAAATTTTCCACCACAAGTTATGAGCATACGCAGAAGATAATTCTTTCATGGATCTAAGATTTAGCCCACCTTCCTCCTTTGTTGTGCCTATATCCTTCCATTTCACCCATTAAAATTTTGATTTATCTTCTTGTTTACCCCATATAAATCGAGCCAACAAATTATTGATATGGTTGAGAACATATACTGGAGGTTAGATTGCCGCTAGAAGGTGAAGATGCATGGATTCTGCCACTGATTTGACAAGAGTTACTCGCCCCGCTTGAGAGATACTTTGGTGATTCCAATAATTAAGTTTTCCAACGAGCTTGTCAATGTAAGAAGATAAATAGGATTTTTTTTCTACCCGCGAATAAAGGAATTCCCAAATAGATGATCGGAAGATTTTTTCATTTGAAACTGGTGACAGCTTCAATTATTCTCTTTGTTCCAATCGACTCATTTCCCGGGAGATAAAAGAATGATTTATTGCAGTTTACCACTTGTCCCGAATCTTCTTCATAGGCTTTCAAAAAGTTCACGAGATGCTTTTGAGATCGTCTGTCACTATTGGCAAAAATGAGTGTGTCATCTGCAAAAGAAAGTCAAGATATAATGGGACATCCCCTTGTTAGAGCGAAATGAGTCATTTTACCATTTTCCATCATTTTTTAAATTCCCCGGTTCAGCACTTTCGAAGCTATACAAATAAGGCCGGTGATAGCGGGTCTCCTTGTCTCACTCCATTTTTTGATTTGAAGAAACCACAGGCCTTCCCATTAACAACAATTGAATACCAACAATTTGAAATCAATCTCCAAATTAAATCTATCGCAAAATCTGAGAAGCCAAATTTTCTAAGAGTTTTGATGATAAACAACCACGACATCCTATCATACGCTTTAGATATATCAAGTTTAATAATAAGATTGGAGCCCCTCACTTTCTTTTTAAAAGAAGACATCATCTCTTGATCTAACTGGACATTTTCAAATAATGATCCACCCTTGATAAATCCAGTTTGAGCTGGAGAAATTATTTTCGGTAAAACCTGTCGTATCCTTTTCGTAAAAATTTTAGAAATTATTTTAGATGAAAAGTCACAAAGACTAATAGGACGGAGTTCTTCACAACATTTGGGAGTATCATTTTTTGGAATTAAAACTATATTAGTTGATGTGTTCATTCATCGTAAATTGCATTAAAATACATTCCACCAAACTAATCCAACCATTGAAATATCAATTTGTCCATTAGGAACTCCCTTCATCATGTTCTCACAAAAGACATCATGCACATGTTGACAGTGATCGAGAAAGTCAAATGACATCGCCCTCACACTATCCGATATCCTGAAAAAGATCTATGCATCGCAATGCCAACTTTTATAACTATATCCGTGAGGAGATCTTTGAAAGCACAAAATCTACTCTTGGGACCCCAGACTCCGTACTTCTTGACTCGAAATCTTGTTTGCATGCTCCGTTAATCTTTATGACCTCTACTGTGAACACCACCTCCTCTTAGGTGTCCCGAACACATTGCCACGCATAACTTTCTCACTCATCAGTTTAACTCAAATGACCCAAATGACCCCATGTTTCCCCTTTGGGATCTCTGTACCCTACAAAAAGTCAAAAGGTACCTACTACCTCACTTCCACCCTGGAATCACCAACCATTACAACTCTTCGAATATTTTTGGTGCTCTACCTTCATTACTAGTTAGGAGAACCCCAGACATACATTATTCTATTAATCACTCCCCTTTGATCACTAACATCGACTCCTTAATTCACGATATATTTTGGCACCCTTGGAGTGTACAACATATCACAAATCACACACTTGGGTCGAACTACCTCTCATATCTTGGGACCCTATGACCCAGAAAATTTCCCACAAAACTTATACCTTGTATATATATAGATGTAGTATGGGAACTGTAACACCCCGTCTAATTAAATACCGGGTAGATACTCCTTTACGAAATTAATACATAATATTAAGTTGGTTCAGTCGTAGCATCACTGTCGAAAACAGTTAATTTATTACAAGCCACCTAATATTTAAAAGAGAGATGCCAAATTTTATTAATTAAAGTAACAATAACCAAGTAACTAAATCATCAACCATCAATCGCATAAACAATCTCATGTAAATAACTAACGAAATGAAATAAACTGAAACCGGAGTAAACACTCCAATAATAATACCAGAGTAAAATAAAATCCCTATACAAGAGTCTGAATAAATAAACTAACATCTGAAATAAAACTAAAAGTCTGAGAGTGCTATCTCTAAA
Source organism: Sambucus nigra (assembly GCA_949130495.1). Lineage (NCBI taxonomy): Eukaryota > Viridiplantae > Streptophyta > Magnoliopsida > Dipsacales > Adoxaceae > Sambucus > Sambucus nigra. The sequence goes on along the minus strand of OX422218.1, from coordinate 386,381,662 downwards.
TGGAAATGGGCAACATGCCCTAGCAATGAGTAACCCTGAGTATAATCAAGTAAAAAATGTGAAGGCATCTAATACCGAGATCCTGTAACTTCCACATCAGCTATATCACGTTAATGAAATGGAACTTCTATGCTTAGCGTCCTTGTGGCTGGGCACCTAAAAATGTTTTTACAAAACAAAATAGATTTGGAAGAAAACGGGTCAGAGCCCGAGGTGAAAACAGTTTAAAAGTTCAACAAGTGTTTAAATTATAATTAAACAATACATATTATAAACATGTTATTTGCGTACTCTCACATGAGTTTCTCACCTCTCAACTAATGTGCACCCCTAACGTATCCCCTTAACCCATCCTAGTTATGCCGCTCACTAAACAGTCTGTACCACTCCTGCTTTCGCATTCTATCATAGGGTATCTACTCGTAACACCCAAACAAGTTATATTCATAACCCATTCTCAAATTCATTAAATTACTTATCTCAAGTGTTAATTTCATTCTCACATTCTTAGTCTATTACAATATATTAGTTAATCACATCTACTAAGCAAGAGTTAACCAGTCACAAGTATATAAATAAATCACTCTCAATACATATATACATATAACGTACCCTTAGGCTAAGCTGCGGTGCACGCATACTCTACTATCAAATCCATGTACATAACGTACGTAAGGATCACGTGTTCCGAATCACTCGGGAATAATCTCAATACAAATCACACATATTGGAGGCGAACATAGTTCACTTACCCATGGGTCACGCACATACCTACGCTCCCAAGGTCATCTGACTTATCAACTCACAAATAAGTCATTCACAGTCCTATGTCCTTAAGGTACCAATCGAAATCCCTCCGAAGGCACACAAGATAAGATGGTCCTTTTCCCGAAAAACGACCTCCCCTGATAGCAAGTATGGTAGGTATGTCATACACATACGAAATCCTTACATTAGGAATTCGCACAACCTAAGTAAACATATTTCAATATAGTTATTCTCACATTCCATATAGTAAGTCTCATACATAGCAAGTTTATCCCGAACATCATACGTAATATATATTTAACTTGATAACTCTCTCGTCATATCAATTTGAGTTCCCAGACCTATCCCAAATGATTACTAGGTCTCCTATTTGTTCCTAAGGTTATCTCAGCAAATATAAAATCCCTCTGCTAGTGTTCATACCCTTACATTATCTTTCATTCCACTTTCAGTCCCAAATCGAAAGATTTCAAACCGTCCACACTCGGTAATCGCTCATAATTATAACGTTCAATCCCATAAGTTATAATATTTTCTGGGCAATAACTAAGTCCCACCATATTATATTAATCACCCTAAGAATTCAATACCGGATTTGGAATATTCATTAAACCTTAAAGGAAAACAATTACCAAAAATCAGAACGGGTAGATCGATCGAAGAAAAGGGGTCGATCGATTGACATTCTTGAGTCGATCGATTGATGAAGCTGGTATTTGCCCAGATTTTCCTTAAATAGTTACGGGTTTCCACTTTTTACACCTCTAATTCTTCATTTCAACGTTCAAAATGCTCAACCAAGTATACTAATCATCATACCAACATGTTTACATAATTTCTAACATTTTTAGAGTTATTAAATTATCCTCAATCAACAGTTTCTTGGATCAAAAGTCATAATTATTCCTCTAAACCTAGTTCTTCCAAATTTCTTCAAGAACATCATAAATTCTAATTAAATTTCCTAATTTCCTACACGTGATGCATGATTTCGTATCTAATATATGGCCAGAAGTTTTAACTACATGCAATCCTACCCGGATTAAATGTTTAATTCTTCCATTTGACAATTTATTTCAATGTTCATGATAAATCTTCAAATCTACACTATTATGTAAAATATATGCTTTGAATCGTTGCAAGATAAATCACTTTCCTGGAAAAATAAAGATTCCGATCCATTGATGACGCTATAGGTTGGTTCTCCTACTCTTTCCGATCACAAATCCGCGACGGTGGTGGTGTGTGGTGGTTATGGTCATGGAAACCCTTGGAACTTCTCCTCTCTTCCTCTCTAACTGCAATGATGCTTTTTGGTTGTGAAAATCCTAAGGGACTCAAGTGTTGGCTGATAATTAAAACCTAAATTTCGTAGGTCCCTATTCACCAAAAATAGGAATGACTAAATACCCTCTCGGGTTGTCGGTTAGGCCTAAAAATACCCTGGGACCCAAACTAAACCCACGACCAGTGTTTTGTGACTATCTTGAACCTTTCGGACATGTTGACGCACTCAAAATGATCACACGGAATACATAAAAATAAAATACTTTTAAATTCATTAAATTTGGTCCTGACATGACTGACACGTGCGTCCCAACTTAATTACCAAAACTGTTGTATTTTTAACTCATGAAAATTTTAATCAATTCAATAATCACATATTACTATAATCAATCAGTAATATTCAACATTATCATCACATTTAAATACTCACTCTTGTCTCGCTAGTTATTTAAATCCGAATTAATTTCCAATTAATTATCCCAAATTAATTTAATTAATCCCACAATTAAAAGCAATTTCATTTAATTAATCTCATAATTAAAAGCCATAAAATTACGGGGTATTACATACTTCCCCCCTAATAATGGCATTTCGTCCCGAAATTCAGAAAAGTAGGCATACCTGGAAAAAATTTAGGTATCCTCCAGTACCCAAAACAAAATACAAAGAAAGGCTTAATCACTATAACCCTCACTTCACAGCAAGCTTGTTGAACACTCTTGACACTTTATCAGTTATAGGGTTATACTTTAATAAATGCACCTCACGTTGTGCTTTTACTAAACAACATTCGAATAAGAATTGCCTATACATCATTGGACGAATTATCTCACTATTATTGTGAGTTCGCACCTCAATTCGTATTAACTCCCGCATTTATTTAAACACAAAACTCCTCTCCTGGGAGCAACCATAAAACATCAGACTACTCTTGTCCATTATTTGAATCTCTGTTCCCAGCGTTGTGACTTTTACACAAGGGAAATCCACTTCAGACGGTTGGTGGTTAACCCATTATAGTTATCGGACTCCAACTTCTAAGTGATCGAAAACTCGGATAATTCGCTCACCTCTAAGCATCCATAGGGAGGATAGTAAGGTTTATCCACACAAACCTCAATAAGCACCTTGTCCACTATAAATAGGCACGGGTGCTTTCTCACAAATTTCCTATTTGGTAATATCCTCTCCCCATTACCATATTATACTTCTCTTACTAGAAATGAAATGATCGCAATGAATCCAAAATTACTTTCATACAGTTCCACCAGTCGTCAATCACCTTGCGCCTATTCCTTGGGCTTTAGGTGATACAACTTTCTCAAAATGAAACTTTTCCCACTACGTCCTTATGCCCCATATTGAAGGTGGGTTTAGGGTATCTCATCCTAGTTCGGATTAATACTGGTTAAGGCCACATACCGGTGCAGTCACTATCTAATAGTGTAATTCACCCAAGGGTATAATAATTTCTTTCCTTCTTGACAACCCGTTCCACACATTTGAAGGAACTCGTTACTTATTATGATTTCAACCCATCAAAGAAATTTACCAACTTGGCTCTTCAGCTACTGAAATCATCGGCTCGACACCAAGTTTCTGGTTATTACCCTTACTCCAACCGATCTACTACTTACTATACCCCTTTCAATACCGATTTTCACGTCTAACTCCTTCCATTAAGTGGTACTTAATAACCCTCTACTTTCCTCGACGTATACCAAAATTTTTGACCCGTGCACTTTTCACCATGTTGTGCATATCTAGACTCTATATACCTTATTGACATCCTCAATCTATTTATGCGTAGGCCACCCTCAATATTCGATTGGGTGGAACTCCGCTCCAAATTGTCCATAATAATTAAATATTTGTTTTCTCAAGGGATACCCCCTTTTTAAATGGCTTCACACTACCCTTCAACCAATTTCGGATGTGCTACTCTGATCGCACATGAGTATACTGATTATCGTCCTTCTCTTACGACGCTTAATCCATTCTACCTCTACTATTTTGTAATACCAGTCTCACAAGTATAAATCTCACTCATTTCTATGTCTCTTTTTTCAACGATTATCTCCTCAGCAAACTAGTGTGTCTACACCCCTTGTAACCGATGCATACGGGTTTAAACATCACATACGCTTTATAAGTACTCCAAACTCTTTATTGTCCCTGTAATTGCAACGTGGGCCATACCACTTGGGCGTTCTCAATCACCCCCGAATTTGAAATTTTAAATCTTTCTAAACATCATTTCATCCTTCAACCCGCTAATAAATAAAACAAAATTATCAGCACTTCCTCACTAACAACTGGCTCCATTGACCTTATATCGTAATTTACCCCTTTAACTTCCAATTATTACTACATACTTCCCTAACGATCGAGGTACCCACATCATGGACGAATGGCCAAACATCTCCTTACTACTAACCTTAAGCTAAGTTTCATACATGGGATGTCTCGCAAAGCAAAATCTAAACAAGGAACCCCCCGATACACTACTTCCTAGCATTTTCGGTCATCGGAATCCGTTAGGCCCTCAGTCCATAACATGTACCCCTATATTCCCGTCTCTTGACAATAAAGTTACATCTCCTTCCACAATTACACTTAAATAAGGAACTCCTTCCGAAAGACACTATCTCATAACATTGATGGTAATCACATTCCATAAACATCATGCAAATATAATCGGGGTTCTCAAAATCCCGTCCCCAAACATACAACTATGAGTATTAACTTCCACGTCTCTAAAGGTTGATATAACAATGCACTCTTCTTATTACCACATCATGAACGTTAATTATAATAAGCAACTAAATCTTTCCGCTGAACAGTAAACAAAATACACTCCGATTTATATCAATAAAGTCCCTACACATACCGGGAACAAATATCCGAGACCATTATACTTCTCGAAGTCTCAATAATACATATATACATATATACAAATATATAAACGCGAGCCCGACCCTCTCGCAGATGGGGCCTCGCCGTATCAAAATATTCTACACCAAGGTAGTAACCTCGATAGACTTGCAATATCCGCACACTATCGGTTTAAGCATATTATAAAACCATAATTAGGATAACATCATACTCGTATAACACATGACTAAAATGAGAAATTTCAATAAGGTATATACCACTATCGATACACCCATTCATCCTCCACGGATAACACTAAAGGTAACCCCACTATACCAGAGAAAATATTCATATAAAAAATAATATTGCCTATATACGCACTAAACTTGACTCTCATGAGAATATAGAAATAAAAATATAGTAACTCGTTCCTGACACATACAATACGCAACATCATCTGAGGATATAACTCATACTTTTATCTTGTCAATCGCCCTGGCTGCTCAAATGGTTCCTGGACTTAACATACCTGTCCGTACAAAATCGAAAATTTCAATAACTATTGCCCTTGCTAGGCACCATACCCTTATCCCTATACTTTCTTCATGAAAAAAATTTAACGCATGGGTTTCACTCTCCACAAAATAACTCTACACATACTCCACCTATCTCCTGTCGTAATGACCATGTTAGAGTTGTCCTTCTCTCGGGCGTTGGTAGTCTCGACTCAGATGGCTACCTCTATTGTTCCCTTAGCTTTGATGGCCCTAAGGAACACGCTACTGGCATCGACAACTCTTACTGAAATTACCATTGCTCGGTAATAATTCAGCTATCCGAATCATTTAAACGGGTCCCCTGATGGGTCTCCCCCTTGTGGTGCTTCACCAACACCGTTTCCCACAGTCTTACTCTCTGACTAAAGTCTTTGATTCTTGTAGCTCCCCACAAAAGGAAGCATTTACCTTTATATTAATCGATCACGGCGTTGTTACCATCTTCATTGACCATCCAAGCAGAATTCCCCAGAAGTGCTAAAAATTCTTCTTGTAAGTTAATTTCCCCCCTCTATGTCCTCTTCTCCATTGCACCTACTTCATCCGATGTAAGGTTCCCTCATTAAATAAATTTCTTTTCACAAAGTAATCTCTGTCCGACCCTCTTGTGTGAGTTCAGAACAACATTCGCATCTTATCCTGAACATCTAATGAAGGAACTTTTGGTCAAACCATATCTATGCACCTTCTCTTGACAAAACATTCCACTTCTAAGTGTGGTGATTTCCTCTCACCATTGTAACTCTGCTCTCACGAGCCAAGAAAATTTTTACCCCAAATTTGCATTCCCGATTAGCCATACTCTGACATATGCCCAAACCTTTGGATATTTATCTTCGTTGGCTAACACACGCCATTTTTGCATTTTTAGTATTTCCACTGTTGGTCCTCCTCAACGTTTCGTCTGACTCTCTCCTAATTCAACCTTACTGGGTGAGTCAAATTTGACTCCACTTTTTACTATAGTGGTTCTTGGAAGTCATATTGTGTCCAAGCCGCCTTTACTGTCCTGGCCTTCCGTGCCATAATAGGGGTGACCTTAACTACGGTCATCATTCTTGAATATACCTTATAACCTCAACTGAGCTTTGCCTCCTGCTGTCCGCCCAACTCGCACGACATACTGCATCAATTTCCCCACGAACATACCCGAATGCAAATAATATTCCCTATCATATACATTATAGCACGAGAACAAAATCTCACCAAAGAAATCAACAGTATTAAACATAGGGCTCTACATAAAATAAAGCTACGCTAGAAGCATAATAAGCCGCACAGATCCTTAGGACACTAGAACCTAATGTTCTGATACCACCTGTAACACCCCGACTAATTAAATACCTGTAAGGACATTTTTCTCATGTTCGAAATGTTTCATTTATTTATGTCGTACGCCGCTACATTTGGCACGTCACCTCACGATCTCACATGACGACCTCTATCCGAATTCTGGGAATCAAGCATGCATTATCTCCACTAATATGTCCCTCATCTGCATCAACGACTTCACGTTCCTTGATTGTAGGCTCGTAATGCAAGTGGAACGCAAGAGAAGTCAAATCAGTGAAACAAGGCATGATAGGGATGTTCAAGGGCAAATTGGTAATTTTACAGCCACTGTCCGGAGGACCGGTCAACTGGAAAGTTGAAGATCTTGCCACAACAAAGATACTGGAAGAAACGGCACCTCAATCCGAGCTACGGTGAACAAGTTATGGCCCGTTGAAAATGGAGATATGTTCATTGAAAAGTCTGGAAATTTTTCTAAGTGTTTAAAGCCTTTTTCCAGCACACTTTCCCGAACCCAGACCCAAACCGGTTCGGAGGGGCGAACCGGTTCGCAGGGGTACCCGAACCGGTTTGGGGTACCTGTACGCTGGATAGAATTTCAGCAGTTTAAAATCGTGGGTCTCTTCATGTATTTCCCTATAAATACCAACTTCGGGAGAGTTGTTTTGCAAGATTTTAGGAGACGAATTTGAGAGTCCAAATACACCTAGTCTTCATATTTTTGAGTCCCAAGACTCATGTTTTGATTCACACATCCTTGCCAAATATTTGTGAATCCTTTTGCAACCCAAGAACACAACTTTGGTTTGTTCAACCCTTGTGGAGGAGACCGTTCTTCTTCTTCATTATAGCCCTACTGGAAAGGGATAATTCCAGCCGCGACTACAGAATCCGATACCCGAGGGTAATTCTTAGTCAACTTGTATTTTCATTGTAATCCAATTGTAAGCCGTTTTCTTACAAATTATAGTGAAAATAAATGGTTTTGCCCCTGAGGGGGATTTTTCCTTAATTGCATGTGTTTGAATGTTCTTGCGTAGATTATCAATTTATTCAATCACATACTGCTGCATGTTTAGGGTTTGTTTGTGTTAAAAGGGTTTTATATATAATTTGATCATTTGAACGCGAGCACATATGTTCTTCAATTTGTTTTATCATGCATGCTATATTTTATTTGATAAATCATCTAGATGCATGTCTTAGGGTTTAACTAAAATTTGGGATTAATTAAAATTGGTTTTTATTTGAGAAGTCACAATATTTCCGCTGTAGCTGCACTCTTCAAATTGGTATCAGAGCGGGTTACGCTAATTTATCGCGTGATCCTGATTTTTCGAGGATTTATTTTTTTTGATACAATTTGACTTCTCACGTCGTCAAATCGGTATCAGAGCCTGTTGCACTAAGTTATTGTGTTTTGATCCTGATTTTGCACAAAAATGGCTTTTGATGGTTTTGATGATCTTCGATGTCAAATTTTTGAAAAAATTAATTGGAAAATTCACACGAACTCTTGTTTTAAATCTTCTGTTGAAAACGAATCTGAGAGGTGTCCTTGTTGTGAGGGTGTTGGTCACACGTTACATGAGTGTACCACAAATTTAAAGAAGAAATTGAATAAACCGATTTCTCATGTTTCTACCCTTAGTGATTGTGATTCGAAAGAAGAAGTGTTTTATGATTCTAGGCGAGAGTTTCCCATCCATATTATTAGTGATGATAGTGAAGGTGATGGGAGTGTGGATGAAAGTGAGGAGGAAAGTGTAGATGAGCATGACTTGCAAACTGCTTTCAATGAACTTTATGCTAAAACTTTGAAAACAAAGAAAGAAAATTTGAAATTGAAAGCTCAGTTGAAAGAGTGTGCCATAAAAAATAATGATTTTTTAGTTGAAGAACTTAGGGCTCATGTGAAAATTTTGAAAGAGAAGCTTGAGTACGTCGAGGGTGAGAGAGATAGTCTTAGAGGGTTGATGGAGACTATGAAAAAGGAGCTTTTAGAGTTTGAGGATTCTAAACGAGTACTTGAATCTAGGATAGGTGAACTTGAGGTGAAATTGAAAGATTCAAGTAAAGTGAAATTTGATTTGGAGTCTAGGTCTGAAAAACTTGATAAGATTTTAGGCACAGTCGAGATCAAAATGGATAGGGGTGGGATTGGTCTTGAAAAATATGTTTCACCCATTCCCACACGTGTGAGAGAGCCTCCTAGGTTTGTTAAGAAAGAGACACCTAAAGTTGTTAGGAAAGCACCCCTTAAGAACATTGTGAGAGAACCTTCTAGGATCATTAGGAGAGACCCACCTAGGCAAATTCGGAAAGAGCAACCGATAAATTTGAGGAGAGGGCCACCTTTAGGTAACACACACCGCCCGATTTACACTTGCACACATTGCGGTAGGCAAGGTCATCTTAGGCGATTTTGTTACAAGCTTTTAAATGGACCTAGGAAGGTTAATGAAAGAATAAATTCTATTCCCAAAACCCCCACACTTTGTTACACATCAATTTGGGTTAGAAAATCGGATTTAGAGGCTTATGGTTTATTTGTCCACGATTCCCGTTTGCTTGCACATGATTCACCCCATGTGAAATCTTTTGGTTGATTGTGGTTGCATGTTTGTCATACACTAGTTGTGGTTTCATGATATATTTTTACTAGTGCGATGACTTGTACTTTTTGTATAAATTCTTGTTTTTGAATTTTTTTTGAAAAATACAAAAAGATTTTATTTTGATAAAATTTTGAGAAAATCCAAAAAGATTTTTGTATTGCACCGTTTATGGATGAACACTTTGGATGACCAAGTCACAACATCATTCCATTTTTTTCATGTGACTATTTGATAGTGTTTTGAGATAATAGGTCAATTCATCCTTGTGCTTTATAATGTTTGGAGTCATTAAGATGTAATTAAGTGTTACTTCCTACATGTTTAACTCATGTTTCCTTTATTGCACACATGCACGGATTTGTTTGATTATTGTGCTTGTCTTATCACATGTTGGTTGGGTGTTTTCACTTCAATCCTGTCCTTAAAACGAACCAAGCGCGATAATTTTTTATAAGGAAATTGTGCATATAAAAACCGTTTTGTGAGATTGTGTGCTTTGTTAAAGAACGGGGAGGGGCTGCGAAAGGTAATTTTCTATCCTTTGCACAAAAGCCACCGTTAAAAAGGATCTAAAAAATGGAGGAATTTTAATATCCGAGGTCCAAAGAGGTTAAAAGAGCCCGAAAAAAATTTAAAGGCAATAAAAAGATATTCATGCCAAAATATGGGCCATTTAGGTTTTTGCACCAATTCTCCAAAGTTTGAGAATTCAGATTACCTCTAAAAGATAATATATTCAAGGGAGTTTGGTTGGAGAATTTAAAACGGGTTTGCACATCCTTGAAATGCTTAAAAATGCGCTACATAGTTTTGGACGTTATTGGTGTGAAAATCATTTGACTTTGATTTGTTGATTTGCATAAGACGATGTCATCTAAATTCAACAAACTTTTACACCTAAGGATACCTTTGATGTTCATTCGTTAGGAGTACACGTATGCATCGTGCACATATGATTGATTGAGTTGATTTACCTATCGAATGTGTTCACACCCATTCATTCCGGTTCCATGACTTGGTTGTTTGAGTCTAAATCCATGGTGTGATTTTTGTATCATATTTGTTCATATTGGTATCCTATCTTTGTATGAAAAATTTGAAAAATCAAAAATAGTTTGTATTTTTTTGTATACCGTGGCACCCCGCACTTGCTTATTTGATTTATTTCTCTAATTTGTCTATTTGGGGACATCATAAAAAGGGGGAGAAAGAATTATCATATTATGGGGGATTTTGAATTTTGGGCAAGTTTTTGAGATGTTGCTTATGTTTTTATCATATATTGATATCCATGTTATCTCATTTCATACTCGATATGTCACGTGGTATTTTCTTTGTCTCATGTGTGTAGGTATGAAGATTGCAGATCTATATGTTGCACACCCTGATGAGAAAAGTTTTGAGATTCCTAAAGAATTGAAGAACAAACGATGAAGACTATTCATTTGTACCTTTTCCAGTTTTGGGTTCATGGGAGGGTAGATTTGTATAGGCAATTTCATATTTGATAATTCGGATTTTTTATGTATGTACCGGCATAGACATAGGGGGAGATTTGTAAGGACATTTTTCTCATGTCCGAAATGTTTCATTTATTTATGTCGTACGCCGCTACATTTGGCACGTCACCTCACGATCTCACATGACGGCCTCTATCCGAATTCCGGGAATCAAGCATGCATTATCTCCACTAATATGTTCCTCATCTGCATCAACGACTTCACGTTCCTTGATTGTAGGCTCGTAATGCAAGTGGAACGCAAGAGAAGTCAAATCAGTGAAACAAGGCATGATAGGGATGTTCAAGGGCAAATTGGTAATTTTACAGCCACCGTCCGGAGGACCGATCAACTAGAAAGTTGAAGAGGTTTTCGCAACAAAGATACCAGAAGAAACGACACCTCAATCCGAGCTACGGTGAACAAGTTATGGCCCGTTGAAAATGGAGATATGTTCATTGAAAAGTCTGGAAATTTTTCTAAGTGTTTAAAGCCTTTTTCCAGCACACTTTCCCGAACCCAGACCCAAACCGGTTCGGAGGGGCGAACCGGTTCGCAGGGGTACCCGAACCGATTCGGGGTACCTGTACGCTGGATAGGATTTCAGCAGTTTAAAATCGTGGGTCTCTTCATGTATTTCCCTATAAATACCAACTTCGAGAGAGTTGTTTTGCAAGACTTTAGGAGACGAATTTGAGAGTCCAAATACACCTAGTCTTCATATTTTTGAGTCCCAAGACTCATGTTTTGATTCACAAATCCTTGCCAAATATTTGTGAATCCTTTTGCAACCCAAGAACACAACTTTGGTTTGTTCAACCCTTGTGGAGGAGACCGTTCTTCTTCTTCATTACAGCCCTACTGGAAAGGGATAATTCAAGCCGCGACTACAAAATCCGATACCCGAGGGTAATTCTTAGTCAACTTGTATTTTCATTGTAATCCAATTGTAAGCCGCTTTCTTACAAATTATAGTGAAAATAAATGGTTTTGCCCCTGAGGGGGAATTTTCCTTAATTGCATGTGTTTGAATGTTCTTGCGTAGATTATCAATTTATACAATCACATACTGCTGCATGTTTAGGGTTTGTTTGTGTTAAAAGTGGTTTATATATAATTTGATCATTTGAACGTGAGCACACACGTTCTTCAATTTGTTTTATCATGCATGCTATATTTTATTTGATAAATCATCTAGATGCATGTCTTAGGGTTTAACTAAAATTTGGGATTAATTAAAATTGGTTTTTATTTGAGAAGTCGCAATATTTCCGCTGTAGCTGCACTCTCAATACCGGTTAGCTACTCCTTTATGAAATTAATACAGAATATTAAGTTGGTTCAGTCGTAGCATCACTGTCGAAAACATTTAATTTATTACTAGCCACCTAATATTTAAAAAGAGAGATGCCAAATTTGATTAATTAAAGTAACAATAACCAAGTAACTAAATCACCAACCATCAATCGCATAACCAATCTCATGTAAATAACTAACGAAATGAAATAAGCTGAAACCAGAGTAAACACTCCAATAATAATACCAGAGTAAAATAAAATCCCGATACAAGAGTCTGAATAAATAAACAAATATCTGAAATAAAACTAAAAGTCTGAGAGTGCTATCTCTAAATGGAAATGGGCGACATGCCCTAACATATGAGTAACCCGGATTATAATCAAGTTAAATATGTGAAGGTGTCTAATACCGAGATCCTGTAACTTCCACAGCAGCTACTACACGTCAATGAAATGGAACTCATATCCTTGGCATCCCTGTGGCTGGACACCTAAAAATGTTTTTACAAAACAAAATAGATTTGGAAGAAAATGGGTCAGAGCCCGAGGTGAAAATAGTTTAAAAGTTCAGCAAGTGTTTAAATTACAATTAAACAACACATATTATAAACATGTTAGTTGCGTACTCTCACATGAGTTTCTCACCTCTCAACTAATGTTCACGCCTAACGTATTCCCTTAACCCATCCTAGTTATGCTACTCACTAAATAGTCTCTACCACTCCTTCTTTCGCATTCTATCATAAGGTATCTACTCTTAACAGCCAAACAAGTTATATTCATAACCCATACTCACATTCCTTAAATTACTTATCTCGAGTGTTAATTTCATTCTCACATTCTTAGTCCATTATAATATCTTAGTTAATCACATCTACTAAGCAACAGTGAACGAGTCACAAGTATATATATAAATCACTCTTAGTACATATATACATATAAGGCACCCCTAGGCTAAGCTGTGGTGCACGCATACTCTGCTATCAAATCCATGTACATCATGTACGTAAGGATCACGTGTTCCGAATCACTCAGGAGCCGTCTCAATACAAATCACACATATTAGAGTCGAACATAGTTCACATACCCATGGGTCACGCACATACCTGCGCTCCCAAGGTCAGCTGACTTATCAACTTAGAAATAAGTCATTCACAGTGTTATGTCCTTAAGGTACCAATCTAAATTCCCCCGAAGGCACACAAGATAAGATGGTCCTTTTTCCGAAAATCGACCTCCCGTGATAGTAAGTATGGTAGGTATATCATACACATAAGAAATCCATACATTAGACATTCACACAACCTAAGTAAACATGTTTCAATATAGTTATTCACACATTCCATATATTAAGTCTCGTACATAGCAAGTTTATCCCGAACATCATACGTAATATATATTTAACTTGATAACTCTGTCGTCGTATCAATTTGAGTTCCTAAACCTATCCCAAATGATTACTAGGTCTCCCATTTGTTCCTAAGGTTATCTCAGAAAATATAAAATCCCTCTGCTAGTGTTCATACCCTTAAATTATCTTTCATTCCACTTTCAGTCCCAAATCGAAAGATTTCAAACCATCCTCACTCGGTAACCGCTCGTAATAATAACGTTCAATCCGATAAGTTATAATATTTTCCAGGCAATAACTAAGACCCTACTGACCTTAACTAAGTCCCACCATATTATATTAATCACCCTAAGAATTCAATACCGGCTTTGGAATATTCATTAAACCTTAAAGGAAAACAATTACGGGTTTCCTCTTTTTACACCTCTAATTAATCATTTCAACGTCCAAAACTCTCAACCAAGTATACTAATCATCAAACCAACATGTTTACATAATTTCTAACATTTTTTGAGTCATTAAATTATCCTCAATCAACAGTTTCTTGGATCAAAAGTCACAATTATTCCTCTAAACCTAGTTCTTCCAAATTTCTTCAAGAACATCATAAATTCTGATTAAATTTCGTAATTCCCTACACATGAAGCATGATTTTGTATCTAATATATGGCCAGAAGTTTTAACTACATGCAATCCTACCCGGATTAAATGTTTAATTCTCCCATTTCACAATTTATTTCATTGTTGATGATAAATCTTCAAATCTACACTATCATGTAAAATATATGCTTTAAATCTTTGCAAGATAAATCACTTGCCTGGAAAAATAAAGATTCTGATTCGTTGATGATGCTATAGGTTGGTTCTCCCTCTCTTTCCGATCATAAATCCGGAGACGGTGGTGGTGTGTGGTAATTATGGCCATGGAAACCCATGGAACTTCTCCTCTCTTCCTCTCTGACTGCCGTGATGCTTTTTGGTTGTGAAAACCCTAAGGGACTCAAGTTTTGGCTGATAATTAAAACCTAAATTTCGTAGGTAAAATACTCTCCCGGGTTGCCGATTAGGCCTAAAAATGCCCTGGGACGCAAACTAAATCCACGACTAGTGTTTTCTGACTATCTCGACCCTTCCGGACATGTTGGCGCACTCAAAATGATCATAAAGAAGACATAAAAATAAAATACTTTTAAATCCATTAAATTTGGTCCTGACACGACTGACACGCGCGTCCAAACTTAATTACCGAAACTGTCGTATTTTCAACTCACGACAATTTTAATCAATTCAATAATCACATATTACTATAATCACTCAGTAATATTCAACATTATCATCACATTTAAATACTAACTCTCGTCTCTCTAGTTATTTAAATCCGAATTAATTTCCAATTAATTATCCCAAATTGATTTAATTAATCCCTGTTGATACCAAATTTAACCTGCTGATGTGGACCAATTATGTGGAGACACGTGTTAATCTACATGGCACCCGAGAACATTTTTGACAACACCTTGACTCCGAGGAACTCAACCTCCCCGACCAACTCAGGCGCTCCGAGCAGCAAGTGTCCTCCGAGGAACTTTATTGTACCGAGCTACTTTGGCGATCCGAGCAGCTTAGGCGATCCGAGCTGCACCTCGTACAGAGAATTTATAACCGAATAATTAAGAGGATTGAATGCACATTAAATGCTGATTATTATCATACAGATGTACACACCGATTGGACAGCTATGTAATATTCTCTCGCATGTACAACCTCAAGGCTATAAATACATTGTAACCTCCTCATTAGCAGAGGACTCGGAATTTCTTAGTAAACCCATTATCGAAAATTCTGCAAACAGTCAGCAATAACATAAACAGTGGACGTAGGCCATTCTTCCAAGGATGAACCATTTTAAAAATCTCTTGTATTATTTATTTTTTATCTGTGATTAAATAATTAGAGATAATCTAATTTTTTACATCAACAGATTGGCGCCGTCTGTGGGAAACGACTGAAACTATCGTTTTTCACCAAAATAATTCATCCCCATTGGCTGATAATCCTGAATCCAGTAATCGAAACGCTGGAAACCCCCCAAATCCATCGACTCCTCCAAGTGTCCAAGATCTGGCTGGAATAATGGCTAATTTAGCTCAGGGCCAGACCGCCATGCAAGAAACCATGCGACAACTCATGCAAACTATCCAGGGTGGAGCACCTGCCCAGTTTGGACAACGAAGCATTCAGAGGAATACCCAATTGCCTTCCTCACGAACTAGACGAACATTACTCCCAGAGGAATCTCGATCTAGACATGTCGATTCATATCGCACTGATACATCTAATGATTTTTCTTACCAACCTGGCCGAACTTCATCAGTACGAGCCACAGATACTGAACAAAACGTCACTTTATCTCCAGAAAGGACCAGTGCTCTTGAAATATTGAGTAGAGTTTCTCCCTTTTATCGTTTGGGTCCTAGGAGGGATAAAAGTCCCCCTAGGATGGTGTCGAGGAACTTTCAACGATTCTCTGATTTAAAGGAAGGTTCTGCCCAATCCCGACCAGCTGCTCGCCGTGAAAGATTCCAAGAGGCAAATTCAACACGATCAGTTTCTTGGACCAATAGGCCCGAGGAGGCAAATGATGCATGGAAAGGCTCTATTCAGAGGTTGGAGGATAGACTAGGGGAAATGGCTAAGGCCAAAAATCCTCTACAAAGAACTTTTGTCCAAGGGACACCTTTTATCAAGGAAATTGTGGATTTTCTCACACCATCAAAGTTCAAAGCCCCAGTGGTAACACCAAAATATGATGGAAAAACTAATCCTGTTCTACATATAGAACAATATCAAGCAACTGCTGATATCTATGCTGTTCCAGACGAGATGCGATGTAGGGCATTTTCAGGAACTCTCACTGGATCTGCTCAAATATGGTACAACAATCTTCCTCGGGGGAAGATTGTAACTTTATTTCAACTAGTCGAGATCTTTATTGGAAACTTCTGTTTTGGAGCAAAGCCAGTTAAGCAAGTAGCACACTTTCTAAGCGTTAGACAAAAAGAAGGTGAGAGCACCAGGGATTACATTACTCGTTTCAATAACGAGAAGCTCGAAGTTATTGGCTACGAGGAAAAGACAACAATCACTGCTCTGATGAGTGGATTGTTGCCAAATAAATTGTACTATAATTTGGCCAAAGATCCACCTAGGACCATGTCAGAATTAATGGTAAAAGCATCCAAAATCATGAATGTCGAGGAAGCTATGGCTGCAAAGAAGAGCATGGATACTAAGAAAACCAAAGTTGAGGCCGAGAAGATTGAGAAGAAGGATCAGAAGAATAATGGTGGTAACAAGCAGTCAAAAGCAAGGCAAGCGTTGGAATAGTTGAAGAAATTTGGAAACTATACTCCTTTGAAGGTAGATACAAACCATATTCTAGAAGAGATCAAGAACAGCGAGGAGTTAAATTGGCATGAGAAAATGAAGACAGATCCTGACAAAGGAATAAGGCCAAATATTATGAGTTCCATAAATACCATGGTCACATGACCAAAAAATGCATAGCTCTTCAGAATGAAATCGAAGCGCTCATCAGATGAGGAAAGCTGGCCAAGTATGTTGATCGTAGAAATGAAGGAAAAAACAATAACCGAGCAAGACAGATATCTAGATCTCCTCATCGAGCAGAAGAAAACAAGAAAAGAGATCATGAAGATGATCTAGAAGACGACCCCGATCTCCCTAAAAGACCAAGACAGCCAGAACGTGAGGTATTTTCTATACGTTTTGGGTCATTTGATTGCAATGTTATTACTGGTGGAGATGCAGGAGGTGGAGACCTTACTGCAGAAAGAAAATCTTACCTCAACGAGGCTCAAGCCTGTTCGTATATTCAATGAATAAATCTAGCTGAGGAAGATCGCCCGAGGAAGGTTAACAAAGATAAACTGGTCATCGGTTTCTCTAAGAATGACCTCGTAGGTGTGCTATACCCTCATGATGACCCATTGGTGATCAAAATGAGGATGAAGGAAGTAGTGATTTCGCGAGTCTTGGTGGATAATGGCAGCTCGACAGATATTATGTTCTACCCATGTTTTGATAGTTTGAACCTAAAGCTATCCCAGTTGGAGCCATATCATCGACCACTCCTCAATTTTACTGGCGAGAAAGTTTTTCCACTTGGGACGATGAAGTTGGATATGTTCATCGTTACATGGCCTGCTTGTCGAATAGAAAGAGTGCGCTTTTTTGTGATGGACAAGAATGTTCAATCAGCTTACAATATCATCATGGGAAGGGTAGGATTGAAGAAGTTCGAAGCAGTACCATCTATTGTACATCAATGCCTAAAATTTCCAACCAACTTTGGAGTAGGAATTGTGAAGGGTGACCAAAAAGTAGCTCGGAAATGCTACTATTCATCGGCCGAGCAAGAAGAACTGGAAGAATCTAGGAAAAAGACTACCACCTATCAAGTGGATGTAGGTGCAGAAATTAAAATGTTGGATCCTAGAGACGAGTCACAGCTCGTAAAAGGTCAGGTGTTGGAAGCAACTCAAAACGTCATTCTGGACGACGAACACCCAGAACGAACAACTCAAATCGGTTCATCGTTGGACACCCCACTAAAACAGGAATTGATAGCCTTCCTAAAAAGCAGAAAACAAACTTTCGCATGGAGCCACGAAGATATGCCAGGAATAGACCCAAATTTCTTGTGTCATGAACTTAATATGAACAAGGAAATCAAACATGTGAAGAAACGAAGAAGAGTGTTCAACCCTGAGAAGAACCAAGCTATACAAGAGGAGGTCGAGAAGATCCAAAAAGCTTGCTTTATTGAAGATGTCAAATATCCAGATTGGTTAGCGAATGTGGTGATGGTAAAGAAGAAGAACAACAAGTGGAGGATGTGTGTATACTTCACCGACCTCAACAAGGCATGCCCAAAGGATCATTTTCCTTTACCACGAATTGATCAATTAGTGGACGCTACCTCGGGACACGAGCTGTTGAGCTTCATGGATGCTTTTCTGGTTACAACCAGATTAAAATGAAACCTGAAGACAAGGAGAGTACCTCTTTTATTACCCCTAGGGGAACTTACTGTTATAATGTTATGCCTTTTGGTTTGAAAAATGCAGGTGTAACATATCAGCGGCTGATGAACAAGGTGTTTGCAGAACAAATCAGTCATAATATGGAGGTTTATGTTGATGGCATGCTAACGAAGAGCAAGAGATCGGCTGAACATCTAATTGATCTAGGTCAAACCTTTGATCAATTAGATAAATATCAAATGAAGTTGAACCCTACCAAGTGCATATTCGGAGTACGAGAAGGCATGTTCCTCGGGTATATTGTCAACCAGTGAGGTATTTAAGCAAATCTAGAAAAGATCAAAACTCTATTGGGGCTACGATCTCTAACGACTAAGAAGGAAGTGCAAAGTCTCACAGGGCGAGTTACAGCACTTAATAGATTTATATCACGAGCAACTGATAGATGCCTCCCATTCTTCAAAAAACATTGAAAAACGTTTGAATGGAATGATGAATGCGAGAAGGCCTTTCAAGAGTTAAAGAAATACTTGGGAGCACCCCCACTGTTGTCCAGGGCAGTGATGGGAGAAAGATTTTACTTGTATCTGGATGTTTCGGAGAATGCAGTTAGCTCGACATTGATAAGAATGGAGGATGGAATGCAAAAACCAATTTATTACACTAGCAAGGCCTACCGAGGAGTAGAGATCAGATATCCAAGACTAGAAAAGTTGGCACTGACGTTGATCGAAGCAAGTAGAAGAATGAGGCTGTACTTCCAAGCTCATACCATAGTAGTGTATACCGATATGCCACTAAGACAAGCTCTTCATAAACCAAAAAAATCTGGGAGATTGATGTACTGGGTAGTAGAACTTGGTGAATATGATATAATTTATGAGCCTAGGTCGTCACTTAGAGGGCAAGCAGTAGACGATTTTATCGCAGAATTCACTTATCCTGACACCTCTGAGGAGCAAAATCTGAATACCGAGCAACCTGTGGATGTTACAGGATCATAAAATTTAAACCCCGATCAACTTAAGTCAGTTGACGATCAGGGGGAGATGGTCAACGAGCAGCAAGAAGTACTAGAGGAGGATAAAAGGAAGCAACACATATTCCACCGAGGAACTTTATCCGATATAAAATTGGAGGTTGAGGTACCTATATGGAATCTATATGTGGATGGTTCATCTTGCATTACAGGCCGCGGATCAGGGATTGTTTTGAACAGCCCGGATGAGGTCGATGTGGAGTATGCTTTGCGTTTTCAATTCAAGGCTTCTAATAATGAGGCTGAATATGAAGCTATGATTGCAGGTCCTAGTTTAGCAAAAACCATGGGGGCAGAGCAGGTCATCGTATTCAGTGACTCACAGTTGATCGTAAATCAAATGCTGGGAGTATATGCAACAAAGGGATAATTCATGATCAAATATGTAATACCCTGTATTTTTCTGCTTTATAAATTTGGGGATTTATTAAATTTAATGTGAGTTAATTATTTAATATAAATCCGGAAATTAATTATTTATAATTATTAACGTGATGCGAGTTAGTAATTATGGGAAACTTGTTGAATATTACTAATGAGCAAAGTAATATATAATATTGGCTCTATTAAATGTCACGAGTGAATAGAATGACAATTCTGGAAATTTAAGGCGGGACGCGCCTGTGTCGTGTCGGGAATAAATGTTGATTAGTAAAAGTTAAATATTTCTAAGTTATCCGTATGGTCATTTTGAGTGCGCCAACGTTTCCGGAAGGGTCGATATAGTCAGAAAAGTATACCCGGGATTTTAGTTTGGGTCTCGGGGCGTTTTTAGTCCTATTTAGCACCCCGAGAGGGCATTTTGGACATTTTGCATTTTTGGGTAATTAAACCAACGAATTTCCAAGGGATATATCAGATGTATAAGGTTGCCTTCTAGGGTTAACACAACCAAAGATAAGTGACGGCCATAGGAGAGGGAAGGAGAGAGTTTGCCAAGGTGTTCTAGGACGAAAAGTCATCCGATTGTACCGCCACCACCACCAACGCGTAGATCGCGTGACGGGGAACAAAACCACACCAAATTTGTTCACAAATCAGAACTCTGAAATTCCCAGGCAAGTGTTTATCTTGCTTATTTTCGTTAATGCATCACTCATGTTAGTCTAGGGTTAATTAGGATGAGTTTCATGGAAGAAAACCCAAGTTAGAGATAGGAAATTGCATGTAGTAATGAGATAAATGGAAATATGGAAATCCCCCTTCATATGTAGAGGTTGAACCACGGATTTATGATGTTTTAGAAGAAGAAATTCTGGAAAAAGATTAATTAAAACAAGGTTAAAGAAATTTCTAGGGTTCATGAGGTTTATACAAGTTTTGCCCTTTTAATCTATGGTTATTGATGAAAATTCACATGCTTTACGTAGAAGATTGTTAGTTTGGGTTTATAATGTTTGTAGTACGAATTTCTGGGAGATTGGGAATGAAAAATATGGATTTGGATGAAGTTGGATCATAGAACCCGTAACTGGTTTCCTGCAAAATTCTCCATACCTGCTTGATCGATCGATCGAGCTAAGAGCTTCGATCGATCGAGGGTTCGATCGATCGACCCCTCCTGGTAGACTCATATTTCCCCTTTTTAAATAGTTAAATTCAAATTAAATGAGTAAAAATATTTGGACATCCCTATGAAAATATTTGGAAAGTAAAGGAGACCAGTAGAACTTATTAATAACTACGAGACCTTTAATGTAAGACGAGATGTACATTTTTGGGATATTTACATATAAGGGACGATGGTTTTATGTTTTAAAGGGAGAGACGCATAAGATAGTTAAGTTGGAAATTAGATGAGTACCTACTGAATTCTATACTTGGGAGGATAGAGTCCATGAGTGTTACATAGTAAGTTGGATTAATCCCTCAATTAAAGTAAGAGACGAACCATTATACGTGAAAACTAAAGATTGAGAAATAATGATAAATATAATATTATGGGTTATGCATATGGTAAAAGTAGTATATTTATATGTCTGTGTTTATGCATATACTATATACATGTGAAAATCATGCCCGCGCTACTTGCTATCCCTGAGGTTACCGCGCTGGGACAGTCTTATCTCGATGTGACCTTTACGGGGGATATTGACTCGTACCCAAGAAGATAGGAATCCTAGGTACAGACTATCGAATCGATAGTCACGGTGCTAGGAGACGGGAGGGTATGCGCTGACCTCTTGGACTTGGAAACTATGCTTCGCCTCAATTTTGTTTGTGTTTTACTTAATACAGTTCGAGAGTGATTCCGAACTTGTATTTCCCTTAGTACGAGTAATACGGGGATTGGATAGCAGAGAATGCCCGCACCATAATTTTTATGTGGGGTGCTGTTGGAATATATATATTATACGAGTATTTAATATATATATGAAATTCTGAAATTTGGAACTGCCTACTGTGATTATGGTAAGTAAGAGATGTATAATGACTTTAAATCGGAAATATTTGTTTTGAAAAGTATATTATGACACTGGGGAAACTTTATTGGCAAATAAGGTTTAAATGAGAACTTTGTGATCAATTGAAATTATCCTCTTAAACAATTAAATTGTTCAGCTTTAAATCTTACGAGTAACCTAAGATAAGTTAAACCGTTGGGAAGGTTAGTACGATAGGCGTGCACATTAGAAGAGAGGTGAGAATTTCTCAAGGGAGTGCCGTGCTAATATGTTGTTGCATTGGCCTGTAAACATTTTAAATACTTGCTAAACAAATTTTAAATCATTTTCACAATCGGGCTCGGACCCGTTTCTATTCTTCCTTCTCTCTTGTATATGTATGTATATATTACAGGTGCCCAGCCACAGGGGCGTCTTGCATAGGATCCCTTGGAAGGAACGTGCTGCAGCTTAGGTGGGAGTTGCAGGCCTCTTGCTTAGACGACCTCATTCATTTGATTCTACTCTTAGCATTATTTGTTTCAGTGGGCTTGTGTCGCCCTTTCCATTATTCAGTTGTTTTATTGGATATTGTAATCCGTTTATTTCACTTTGGGATTTATTATTTCCAGGATGTTTTCATTTAAAGTATTAAATATTGGATTCAATTAGTTCAATGTTTGATTATTTGGATTGTATGTTCCAGGATAGTTGTGGTGTGACTATTAAATTATGAATTATGCAAAGTTTTAAATGTTGGTTTATTAAATAAAATTTGGAAAGTAAAGTCTAAAAATGGTTTTGACACTTAGCTTAATTATTTAGGATGTTTAAATTGGAAAAGTATTTTTTCGACAGTGATGCTAAGAATGAATCAATTGTTCACCTTGATTTTAATTTAATAAAGGAGTGATCGCCCGGTATTTAATTAGGCGGGGCGTCACAGGTGGTATCAGAGCCAGGTTCTAGTGTCCTTAGGATCTGTACGGCTTATTTCGCTTTCAGCTTAACAATTTTGTTTTAGAGCCCTATTTTAGGATTGTTGTATTCTTGCCTTTACGTTTACGTCTTCAACTATTTGAGACTTGATAATAACTGTAGACTAATAAATTTATTCACATTTTAGATGCCTCCGAGATGTGCACCAAAGGATAGGCGTGCCCAAGTCGAGCAGCAAGCAGCTCCGACTCAGGGTACGATGAATGCTAATGAGGTAGCCGCTATTGTTGCTCAGGAGGTGAATGCAGCGCTAGTGGTGGTACAGCAGGCTCCACCACAAATTCAGACAGTGGCGCCAGTACCTTCATAGCTTTCATCTGCATGGGAGCGGGTTAGGGATGCCTTTCAGAAGGCGCATCCCCCTGAGTTATCGGGTAGTTCAGATATCATCATCGTCAGCCAATGGAAGAAAGATATCCAGTGGCATCTTCGTATGTATGAGTGCACGAACGTGCAGAGACAG
Organism: Sambucus nigra; assembly: GCA_949130495.1. Lineage (NCBI taxonomy): Eukaryota > Viridiplantae > Streptophyta > Magnoliopsida > Dipsacales > Adoxaceae > Sambucus > Sambucus nigra. The sequence continues at coordinate 386,358,166 of OX422218.1, read as the reverse complement.
TTGTTGGCTTCCTTTAAGTTAGTAGGGGCCGCTTTGCAGTGGTGGGAATCCACCACCACCTTGGAGGAGAGGGATACGATCCCGATTCAGTCGTTCTGGGAGCGGTTTGACCGCAAGTACTTTCCACCCACCGTGCAAACTGAGATGAGGCAGAAATTACTGAACTTGAAACAAGAAAATTCTACCATTGCTGAGTATGAGGAGGAGTTCACGAGACTTCTCACCATAGTGCCAGATGAGGCACCTACTGAGGGTAAGAAGATCATGTTGTTTGTGGACGGGTTAGCTTGGAGGATTCGTCAGCATCTTCTAGGGAATTTATCTCTGAGCACCTTCACAGATGTACTTAATGCTGCCTTACTACACTGTCAGGATCACTGCTTCCATCTACAAGGAAGCAAGCGAGCAGGAGAGTCCGACCAGCAGGGCAGGACAGGGGGTAATGGCGCTGGTGGAGTACCGACATCCCAGGGATAGACTCGTCAGCATGAGCAAAGTTCCCATCAGGGGGACCCTGCTAAGCGCTTCGGATCAGGTGATTCCAGGCAGGGATTTTGGGGTTATAGGCAGGGTTTGCAGGGCCAGCCTAATAAGTAGGGCCAGCCTAATCAGCAGGGCCAGTAAGGCCAACACCGACAGCAGCAGGGTCAATAGGGCCAACAGCATTTTCATCAGGGCCAACAGGGCCAGTGGCGGGGTGGTAACGACCAGCAGGGTCGTGGTCAGCAGGGTCAGAGGGGAGGTAACTTCAGAGGCTGATGTTTTGTGTGCGGCAAGCATGGCCATAAGCGCCAGGATTGCCCAGAGGGTGATAGGGCCCCACAACAGCAGGGTACCCGTAATGAGCCACAGAGGCCACTTTTTCCAGCAGCCCTCCCAGCACCAGCCCAGGTACCAGCTCTACCAGCCATTCCAGCAGCTCCAGTGCAGCAGGGGAAGTTACAGTATGGACATGTCTATAACGTCCACCAGGCATCAGCTCCACAGGCACCACTCGCGATTGAGGGTATGTTTCCTATCCATGGTACTATGGGTCGAGTTTTATTTGATACTGGGGCGACACATTGTTTTCTAGCTACTCATTTTGTGAAGGCCTTAGGGTTATTAGCCACAGCGGAGAGCACTGTGATGTGTGTAGACTCACCACTGGGAAATGGTTCGCTTATTTTCTTTATATGCCGGGGTGTGGGGGTAGAGATTGGTAGCTTGGTATTACCTGCAGACATGGTAGTCTTAGATATGCATGAGCATGACGTTATTATCAGTATGGATTGGTTCGTTGCTTATAGGGCCATGATAGATTGTTTTGATGGGAGTATTGTTTTTTCCATTCCGGGGCAAGAGATGTTTGTAGTGGAGATGCCTCTCCCAGAGGGAGGCTCGACCGCTCATTTGTATTACATAGAGGAGGATACCTCTAAGGAGGCTGTGATTCCCTTAGACTCGATCCCAGTTGTTCGTGCATATTCTGATGTATTTCAGGAGATACTAGGCCTACCCCCCAGTCGAGAGATAGACTTTGTCATAGATTTATTACCAGATACTAGACCTATAGCATGTGCTCCATACCGTATGGCTTCGGCAGAGATGCGAGAGTTACGAGATCAGATAGAGCAGCTGTTAGGTCAGGGCTTCATTCGCAGGAGTACCTCACCTTGGGGCGCTCCAGTCTTATTTGTGAAAAAGAGAGATGGTTCACTGAGGCTATGTGTGGACTACCGGGAGCTGAACAAGGTCACGATACGGAATAAGTATCCATTACCTCGAATCGATGATCTGTTCGACCAGCTGAGGGGAGTAACTTTCTTTTCGAAGATAGATCTGAGATCGGGGTACCATCAGCTACGTATTAGGGAGCAGGATGTTTTAAAGACTACTTTCTTGACGAGATATGGGTCCTATGAGTTCAGAGTGATGCCATTTGGCCTCACAAATGCTCCATCCGTATTCATGGACTTGATGAACCGAGTGTTCAGAGAGTTCTTGGATCAGTTCGTCATTATTTTCATAGATGACATTTTGATATATTCACACTCTGAGGATAAGCATGCCGAGCACTTGAGGCAGGTTCTTAAGACTCTATGAGAGCATTATTTGTATGCTAAGTACAAGAAATGCGGGTTCTGGTTGAGAGAAGTGCAGTTCTTGGGACATGTTGTTTCTGAACAGGGGATAGCAGTTGACCCGAGTAAAGTGTCAGCGGTGAGGGAGTGGGGACAGCCCACGACACCGACGGAAGTGCGTAGTTTCTTAGGGTTAGCCGGATACTACAGGAGATTCATTCGGGGATTCTCCAAAATAGTGGGTCCATTGACGAACCTGACTCGTAAAGGGGTACCATATGTTTGGGATGATGCTTGTCAATTGGCTTTCAACGAGCTGAAAGACAAGCTTACTTTAGTACCGGTCCTTGCTTTACCCAAGTCGGGTGTGGAGTATCTGGTTTACACCGATGCCTCTTTACGAGGACTTGGGGGATTACTTCAGCAGGAGGAGAAGGCTATAGCTTTTGCCTCCTGCAATCTTAAGCCGCATGAGAAGAATTACCCCACCCACGACCTAGAGATAGCAGCGGTCATTTTTGCATTGAGGATATGGAGGCACTATTTATTGGGGGATAAATTCCGCTTGTTCACAGACCACAAGTCACTGTAGTACCTGTTCACTCAGCGAGAGCTGAATATGCATCATCGCAGATGGTTAGAGTTTGTAAAGGACTATCAGTTTGACATACAGTACCATCCGGGGAAAGCCAACGTTGTTGCTGATGCGTTGAGTCGTAGACCGGTAGACGATGTAGCAGACATATGGAAAGAAAAGTGGAAGGAGTTGGGTCACCAGGACGCAATAGCCCATTCCTTCATATCTGTTATGACAGAGACACCCGAGATTGTTTTGAGGGTGATACAGGCACAGATCGTGACCCGTTTTGCCAGGAGCAGATTGTACGACTTTTAGCTGAGGGTGCTGAGTCCTATTTTGTTAGTTCTGATGGGGGTTTGAGGTTTAATGGGAGATTGGTGGTCCCAGAAGGATCAGAATTATGTCATGCAGTGATGACCCAGTCTCACGGGTCCTGATTTGTGGTACATCCTGGGGGAGATAAGATGTATCAGGATATGAGGCGGCAGTACTGGTGGAGTGGGATGAAAAAGGACATTACTGAGTTCGTGTCCAAGTGTTCTACCTGCCAGCTGGTAAAGGTGGACCATCAGAAACCGTCAGGTTTGCTTCAGCCATTGGAAATACCCGCGTGGAAGTGGGAGAGTATTTCCATGGATTTTATTACAGGGTTGCCTACATCACAGCGGGGCCACAACTCTATCTGGGTGATTGTAGACCATTTAACCAAGGTGGATCATTTTCTGCCGGTGCGAATAGACTATACCACGGGTCAGTATGCTCAGTTTTTTATTACTTAGATTGTCAGATTACATAGGGTACCCCTGAATATTATGTCAGATAGAGATAAGATTTTCGTGTCGCGTTTCTGTGAGAGCTTTCAGGAGGCTATGGGTACAGAGTTGAGGTTGAGTTCAGCTTATCACTCACAGACAGATGGGCAAACAGAGCGTACTAATAAGATGATGGAGGATATGCTACACATGTGTGCACTTGATTTTGGAGGAGGTTGGGATCCACATCTTCCACTGGTAGAGTTCGCTTATAATAACTCTTATCAGTTCACGATTGGCATGGATCCATTTGAGGCTTTGTATGGAAGGCCTTGTCGTTCCCCAACTTGTTGGCTAGAGGTGGGGGATAACAAGTTGCTAGGACCGGAGGTGATTCAGGAAACCTCCGCTAGGATTGAGATGATCAGGAGTCGCATTCGAGTAGCCCATGACAGACAGAAAAGCTACGCCGATGCAAAACGGTTCTTCTGGGAGTTCAATGTGGGGGAACAAGTATTACTTTGAGTATCTCCTATGAAAGGAGTGATGAGGTTTGGGAAGAAAGGGAAATTGGCCCCGAGGTACATGGGACCATTTCCCATTATCGAGAGGATTGGACCGGTAGCATATAGATTGTGACTGCCAGAGCATTTACATCGCATTCACAATGTATTCCACATCTCGTTGTTGAGACGATATCTTCGGGATGACATAGCTCACACCCACATCGCGATAGAGGAGATAGACTTACATCCTGACAGCTCTTACGAGGAGAGACCGGAGGCTATCCTATACCATAGCGATAGGAGATTGAGGTCGAAGGTAGTTCCACTTGTATGGGTCCAGTGAGAGCATCATAATGTGGAGGAATCCACTTGGGAGCTCAAGGCAGATATACGTGAGAGATATCTAGATTTATTCTTACTAGGTATGCCTTATTTTCCAAATTTCGGGACGAAATTCCATTATTAGGGGGGAAGTATGTAATACCCCGTATTTTTATGCTTTATAAATTTGGGGATTTATTAAACTTAATGTGAGTTAATTATTTAATATAAATCCGGAAATTAATTATTTTATAATTATTAACATGATGTGAGTTAGTAATTATGGGAAACTTGTTGAATATTACTAATGAGCAAAGTAATATATAAGATTGGTTCTATTAAATGTCACGACTGAATATAATGACAATTTTGGAAATTTAAGTCGGGACGCGCCTGTGTCGTGTCGGGAATAAATGTCGATTAGTAAAAGTGAAATATTTCTAAATTATCTGTATGGTCGTTTTAAGTGTGCCAACGTGTCCGAAAGGGTCGAGATAGTCAGAAAAGTATACCCGGGGGTTTAGTTTGGGTCTCGGGGCGTTTTTAGTCCTATTTAGCACCCCGGGAGGGCATTTTGGACATTTTGCATTTTTGGGTAATTAAACCCACGAATTTCCAAGGGTTATATCAGATGTCTAAGGTTGCCTTCTAGGGTTAACACAACCAAAGACAAGTGACGGCCATAGGAGAGGGAAGGAGAGAGTTTGCCAAGGTGTTCTATGACGAAAAGTCATCCGATTACACCGCCACCACCACCAACGCGTAGATCGCGCGACGGGGAACACAACCACACCAAATTTGTTCACAAATCAGAACTATTGAAATTCCCAGGCAAGTGTTTATCTTGACTATTTTCGTTATTGCATCACTCATGTTAGTCTAGGGTTAATTAGGATGAGTTTCATGGAAGAAAACCCAAGTTGGAGATAGGAAATTGCATGTAGTAATGAGATAAATGGAAATCTGGAAATCCCCCTTCATATGTAGAGATTGAACCACGGATTTATGATGTTTTAGAAGAAGAAATTCTGGAAAAAGATTAATTAAAACAAGGTTAAAGAAATTTCTAGGGTTCATGAGGTTTATACAAGTTTTGCCCTTTTAATCTATGGTTATTGATGAAAATTCACATGCTTTATGTAGAAGATTGTTAGTTTGGGTTTATAATGTTTGTAGTACGAATTTCTGGGAGATTGAGAATGAAAAATATGGATTTGGATGAAGTTGGATCATAGAACCCGTAACTGGTTTCCTGCAGAATTCTCCATACCTGCTTGATCGATCGATCGAGCTAAGAGCTTCGATCGATCGAGGGTTCGATCGATCAAGCCCCTGCCATCGATCGATCGACCCCTCCTGGCAGACTCATATTTCCCCTTTTTAAATAGTTAAATTCAAATTAAATGAGTAAAAATATTTGGACATCCCTATGAAAATATTTGGAAAGTAAAGGAGACTAGTAGGACTTATTAATAACTATGAGACCTTTAATGTAAGACGAGATGTACATTTTTGGGATATTTACATATAAGGGACGATGGATTTATGTATTAATGGGAGAGACGCGTAAGATAGTTAAGTTGGAAATTAGATGAGTACCTACTGAATTCTATACTTGGGAGGATAGAGTCCATGAGTGTTATGTAGTAAGTTGGATTAATCCCTCAATTAAAGTAAGAGACGAACCGTTATACGTGGAAACTAAAGATTGAGAAATAATGATAAATATTATATTATGGGTTACGAGATGAACCTAAATTTGATATGGTAAAAGTAGTATATTTATATGTCTGTGTTTATGCATATACTATATACATGTGAAAATCATGCCCGCGCTACTTGCTATCCATGAGGTTACCACGCTGGGACAGTCTTATCTCGATGAGACCTTTACGGGGGATATTGACTCATACCCAAGAAGATAGGAATCCTAGGTACAGGCTATCGAATCGATAGTCACGGTCTTGAGAGACACGAGGGTATGTGCTGACCTCTTGGACTTGGAAACTATGCTTAGCCTCAATATTGTTTGTGTTTTTCTTAATACAGTTCGAGAGTGATTCCGAACTTGTATTCCCCTTAGTACGAGTAATACGGGGATTGGATAGCAGAGTATGCCCACACCATAATTTTTATGTGGGGTACTGTTAGAATATATATATTATACGAGTATTTAATATATATATGAAATTCTGAAATTTGGAACTGCCTACTGTGACTATGTTAAGTAAGAGATGTATAATGACTTTAAATCGGAAATATTTGTTTGAAAAGTATAATATGACATTGGGGAAACTTTTTTGGCAAATAAGGTTTAAATGAGAACTTTGTGATCAATTGAAATTATCCTCTTAAACAATTAAATTGTTCAGCTTTAAATCTTACGAGTAACCTAAGATAAGTTATACCGTTGGGAAGGTTAGTACGATAGGCGTTCACATTAAAAGAGAGGTGAGGATTTCTCAAGGGAGTGCCGCACTAATATGTTGTTGCATTGGCCTGTAAACAATTTAAATACTTGCTAAACAAATTTTAAATCATTTTCACAATCGGGCTCTGACCCGTTTCTATTTTTCCTTCTCTCTTGTATATGTATGTATATATTACAGGTGCCCAACCACAGGGGCGTCTTGCATAGGATCCCTTGGAAGGAACGTGCTGCTGCTTAGGTGGGAGTTTCATGCCTCTTGCTTAGACGACCTCATTCATTTGATTCTACTCTTAGCATTATTTATTTCAGTGGGCTTATGTCGCCCTTTCCATTATTCAGTTGTTTTATTGGATATTGTAATCCATTTATTTCACTTTGGGATTTATTATTTCCAGGATGTTTTCATTTAAAGTATTAAATGTTGGATTCAATTAGTTGAATGTTTGATTATTTGGATTGTATGTTCTAGGATAGTTGTGGTGTGACTATTAAATTGTGAATTATGCAAAGTTTTAAATGTTGGTTTATTAAATAAAATTTGGAAAGTAAAGTCTAAAAATGGTTTTGACACTTATCTTAATTATTTAGGATGTTTAAATTGGAAAAATATTTTTTCGACAGTGATGCTAAGAATGAACCAACTGTTCACCTTGATTTTAATTTAATAAAGGAGTGATTGCCCGGTATTTAATTAGGCGGGGTGTCACAAAATATCATGTAAAAGCGATGGAAATTGTATCAAGCTTTAACGCTGTGCAATTAATTAGAACACCAAGATTAGAGAATGCAAGAGCAGATGCTTTAGCTCGATTAGCCTCAGCCACACGCACCGAGCTACGAAGAACAATTCCAATAGAGATTTTGACTAGCAGGAGCATCGACGAAGATCTGATGATGAACTTTATTACCTTTGATTTAGAACCATCTTGGATGGATTCCAATAGGGCATACATTGAAGAAGGGGTTTTCCCAACTGATAAGCTCGCAGCCAAGAAACTAAAGTTTAAAGCTGCTCGTTATGTATTAACTAATGGCATTTTTTATAGACGAGGAATTATAGCAGGACTGCAAAGATGTGTGCATCCCTCCGAGGTAAAGGATTTGGTTGAAGAATTCCATGAAGGGTCCTGTGGAGCTCATGTAGCAGGTCGAACGCTTTTACAAAGAGTAACGACGCAAGGATACTATTGGCCAACAATGAGGGCTGATTGTATAGCCTATGCCAAAAAAATGTGATAAATGTCAACGCTTCTCCTCTATCCAAAGAACTCCCCAAGCATTTCTAACACCCATAACATCCCCTTGGCCATTTGCCATGTGGGGAATAGACTTGGTCGGGCCACTCCCGACGACAAGAGGAAGGTTCAAATACCTCGTCGTCGCTGTGGATTATTTTACTAAATGGGTGGAAGCTGAACCCCTAATTGATATGACTTATGAGAAGGTATATCAATTTATTTGGAAGAATATCATTTGTAGATATGGTCTTCCCCATGCATTCATTATTGATCATGGAACCCAATTTGATAATGAGGAGTTTGCTGCATATTGTCATCAGTCAAATATATTGAAAATCTACTTGGCACCAGGCCATCCCCAGAGCAATGGACAAACTGAGGTGATGAACAAAACGCTGCTGAATGGTTTGAAGAAAAGACTGGATGATACAAAGGAAAATTGGATCAACGAGCTATATTATGTACTATGGGCTTATCGTACTACACCATGAGCAGCAACAGGAGAATCTCCGTACATGCTGGCATTTGGAAGTGAAGCTGTTATACCTGTCGAGATGATCCTCCCAACACACAGAGTGCTGAATTTCAATTCTCCTGTCAGCGATTTGATGAGAAGATTAGATTTGGATATGCTTGAGGAAGTTAGAGAAGAAGCAACAATCAGGAATGCTGCTTACCAGCAACGAACAACTCTGTTCTACAACAAGAGAGTAAAGAAATCTGATTTGAAAGAAGGGGACTATGTGCTAAAGAAAGTGATTCAAAAACACAACAAATTGGAAGCTAACTGGCATGGACCCTATAGAGTAACAAAAGTTGTTTGCCCAGGAACTTACAGGATTGAAAACTTGGAGGGGGAAGAATTTAAGAATGCATGGAATGCAGAGCATCTATGCAAATATTATCAGTAGTAGGGTTCCTATGTAAATGAACAAATGAAGTTTTTTTCAGTATGAATAAAGTGTTGAAGTTTTTATCCAATTATTTCATTTTGATGAATTTTTTTTGGAGTATTAGTGCTACACACTATGCATCAAGTTCAAAATAAAAATCCCACCAACTACGGTTGGTCGGTCTACCAACTACGGTTGGTCGATAAATATAAAACCCTACCAACTACGGTTGGTCGGTCTACCAACTACGGTTAGTCGATAAATATAAAACCCTACCAACTACGGTTGGTCGGTCTACCAACTACGGTTGGTCGATAAATAAAAATCCCACCAACTACGGTTGGTCGGTCTACCAACTATGGTTGGTCGATAAATATAAAACCCTACCAACTACGGTTGGTCCGTCTACCAACTACGGTTGGTCGATAAATAAAAATCCCACCAACTACGGTTGGTCGGTCTACCAACTACGGTTGGTCGATAAATAAAATTCCCCTAACTATGGTTGGTCAGGGAATAAAAGTTCACCAACTCCGGATGGTTAGAAACAAATATCTTAATAAAATCTAGTTGGTCGGTAAGCCAATTACAATCATCTCCAGTTGTTTAATTTGAACAGGATCATGAGATAAAGGATATTTTATCACATAAAGATCAAAGATTGATAAATCACTGCAATGAAATAAGCAACCAACAAGCAAAAGCATTCTACAAATTATCTAGAAGAAAAATGAAATGACAATTTTTCATTGAAATGAAATAGAATTACAAAAGTGATGAAAAGTACAAGTCATTACATAAAATCCTATTCTATGGGTTTCTTTCCCTCTGCCTTTGAAGCAGGTTCCATTCCGGCAGGAGGATCATCTAAGGCATAGGGGGAGTTTATGAAGTTTATGTCTTTCAACATTCAAATATTTATCACAGAAGGACGAGCAAGCAGGTGCTCTGGCCGAGATATCTCAAAATTTGAATGGAGATTGTAGTCACCAAGATACTTTGAAATCAGGCATTGAGGAATGGCCCGAGTAGGAATCTAGCTCATATCAAGTTTGAAAGGTGGCACTGGCAACTCGAGCAACCCAGGGTCATAGTAATCCCACAAATAGTAACCCTGTTCCAACTGAAGCACACCCAAGGCATTCAGCCATCCTTGCTTGTATCCCTCGTTGTTCGACTGCTGGATCCGGTCATCAAGGTGATAGAGGGCTTCATTATAGCCATCCATCAAGAATTCTCTAGGTTGCTTGTGAAATTGGTAGGTCAACCTCTCTAACTGCTCGTGAAGATTCTTCACCAAATCTATTTTGTTCTCCAAGGCAGAATTTTGGGCAGCAAGTTGCTCGTCGAAGGTCTGAATCTTCTTAGACATCTCAGCTAATGCCTGATTCTTTGCCATCAACTGGAAGGTATGATTCTCCAAAGCTGATTGAGTTCTTTGTTCCTCAATTGAAATACGAGCAGCCCTTGCTCATCCCCGAGAAGCTCTTGCTCGCCGGAGAGCAGAGGTAGAAGGTCCAATCCTTTTTAAGGTTTCCAATTCATCTCTCAAGTTGGCATTTTCGACCTCCAAGAAAGAGAAACCCTCGTCGTTGACAGGGACCAAAGCGTTCGAGGTAGACGCTGCAGATTTTAACTGAGATATCTCTCCTCGCAGGTTATTGTTTTCCTGTTCCAGTAACTTCGCGATCTGCATATGCTCTTAGACCTCGGTCTTCAAAGTCCTCTCCTTAAAATCATAAGCAACGACTAACTTATCATATCCTTTGTCAGCATTTAGTTGCTGATACTTTTTCTCATACCCCTGATGCAAAAGGGTAGAATATTCCTTGTATTGTTGCTGAAGTTGCTCGATGATACCCTGTAGATCTTCAATCATCTCGTAATAAGCCACGTTATTGGCAACAGCTCGGTCGAGTAAGCATTTCAGATATTGATAAGCTTCCACTGCTCGCTTAGAGGCATCTGAACCCAGGATATCAAAAATTTATGATTCATCCAAATCTGTATAGCCATCTTTGAAATATTCATTATATTTTTTCATCAGCTCAGTATCGTGAGCTGACAAGAGTTCCATCCTAGCCATAAACTAGCAAAGAAAAGCCATAAACGGTATTAATAAACAATAAAGGCAGAATAAGATAAAGAAAGTCAACATGAACAACAAAAACTCGAATTTTTATTCATCAAAAGACAGGTAGAAGGTTCAGGGTTACATTCAAAAGAAATAATAAAATTAAAGCCCGAGAAACTTTAGATCTTCTCCTTGTGTTTTGTGACTTCCTCGAAAGGCTGAGACGTGGAGGCTGGTTGCTCGGAGGATATTGGCAGTTGCTCGACAAAAGTACTGGTAGATTGAAGCTGCTCGGTAGGAGTAATAGTTGGTTGGGGCTGCTCGTAGCGAAGTTCAACTATAGGGACTTGATCCCCAACCATCATTGAATATTCTTCAGAGGTAGCTTCATCCTCTTATTCTTCGCCAGGGGAAGGAGGAGGACCGTTAACATGACGTTGAAACAACTCAGAACTCTCTGAGACCTTTAAATCCTTCAGAGCAGCAATCCATCCATCCCTGAACAATTTGAGGCTAGAAAAATCCAATTGAGAGGACATGGCAGCTAAGCCTTTGTTACAACCTTTGTCCCAGCCAGCACTGAAGGACTTTTTAACATTCAGTTTCCTCTTTACCTTCTCTGAGGAAAGCTTCTTTCTGCCTCTTCCCTCTAACGATCAGCTTCACGGAGTTTGCTCAGTTCTTCTTCAGTAGTTTTAAGCTTGGTCTCAAGCTCTCCAGCATTTTTGAGCTTTTCCTCAAGCTCAGTGTTCTTCTTCTAACATTCTTTCATTTTCCTCTCCAACTCCTGAGAGGCCTCCATAACTTTCTCTTTCTCTTGCTCAATGGCTTTTAATTACTTTTCCCAAGCAGTTTTATCTTCGTCATACTTCTGACGAGAATCCTTCAATGACTGTGTCAGACCTACAAGAGCTTCCTCCACACCTGACAAGGAGCTCGAAGCTTTAATAGCTTCATCCCTTTTCAAAATGGTGTTGAAACAAGTTACCAACTGGAAAAAGAAAACAATTGTAAGTTAGTGCAAGTACATAATATTGAAAAGTGAAAGTTTAGATTAGTAATAATTACTGAGGCAATATGTTGAGCTGCCAAGGTGGTAACCCTATCCCGAGAAAGAGTGTTTTCAAGACCTTGGATTTCAGGGATAATCTAAGACTTCACAGAGCTCATGGTAGAGCTCGGAGCAACAAAAGTGGGAACACCACTTCTAGCATTTAGAGGCTGAGAGATGGATTCAGCCACTTTATCCGAGGAGCTTTTCTTCAACTTCCTCGAGGGAGCAGGAACATTTTCGACCAAGGATGTGGTCTTGGTCGGTGATATAACTATAACCTCGCTTGGAGGAGAGACAACAACAACCTTGCCCGGAGCCACAGGGGGCTTCTCGACAACCTTTTTAGCAGCACCAGGAGGGGGTACATCAACTTTTCTTGTCCCTTCCTCTGGGACATCTTGCTTATTTCTCTTTGCCTCTATATTGGCAGAGTCTGATTTATCAAAGTATGAGGGAGCTCTTTTTCTCTTCATTCTGTCACTAAGAGGAATATTTGATTCAGGAGAGGAACCTTCAGAAACTGGTGCTGGTTCTATGTCACTTATAATTGGACGAGCAGTAAAAGATGAAGTGTAACTCTTATACTGCAACAAGTACGAGGCTGATCTGATATGTTCGTCAGCAACAGTTTGATGCAAACTCCAGATAAGTTTCAAATGCCTCAAATTGACATCAGTTTCTTTAGGGTATTTTTTTTTCTATCAACTGCAAATAAACAAAAATTAAAATGTCAATGACGCATTTTATCAAACACAAAGAAAACATAATTTCAAAAATAAAATAAAAACAACCTATCCCATTTCCATAGGGAGGGAATCTAGGACCCTAATATACATCATCTCCATTTAATGGAGCATTTTCCAATTTTTCATAACAACCCCGTGCTCGAAGTAATCCCTGTTGGCATCGGGGAGATTGACAACTAAAGCCCTATTTAAAAACCTAGTTTTTAAATAAAAAGTGCAATCACTAACAACCCATCTATAGCAAAACATAATTTCTGGAATTCCTAAACTGGTTCCATGAATCTGATTTAACTTATGGACTCCATTAACTATTCTCCAGGTATTGGGAGCTATTTTTGCAGGTACCACGTCAAAATATTGACAAAATTCCAAACACAAGGGGTTTGGAGGAAAAGAAAAGCCACATTCAGCTACAAAGAGACTGGGGAACCAATGTCCCTTAGCCAAACGAAAATAGTCAGAAGTCTCAGAAAGCTCTTCCAATATAACCCAGGAAGGAATAGAAAAATTAGAGCGAAATTTGTCAAGAGATTCAACGACGTAAACCATGATGAACAAAAGAAATAAAAGAGAAGGAAGAAGATCTTACAGGAAAAAGATGAATCAGGTGACAACGAACAATGGAAGAAACGAACGCACAAGATAGAGGAGAAGTGAAGAAATTCTAAAGATGCAGATTTGAAAAAGTAAAAGACGATCGAGTTTTCTGAAGCATTTAAATACTTTACCTCGAGAATGGAGAAAAGCAATGATTACCAAGATTGCGTATCCGGCGGCTAAAAATAAGAAAAAGGCACGAAACACAAAGTGGTTATTAAAATTCGAAACACTTTAAAAGCCTGGTACTATGTACTCAGAAAAGGAGTTATGTACAACGAACGATTGTCTAAAATTCATAAAGTTTAGGCAGCGTAAATGTTCCATACTTTTCTTCAACATCAAACCACGAAACATTGGGGGCTTCTGTTGATACCAAATTTAACCTGCTGACGTGGACCAATTATGTGGAGACACGTGTCAATCTACATGGCACCCGAGAAGTTTTTTGACAACACCTTGACTCCGAGGAATTCAACCTCCCCGACCAACTCAGGCGCTCCGAGAAGCAAGTGTCCTCCGAGGAACTTTATTGTACCGAGCAGCTTAGGCGGTCCGAGCTGCACCTCGTACAGAGCATTTATAACCGAATAATTAAGAGTATTGAATGCGCATTAAATGCTGATTATTATCATACAGATGTACACATCGATTGGAAAACTATGTAATATTCTCTCGCATGTACAACCTCAAGGCTATAAATACATTGTAACCTCCTCATTAGCAGAGGACTCGGAATTTCTTAGTAAACCCATTATCGAAAATTCTGCAAACAGTCAGCAATAACATAAACAGTGGACGTAGGCCATTCTTCCAAGGCTGAACCACTTTAAAAATCTCTTGTCTTATTTATTTTTTATCTGTGATTAAATAATTAGAGATAATATAATTTTTTACATCAACAATCCCACAATTAAAAGCAATTTCATTTAATTAATATCATAATTAAAAGCCATAAAATTATGGGGTATTACAGGAACTCTTGCCAAGTACAACTTGTATACTTTCAAAAAATTAACGCTTGGTCTTGAGCCATCCTTAACACAACCTCGATGTGATGACCATAAATTCTAAAAAATTCTCATGCTGTAACCATTTTTCATCGAAATACACAACGATGAACTTGTCATAACAAAGCCCCTTTCCTCAAATGATCCATCAGATCCTTAACACGTGAAAATCAACACTTTTTTCTCATCATGACCTTGTCAGCTCCCGATGATCCATCCAACTAAGAGAATCATTCATCTTTTAATGAAGAGGGATGGAGGTTCTCCACCATACAAATTACTCTAAATAACGTCTTGGCTCAAAACTTCGGGGCCTGCTCCTATGGCACACTATCCACTCCACAAGAGCTAAATCAACTAAAATGCCAGTGCGATGGGTTTAACATTATTGTCAAAACCAATGTTTGTCATAGGTGGTACCTCAGTACCTCTTCACATCTAATTAGGAAAAATTGTGGACTATTAGTAACATCTTTAAGAAACCTTAACCCCCTCTGATGTGCTCTCATTAATAAATAATTCTCACATATCCTATACATTCTCTCAAAGGTAGACGTTACTAAAAGAATAACTCCTACCCCCCAAAGTGGAAAATATAAAATATTATCCATAGTAATCGATATAATAGTAACATATATAAAGACTAAACAAAGTAACTCATAGAGAACATAATACCACCTATCGAAATCAACAAGCGACTTAACACCAATTTGGCTAAACACATTGCCACATCTCCACAATCACAACATAAGGAAGTACCTTTACCCACTAAGGTATCCACATGTAAATAAAAATTAGTGATATAAATATCTATATTTCAAAATCATAGTTGTAGACACCCCATCCTAGTACCCATTAAGTACATCCTTAGGACACTAATTCAAACCCTGATCCAGAAGCCATTGAGGGATCCCAAGCCCTTTTTGACCTTGGTCAAATCCACAAATTGAGAAAACCTCATCGATCTTTATTTGGTATCTAAATACCCTTTTCCAACGGTCTATATCGTGCACAAATTAATCTCACAGTTTGCGCTTACTCACCTTTTTACTCTAAACCCAAATATAAAGGCCATCAATTACTTTCGAGCTCTGTTTAACTTGGATCAACTATCCAAATTGATCGAAGCTCATTTCACTCTCATAGGGCTATGAATACCATTTCCAATGGTCCATACTATGCATGAATCAACCTCATGGTTTGTGCATACTCACGCTTTTACTCTAAACCTTGATCTAGAGGCCAGCGGGTACTCTCGAGCCCCATTTGCCTTGGTCAACTATCCAACCTGAGCGAAGCTCATTGAACTTCTGTAGGTCTTTGAATACCCTTCCCAATGGTCCATACTACAATTCGCTTGCTATTAGTTTTTCCAAACCCTAATATAGAGGCCACTACGCACTCCCGAGCCCCGTTTGACCTTTATTAACTCTTCCACCTGAGTGAATCTTATTAAAATTTCATTGGGATTTGAATCCCTTTTCCAAATGTCCATCCCGTGCATGGATCGACCTCATGGTTTGTTCATACTTTCCTTATTACTTCGAGAACTCCCGTATAGAGGCGAGTGAGTGATTCTAAGCCCAGTTTGAATCTGGTCATCTCCCTAACTCGGGAGTGTCTAAATGGATTTTCATGGGGATTTGAATACCCTTTTCAACGGTCCAAATCATGCATGATTCAACTTATAGTTTTCATTTTATACCCATTTTTCCGAAAATGCGCATTTCGAATTGCCTATGGGCACCCTAGATTCCCTCCCTATCGGTAGGGTGCCCTTTACTTCAACAATAAGCCAAGGGTATGCCGATAGGTAGGCCAGGGCCTACTCCAATCGAAATGCCCATGAACTATTTTTTTTAATATTTAAGGAGGTTGTGACCTCAATCCCAAAGGTCTTTTTTTAAAATCAGAAATATTCCCTTGA
This sequence comes from Sambucus nigra, assembly GCA_949130495.1. Lineage (NCBI taxonomy): Eukaryota > Viridiplantae > Streptophyta > Magnoliopsida > Dipsacales > Adoxaceae > Sambucus > Sambucus nigra. Next base: position 386,341,974 of record OX422218.1, on the reverse strand, counting down.
AATTAGTGCACTAAAATTCCATTTTCCAAATATTTTCCCATTTTTGTTACATCATCCGTATCCATCCATTTTGTCCTCACCTCACCATCATTCAACCACCATAAAAATTAGACTTTACTACTCCATAATCAGAATTAAAGTCCTATAGAAGGTCTACTTTACAACTCAATTAATTACTATTAGTCATTTGATTTTTCCTTTATTTTTAGTATATATTTTTCTTTATTTCATTTCCTCACCTCAAACTAATCTCCTTTTTCATTACTATTACACACAAAATATATTTTCGTAAAACTAAAAAGCCAAAAAGAGGATTTTCCTATAAACCCTAAGGTAGAATTTCCCCATTTTTTTGCACTCCAATCTCTTGTGCACATTCTCTTAAAACAAAATAGAGGACGCTTTAATTTCGGATTTATAGTTTAAACCCCACCCTTGTGCATTATCGAACTATGTGGACTTTGATGCCTTTTGGCTACATAGGCATCCCGAGCCAATCTCAGGATTAGAATCCTATTTTTCATTTAGTCACTTTATACTTTCTTATGTTTAGTAGTATTGCAAATGGACGTATTCCTACATATTAATGTCCCCACTTGATATACATGTTCACTTTCTTATAATGAATTGTGATTTGACGGACACTAACATTAAATTTTTACGTTATTCTTTTGTACATTCCTTGAAATGATTCTACTCCATCCTTTCCATGACGTGATCATGATGATTTCATTCTCTCATTATTCACATCGCACACATTGTACGAATGATTCACATTTCGTAGAAAAGGAGAACATCACCATAGCCCATGAGAGACTAAAAGGGTGGAATGAGTGCCTAACACCCTCCCATTCTGTAACTTAGTCACTGGATCCACGACTCATTTAGTTTCGTACGCATTAGTTTGCAGGGAGGTTACATTCTTTTGCCCGTTTTGAGTAAAATAGGCTGGCGACTCCATTTTCTACATTTTTCTTCTCTTTTATGACGATCGATTTATATTCGTGGTAATTAGCGAAGATCATGTGAGTGGTGGGAAGAATATTCCTATCTTCGAGTACTCACACACGCAAAGAGAGAGACTTCTCCATTTTCTCTCCCTCCAATTTCGACGCTAGCATGTGTTGGATAAATTCACCTCGGATGGCCACAGTGGCAACTTTGTTGGGGACTATTTTTAAAGGGCTAGACTCTATTTTATATGGGTTTTGTTTCCTTTGATCTCACTTTTTTCTACTTTTCTACATGTGTACATATGCCTCCACTTGTATATTCTTCTAACTCTCATACTTACATGTTGTATATATGCTTTGTTCATATCATGATGTTTATGTCCTCCTCTTTACTATGGTCTTTTCTCAACACATGAATATATTTTTTTCCTATCACATGTTTCACTCTTTATTCACCTTAATATAGTCACCATGCTTCACTCCACTTTCTCACACTTGTACATGATTCACAGTCCTTACTGATATCCATGATTAGTCTCATTAGAACATACTCTCACTTTTACTTAGCCACACGTTGATTATATGCTTCACACACCACTTGTAGATATCCATGTTTAGTATCACTAGAGCACACTTCCACAGTTCTATCACTTGTATATATTCACATACTTTCTTCACTCACACATATTCATATATCACTCTCGCTTTGCATATATTTCCTATTCATTTCACGTATTTCACAATTTGTATATACTTTCTTCTCTTTACCACGTGATAGGTCAAGCAACTTCTCAACCTAGAGTTTCATCGTTCACCATGCTTTGAATAGTCTCCATGCTTCATGTACATAGTTTCACTCTTCATGTTTATCTTCTTATCCCATGACACTTCTATATTTTATGATTTCCCTCATAGTGGTAGTATGTCTCTCGCTTGGAATTCATAAAAATCTTCATAAAATACCAATTAAGACTCATGCATTCTTGCATACTACGTCACTTGAGCATTGTAATATTGATAAAAATTTTATCCCCTATTGGTGGTCACTCTATGATAGGTGTTGGTCCTGCAGGGCATAGTTAACTTCAGTGATATTATTCTCACCTTCCATTGACGTAGTGCATTCGACGTATATCGAACGGTTCTCCTCGCATCTTACCGCTTGACAGAACTCACAGCGATAAGTATATTGAAGGGAACTCATTCACATACGTCCAGTATATCGAATACTTTCTCACATGTATCGTCTCCACGAAGTATATTGTGAGGTAATTCACATACACTCAGGTATATCAAATGATTTGTCCACACAAATCGAGGAATGATTTCCCTTATTGGAAAGAGGTATATCATGGAAGTCATGCTAAAGGGGGGGAACCTTTTCACTAACCCACCAATGCATAAACCTCATATAGGCATCTGCCCTAGGACACTCCTCATACCTATTTTGTCGATTCCAGTACAAAACTTTATCAAAATTATAGGTCATCGTACTCCCTGTAATTTCACACTATTTCACTCATTTTAAAAGAGGACCCTATTCGTGAGTCTAGAAACAAGTCAAACCGTGTCTTGCATTATATACCCTATCTTTTCCCCAAACTCGAGCCCTGCCCGAATTTTTTTTTACCTAGGTTGAACATAATACAAGTGGAACCTAATAAAAATAACCGTGCTGAGGATTTCCTTTCATTGCCTTTTTTGAAAAAATACCAAAAATAATTTCCCCCTTTTTAAAGAAAAAAACATATATACAAAAAATATTACTTTTTCCCTCAAAATAAGCACAAAAAGATTTTTTCCTCTTAGGTGCGATCGTATACCCCAATCTTAACCTGGCTCTCTATTGGCTCAGGGCTTCCATCAAATCACCTTGAAGCTCCACTACTTCCTCTAAGAAATCCCTCCGAAGGTTATTCATGGAGAACAATGACTAAATTATGAATGCTTAGCCAAATCTGATGGCAGTCTTTGCCTAGCTCAGCGATAAGATCGACAACCTTCATGCAAAAGTTTAGGAAATACAATGACACCTGGTTCAAAATCCTGAGTCTCTTAAGCCCGAAACCCTCTTTACCTGTGCCATGGGCTCCCTAGATCCAAAATAACTATGGGTTCCAGAAGAGTACCATCATGCCCTGCGTGCCCCACCTGCCAATAGACCTTCACCACCCTAGCGTCCGATACTTAATTTTTCCCATACAAGAGGTAATCCGCCAGCGCCAGTTAATCTCAAGGAGTAATAGTTGAACAAGGTCAAAGAAGACCATATATTGCTGTCTAAAAGGTTTGCCCATGTTAAGATCTCAGGGAACTATGTGGACTATAACCATATGTCTCCTATCCTAAAGCTCGACTACTGGAGAAGTTCTAAATGCCAAACATCGAGATGTCCAGAGGTAGTGGGCGTCTAATTGTGCACCTATGTAGCTATCATTTCCCTATGACTCTCCTCAAGGCTTTAGAGTAGGTAATAGCCTAGACGATCTAAGAAATTCTGAAGAAAGGTGCCCTCTTATGGTTCCTGTCCCTCTAAGAATCTAGATTTCACAGTTGTGAAGATGTACCGTGAGAGTTCATAACTCATTACATGTATAATGAAGAGCTAGAAGTTACTCATCAGCACTTGGAACTACTCAAATAAAACTTGGGTGAATCAGTTAGTAACTTCATTGGAACGTGGAGAGAGAATGAGATACTATGATAAATCGATTGCCAGAGAAAGATAATGTAAGCATCGTGAAGATGAACTTTTTACCCCATATTCGAGCTTCAATAGGAGGCCCGTACTACCCTCATTTTAGGGTCCCCCGAGAGGCTAGGGTAGAAATTAAAAAAGGAGTTTCCAATCAGAAAGATAAATTCTAATCGAAAATCTAGCTATGTAGTCAACACCTCAAAAGTATGATAAGCCATCCAACACTTCAGCCTCAACCATCAATGACATCTTCTAACCTACTACCTCTTGGACACCCGAAAGTCATCCTAATCCAGCCAAAAAATAGTATAATGAACTTCATGCCCCTTTGTAAAAAGTGTATCAAGTATTTCTTGCTAAGAATATTATTGAACCTTTGGAAGCCCGACCATCGCCAGATCATCATCACCAAAACTTCAAAAATGACGCCCACTACTTTTTCCACCAAATTGTCGAGCACACCATCGACTAGTGTTTACATCTAAAGAATGTTATCCAAAGCCTCATAGACAGAGGGATCAACTCCCCCTCCTAATTCAAAGCCCAATACCACTCAGAATCCTCTCCCAGCATATAAAATTATGGTGAATGTCATCCTTTTAGAAGAAAACCCAGAATTCAACCCTTCCAATAGAGTCAAGCCCATCAAAACACCCAGTCTACCTATTATCTCACCCAAACCCCATAAAATTTGTCATTCCTTTCTTCTGCATCCTAAAAATCCTACTGACAAAGCTCTATCACTCCTTATTAGCGCCTATATTACCGTTCGTACCCGCTTAAAAGGGGAGGCATGGAATTTCCCATGATTTTAGATTAGCTTCAGAAATTTGGGCTGAAATTGTCCATTAAGATGACCATCGATTGTAAAAAGATATTTACCTTGTTCATGGAAGCCTGAAAGTGGGCTCGAAAGTCTGATAAATGGGTTGTACCTATAGAAGAGCTCACTTTAGACGCTAATATGCAGGTTATGGCTGATGTATTCATCACGAAGCGAGAAGTATGCACTGTCTTTGAAACTCCAAGGGCGTCTGGTCCCTTCCTTTCAACACTTCCCTGCTAAATGTGAAGATCTATATGACGAGGACATAGATGTTGTGGAATTTATCAATTTTTCATGGAAAGATTCGATCATTTCCACTGGGTGGCGTGATGACTTTGACAACTCAAGCGATAAATAAAAGGGTGAAGACTTCCCCGTTTACAGATTCCCAAAAACTAGGTATGAGGCCACATGAAGAATGAACAAGGTTGGAGATCTTCTTTGAAGATGAAGTCGCTTGGGATGAAGGGAAGAAGCTTGATGTAGAGCCTCTAATAGACAAACCTATGGAAATCACCGAGAATTTCAAAGGCTGTGATGCCAATGAATCATTTGACCTGCATACGCTGGGGTTGGATCTCTGTATGATCCACCTGAAAGCCAAACCATCTGACCCGTACAAGAGAATCACCAGTGTTGATGCACTACTCCTCACCTAACATGCCATCCTTGTCCATCCTGCATAAGTCAACCTAAACCCTATTGTGTCCATTCATGAAAGATTCTTTCGACGGGAGCCGACCCTAAAAAAAGAGAGGAGAGAAAAATAAATAAATCTCTCTTTCTCTCTCTCTCTCTCAGGGTGCGAGTAATAGAGGATAAGGAATTCTCTTTTCACCGCTTGGGCTGCCACGAATATAAATTAGCCGTCGTCAAAGGGGAGAAAAATGTAGAAACGGAGTCGCCCACCTATTTTTCTCTATACAGTTAGAAGAATGTAGCCGTCTCGAGAGAACGACATCAAAAGACATACTAATGCTAATGAAACCAAATTAGTCGGGGGTCTGGGGAATAAGTTACGAAATGGGAAGGTGTTAGGCACCCATTCATCCTTTTCGGTCTCTTATGGGGTCTGAGAATGTTCTCATTTTCTCCAAAATATGACTCATGTGCACAATATGTGCGGTATTAATAATGAGAAAAAAATTATCCGACTCACCTCATGGGAAGAAAGGAGCAAAACCATTTTAAGAAGTGTACAAAATAATAATATAAACATATAATTATAGTTTCCATCACATCACAAATCACTATGAGGAAGTGAATTTATATATTGAGTGGGAACACTAGTATATAAGAGTACATGAATTCACAAGACTACTAAATGCGAGGAAACATAAAATGATAAAATGAGAAAATTGGACTCGAATCCTAAGATTGGCTCAGGACGTCTACCTAGCCAAAAGGCATTAAACTCCACGTGGTTCGATAACAAAAAGGGTGGGGTTTAATCAATAAACCCAAAACTAGAACTTCCTATAATTTTTTTAAGAAAATGTGCACGAGTGAATGGAGTGTGGAAAATGAGGAAATTCTAGTTTAGGCTTTATAGGAAATCCCTTTTTTGGCGTTTTTATATTTTATTAAAATATGTTTTATGCGTACTAATAATAAAAAAGGTGATTAGTTTTGAAGTGAAGAAATGAAATAAAAGATATATCAAAAGTGGAGAAAGGATTAAATTACTGATACTAATTAAATGCATAGTAAAAGGATGAGAGTAGACCTTCTATAGGGCTTCAAATATGATTTTATAATGGTAGAGGATAATTTTTAGGTGGTTGAATGGTAGTGAGGTAATATTAAAAAGTATGATGAAATATGGATGAGAATGATTTAAGAAAATGGGGAGAATGTCTAGATAATGGGGATTTCAGAGCACTAATTTCGAGGAGAATGTTTCTGACTTTAGAAAATAACTCTTGGGAATGAGGTCATGGTCCCTTTAAAAAGTAAAAAAAGGTGTTTAGGGGGGTGTCGAATGGAATAGGACTTAGCCTGCCTCTTGACATACCCTGCCTTATCAGAGAAGAAACGTACAAGCTGCTATTGGGGGGGGGGGGGGGGCTTTTTTCTAACAAATGAATAAAATACAAATCGCAAGTCCAAATCATGCAAGCCAGGAACTTTGGAAAGGGTATTAAGAATTCTATAAGAATTTATTGAGCCCTGCCTGGTTCGAGAGTTAACCAAAGTAAAACGGGGCTTAAAAGCACCCGATGGCCTCTAAATGGGGGTTCTTGGAGTAAAAAGGTAAGTATATGTGAACTATGAGGTCTATTCGCATATGGTATAGATCATTGGAATGTGGATTCAGACCTACGAGATTTAAATTAGTTTTTCTTGGTTTAGATGTTGACCAAGGTCAAAAGGGGCTCGAAAGCACCCAGTGGCCTTTAGATCAGTGTTTGGAGTAAAAAGGTGAGTATGTGTGAACCGTGAGGAGGGTTCACGCATAGTATGGACCATTAGAATGGGGATTCATAGACCTATGAGAATTCAATCATCTTTTCTCAGGTTAGATGGATGACCGAGGTTAAACAGGGCTTGAAAGTGCTGTGGCCTCTAAATCAGGGTTTGGAGTAAAAAGGTGAGCATATGTGAACTATGAGGCCAATTCGTGCATTATATGGACTGTTGGAAAGGGGAATCAGAGCCCTATGAGAGTTCAATAAGCTTCACTTAGGATGTATTGTTGACCAATGTCAAATGGGGCTCGATAATGCCCAATGGTCTCTAGATCAGGGTTTGGTTTAGTACATAGGGTCTTATGGCGGGATGATTAGTGTAAGGTACTTAAGGAGTTATTTACGGGGTATCAGAATGGGTTGTATTTTCATACCCATGACGAATGAGCTTGGAACAAGTAGAGGTCATCAAATATAGACACCTCATTGATATTTAAAGTTTGAGGACCCTACTAGGGTGTTGAAAGTGACCGATTAAAGGGTTGAGGTCGATTATGTGAAACTAAATATTTGAGACGACCGATTCAGATTGTCGATGTCGATTCTATAGATTAAAGCGTTGGGATGACTAATTCATAGGGTCAAGTCCAATTCTATGAACTTAAAAAGTTGAGGGGACCGATTTAGAGGTTTGAGGTCGGTTCTTATAAGGATATATTTTCCATCTTGTCTTTAGCATCTAGTTTACATCGTGTACGATGTATCCCGTTTCAACCGTTAAAGAAATCCAAGTTAACAAATTCAAGAAAAGGGATCCAAATATAAATCATCTTCAACAAAGTTCTACATCAAGACATAATTTTGGTATGGATTTTATTTAGTGTTACTTAGATTTTTATCCAAGTAATGGGATACTTTTCTAAAATGTTTTATTTCAAAATGAGGCATTTTTCAAACTTAAATTGTTTATTGAGTTACCTATAGGCGGACTTTAAAAAATCATTTCCGTCATTCAAATGACATTGCTATTTCATTTAAACAACATTAACATCTCGTTAAATATGTCGTTTAATTCCCAAGATCTCATATGGAATGAATCAGAGTGTATCGTTTCATGTTTTAATAGGTCGTTAGTAAGTTCATTCGAAAGGACTTCAAATAACATGTCCATATCGTTCTAATGACCCTGTGATGTCTTTCTAACGAGTTACCATCGCCACAACTTTTTTTTTGCCTATACAAACTTTTTTCGTGAAGCTTTTTGATTAAGACTTTTCATTTATGCAAACTGCAAAATAGTGTAAACATTTTAATGCAAAACCTGTTTTTGATTCACACAAAGAAATCCCAATTACTTTTGTGAATCATCTTTAGAACCTAAACACTTCTTTATTGAAGTTATTTTTGTGGAGAGCTGTTTCTACTGCTGATCTTGAGGATAATTGAGGGTAATCACTACTAAAGGATGAACTGCAGTTCTTCTGATTCTTAAGGGAGTCATTGCTGATTTAAAGGCTGCGATCTTTATGAGTTCTCATGGGAATTCATTGCAAATTTTCCTATTCCATTATAAGTTGCGATTTGCAAACATTAGTGAAATAAAGGTTTTGCCCTGTGAGGATTTTTCCTGAAATTTGCCTGATTTATTAAATCATATAGATGCATGTTTTCGGTTTAATTAAAATTGGAATTTGTTTAAGATTGACATCTAGTTAAATACATTAACTCCATTGAAATATTATGAACTCTTAAATTGGTATCAATTTTGCGTTTTCAAATTGGTATCAGAGTATGTTTCACTAAATTATTGTGAGATCCTTTTTTCATAATTTTTTTTATGATATCAATCATTTTGAAAAATCTCAATTTTTCTGACGGATAACTTATATAATCGGATTACTATCTTTGATGGCATAAATTATTCATATTGGAAAGCCTTCATGAGATCTTGTTAAAATCAATTGATGAAAGATTATGGCTCGTATGTGAAAGAGGGTGGACTCCTCCCACTGCACCGTTAATAATGTCATTACTCCCAAACCCATTTCTGATTGGACTGATGATGAGTTTAAGTGGAGTACTTACAACTCTTGTGGACTTAGTGCTATTTTTAGAGCCGTCACCCTCAATGAGTTCTGTCGTATCCTGACGCGCACTACATCTAAAGAGGCAAGGAATACCATTCAGCTCACTCACTAGGTTACAAACGTTGTCAAAGAGTCTAGGCTTCAAAATTTAGCCACCCAGTTTGAGACTATTAAGATGTTAGAGTCTGAGAGTTTTGATGAGTTTTATGCTCGGTTCTCGGACATAGTTAACATGAGTTTTATTTTTGGTGAGAAGATTGATGATTCAAGAGTTATGAAAAATATTTTGAGGTCACTCCTGTCTCAATTTATTCCTAAGGTCACCGGTTCTTAACTCTTTAGGGGTTTAGGTTAGAATAACTGGTAGGATACCTGTAGACTCACAAAAACCGACATGTTTTTATCAATACCATAAAGCCTATTGATAAAGTGATAGTTTTAAAGACTCAAGTTAAGAAAAAGAAAAACGAAAGAGTTTGTGAGCCTGATTATGAGGGATAGGTTGATTTAAATGACTTGGCCTTATTTGCTAAATTTTTTAAAAATTTTCTCAAATTTTCAAAAGATAATTCTTTTAATAAAAATATTTTTGAGAAAAATAAAAAGAAAGATGAGGTCAAGGATATCGGTGAGAAAGAGGAAGAGGTGAGATGTTATGAGTGAGAGAGCAAAGGGCACAAGCCTTTTGAGTTTCCCACTATACTAAAGAGAAAGGGTAAGAAAATTGCTAATACAACGACTCTTAGATATAGTGACATCGAGTTCGATGATTTCGAGAGTGAATCATCATATGAAAAGTGCTTTACTTTTTATGGCTAGTCATCTGAGCACATCTAGTTTGTTCCACGATGATGATTACACTTGCAAACGTGAGAGCCTCGATGTTATTTAGAGCCATTCGAGTGAGTGTGAGGATGAGAATGCAAGTGAGGGTGAAGGTGATCTCCAACAGACATTTAGTGATTTATACACGGAGACAATGAAGATGAAAAATATGAATAAAGAGTTAGTATTAAGGTGTTAGATTTGGAGAGAAAGATAGAAGTTTTAAGGGTGTGTGAGGCATCGGTGAGTCGACTCGAGAAGGTGGGAGTTTCTTTGTGTGAGTAGTTTATCGTCTAGGGCCTAGAGAAGAGTGATTTGACCAACACTATGGCTAGTTTTACGGGAGATCTTCAATCTTCAATGGAGACTCATGAGAAACTTGAAGCCCATGTATCCCAACTCGAGAGTGATCTAGAATGTGCCCGGGAGGTCAAGGTAACTTTAGAGAATACATCCAAGAAGGTAGTAAAGATTCTCATTGGTCCCGCTTTATGTAATGTTGAGAGGCTAGGAATAGGTTATGATTGTAATGACCCCACTTTTATATGCTCATATATAGTTATTTTTTATAATTGCGTCTCACTTATTATCTGATAAATGTTGTATTATTAAATATATGATATTATACATTCTTAATATGACAAAGTCCATTTTTAAATTTGAAGATTCAACTCTAAAATGGGTCAAACTGAAGTTTTATGGTACATCCTAATTTAAGTGATAAGTTTTGGGGTAGAAAATATAGATTTATGAAACTTTAGGGACTTGGTTATAATTAAGAAAGTTTCAGGGACCTAAATAAAAAATAAATAATACCTTTTTTGTAACTAAAATATTTTCAAGGAGAAATATAAAAATATATAGTGTGAAATTACCAAAATGCCTTCATGTGTAAAATACCCTCATACCCTTAACACCTTTCCACCTCAAGCTTGACACCTAGTGCTTGATTTTGACATCTCCACCATACACGTGTCATCCATAGAAATAAAGATTAAACATGTGTTGCCTTTAGAGAGAAAGCTAAAACACGTGTCGACACTTGATGAAATAAGACTGCAAGACCCCTTTGTTACGTGACACGTCAACACGAACTCACCGAAAGGAAATCTTGGTCACCCAGACACGTGTAAACACCTAAATATCTTTGAAAAACTATAAATAAAGTCATTGGGATCATTATTACATGAAATTACTTCAAAAGTTTGAAAATAAAGTGTGAGAGAAATTGTGAGAGAAATTGTGAGAAAGTTTTAGAAGAAGTTTCATTAATGAGTGATTCAAGACTCAATAATTGTATTTTTGAATTTCTGTTTTAGGTGAGTACTCTATGACATTCCTTGTGTATTTTGATTATATGATATTATGCAAACTATATATATTTTGTAAGATGCTTTTATTCTCAAATTCATTTGATACCGATGATTCTGTTGTTTGTTATATGTGTATATCTCTCGATATAAACATCTGTTTTGAATTCTGAAATTTTTGATTCGGCCTATGGAAACTCTCTTACTATGTTGACCTTGACTGCCTGGTGGAAATATTTGGGTGGTACCTTCCCATCTGGTTTATCACTGGTGTGCCCTAAACAAGGTGTTGTTCCAGAAATCAAGATTTTCTGTCTGTGTTGTTACCGGGTGGAAACATTTTGTAACACTATCTGTCCAGGTATTAGAGCGTATATGGCCATTAAAATAAAAAATGAATAATTGACATATTGCTCAATTGCTTATGTGTTTTGTTCAAAACTGTTTATTCTTAATATATATATATATATATATATATATATATATATATATATATATATATATAGTCCTCTCTCTATGTATATGCCATTTGTTATAACTTGAATAGGTATTAATTTTCTAAAAGACCCTAGAATGTCTGGAGATTGAATCTTATTCGACTTTTAGTCGATGTTGTATAAATAACCATTTTTAGGTTTGTCGAGGAAACGTAAAAGGATTATGTTGAAGATTTATCTTTCATATATCTTTTTGTTACTTTATGTAAAAGGTTTGGTTTATTAGATAGAGCATGTAATAAGTTTTAAATTTTGTCCTAAGTTGTGATTCCTTGATACTTTTAATGAATATGAATTTTACTTTTAGAAAGATCTAATGATATAATTCCTTCATTTTCAGTAGTTTACGATTCATGACCATGTGAATGAATTTCCATTGCATTCATATTAAGAAATATTTTAAATACAGAACATTGAATTCCTTGGTGGCACGTCAAGATGCTCTTCCCCTACTAATTTTGGGTCGGGGTCATGACAGAGGTGGTATTAGAGCATGGGTTATGAACCTGTAGACTACTGAACATAAGTTTTGAACGTTATAAATTTTAAGTTTCCATACATAGGATATAAAATATCCATACCTGTTTGAAAATTACTGTAAGTCAAGTTTGGGCACCAAACTTTTTATAAGGAGGGTATGATGTAATGATCCTACTTTTATATGCCCATATATAGTTTGTTTTTATAATTGCATCTTGCTTATTATCTGATAAATATTGTGTTATTATATATATGATATTCTAGGTTCTTAATATGATAAAGCGAATTTTTAAATCTGAAGAATAAACTGTAAAATGGGTCAAATTAAAGTTTTACGGCACATCCTAAGATAAGTGATAAGTTTTGTGGTAGAAAATATAAATTTATGAAACTTTAGGGACTTGGTTATAATTAAGAAAGTTTCAGGGACCAAAATGAAAAATAAAAAGAACCTTTTCTTAAATAACTATTTTTAAGGACATCTAAGAACTATTGAAAATGTATAGTGTGAAATTACCAAAATGGCCTTCATGTGTAAAATGACCTTTATACCCTTAATTCCTTTCCACCTCATGCTTGACACCTCGTGCTTGGTTTTGACACCTCCACCGTACACGTGTCATCCATAGAAGTAAAGTTTAAACACGTGTCGCCTTTAGAGAGAAAGCTAAAATACGTGTCGACGCTAGATGAAATAAGACTTCAAGACCCCTCCATTACACGACACGTCAACGCCGGCTCACCAAAATGAAAACTTGGTCACCCAGACATGTGTCAACACCAAAATATATTTTAAAATATATAAATAAAGTCCTTGGGATCATTATTACATGAAATTCCTTCAAAACGTTGAAAGAAAGTGTGGGAAAGTTTTAGAAGAAGTTTCATTAATGAGTGATCAAAGACTCAATAATTGTATTTTCGAATCTTTGTTTTAGGTGAGTACTCTATGAAATTCCTTTTGTATATTGATTATATGAAATTTTCCAAACTATATATATTTTTTGAAGTGCTTTTATTCTCAAATTCATTTGACACCGATGATTCCGTCGTTTGTTGTATGTGTATATCTCTCGATATAAACATATGATTTGAATTCTAAAATTTTTGATTCAGCCTATGGAAACTATCTTACAACGTTATTTTTGACTACCGAGTGGAAATATTTGTGTGCTACGTTCCCAACTGGTTTATCTCTAGTGTTCCCTAAACAAGGCGTTGTTCCAGAAATGATGATATTTTGTCTGTGTTGTTACCGAGTGGAAACATTTGGTAACACTTTTTGTTCGGGTATTAGAGCGTACATGGACATTAAAATAAAGATTGAATAATTGACATATAGCTTAATTGCTTATTTGTTCTGTTCTGAGCTATTTATTCTGAAAATATATATGGTTAGTTACTTTATATATATATATTACTGCAAATTCGTATATATATATATATATATATATATATATATATATATGCCCTCTGTTCTAACTTGAATGGGTATTAGTTTTTTGAAAAACTCTTCATGTCTGGAGATTGAATCTCATTCGGCTTTTAGCTGATGTTGTGTAAATAATCATTTTTCTGGAAATAAGTAGGCTCATAGAGGGAACGTAAAAGGACTTTGTTGAAGATTTGTCTTTTAGAGCTTTTTTTTTGTTACTTTATGTAAAATGTTTGGTTTATTAGATAGAGCATGTAATATGTTTTAAATTTTGTCCTAAGTTGTAACTCGTTGATACTTTTAATGTATATGAAGTTTCCTTTTAGAAAGCTCTAATGATGTAATTCCTTCATTTTCAATAGTTTGTGATTCATGACCATGTGAATGAATTTCCATTGCATTTATTTTAAGAAATATTTTAAATATAGAATATTAAATGCCTTGGTGGCATGTAAAGATTCTCGTTACCTACTAATTTTGGGTCGAGGTCGTGACAATGATGGTGCATCTAATTTCTATGTTTCACCCGAATCGGTTCTCGATTTTGTTATAGATCTATATAGCTATCAACCTAACCCACCTTGGCATCCGTTTCCACGTATGTGAGTGCGTCCTAAACTTTTTGAGAGAGGTGTTCCTAGGCTCGTTTATATTTATTCACATTGCAAGAAAATAGGACACCTTAAGGTATTTTGCTTTAAGTTGGGTGTGTCTTATAGGTATTTACCTCGTTATGCTACTACACGTGTTCCCACGCGCACTCCCACACATGTTACTCCACATACTCCCATATATCACATGAGATATTTTGAGCACTTTCGAGAGCAAGTTGAGTATTTAGTCAAGACTTCACATGATTTGATGGATGTTTTTCATAGGGTGTCACCAACTCAGAAAAACTCCCCCCGACCTAAGGATTGAGGTTTAGACTTGTTTCCTAGCATAGGATGCTTTTTATGTTCATATTTTTCATGCATATTGCTAGTGTGTGCTACTTTTGTATTTAGCTTTCTCCATTTTGATATATTTTTCAAAAATTCAAAAAGAGTTTTGTCTTTCTTAAAATTTTTTGGAAAAATACAAAAATATTTTCTATTTTTTGGTAGAAGTAAAAAAGACAAAAATATTTAATTTTTGATAAAAGTTTTTGAAAAACACAAAAAGATTTTTAGTATTTCTTTTTACACCATTTATGGATTGACATTTAGGATGACGAAGTCACAATTTTATTTCATTATCCATGTGACTTTTTGATAGTGTTTTGAGAGACAACATCATTTCATGCATGTGCTTTATAATGTTTGGGGTCATTAAGATGAGATTTGTGATTACTTTCTACATGTTTAACTCTTAGTCTCCTTTAATGCACACGTGCACAAATTTATTTGATTTTCGTACTGGTCTATCACATGTTAGTCAAAGTGTTTTCATCTCAATTATGTCTTTAAAATGAACCAAATGCAAAAAATGTGAGAATGAAAGTATTGCATGTAAGAACCGGTGCCCGTGAGAGTTTGTTTATTATTAAAAAATATGAGTGAATATGGGAAAGGGATGTTTGAGGCAAGTGAAATCGTCTTAAAAGTCACCGTTTGAAAAGAGCTCAAGAAAAAATTAAGGCAATAAAAAGAGAAAATTTGCCAAAAAGAGGCCAAAAGGAAATCTCTTAAAGAGAATTCAGAACTTAAAAAAAATGCATTATTATTATTATTTATGAGGGAGTTTGATTAGGAATCAACGGGTTTGCACGTCCTGAAAAAGCATTACATAGTTTTAGACACTATTGGTGTGAAAATCATTTTAGACTTTGATTTGTTGATTATATTGAGTCGATATCATATGAACTCAACATTTTTACACCTAAGGATGATTTTGAGTTCATTCGTTAGAAGTATTCCAAAATTCATTATGCATATATGTTATGATTGTTTGAGTTAATTTTCCTATCAAATTTGTTAACACCCATTCATTTTGTTTCCATGATTTGGTTATTGTAGTGCTAATTCATGATGTGTTAATTTTTTAAAATTTATTTTTTCTTTAAAATTTTTAAAAATAAAAAATAGTTTGTGGACCTTTTGAGTTTTTCCTTGCATGAGATTATTTGATATATGTTTGTGATGATTTGTTATGCTTTTATGACACTCCGATTTATTATTTTTTCATTATTTTCCTTGTCTATTTTGGGCAAATAAAAAGGGGGAGAATTAATTATGAATTATGGTGGAGTTAGAGTTTGAATTATGAGGGAGTGTAAGGATACAAATTTCCAATTGAGTCCATATGTAATATTGGCTTAATTCCAGACAAAACCATTTGAGTCATAGGATAGATGTTCTTGTATGTCCTTCCAAGCCTATGGTGAGTGTATGTTGAAGACATAGCGGCCTAGATATTCATGCTCATCCTTGACAGGTTTCCGTGCTACGTTTCATGTCACCAACATGAGGATTCCAATGTCTCCAAAAGGTATGAATGCATTAATATATATAGGGAGACTTGGAATATTTTTATGGGTGATTTTTTGTCTAATCGATATTTTATTTTTAGAAAATCGTTTTTGGATTTTTATTAAAGTTTTTGGGTCTTAAATGAAAATATTGGATTTTTTGCATTTTCGTTCGAACGAGACTGCCGTTCGAATGAGCTTCAAACGACTTGAAACTAATATTCTTTGTTTATTCGTTCGAAATGTCTTTCAAACATCTTCGTTTGAACGAGATATTTCGAGCAATTTTTGGCCTATTTGTCTTCTGAAATCTCATTTGAACGAGCCCGTTCGAAGTCGTTCGAACGAGATTTCAGCGGGAACAGTTTTTCTGACAGTTTTTACCCCCTTTTCCCAATATCTTTTTGATAGACTTAATATGTGAGGGAAACACACTTTTCTAACTAAGTTTTGACATACTATCTTCTACACCTTGAGAGAAAAAAAGGGTTTTCATCAAAATTTCATGTTTTGCGTTTTTGATTTCATGGATTAAATTCTACCAAAATACACCCATATGCTAGTTTAATTCCAAGTTCATCTATATAATAAAGTAGGAAACTTATTTATCTCATAAGATTGGTTGATGATGTCATCCATATAAGGTTTTCATGCACTAACACTTTTACCCTTGAAAATTTTGGATTCCCTCTCTTTTAACGCACTTTAATTTGTTTCCTCCTTCTCTTTAAAATTAAAAATAAGGGTAGAACGGTATTTTTGTCATACAAAGCTCAAACAACTTCTCATTCTCTCCCGTTCTTTTTATTTCAGAACCACAAAAAACCCTAACTTGACATTTCCCTCATCCCTTAAGCTCCCCCTCTCCCCGTCTTGCCCCTCCACTCATCCGACTCTCTCATTCTCTCCCCCTAACTCTACCTCACCCGACTCCTTCATTTCCTCCGCCTATGCCTCATTCATTCTCTCCAAACATATAAACACACACAGGGATATGAAGCTTTTATTTTTGCTTAAGGTTTTATGGACCATTTTTTTTGTTCATTCTAACATTCTGTGAACCCTAATTTGTTGGGGTTTCTGGATATACATATATGAAGGCTTTTAACATTTTGGGTCTGACATGAATTTGATTTTCGTTTCATTTTGCAGGTTAAATCTCTGGGCAAAAATAAAAAAAAGGTATACGCATTAATTAAGAGTTGGTTTTTATTTAGGTGTTTGTTTTTGTGTTTGGTTTCAATTTTTAGGGCTTTTTGGTTTTTGAAAAGGTATCTCTCATTCTCTCTTTTTAGGGCTTTTGGTTTTCAGTCTCACAGTATAAGTACATGAAATTTATTGAATGGTTTTTTGTATCTATGTTGGAATGCTGTTAAGACATGCTTGCTTTGAATTTGATACTATTTACACAATGTAAAAAGTATTTTGTGTATGTACATATTTTGTGTGTAATATGTGTGTTTATTTGCAATTTAAGTTTCTTTATTTTTTCTTTAGATTTAAAATTAAGGGTTTTCATTTAAGATATATGCTTTGAAGTGATTCTAAATGTGTGATTCAAAATTTTCAGTTATTAAAGGAGTTTTCCAACCACTACCTCTACCGTTGAGGACATACACAGGTACATTCTCTGTCATTCAAAGTACTTTTATATGATCTCTATTAATTACTTTTTCATATATTTTTTTTATGTCTGCTTGATAGAAGATGGTAAATTTGAGTTTATTTATCTGACCACAACTGGATGTATTTAATATAGGTATAAGAAATGGGTTGGTAATTGTGAACATTGATGCTAAAATTTTCAAACATAGCTTCTCCTTCCATAAATTTCATTTCCCCCCTATCTTTATAATTAAATTAGTCATTCATCACAAAGTAATTAAAGTAGTTAGGTGGGAGAATTAGTATAATATTCTTGATTTCTGGTTTATCAATGCTCAGTGAACTGAAAAAACATTCTCGAAATATTTGTTTGTTATATTCTCAACTGTATTAGCTAGCCTACATTGTTTGTAGAACCACCGGATAATGTTGCGCATTGTGAAATCCATACAATACTTGGAACTTTACTTACTATCACTTATGAATAACTAATGAATTTAATTGATTAAAAGTGGGAGTAATTTGGGTTTTGGTTACAATTTTGTTGATGACTCTCCATAATTTCAAGAAGAAAAATTCGTGTCATTTTTATTGAACACTTACACTCCTTAGTGACACTTCTAGATCAGTTGAATTGACCTATTCCCATCCCACAAAAAAACTTCCCTAGCTCTTATTTTAATGGCAATTTGTATTCAATTTCTAATGATTTTAGCGTGTTTGAAAAAGTTTCTCCCATCGATTGTAGAAGTTGATTACATGAAGTTTGTAATCTGGAAGGGAAAATGAATGTCTAAAATTACAAGTTAGCTATGAGGCCATTTTCCTGAGATTTCTGTTAGCAATTCTTTATAAATTAATCTGGACCTCTTGACATATATTTAAGTGTTCTGTTTTTAATTTTGTGGAGTTATTTAGGGAGATATCTAATAAAAAACATATACTTATGAGAATGGTGTATAATTTTTTTCCCTACAAGATAATGTACTTTTGTTGGAATTTAATAGGTCTGCCGACTACTTTACATAAGGACTACTTAAGGGTAATAAACCATCATGAATTGCTCTTGATTCTGCTGCCAAAGAGGTGACTAGTGTTACCAATGCCAACTTTTTGTTGTGTCCTATCAAACTTTGGGTCAACTAATAATGGCATTTTATCTTTAGCAAACAAGGTGTTAATATCTGTTTTAAAAACTGTTCTTCGTATCTTTAGTTGAGATTTATGTTTCGTTATTTTTTTCTTTATTTGAGAACCTTATCGACCCTATATTGGCAACTTTAGTATTTTTAGCACATTAATATCTTCAGTTCAATGTACTCTTTTCAAATGATCATGTGAAAACTTTATAAGATCAATAGGTTGCATAAATGGGCATATATGATTGGTGTTTTTCTATTCACATCAATACTAATTTGTGCAAGCTCTTATTTTCTATTCATTATTAACATTGTCTGTGATTCAAGTTATTGATGATTGATTAAAAAAAAATTAGATTATGATTGTGTTTGATGTAGTAACTGTTATCTTCTCAGAGAATGAATCACGTGACAACGTTTACATCATCGTATCTGGGGAGATGGAAAAAATTGATTGTGAGTTGGAGACAAAGTTGTTGTTTGGACCTTACAATTTGGGGACATATTTGGAGAAGTTGGTGCTTTTTGTTGCAGGCCTCATCATTACGCGAATTCTTAGTTTATTGGCACTACGAGTCTATGTAATTTCAAATAGGTTAGCCTTAAAGTTGTTTAATAATTCCACATTATTTTTGCATATCATACTGAAAGGCCATTTTTAATAAATAGTGGTGTAATAAATTTGATATCTCTTATGGAGTATTTGCACACCACATTGTTCCATATAGAGGCTAACTTAGATGCCAATCAAGCTATAACCTTACACTTGGCCTATGTGTAGTTAATTACATTCTGAAATATGCCTGTGTCTCTTTGTATTTCCTTTAACCTCCTTTCCCTTAGTTTTATCCATGGTATTTACATGGCAGGCAACCCTCAATTTGATGTTAACCAGCTACCACGAAATCAAAGGGTTTTAGAGATAGTCTGTTCGTGTATAGGTAACTAAAGTCTGCCTTTTGGTTTCCAAACTAAGTGGGTTCCATTGGTTAGGTAACGATTGTAACTGTGATTCAAATTGGTCTTATTGGTAATTATTGTAGATTTCGTAACTGTATTTTTGTTTTGATATCTAACTGTTTATATTTTTTGTTTGCAGATTCCAAAGAGGTGAATAGTGTTGCCATCGAAATAACCATCGAAATCACTGCTGCAACTAATTCTATTGATTCTGCTGCTGTTGTTGTGGCGGTGGAGGCATCCCCATTCTCGATGGCCCGTACACCCCCACTCCCCAAACTGATATGGTTCTTTAACATTTATAAAGTTTCTCAGGAGTTTCGAATATTGGTAATGGTATACTACGGGTGTGCCTTTCCATGAAAAAAACATTGTATATGGAATCAAGCTGAATCAAGGTTTTATGGGAAACACATAAAAAAAGCAGTCTGTATACTGAATCAAGCTTCAAATTATGATCCGGTTTGGTCGTGATGTATTTCATATTGAAATGTATGAATTGATGTTTTGAATTTGTCTTCTTTATTCACTACTATACATAGAAATTAGTGAAATTCAAACGTACCATTTGGTTCGACTTTGAAGGCAAAGGGGAGACAATGCTAAGAGTATTGTAAGTTAGGGATGATTATTTTTCTTGATTAGCATAACTTATATGTGATATTTGGTTAAATAACATTAATTGTTGATTGTTGTTTCATTTATATAGTGAGGTATGGCTTTGATTTATATCATGCTAATAAATGGTTGATTATCGAATGTAACCAAAGGAACTTTCTGAGAATTTGTGTGATTGATACGAACTTGGTGAAAAGTTAGTTTGTGAATATTATGCTTATGTAATTGATACGAACTTGGTGAAGAGTTAGTGTGTGGATTCCACTCTACTTTTTTAATGCTTGGGTTGGCTATGGTAATGGCCAAATCTATCTACTAGGATCTAATATTTTCTTCGATACATGATGTTTAATTATGAAGTGTGTTTGCATTCTCATATGATTAGTTTCAAGGCTATAGATTTAAGATCACTCCCAAAAACCTCGGCCTACTGGTTTGGTACCGAAGAGACAAACATGACTGCAGGAGTTGAGCACTGGTAAGTATGGTGGAAATCAATTGTGGGCTAGCGTGCAGAATGTGGCTCCACATTTTGCCGTTGAGTCATGCGTAGCAAATAAGAGTTTTCGTAATTACTCCAACAATTCACGTGTGCTGGACCACAGTTGCGGCTCCTATAAGCAAGTTGTATGTTGTTCTCCTCTTCACTGATTCGTTCCAAAGGTATAACTAGAACTGTTTTGGTATAATGCATTTTAACATTTTAACATTTCTTACCCTTTAATTATATTTACCTACATATGGACAGTGATTTATGATATTTGTTTTGCAGCGCACTTTTGTTTGCAGATCAGTTGTTTCAAGAAACTATTTCATAACCCATTCTGTGGTAATAGTAACATGAAAATAGAACATTAATCACTATGTTTCATCAAAATTGTAGTCTTCTTCAGTAGAAGTTCTACAAAATAGCCCACAATCCTAACTAGCTGCAACAAGCGAATGCAAAAAGGCAACACATTTCACTTTTGATGATAATCAATAATTTTTACGCTGTCACATTCCACATGATAACTGGAATTCACCCAAAAATAACCGCTTCAACCAATCTTGGGCTCCACGAACTCGATTCCATTTATCTGCACAAGATAAGAACGTCACGAGATGGGTCGGACATGCGATCGTGTATACTTTTAGCATCTTCTCTCTCACACACAATGAGGTAATGTTTTAAACTAAGAAATTATTTTTTGATATTTGATGATTGTTATGTTAGTCTGCTCCCAACACTGAGTCAATTTTTTAATTTCTAGATGATTCGTAACACTGTGGTATTATGTGGGAAATATGGGTTATATGGGAAGTAGTTACGCGGATAAAACTATAGGAAGAAAGGAAACGGTTGTGGTGATACAACTATAGTACTGTGTGTGAACCCTGCAGGTTGAGTTGCAAGTGGAGTTGAACCTGATGTAAAATGAGTGATAGGATTCCCACTCTGAGGCACAGATCCTTCAAGTTGTACAAGATGGGATCAGTATAAAATTTTGTGCTAACTATGAATTTAAATCATGTACTGGAATTGTAGTATACACTATAGAAGTCATGGAACGATTTACTTAAAAGAAGAGTTCAATCTTAGAGCCTCATCCTGCAAGGAAAATAAGTACGCTACATCACCTCTTTATTAGTAGCAATACTAAATAAGTACGCTGTAAGAAATATGAAAACTAATATGCTGCATTAAGACTCTAATGTGATGTTGGAAATTTTTTATGTTTCTATTGTAGTTCAATTCGAGATCATCTTATGTGAGAACTTGGAAAATCTCTCTGTTTCTATTCTTCACTCAATCGGGGAGGAGTGTTTAATTTTACGGCATTATCACTGCTGTTGTAGAAGGTGTTCATAAAAACCTATGTTTTTTTGAAGTATCCCCCATTATTGGAGCCATGGTGTGATTTCTAAAATCCTTATGATTGTAGTGTCTTCACAGGCCACCTAAAACCATCTATTTAATAAGGAAATGAGACATACTAGTGGGAAAGTTGTTATCAAAGTCGCTACGAAGGCTACCAGTCACTATCCTTCATCATAAAAAATAGCGTTTTGCTCAAATTCAGGCGGTGGTCAATATTTAACTACAACTTCATGTGTACAAAGTGGAAATTTAGGAAGTTTCTCACAAGAAAGATCCCCCCCCCCCAAGAAAAAATACGCAACCAAAATTGTGGTAGACCACAACAACCAGCAGTTATAGGTCCAATTTGTTACTTTTTTTACTTTGGGACTATTCTGTTACTTCTTTTTAAATATGCATTCTTCAAGTTAGTTTGTTCAAATTTTAGGACTTTTTGTTTGTGTATTTGTATATTTGTTATGTTTTAGTTTGTGCATTTGAGATGAATTTTATATTAACGGAATTTGATCCATTAAATGTTTTTGGTCTCATTGTCTAGATTTGTATTAGCATTGTTGTGAACTATTTGCATTTTTATTTCTTAACCAAGGTGGTGGATAGTCCTATAAACAAGGGAAATTATGCCCAAATTTTCTTAAATGTTTATACATTGTTGTAAGAAATAATCTCCGACTTAAAAGTATTTGATGGATATTTGTATTTTTATTGGTAATCGCAAATCTTCCTCATTTAGATTTGGAAGTGTGCACGTCGAATACCTTGATTCAGATTTATGTTTAGGCGTTTGCCGTTTGTTGGGGTGTGAGTGGTTGTTGGTGATGGCGTCGCAAGCGCAACTACTAATATAGGGTGCAAATTCATATTCGTGCCTTCAGGCATGGGCATACCCTAGTGTGTGTGTGTGTGTGTGTGTATATATATATATATATTTGCTTGGAGAGTTTTAGTACCGGTTTCAACTCTACCCTAATAAAAAGAGAAGTTTCGGTTCATTCTCTGCCCATAAAGGAGAAGAAGTTTTTGCTGCGGCTTTATTACATGGTGAAAGGCACACATTGGTTGACGATTTCTATGCTTCGATTGGTGGACTCCAAGACTACGATGGACGTCGTGGTTATTTTTTAGATAAAGGTATTTATAAGAAGAAGCGTCGGGGCTTGAACGGAGTCAAGTCGAGTGTTGTAAGTCTTTTTGTCTTATAATTGTAAAACCGTATCCGGTGAATTTGTTAGGCCAGGGCCGTTTGAGGATTTTCCCGTTGTGGGTTTTTCTCGTACATCATGGCGTTGTGGTTGTGATTATTTGTGTTATCTTGAAAAAAAACACCTAGATGCATGCTTAGGATTTATAAAGATAAATTTAGTTTAAATCACATATTGTTTATTTTGGTTCTAATTAGGTTTGTGTAATTATTTAATTAATTTAATTAATTGTGTTTAGGTGAAAATTAATGTTTGAGTAGTTTATTTCACTCCTAGTTTATTTAATTTTAATTTTGAAGACATTAAAATTTGAAGTTTGTTTTGTTTTAAATTTGAATTGAAATTTTAGTTGGGAATTTCTTTCAACCATCACATTAATTTGAGGAAGAATTTTAGAATTTGGTATTTGTCGGGATCCTATGTTCATCAAGTGGTATTAGAGCGAGAAGTGCTAAGTTATTGCATTTAGGTCCTTTTTGTGTCTAGCTTAAAAATGGATTTTTTCCCGTTTTCAAAATTTCTAGTTTTTGATGGTTCTAATTACGTATATTGGAAAACACGTATGAAATTGGTACTAAAGTCCATAGATGAGAGGGTTTGAATGTCTGTTGTTACCGGGTGATACCCACCTACATGTTTAGTAGAAAATGAGCGTGTTCCCAAACTCGTAGAAAGATGGACTGAGAATGAACTGAAATCAACAAATTTGAATTCCCGAGGCTTGAATGCTTTGTGTTGTGCCATCACACCAGATGAATTTTGATGTATCATGATGTGTTAAACCGCTAAAGAAGCTTGGGATATTTTGCAACTCACCCATGAGGGAATAAGTGTCATAAAAGCTTCAAAACTCCAAAAGCTCATCACTCAATTTGAGACCATAAAAATTCTTGAAAATGAAACTTTGATGAATTTTATGCTAGAATTTCCGATATTCTAAATTCATCCTTTAATTTGGGAGAAAAGATACCCAACGACCGAGTAGTAAAGAAAATTTTAAGGTCCTTATCCAATAGATTTATTCCTTAGGTGGATTTATTCCTAAGGTGATCGTGTTAAATTCTTTACCCACTACGAAACTAGAAGAGCTCGTAGGTGATTTAGAACTTGACATGTTTTCCTCTAAGACTGAAAACAAGAAAGATAAGGGATCGCTTTGAAATCCCAGAAAGAGGAAAAATAAGTTTGGGATGATGAGAGTGATTTTGACTCGGAAGACATGGCTATGTTTACTAGAATATTTAGAAAATTTCTTAAGTTTAACAAAGATAATCTTATAAATGACTTGAAGAAATTTGATAAAAGTATGACAAAGCCAAAAAATTCCCTAAAAGCTAAAATGAAGATCTAAATAGGGATGGGTCAAATTGTTGCTTTTGTTGTGAAGGGTATGGCCATAGGGCTTTTGAATTCCCACTAAACTATGGAGAGAGGGCAATCAACCAATTTTGTACAATGCTACCCTAAGTGATAGTGATAAAGAAGAGGAACCCGATTCTCCCATTGAGCGCAACTGTACAGCATTCATGGCAAGCCATGTAAGTGATAGTGATAAATCGTTCATCGATGACATCTTAATAAATGACACTTTCGAGGCCAAGATGTGTGAATCCCAAAGTTATGATGGTAGTGAGAGTGGAGAAGAAAGAGAGAGTGAAAATGAAGAAGAGGTTGATGTGAGTGAACTTCAAGTAGCTTTTCAAGAATTGTATGCCGAATCTATTAAATTAAAAAGGGATAATTTGAAGTTATAATCCAGTATGAGAGAGCATGCCAAGGTCAATGATGAGAGTGCTTTAGTGGAAGGCATTAAGACATGTGAGATATCTCTTCGATAGAAGCTTGAGTATGTTGAAGGCAATAGAGATAGCCTTAGAGGTTAGATGGAAACAATGAAGAAAAATATTCTCATGTTTGAAGAGAGTAGGTGTTTGCTTGAGTCACACATATTAGAGTTGGAAGAAAAGTTAAGAGACTCAAGTCAAGTAGGTCTAAAAAACTAGAACAAATCTTAGGCATGGTCGAAATAAAAAATGACACTTATGGTATAGGCTTTGATTCTTATAATGCTTCCGCTAATAAAGCCAAAATCATTTTGAGAGAATCGCCTAGGAACACTTCTAAAGGTCAATCCTTAGGTACCACTTTTTGCTCGGTCTTTAGTTTCTCACATTGTGGTCTAAAAGGTCATCTTAGGGTTTTTTTTTATCTCAAAAAAGATCCTAAGAAATCTAAGGGTAGAGTCACCACGGTTTCCAAATCTCGAGAGCATCACATTTCACTAGTTTGGGTTAGGAAATCCGATTTGGAGGCCTTAAAGAATATGATTTTTTATTCTTATTTTCTATCACGTGAAACCTCCCATACTAAATTGAAAGGTAAAATGTGTTAGTTTTGTTTACATACTCTAGTGTTTTTATGCTTCATGAAATATCTATGCCAGTTGTATGTATATCATTTTCTAGTCTATACTCCATGATTAATCACATGCTAGAATTATGATTTGTATATATCTTTTGTATTTAGTTTTATTTGTTTATGTCTTAACAAGTGGTATCTTATTGAGAAAAATACAAAAAGATTTTTTTTTGTTTTTTTAGTTGAATTTTTTTTGTTTGGTGAATTTTTTTTGAAAAACTCAAAAAGATTTTTTTGTTTGTTTTGTGTGTATTTTAGTCTGACACACTTTATGTGGAATATACTTGTGTTTGAATCCTTTCCCTTTTCGCTCCCATGTGGCTATAACTTTTGGTTAAGACTTTCAATCCTTATAAAGTTCTTTATCATGCTCACATGGAGTAGTTGGATTTTGTGTTGCTTAATTGATTCTATTTTTATATGCCTCAAGTCACACATGCACGAGCTCTTTTGAAATTTAAAATTCACATATATATTTTAGCTACGTGAGATGTTCTCGTATCAATTTAGTCATCTATATTTTGCTATGACTATGGAGGATTTGTGCATGTAATAACCGTTTCCCGGATTAAAAAAAATAGAAAAATATTTATCCGGTGTTGTAGTTGTTTATCAATGGAATCTGGCTCTGAAAGACAAAATGACTTTGCGTGAAAAGTCACCATTGAATTTTTGGCCTTAAAAATTATGGCATTATAAAAGAAAAATTAGCCAAGACTTGTTTAGTTTAGTTGATATGTTAAAAAGAAAAAGAAAATTATGAGGATTTCGGTTGGATGTATCAACGGGTTTGCACAATGACGTTGTATCCTAGTTATGATTTTCTTGTCATGACTCTATTGGTTTGTAGAATCATAAAAATTCTAGGCTTGTGTGCATTGTGTATATTTTTTCATTGAGTTAAATTTATATGGTCACATGAGACTCTATCTAAGTGTGATAAAACTTTGTAATCAAATGAGAACTCCGTGAACATGTTTTAAGTCATTGGGTCATAATTTAATCATTACTATTTCACACCCTAAACTTCCGTTTACCACATGTATTTGGACACATTTTTTCCATACGAGTGTGGCAAGCTTAATATATTTTGTGCCATGTGTGGTGTTTATACCTATGTATATGTGCGTGTGCGTCAGTGATATTCATTGTGTATATATATGGTATAATTTTTTTGAGTCTTTGCCTTGCTTGCTAGTCCACATGTACTTCGATGTCATAATTGATATCTATATTGTTGCGAATTTCAGTTGATATCCCATGCTTATGTTAATACATGTTAGTTGGTATCATTTTTTTCATCGCATCATAGTTGACATCCTTTGTTATTGGTTGGATTAGTTGCATTATATTATTGTCATATGCTTCATTGTTCCTGTTTATGCACCTTTACGTTTATATCTTGTTTCTTCCTAATTCATATCCCTTGCTTAGAATTTAGGGGGAGAAATTGTATTTGATTTAATTGAGGAGAAATATGTTAATATTAATTCTTTAACCTTTATCTATTCCTGAACAAAAAGGGGGCGATATGGTATCTAGTCCTTTAAATATGGGGAGATCAAACTTAGGGGGAGAAATCTTTTTAGGTATATCGTGTTAGATAAAAGGGGGAGAATTAATTAAAGGAGAGTATTTATTTAAATTACATTTAATCTTTTGATATTACCCACGCGTTTAATAGTTTGCTTAAGTGTTTAAGAAATTCCTTTTAGCGACATCCTTAAAGCGGCAAAGCGGTTCATCCTTGGGTCGAGTCATTGCGTCTGTATTTTTTATTTTGGGTGGGATGTTATGTCTAGGCGAGCTTGATGTCCCTTTAGGATTTGTGGTTGGGTTATATCCCAGAATAGCCAAAGGAGGAGATTTGTAAGGACACAAATTCCCAATTGAGTCCATATGTAGTATTGGCTAAATTTCGGATAAAACCATTTGAGTCATAGGATAGATGTTCTTGTATATCCTTTTAAGCCTATGACGAGTGTATGTTGAAGATGTAGCGACCTAGATATTCAAGCTCATCCTTGTCGGGTTTTCGTGGTATGTTTCACGTCATTAACATGAGGATTCCAATGTCTCCAAAAGGTATGAATACCTTTTATTTATGTAGGGAGACTTGGAATATTTTTATGGGTGATATTTTTGTCTAATTGACCTTTTATTTTCAGAAAAGCTTTTTAGAACTTTTTATTAAAGTTTTTGGGCCTAAAATGAAAATATCAGATTTTCGGCATTTTCGTTCGAATTGTCATTCGAACGAGATTGTCGCTCGAACGAGAAATTGAACGAGCTTCAAACGACTTGAAACCAATATTCTCTGTTTTTTCGTTCGAAATGTCATTCAAATATCTTTGTTCGAATGAGATATTTCCAATGAGTTTTGGGCCTATTTTTCTTCTAAAATCTCGTTCGAACGAGGCCGTTCGAACGACCTCAAAAAGTTGTTCAAATGATATTTCAGCTGGAACTGTTTTACCCACTTTCCCACTTTTCCCACTATCTTCTTAACAAACTTAATATGTGCGGGAAACACACTTTTCTAAGTAACTTTTGACATACTATCTTCTACACCTTGAGAGCCAAAAAAAGAGTTTTCATCAAAAGTTCAAGTTTTGTGTTTTTGATTTCAAGGATTAAATTCTACCAAAACACATTCACCCATATATTGGTTTAATTCCAAGTCCATATATATATATATATATATATCTTTGCTTGGAGGGTTTTGGCACCGCGTTCATCTCTACCCCAACAAGAAGAGAAGTTTGGGTTCATTCTCTATCCATAAGGAGAAGAATTTTGTGTTGTGACTTTATCACATGGTGAAAGGCACCATGTGTGGTTGACGGTTACTATGCTTCGATTTGTGGACTCCAAGACAGTGATGGACGTCGTGGTTATTTTCTAGAAGAAGGTATTTGTAAGAAGAAGCGTCAAGTCTTGAAGGGAGTCAAGTCGAGTGTTGTAAGTCTTTTCATCGTGTAATTTTTAAACCATATCTAGTGAATTTATTAGGCTATGGCCGTCCGAGGGTTTTACCGTTGTGGGTTTTTCTCGTACATCGCAGCGTAGTGGTTGTGATTATTTATTGTATCTTGCAAAAAACACCTATATACATGCTTAGTATTTAAAAAGATAAAATTTAGTTTAAATCACATATTGTTTATTTTGTTTCTAATTAATTTTGGGTAATTGTTTAATTAATTGAATTAATTATTTTTAAGTGAAAATTAATGTTTGAGCAGTTTTATTTCCCTTCTAGTTTAGTTTAATTTTAATTTTGAAGAAATTAAAATTTGAAGTTTGTTTTGTATTAAATTTGAATTGAATTTTCACTTGGGAATTTATTTTAACCATCACATTAATTTGAAGAAGAATTTTAAAGTTTGGTATTTTTCGGGATCCTATGTCCATCAGGCCGAATTGATTTTACTTGATTTAATTTATGATTTTTTATCTTATTTCAAGATTAATACATCACAAAGGTATTTTCTTTATCTATTGTGTGTCGGACTTTGGTGAGCAATTGAAAAGCACAAAAAAAGAGGATTAAGAGAAATAAATGAGATTTGAAGATTTGAAAGCTAAAGATTTTTGAAGACATACATGTTTAGTATCTTTTCATTTTTGGGTTTCTGGGAGGGTATTAGATTTGTATAGGATATTTGTTGATAATTTGGATGTTTTTATTTTGTATCGGAATAGACATAAGGGGTGATTTGTAAGGACATATTTTTCGTCTTATTCCTAGTACCTAGTTTACATCATGTATGGTGTATCCCGTTTGAATCGTGAAAGCAATTCAAGTTCACAAGTTCAAGAAGACGGATCCAAATATCAACCATATTTAACAAAGTTCTACTTCGAGATGTAATTTTGGTATGGATTTTATTTTGTGTTACTTAGATTTTTTACTATGTAATATGATACTTTTCTAAAATATTTTATTTCAAAATGAGGTTGTAAGGACACAAGTCTCCGATTGAGTCTTAATGTAGTGTTGGATCAATTCCGGACAAAACATTTGAGTCATATGTTAGTGTTCAAGTGTATCCGTACAAGCCTATTACGTGTTAGTTGGAGACGTAGCGACCAAGATTATAAAGCTCAATCATATGTCGGGTTTATTGTGCCTCGTTTCTACGTCAACAACATTAGTTTCAATGCTCCTAAGGTATGAATGCATTTTATATATATATATAGGAGCTTGGAAATTTATTGGGTGTAATTTATAATTTTTTATAAATAGTTTTCATGACTTTGTTTTACTCAGAAAATATTTTTTAAGAACTTTTCACAAAAGTTTTGGGCTTAAATAGAATAGTCAATTTTTTGGTAAGTCGTTCGAATGAACTGGAATCTCGTTCGAATGAGATTCCCAGGTCATTCGAACGAGACTTCCAACGAGATTCCTTTTTTTTCTCTAGAACATCGTTAGTAAAGTCGTTCGAACGAAAATGTCATTCGAACGACTTTGGCGAGAACAGTTTTTTGGCAGTTTTTGACAATTTTCTCCATGTTCCCACTATGTTTTCCCCACTACTTTTTGACAGAATTATCTAGTGCGGAAACCAATTTTTTCTAAGAAACTTTTTCACATTCTAAGACTTTTAGAGAGCAAATTCTTTCAAAGAAAAAGTTCCATGTTTTGTGTTTGATTTTTATAGATTAAATTCACCAAAAACACATACACACCCAATAGTTTGTTTATTCCAAGTTCCTTAATATATATATCCTTGCTTGGAGTGTTTGGCACCAGGTTTTTCTCTACAACTCAAAGAAGAGAAGTTTGGGTTTACTTCTACATCCCACAAAGAAGAACTTTTTTTGCTGTGACATACCCACTCGGACTTGTTCGAGTGGAGGTTAACATATAAAGTCCGATCGGTGGATTTCGAGACCGCGGTAGACCTTCGTGGTTATTCTCTAGGCAGAGGTGTGTACAAGAAGAAGCGTCAGGGCTTGGACGGAGTCAAGTCGGGTGTTATAAGTTTTTTTGTCTTGTACTTGTAAAACCGTACTTAGTGGATTTGAGTCTAGGGCCGTCCGAGATTTTTTTCGGTTGTGGGTTTTTCCTCATACATCGTGGCGTAGTGGTTGTTCACTTATTTTATCTTTTGCTATATCACATTAGATGCATGCTTAGGTAAAAAAAATTGGTTTAGTTAATTTGGTGCAAATTCAATTTGGGTAAAAATTAATTTAATTCAAGTCATTACTTTAATTTGATAAAATTTGGTTTGGACTAATTTGCAAAAATGGATTAATTATTTTTGTTAGGAAAATTTCTAGGACTTGGGTTGAATTAAATAGGTGTAAGTGAAAAATGCATTTGTTGTTTAATTTAATTTCACTTTGAGTTTTAGTTTATTTTCATTTGTAGAAATTAAAATTTGTTGAGCCATATCTCTTCCGCATTTAAAGGAAATTCTTTTTGTAAAATTTAAAATTGGGGGCCCTATCATTTTAAAATTGGCAAGAGAGCATTGATTTAGAAAAACTCACGTTTTCAGAGGCGTTTTTCAAAATTAAAATGTTATATGAGGTACCTATAGGCGGGTTTTAAAAAAACATTTCTGCCATTCAAATGACATTAACATATCGTTAGATAGGTCGTTTAATGCCCAGGATCTCATATGGAACGAACGAGAGCGTACTGTTTCATGTTTTAAAGGTCATCAGTAAGGTCATTCGAAAGGACTTAAAATAAGATGTACATATTGTTTTAACGACCTTTTGATGGCATTCTAATGAGTTCTCGTCGCTTTAACTTTTTTTTTTGCCTATAGAAACCTATTTCGTGAAGCTTTTTTACTAAGACTTTTCATTTACGCAAAATGCCGAACAATTGCAAAATAGTCTTCACTTTTTAGGGCAAAACTTATTTTATATTCGCTCAAATAAATCCCAATTATTTTTGTGAATCATTTTTGGAACCCAAACACTTATTTATCAAAGTTATTCTGTGGAGAGTAGTCTCTACTGCTGATCTTGAGGATACTAGAGGTTTTTAACTGTTGAAGGAGGAACTGTGGTTCTTATGATTATCGAGGGAGTAATTGCTGATTTGAAGGTTGCGGTCTTTGTGAGTTCTCGTGGAAATTTATTGCCGATTTCTCTATTAAGTTGTAAGTTGCGATTTGCAAACATTTGTGAACTAATGGTATTTCCATGTGGGAATTTTTCCTGAAATTTCATTCTTTATTGATTTCTTTATTGAATCACATACATGCCTGTTTAGGGTTTAATTAAAATTGGAATTTGTTTGAGATTGACATTTAGTTAAGTAAGTTAACTCCATTAGAATATTGCAAACTCTCAAATTGGTATAACATCTGGCTTTTCAATTCTGCGGTCATAAGACAATTCTACAAACCTAAAGAGTTGAACTGATCGATTCAGAGGGTTAAGGTCGATTCTGTGGACCTAGGTCAACTTTGTGGACCTAAAGAGTTGAGATGAAAAATTCAATGGGTTCAGGTCAATTTGTAGACCTAAAGAGTTGAGATGACTGATTAGAGAGTCGAGGTTAATTCTACGGAGCTAAGGAGTTGAGGTGACCGATATAGCGGGTCAAGGTCGATTATCAAACCTAGGTCAATTCTATAAACATAAAGAGTTAAGATGACCAATTCAGATGATCAAGATCGATTATATGCATCTATGCCAGTTCTGTGGACCTAAAGAGTTGCTAACGGGGGGTGTTCTTTAATTTTGACTCCGCGGGGGATGGTGTTGTTCTTGTGAGTGAAAACGCACCTAGATTTTGGTCCCATTAGGGATTATATTGGTAATGAGAGATTTTTAGGTGCTGATGCATTTTATTTATAATCCTGTTGCGGATCATGCTGGTGGTGAGAGCTCTATAAGTGGTTTCGTTCTTTTTAATGGGTTTTCTCAAAGCCATGATGTACTCAACTTCGTGGGGACTTTTCACAATTTTTTTGTGAATTGTTTGGGCAATTTTTGGATTTTTCTTAAGTTTTTGTGGCAAAGTTTTGAGGGGACTATTGATAGTCATAGTCAGGGGGGTACCTATCAGCATATGGGCATGAATTCCTGGGCTTCTTGGGGGAGGTGAAATGTTAGTATTAATAGGCAGGTCTAGGGTGTCACGACCTCGACCCAAAATAGTAGTAGGGAATGAGTGCCTTGACATGACACCAAGGCAACAAATATTCCAATTTAATTATTTCCTTAAATAAATGCAACAAAAATATGATCACATTGTTATGAATCATAAAATACTGAAAGTAAAGGAATTATGTCATCAGAGCTTTCTAAAGGAAACTTCATATATATTAAAAGTAATAACGAGTTACAACATAAGAGAAATTTTAAAACCTATTACAAGAGAGCCAGACATGCTATAAATAAACATTTTACAAAAAGAGCTCTAAAAGTTAAATCTTCAATATTGTCCTTTTTTGTTCCATCCGTGAACCAAAACGTTTCCTGAAAAATGGTTATTTATACAACATCAGCTAAAAGCCGAATGAGGTTCAGTCTCCAGACATTCCAGGGTTTTCAGAAAATAGATACCTATTCAAGTCAAAAGAGAAGGCATATACATATATGGATAGGAACTTGCAGTAAATAGACCGTGACACCCTGCCTAATAAAATATCGGGTGATCAGTCCTATACCAAATTAAAACAGGAATCCCAGTTGGATCATCCTTAGCATCACTGTCGAAAACTTTTTAAAACTTACTAACCACCTAGTATTCCAAAAGTTGGTGCCAATTTTAACTTTTCGATTTAACAAAACAGTACATGCGGAATTAAAATATAAACCATTCACACAACTGAATGAAAATAAACTGAATCATATATACACAACTTGCCGAGTAAATCACCGGCCACTAAAGAAATAATCCATTACAAATATTCAACACCTGAATAAATTACACCTGAAAACTGTACCGAGAAGTCTGGGCGACAAACCCTAAATAAAACTAAAACTGATACAAGATTCCTACTCTAGGAATGAATGAATGATGCGTCTAATCCAAACTCCTTCTAGCATCCACATATGCCGCAACTCCATGTCCCCGGAATAGAATATCAATCCTGGCATCCCTGTGGCTGGACACCTAAAAGGTTTTGAAAATAGTTTTATAGCAAGGGTTAAAACCCAAAACATTTTGAAAATATTTAGCAAGTGAATTAACTGCAGTAATTTAAAATGCATGAATGCACTTCATATTTAAGTTAGTGTCGCACTCCCTTGTGGACATTCTCACCCCTCCACTATTGTGCACACCTACCGGTTACCTTAATCCCACCTAGTTGTACTACCCCGTCCAACTAGTCCTGGTATAACCTTCCCTTGCCATACTATTCTAACCCGAGTATAATAATTCTTGAATTATAAGTTATATCACAATTAACTTAATTAATTCCTCTTAAATAGTAGCATATAACCGCGTCACAAGTGATATAAATTAAATACATCACTCACTGTATTATTACCCGTATATAATATTTACTATCATTATATACGTACCTTTACCACAATATCCACACATATAACATACGTATATCCATCCCTTTGAGTATACCTTCGCCGGATGATTCCCTCTAAAATGCTATCTCACTAGGTGTGCTCACCAAACCTAGTTTCCCCAAGTTGGAATCGCTCACCAACTTGTCCCAAAATATAAATGTAGTGGAGGCGGTCATATTCCTTCCATGAAAGTGAGATAAATCCCTCACCCATATATACCGGACGCTATGACCTGGGGATATACTCACCCTACTCCTCAAGCTAGGGGATTCACCCACATCGTGCAACCTCCCTTGATAGCAGTAGAGTAAATAAATTGAATAAATATCTAGTCACTGATATTTAATATCCCACATAATATAAACACGTATATATATACTATCACTGTAACGTATATATATAATACGAATCCCGGCTTTATCGTGTACTCAAAATCCCGTACACTGCCTGTAATTTAATATCACACACAATATATACACGAATATATATATACCATCACTACACCGTATATATATATTATAAACCCTGGCTTTACCGTGTACCAAAAATTCCGTACACTGCCTATAATTTCTTGAGTTTGTGGCCCGACTCAACGTAATTAATTTTTCTCACTTAATAATTCATCATCTTCCCGAGTCTATGGTCCGAATCTAATATATTTAATTCACACCTCAATTTATATAATACTTTCCCTGAGTCTGTGGTCCGACTCTAATTAAATTAATTAACACACATATTAATTTAATACCGATCTGAGTCTGTGGTCCGACTCCCAGTTAATTAATTTACACCATTTCCGAGTCTCTGGTCCGACTCTAATATAATTAATTAACCCACTTATTAATTCAATACCTCCCCGAGTCTACAATCCGACTCTAATTAAATTAATTATCACACCCATTAATTTAATCTTACCCGAGTATACAATCCGACTCTAATTAAATTAATTGTCACACTTATTTATTTAATCATATCCGAGTCTACAATTCGACTCTAATTAAATTAATTATCACACCCATTAATTTTGTAAGGACATTTTTGTCCATTATCAATTTGTTATGTCGTACGCCGTTACACCGTTGAAGAAATTCAAGATTCATACAGTCATTAACGGATCCGAATATCAAAAGAAGAAAAATAAATCAAAGTCTGAATGGCCGAACCGGTCCGCCCAGAGAAAAACGAATCGATCCGACCCCGGACCGGTCCGCCCCTTTATCGGACCGATCCGCCTGTTGAAAATCCAGTACACCCCGGACCGCAAGCGAACCAATAATGCCTAAATTTAAAAGAACCGGTCCGCCTCCTCGGACCGATCTGCCTCAGACCCGGACCGATCCACCTGGGATAAACTCAAACAAATCGTGTTCATATTTTTAAGGACTAGGACTTCTTATTTAATCCCACTACGGGGAGTTGGTTTAGCAAGACTTATACACACATTTTTCAGATTTCAAAATCTAAAAGTCTTCATTTTTGTGAGTTCAAAACTCATGGTTTGATTCACACAACCTTGCCATATCTTTGTGAATCACTTTTGGTAACCCTAGAACACAAACCTTTGTTTTTCAACCCTTGTGAAGAAGACCGCTCTTCTTCTTCATTGCTGCCCTACTGGAAAGGGATATCTTCTGCCGCCGACTACAGAATCCGACACCTGAGGGTAATTCTTAGTCACTTGTATTTTCGTTGTAATCCAAAATTGTACGTTACAATATTATAATGGAAATAAATGGTTTTGCCCCTTTGGGGGATTTTTCCTCACTTATGTGTATTTGATTAATCTTCATGATCTACTTGTTTCAATCAACCTAGTTGCATGTTTAGGGTTTATTTGGATTAAACTGAATTTAATTATATTATTTCTTAATTTGAACGCAAGCGCGTACTCTTTCAAATTGGTATCAGAGCAGGTTACGCTAATTTATCGTGTATTCCTAGTTTCCGCAAAAATTTTCTAAGATATCAATTTTCTGAAAAATTGATTTTTGAAAAGGTGCGTGTTCAATGGAGAAGTTATATAATAAAATGCCGGTTTTTGACGGGACCAACTATGCATATTGGAAAGCCCATATGAGATCTGCTTTAAAAGCCATTGATGAACGTGTCTGGATCTTGGTTGAAAGAGGGTGGACACCTCCCTCCGTCATTATTGATAATGTGATCAATTTAAAACCTGTCACTTCTTGGACTGAAGACGAATTTAGATGGTCATCATTTAATTCTAAGGGTTTGAGTGTTATTTCTGGGTCTATCACTCCTGATGAGTTCAAACGCATAATGACGTGCACCACGTCAAAAGAGGCATGGGATGTTTTACAACTCACCCATGAAGGAACTAATGCTGTAAAAGAGTCTAAATTGCAAAATTTGACAACTCAATTTGAAACAATCACCATGCATGAGACTGAATGTTTTGATGATTTTTATGCTAGGCTTTCTGACATTGTTAATACTAGCTTTAATCTTGGTGAACATATTCCTAATGCTAGAGTTGTTAAAAAGATTCTTCGTTCTTTGCCTAAGCGTTTTATCCCTAAAGTCACTGTGCTAAATTCTATGGGTAATTTAAATACACTAAAATTGGAAGAACTTATAGGGTACTTGCAAACATATGAAATTGATATGTTTCCTAAAACTGCAAGGTCTAAAGATAAGGGAATTGCACTAAATGCCCAAGAGAGAAAGAGTGAGGGGTCGGCTAGAAAGAGAGTAGAGTCGTCTAGAAAGAGAGAGACTGACACGTCAGATTCTGATTGTGATTTTGACTTGGATGACTTGGCTCTTTTTGCAAAAAAATTCAAAAGGATTCTCAAATTTAATAAAAATGGCAATTTTAAAGATAAAAAGAAATTTGAGAAAAATAAGTTTGAAAAGAAAAATGAAAAAGTTTTTAAAGATCCTCCTAAGAAAGAAAGTGAGAGATGCTTTAAGTGCGACGATAAGGGTCATAGAGCCTTTGAGTGTGCCACTCATCTGAATAGAGAGAAAGGGAAAGCTGTCCTTAATGCTACTCTTAGCGACGATAGTGAGGTTGAGATGGTGGATTCAGGAGATGAGTCACCGCATGAGTGTAACTTCACCGCATTCATGGCCAGTCATGTGAGCACTCCTAGTTCTCCTCACGACGATGAGGATGATGCTTCACAGGGACACCTCGACAGTGAGATCGATGTGAGTGAGCGGGAGGATGACTCAAGTGAGATAGAGACTGATATTCAACGCGCCTACGCTGAGTTATATTCTGAGTCATTTAAAACTAAAAAGCATAACAAAGCGTTAGTTCTTAAGATCATCGGCTTAGAGGAAGATTTAAGAAAAGCGATAGAGAGAGAGTCCTCCACCTGCACCGCCCTGAGAGAGAGAATCTGCCTGTGTTGAGAAAGAGAGTTTGTTTAGAGAGAGAGAGAATATTTTTGAGAAAGAGAGAGGGGACTTGACTAAATAAGTGGATAGTCTTACGAGTAAGCTCCATTCCTCCGTGGAGACTTGGAAGAAACTTGAAGCCCTTGTTTTCCAGTTGACTCATGATCTTGAAAAAGCACGGGAATTCAAGGTACTTTAGGTTTTGGTGATAGGCAGGGAATAGGTTATGATAGTGCCTCCACATCCCAAATTTCACCTGGACCAGTTCCTGAGTTTACTACGACTCCTTATGACCATCGTCAAACACCTCGAAAGAGAGTTCGACCAAGAAAAGTAAACCAAGGTCCGCCTTTGACTGTGTTCTTTTGTACTTATTGCAAAAGAAAAGGTCACCTCAGGGAGTTTTGCTATAGCATGGGTCGGACATGACGTACTACTGCTCCACGTCAACATACTAATGATTTTACCAGTCTGAGAGAGCGAGTTGAGTTTTTAGCTGCCACGTCTCAGAGTTTGATGAAGGAATTCCGACGGATGTCTTTCCCGTCAGTGAATGCTTCTCACATTCCAGCTAAAACCAACAACAACAAAGGCAAACAAAAGGTCACCACTTCTTGGGTACCTAAGAAAGACAAAAAGGCCTTTGTTGTTCATGTTACTCTCAAAGCACATAATACCTCATAGTGGTATTTTGACAGTGGGTGCCCCAGACATATGATAGGTGATGCCTCATTTTTTACATCTCTTGAGGATTATCAGGATGGCAGAGTCACCTTTGGAGATGGGAGCAAGTCTAGCATTATAGGACGAGGTACTGTCGAGTTACCTGGATTTACTAAGCTAGAAAATGTTTTGTACGTCAAAGGTTTGAAAGCAAACCTTCTCAGCATTAGCCAGCTGTGCGACGCTGACTTTGTCGTAAAGTTTAACCGGGACGCTTGTAAGGTCTATAATAAAGCCGGTAAACTTTTAATTCAAGGGGTGAGGACAAAGTATAATTGCTATGGGACTGAACCCATATCCTCACTTGTCTGTAACAGCGCCACGATCACTCCTATAGATCTGTGGCACTAACGACTAGGTCATGTAAATATTAAAGATCTCACTCGCTTAACTAAAAAGGACCTAGTACATGGCTTACCATCTCTTGGAAGGCCAACTTCGACAGTTTTTGGACCCTGTCAGTTGGGAAAACAAATTCATAGTCCCCATAGGAAGTTGCATTCCATTACCACCTCTTGTGTTCTTGAGCTTATACACATGGATCTTATGGGTCCCACTCGTACCGAGAGTCTAGGTGGTAAGAGGTATATCCTCGTGATGGTAGATGATTTCTCCAGATACTCCATTGTAGGCTTTCTGAGAGAGAAATCCGATGCTGTAGAGTTTTTAACGACCAAGTGCCGTGTCCTGCAAAATCAACACGGAGTCACTATTAACAGGATACGTAGTGACAACATCATTGAATTTAAGGAAGCAAAGGTAGATTTGTATTGTGATAGCCTTGGGATAAAACATGAGTTTTCTGCTGTGAAGACTCCTCAACAAAATGGGATTATTGAGAGAAAGAATAGAACAATCCAGGAGATGGCTAGATCTATGCTTCTAGGTCGTAAAGTTTCTAGGAGATTTTGGGCAGAGGTAGTGTCTACTGCATGTCACCCGGTGAATAGGTTTTATCTGCGTCCACACACACTTCAGACACCTTATGAGTTGTGGACTGTCAAGAAGCCCAACCTGGCATATTTCCGTGTTTTTAGGAGTAAATGCTACATCCTACGGGATAGAGAGCAATTAGGAAAGTTTGACTCCCGGAGCGATGAGGGAATATTGTTAGGCTATTCATCGAATAGTAGAGCGTACCGGGTTTTTAACCTGAAGAGCTCTAAGGTTATGGAGTCAATAAACGTCACCGTGCAAGATGACGAACCTCCAACGTTTATTGATCCTAACCTTCAGTGTGAGGATGAGGATTTTTATGACAGTGAGTTACCTGTTCCTCTCCCACACCCTGTGGACCCTATTCCTGTGTTAGGGGACACACCCGCTTGGGTTAGCAAGAGTCATGACCCGTCTGCCATTGTTGGCGATCCCACTCTAGGGGTCAAGACTCGTGCTCAGTTAGAGAACGTTGTTAGCCATCTTTGCTACACGTCCAAAGTCGAGCCCAAGAATCATAAAGAAGCACTCAAGGATGAACAATATATATCTGCTATACAGGATGAGTTGCTTCAGTTTAAAAAGAATAATGTCTGGGAACTAGTCCCCTGACCTAGTGAGACTAATATTATAGGTACCCGGTGGATTTTTAAGAATAAAATGGATGAAAATGGTACCATAATCCAAAACAATGCTAGGTTGGTCGCTCAAGGATACACACAGATTGAGGGTGTAGACTTTGGGGAGACATTTGCTCCTGTTGCAAGGCTTGAGTCCGTCCGCTTACTACTCTCCATCGCACGTCATCTGCATTTCAAGTTATATCAGATGGATGTCAAGAGTGCCTTTCTGAATGGCATTCTACAGGAAGAGGTTTATGCGGAATAACCAAAAGGGTTTGAAGACCCTAAGCACCCTGAGAACGTGTATTAACTGAGGAAAGCCTTGTATGGTTTGAAGCAAGCACCCCGTACTTGGTACGAAAGGCTTACTTCCTATCTCTTAGCCCGTGGCTTCAAGAGAGGGGGAGTTGATATGACGTTGTTCGTCAGGAGAGATGACAATGCTATTTTGGTTGCCCAGGTCTATGTGGACGACATAGTCTTTGGATCCAAGTGCTCCCATCATGCTCACCACTTTGAGGAGGAGATGAAAAGTGAGTTTGAGATGAGCATGGTAGGTGAGCTTACTTTCTTCCTTGGTCTCCAGGTTCGTTAGCTAGAGGATGGGATGTTCATCTCCCAATCCAAGTATGCTAGAGACCTAGTGAAGAAATTTGGTTTAGACTCCGCTAAGCGTGCACGTACACCTATGAGTACCACTACCAAGCTTAGTAAGGACACTTCAGGCAAGGACGTAGAGCAAACCTTATATCAGAGTATGATAGGTAGTCTTCTCTACTTGACTGCCAGTCATCCCGACATAGCCTTTAGTGTTGGAGTCTGTGCGCGATATCAGGCATCTCCGAAAGAGTCACACTTACTCGCTCTAAAACGTATTATCAAATACGTGAGTGGGACTCTCTCATACGGTATTTGGTATTCCTTTGATACTGATGACCGTTTGTCTGCCTATTCAGATGCTGATTGGGCCGGGGATGTAGATGGTTGTAGGAGCACTTCTGGTGGGTGTTTCTACTTTGGTTCTGCTCTTATCTCCTGGTTGATCAAGAAGCAAAACTCCATCTCTTTGTCCACTGCCTAGGCTGAGTACATCGCTGCCGGGAGTTATTGCACACAACTCTTGTGGATGAAGCAAATGTTGGCCGATTATGGGATTTCACAGGACACCATGATCATTTCCTGTGATAACATGAGTGTGATACACATATCCCGCAATCCCGTCCAACATTCGCACACAAAGCACATCAGGATTCGCGAGCACTTTATACGACATCTTGTTGAGGAGAAAGTCGTATCCCTGAGTTTTGTTCCCACCGACCATCAGTTAGCCGATATTTTCACGAAACCTTTAGATGCCCTTAGATTCGAGAGTCTTAGTAAGTCTTTGGGGATTTGCATAGTTGATTGAGGGGTTGGTCTATGTCTAGAATAGGATGCTTTTTCATGTCCATATCATATGCTTCCTATTGCTAGTTTGTTTTATATGTATCATTGCTTTGCTGTACAACTATTTATTTATTTGAAAAATCCAAAAAGATAATGGTTTCTGTATATAAAAAATTTTCAGAAAAGCCCAAAAAGATTTTTTGTATTTTTTTACACCTTTGTATGGATGAACATTTAAGATAGCCAAGTCACAAATTCATTCCATTTATTCCTATGACTGTTTGATAGAGATTTGAGACACTACATCATTTCATCCATGTTCTTTACATTGTATGGAGTCCTTGAGATGTAATTAGTGATATTTTCCCACATGTTTGACTCTTATCTCCTTTATTGCACACATGCATGGCTATATTTGATTATTGCACTTGTCTATCACATATTGCCTTGAGTGTTTCCATCTCAATACTGTCTATACAACTTACAATATGCGATAAAACTCGACAAGATTGGAATGCATGTAAAAACCATTTTTGTGAGACTGAGTGTTTGTTTAAGAACGGGGATGGGCTACGAAAGGTAATCTTCTCTTCTTTGCGCAAAAGCCACCTTCAAAAGGAACTAAAAAATGGAGGAATTTTATTATCCGGGGTCCAAAGAGGTTAAAAGAGCCCGAAAAAATGTAAAGGCAATAAAAATCAATTCATGCCAAATATGGGCCATTTAGGTTTCACCATCAATTCTCCAAAGTTTGAGAATTTAGATTACCTCTATTCAAAATAAAAATCTGAGGGAGTTTGGTTGGAGAATTCAAACGGGTTTGCACTTCCTTGAAAGTCCTGAAAAAGCATTAAATCATTTTGGACGTTATTGGTGTGGAAATCATTTTTAGCTTTGATTTGATTGAGTCAATGTCTCATATTTCCACCTTTTTACACCAAAAGGAAGATTCTGAGTTCATTTGTTAGGAGTATCCCATATTCATCGTGCACATATGTCATGTTTGTATGCATTGATTTTCCTATCGAATTTGTTCACACCACTTCATTTACACTATCATCGACTTGGTTGTTTTTGTGATCATTCATGGTGTGTTTTTGTTTAAATTTTTTTTTGAAAAATTCAAAAACAGTTGTGTATTTCCTTGTGACACCCCGTCATTGCTTGTTTGCATTATTTCTCTCATTTGTCTATTTGGGGACATCATAAAAAGGGGGAGATTAAAGAATTATCATATTATGGGGGAGTTATATAAGTTTTTGAGATTTGATAACGTATGCTTTCATCATAAATGGTATCTTTATTTATCTCATTTCAAACTCGATACGTCACTTGGTATTTTTCTTTTTCTCATGTGTGTAGGTATTAAATGGATTATCATTGGATTGCACACCCTGATGAGAAAAGTGTTGAGATTCCTGACGATTCGAAGAGCAAACGTTGAAGTCTTATTCAATTATATCTTTCCAGTTTTGGGTTCATGGAAGGATAGATTTGAATAGGCATTTTTAGTTGGTTGATAATTTGGATGTTTGTTTTTATGTATGTACCGACATAGACATAGGGGGAGATTTGTAAGGACATTTTTGTCCATTATCAATTTGTTATGTCGTACGCCGTTACACCGTTGAAGAAATTCAAGATTCATACAGTCATCAACAGATCCGAATATCAAAAGAAGAAGAGGAATCAAAGTCTGACAGGCCGGACCGGTTCGCCCAGAGAAAAACGAACCGATCCGACCCCGGACCGGTCCTCCCCTTTACCGGACCGATCCTCCTGTTGAAAAACCAGTACACCCCGGACCGCAAGCGAACCGATAATGCCTAAATTTAAAAGAATCGGTCCGCCTCCTCGGACCGATCCGCCTCAGACCCGGACCGGTCCGCCTGGGATAAAATCAAACAGATCGTGTTCAGATTTTTAAGGACCATGACTTCTTATTTAATCCCACTACGGGGAGTTGGTTTAGCAAGACTTATACACACATTTTTTAGATTTCAAAATCTAAAAGTCTTCATCTCTGTGAGTTCAAAACTCATGGTTTGATTCACACAACCTTGCCATATCTTTGTGAATCACTTTTGGTAACCCTAGAACACAAACCTTTGCTGTTCAACCCTTGTGTAGAAAAACGCTCTTCTTCTTCATTGCTGCCCTACTGGAAAGGGATATCTCCAGCCGCCGACTACAGAATACGACACCTGAGGGTAATTCTTAGTCAATTGTATTTTCGTTGTAATCCGAAATTGTACGTTACAATATTATAATGGAAATAAATGGTTTTGCCCATTTCGGGGATTTTTCCTGACTTATGTGTATTTGATTAATCTTCATGATCTACTTATTGTTTCAATCAACCTAGTTGCATGTTTAGGGTTTATTTGGATTAAACGGAATTTAATTATATTATTTCTTAATTTGAACGCAAGCGCATACTGTTTCAAATTTAATACCTACCCGAGTCTCCCATCCGACTCTAATTAAATCAATTAACGCATTTATTAATTTAATAACTTGGTGTCACCCAACCATTATTCCCGGACTCACTTACTTGGCCCGTAATTTAATATTTCCCGAGTCTATGTTCCAACTCCAAATTAATTACTCTCTCTCAATAATTAATTTAATACTTTGGTGTCACATAACCAACATATCCGGACTCACTCACTCGGTCCATTTTTACATCTCATAATTTCTTTCCCACATTTTCGCCCGTAATGTGTCACACATTTATCTCCATAATTTCCTAATTATATTTACCTATAATTACCAACATATCCGGACTCGTCCACTTGGTCCATAATTAAATATTTCCCCGAGTCTATATCCCGACTCTAAATTAATTAGTTTATCTCCAAACTTAATTCACTACTTTGGGGTCAATTGATCAATATATCCGGATTCACTCACATGATCCGCATCTCACTATTTTGGAATAAAATTTCTCAAATTCATCCATTAAGTGCCCCACATAAATTCATCCTAGTCCCAATTACTTTCTCCCATAATTTCTAGGAATATTTGTTTCATAATTATTTATCACTTATTAATGTATGAAACTTAACTTTTAATAATTTTCCCTTTATATAACAAACTGGCCGAACTGCCCAGATTTCGCCTTCATCGATCGATCGAGCTCCCTAGGTCGATCGATCGATCGTTCCATTAATCGTTTTCTCCAGCCACTGTCAGCCATGGATGAAACTTAAAGCTTAATTTCTCAACCTAAGCCCTTACCCAATTATAAATAATACATCCTCCATGTAAGGAAAGGCTCTATATATCTCACAGACCTAATTTCATCATCAACATCCATAAATTCCAAGGTTTTCCCGATTTGGGTATTATCCGGGTTTCAAATCCCCAATCCGAATTTCATTTATTTTAACAACAATTAACCATCTACTCTTACTGGTTTTAACATCTGATTCAGTCCTCTACATTCTAGAATCATAAAAACGATTAATCTCCCCCTTAATCTCATTAAGGTATATAAATTTATAAAAACCCAATTTAGATTTTTTGTGACACACCCAAAATGAATTTTTCATATACACATCACTATGATATGAATTGATTATCATAATTTTAGAAATCACAACAGTTAACCACTTGCCTGTAAGTGTTCGTAGTGTCTGATCCGTTGTTGATGTCCCTTAATTTGGCTCCAATGACCTCCAATT
Organism: Sambucus nigra; assembly: GCA_949130495.1. NCBI lineage: Eukaryota > Viridiplantae > Streptophyta > Magnoliopsida > Dipsacales > Adoxaceae > Sambucus > Sambucus nigra. Next base: position 386,296,978 of record OX422218.1, on the reverse strand, counting down.
TTCTCTTGCTTTGCTTTCCCCCAAATCCCCTCTCAAACCCTAGGTTTAGAGTTATGTTGACTGCCATTCCTTAATCTCCTAACTAGGTTAAAAACCCTTAATCCCGTTTTTCACCTAATGGGCTTAATTAAAGTGACCCAACTCACCCCGTGTGGGCCCGACTATGTCCAAAAATACCCCGAGACCCAATTACTACCCCGGGTACTCTTTTCTGACTATCTTGACCCATTCGGACTCAACCGCGCACTCAGAATTGGCATCCAAATTAATTTATAAAAATCCTTATCTCACACCCAATTTAGTCTATACCGACTCCCGACTGGGATAAGTGTATACCTCGTCATTAATACTCGAAATGACGTAATTAAATTATTACTATTCACTTAGTAAATAAATTTCCCTAAACAGTAACCATTCACTCCCTGATTAATATTTAAATATATATATATTGCCATAATTAATTCAATTAAAATTACAACACACAAGTAATTTAAAATTCCCTAATTAATTAAATATTAAATGTACAAAAATACGGGGTGTTACATAGATATATATATATATATATATATATATATATATATATATATATATATATATATATATTTTGAAATGAAAGTATATATATCACATTTGGATAGCTCAGAATAAGACGAATGCAACAAATCAAATGTGATATCTTTTTATTTCAATCATATCATTTTAATGCCCAAGTACACTCTAATACCGTATTCTACTACCGTATTATTCCCCGGTAGTTGAGGGTCAATCGAATTAGTTCATCACAACGCCTTATTTAGGGCACACCAGCGATAACCCAGCTGGGAAGGTCAGTCAGTAAAGAGGTCCCTTAGGCCAAATCATATTTTCAATATTCAATATCATTTTCAATAATCATTTTAATCGGTATGTTTATATGGACAAATATAAACATATCACAAATGGATCAATCATCGGTATCACAAGAATTTTGATAATAAAAGCAGTTCACAAACTATATATAGTTTGCATAATATCATATATTCAAAATACACAAGGAATGTCAGAGTACTCACCCAAAACGAAGGTCAAATTTATTGGTATTGAGTCTTCAATCACACGTTAATCTGATAAAGATTTATGTACACATTCTAAGGTCCAGTTTACACTATACTTTAATAATAACTTCTTCTTTTAAAGGATTACTGAATCCCTATATGTCAACTTTTAAAACTCATTGATCATAATTGAAGAATTCAATTCATAGTCCTTCTTCATCAGTCGGTTCCCAGTAGAGATGGAGGGTCACAGGGGCACCACTTAAATACCATATCATCTAGACAGAATATTTCCGGATTCATTCCCAGTAGAGATGGAGGGTCACAGGGGCACCACTTAAATACCATCTCATCTAGATAGAACTCCACCGGGCCTGACTTTGGAATTACTTAAATGGGATTCCATAATAACGAGCAATTTCTTTAAAAATAATCATTTTTTTTAAAAGCGTATAATTTCAAACAAGTTTATAAAATCAACTTGTATTTGTTCTAAATTTTATGTTTTGATTAGTGAATCCTTTAGTGTATTTTACCAGCATAACTACTAAGTAAAGTTATAAAACAATAAATTAAAATTATAAAGATGCATTATAATATTAAGATTACCTCAAGATGAATATCCTTAAGAACTTCTTCTTAAACGTTTCCACGCTTTTTCTCACTACTTCTCTGCATAATTCTCAAGGAATTTGGTGTGAGTATCAAATGATCCCAAATGACCTATTTATAGTTTTCCAAAGATATCCTGGCATTGACACGTGTCCATGCTGATCAAGATTTTACAATGGCGAGTCAACATTGACGTGTCGCGTAACAGAGGCGTCTTGCAGTCTTATTTCACTGGACTATGACACTTGTTTTAGCTTCTCCTCTAACGATGACACATGTTTTGGCTTCTCCTCTAATGAAGACACGTGTACGATGGAGGTGTCAAAACCAAGCACGAGGTGTTGAGCACAAGGTGTAAAGGTATTAAGGGTATAAGGGTCATTTTGCTTCTAAAGGGAATTTTGGTAATTTCACACCATATATTTTCAATATTTCTTATAGGTCCTTGAAAATATTTTATTTATGAAAAGTCCCCTTTTTATTTTTTCATTTTGGTCCCTGAAACTTTCTTTATTAAAACCAAGTCTCTAAAGTTTCATAAAATTACAATTTCTACCCCAAAACCTATCACTTAGCTTAGGATGTGCCATAAAATCTCAATCTAACCCATTTTACCGTTGATTCTTCAAATTTAAAAATGGGCTTTCTCATAATAAGAACTCGGAATATCATATATGTAATAATATATCATTATGAGATAGTAAGTGTGACGAAATTGAAATAAGACAATTATATATTTGCATAAAAAATGGGGTCATTACATAGGGGACTTCCGATCAGCATACCCCTTAGTCCCTTATGAAAAGGGGAGAACCTACTCATTTTTTCACACATTCACTTAAGTGAATCTCTTCCTTTATCTCTCTAGCAATCAGTTTTAAATCTATTTTCTTGAAAGAATTCAAGATGGGTATATCGGACAAGTTAGATGGATATTGATGACTCGACAGGTTTGGAATAAAAATCTGTTAAGATGCATTTAATAGGGAGCGAGAATGCTTATGACAACTTTGAGACCATTTTTTAGGAGAGGGTTTAATTGTGGGAGTTGGCATATTATCTCTTTGTGAGGGTGAAGAACCTTAACGGCTGTGTAAATGTTCACTCTTTGTTTTCATTCTCTCTTTTTTCTTTTTCTTCTTATCCATGGGACGCTAAAGGGTTTTCTTTATTTTTATGAAGGTCGTTATATCTTCATTGAGCATTCTCTCCCTTGAGCTGATTGTAATGAAGGCTGTGTGGGATAATCTTCCTTTGGACATTTGATTGATGGTAGAGGCTACCAGATTTAGTAGGGGAATTGGATAAGACACCATATTTTATAGCAGTGCTGTGTGCCTTTGGAGATAGATGTTGGGACACTACCCACACATTCCATTTGGGTGTTAGGGAGATGACGATCACTCCCCTTGAAATTCATCAGTTGATAAGGCTGGAGTGTGAGGGCTAAAAGATAAAGGTAGACCATACCTTATGCAATTTTGAGGTGGAAGTTCAGGCTACCTCGATAGATATATGGAGGATTGTGTCTAGGTATTTTATTCACATATCGGTGTTAAAATACACCTTACTATCTAGGCAGATTGACAAGATTGATGGGTGACAAGTGAGGAAGGGATCCCACATATTCGTTTTAATTTCTCGGCTTAGTGAGTCCTTTCTTCCATGATGAATTATTGTTTCCAGTCCTATATTTTGTCTCTGTGGACTGAGGATAATGGGAGCGTGGTGGGAAGAGGATTGTACCATGAGAGAAGTAAGGGGGGTTAATCTCTTTAAAATATACAAAAGGAATTCTACCAATGCAATGTAATTAGACTTTCAAGTCAGTCCGAATGAATCATACTTTCCACGAAGGTAAATCTTTTCCTTTGTTAGGAGGATTTATGGTGGCGACAATGAGAGATGTCTTCAACTTGTGGTTCCTTCCTTTTGTATGACTGGGGAACTTTATGTTGACATCCTTTTTTATTTCTCTCGATTCTTTTAGTCGGTGTTGTCGATAGACTTTTATGTGGCCCACGTATCTTCTAAGGTAATCTTTAGATTTAATTTCCTCTTATTTTCTTATTGTACTTCCATTTTTATTTGTTTTGACATCCTGTATTACTTAAATATTATATGAAATGATTGACCATAACGTTAGGCAGTGCTAAACGCCCTTACGACCAACTAGGTTAGGCTTTGACTTTTGTCTTTTTTATGGATTTAGTACCCTATTTTCACTTGGTATATTACTAACTCTTGCTGAAAAATGGGTGACATTCTAGACTTAGCATTTGTCTTTGAGGGATAGAAGTATTATGTGCATCCATGCCTAGATGAGGAGGTTATTGGTGCATGAGTTTGGGTGAATCTGGTACTTGGGAGAGAGGGTTGTGAGTCAGGTAATGACGGGTGAGTGGAGGTCCCATCGTTGGTGCCCTAGATTAAATGAGGCGGACGAAGGAGATGTTCGACGAGGCGAGGGTGGTGGCGATGGAGGGCAATCCTTATATAGACATGACCAAAAACTATAAATACCTAGACTTTACCACCAGTTGGTTGATACCATCGTGTATCTATGACATGGAGGGTATCCCTCAACCTTTAGCAGGATCTGAGAGGGGTACTAGTATATCGGTGGCATCGGTGGAAATAGAGGAGGTTCCTTTCATCACATTTCCACCATTCCTATCATATTCGAACTAGCAGTGGGGAGTTAGTCTTGGTCCTCCAACGCCCTTAGGCTGAGATAGACGGCTTTACGGGTCTTCTTGAGGAAGCTCTCTGGAAAGATGTATATTTTTTTTTCTAGTTACATATTTATGCTTTTTAATTTTCTTCTTCTCATTACTGACATGCTTGACTTTGTTGGATTGGTTTCTTTGAAGACTATTCATGTGTCGACGTCTTGGCTATAAGACATTCGAGATTGGATGGCATCAGTGTTCGACTATGTGAGGAAGTCAGCTAGGTCCTTTATGGTGCCACCAGCCACATCTTAGGAGATCTTCAATTATAGGAGTGGGTGATCTATCACACATTGATGGGGAAAACATGTTCATCAAGGCACCTGATGCAAAGGTTTATTGGCTGGTTGAAGTTTTGGAGGGTTCAGACTACATCCCGATTTATCATGGTCTTTTCTATATCTCCTTTTTCTCTTCTATAGCTAGAAAAAATGTAACCGTCCTTGAAAAGTATATATAAGATGCATCTTTTTCTTTGATTTTCTTGATTTAGTGGTTTACTCAACATCAACTTTAATTTTTTCCTGAGGATTTATTTAGTTTAAATATAAGATAGAATAAATAGAAGAAAGTCTTGAAAAGAGATTTTTACCAACAGCTTCATTTTTTCACGAAAAAAGTCTTTATTTTGTAAATGTTATATACAAAAGAGGAAAGTAAGGAATTTCCAAAAATAGGGGGTGCTGATCGGCATACCCCTTGTCCTGCCTATCGGCATATGGGTCAAGTCCAAATAATTTCCATATCTTTTATTGCACTTCCTTTTTGCTTATGAGTATTTAGGAACATAGGGCATGGCAGTAGCTTGAGTTTCTTATTTTTTTATTGGTGCTTTTTGGTATAAAAGGAGACTTTGAGTTTTTTTTCATCAACTTATTCCAATCTTCTCTTTTTTGTAACTTTCTTCTTCCTTTGAAATGGCACTTTCAATGTTTGAAACTTTCATGGATTATCTAAAAGGTTTAGAGTCCATATGCATCTACAATATAATTTATGAAGTCTTTATCTTGCGCCATGCCTCCTTGTGGGGTAACTGTCTTATAGATTGGAATCTTCTGTAAGCGGCGGTGCAATTCTAATATCTCGAAGATCATGTTTTTTGATTCAGTCTAGATGAAGTGTGCCCCACTTATAAAGAATTTTCCATGATGTTAGGCATCAACCCCAGTGTTGTAGAAGACATACTAGATTTGTTCCATTCTCCTCGAGTATCATTAGCCGAGTTTCTCCACATATCTCCCTCGACTGCGCGAGTATTGGTTCGTAAAGGAAGTAATGTTATCCCAATGGTATTGAACACAGTGTGCCGAAGAGATTACAGTGATAATGGCTTTACTGGTGCTGTAGCCCTGGGATCGACTTCCAAGATACTTTTGGTGATCGGTGACATCCTCAAGTAGACACGATAGTGTTGTGGATGTCTTGTCACTGTAATCCAAATTTTTTTCATACTAGTAGAGACTTTAATCAGACTAGATGCCTGGAGGGAAGGTCGAGCTAATTTCTTATAAGGGAGCCTTGTTATGCTATTTATATGGTTGTTAGAGAGACTGCATCTGGAGGCCCCTCCTGAGTACCCTTTGATGGGCATTCCTAATTTTTTTAGTCTTTCTTCAGCTTTAGCCCGTCGATGGAGAACTGGGTTAATTGGCTCATATATTATGGGGTTAGGAGTTTTTATTGGTCCCTACCGTTGTGGGGGTAATATGCGACCTATCTTGTAAATGGGTGATTACCTTTATATGCGATTGGTGGGTCTTTGACAAAGCTTTTTCTATATTCTATAGAGGGTTTTAAGCCAAGTGGGATGGGAGAGAATCATTCTTCTAAGTATAACAAACTTTTTTCTCGTGGAGAACCTAACTGAGTTGTTGACGGTGATTTTGGGGACTTAATGTTAGTGCAATCGATCGCCGACCATTCTCATCGGTGAGAATCTTCGCAACCACTCTCTTCCAACTATCTCAATCTGTCAGGTGGGCTAGGATCATATTTATGGATGATCTGCACTGGTTATGGAAGAGAGTGGTTGCGAAGATTCTCACCGATGAGACTGGTCAGAGAAGTGTTGTGATGTTCGACATTGTGGAGGAAGGTGTAATGGTTTCGTTCAAGCTGATTGTGGTCTACCACCACATAAAGCTGATATGGAATAGAAATCAAGATTGTAATTCTTGGGGTCCTTGGGATATATGCAACAATGATGAAGCGGGTCCGTTCGACACTTGAATGAAGGTCTTGAGTATGGGTGGGGAATTTATTATCTGAATCTTGTAAAACTGTTGGTTGTGTAGGTTTTGAGGTGTTTTGGTTTTTTAAAGCTTGTAAGTATGTGAGTTATTTTTCATTCCTGTTACTGATATTTAATGTGATCATTGTACCTATTTTTTAAATAAAAATGAATGGCGATTTCAACATATTTTGTCATGTCATTAATGAATTCTTTTGTTTAAACTATATAAACCGATCGCTAAGGCATGCATAATCCTTTTGTTCATTTAAATGATGAGGGAGACCATGGTAGAAAAAACATAGAATTTTGTGAGAGAAAAGGGATTGTGCCAATGTGTGTTTTATGGGCTGCCTATGTGCCTCTATGGGGTTAAACAATTATGAGCTTTTTTTTTAAAAAAGGGTAGTTTTTTAAGAGAGCATCAGGTTCTACGTAGTTTTAAATAGTGAGGAGGAAAGGATATTTTTTTAAGAATAACAGGATGATGAGATGGGTCATTGCGCAAAGAGAGTTTAGACTAGGGGTAAAATTTCTTGAGATGGTCCAAATTTATTGGTGCACCATTTCTTCTCCATCGAGGTTTCTGAGCATAGCGGTGCCACAAGACATGATTTTTATTAAGATATCGAGGCCACTCCAATTGGGCTTAAATTTTTATCTCAAACTCGAGACAGGTTCTACAATTTCCTTGTGGTCAAGATGTCCATGTAGTATACCGTGGTCCTTTCAACTTTTTAATGAATGATTGCACAATACGATGATGGTAGCCTTGTATATGATATAGGGCTTTCAATCTCCTTTCACCTAAGAGAACAACTTCATCATAATGGTTTTGATGCCAATATTTTTAACTGAGTTTACTTTAGAGCATAACCTGTAGAGAGGGCATTTTAAGTTCGACAGGGAGGATCGACACCATGCTATATACTAGAGACTAAGGGGTAGTCCCCGTGGATGTTCTAAGGTACAGTATCCCCAGAGGCTATATGGGATCCGATTGTCCCAATCTCTATAAGTTTTGGTCATATTTCTAATGATGGTCTTGAGGCTATTGTTGGAGGATTTGATAGCCCTATTAGTTTGTGATCAGAAAGGAGAGGACTTGTGCCTTTGGATTCTATACTCATCAACTAGTTCTATGACCTCATCTTCAAAATGGAGCTCGTTATCAGACACTAACTCATGGGGGACTTCATAGCGAAAGATGATGTTATTTCTGGTGAATTTATTAACTTTCTTTGCATTCACTACCATGTATGGATCGACTTAGACCCTTTTTATGAAGTAGTAAATGGTGAAAAGGATGAATCCATGCTTGTTTGAATCTTTGGGAGTGAATTTCCAGAAGATGTTTATGCCACAGTTGGAGAAGATCTATGGGGAGGTCATGTTGTAAGATTCTTGGGGAGACAAGTGTTTAACATTGGAAACTTTTTGGCGTTAAGGCATCTTCAAATGTAAGTAGTGCAATTTTGAGCTGTGACTCCTTTAATATCCATGATGGGTGATCTTTTTGGTAAACATGTCACTATTCATGTGAGGGTCCCACACTCCCCATTATGGATCTTCTACATCATGTCTTCGATCCCAGCCCCTGCTTTACAATGCAAGTGGGTTCCATCCAAATTCTTCTTAAAGAGTACCTTATTATAGATGATATATTGATCTGCCATATTTGCGAAGGGTTACATGGTTATTCTTGTTCACTTCCCGACGATACCTACCATGCTTGAGGAGGTGACAAATATTATAATACCATAATCCTACCATGTCCAGATCCTTTTCTGTAACGATCTCAATGTGGTAGCAGTTAGTGGATCAACCTATTTCAAGAAAGTGACATCTTTGAATTAGAAGGCGAGCTCTCTAGGTGAGCATGGAAGGGTAAATTCTTCTCGTCTTTGAATTACCATTACCTAAGGATTTTTCCTACGATGAGGGGGCTGAGTCTCTATATACATTCATATGTTTGTTTCATTTTTAAGGGCGATCTTGATCCCTACGGTTCATGCTTCATATTCCATCATGTTGTTAGTGCAATGGAAATCCAAGTTGATGGAAATAGGAGTGTGAGAATCATCGATGGTGGTCAGAAGTACCCCAATAATGTGTTCTTTATTTTTAGAGGCTTCATCGAAGAACATCTGACATCTGAGGTCCTCATGAGAGCTTCATAGGATGTCTTCATCTTGGAATTAGAAAACCTAAACCGCAATCCCTTCAATGGGATTATTGGCAAGGTATTAAAAAATGGCTTTCCCTTTCACAGCCTTCTTCATGACATGTGTGATGTCAAATTTAGCCAGCAACATTAGCTAGTGGGCCATGAAGCTTAGCAAGGTGGGATTATCTAACATGTAATTTATAGGATCCATTCGAGACACAAGTTTGATAAGGAATACAAGCATGTAATACTGGAGCTTTTATGAGAACCAGACTATGGCGACACACGTCTTATCTAGTTCAGTGTAATTTTCCTCATACCTAGCTAGCTTTCGACTAGTATAGTAGATTTCTCTCTCCTTACGAGATTATTCAATGTACTGGGACAGTAGAGTCCCTGCTACGGTGTCGGTGACATTTAAGTATAGGAAGAGGGGAGACCATGCTATGGAGGCATGAATACCAAAGGTCAGGTAAGGTATTATTTGATTTAATCTAAGGCTTCCTGACATGATTCATTCCAAACGTTAGTTGAATGCTTTCGAAAAAGCTTGAAAATGGTCTCACATATAAAGGTAAATTGACTAATGATTTGACTGATGTATTGGAGCTTACCCAAAATACATGCATTTCTTTCTCCATCTGGGGCAGTGGCATCTCGAACATTAATTTTAGTTTGGTAGGGTCTGCTTCAATTCCTATTTCACTATCCATGAATCCAAGGAGATTATTCTTCGTGACATCGAATAAGCATTTTTATGGGTCGAGTCACATCTAGTACTGCTATAGTTTCTCAAATAATTTCCTTAGGGTAAGAATGTGCCCTTATGGAGTATTTTACATGATGATCATATAGTCAACATAAACTTTGTCTTCCTTCTAGATAAGATCCCGCAGAATGGTTGTAGTGACCCTTTGGTAAGTAGCCTTGCCATTCTTAAGACCGAACGACATGACTTTGTACTAAAAGGTGTCTCATGGGGTGATAAAGGCAGTCTTTTTCAAATGGTAGGATGCATCTTAATCCAATTATATTCGATGAAATCATCGACAAATGACTTGAGGGAGTGACCATCAGTGTTATTGATGATTATGTCGATGCGAGGCTAAGGATAATCATCCTTGGGGGACACCTTGTTCAAATCTCGATAGTCGACGCACATGCAAACTTTCCCTCCCGATTTTGACATGGGGACGATGTTTGCAAGCCATATTTCATATTCGACCATGCGAATGAAGCCTATATTTAATTATTTCATCATTTCATCTTTGACTTTGAGGGACCAATTTGTTTGTAGTTTTCTCAATTTCTATTTAAAAGGTTTGCTCTCTGGGAAGGTAGGGATCTCATGCTGTGCTATTTTTAGGAAATACCAAGCATGTCATTATATGACCATACAAAGACATCCATAAACTCTTTTATAAGGTCTTCAAATTGAGATATCTCATTCTTGTCAAGGGTGGACACTATCCTAATCTCGCATGAATAGTTACTAGAACCAAGGTTGATAACAACAACCTCATCATCATTAGTTTTAACACAATTATGTTGTTTATTTTATTCCCTTATAAAGATCGGTTTAGAATTGTTCATTTATTAAATCATCTACGTCAATAGTTTGATAAGAATCAAGACAAGTGATATAAGGCATAAAAAAGATACTCAAAATTATCATTTATTTCATTAAAAATTTTTCCAGGGAATATAACAGCGAGAACCTCATCAAAGGAGGCCTCATTCACAATTACATCCGAAATGGAAGAAAAAGCAATAAAATTGGGTGTTTCTTAGAGAAGATGAATAGAAGGGTTCGAGTTGACTTGTGTAAGATGGACATGAATGGTGTTCAAGTTGAGGAGTGGTGCATCAGCAGGGGTGATCTTCTGGCATGAGTCAGATGGTTTAGGTTTTTGGTGCATTATGCAGACATCCATCCGTAGTGTATGCAGGTTAAACGACTCATCAGTGTCACTTCCCTTAGAATTCTCGATGCTTTCCATAGTTTTGTCTGTTAGAGACTCCACCTTATGCTTATGATCTTTACCCCAAGCTACTTCATCTTCAAATAAGATCTCCATCTTCGATTTTATCTTTTTCTCTACAGGATTGTACCATAGATCGCGAAATATGTAAATGGGGAAACCCTCACCCTCTGGTTCATTGCTTGAGATATCAAAGTTTTCACCCCATCTGGTGGCAATAATGTCTTCCTTCCATGATAAATCGATGCCCTCCACAAACTCTGTGGCTTAATTATAGAAATCTTGTCATTACGAAGGGAAGTGTTGGAATTAAGGGACCAGGTTCCCTTGGAGGTTCAAAATCGTAAGTAACTCGGAGATAAACCATACTTCTTACTTCTTGATAAATGCATCATACATAACCAGTACTATGTCATCCAAAATGAACTCTTTTGTACGTATGATCCATTCATCATATTGCCGGGCTCACTTTAGAGCTTTCATAAATAACTCAATAATCTTTTCACAGTTAATGGTCATCTCTGAGGGAAATTTTAGCCCAAACTTTTAAAGATGACCAATAAACGTGGGCATTTCCATGCCTTCCCCTTATGAGTAGGTACGGAAGGAAATACATGCCATGGTAAGGAGTGATAGAGCTTGATCGGTAGGATTTGTGGGATATAGGAGGAAGGAATGACATATTTTAAGGGGGTTAAGTGAGAAGGTAGGTATATTGGGTGTTTCAATGGGTTAGATTCTAGTGGAAGGGTCGAATTTGAGGTCTTCTTCTAAGAGGATGACATGTACCCCAGTTATGTGTGCTAGGAGAAGATTTTAAGTGGTATTGGGCTTAGAATTAGCTGGTGGGGCAACGATCCCCCGATTTATGTGGCTCTGGGTAACATTCTTAAGATGGAAGCATTGATCAGTGGTATGCCCAGTGATGAAGTTTTTGGCAATATGATCTGGAAAAGGTCAGGGTTGTAAAGTTTTGATAAGGTTTCGAGAAAGAAGGACTTGATACACTTTCTACAGAAGGGCATAAATTTCAATGCACTCTTTTTTGGTTAGGTTAGGACGAATTTTAGGCGTCCAAGAGGCGGCAGGTTGGGAGATGTTTTTGATGGCTAAGACTGTGGTGATGACTTATTTTTCCTACTTTTGAGGTACGAACTACTCAATCAGCCTTTTTGGCTCAAATTAAACTTTTTAATTTGCGACCACTTCTTTAATATTTATCCCAGCCTCTCGGAAGCCTATGAAATCAGGGTAGTATTGACCTCCCCTTCAAGCTTGAATATGGGGCAAGAAGTTATTATTCACGATGCTTACATATTCATTATCTCACATTCAGTTTGTCATAATAGCTTCTTGATAAGCACCCAAAAGTGTATAATTTATGCCCCGAGTAGATGCATTTTAGTCGCTCATTTTTAATAAAAATGACCGTATGTTAGCATTTGTTTATTTCTCGGGTCAATATGATGTCGCGGTATCAAATATTGATAAATCGGCATAATTGAGGTGACCGTGAAGTCAGTGTCCCTATTTGAGCTTGCCTGATGAGTTCCGATGTCCCGAATGATGTCCCTGAATCAAACTGTAGCCTTACCCTAGCCCAGACCTGGCCTAATCCTTCACCGAGCCCTAAGTGTGTTTAGTTTGTATTTTATATAGTTTTTAGATTTTATTTGAGTCATTTTTAATTTTTAGAATTTATTTTATATTTTATTTGGAGTCGTTTTATTTTAAGGATTTATTTAGAAGTTTAGTATTTATTTTCTATTTTTCTATTTCTTTTTATTTAGTGTAGTTTTATTTTGAGTTTTGAGTTTTGATTTTTGATTTTTTAGTTTTTAGTCTTTATTTCACTTTATTTTATTTTATCGGGATTAATTTAAATGTTTATTTTTAGTTTTATGAGATTTTACATTTTTTGGGACATTAATTTTTATTATGATATTTTCAATTTTATTTCTTTCGTTTTATTATTTGAATTTTTTTAGGTTAGGATTTTGATTTTTTCGTTTGTTAGTTTTATTTTTAGTTAGTTAGTTAGGTTTTTTTTTGGGGTACAAATTAAACACACCCTCGTATACACCTAACAAACCCACTCACCGACACACTATTCGCCTATACACTACATTACACAACACAACCCCTTTACTATTCATCTTCTCCACCCACCATCTCTCTTATCTCCCACCATTAACACCAAATCAAACCTCCATTCCTTAAAACACAATCTCTAAACCCCCTTAACCCAAGAAACCATGTACATTCCAATCTTAATCCCACCTCCTGACCTCCATCCGGGCAGACCCGACACATCTCCCAACCCGAACTCAAAACTCGCAAACCAGCGAACCAAACACGCTACTACCACCTCCCTCTAGCCACCCACATGCTTCCCCTGTTCAACCCCAGATTCTACTAAACCCAAACCCGTAACCTGCTAAACCCATACCCACCTGGAACTTACGACCCATCTGCCAACTAAACTTGATTCTCCTCAATCCCATTTTTAAAACCCACCTTTGACCCAAATCGATTTCAACTCATACCTACCATATCCCAAAAAATCCGGGGCCAATTCCAAGCCTTAACTCGGCCACTTCAAATCCCCCAAATCTCTCCTCCACAAACCTTAATCATGGGTTATAAAAGGGAAGAGGAGCAGCTCTTAAAATCGACTCTCACAGAATAGAGACAAAAAAAAAGAGACACTCTATATTATGAACAGTTTAGATTAGGAAAAAAATCCAAAAAAAAAAAAAATAGTTTAGTTTAGAATAATTTTTAGTTTTTTTTTGTCTTCTTGGTGTAATCAAGTGCCGGATTTATGAGAACATTGGGGCACACGTACATGAACGCGATTCAAGGAATCAATTCAAAGGGAGACCTTTGTGTTGTATTTATTGCTCTACTGTTTAAATTGTTGTTCCATGTTTGTGACTGTGATTAATTATTTTATTATGCTTGGCTAGTCACCCCGTTCAAGGGGTGGGATGCACTGTGTATGATATTAATTTAATTAATTGATTTCATTAATGCTATATTTCTAGAAAAAATAATTTTTGTCTGTCACCAATTAATTTATGTACTGAGAGTTAGTAAATTAATTGTTCAAATTAATGTTTGAATTTAGGGATCGAACTAGAGATAGTTTTTTTTAAAAAAATTGAATATTAACTCTGTGTTGAAATTTGAGAACTCATACTGTTTTTATTAAATTGATCCTAGCGGGTATTTTTGTTGAAAATAGTATAGTTTTTAATTTTTCATCGTGTGACATTTTTAAATTAGTTTTTCGAAAAAGATATTATTAAATTTATAGTTGCAACGAGAGTTATATTATCGATTTAATATTTTCTCAAAATATTTCAAATTAATAAATTGAGAAATTAAAATAATTGATAATGCGGTGTAATCCCATCTCTTGATATTCTCACATTTTCACACTCGATTGCACATTATTTTTCCTTATTTAGTCATTTCATAATTTTTGGAATTAATTAGTTAATTATCCCTTGAATTTTAAAAAAAAATATATAAAATAAAAAAAGATTTTAATAAAAAAATTGTAATTGCAAGTATTCACATTAATTGTTTCACCTTGAAAGTTGTATTGATATCCGTACTTACCGCAATACAAGTTGTTTTAAATAATTTTTGTAGGTACTCAAGGGAATTTTGAGATTAACTTTTGAAGACAACGACCAGTAACCCATATGCAAAAAAAGCCACTTATCAAATGGTGCCGTTGCCGCAATTTTAACGTGGAAACAAATTGAAGACTTGTAATTTTTATTTGTTATTTGTAATTATTATTCCTCCTCCCTCCTCCTTAGACTGGTTGTATAAGATTTTTAATAATTTCTATTTAAAAGCCACTTATCAAATGGTGTCGTTGCTGTATTTTGACACCGATTTATTTGTAATAATTATTTATAAAAATCAAAAAGTGAAAAGGAAAACCGGATATGGTAGAGAGAGGGCGTCCAAGGCGAGGACTTTGGAGCCTCTCTACTTTGGGTCGATAGGACTCCCTGGGATGATTGAGATAGGCGAGATCTCCCCTCGGTCGACTCAACTAGGTCTTCACCCCACGTGTGTAAAAATCGTGGGAGGTACATTTCTTTATCCCTCGTGAACCTCCAGCAAGAGATTTCAATTTTTGTGTGATTATTTGCTCATGCGAGCTTTTAATTTTTGCATCGAACTTAAATTGAATGGTTGATGAATTAATTTACCTAAGACTTGGACACGGTCATTGAAACGAGAAGGGATTTCATCACCCAACTTACTCGCTTATCCATTGTGTGCTACCCCCGCTGTCATTAAATTTAAAATCAGTCAACTAACTAGCCCCATAGGAACACACTTTTTTCAACAGACGATCACCAAGATCAATTCTATGATTTTAATCCCCCGCGAACTTAATTAAAATTTGACTACCCATTTAACTAATTTTGAAGATAATAATTGGATAAGTGCTCATTAGGATTTTTTTCTTGACTCGTGTGTGTCCACTTCAATTCTTTAGATAGTCGGTTTTAATTAAATCATCTAAATCAAGAGTGCAGTTTCTCCCTTTTTTTGAAAAATCCCAAAAATATTTTCAAAAATCCCTAATTTTTTTTTCTTCATTTAAAAAAAATATTTTCAAAAAACCCAAAAAGATTTTCTTTTATTCCCATATTTAAAATTCCAAAAAGATTTGTTTAACATATGAGCATGATTATCCATCTCAACAGATAGAGGGTCTATGTAAAAATGAGGTCTTCAAATATAGATTTTGTAAAGCTCATACTTGGTCCTTTAACGGGGTAGGGTTAAGATATCCTAGACATATATGGACAATTCTATATCACAATTTGTATTTATGATATTGACCAACAAATTCTGCATAGTTTAGCGTGAGTTGATTTTTTTAAGGGAATGTTCCCTATGAGGTAGCACCATTTAGTTTGGCACTTCTTCTTTGAAGATCCAACTTTTGCAGGGTGCGGGCATAAGTTTGACTCCGTATTTTAAAGGAAGTGACTTTTTGAAAAGTCAAGAATTCGATAGGGAGTTTTGATATAACTCGAGATTCATAGATGGCTGGGGTTGAAGAAAATTAGAAAACTGAATCTATGTTAGGTTTTAGGGTATTTTTTTAACTTGGTGGGGATGTATCTTTATAACTGCTAGAGAAATCCCATTAATTGCATGATTAATGAGGTGATTAATAATAATATAGGACATGTGTAGGGTGACTGGGTTGGGGCAGGATACACATAAGGTTGGATTCTTTTTTTGAAGGGGGTGAGGGGAAGGGGACAACTGTCCAATTTGATTCATTGTTCTGTTTATTTGTTTATTTGGTAATCATTACTGAATGATTTTAACCATGCAGTTAAACGTGATTAATCGTGTGGTTAATGGCATGAACCCTATTGCATGTTAATGACTGATTTGATTTGGACTAATGGTGTTTTACACTTGGACCTGACCGGTGAAGGATATGGGGCTTACCGACTTCTTCTCATATGCGATGGCTGTTGTCGTACGAGTTTGGGTACAATTGGTACCTAGGGGGAAATATGGCGCGGTAGGTTATGGAGGGAGATATGACGGTTACTTTGGAAAATCCTCTATTCTTTATGCGAGACTTGAGTAAGATGCTAGAGAGGGAGATGTCAATGGCAATTATAGGGGAGTATTATTCAACCGATACATATATGATAGTGAAGTACGACTATCTGGACTTAGTGACCACTTAGTTTAAGTGGCATTTTTCTACAATGCGGAGGGATATCCACCTCCAACGATGAGTATTGGGGGTAGCGGTACACCAGGGTCATCGACACATGCGTCATGGAGTGGTATTGGGATTGTGGAGAATCTTCCACTTCAGGAGTATGGGATACCTTCTTACTATGTGTAGATGGCGAGGGAGATGCAATCGAGATTCCTCCTCATCCCAAGCAATTCTAGAAGGTCTTCTTTCCATTCCAGGGTGGGGGTAAGTCTTCTTTCTTTCTCAGTTGATTTATGCATTTTTAATTTTGTACCACTTATTATTATTGACTTCTATATTCTTCTTTTATTTTTTATTTATAAACTGCATCTGTGCGGACCTTGTGGTTGCACAATATCCGAGACTAAATGGCTTCTACGACCAAGCAGATTCAGATAAGGGATTGATCTTGTGCTACTACTCTTGCGACTAACGATTATGTCCCGTATTTGATCTCTAGGACTAGGGCCTCTACCTCCCAATATCACGGGGATAATTCCCACCACGGTCACTACTGTTACTTGGTAGTTTAAACAGTGTTTAGGAGATAAACCAAGTTGCGTCCCAAATTTTTTATCTTTATGTACCTGAAAAATGAAAAAAATATAGTAATAATACATTGTATTTTTAATTATCTTGACTTAATGATTTATTCTACGTGCACTTTGATTGTCCACTAAGGGTTTATTGAGAGAAGTGTGAAATGTGTTTTTGGATATGTTAATATATTTTTTGAATATTTAAGTAAAGAAATAACTGGGATATTTTGTTGTAAAAGATACGGTCCTTGAAGGGGCTTATTTCTAAATAAGAGGGTATTAGCCGGCATAACCATAGACCATCCTGCAAGCATGTCAGTCTAGGTACTTGGCTTTACAGCCTTTGGTACTCTTTTGCTACACTCTAGCCCTTTGACTTCTGCCTAGGTGCTAATGGACCTACAACTCTAGCATTTTATGTAGAGTTTTTGCTATAAGAGGGGGATTAAGGAAGGCATTTTAAATCACACCACATTTCCCCTCTTCTCTCTTTTAGTCAATTTCGTTCTGTTTGATGTCCATATTTATGATCAAAACATTCTCTGTTATTTTAATGGTTTAGTAGCTATGAGATTGTATAACATTGATTATGAAGCATTCAAATCACTCCCGGTCACTTTGTGGTGTAACTGTTCAATTAACTAAAGTCTGCTAGAGTATTATATGTTTCGTTTCGGGTTGGATGAGTTGTGCCCAACCTATAAGGATTTTTTGTCAATGATGGGTATTCATCCTTAAGTTCTTCCTATTATGATAGAATTTTACTGTTCCATATGGTAATTGTTGGGTGACTTGTTTTACATTTCTCTATCTATGGCCCGCCCATTGGTGTGAGGGGGAGATATTTTTCTCCTAGAGGTGTTCGAATATGTTCGTCAGTAGGATTTTAGAGACAACAATTTTTTTGTCACAGTGGCCCGAGACTTGATTTCAAAAATGATTTTAGTGATGGGTGGCATGAGTGCAGACACCCAAGTAATTGCATTGGTTATGTGGGTACGCTATCGCTATAATCCACTTGCAATCATTATGGCCAAGATGCTAAATCACTTTGATGATTGGCAGGATAATCTATCGAATTTTGTATGCGGTAGTCCAGTGACGTTATACACATGTCTATTAGAGAGGTTATATTTTGTTGTACCTCCTTTGTTTCCTTATGATAGTACCAATAATTTCTTCATTCGGTTCTGCATTAACTTCGAGGCATCTATGGACGGATGGTCTAACTCATTGCTAGAGAATCTGGCTAGTTTTTTCACCGTTTTATGCCATGGTGGGGGTATTAACACCTGTCATGAAGTTGGAAAATTACTGGTATGCCTTCTATGTAGGCCTTTATCGGACCTCTTTTTATCTATCATGGATATTTTTGCATCAAGAAGTCGGGGAACATATTGTTCCTTTACATGTAATTTTTTTAACGTATGGAAGACTTGGCTGAATCTTTGAGGATGTCTCCATGGAGTTTATTGTAGCGTTGTTGGACAACTCATCATCCGACCCTATTTATAGGAGAAGTTTTGGTGGTTTCGGGTGATTACCTAAAGTATTTATAGAAGGATTGGTAATGAAGGTTTTTGTTAAGGAGTCTAGAAAAAGATGGCTTATGGAGATTGAGGTTGTGGAAGATGGTGCATTGATCTCAATAAATCTAATAAAATGTACCGCCTGGTTGAACTCATGTGGATACAAATCCAAAATGACAATTATTAAGAACCTTCATAAGGTAATGATGGTTCTGGTGATGGCAATGATGAAGTGGGACCCTCCGATAGTTGAGGAAGTTTTTTTGAGGTTTTATAGGGAAAATGGTATGTCTGGTTATTAAGTGTTGATTTCTGGTAGATTTATTAATGTTTGTCTCAGGGAAGGCCTGCTGATATGTAGGTGAAATTTTATTATCTTGTTGGTGTGGGTATTGTTTGTTTATTATAGGGTGAGGGTTTGGTTGTTTGGTTGGTATAGGCATTGTTTGTATGGTTATTAGGTGAGGGTTTGGTGTTTTGGTTGGTCTTATTATTGTAGGTATTTGGAAAAGGACAGTTCTAATGCTTAATGTAAAAGGGTGTATTTTAAGTAAATGTTAATTTTATTATATCTCGTTTTGCTATTGTAGAAGAATCTTTTTTTTTTCAAACTATATATACAAACATTAAGGCATATATAATTATTTTGTTCAGTTGAAATGATTTGGCAAACTTATGCCTCTTTGTGACATCCCATAAAATGCATAAATAAATTGATCACATCCAATACAAAAATTATGGGAATACAAAACATTTGATAACATTCTTAACATAACTCAATATATTAAATGAAATAAGTAAAAGCACTAAAAGATAATAAAGCGATGAATCAAGAAAAACATCTATGATACTAATTTTTGCCATATGAATAAAATACGACTTTGGAATATAAAATCTCAATAGTACAATATGCAATAACCATCCTAGATAATAGCACATCACATACAATTCTTTGACTCAGTAAATATATGAAATACATACCACTCCCTGAACTGAAATATAAATAAGTACAAAAATGTGAAGGTGTGACACTACTCAATGGTTACAGCCTAGGAATGATGAATAAAATGTCGCTAGATGTAGTCCTCTAACGAATAACTCAAGTCTATGATAATTAAAATGGCCTAATACTCGGAGAAAATTATTCAACAACGAGGATTAAACATAATAAGTATACATAGAGTAATAATTTAATTGAAGTTGAGCCACAGTAACAATAATGCATCTTCCTTCCATTTTAAGTATATTTTAAATCATTAATTTACCCAATCTAAACAACCTAAATAAAACATACGATTCTACTCCCAAACCATGGTCTGTGTGAAATAGTTTCATCTTATTATTAAGTGTCTCCACTTTAGAATTATTAAGTTTGATTATTATATCAAGTATATCTTACTTTCTAATGCACTTTTCTTGTATTATAAAGTCTTAAATTATTATTTCTAATTAGATATCTCTAATGTAACGGTCTTAAACTTCCTTAGGTCATAAATCACTGTATGTATTACTAGTATACATATCACAACATTCCTGAGTCATAAGTTAATGGTTATACATATCTAGTATAAATAATAATCCGGTACAACCATCTCAAGTACAACAACACAAAATCACATAATCCACAATAACTGTGAGTGTACATGACCCATATCAAATCTCATGGGCTAGGTTTGAGCCCATAAATAAAAGTATGAAGTCCTATCCCTATTTACTTTGGGGATCATTAATGCATACTAGGTATAGTTATAGGTCATCCCAACCCTATAACCTCATTAGCACAATAAGAAATCACGACACCCTCACACCAAATCTATGGGTCCCATATCCAAAACTGTACGAGAGGATCTTCTTGTTAGTCCCATTCGGGAGATGAACACTTTTGACACATGATCAATATAGATAGGGCCTTGGAAGATCTGTCTCATCACTATGAATACCATGCACAGTCAACATCGTACACATTCCATTAAATTCCTCCTACTTATGTGCGTGCACATATAATCATGGTAAGATTTCACATAAATCAAGTGAATAAGCATAACCCTATACATCTGGGTCAAACAAACAAGTACAAACCCTACTCATCTGAGTTACACATAATAAACACAAATCTACTCAATTGGATTACATATAATATTGGTATTATTAGTAGTTGATACACAAATTAAATAATCGATTATATGTAACATCATCCTTAAGTCCCAAGGCTCTTCAAATCTGGGCATTATCTCACACCTAAATTTATCTTAGTATAATAACTACCTTACCCAATGGGTTATCAAAACGTTCTAAACTAATTTGTGATCTACACAATCGCTAATCATATATTGTTCTCATGAAATATTTAAATGTTATGCCCTATACTCAAGGACCTCAAATAATTACATAAAAATCCCATTTAGTGGCGGATTCCTAAAAGTATCTTACATTCTAAATTAATTAGCTCTGATTAATCAATAACTAATCTCTAATATTAAAAGAAGTCTATTGAACTCCAAAAATAATGCATATCTATACATACAAGGCTACTTAAATGTGCACAAAGCCTCAAAGACCCTCATCAAGGGTGGAATGGTCACTTATGTCTCTAAGGAGAGGAATTCTACTATCACATACTCCTAGAGCCCTGGAGGGATGGGGCCCAAAATCCCTAGGACCTGGAATGAAGATTATATACGAGGAAGGATTATATGTGGATTACGGGAAAATCCACATAGTCGACCAGGGAGAACTGAAAATATTATAACTTATCATAAAAGCCAGAGAAACCCCTCACTCAGAGATCGAATAAGGATATTTTACAATAAAACTGTCCTGATAACTATATTAAGCTCCATCAATTCGACCTCAGAAGAATGCTTCCATGATTGGTACACTGCCTCAGCTAATCAATACACCACTACAGATAAATGAGGATTAATAAGAATCCCTGAACTTACTCTCTAACTACTTGTGCATGGGTCTATAATTCCTCCATTTAAGACACCTCCTTAAGTCAAACCTCTGGACACACCCAACAAACCCCTATGGGACTATCAATGGAACAAAGAAAATCACCAGTGCTTGATCAAAGCCCTCTCCAAGTCTCCTCCTTGCACCAACCCTTCTGTAGATCCCTTTTAATACTATAAAGATGACCTCAAAGGAAGAAATGGCCAGTAAAAAAAATACCGCATGCCCCAGCCTGCAGTCAATACGAAGGTCACAAAGCGCCCAAATGTCACTCCAAAGATACTTCAATAAAACCTTAATACTGAAGAACTGAACCTCTGCTAGATTCGTCCCAGTTCTTGTCATATTAAGGGCCTTTGAATCTCTCCTATTATCTAAAGAGTCATTTATTATCCCCTCTCCTAATGTGTCCCTATATAAAGTAAAATTTTCTTCTATTATCAGTGATGTACTTCTTCCTTTTGAAGGCGTAATAAATGAAGTTTTCTAGTATTCCCTACATGTGTTGCATGTGATGATAATGAATCCAATAAGGCATAATGAGTCAACCCTAATAATGATAACTCTGCGAACATAAAGGACATCAAACTTGTGTAAAAACTTGACCAAAGTTAAAACAATCGTATGTCTCCCAACGAGGACAATCAATCACCATAAACTTGGTTACTCCCCCAAACCCAAAATAGTTTCAAATAAGGTCTTCCATATATAAGAATAAACATAATAAGCTCACAGATCTCCTTACCATCCCTGTGGATCTTTTCCCTTAGTCTTACGCTGGCATGCTCAACATCGACCCATCTATTATCACGTATAAGATACGTACTCCCCTTGATGTCAAAGTCATAAAACAGAGGCTCCATAAGCTCAGCTAAATGGTTATTGAAATTTAAAGAGAAAGTAGAGAAACAACTCAACGTCGGCTTCATCTGAGTGGTGGAGTACTCCAGTTGGGTATCCAACATTGTATTAGTACCCAAAACTAAAGGCAATGTCCGAATATGAGTATAATATAGGGACCTCAATCGAGTCGGCCCCAATAATGATTTCCATTACCCCCTATCGACCCATTAGTAGATAATAAAAGAACAATTGCAGTGAATTTCTTTATGGATGGATTCACAGGTTAAAACCAGATTAAAATGTGTTATGATCATCCGGAGAAGATAGAGTTCATTACCCCTGAGGACGTACTATTATACAGTCATGATATTTTGTCCCAAAAATGCGGGTGAAATTCACCAGAGAGAAGCCACAACCATCCTCCACAACCTTATATAAAAAGAAGTTAAAGTCTATAGGGATGAAATGATAATAAAGTCCAAGGATAGTAAGGAAAACATCCTGACACTTTGAAAGTTGTTCCAAATACTGCGCTTCTTCAAGATGAGGTTAAACCAATAGAAATGCATCTTTAGAGCCACTAAAGTAAAGGTGGTCCAATCTATAGTCAGTAAAGATGGAATCTAGGTCTAACAAAAAAAAGTCAAATCCATACAGAAATTTCCCTCACCCAGAATAGAAAAGGAATTACGAGGGTTTATAGGTTAGGTAAAGTTCATACTACATTTCATCAAGAATCTCACCACCATTTACAAACCCATCTTCCAAATACTAAAAAGGACTCCCTAAAAGAGTGTAACACACAATGCCAAGAATAATTCAATAAGATACAAAAATTCCTCACTCAACTACCTATACTAGTTCCCCCCTAGTCAAGACAACCTCTCATTCTCTACATGATTATAATCGACACGATTGATGGAGACATGTTAGCAAAATACATCAAAATTTATTGAAAAAAATATACCATCTACGATGTCAGCAAAAAACTAGTATCTTATGAGCTCAAATACACCGCCTTGGAAAAGGCTTGTGTGTCCCGTGTATGGATGAGTCGAAAACTCCGACACTACATGGTGTCATTCAACATAAAGCTCATCTCGAGAATGGATGCCCTAAAGTATCTATTAGAAAACTCCCATGAAACCCCTAAAGAATATATTCGAGAAACATTCTCTCTCTAAGAATGTCCAAGTGGCTTCTCATGCAATTATAGTTTGAGATCACTTATGTCATGAATAAAGATACTAAAGGACCACTAATATTTGACCTCATTGCAAGGCAAACCTTATCAAATGGGGAAAAAGAGGCAGAATTGCCTAACGAGGATCTCTTTGATCTATCTAATAGAGAAACTAAGTAACTATACTTTGACAGAGCCTCCAAGAAAACGTGATTTGTCATTGGGATGATCCTCATTTCCCTCGACTCATGATAACTCCCCACAACCATTAAC
Source organism: Sambucus nigra (assembly GCA_949130495.1). Classification (NCBI taxonomy): domain Eukaryota; kingdom Viridiplantae; phylum Streptophyta; class Magnoliopsida; order Dipsacales; family Adoxaceae; genus Sambucus; species Sambucus nigra. The sequence continues at coordinate 386,273,132 of OX422218.1, read as the reverse complement.
ATCACATATGAGTTCACTGACAACATAACCAATTATGAGGATTGCATCACAAGTCTCAAAATTTCCTTAGAAAAGAGTATCACTAACTGAAATCTTATAGAGATTCCAATATGCTAAGCAGTCAAGTAATGTGCAAGGGGACAATTCGAGATGAAAAGTTACATCCATACCATGTATACTTAGAAAAAGTGACCTCACGGTTCGAACATCTTGACTTTGACTTTCTCCCAAGGGCTAAAAATAATTTTGCAGATGCACTTGCCACTTTAGCCTCTATGATAGACATGCCAGAGGGCACTATAGAAATCACGTTAATCGTAACTGTTTGAAACACTCCATCGTACTTCTTTGAGGTCGAGGCCATTGAAGAGACATCCGACAGACATGACTACAACCAGATTAAAATTGATCTAGCAGACACGAAGAAGACTGCCTTTTGCACGCCACTAGGGAACTTTCACTACACAGTCATGCCTTTTGGACTGAAGAATGCTGGGGCCACATATCAGTGGACCATGATGGCAATTTTTATAATCTATTTCATGATATACTAGAGTTCCATGTGGATGACCTGGTGGTGAAATCCAAGAAGGAGAGAAAACATATACTGAACCGTAGGAAGGTATTCGAGTGGTGTCACAGGTATAAGATGAGGATGGATCCCTCTAAGTGTCCCTTTGGGGTTACCGCAGGAAAGTTTATAGGTTTTGTAGTGAATAGACAGGGGGTGCAAGTAGACGTAGAGAAGAAAAAACCATTGTGATGATGCCAACTCCTAAGAGCCAAAGGCAGCTTAAGAGTTTCCTAGGAAAGGTATCCTATCGGAGGAGGTTTATACCTGTGCTAGCGAAAGAAAATCACATGTTCACTCCCTTATTGAAGAAAAAAACCAAGTGGATCTAGGGTGAAGCGCAAAAGAAAGAATTTTATAAGGTTAAATAAATTCTAGCCTCTCCGTCCATGATGATCCCACCAGAGGCCGGAGCACCGTTGCTGCTTTACCTCACCTCAATAAAGAGATCCATAAGGGCACTCTTAGCATAAGAGAAGGAAGGAGTAGAAAAGTCAGTCTACTACTTGTGGAGAGTAATATCCTGAACAAAATCTAGATATACTAGAGTGGAGAGGCATTGTCTAGCATTGTTTTTTGGGGATTGGAAGTTGAGACATTACCTGCTAGCCTTCACAGTGCACATAGTCACCAAGTGCAACCCTATAAATTATTTGTTAGCAAGAACAGTACTTGTGGGACGAGCAGCGAGATGGTTTTTGATATTGTAGGAATATGATTTAAAGTGTGCAGTGCCTAAAGCAATCAAGAGTCAAGAAATGGAAGACTTATTGGCCCACTTCCCAAGTGAAAATTGTGATCCCCACAGTGAGGAACTGCTCGGGGAGAACTTTCGGGCGTGTATGGTAGATGAATTAGATAAATGGGAAATGGAGTTTGACGGCTCTAGCGCTCAAGGCACAAGAGGTGCGGGGATTATACTCTCGAACAAAAAGGAAAATATCACTATCTCTTTCAAGTTAGACTTCAAATTCTCAAACAATGAGGCTGAGTATGAAGCTCTCATTTTGGGTACGCTAGAGGCACTCCGGAGAGGTGTCAAAGTATTATGCATCCAGGGGGACTCTAACCTGGTAGTAAAATAGGTTAATGGGGAGTTTGGCCTCAAGCATGCTAACTTGGCACCCTACAGGTATATCATCCAAAGGCTGTTGGGACCATTCTTGAAAGTGGCTATTGAGAGACATGCAAGAACAATAAACAGACATCCCGACGCGCTGGCTACAATATCACAAAAGTTGGATATGGATGAGGCAGAGGCGATGATCATGGTGCACCGGAGGACAGTTCCTACTACGGTGAAATCTTTATTCCCAAGCAATGATCTAGAAGACTGTAGACACCTAGTGGTGAAGCAGTTGTAGACAGGGGAATGGACCATAAAGATGTTGGAACTGTCTAACTACCACCTGTTTCAAGGAACACTTTACTTTAAGAGTCCTGGAGGGTTACTAGCAAGATGTGTGGGGGAGAAAGAAGAAAAATAAAGGTTGACATAAATGCATGAAAAACATTGTGGGGATACTGACATCCCACTTTATCGTAGGCTACAACGAGGGGGTACTATTGGCCTACCATGAGCACAAAGGCTGCTCGCTTACAACAAGGTTGTTTAAAATGCCAAGCTCACTTCAATCAGCAGGCGAAAGCCAATTTTGTAGAAGCCTTTAAAGATTGGAGGCAACCATATATTTCATATATGAAAGATGGTGAGATACCCGCAGAAACAGGGGATGAAAGCTATCTCAGGAAGAGGGTAGCCCATTTTTACTTGGTTGAAAGAGAGCTGTATAGGAAAGGTTATAATGAGAAGGCACTAAAATGCATAGCTAAGGGAGATACAGAGAAAGTGCTGAAGGAAGCCCATGAGCCATCCCACATGGGGGGTGCCAAGCTATATGATCAGATGATGACGTTGGGGTATTATTGGCCAACCATGAAAGCTGATTCCATTGGTTACATAACGAAGTGCAGGGCTTGTCAAGTGCATGACAACATGGTGCATGCCCCCTCTGTCAGCTTGCAAATTCTAGCATCTCCATGTCCATTCCATATATGGGCATTTGACCTAATGGAAAATATTAGCCCAGCCTCTCATGGTAAAGCATCCATCATCGTAGCTACAGAGTTATAACCAAGTGGGCGGAGGCCATTTCCCTGAGAAGGGTGACTGCCCAGATGGTAACACAATTTATCAAGGAATACATCATATACAGGTTCGGTATACCCAAGGTGATACTCACAAATAATGGAAAGTATTTTTGTTTCTAAAGATATGACCCTCCTCACTGACAAATATAAAATATTGCATAACAGTTCAACCATATCCTACCCAAAGAGAAATGGCCAGGTAGAGGCCACCAACAAGACCTTGATCAATATTCTGAAAAAGATGTTAGAAGACATGCCAGGGGCATAGGATGAGAAGCTACCCATGGTGCTATGGGCCTAGCGTACTTCGAAGATAAAACTGACTGAGTTTACTCCTTTCTCACTGGTATATGGAACTGAAGCTGTCCTACTGGTGGAATCGACATTACCATCAACTAGGGTTGCTCTAAGCAATGGAATCATCCCTGATCCACGGCACGTGCAACTTAAGGCGTTAGATGAACAAAGAGATAAAGAGAGAGATAACTTCAAAGTTTACACCCAGGAGCTATCAAGAGCTTATGAAAACCTAGTCAAGCCCAAAGAATTTCAAGTGGGAGGCTTGGTCCTCAGAGCATCTACTCATCATCTTCACAGCATGTCAGCATCGAAATTCAAACCCAATTGAGAAGGTCCTTTTGTGATGAGAAGAGTGGGGAGGTCGGGTTATTGCCAGATCTTAGAACCAGAGAGTGATTGCCTCTAGTCCATTAACTACAAGTGGCTGAAGAGGTATTATGCTTAGTACTGTGGACAAAATTTTCATTTCTATAGTAGAATCTGAGGTTTGCTCTTATACTAGAAAAGTACATTTTTGTAAAAAAAGTATAGAGCAATACCATATTGTAAACAACACACAACAGTAAAGAAATGAAATAACAACACTTTCAATCATTGTTGATGCCTGCCTTGATTACTCATATATATGAGATAGACCGAGTAGAATATATACACACACACACACACACTCTCTACTAGGTTAAAAGAGGGTACACAAAAAAATAAGAACTTTGCTCACTACACTTGGGGGGAGGGTAAGTCCATCCTAAGAGAAAGTATACTGATCAAAGTCCCCCAAACACAACAGACAATTTTTATCTTTAGTCACCTGACTAGTAGGAGGACCATCTTCAAGTAATAAATGCTTTGTTTGACTAGATTGATAGAAATTTGAGGAAGTGGGTCAAATTCCCCTTCTTTAATATTTTGAGAACAAGAAAGCTTTTAAAGAAAATATAGACCAAGGACCCCAAAAGATTAGGGGCTAGCTAATTTAAATTCTTTTAAAAAAAACTTGAAGGAAGGATAGAGGGGTTACCCCCCTCCAATCCATTCCTTATGAACAACAAGTAATAATGTGCGGGAGCACCCCCACAGATAAGAGGGCGTGATCCAAATAGTAACAAGAAATTACCTCGCATTCATAAGAGGTGCATTTAAAAGAACAATGCATATATATACATAATTTTCTCAGATTAATGCAAGTACCCCGCAGTATATGGGGCAGCCTAAGTTGACCAAATGCTCACAGAAATTAGAGCAAGTCTTAATAAATAAATTCCAAAAGTATAGAAGGAGAACAATAAATCATTCCTTTTATCACGTGTGAATGATCGGTGCTATACACATAGAAGCCAAAATACTACAAAGTAAGAAGTAACCTACCCACTAGAAATAACAAAAAATAAGTCATCACGAGTGAGGGTGCCGGCATCTGACGGAACAGACTCCTGCAAGAACTTCTCTTCCAACCCGATGAATTTGGCCTCGTCCTCCTGATCACTAGACTTAAGCCTATCAATCCTGGCCTGGAGTGATGCGATCTGACTCCGAATTCTCGCAGCCTCAGCCTGTCGCTGCTCGACTCTAGACTACCTAGAAGTGAGAAGTCTCACCATCTTTCGAAAGGGAACACTTATAAAGTGGAAAACCCCCGTATCAAGACAATCCAAATGATAATGGTAGAGCTATAGAATATCGCGGAGAGCATCCAAGAATAGTAAAATAGGAGAGCCAGTCATCTTAGCAGGAGAGTTAACTAAGAACTCATGAACATGGATGGCAAGAGCTTTCACGTTGAATGTCATGAGACTATCAACTGACGTATGCTCCAGGGAGTGTATGTCTTTAGATGATGCTCTAAGATCAAATCCAAGAGTTAACGCTCATGCGTCCTAAATCGTCTTGGTAACTCCTCATGCCATAACCTACTCATAAAGGTTGCAAGAGCCTTCACTTCAGCATCACCATCGGAATAGCGCTATCCTACCTCCGAGGGAAGGAAAGAAGGCTCCCCACTAGATTTAGCATCACTGGCCATAGGAGTGGCCTCAAAACTATGATCTCCCCTATCATCTACCCCAGTGAACCCACCAATAAGAGCCTGCAAAGAAATATTCATGATAATTCAAAAGAGAATAAAGACAATTATGAGCTAGGACCCACCAATAACTACGATATAAAGCTTACTCCAAAACTCAAAGGGGTGGCCATGTTGCCTACGGTCTAAAAAGGGTCAGCCAGAGGGGGGGTACCAGGAAAAACATAAAGAATACCAATAACGGATATCAACACAAATCATAAATCAATAATTTAGGCAGGGTAATTTGGGAGCGATAGTCAAAGTACTTGAGAAGGGTGCATCCCAGCACTCTCTACTTGCTTCGCAGATACCTCTCGGGCAGCAACCTCATTCACCTGGAAACAATGAAACAAAGGTGAAAATGAGAAAACTTGAACGGTATCGCAAGAAGAAAAAGGGGAATAGTAAAAAGAGGGGGTATGCCAGTTTAATACCTCTCTCACAGCCACCCCACCACCAGACTCCACAGTCAGTAGAGTAACCTCATTCACCTGGAAACAATGAAACAAAGGTGAAAATGAGAACACTTGCACAATATATGTGAGAAGAAAAAAGGGAATAATAAAAAGAGGGGGTATGCCAGTTTAATACCTCTCTCGTAGCCACCCCACCACTAGACTCCACAGTCACTGGAGCAACCTCATTCATCTTAAAACAATGAAACAAAGGTGGAAATGAGAACACTTGCACAGTATACGCAAGAAGAAAGAGGGGAATAATAGAAAAAAAGGGTATGCCAGTTTAATACCTCTATCGCAGTCACCCCACCATCAGACTCCACAGTCACTCGATCTATGTTATTCATCTGGAAACAATGAAACAAATATGAAAATGAGAACACTTGTGCATTATACGCCAGAATCATAAGGGGAATAGTAAAAAGAGGGGGTATACCAGTTTAATACCTCTCCCTCAGCCACCCCACCATTAGACTCCGCAGTCACTGGAACAATCCCACTCACCTAGAAACAACGCAACGAGGGTTAAGATGAGAATACTTGCATACTATAGGCAAGAATAAATATTAATTAAAAAAAAGGAGTGATAAAAGAAAAAGAGGTATGCCGGGTAATACCTCCTCTGACGATATTCCTCTCATACATTCCATTGTCACTGAGACAATATTAGCACTAACCATATAACAGAAGAAATAGGTAAGCATTGATAAACATTCGAACAACATAGGGATATAGGGATAGGCATAAGGAAAATTACTACTCTCACATAGGATACTTAACACCCTCCATAGCACTCAAGGGAAGATCTGCAGGTGTTCCTAAAGGGTATGCCTTAATAACAGGTGCTCCTAAAGGGTATGCATCAGTAACAGGTGCTCCTAAAAGGGATGCCTTGATAACAGATACCCCTAGAGGGGCTGCCTCAGTAACACTAGTCACAGTGGCAAAGTTGGCCTGTAAACGAGAAAGGGGGGTAGCAATCAGTAAACCACCTACCTCATGAAGGCAAAGTGCCAAGGATAAAAATCAAAACTTCGTGATGAAAATGGTTACCTAGAGGGGCACGATGATAAGGAAAGGTGGCCTGCATATAATAGGGCCTATCGAAGAAGTGTGAGCAAGAGGCGTCGATGAAATAGATCCCAGGGACAACTGCAATTTAAGAACAAAGGGGTTTATTAAGTTCAAGATGGGTATAGAAAAGGCCAATATGAAGAAAATAAAGCACCTAGTCCCCATGCAAAGAGGAAGAGTGGAAACTGATAATCAGTGCAATAGGGGCTGTGCTGAGGACCTGCAAATGTTAAAATGTTTTAGTATTATAGCCCTAGAAAAAAATCTACCGACACTTGAGTAGAGCACGAAACCTGAAGCATAGACTCAATCACGGCCATAGTAAATACTGGACTGTGAGATAGGGATAGAATCAAAGGCCTACCATCTATAGATATACGATATCGAGGAACAAATTTCCTCCCCGAAGAGGATAAACTCGGGATATTAATATCGAGAAAAGGGAAGAATCCTTCCCGTGGAAGAAAAGCCAAAAGGTGCCAGGCCCTGGGAGATGATTGTCAAAGGGCATGAAGTGCTTAATCCTAAAGCAAGAGAACCTCTGAGATACATACCTAAGATGATGGGTTAACCAGGGGCTCAACTGTAAAAGTGCCTACCACTGAAGCAAGAGAAGATGAAGTGGCACGGCTGTAAGGAACAACCCTCTACAATCATAAACAGATAAGAAAAAAAAGAAAGAAATAAGAAATTAGGAGAATAAAAATTGAAAAAATTATAAAGCATACCTGAACAGAATGCAAAACCATAGAAGCGGTCCTGGTACTGGTAGGATGCATGGATGAAAGCTGCAAGGAAGTACCAATCTATAACATATAATAAAAATATAATTGGTGGCTAGCAAATTATATTTAATACCAAAAGAAAGGAAGGAGTATCAAACCTCTCTGACGAGACCCCGAGAATAAATGAGCATATAGTTCATCTCTCGTCGAAAAGGTGACTAATGTAATGGGGGTAGTGGAGGATTACCCGCCTTTGTGGAAGTAAATTGTAGAAATATGGCAAATTTTTTTATTCATAGATAAACCAATGATGAAAGGGCATGAAAATCACATGCGTAAAACTTATGATAAAAGAAATACTTAATAGTAATGGGATGCATGGTCTGACCATAAGGAAGGGGTCGGGTAGCGGAGCTAGCCTCCCTAGGAGAATGGGGTGCCTCATCACCAACCGAAGATTCTCGCAAAATTGATAACAAAGAATAAGTGTGAGTAGTGCTTTCACTACAAAGATCCAAGCCATCCACATCACTCGATGAAGAACTATGATCATCATAGGAATGAGTGATTCCATAGTCAACTAGTTCCTCTTCCAATAAAGGAGAGGGTGAACCAACAAGGGAAACTCTCAGGGAACCAATTCCACTAAGTAAAGAATGTGATGATATGGTACCTTCGATAATAGGGATATATGTGACTTGTGCCATTCGAGAGGAAAGGCCCAATGCTTCATAACCCCTCTCCTTCACAGTCCTATAAGTCTCCTCCACTTCAATATCATCGGTATCAGACTCCTAGTCTAGCAAAGAGGGAGTAGCAACGACGAAATTACTCCCTTTCTTATTTTTTGCAGCTCGGGTCCTCACAGGAGAGGAAGGTAGAGAAGTGATGGTATCAGGAATGAAATTGGACACATCCGTGTCATGGTGCTTCCTCTTGCCTACTGCATGTGATTTCTCTTTTCCTTTTCTCTTAGATTATCCTTTAGACTTCACACACGGAAACTCAGTCGATTGGAACTGAGGGGACTCATCAAGAAAGGGCTTCACTAAAATAGGGGTGGTCTACTAAAGAGGTTGAGAAACCAAGTATCCTTCTGCGTCCGCCTAATGAGAAATTAGGCCTTAACATACTTGATAGGGTTGGTTTCGTGAGGGGGATAAATTATTCAACCTTAGATTAGAAGAGATTGTCGCTGCCAGAACTGGAACCAAGAAGTGGTGAATGATGGTCGATAATCGTGAGGAGTCACGTAAAGCCCCCCCAATCCATTTACTCCGTGGAATAACCCTTGGAGAGTGAAGTTGGTACATGCCTCTGAAAACATCTCAAAAGGATCGATGCACGAAGAGGGAGGAGTGGTATGAACATCCTGATCATAGCCAAATTGCCTTCTTACCCTCTCAGAATGATTGAACTCAGCACACATCGGCTTAACTCTGTCCAAAAAGGAAGGAGTCCCGGTAATAACATCGTTACTACATTAACATGAGGACAAGTAGAAACAGACTCTACATTATAAGGGCAACGGAAGATCCCGTCGCCACTGGGAAAAGAACGCCAACTAAAGACGCCGCCAGGACGTTTGCTGTAAGGCCGAAACTAAAACTCTTCAATATCGTCAATCAAGGCCCCTAGGGGCTTTTTAAGGATTTTTTTGTGCCATCTCAGAAGCCGAGCAACATTACAGTGGTAAGATTGATCCTCAGAAGCAAGTTGCGGGATATTTTCAAATAGAAAGGTCATCAAAAGTATAACATTTACAAAATTAGCAGCATCGTAGCGACCAAAGGATCTCTCTACATCTACATGTGCCCGATCCATCCAAGTATAAAGATAACCAAGAGTTAGAGTGGCTATGGGGTCTGACCTACCGTGAGATAATCTAAAATCCAACTTGAAGAGGAGCTTATGAGGAGAATCATCAGGATTACCCGGTAGTAAGAACCAAGTGAGAAAAGTGACTAGAAAAGGAACTAAGTGTGAAAGATAGTGAAGATTAGGGCCATCCTAGCTCTTGAGGGCTGCGCTGGAAGTCTCCCCTTTTTGCGGTTGCTCAAAATCCCTAAACCAGTACCTCTACCACTTGGCAAAGGAGATCTTGGTAGAACCTATTAATTTTATAGCCACATACTTCGAACACTTTGCGAGGGTTGACTGTAACTCCTTCACCATCTCCTGCTCCAAAGAATCTTGTAGTCATCAGTAAAGACATGCTGCCCAAAGAAAGGAAGTGAATATAACTCGCACACATTCTCTAAAGTGACAGTAAATTCTCCTCAACCCGTCACAAATGTATGAGACTCCCTACTCCGTTGGGATAATAAAAGATTGAGAGAGGAATTATCTTTCGATACCGGGCAAGACCTCAGGCTATCGATATAGTAAGAATACCCACCTCCCTAAGGGTAGACACATAAGAAGGAATACTCAAAATATAATCAACCCAACTAGCCCACTCCTTCGTGGCACCCCCCGTAGCCTTGATTTAAATTTTGGAGTAAGGAAAATCACCGCAGTCGATCCTGACCCTGAGGATAGAATCTGGGAAAATAAAGGGAGAATTAATGGACTCACCTAACCCCACTCGAGGTTGCTCAAGAATAGTACTGGAAAATTCCTCTTTGAATTGAGCGAGGGAAGCCATGAAGTCGTCGGTAGGGAAAAAATGGAGCGTGGTGATAAATGCCAAAATCCCACCCCTAGCGAATGCACATGTAATATTCCCACACCTGAAAAGAATACGAAGTGGTGGAAGAGCTGCCAATAGAAATTGGCTCAAGAAAAGAACCCACTGTGGTAGAAATTCCAAGTAAGGAACCTTTGGCAAAAACGTTGGGTGAGGAACCTCCTAGTGAGGGACCCTCAAAAGAAAAGCCAAACGAGGGACCTTCGCGCGAGGACCCCTCATAAAAAGTTATTTTTTGTGAGGAAACCAAATATTGCAAACCTCTAATTGAAAAAATGCATGTAGAATCCATAATAGGCGAGTAACTCATCAACAAAGAGGTTCGCGAGGCACCCACAGTTGGCAGCGCGCTCCCCATGATAGCAGCACATGAGGAACAACCCATGTTTGCAACTTGCGATGAATCCCTCATAAGGGAAGTAACAGACGAGTAACCTGAGACGATGGTAACTCCCAATTAGGGACCCTTTAGTTTCGAACTGAAATTTGAGGAACCCTTAACCAGCGATTGCATTTGTGAGGAACAAGTTCTTAGAAATGACATCTGCAAAGAACCTGCTGATGAAAACGACACTGAAGAGGAACTCCCCAAGGCCGGGGTGGAACACGAGGAACCCGTTACACTATAAGGGTCCAAAGTCTTTTTTGAGGAGGAACCATTAACTGTATCGATAGCAGACGTCAAGGAACCCAGCAGATCATTAGGGTTCAAACCGATTTCTGATGTGGAACCCTCAGCCATATTGGCCCCAGATGGAAAATACGACTGCGAGGAACTCCCAAATTCAAACAACAATGAGGAACCTCCAGTAGACAAATCATTTGGTGAGAAACCCACCATCATCAATATACCCGACGAGGGACTCGCACCAGACAACGCTTTGTGTCTGGCTTCATGATCAATAGTGGCCCCCAATAATTTGGGGCCATAGCCCATTTCTACAAACGAGATACCCTTGGACGAGGAGCCCATTTCAGTTAGCGTCTCAGAATATTTTTCCCCACCAACAGTACCTCGCGCAAGACAAGGGTAAGAACTCATTTCTCCCCATGAGTAATCCTCGGGTGGAAAACCAACATACGAGATCCATCAATTTGTGAACTGACTAACAGATGAGGAATCATTCGTTGAAAATTCCTTGCCTATTAGAGAAAATAGCGAGGAACCATTAAAGGTCCTTGACCCAAAATTAACTCCGCCAACAGATAACTCGTCGGAGGAATGAGGCGCTGACCACGCGCACAGGAATGGTAGTAGCTCTACCAGTTGAACACGGAGCATAAGGGAAAGAAATAGTGGGGTTATCGGCGGTAATGGCTGTGGCGGTAATTCCGGGGGTTATTGTCATAAGTGGTGATAGTGAAAGGGGAACAACCCCTATTATAATAGGGATAATGGTGGCAGAAGTTTTTAATGATTTTGAAGCCATTAATGGTGTATTTCAAGAAAAGTTAGAGAAAAAAATGGGGGGCTATTGTGTATTTTATTTTTTTTTCTCTCTATTTCTCTCACCATAATCTTGAAAATCTCTCTGAATGTCTTTGAAGAAGATGAAAGCTTTTGTTCAAAAAATAAAATAAAGGGCTTTTTGTTTTACATGAAAATGGGAAAATGTGTAGGAATGCTAAAAGGTTATAAAAGATTTTCCCAAATGAAGAGATGTTAGTTCCCACACTGATGCGTGGAATATCGAAAACCTAAAAAACTGGTATGAAGGGACAGAACATTTAATCACCCTAAGGGTAGGGTCGAGGATTCCCGAGGGACCCCCAAAATTTTCTTTCGAATTGAAAATTGAATTTATGGCGTAAAAATCCTTTTGGTCTGCCCAACACAAAAGTCTTTGCACGAGGGGATAATGTAGACATGTGCGTCAAGTTTAACCTACAACAAAGATGAGGTTGAGGACCCCTAGGGTTCCGGAAGAAACTCATATTAAGAAGGAACTCCACCCTGGGTCCCAGTAGAAACTCATACTGAGAAGAAACCCTTCCAAGGTCCCTCGACCGCAGAGAATTCATATTAGTGCAGGAACCTAGGCCCCCTGGCCGCAGAAAATGCATAATTGGTGAAAGTGCATCCAAGGTCCCTCGACCGCAGAGAATTCATATTGGTGCAGGAACCTAGGCTACCTGGACGAAAAAAATGCATAATTGGTGAAAGTGCATCCAAGGTCCCTCGATCGTAGAGAATTCATATTGGTGCAGGAACCTAGGCCCCCTGGCAGCCGAAAATGCATAATTAGTAAAAATGCACCCAAGGCCCCTCGACTGCAGAGAATGCATATTGGTGTGGGAACCTAGGCCCCTTGGCCGCCGAAAATGCATAATTTGTGAAAATACACCCAAGACCCCTCGGCCTCAGAGAATCCATATTGGTGAGGGAACCTAGGCCCCCTGGCCGCAGAAAATGCGTAATTAGTAAAAATGCACCCAAGGCCCCTCGACCGCAGAGAATTCATATTGGTGCCGGAACCTAGGCCCCCTAGACACAGAAAATGCATAATTGGTGAAAATGCATCCAAGTCCCCTCGACCGCAGAGAATTCATATTGGTGTGGGAACCTAGGCCCTCTAACCGCAGAACATGCATAATTGGTGAAAGAGTCTCAGAGTCCCTAAAATACAGAAAATTCATTTTGGTAAGGGAACCTCTAGGGTCCTTCAACCAAAACCCGAGGTAGAGACCTCAGGAAGAGGGAGTGACTACATGAGCAACCCCTCATCATTAAAAGTTGTTCTTTTAAAGAACAAAAGTATTAAAACTTTTCTTTCTTATACAGGGAGCCTAGTTGAGCAGGCAGGGCTCAAATAGGTCAGCTGGGATCCCTTGGAAGTTTTGGCTTGGCGGCTGATGAACAAGGTTTGTTGGGCAAACTCAACCACTTAGCACTTTAAGATTTAATACTAGTAGAAAGACCCCACGAGTCACACAAGAACACACACACACATTAAATTTAGTCACAAGTGAAGTGCACAACCAAAAGGCTGCCCACATAAAAATAAGCTTTTATAAAATGATTTTTTCAGAAGAGAAGCCCCCGAGGCCCCTCTCAAGTAAAAAAATATTTTAGAGGAGAAGGGTCCTCAAGACCCTCCTCCCTTAAGATTGACAGTTTTAGAGAGGGAGGTCCCCAAGGACTCCTCTCTCAAGTTTACAAAATTTGTACCACAAGTTATCGTTTCAAAAGACATTTACCAAATAAGATATTTTGTCTCCATTAGGAGACATATTTGCTATTTGAATTTTGTTGGCATCAGGTGGCACCTGTCTGGGGGGACAGGCTGCTACATATAGTTAGGGATGAATGGTACACTTCAGACCTTGTCCCTCACCTACCCTCTCAATTTTGGCGCCCAAAGATGCCAACTCATCACCAGTGCCCAAGTATAAATAAGACCCCCGGGCAAGGTCAAAAGAGATAGAAAAACTCAATAGCATTATTACTCTGTCAAAATCACACCATAACTTCCTAGTATTCTCTCCCTACTCTCTCTCTAGTGCTAAGTTCCTTGTTCTTTCACTCCTCACTAATAGCCACCATTCTCAGGAACTCGTTTTGATAAAATTACTATTATTGTTGTGGAAGTTCATCTTCTTGCAGGGAGGGAGTGAAGCACCTTATACTCTTGACTCACTTGAGTCTACATTGTATAAGTGCTCATCTAGTTTGGAAATAGTGACAAAATTGTGTCCTTTCCTAGAATCCAAAAAGCCTCCGAAATTGTCTCAAATTCATTCCTCTTGTTTGTGTAATCAAAGGTATATGTACCAACACTCACACACATTAAGATTACATTCATATCTTGTATATTGCATATTATTGGTTGTGTGTGTGTTGTGTGTGTGTTCTGTGTGTTAATTTCCCTAAAATTAATTTTTAATAATTTTTGGGAATTTTAAATGATTTTTAAAACACTTTTTATCCTAATTAAAATTGGATTTATAAAGTATTGGGGTCATTATGTAATTCTGGATTGTTGGTTTTATTAGCTGAAAGTTCACTTCAGTAGAAATCCAAAGCGCTGGAGACTACAAGCTGTCTTGGTAATTATTTCCAAAATATGCGTTTTAGGTTTAATCCTAGCCCTACACCTGTCGCTTATATATCGGTTTGATTTGTGTTTCTTCCAAGAGACAACCCCTGTGATCAATCTTAACCATTGGATCATGTTAATCAACGATCTGCACGTGTTCTAATTCAATCCTGGTGAATCCCTCTCAAACCAATCAGAAGCGTTTTAACTACCACTTATCTCTAACCCTTGGATCAAAGTCAAACTGCCTAGACCAAATCGTAGCCCTTGATTTTGAACCATCTTCTCGATCCTTCTCAGCCCCCTATATAAGGAGGTTAACCCTCAGCCAGAAGAGAATTTTGCCACTTCGTTTATTTGAGTGAGTAGAGAGAGAAGAGAGAAACTAGAGAGAGAGAGAGAGAGAGAGTTAAAAACCTTAACCCTAAAATGTCCTAACATCTTTCAAACCCTAACCTCTTTCAAAACCAGTATATACCAAACACAACCTTGAGTGTTTCAGAGTTTTGAGTGTTGGTTTGTTAGTTGTGTGATGCGGTAACCTCTTCGTTCTCAGATATTTTTTTTTAAATTAAACATTTGATTAGATATGTGTTTCTACTTTTATAGAAATCTTAGATCTAGTCGTTGCATGTCATATTACAGATAGATCTGCATCTATAGTTTCTCATCTTGGGAAAACTTTTGTTGATTTGTTTCTGTAAATGTTTTCAACTTCAAAATAAACAAAAACATTTTTTGTTTCTAGTTCTTTCGAAACAAAACCTTTGACCTAGTTCGAATTTCACTTGGTGATTTTCAATCTCAAAAATATTTTCAAAACCTGAGATTGATTAAGATCTTGAAACGTCTTCTGAGCAAGATAGCCGTGAATTCTGGGTTAATATTAAAGGTCAAATAAGGTTCAAAGTTTCCTAAGAAGAGAGAAACTGAAAATCACAGCATATAGATCTTATATGTAATTTGATAGGACTGTTTGTATAAATCAGCGTGAGTGTGTGCATGCATGTGTTAGAAGCACCTTCACAAAACACTTACACCCTACCACACTAAAAGTGGTGGTAATAAGATCTTGAAAAAAGAGTTGACGTTAAGAACTGGAACTAATTGGATGTTAGCAAACTGGAGAACAACATCAACAAATAGGACTGCAGAAAAGTTAGAAGGACGCTAGTGGGTACATTCCTAAACTTTTATAGGTCTAATTTGTGTGCATGTGTGTTATATAGTTTGTAACGGTTGTAATTTGTTTTAGTGGAATTTTTGGTTTACTCCGTAGGAGGAGTCATGGATGTTTCCTCAGTTGGGTGAGGTTTTACCACGTTAAAAATATCTTGTCATTAATCTTTCTACATCTCCTCATCCCTTTCTGTTTAGTGTGCTGAATTAAAAACGTTTTTAGTTTTATTTTTCAAAACTTGTTAACTAATCTTGAATAGATATCGTGCATTATTTTTAAACACATCTTGTGATTAAACTGATTTGATTTCTGTGGGTACCCGAATTTAGCATTATGGTCTCGGACGAGTAGCCTAATGAAAACGGCCCAAAATCCGGACCCCTCGCCTTAATTAAATAGAATTACGACTTAGTCTCGTCCCATGTTCTCATGTAGAGATGTTCCAGGAGAAGATGGTAAACGTGGGGGAGTCCAACACCCCCACTCCCTGAGGACAGACATGTGTATAATAAACCCTAGGTATGGGGCAAAAGACACTCATTCTATTCTCTATAAATGCTCCTCGAAGTATATAAAAATAATACTGATTGCACCACCGTGGACGTAGGCATTCTTGCTGAACCACGTACATATTGTGTTGTGTGCTTGGAATTTTATCTTCTTCATTTTCCTTGGTGATTACGCTTCTCCCATTTATTTGTGTTGAACATAATTGTCACCACAATTGGCGCCATCAGTGGGAATGTTTGTCTTCCCTGAGAAAGCCCACACCAATAAAGAAGTTCGAAATGTCTGGTCACAGCAGTAACGCTCCTCAGGCAGGAGATATCTAAGAACAACTTGATCCTCGCAGGATCAGATCTGAAGTTCGGTGTTCAGATTAGAGGGCTCCCCCGGAGAGGCCATCCTCAGAGGAAAGCCAAGGACCAACGAGGTCCACGCAAATCTCCAGACTGATTGATGCCTATGAGGCAAGGCTCCAAGAGAAATGGGAATCCTCTCACAAGCAGGCTGAGAATGCTTGCCTCAAAAGGAAATTAAAGAGGATGGAGAAAGAACTCCATCGCAGCACTAGGCGACGTCCGTACCGTACTCCTAGCCCTCAGGCGGGCAAGTCTCGCAGCCGAGGAAGGAGCCCTAAGCGTGGATCCCAAAAGAGTGAGAGACCCGAGTCAAGCAACGACTCACTCGAGCACCAGCGATCAACTCACCGTTACAGGAGCCCAACTCGTAGCAATGAGAACATACAAAATTTGGTCCGAAGAGAGATGGACCAACACCTAGCAAATCACGGCGTAAGATCGACTAGGGAGCTTGCTAGACGAGCTCTCAAGACCCAGATGAAATCTCCTTTCTCGAGGGAAATAGAGGAAGAAGAAGTCCCCAATAAATTCACTATTATGAGATTCAAGATTTATGATGGAAAAACCGATCCTATTGATCACGTTAGGCAGTGCAGGCAAGCCATGACCCTCTGGAACCACCGAGATGCACTGATGTGCTGAATTTTTCCCTCAAGCCTGCATGACATGGCACATAAATGGTTCGAAAGGTTCCCTCACATGTCTATCAAGAGCTTTGAGTCCCTAACCGAGCTTTTTACGGCCCGCTTCATTTCTAGTAGCTCCCATCCCAAAAGGATGGATGCATTGCTAACAATGAAGAAGACATCTCAACAGACCCTCCGAGACTACGCGAAGAGGTACTATGAGTTATTCAACGAGGTCAAAGACTACTCAAAGAAGGTAGAAGTGGCCTCCTTCAAAATTAGGCTACCCAACGCTTCCCTTTTGTACCAGTCCCAGATAAAGAAAGAGGCCACGACCATCGATGACCTGATGGCTCGCATCGAGAAATACGCCAAGGTAGAGGATGTGACTCGCCTCAACACAGTGGAGAATGGTCGAACTAAGCTACCTCCCAAAGGCAATGACAAAGATGAGAACTGGAAGAAAGGAGGAAAGAATGGGGGCAAGAATGGCTCTAAGAACGGAGGCAGGAACGATGTGGAAAAAGAATTTCAGGCAGTCAACACTGTCTTTAGAGAACCGATTTATAAGATTCTCCCAAAAATCAAAGACGATCCATTTATTAAGTGACCCAGAAAGATGGGAGGAGATCCCTCAAAGAGAAATAACGCACCGAGATGCGCTTTTCATAAAGAAGGGGGACATAAGACTGAGCATTGCAAAGCTCTTAAGTCCCGCCTCGAAGAGCTGGCCCAGTCCGGGCATCTGAATGAATTTATGGAAAAGAAGGCAGAGAAAGTCGCTGCTAATGAAGAAGCCAGACCTGACAATGTACTCGAGGATAATGCTGGCTATAAATTCATAGTAATTCACGGGGCATCTGATGTGAAGAAGATTCAAGGGAATTCAGCTCGAATGGAGGTAAAAAAGCTTACAGCAGTGATGCAAGCTTTCTAGATCGATCCACCGAAGACCCAATTAGGAAAACATCGGTGAGAAGATGACGTCGATTATAGCAAACATATCGTGTTCACAGATGAAGATCTGGTGGGAGTAAGAACCCCACACCATGACGTCTTGATCATTACGCTCAGGATTGCCAACTATGATGTCGATAAGTTACTCGTCGACTAAGGAAGTTCATCCTAGATAATGTATCTCAATATGTTCAGGAAATTGAAGTGGAGCATCACCGGCCTAAAGGAGGCCACTATCCCTCTAGTTGGCTTCGCTGGAAAAGTCATTATCCCATTGGGAAAGATTGTGCTACCCGTAATAGCAGGAAGTATCTCCAAGATGATTGAATTTATGGTATTTGACATTGACTCGCCGTACCAAGCCATCCTCGGGAGAGGATGGCTACATATGATTAAGGCAGTCCCCTCGACCTACCATCAGAAACTCAAGTATGTGATCGAGCGAGGAGTAATGGAGATCCATAGCGATCAAGTTATGGCAAGAAGGTGCTTCATAGCAGCCATCCTCCCTAGACTAGAGAAGAAGGACGAGAAGCCCAATGAGTAGGTCGAGGAACATGAAGGTCTGATACCTTTAAAATAGCAGTTAAGGTATGGAAGACCCGGAGTGGAGGAGACCAGGCTCCTCCCCTCTGAGAGGGTTATGGAAAACTTGGTGGAAGTTACAGTTGGTGATAGCAAAAAGGACAGGGTATTTTTAATTGGAGCTTCCCTCACAGATCAAGAAAAAAATGAATTGACGATTTTATAGAGAAGCAACGTAGATGTTTTCGCATGGGAACCATAGGAGCTGCCTGAAATTGACCCCAGTGTGGTTTGTCATCGGCTGCATGTCGATCCCACCTTCAAACCTATGACCCACAATGCACGGAGAATTGCTCCCAAGAAGGCAAAAGCCATAGAGAAAGAAGTTAAAAAATTACTAGATGCAGGATCCATACGGGAGGTCCAATTCCCCAAATGGTTATCCAACCCAGTAGTAGTTCCAAAGAATAACAGGAAATGGAGAGTCTGTATCGACTTCACTGACCTTAACAGGGCTTGCCCTAAGGACAGTTTCCCCCTCTCAAAAATTGACCAATTGGTGGACACCACATCAGCTCATGAAAGAATGAGTTTTTTGGATGCATATTCGGGGTATCATCAGATCCCTATGTATGCACCGGATCGGGATAAGACAACATTCATCACCACCGTCAGATTATACTATTACAAAGTCATGCCCTTCAGACATAAAAATGCAGGGGCAACCTCCCAGCGGCTGGTCACAAAGATGTTCAAAGACCAAATGGGAGACACCATGGAGGTCTACATCGATGATGTGCTCGTCAAGATCATAAGCAAAGAAGACCACCTCTTAGACCTATAGAGTACCTTCAAGATCCTCAGGAAATACCGAATGAAGCTCAACATGAGAAAGTGTTCTTTCGATGTCCAGTCAGGAAAATTTCTTGGTTACTTGGTCAGTAAGAGAAGCATCGAAGCTAACCCGGACCAGATCGACGCAATCAACAGAGTACATCCCCCTCGCACAATATGAGACGTACAAAAGCTCACCGGCATGCGCGCTACCTTGAACCGTTTCATCTCGATATCCTCCGAGAAATGCAAACCATTCTTCCAGTTCTTAAAGGGAAACAAGACTGTAGAATGGAATCCAGATTGCTCGCAAGCATTGAACGAGCTTAAGGACTACCTTAGCTCACCACCCCTGCTCATTATACCTCAAGAAAGAGATTCCTTGTACTTATACCTCGCCATTTCCAACCACACCGTGAGTTTTGCGCTGGTATGCGAGAAAGCAAGAATTTAGTACCCCATTTATTACGCAAATAAGACTCTATTAGAGGCTGAACAGCGGTACCTACCACTAGAGAAGCTCGCCTTTACACTTGTAGTAGCTTCAAGGAAGTTGAAGCACTATTTTGAAGCTCATACCATTATTGTTCTTACATCTCACCCCCTTAAAGCAATCCTGAGGAAAGCGGATCTGTCAGGCCGACTAACAAAATGGTCAGTCAAGCTCGAATGATTTGACTTCCAATTTCAACCAAGGAATGCAATCAAGGGACAAGTCCTTGCTGATTTCATAGCTGAATTCACATGTGAGCATCCTTTATACCAACTTCAACCCATGAAGCAAGGAGAAAACCATGCAATAGAGGGAGTTTGGAAATTGGTTGTTGATGGAGCCTCCAATTCAAAGGGGGTGGGAGTGGGCATTGTGCTTGTTACTCCAAAAGAAACAACCCTCGAACAGGGAATCGGGCTTGAATTTGAAGCCTCCAACAATGAGGAGGAATATGAAGCTTTAATAGCCGACCTCCTAAAAGCGCACACTTTGGTAGAAAAGCAGTTACAGGTGTTCGACGACTCATAATTAGTCTCCAATCAAATAAGTGGGGACTATAATGCAAGAGATGAAAGAATGGTAGCCTATCTCGCCTTATCCAAGAGGCTAATGGCCATCTTTGAAGAAGTCAATGTCCAGCAATTTTCCAGAGGACAGAACAACCATGCTGACGCCCTGGAAGCCCTGAGTTCGACAATCGATTCCGACTTGAAAAGAACGATCCCTATTGACTTCCTCGCTTATCCAAGCATCAACCAAAGCGATGAGCTGCCAGGCGAGGAACATGTGCTCCGGATTGAGTTAGCATCCAGTTCGATGGACCCTTTAAATAACTATTTGAGGGATGGTTCACTTCCAAGCGATAGGAAGACCACTCATCAGATAAGAGTCAAAGATGCTCACTTTCACTTATCTCCTGAGGACAAGCTGTATAAGATATCATTCTCCGGCCCTTATCTACAATGTGTTCACCCGGGGGATGTTGAGAAGATTCTACACGATCTCCACGAAGGAATCTATGGGAGCCATATTAGAGGAAGATCACTAGGTTTTCGAGCTATGAAGGAGGGCTACTGCTGGCCGTATATGCAAAAAGATTCAACAGTGTACGCTCGCAAGTGCAAGAAATGCCAACTACACGTCCTTATGGTTCATCAACCTGCCAGTGACCTAAGATCACTCACCAGCCCCTGGCCCTTCGCTCAATGGGAAATGGACATTGTAGGACCGCTTCCTACCGCCGCCGATAATCGCAAGTATATGTTGTTCACAATGGATTACTTCACGAAATGGATCGAGGCAGAGCCACTGGCAAACATCCGAGATGCAGATATGATGATATTCATATGGAAAAACATAATTACCCATTTTGGAATCCCCAAACCATCATCACTAACAACAGAAAACATTTCGAAAGTGGCCCTTTCCAAGGCTTCTGCAATGAGCACAGGATCAGGCACTATTTCAGCTCAGTGGCATATCCTCAGAGCAATGGTTAAGCCGAGGCCTCTAATAGAACATTGATTGATGGGTTAAAGAAACGATTAGAGTGAGCCAAAGGTGCATGGGTAAACGAACTGCCACATATTTTATGGGCTCACCGCACTACCCCACATCGGGCAACGGGGGAAACCCCATTCTCACTAATATATGGAATGTAAGCGATCATCCCATTAGAAGTAGGCCTACCAACTATGAGTTCCACCCTTGTCGACCAGGGCCAGAATGATGCAGCATTGATCCCTGAACTCGACCTAGTCGACGAAAGCAGAGAACTTGCCTTAGATTAATTAGCGAGCTATCAGCAACATCTTGCAAAACACTATAACAAGAAGGTCAATCCAAGGGCATTCCAAGTTGGTGACTATGTCCTAAGGAAAGTCCTTGGCAGCGCAGTAAAACCATCAGATGGCAAGTTAGGGCCAAACTGGGAAGGACCATTCAAGATAATAAGAGATGACATGCAAGGAGCCTATCACTTAGAAATGATGGAGGGCAGAGAGATACCCCAGGCATGGAATGCAATAAATCTTAAGAAATTATATTTCTAGTTTTTTCTTTCGCTTTGTTACCAGATTTTAGCAGCCCATTTACTTATGATTAATAAAAGTTGTTTGGCAGTTGCATTCTATGAGTTGTTAGTTAACTAATATATGAGCTTTATAACTTGCACACCCTTTCCAAGTAACAGGCACACTACTCAGCACGCTATAGCAGGGAAGACACCCGCCTCAAGTTTTCGTTATGAAACACGAACAACCTCTTAGCATTGCCCCTGTTAATAAATCAAGCCCTACAGGAGATCCTTAGGCAATTCGGCCAAGTCAAATTGGTCGCCAAACAATGTTTGGTTAGCAAAACCCTTATCAGATAGAACATCCATCACCAGGTGTGTCCTCTCTAAGTGCCACACTTAGACCTAAGGGAGTGTGATAACATGACCTAAAAGGTAAAGTAAAGCAGAATGGTATCCCATAGGCATACTGGACTGGAGGGACACTTACTCTACAATGCAAACTTACCAATCTAGTGGGCCAAGAGAGGCCCAAGATTATTAAAAGAATAAATGATGTAAGAAATATAGAACACTTGTTTAGTGGGGAAGTTCTCCCAAAACATAAATTTTATATTACTTCGTCACAACAAAAATAAATAACCTACGTATAATCGGTGAAACCGCCCCAAGCATTAATACTACATGGCTTCATTACATAAATGTATAGAGTTACAACTGGGAAAATCTTAATAAGGCCGAGGCCTCTGTACAAGATAATCAGCAACTTGTGCTCTTCGACCGTCGTCCGGATGAGGAGCTAGTCCCTCCTCGACCTCATTCGTATCTGACTCTAACAGCTGCTGATGGATGGCATCGATGGGGATCCACTAATCATGCCTCCTGAAGGGATTAGGCCTTATAGTGGAAGGGGAGATCTCATGACGGTACCAGAGTATTGAGTTCCTTGGAACTTATAGCTCTTTTAGGTCACTCAACCATCTCCTGATAAAAGAGAGCTCTTCAAACTCTGTCAGCCTCGTCGGAGCATCCACCCATCCTTGGTCGTAACCATCAGCCCATACTCGCCGAGGCCCCCTCTTAAACAGATGCCTCAGCCATGTGACATCCCTTTGAAGCCTAACAACAATAATGTAAGCCCGAAGAACATCTTCACGAAGCTCATCCATTTTCCTAGCTAAGCTTCTTGGATTTATATCGACTCGCAGAACAGTCGATGGGGTAGAGCCTCGTATTACCGGAGGAACGTCACTCGATCTTGCGCCAGCTCACGATGAGGAGGAACCCCTTAAAATGCGAGTCGCAGTGCTCGACGCATGCTCCATGAGCAGCAACACTTCCCACCTCAAAGACTCATTTTCCTGTTGCAGGATTTCTCCAACTTAGTTAATCTCGGTAGCATCAAGGAGTCTTGATCTCAGAGTATTCACCTCCTCTTGAATAGATGCTCTAACCTCTTCTATCTCCTAGAGCCTATCTTTCAGTTTAACAACGAGCTCCGTCTGCTCTATTAAAAGATTTTCCTCAATCGCAATGATTTGAAAATTCTCACGAAGGTATAACGAACTTCGGGACTCACATCACGACCAAGCATTCTTCCCAATTGAGAAGTGGCTGGTATATAGTCATCTACATCAACCAACTACAAGCCTTAAAAGAGAAGTAAAGGATAAAATGAATCAGTACACCGAGGGAAGAAACCTTCTTATTTCATTAATACTTAAAAGGGTCAGAGTACATCGAGAAACAGAAAGGAACATTACAAACAAAAATATAAAAGGAACCTTAAGGATAAATCAGCTGGCGACCTCGAGTTGCTCAGAAGAAGCTGGATGCTTCCCCTTGTCAGCAGCAGTAGGAGCACCTCCCTCAGCAGGAATAACTTCTCCCGCCCGAACAGGAAGGGAATCGGTAGGAACTAACTGGGAGGCAGGGTCAACACCTTCGACGGCTGGGGAAGGGGCTTCATCCACAATTGGATTTGGGCCTAGATTGTGATCATCGAATAAGGGAGAGGCAATGTCCACCCCGACAGCCGAGAGGGATTTGTTCCAGCCTTTCTTAAAGTTCAGACG
Source organism: Sambucus nigra (assembly GCA_949130495.1). Taxonomy (NCBI): domain Eukaryota; kingdom Viridiplantae; phylum Streptophyta; class Magnoliopsida; order Dipsacales; family Adoxaceae; genus Sambucus; species Sambucus nigra. The sequence goes on along the minus strand of OX422218.1, from coordinate 386,249,498 downwards.
ACTGATGTAGCCTATTTAAACCTCAGCATCTTCGTATGCGGAAGCCCACCCGGAGTTATAAGAGTCTTCCTTAATGGTGTCTGCCTGAGACTCCTTCTCCTTCAGCTTCTCATTCAACACCTTATTCTCCTCCACGACCACCGCGCAGACCAAATCGTAGGCCTGCCGCAGCTCGCTCAGTTCCTTGTACACCACCTCCCTTTCTCGATTAGCTTTGGAAAGGGCCATGTCAGAGAACATACGGGAAGCATCAACAGCCTTCAAGCCAGTGTCGAGCTTGACACTCTTCACTCTCAAAGGAGTATTCAGCTTATCCAGATCATCATTCTTATTGATCAGATCATCACGAGAATGATAGAGCACAGTAAAATCAGTCACAAATTGCAAGTAAAAGAAGATATTAGAAGGAAGAATAGGACATAATTTGACAACCATTAGAAAAGAGAAACAGACTTACCAAGGCTAGCCTCTGACTCGCTTACAAGGCTAACTGGTCAGTCCGCATCGCCCTTTGGCGATTAGCAGGAAGGACTGCTCTCTCAAGTAGTGCAGGGTCCAATTGAGGAGAAGTGGCAACCGAGGCCCCCTCTGGCAATGCGGAGACAAGCCCTATGGCCTGCCCAGCCTTCGTCCTCGCTTATATTTTTCTCCTCTCCTCCTCTCTTTCCTTCTCCTTCTCTACCCTCTTTTTCTCCTCAACCTTCTTCTTCTCCTTTTTCCTCTTCCTCTCTCTCTCTCTCTCTCTCTCACCTTCTCTTCTTCCTTTCTCTTCTTCTCCTGCTCCTGAGAAGCAGACCGATAACCAGTAGAAATAGCCCCACTGCTGAAGTTCTACTTCTTCAACCTTTGAGCAAGGAGCACATCGTCATCATCATCATCATCATCAAGGATTAAGTTTTTCTTGGGGGAACAATTTCCTCACTAGAGCTGTTGGATGTACTTGAAGGTTATTGGGCTTTAGAAACCTCCTCTAAGCTAGAAGAACTATCACTGCTGGAGCTCTCCTCACCGAAACCACCTTCAACACCTCCTCTGGCATCACTCTCAGAACTGCTCTCTTCCTCGTCCAACTAAATGGGATCGGAAGTAGCTTCTTCAGAAGAATCAAACTCAGGAATGCTATCCACGGGCCTGGTAATAAAACTGGACCCAATGTTCTTGTACTCAAGCAGGAGGGCAGTAGATCGGGGATGTTTAACGTCAGCTAAGGGTTCCCTAATATTCCAAGCTTTAATCAGCTCGGAGGTTCAAACCTCGTTGAGGGCAGGCTCCAAGTTCTTTATCCTCGCTGAAAAGAAAAAAGGAAAGTGTGAAGAAAATCAGACATTAACAAATAAATCAGAAGGGCAGAGCAAAGACTACCTATGTACTCTTCCCCATAAAGGGGATGGTGAATCTATCAGACCTCGACCCCTCAGTATGGGGGGAGAACTGCCAATTCCTAGCAAGAAAGCCATCTTGCCAGTAGTGTTTGTGGAAATCAGGTAAATTTACTACCAATACCGTGTCAGGACTCCTAGCCTTGAGGTAAAGAAGACTAGAGATAGTTCGAGAGAAGGAATAACAAAAGCAAACTTCGGCAAGCCCTAATTTAGTGCCATAAAGTTGATTTATTCTATGGACACCATTAATTATCTTCCATACATTGGGCGAACACTGTGCAGGGATAATGTTGAAATAATTAAAGAAATGAAGAAACAAATTGTTTGGAGGAAAAGTAATCCCCCTTGAGAAAGTAACAGGACATGAATCCAATGAGCACCCTCTATCTCTCTAACATTCTTAGGGAGAGAGGCGCACTCAATCTCTACCCATTCTGGGATATTATAGAACTTCCTGAACTCATGTAATGACCTATTACCTATTAACTATTTTCGACATTTGTAAACCCTAAAAATAGCAAATTCAGAGAAAACTCAGCAAAAGAAGCACAAAGAAAGATCGAAGAGGACTTACGAGATGAAAATATCACGAGAAAGAGTGAAAACAAAGAAAATGAAGGCCCAGAGAAGAAGACATAATAACTGAAAATCGCAGAAGGTGAATAAATGCAAAGAAATTTGAAACGGCAACTGTGGAACGCTACTCCAAATAGTTTTGAAATGCTCCCAATCATCGCGCACAGGACACGAAGCAACTACCGCCTAAATCAGTTCTCGACTTTGGAAAGAGTTACATGATTCACAAAAGTGTCATTATGGAAAATCATTTAAATTTATTGAGCCCAAATTATGGTCCAATAAATTTAGGGACAATTGTGGGTACCCAAATTTAGCATTATGGGCCCGGACGAGTAGCCTAATGAAAACGGCCTAAAATCCGGACCCCTCGCCTTAACTGAATAGAATTACGACTTAATCTCCTCCCATGTTCTCGTGTAGAGATGTTCGAGGAGAAGATGGTAAACTTGGGGGAGTCCAACACCCCCACTCCCCGAGGACAAACATGTGTATAATAAACCCTAGGTCTGGGGCAAAAGACACGCACTGTATTCACTATAAACGCTCCCCGGAGTATATAAAAATAATACTGACTGCACCACCGTGGACGTAGGCATTCTTGCTGAACCACATACAAATTGTGTTGTGTGCTTGGCATTTTATCTTCTTCATTTTCCTTGGTGATTGCACTTCTCTCATTTATTTGTGTTGAGCATAATTTTCACCACAATTTATAGAAAAGAGTTTCTTCAAAAAAAGTTCGGAGTTACTTAAATAGTTTAATCTTTTATTAAACGACGTTAGTAATAGTTTTTCAATTGGTATCAGAGCTTTGGAAATATTTTTAAAAGATCTTGTGAATCTGAATTTTTTTCTTAAAAAAATCATAACAATAGACGAGAAAAATGAAAGATTTGGTTACTTGACCAAACCCCCACTCTTTGATGGAAACAACTTTGCTTAGTGGAAGGTAAGGATGGTTGCTTTCATACAAGGAACCATGGTAGATGATGTATGGGACATTATTGAAAATGGATACTCTTATCCTACTAAACCAACCACTGAAGGAAGTAATGAGAGGGTTAAGAAAGCATTAAGTGAGTTCACACAAGAAGAGAAGCAGACTTCTCGTAATAATAACAAAGGTAAGAATTTTATCTTTATGTCCATAAATGAACATGAGTTCAAAAGGATCTCATCTTCTGCCACTTCTAAGGAAGCTTGGGATACACTGATCACTTCACATGAGGGTGACACTAGAGTTAAGACTGCTAAAACTCAAATGCTTGTTCAACAGTATTACTCACTAATTATGTCTGATTCTGAAACTTTCGATGATTTCTACATGAGATTAACTGACATTGTGACCAAACTGCATGCTAATGGGATAACTTATGACATACATGAAATTGTATCTAAAATTCTAAGGTCATTACCACAGAAATTTGATAATAAAAGATATGCTATTGAGGAAATGTGTGATCAAAATCTCACTCCTGAATTACTCAGTAGTAAACTTTGAACTGGGGAAATGGAATTAGAATTTAAGAAACAAATGACCCAGTCCCATAGGAAATAGACCAGTTCCAACTTTAGTTTTTCTTCTATGTTGATGAAACCTAAGTTTACTTTTCCCACTGATGATTCTGATGAGGAATGTGATATAGATAGTTTGGCTAATCAAATTGCCTTAATGTCAAAACAATTTAAGAAAATTGTCAAATTTAAAAATACATTGGCAAACAGACAAGGCAGGCCAAATTATCCAAGTCAGCCTAACTACAAACCTCGTGAGAAAGGTCAAGACAAACATCACAAGGACATGAGACCCAACAAAGAATTCAAGAACATTGAATGTTTTAGATGTGGAAAACTAGGACACATAGCACAAGACTGTAGAGTGAAACTAAACACTGTCAATAAACATACTAGGGCCAACATTTGCAAAACATGGGATGATTCACGTGATTCTGAGAATGAGGAACCTAAATCTTCTGATTATTTTCATCCTTGCATGTCTTTATTTTCTAAGATAATATACAATGATGATATGCCTATATATGAGAATTATGATAGTAACTTTACACCTGTGAATCATGCTGCTACTAGTTTAGATGCTTTACTTTCTGAGAATATTATTAGTTCAACCACGGGGTGTGTGAGTCAAAGGGAATGTGATAATGATGATGTCCATGGGTGCATGAGTTCAAGAAATAAATCCTTAAGGGTCACTTCACACACTACACTTAGTGACTCAAACACTGAAGACCTCCCAGACATTCACACACTTAATGCTAAAACTCTCAAGAAAAGCACTAGACTAGAAAAGATGGTGAAATATCTCACTAAGAAATTAGAAGACCTAAGTCTGATGGTTAAACTTAACGCTGAAGAGTATACTAGCCAATGTCTAACTCATGAAGATGAAGTTAAAAATTTTGATCAAAAGTTGAAGAATTTGATCGAAGAAAATGTAGCTATGGAGAAAAAATACAAAGGGACATTATTAGAATTGGAACAATCTAAAGAAAATACAGTAACTATTTTCAAAAAATTTGCTAAATTTGAAAATAACTCAAACTATTTTGATGGATTTGTTGCTGATTCTAAAACCAATTCTGATGATCGAACTGGAATAGGATTTGGCCCCAATTTGAAGACTCAAACCAAAACTTTTGAACCAATTAAGTTCGTGCCAGGAGGCAAAAGACCTGTAGAAACTTGTCCAGACTTTCATTCTCTAAAAAATGAGTTTGACAAAAACCAATCTAAGTTTGATATTGGGGAAAAAAGTAACTCTAAGTGTGAAAGTCCATCTAAGACTAAATATGTCTGCCCCTATTAGGAAGAGTGATTAGGTCTTTGAAACTGTTCTCCCTAGGAATAAGGTTCAACATTAAAATCTCATCAAGCCTATGGTTAGAGACTTTCCTAAGGAGATACCCTCTTCGAGCAATCTATACTGCTCATACTTTGCTTTGTATGGTCACTCTTTTGATGGTTGCTACTCTAGATGTTTGGTTAACCCTACCTATAATACCCTTGTGTACTAAAATTTTAACTACTCTAGAAGGAGTCGTAACAATTATGTTCTGCCTAGATAACCAGAAAAAACTCTAACTATAGGAAAAGAAAGATCAAACCTAAAATAACATTTCCTAGAAGGATTCCTAAACACTTTCCTAAACCAAATGCTCATGTGTCTCATAAAATTTGAAATCATGCGCAAAACATTTTTCAACAAAAATTGAATGCTCGCAAATTTTATCGAATGAGAGAAAATAAGCGCAAAATGAAAACAAGAGCTATTTGGGTTAGAAAAGATGATCTATTACCCCATATGAAGTGTAACATTGTGATTACTGCTTTAAAAGTTGAACACACATCTTCTGGTTGGTATTTAGATTTTGGATGTTCAAAACACATGACTGGTGATGTTATAAAACTTTTAAACAAAACTGGCTTTGCTGGAGGAAAATTTATTTTTGGTGATGGTGTATCATCTCAAATCATTGGTAGAGGAACACTCCAAGAATAAGGATTACCTGTGCTTGAAGATGTTCTTTTATTAAAAGGTCTTAAGGCAAACCTACTTAGTATTTCATAATTTTGTGACTCAAATCATACTGTCACCTTTTCAAAGAATATTTTGCAAAATTTTAAATGAAGAAGGTGAGTGCATTATTAAAGGAATCATGACTCCGGACAATTGTTATACTATTCAAAATAGTGTTGAGGTCTGTAACATTTCCAGAATAGATGACAATGAGATATGGCATAATCGTATGGGTCACAAAATTACAAAAATCTTAGTAGATTGTCTTCTCAAGAAATAGTTAGAGGTATTCCTAAGATCAAACCTATTTCTAATATTGTATGTGGTTCATGTCAGGAAGGTAAAATTGTTAAAGCCCCTCATAAGAAAGTCAAAGATATCCTAACCTCTAAACCTTTGGACCTTATCCATATGGACCTAATGGGTCCTTCTTGAACTGTTAGTCTTTGTAGAAACAGTTACATTCTAATTATGGTTGATGACTTCACCAGATTCACTTGGGTAGCTTTCTTAAAACAAAAGTTTGACACATTCCAATCCTTTTTGAAGATTTTACTTAGAATTGAAAATGAGAAAGACTCTCAGGTAAATAGGATTCGGAGTGATAGAGGTGGAGAGTTCTTAGATACAGGTGTTGTAGAGTATTGTGACTATAATGGTTACAAACATGAATTTAGTGCTCCTAAGACTCCTCAACAAAATGGTATAGTTGAGAGAAAGAGTTGTACCCTTCAAGAGATGTCACGTGTTATAATTCATGTTAAGACTTTACCTAAGTATTTTTGGGTTGAAGCCATTCGTACTGCCTGTCACATTATTAATTGGGTCTATCTTAGAAAGAATTATAAACAAACTCCTTACTAACTTTGGTACTGGAGAAACCTAATCTTAAGTACCTTAGAACCTTTGGTTGTACGTGTTATGTCTGCAAGGACAGAGAACATTTATCCAAATTTGAGACTCGAGGAGATAAAACCATCTTTCTAGGATATTCTCCTAACAGTGGAGCTTACCGTGTTTATAACCTTCGCACTAAGACCATAATGGAATCCATAAACATAATTATAAGTGACACTACCATAGAAAGTAAGACTGGAGAACCAACTGTTGTGGTTGAGTCTGAAAATATTTTAGAAAATGACTCACTAGAAATAGATGATTCTTTACCAATTGAGACACTTGAAGTACCTAATTGGGTTGCTAAAGACCATACCATAGACAACGTTGTTGGTAATCCCAGTGAACTTGTGCGTACAAGATCTCAATTAAGAAACTATGCTCATTATGCATGTTTTGTTTCCTTTGTGGAACCAAAGAATGTTAATGATGCATTGAATGATCCTCATTGGATTTCTGCAATGCAGGATGAACTTCTTCAATTTGTCATTCATGATGTTTGTCATCTTGTACCTAGGCCTAATCACAAAAAGGTTATTGGCACACGTTGGATATTTAAAATAAATCTGATGAAAGTGGGATAGTCATTAGAAATAAAGCCAGATTAGTTGCTCAAGGATACTCTCAAATAGAGGGAATATATTTTAACTAGACCTTTGCTCCTGTTACTCGATTAGAATCTGTTCATCTTCTCTTTGCCATAGCTTGCTACTTATATTTTACGCTTTACCAAGTGGATGTCAAATCTGCTTTCTTAATGGAATATTGACTGAGGAGACCTATGTAGAACAACTAAAAGGGTTTATTGACCCTAAATTTCCAAATTATGTCTTTCGTCTTAAAAAGGCTTTGTATGGCCTAAAATAAGCACCAAGAGCCTGATATAAGCGCCTTTCCAACTTTCTCTTAGACAAAGGTTTTAAGAGAGGTGGAAATGATCAAACCTTTTTTGTCAAACATTTTGACAAACATATTATTATAGCTCAAGTGTACGTAGACGATATCATCTTTGGATTAACTTCCCCTTCAGAAGTTAAATGCTTTTATGAAATTATATATAAAGAATTTCAAATGTCTCTCATGGGGGAGTTGATATTTTTCTTATGTCTTCAAGTCAAATAAAATTCAGAAGGATTATTTGTCTCGCAATCAAAATCCGCATTAGAGATTATTAAAAAATTTGGTCTTGAAAGTGAAAAAGATGCTAAAACTCTCATGAGTACTACTGTCAAACTATCTTAGGATGAAACAGGAAAATCCATAGATCCCATCCTTTATAGTATTATGATTGGAACCTTACTATATCTTACTGCCTCGCGCCCTGATATTATGTATGCTGTTTGCATTTGTGCTCGTTACCATAACAATCCCAAAGAGAGTCATTTAACCTGTGTTAAAAGAATTATCAAGTACATTAAAGGAACTCTAAATTTAGGACTTTGGTACACCAATGATACTCCTATCACACTATAATAGGACACACCGATGCTGATTGGGAAGGGTGTACTGACGATATTAAAAGCACATCAGGCGCATGTTATTATATTGGTAATAATTTAGTAGGATGGAGTAGTAAAAAACAAAACTTCACTTCATTATCCACTGCTGAATCTGAATACATAGTTGCTAGCAGTTGCTGTGCTCAACTTATTTGGCTTAAGCAAATGCTAAGTGATTATGGTATTCAAGAAAACTAATTACATCTCTATTGTGATAATCAAAGTGCCATCAATATCTCTAAAAATTCTGTTCAACACTCGCGAACAAAACACATAAAAATCAGGCATCACTTTATTCGCGAATTAGTTGAAACTAAGGAATTAGAAATCAATTATATTCCTACTGATTTGCAACTCGGAGATATGTTTACCAAATCTTTGGATTATAATAGGTTTATTACCTTGCGTAAATCAATTGGAATGGTGTGTGCTGAATAATTTCTTGGATTTACATAATTTTTCCCTTTGTCCATTTGAGACAAAATGGGGGAGAAATTTGAGTCTTATTATGCGTTCAATTTTATTTCACATATTTTTTATAAGCTTGATCTTAGAAATCATTTGCAGGACTCTGTACAGTTATTCCCAATAGTGTATTGATTTATAATTAGTTGAGTTATGTACTTTTCTTTTCTAGGAAATGGGTAGATAGAACGTTTGCTTAGGAATAGGTTTTTTCCTCATTTCTTTATTCCCCTACGAGTCCTAGATGACTCAAAGGAGTTATGTACCACAAGTTATCGTTTCAAAAGATATTTACCAAATAAGATATTTTGTCTCCATTAGGAGATATATTTTCTATTTGACTTTTGTTGGCATCAGGTGGCACCTGTCTCGGGGGTAGGCTGCTACATATAGTTAGGGATAAATGGTACACTTCAGACCTTGTCCCTCACCTACCCTCTCAATTTTGGCGCCCAAAGATGCCAACTTATCCCTAATGCCCAAGTATAAATAAGACCCCTGGGCAAGGTCAAAAGAGAGAAAAACTCAATAGCATTGTTACTCTATCAAAATCACACCATAACTTCCTAGTATTCTCTCCCTACTCTCTCTCTAGTGCTAAGTGCCTTGTTCTTTCACTTCTCACTAATAGCCACCACTCTCAGGAACTCTTTTTGAGAAAATTACTATTATTGTTGGGGAAGTTCATCTTCTTGCAGGGAGGGAGTGAAGCACCTTATACTCTTGACTCACTTGAGTCTACATTGTATAAGTGCTCATCTAGTTTGGAAATAGTGACAAAATTGTGTCCTTTCTAAGAATCCAAAAAGCCTCAGAAATTGTCTCAAATTCATTCCTCTTGTTTGTCTAATCAAAGGTATATGTACCAACACTCACACACATTAAGATTACATTCATATCTTGTATATTGCATATTATTGGTTTTGTGTATGTAAATTTCCCTAAAATTGTTTTTTAATAATTTTAAATGATTTTTGAAAACACTTTTTATCCTAATTAAAATTGAATTTATAAAGTATTTGGGTCCTTATGTAATTCTGGATTGTTGGTTTTATTAGCTGAAAGTTCACTTGGGTAGAAACCGAAAGTGTTGAAGACTACAAGGTGTCTTGTTAATTATTTCCAAAACATGCGTTTCAGTTTTAATCCTAGCCCTACACCTGTTGCTTATATATCGGTTTGATTTGTGTTTCTTCCAAGAGACAACCCCTGTGATCAATCTCAACCATTGGATCGTGTTAATCAACGAGCTGCATCCGTCCTAATTCAATCCTACTGAATCCCTCTTAAACCAATCAGAAGCATTTTAACTACCGCTTATCTCTAACCCTTGGATCAAAGTCAAACTGCCTAGACCAAATCGTAGCCCTTGATTTTGAACCATCTTCTCGATCCTTCTTAGCCCCTATATAAGGAGGCTAACCCTCAACCAGAAGAGACTTTTTTCACTTCATCTATTTGAGTGAGTAGAGAGAGAAGAGAGAGTGGAGAGAGAAGAGAGAAACCAGAGATAGAGAGAGATAGTTAGAAACCCTAACCCTAAAACGTCCTAACATCTTTCAAACCCTAACCTCTTTAAAAACCAATATATACCAAACACAACCTTGAGTGTTTGAGAGTTTTGAGTGTTGGTTTGTTAGTTGTTTGATACCATAACCTCTTCGTTCTTAGATCTTGTTTTCAACTTAAACATTTGATTAGATCTGAGTTTCTACTTTTATAGAATTCTTAGATCTAGTCGTTGTATGTTATATTACACATAGATATGTATCTATAGTTTCTCATGTTGAGAAAACGTTTGTTGATTTATTTCTGTAAATGTTTTCAACTTCAAAATCAACAAAAACATTTTATGTTTCTAGTTCTTTTGAAATAAAACCTTTGACCTAGTTTGAATTGCACTTGGTGATTTTCAATCTCAAAAATATTTTCAAAACCTGAGATTAATTAAGATCTTGAAACGTCTTCTGAGCAAGATAGCCGTGGATTCTGGGTTAATATTAAAGGTCAAATAAGGTTCAAAGTTTCCTAAGAAGAGAGAAACTAAAAATCACAACATATAGATCTTATATGTAATTTGATAGGACTGTTTGTATAAATCAGCGTGAGTGTGTGCATGCATGTGTTAGAAGCACCTTCACAAAACACTTACACCCTACCATATTAAAAGTGTTGGTAATAAGATCTTGAAACAAGAGTCGATGTAAAGAATTGGAACAAATTGGATGTTAGAAAACTGGAGAACAACATCAACAAATGGAACTGCAGAAAAGTTATAAGGACTCGAGTGGGTACATTCCTAAACTTGTATAGGTCTGATTTGTGTGCATGTGTGTTATATATTTTGTAACTATTATAATTTGTTTTAGTGGAATTTTTGGTTTACTCCATAGAGGGAGTCGTGGATGTTTCCTCAGTTGGGTGAGGTTTTACCACGTTAAAAATATCTTGTCATTAATCTTTCTACATCTCCTCATCCCTTTCTGTTTAGTGTGCTGAATTAAAAAAAAATATTTTTGTTTTTCAAAACTTGTTAACTAATCTTAAACAGGTCTCGTGCATTATTTTTAAACACATCTTGTGATTAAACTGATTTGATTTCTAAAAAAGAGTTTCTTCAAAAAACAGTTCGGAGTTACTTAAATAGTTTAATCTTGTATTAAATGGCTTCAGTAATAGTTTTTCAGGGATTTTCATCTAGATCTCCATTTTTACGAAAAGAAGAAGGTTTCATTAGAAGCTGCTCCAGAAGTTCTTGAGAACCTTGCAGATAGTGTCCATTAGAGTCGGTCACGCCTCACCCTTTCCCGTTATTCATAGACCCCAGTCTCACTACCCTCCTACAACTAGAATCCTAATTCATCATCTATGGGATCATTCTATAAGAGAATGTTCGACGGAATACACTTATGATGCATCACGGAGGATGAAACTTTATTAAATAATGGAAAAAATCCATAGAGGCTAATGTGGACTACACATGAGTGGCCATACCCTATCCCAAAAAATACTCTGGTAGTCACAGTACTGGACCACCAACTCCAAATCTATGCCACAAATAACATCTACCTCCTCAAGAGATATACTGCATAACCTCACGAGTTCATCTTGATCTCCATTGAATATTTCACCAAATAGGCCGAGGCCGAATCTTATGCAATTCTGAATGCTAAAAAAATGGCCAAATTCATATAACGTAACATCACCTGTTGCTTTGGCGTACCGTATAAGATAGTGTAAAACAATGGATCTCACTATAATAAATAGGTCTTAAATCTACTACACAAGTACGGTATCATCCATCATTCATCACCCTACTGTAATACCTCGTAACTTTAATGACTTTTAATATGAGATTAATTAAAAGTTAATGGGAGAAATAAATGGGGATTAATTGGAATTAATTATGAAAAAAATTAATTGAGATTAATCTGGATATAATATTAATAGGGATAAAAGTAATATAAGATTTTGAATATTACTTAGTGATATAAAATTAATATACGAGTATAATAATTATTGTCGGGAGCTACAAATACAACAATAATGTAAATTAAGTCGGACTCGCTTATGAGCCGTGTTAGGACTAAAGATGGAAAATAAAATGAGATTTATTTTTAAGTCATTCGGATGATGATTTTGAGTGCGCCGTTGTATCCGAAAGGGTCAAAATAGGCAAAAATTCAACCCGGGGGTTTGATTTGGGTTTCTGGTCACTTGTAAGATTAAAGGACACCCTAAAGGGAATTTTAGTCATTTTACTTGGGAGATGAATAGTAAATCCATTTTTGTCTTTTAGCTAGCCTTGGAGACTTGTTGTATATTTTGGTTTAGACTCTATGAAATGTCCATTTCCATCATATCACTTGAGAGGACTCTTGAGAGAGAGTGAAAACTCATCTAGAGAAAGTGAAAGGATTTTTGTGGAGAGGAAGAGTCTTCTAGTGGAAACCAAGGGCCAACCACCATCTTTACGCCTTTCACCACCATCGAAGAATCGTCGAAAAGTAAACGAAAAAGGGAAGAGGAGGTTCTAACATTATCTTCTCCAAAGGTTCAACCCTACACTAATAGGCAAGTGTAATTATTTCTCTATTTGGTTCTTATACTATCCATTTTAGAATAGGATTCTTATGAATCAATGGAAGTTATTAATTTGGGATTAAAGTGATTGATAAATCAAGTTTACTAGTTATACAAATTCATGTAGTTGAAACATTTACATGTTTTTTTATGAACATGATGAAAGTGATAGATTTTACATGTAGAGGAGATCTATGTTTATTTAAAACATGAAAATGATGATAGGTATTGCAAATAGATGAATACTACTCATGTTGAATATGTAAATTGATGATATCGATAAGAAATTATAAGTTCCAAATTCTGGGTTTTATAGGAGTGTTAAAAATGGAGAATTTAGATAATTGACATTTTAAGTATTTAATGGGTTTGATGATAATACCCTTATAAACATATGAATTTGATGTTTCTCTTATGTAAAAATCACCCATGAACATGTTTAAATAATGTTGGAATATCTGGGTTTTGGTTAGAATAGAATCCAAAGGTATTTGGGTGTAAGAAACTAAGAAAAATGCAGAAATCTAATGGTTATTTTCGAACTGCTGAAATTCATTCGAATGACCTGGGGAACTCATTCGAATGACACCATTCGAACGAGATTAATAATGAAATTTCCAATGAGAATTCAGAAGAAATGTCATTCAAATGACATCGTTCAAACGAGAGTTCTGGGACTTCGAACGAGATTTCAGAATTTCCCAGTTTAGCGCAGAAAAGTTTGGAAATTTAATTTTGGCCCTGGATGAGACTTAAATAAATTTATTACACTAACATGGAGTGAGGGACTTGGTTTAATATTGGAAAATGTTATGATATTGAGGTCTAAAATTATGTGAGAGATATCTACATAATTATTATACGATTTAGAGGAGAATGATCATTATAACAAGTACATATGGGTACTTGGGTTGAATAAAATATTATGTGAGTGATAATTACATAATAAAAATAAGATGATAATCATGAATGACAAGTACGGGTGGTATTCGAGAAATACAGCGAGTACTTGGGATAGGATGAATTCCTAATATGATATAGGTCGTGTGAGTACCAAATTTTATACAGGTTGATGTGTATACCTATTATTTGTTTAATTTATTTGTATAACATACATAGCCTACTTTCTATTTATAGGAGGTTTATGCATAGAGGGAAGTCATATCCTGATGAGCCTTAAGGGGAATTTTTGACTTGTTGCTTCAGAACATAGGACCTAGGTTGGATTTCCATTAGTGAGAACAATGGTATTTTACAGTCTTTTGGGTGTGTAGGTGTGTACATAGCCCAAAGGCTTAGGACTATGTTCGCCTACACTATTTATGATTTGTTAATTATGGTTCGTGGGACATTCCGAACCTATGGTCCTTTATACAGTGATGAGATGTATTGGGCCATTATAACAGAGTACGCATGCATCGCAGCTGAGCCTTAAGATGTAGTTTAGTATATATAATAGAGTGAATGTGTAAATATACTTGTGATATTATCTACTGTGTGAATTAAGTAGACATGAAAGAAAATAAAATCTAAAAATAATTAAGTAGGTGAATACTTAATTAGAATAAATTAAAAAGGGCTTATCCATGTTATAGACTAATTGGATATATACGTATTACCTATATTGTGGGGGAAATACGTGGGAAAGATATGGGCTATGGTTAATTGGTGCTGATATGAATTATTTAACATTGAAATAGTAACTAGTATGATTTTAAGGTACATTAGGTGTGCACTCTAGATGAGAGGTAAGGATATCAAGAGAGAGTCCGATAAATCTAACATGTATATAATAATTATTGAATATAACATTTATTCACTTGCTGTTTTCTAAACTATTTATAAATCGGGCTCTCACCCATTTTCTTGCATATTCTCTTATCTCTTCCATCTTCTATATCAGGTGTCCAGCTCCAGGGATGCCAACCGTAGAGGATTGAGATTTTTGACTTGCTATGGATGCTATGGAGTCTCAGACTTTGTTCAGACGCTTTCATATTCATTGATTCATGCTCTGTAGTTAATCTTTCATTTAAGGCATGCCGTCGAAGAGGATTCTAGTTATTTCTTCTCTATCATAGACAAATTAATTTTTGTTGTTGGTTTTGGCACATTTAATTTGTGATGAGATTATTGTATTATTTAAACTGGAGAGTTTTATTCCAGTTGCATTGAATTCAGTTTTGACATTACTCAGTTATTATTCATTGTGTGAACGAATTGTGTTAAATGATTTATGTTTTTAAAAGTGGAAATTTATTAAGTTAAAATTTGGAATAATCATTTCAACACCTGCTTAGTTGGATATTAGGTGATTAATAATTAATGAAAATGTTTTTCGACAGTGATGCTAAGCATGAACCAACTGTAAATTATTTTTTAATTGGGTATAGGACTGATTACCTGGTATTTAATTAAGGGGGTGTTACAGGTGGTATCAGAGCATCAGGTTCTAGAGTCTTTTAGGGTCTGAATGGTTTATTATGCTTTCAGCTTAGCATTCTTTGATATAAAGCCCTATCATTCAGACTATTGTATCCTTATTTGCACCTATTCGATCTTCAGCTATCATTTGATATTTAAATTGAATACTGATTAAAGTTTTCTCTCATTCTAGATGCCTCCTCGACGTGCACCTCAGCCTGCCCCAGCTCAGGGAGCAATTAATACTGCAGAAGTTGATGCCATTATTACTCAGGCAGTCAGCGCAATTTTAGCTGTTGTTCAACAGGCACCCGCACAGGCACCAGCTGTGCCACCTGCACTAGGGAAGTTGTTTCCTACTGTCTAAGAACGTGTTAGGGATTCTTTTCAGAAGATGCATCCACCCGATTTTTAGGGAGGTTCTGACTTCGTGATTCCTAGCCAATGAAGAAGGACATCCAGAGGCACTTACGAATGTTCAAATGCATAGAGGTTCAGCGTCAGATACTAGATACATTTAATTTAGTCGGGGAAACTCTGTAGTGGTGGGAATATATTACCACTACCGAGGAAAGAGATACTATGACTATCCAGGACTTCTGGGTGCGATTTGACCACAAGTATTTTCCATCCGTCGTCAAGCTGAGATGAGGCAGAAACTGCTCGACTTAACCCAGGAAGGGAGGACAATGGCAGAATATGAGGAGGAGTTTACTCGGTTGACTAACTTGATGCCTGAAGAAGTACCTAATGAAGAAAAAAAAATTCAGATGTTCACAGATGGTCTAAATTAGAATATTTCCCAGCACTTATTGGGCAATCTTTCATTACATAGATGTTCTTAATGCTGCGATGCTTCACTGCCAGGATAACTTCTTATATGATAAGGGTGGAAAGTTGGGGATTGAGCCGAACCAATAGGGTAAGACTGGTGGAGGCAGTTCTAGCGGGACACAACCAGGCCAGAGTTAGTAGCGCCAGGGTGAGTAGGGTTCCCAACTGGGGGATTATGCTAAATGTTTATGATAAGGAGGTTTTCGCTTTGGGCAAGGAGGTAATAGGTAGGGCCATCAGGGTTAGCAACAGGGCGAGCAGGGCCAAGGGATGGGTGGTAATGGCGAACAGGGTCCGAGGACAACAGGGACAAAATGGGGGAAATTTTACTGGAAGATGTTTCGTGTGTGGCAAGACTGGCCACAAGAGATAGGATTTTTCTGATAAGGGAAAATTTCCTTAGTAGGAAGC
The DNA here is from genome assembly GCA_949130495.1 of Sambucus nigra. Lineage (NCBI taxonomy): Eukaryota > Viridiplantae > Streptophyta > Magnoliopsida > Dipsacales > Adoxaceae > Sambucus > Sambucus nigra. The sequence goes on along the minus strand of OX422218.1, from coordinate 386,233,389 downwards.
TTGTCATGATCCACAGAGACCAGTATTTCCACCAGCCGCTCTCCGAGCACCAGCTCAGGTGCCAGCATTACCTGCCATTCCAGTTGCGCTAGAACAACAGGGACAGTATGGGCATGTATATAACGCCCATCAGGCAGTAGTTCAGTAGCCATCTCCCGTGATTAAGGGTATGTTTTCTATCTATGGGGCTATGTGGCACATTCTATTTGACACGATGGCCTCACATTCATTTGTATCCACAAGATTTGCACACGCCATAGGGTTACTAGACTTGATCGACAACACTATTACTTATGTAGACTCACAGATGGGTAGTGGGATGCCTATTTTCTTTATATGTCATAGTGTGAGTATAGAGATTGGGAGTCTAATTTTATCAAAAAATTTACTTGTATTGGACATGTTCGAGTATAATGTGATTATCGGCATGGATTGGCTTATTGCATATATGACCATCATTGACTGTTATAGTCGGTGTATTATATTTGCTATTCCAGGATATGATATGTTCCTTGTGGAGATGCATCGTTCTAAGGGAGGGTACTCTACTCATTTGTATTATATAGAGGAGGAGACCTTTACGGGAGTAGTAATATCCCTTGACTCGATACCGGTAGTTTGTTAGTCTGCGAATGTATTCCAGGAGATACCAAGATTACCTCCCAACAGGGAGATTGAGTTTGTGATTGATTTAGCACCAGGCACTTGACCTATTGATCGTGTGCCTTACTGTATGGCTCCAGCAGAGATAAGGGAGCTCAGGGACCAAATTGAATAACTTTTGGGACAGGGGTTTATCTATAAGAGTACGTCGCCATGGGGTTCCCTGGTGTTGTTTGTAAAGAAGCGATACGGTTCTTTACTACTATGCGTGGATTATCGTGACCTTAACAAAGTCACGATACGAAATAAGTATCAGTTGCCTAGAATAGATGACTTGTTCGATCAACTGAGAGGAGAAGCCTACTGCTCGAAGGTAGACTTAAGGTCTGGTTCTCATCAGCTACGTATTAGGGAGAAGGACGTTTCAAAGACTGCCTTCTTGACTTGATATATATTGTATGCATTTTGAGTTATGCCGTTTTGGCTGACTAATGCGCCCGCGGTATTCATGGACTTGATGAATAGGGTGTTCAGAGAGTTCTTAGACCAGTTTGTCATTGTTTTCATAGATGACATCCTGATCTATTCTCAGATTAAGGAGGAGCATGCCGAGCATTTGCACATGTCCTACAGACACTACGTGAGCATTAACTATATGTGAAATATGAGAAGTGTGGGTTTTGGATTTAAGAAGTTCACTTTCTGGGGCATATTGTGTCCAAGATGGGAATATCGCTGGATCCTAGCAAGGTATCAATGGTGAGCGAGTGGGGACAACCCACGACACCGACAGAGGTGCGCGATTTCTTAGGATTCGCCGGTTATTACAGAGATTTTATCCGGGGTTTCTTAAAGATTTTCGGTTCGATGACAAATCTAACCCTAAAGGGTGTACCATTTGTTTTGGATGATGCACGCCAGTTGGCATTCGACGAGCTAAGAGATAAGTTTGTATGGACATTGTCCGTCACGATTATTATGTCGTATACCGCTATAAGTTTAACAAAGATTTGGGAAGCTATCATCTACAATCGAGGATTCGAATTTCAAGACGACTTCAATAATCATGCCCAACAAGGACGAATTTGGTAAAATGTGTTTAAGTTCCATTTACAATTTACATAAAAATTGTTGGGATATTTTTTAAATAAATAAATAAAATATTTTTCCATGTATGAAAAATTATTTTTGAAAGATTTTAAATGATTTTATTCATAAATGTTTTCAGATTCGTAAGAGTTTTGGTTTTAAAGGTTTTCAAGGATTTTAAATCTCTGCTGAAGAATCTCAAAATTTGTGCTTGGTCATTCAAAAGAGATCATATCTCGTTCGAATGAGACCAGATGTCGTTCGAACGACATGACATTTTGTTCGAACGAGAAGTATTTTTTATTGACATGTCACAGGCTTAAAAGTTTTATAAATAGGGTGTCAGACTTCGTTATTTCATGTGGAGAAAACACATATTTTCATAGAATACGTTTTTAGTGTTTTTTGTTTATTCTCCATCACTTTTGAGGGTTCAAAATTTGTTTTCACAATTCACAAATCCCAGACTTTTTGTGTGAGTTATTTTGTGGAACCTAAAGCATTTGTTTCCTGGGAATTTTGCTGGAAGTTCAACCTCGGTAGAGAAGGCATCTCCATATTTTATCGGTGGATATCGAGCGTAGGGGTCTACGTGTGAACGAGCCGAAGATGACGAACCGAAGACTGGAGGGTATTTTCATTGTCTCTCATATCTTTGAAGATTTTCTTAAGGCACTGTGCATTACAGACTTTGGGCGATTATCAAGTGGTATGTAAGTCAAAGGCCTTGTAATTTCTACAAAGTGTATTTTCACTGTAATCCGATTATAATCGATACTTCACAAATTATAGTGAAAATAAAAGGTTTTTGCCCTGCGGGGATTTTTTTCCTAAATCGGTGATCTTTATTTTCATGCATGGATTAAATGATTCATAACATGTACATGCATGTTTAGTGGCTGGACTTTAAATTGAATTTAATTATATGAGTGTGTTTGGTTTTTCATTAAAAATTTGCAAATCTATTGAATCAATATCGCACACGCACTCACAAATTGGTATCAGAGCGGGTATCGCTAATCTATTGCGTTTGATCCTGTTTTCAAAAATTGTGTTGAAAAATCAGTTTTTGATCATCTTTCTCTCAAAAATGGCTTTTGGCAGTTTTGATGATTTTTGGTGTCAACTTTTTGAAAAATCAAATTGGAAAATTCACACGAACTCTTGTTTTAAGTCTTTCGTTGAAAACAATTCTGAGAGGTGTTGGGATTGTGAGGGTGTAGGTCACACGATAAATGAGTGTCCCAATAATTTGAGGATGAAATTGAATAAACCGACATCTCGTGTTTCTACACTTAGTGACAATGATTTGAAGAAGAAGTTTTTTTTGCTTCCAGGCGAGAGTTTCCCACCCGTGTGACTAGTGATAAAAGTAATATGCCTAATGCTTAGATGGTAGAAAACCCTATGTCTTATATATTGTGTGGTGGACTAAAAAATGTTATGCCTTTGGCATAGCCAGCTGATTTTAGTCTAATAGTCTTATACCATTAAGGTACAAAGACTAAGTTTTAATTCAAATAAGGATTTCAAGTTTCTACCTCAGAATATGTCTTTACTTGTGAGGTTAAGTTATAATTTGGAGGAGTGTGAAGAAATCTCACAATTGATGACTCTACCTAGGATGCCAAAGTTGTTATATGGATCAGTTAATTCGTAAGTAACTTGGGTGAGTTTCTTCAAGTGCAATTAGCTATTACACTTTTACTGTTCATAGTGGTTAAATGGCAAGTTTTAGAAAAATAATAATCCATAAAAGGTTAAGCACATGGAATGTAGGTTTCACCTAGTTCAAGAAATTGAATAAAGTCGGTGATAAGATTTTAACTAGGGATGTATCGAATACCACTCAGTTAATCATTCTACTGATAAGTAACAAACTTCTATGAAGATGGGTTGGGATATAGATCCATAGTATTAGGATTAAGTGAGAGATTATTGGGATTTTATTCCTAAAACCAAATATGACGTTTACTTTTCTATAAAAGCGTTTCAGTTAATTTTGATATACGAGTCACGGTCACGAGAATGCCTTATATTTGGTTTGAATATATTATACATATATCGACCAAAAGAGATTTGTAGAAATTTGAGTGAGTCATCTTCATGTTGATCACAAGGAGAGTTCTAGTTCTAACACTATTAAAACATTCACAACCTACATATGAAGTTGACATCTTATAGGAAAAGTTGTGATGAAATCCTAGCAGCTCATCTCCAACTATGGGAACCTGAATGATGGTTTTGAGAACTTGTATGATAGTTCGACAAAGTATTGTGATCATTAACTCCCAGGATGTAGTGCATAGGGCTACCTGTGAGATTTGAGTCTAAGGGATGTCTTAATTAGACTCGGTCAATTTCACACCATTTGCAAAGGGTGCGTAAAATTTTAATCGCAAGAATTACAATGATTGGAATGCATGCAAAAATGTCACTTTGGTTGTTATGGGTAAAATATGATTTTATATCAGGTCAAATGATCGCCGCATATTGATCGACAGTTGTATGATTAGTGTTGTGATTATAGTGAAGATGAATCCACATCTAGAGAATACCGTAGATTATGATACCAACTTGATAGACCTATTTGTTTTGTTTCAACCAAGTAAAACTCGATTAGTATATTATTTTATAATCCTGGTGGAGTAGCAAATAAGTTAAGTCCGAGAATTAAGAAAAATTATTAGATGTTTATTAAAATTAATTAGGAGTAATGTGATTTGACCAAGAGGGTATCGAACACTAAATATGAGAAATCATATTATGTATAATAATGGACTTTGCAAACAAGACCTCATTATATCTGACTGATTTATGAGATAATTAAATTGAAGCGCAATCATAATTATTTAGTGGAATTAATTAAGATTAAATTAAGAGAGGAAATAAATTACAATAATTGTAATTGTGACTTTCAAGAAATTATTTGGAAGTAAGTTTAATTATTTTTCTTAAGTCCTCCTTGTTATAGTCCACATACCCAAGTAGTTAGGCTCACACTCTCAAGTAACCCAGTTTGGACCAAGCCCACCTTTTTGTATTTGTATATAAAAACGTGGGAATGGATTTTAAGGACAATTATTCATCATTCGGGTTTGATAGGAGTGAGAGAAAAAACTATTCACATTTTTGTGAAGAGACCTAGAGAGAGACCATCGTATCTTAAACAAAAGAAAACCTTTTCATCTCAAAAGGTGTCCACACACCTACTTAACTTTGGAAAAGATTATACATTTGAATATCTAAGCTTTACAAAAGGTTAAGTAGGGTTTTAGAGATCTTGGAGGGCATCAATAATTTTGTCATCTTCTACCTTTGTCTCCTCATACAAATCACAACATTATTATCTATAGTATTGTGTCCTTGAACCCTAGGTTTAATATTTAAACCTAGTTCTTTATTTCTTTTGAAGGCGTGATTAATCAAAGAACTTTAGGGCTTAAATTTTTATGCGATTAAATGTCGATCCTAAGTTATTTTCTCAACAACTAAGGATTATAGGTTCCATGCAATAAGATATTTTCCCCAATGCATAGAGACTGGATAATATAGGAAGAAGAGATGCTTTAAGCCTACTGAGGTAGTTCCTGACCTAGTACTTAGTGGTGTAGGTGGCGTTTATGATGAGGATATGGATGGTTGTACTGGTGATAATGTTGATATTTTAGATTTTGATGACAATGATGCTACGATTTCTTATTATGATTCTTAGACGACTCGTTTTTAAGACTTAGATCCCTATTTTTGTGCGTATGAGTTATAGTTTTCGTGGCATAAAAATGGTGTACTTGATGGTTTTGTATATACTTTTGGATACTTATTTATACATTTTCTAGAGTTTGGTATAAATACTTTGAACATTTTAACTGGATAATTCTGGATTATATAAATTTGATGGTTATTATCATGATCTACAATTTTTCTTTACATGTTTATTAGATCTTTTATGGTTATTTCTATATCTAGTCAATCTATACCATGATTTTAGTCATCTTTGTTTACATACTTTACATGATTAATCTTACTTATTCGTATTACTCCATGTTCTTTATGATTACCATTGGTTATCACATGTTTGAGATGTTTTTATATCTTTTATTGGCTAATGTCCTTGGTAGCATTATTTTTTATTTCTTTCCATTGAGATTATATGTATGTTTGAATGTATCACGTTACGTCTTTTGTTAGGATCTATATTTGTGTCCATTATCATCGATTTATTTTGGACCTTTCTTTCAGTATTTCGTGGAAAAAAGGGGCACTAACATATAAGATATGAAAAGTTACGTGATGGAGTCTTTACATGTATTTTGCGAATTGTTACCTCATTATTTATTATTTAGGGGAGAATAAAACATCTATTTGGGAAGAAATATATGAGGGGGGACAAAATCTTTTTAGGAAAGGTGATGTGTAAAGTATGGGGAAATGCACCAAATCATGTAGATGTTAATGATACATATGATTTAGGATTATTTATATATTTACATGTTTATTATACATATGAAAATCCCGTTGAACCCAAACATTTTTCACTCATTATGGATAGTGGAGGCAACATTCATCTTGATTTCCTCATCTTTTCCCTCCTTTGACTCTTTAATTAAATTTTAGTCAAAAATCATGTGGAAACACATATACATTACTGAAGAAGTTACTGGTTTTCTAATGAATACACATTTATCAATCAATTAGCCAAGCAAATGAAATTATAATACTAAAATGAAAGAATTTACGTATCATTTAACCTGTATTATATAGTCTTAACATTTTGATAAGATTATGAGTCACAAACTTTAATATAGTATCATTTAAATTGAATGAATGATTGTTTTGACATTACCACTTTGTATATACTTACAAATTGGACAAATGCCCTTTTAAAATTGAGTTAGTTTAAAAGTAATAATAAGTTAATCGATTTCACTCTCATTGATGACGGATCTTCAATTTCATTCCCAGACGTACAATGTGGAAAGATGGAATTATGCTTAAAATTAAAAAAAAAAACATGTACCAAGAAAAAAAATATTCTTATAGTTTTCCTATTAATACTTATGTCATGATATTATTTCCTATGACGATTTACGTTAATTGTTATAACGTTGTAGACATTGAATAATGAGAGGGTTCCATACTTATAACACATAATATTCAGGATATTTATAAGATTGTTTAAAAATTACTGGGGAAAAAATCAACGTATAGTTGTCTTTCAATAATTGACCCAAATATAAGATGGTTAAAAACTTGAACTTAATTATAAGGAAAATGGATGGTAGCACAATATGTGACTATGCGAGTTATTGAGGAATTTTGCTAAAGGCAATATCCCTACAAAGTCATAAAAATTCGAATAAAGTGCCTAGGCATTTAAAAGAAAATTTATGGAAGCTATCCAAGTAATTAATTATTATATTTCTTCAAGGTCTTTCATTATTTGTTTGAAATATTTTGAAGTGCGATTTTATAATATCTTATTATTTATGTTTCGTAGTCTAAATTTAGATTTGATTGGAAGACAAAGAAACAAGTGATATATGATATGTTGAGTCAATGGAATAACTTTAAAGGAGACCTCACCAATATACATTAAACCATTAATATATTGACTTGATAAGATTAAGCATTGGTCGTATAAGTCCAGAAATTGGATCACATAAGAAGATTGGGATGGATTCGTAAAAGTGAAATCCTAAAATGAGGTTTGGGTTTATAAAAGAATTTGTAGTTATTGAAGCTTAATTTTGAATAGCATACTGTGTTAATAAGGTTCAAAGAAAGTCAAAATCCAAAAACGTGTTCAGAATATATATATTATCATCAGATGAGTAATAAAGGTTATTATGGCCTTATCTAAGAGATGGTATGCATTTTTTTACACTTAATGTTTGCTAATTAAAATACACATTCTAAGTTCACCCAATTTTTTAATCAAATTAATTAACAGAAAAATAAGGGCAGTAATACATTGGATGATGATAATAGTACTATTTTGTGGATAATTGGTCATTAAGATAAAAATGAAAGATATCATGATGAGGTTACTAGAGAGGTCACCAAGGCCAAAACCCTTAGTGTAGCCATGGTTCACAAAGTTGGCACTACCACCCAATGCTTCATACTGGTGGTTTCTCTGAAAAAACCTCACCACACTTAATGCCCCATCAGGTGAAAGCCGCACTTGTTCTAGGCTTCTTCTGGACCTACTGGAGCTCTAATAAGACTCGCCTTAGTCCAGTGAGGGTCGTCAACCTAATATGGTACTATGATTAATGGGTTATGCAAATCTGGTGATTAAATGCAGTCTTTGTGTTAATGGATGAGATGATACAAAGGGGTGTGACATTAGATAAGTATGTCTAAAACTCTCTTCTAAATGGTCTCTATAAGGATGAATATTTGGAAAAATCCAAGAAGTAATTTGATGAAATGTCGTAGAAGGTATTTACTTCATCTATCTCTTTCAACATGTTGATTGATGGGTTTTGCAAAAATGGAAAACTTCATGAAGCGAAACAACTCTTCTTGGACATGCAGAAAAGGAGTTTGAGCCCACGACCATAACTTATGAATCAGTAATTCAAGCTATGTGAAGATAGTTAGAGACAATTCTGAAGCATTATGGCTTTTTGTTGGGGTGGGAGACACAGATTTTGAGCTTAGTGTTGCCATATGTAGCGCAATAGATAGCAAACTTCTTAAGGAGAATAAAACAGAAAAAATGATATTTTTTGAATGTGAGTCAAACTCCCCCTTGGCATCTGTTTAGGCTTCCATTGGTGTTTCCGGACTCTGGCAACTATCTGTGAATAAAAGCAATCCCAATTAGAACTCTAGTAGGGCTGAATGTAGCAACAACAAGAATCCATGAATATTCTAAGGTCTAGCACTAAAAAAGAGGAGAAACTTAAAAAAACAATGAAACTTTTTAACCGGATGGGCAGATTTTGTCGCCCGCCAGGGAAGGCGAGACAAGATGAAGAAAATCTTAGAATCTGATACCATGTTACCATATTAAAGAGAGAGAGTGTGAGAGGAAATAAGATATATTGAATTGATTTGTGTATTTTGCACAAGGAAATACATGACCTATATATAGTTAAACTAGGAGTACGATAGTGTAGTGTGATAGTACAAATGTAATACCATAGTACAAGTGTATTACGTATCTATTATATCTTCTAAAACGCCCTATAGAGATTTAAGTCTCCTTTCCTGTAGAGTTTTCCATGTGGGCAGTAAACCAAACCGCCCAATCATCTTTACTCACTGAACAAAACATATCCTCTATTTGAGAAACCAAAAGGAAGCGTTCTACTGTGCATCATTTCAAATTTCTATGAAATCTGATAAAACATTTATGACCATTCGTATTCATATTCTCATTCATGTGATCAATTCTCTATTGGGAGGGTGGTCTCTCACCCGTGTTACACAAATGCTATCTTCCCATTTCACCATTTGTAAGTCAGTATATTTAATTCCTCTCTCATATGTCCTTTCTTATTTTCTATAAACTTCTTATCCTCTTTTTCCCATTCTGCAATTTAGGTTTTATTCGTCGATTTTTTTAGATTTCTATTTTTCATGGCAGTGTTAGGCGGTCAGGCGGTGGTGGTGTGTAATGATGGGTTGGTTGCTTGGTTCTTTTCTCAATAGAAAACTATTTTTTCTTTTTTTGATACCGTTTTAATATCTTATATTTTGTTCTCGCTTTTCAATTTTTTTTCATTTCTTTTCCATATGTCCCAATTCATTAGCTGATAATCTACGAAGGAAGGAAATCTTGTCAATTTCAAGCAAAGGTATTGTTTCTATTCTGTTTCCCCCTATATTTCTCGACTTTCAGCATCTATATTGTTGTTTGATGAGAATAAATAAATACTCTACAATGAAAAACATGTGTTGCTCCATAATTTCCAATTGCATAAAAAAAAAAAATTTGGGTCACGTTTTTTTGGAAAACTTTGCTGGCAAATTTATTATGTATTAAAATTGTATTATATTATTGTTTAAATATTTGATTATTACCTATGAATTATTAGTTACAATTTATGCCATCATCATTTTGTCTAGATATTGGATGATCTTATGTGTATGTCCTTTTCGTTAATCTTAGCCATTACGTTACCATTTGAATGAAAAGAAAGAAATCAAGTTAAGCTCCCATATATGTTCTCTATTTATCTACTTAATTTTTTATAAGAAAATTATTGAATTAGTAGATGATTCCATTAATATAATACTAAATAAGTTTTTCACATTAATTTTGTTCAGATACTAGAGGATCCCCGGATCCCCTGTGTATTACTGATGAATTTATTTGGGATTGAAATCTACCAACTAAGGAATAGTTAAATTTTTTACATTTGTAAATTTTATTGATAGAATTTCTTATGGAATGTATTAAGCATCCAACATTTCTTCCATATTTCATCCCCTGTGTCGGTAGTAATAACAAGTTTGGTAAGGACTATTACTTATCACTTTATGCGAAAATTATCATTTTATCCCACTATTTTTCATCCACAATATAGTGGGTGTGGGTGAATCGATATATTAATCATGTTTCATAAAATATTGGGAAGGACAAGCATCTCGGGATTGAAAATATATTGCTACTTTACAACTATTTGTATATTCATGATCAATTATTGTTAATTAGTTTTGTAATTACATGACATTTAATATTCTTCTAAATGATTTACATATCTATCTCCCCTCCATCTCACACCCTCTTTTGATTATATTTACATTGCTAGTGAAGTGTGATAATTATGAGTTAGATATTAGAGATTCGTTCAATTGATAATGAATAATTTCCTTGGATTTTTGTTAGTTAAATCAACTAAAGTATAATGTGAGAACTTACTTTTTTTTTCTAAGTTCAAGCCCCCAGGGGGTTGGGGGAGGGGAGGGGAGGACTTGAACGTACAACCACTTGCTAAGTAAGGTCGTAGGTAACCATCGGGGCAAGCCCCTTTGGTTTTTATGCAAGATCTTACTTGGTTTTGTTATTTTGGAATATACATTTGTGGAATGGTAGACTTCTCATTATTGGTGGTTTATGAGACTAAGTAACCAATTTAATATGCGAAATGACTATCGCAACAGCCTAATCCAGACATCGCATGGATTTAGACCTAGTGTGTAGTATAATAATATAAAGTACATTAATTACAGTAACAAGTCGCATACCAATTTAAAGAACAAATACATGTAATAATATCATTGTCCAATTTTATATCTCTTCACTTGGAAATCTTGCAAGATGCGTTAAAGACTGGAGTTTAATCACTATAGGAAGCTCACACATACTAATTATATCATTGGGGGCTCCTGACCACATGTCATCATCACACCCAACATTTTATAATGGGGCGGATATACCGTGTAGATGGGAATTATATAGACATATGAACATTGTTTCCGTGAGGTTCATTTTTTAGGGGATTGGACCATACGATAGGTGCACCACATACATTTGAGCGAAATCTTCTATGCCTTATGCACTTAAGATGATTGTATCACCTTACAAACTTTTCACGATGACATGGCAACAGATAATGATGCACTTAAGTTTCACGTTGTTTGGCCCAAATATTTTATGGGGGGTTTGGGAAAGGTCCAATTTAACTTAAAGTGTACAAAAATAGGACACTCCACATAATTTTATAAATTTAGTCTGTATTAAAAAAATCATGAAAAATGACCAATATATCATTTTACAACTCACACATAAAAAAACTCATCAAAATTTTAAAAATCCATAACTTCAAATCTACAAATCCAAAATTCACAAAATTTATATATTTGAAATCTACTCGTCGAGATCTATCCAACCACACCCATATTTGATATTGTTTGACAAAAAATCGTAAACGATAAATTTATTATTTCACTAAAATCTCGATTTTTTTCGGCGAACACTATATTTTTTTCAACGAAAAACCTTCTTCTCCAGCGCTAGCAATGGTGCCACTGGTGCGGATAAAAAAATGAAAGAAATAGACTAAGAGAGAGAGAGAGAAATGGGAATCTCAGCGGGTTTTGAAGAGGATTTCGACATTTCGAGTGGGGTAGGGTGGGGTGGAGGTGGGGCTATGTGTTTATTTTTAGAATGAGTATGACTTGTAAAAATATTTTTAAGAACACCATAATATTAATCAAGAAAACATTAATTTGAGTAAATTTTCACACACAAATGTTCTTAATAAAATGATCTTGGATATTCATGATTATCACATTTAAACGCTATGCAGAACATAAATGGTGTTAAAATAACATACCTCCATTATTGTCAACAGAGCAGTCAAACTTGACGATGTCTGATCGGGCTGAATTTTGGAACACGACTTCATCTTGTATGTAACAAGAACGTACTCCAATTTCAATGCATTCCAAAGGTTAGATCTTCGAGTATGGCCAAAACACTATTTTTAAATTTACTTTCCTTGAGAATTTAGATTTCTCTCATTTTCTTATAAATTCATTATGTTGTCATGTTTGAGTGTCTGAATGATATAAATCAGTCACTTATTTATAGGCAGGGATAGGGCCTAAATCTCCAATAGTCACTTAATGTCATTCGCCCATCAAGGTAGATACCCAAGAGTCTTTTTTACTCTTGTAATTTGGAGTACCCTTTCATTAACCAAAGTGACTCTTAGAATTAATATAATTATTGAGCACATAATGGAGAATTATATAAAATAATTCTAACAATCTCCCACTTGATCCATAATTATCATAAAGTGCGTAATAATCATTGAGTCATCCTTAAATGATTTTTCATAAAGACCTTCATCAAACAACTCATCAATGCGAGTCATGGCGCTCACATACTAATTCAAGAGTATGATCGCTTCCATGTACAGCAACATTAACAAATTATCCAATAAGGTCTATAAATAGGATTATTCCATAATGGTCCAATAATGTCTTTGTAAAAGACAATTTCTCTCACATTATTTCATTCACATGCATGTGTACATAACGACATAAATAAATGATTCTGAAACACTGTATAATATCATATGACAGTGTCAAAATAAGCACTAAAAAATCCACCACATCAAGATTTTATTGGCTATACTTTAAGACTCGTATCTTAAGCATGCTTCTTTAATGTCTTTTGTGATAGCCCAATCATATGGATTTTCTATGTTAACACTTGTAAAAATGTGTTAAATGACACTTATTTCAGAAATTATTCTTTAAAAGGTATTTGCATTCAATGTGCTTAGTTACTCACATAATACCTAATGAATCTTAATAAAGAAAATTGTAATGACGGTGTTGATACAAAAATTAGTCAGCTCACATGGACCAATTATATGAAGACATGTATCATCTTACATGGCAAAATATATATTCACCGAGCTACTCAGCGTACCAAGCTACTCAACCTACCAAGCATCTGGTCAAGAAGACCAAGCGACAATTACAGATTCAATGAACGTCAGATTCAATGAACATTATTATTATATACAGATGTATATGTCTATTAAATAACGACACATTGTCTGTCCATATGTACAACCCCAATGGCTATAAATACATTGTAATCTCCTCCATAACGGGGTAATTTATCACTTGCGATCATCATCAAGATTAAGGCAAAACACCTAACAATACAAAACAGTGGACGCAGGCCATTTTCATAAGGCTGAACCACTTTAAAAATCCTTTATCTTATTTTTTTTTTATATTTATCTGTGATTAATAAACTAGATCAAGTCTAGTTTTTACATTAACAGATTATTTATCTGTGATTAATTAATTAGATCAAGTCTAATTTTTTACATCAACAGATTGGCGCCGTCTGTGGGAAATGACTATACGTAGCGTTTTTCACTAAAAAAATTCATCATACATGGCTGAGATCCCAAAATCTAGCAATAGTAACAATGACGGAGTTCCTCCCAACCAGTCCACTCCTCCAACTGTCAATGAACTCACTGGAATAGTGGCTAGCTTGGCCAGGGGACAAACGGCTATGCAGGACACCATGCGAAAACTCATTCAAACTGTTCAAAATGCAACGCCTGCCCAGCCAGGCCAGCAAAGCGTCCATAGAAACACTCATCTGCCGTCTTCGAGGTTTAGACGTACGCTGTTCCCTCATGATTCCTTAGCCAGGCATACTGAATCACATCATACTGAGAGGTCTAGCGACCCATCCTATCAACCTGGGCGGACATCTCCCATAAGAGTCATAGACTCTCAAGAAAATATCACTCTAACTTTGGAAAGAACAAGAGCCCTAGAGAAATTGAGTAGAGTTTCCCCCTTTGATCGCTTAGGCCCCAGGAGGAATAGAAATCCTCCTCGCCTTGCGTCGGGAAATCCACAACGACCAAATGATCTAAGGGAGGGTTCTTCCCAATGACGCCCTGCCACTCATATAGAGAGATCCCATGAGGAGAATTCTGCACGATCTGTTGCTTGGGCAAATAGATCAGAAGATGGAAATGACACTTGGAAGGTATCCATTCAAAGGTTGGAAGATAGGTTAGGGGAAATGGCTAAGGCCAGGAACCCTCTCCAAAGAACTTTTGTCAAGGGATCACCCCTTGTACAGACAATTGTGGATTTTCCCACACCATAAAAGTTTAAAGCTCCAGTAGTTATGCCAAAGTATGATGGAAAAACTGATCCTGTCCTCCACATAGAGCAGTACTAAGCTGCTGCTGATATCTATGCAGTTCTTGATGAGATGAGATACAGGGCATTCTCAGGAACAATTACTGGATCAACTCAAATATGGTACAACAATCTTCCTCGTGGTAAAATTGCCACTTTCCATCAACTGGCAGAGCTCTTTATAGGGAATTTCTATTTTGGTACGAAACTAGTCAAGAGAGTAGCACATTTATTGAGTCTAAGGCAGAAAGCAGGAGAGAGAACCAGGGACTACATCACTCATTTTAATAACGAGAAACTTAAGGTTATTGACTACGAAGAGAAGACAACAATCACAGCCCTGATGAGTGGTCTTTTACCAAACAAGTTGTATTATACATAGGCTAAAGATCCCCCCAAATCCATGGAAGAATTAATGGCTAAGTCAACCAAAATTATGAACACCGAAGATGCTATGGCTACAAAAAAGAATGGTGAGACCAAAGAAGACACTAAAGCAGAGGGTAGGTCGGAGAAGAAAGATCAAAAGCATAATGGGAGGAATAAGCAATCGAAAGGAAAAGAGATGACAGAGCACTTGAGGAAGTATGGGAATTATACTCCCTTAAAGGTGGATATAAACCATATTCTGGAGGAGATAAAGAATAGAGAAGAACTAAATTGGCCGGAGAAGTTGAGGACAACCCCTGAAAGGAGGGATACGTCCAAGTATTGCGAGTTCCATAAAAACCATGGCCACACAACCAAGCGGTGTATAGCTCTCTAGAATGAAATCGAGGAACTCATTCGACAAGGGAAATTGAGCAGGTTTGTTGATCGCCAGACGGATAGGAAGAACAACGACATAGCAAGGCAAAGGTCTAAACCTCGTCGAACAAGAGATGACAAGAAGATGGACCATGAAGATGATCCAAAGGATGACCCCGACCTCCCCAAAAATCCAAGGCAACCAGAACGCGAAGTATTTTCAATCCATTTTGGCTCATTCGAATGTAATGTGATTACAGGTGGAGATACAGGAGGTGGGGACCGTACTGCTGAACGAAAAGCTTACCTCAATGAGGGCCAAGCTTGCTTCTATATACAAGGAATAAATCTGGAGGAAGAGGATCGCATGAGGAAGGTTAACAAGGATAAACTTGTCATTGGTTTTTCCAAAAGTGATCTGGAAGGAATCTTGTATCCTCACGACGACCCCTTGGTGATCAAGATGAGGATGAAGGATGTGATCATCTCAAGAGTATTGGTAGATAATGGTAGTTTGGCAGACATCATGTTCTACCCTTGCTTTGACAATTTAAACTTAAAACTAGCCCAGTTGGAGCCGTATCATAGACCCCTCCTCGGTTTCACCGACGAAAAAGTATTTCCACTTTGGAAGATCAAGTTGGACATGTTTATTGGTACCTAGTCCACTTGCCGAACAGAAAAAGTATGCTTTTTCATAATGGACAAAAATATCCAATCAGCCTATAAGATAATCATGGGAAGGGTAGGCCTAAAAAAATTTGAAGCAGTGCCATCAACAGTACATCAATGCTTGAAATTTCTAACCAACTTTGGAGATGGAATCATGAAGGGCGACCAAAAAGTAGCTCGAGAATGCTACTATTCATCTTCCAAACAGGTTGAGGTGGAGGAAGCCAGGAAGAAGACTACCACCTATCAAGTGGATGAGTATGAAGATGTAGAGATTGAGACATTGGACCCAAAAGATGAGTCAGAGCTCGTGAAGGGTCAGGTCAGCGCTTCACTAGATCCGTCAATAAAGCGAGAGCTAGTGGCATTTTTGAGGCATAAAAAGCAAACTTTTTCGTGGAGTCACGAAGATATGCCGGGGATAGACCCAGAGCTCAATGTTAATAAGGAGATAAAACTGGTGAAACAATGACGAAGGGTCTTCAGGCCAGAGAAGAACCAAGGTATACATGAGGAAGTTGAAAAGTTGCAAAAAGGCCTCTTTTATTGAGGATGTTAAATATCCTGACTGGTTAGCCAATGTAGTCATGGTAAGAAAGAAGAACAGTAAATGGAGGATGTGCGTAGACTTCACAGATCTCAATAAAGCCTGCCCAAAAGATCACTTCCCTCTGCCCCGAATAGACTAGTTGGTAGATGCTACCTCGAGGCACAAATTGTTGAGCTTCATGGACGCCTACTCCGGCTATAACCAGATTAAGATGAAACCTGAAGACAGGGAGAGTACCTCTTTCAATACCTCACGAGGAACCTACTGTTACAATGTTATGCCTTTTGGTCTTAAAAATGTAGGGGCTACATATGAGAGGCCAATGAATAAGGTGTTCACAGCGAAGTTAGGCAAAAATATGGAGGTGTATGTTGATGATATGCTGATGAAAAATAAGAAAGCTGCAGACCACATAGATGACCTGAGCCAAACTTTCGATCAGCTGGAGAAATATCAGATGAAGCTGAACCCGACTAAGCGCGTATTTGGCGTACGAGAAGGCATGTTCCTCTAATATATTGTGAATCAGCGAGGCATTGAGGCAAATCCTGAGAAGATTAAAGCTTTACTGGAACTACGATCTCCAGCCACGAAGAAGGAGGTGCAAAGCCTCATAGGGCGTGTTGTAGCTCTCACAACAAGTTTGTCTCACAAGCAACGGACAGATTTCTTCCCATCTTTAAAACACTCAAAAAAACTTTCGAATGGAATGACGAATGTGAGAAAGCATTTCAAGAGTTAAAGCGATATTTGGGGACACCCCCATTGCTGTCCAAGATGGTGATGGGAGAAAAGTTAAATTTGTACTTGGCTGTTTCAGAAAGCGCAATCAGCTCAGCATTGATAAGAGTAGAGGATGGAGTGCGAAAAATGGTGTATTATACAAGAAAAGCATTCCGAGGTGTAGAGATCAGGTATCCAATATTGGAGAAGCTGACACTAGTATTGATCAAGGCAAGAAGGAAGATGAAACCATACTTCAAGGCCCATACTATAGTGGTATACACCGATATGCAACTCAGATAGGCTTTGCACAAACCTAAAAAATCTGGCAGACTGATGTACTGGGTAGTGGAACTAGGTGAGTATGATATCATTTATGAGCCAATGTATTAACACAAAGGGCAAGTAGTAGCAGATTTCATTGCGGAGTTCACTTATCCAGACACCTATAACCAACAAGGGTCCAATGATGAGCAGCCTATGGATAGTGGGGGATCATCAAAGACTATACCCAATTAACTTCCATCAGCAGATTTGTCGGAGGGGATAGACCCCGGGCAACAAGAATCATTAGATAATAGTCCAGTGTTAGGAGATGATAAAAGGAAGTACCAAATATTCCATTACGGAACTTTGTCAGACCAAGTGTTTGATGATTGTATTCCTGTGTGGAATTTGTATATTGATGGTTCTTCGTGTGCCACCTGTAGCGGAGCTGGAATAATCCTTAATAGTCCATATGGATTAAATATCTAATATGCTCTGCGCTTTCAATTCAAATCTTCTAATAATAAAGCTAAATATGAAACTGTGATTGTGGGCCTCAGTTTAGCCAAAACCCTGAAGGCAGAGCAAGTTATGGTGTTTAGTGATTCACAGTTAGTCGTAAATCAGATTCTTGGGATGTACGCGGCGAAGGGAGACTTCATGTCTAGGTATCATGCCAAAGCTATGGAGATTATGTCCACATTTGCAGAGGTTCAGTTGATCAGAATACTAAGATAAGAGAATGAAAGAGCTGACGCACTAGCTCGGTTAGCCTCAGCTACTCGCACCGAGCTATGAAGAACGATTCCTATCGAGATATTGGCAGACCGAAGCATTGGTGAAGATTTAATGGTGAGATTCATCACTTTAGACATGGGATCTTCCTGGATGGACCCCATCTGGTTGTATATTGAAGAAGGAATTTTACCAGCTGATCAACTTGTAGCCAAGAGATTAAAGTTTAAAGTTGCTCGGTATGTGTTAAACACCAAAATTTTGTATAAAAGAGGTATGATAGCAGGTTTACAGAGATGTGTCCATCCATCAGAGGTTAAAGATCTGATAGAAGAAGTTCACGAAGGGTCTTGTAGTGCTCATGTAGCAGGCCGAAATCTCCTTCAGAGGATAACGATGCAGGGATATTATTGGCCAATGATGCGCACTGATTGTATAGCTTATGCTAAGAAATGCGATAAATGTCAATGGTTTTCTACCATATGAAGAACTCCCCAGGCATTATTAACACCTACCACTTCCCCTTGGTTGTTTGACATATGGGGCATATACTTGGTTGGCCCTCTGCCAACTACCAAAGGACGATTCAAGTACTTGGTGGTCATTGTTGATTATTTCACCAAATGGGTGGAAGATGAACCTCTCATTGACATGGCCTATGAAAGGGTTTACCAGTTTATTTAGAAGAATATTATTTGCAGATATGGTCTGTCGCATGCTTTCATTACTGACAATGGTACCCAGTTTGATAATGAGTAATTCGTTGCATATTGTCACCAGTCAAACGTCCAAAAGATCCATTTCGCACCAGGCCATCCCAAGAGTAATGGGCAAACTGAAGTGATGAATAGGACTCTACGCAACGGGTTGAAGAAACGATTGGATGATGCAAAAGGGAACTGGATTAACAAACTACATTCTGTATTATGGGAATATTGAACAACTCCTCGAACAACAATAGGGGAATCTCCTTACATGCTAGCCTTTGGAAGTGAAGCATTCATACCAGCTGAATTGGGCCTACCCACTCACAGGGTGCTCAATTTCAACTCTCCCATAAGCGATTTGATGAGACGTTTAGATTTGGACATGCTCGAAGAAGTGAGATAAGATGCAAAAATTTGGAACGCAGCTTACCAGCAAAGAACTTCCATGTTCTACAATAAAAAATGCGATCTTAAGGAGGGAGACTATGTGCTCAAGAAGGTGATTCAGAAGCACATTAAGCTAGAGGCCAACTGGCATGGACCTTATCGTGTTACAACTATTGCTCGACCTGGGACCTATAGAATAGAAACCTTAGAGGGTGAAGAATTCAAAAATGCATGGAAGGCAGAGCACATGCGCAAATATTATCAGTAATATAGATTCACATGTACCCCATTTCTAACAAAATGAATAAAAATGATATTTTCCCCATATTCCTTTTTGTTCAATAAATTTTTTTGGAGTACTCGTGCTACCCACTACACCACCAACTACGGTTGGTCGGCACATCAACAACCACCAACTACGGTTAACCGGCACATCAGCAACCACCAACTACAGTTGGTCAATACATCAACAACCACAAACTACGGTTGGTCGGCACATCAACAACCACCAACTACGGTTGGTAGGCATATCAACAACCACCAACTAAGGTTGGTCGAAAACCAACAATGTTGGCGTAACAATCATACAAGGCAAGGACTATTTGATTATGGGTGATCTCAAGGGGCATCCAAAACTAGGCAAGAAAATGGGTGACCCCACGGGGCATCCACTGTCTAGGTACCAAGGCAATCTAGATAAGATTGCTATAACTAAGCAGGACCATGGGATGAAAATCATTCCATTGCTTAGGCACTTATGAGTGACAAGTCACTACAACTAGGCAACAAAGGGGGCAAAGTCCCACTGTCTAGGCCATTAAAACAAAACAGGACAAATTGTCCCTTTATAAATATATATACTCATATCAATCAAATTAAAAATTATGTCCAAGGAAATACAATTGCATAAAGATGAACTTTTTCTTCATTAATTACAAGGAAGGAAAGTTACAAAACAATGAATTTTTCTTCAGTCCATGATCAGGAACATACAAAAAGATGAACTTTTATTCATTGAATACAAATTTCCTATCCTATTGGCTTTTTTCCTTATGATTTTGGTACAGGTTCCATTACAGCGGGATGATCATCTAAAGCATAAGGAGAGTTGATAAAATTCATATCTCAAAGCATCTTGGTATTGCTCGAACTTGGTCGCTCAAGCAGATGAGGAGGTCGGGATATCTCAAAGTATTCATGAAGGTTGTTGTTGATACCAAATTTAGTCTGCTGACATGGCCCAATTGAGTGAAGACACGTGGCAATCTGCATGGCAATAACAAACACTTCCGAGCAACACCTTTACCCACTCAGATACTCCGAGCAATAGATACCATTCGAGGAGCCATACTGCGACGAGGAACTCTGCTTCCCCGATCAACTCAGACGCTCCGACTAACAAGAGTTCTCCGAGGAACTTTAATACACCGAGCAACTTATGAGTACCGAGCTACTTAGGCGGTCAAAGAAGCTTAGGCGGTCCAAGATGCACCTCGAACAGAGCATTAATAACAGGATAACCAACAGATTGACTGCGCATTAAATGCTTATTATTATCATACAGATGTATACGCTTAAGGGGAATTGAATGTATTACCCTTTCACATGTACAGCCTTAGGGCTATAAATACATTGTATTATCCTCATTAGAGGGGGAGCGGAATTTCTTGATAAAACTTGTAATCGAGAATTCCCAAACAGTCAGCAATAATAGAAACAGTGGATGTAGGACATTCTTATAAGGCTGAACCACTTTAAAATTTCTTTGTCTCATTATATTTTATCTGTGATTAAATAATTAGATATAATCTAATTTTTTACATCAACAGATTGGCGCCGTCTGTGGGAAATGACTGGTAATATCGTTTTTCATTAAAAACATTCATTACAAATGGCTGATAATCTAGAACCCAGCAATCGAAACGCTGGAAGCCCTCCAAATCCATTCGCTCCGCCAAACGTTCCAGATCTGGCTGGAATAATGCCAAATCTGGCCCAGGGCCAGATAGCCATGCAAGAAACTATGTGATAACTCATACAAACCCTTCGTAGCGGAGTACCGACCCATTCAGGACATCGAAGTGTTCAAAGAAATAATCGTTTACTTTCTTCGCGTACTAGGCGTACCGATTCATATCGTACTGAGGAGTCTGAAGATTTTTCTTATCAACTTGGATGAACTTCGTCAGTACGAGCCACAGATACTGAACAACGTATCACTCTCTCTCCAGAAAGGACTAGTGCGCTAGAAAGGTTAAGGATGGTATCTCCTTTTGATCGATTAGGTCCTAGGAGGAACAAAAGTCCTCCTAAGGCTACGTCGAGGAGCTTTCGACGACCATCAGACTTAAGGGAAGGATCTTCCCAATCGCAACCAGTTGCTCATCAAGATAGATCCCAGGAAGAAACATCAACGCGATCAGTTTCTCAAACCAATAGGCCCGAGGAAGGAAACAATGCGAGGAAAGGCTCTATTCAGAGGCTGGAGGATAGATTAGGGGAAATGTCTAAAGCCAAGAACCCTCTACAACGAACTTTTATTCAAGGAACACCTTTTGTCCAGGCCATTGTAGATTTTCCCACACCATCAAAGTTCAAAGCACCTGTTGTGACCCCCAAATATGATGGAAAGACCGACCCTGTCCTTCATATAGAACAATACCAAGCTGCAACCGACATCTATGCTATTCCAGATGAGATGAGATGCAGAGCATTCTCGGGAACTCTTACCGGATCTGCTCAAATATGGTAAAATAATCTTCCTCGGGGAAAGATCTCAACTTTCTTTCAATTGGCCGAGTTATTCATTGGGAATTTCTATTTTGGGGCAAAGCCAGTTAAACGAGTAGCACATTTATTAAGTGTTAGACAAAAAGCTGGTGAGAGTACCAAAGATTATATAACTCATTTTAATAATGAGAAGCTCGAAGTCATTGATTATGAGGAAAAGACAACGATTACTGCCTTGATGAGTGGACTACTGCCCAACAAGTTGTACAACACTTTGGCCAAAGATCCACCTAGAACCATGTCAGAACTGATGGGAAAAGCGGCTAAGATTATGAATGTCGAGGAGGCTATGGCTGCGAAGAAGAATATGGATGCCAAAGAAACTAAGGTGGAAAGGGATAAAGCTAAGAAGAAAGAGTATAAGAACAATGGTAGTGAAAAACACTCAAAAATAAGGTCGTCATGGGAAGTATTAAAGAAATTTGATAATTATACTCCTTTGAAGAAAGTCATCAACCATGTTCTAGAAGAAATCAAGAACAACGAGGAATTAAACTGGCCAGAGAAAATGAAGGCAGACCCTGACAGGAGGAATAAGGCAAAATATTGCGAGTTTCACAAAGATCATGGCCATATGACCAAAAATTGCATAGCTCTTCAGAATGAAATTAAAACACTTATTAGACGAGGAAAATTGGCAAAGTATGTTGATCGTAGAAATGATAGAAGAAACAACGACTGAACAAGAGAGAGGTCTAGATCTCCTCTTCGAACAGAGGAGAACAAGAAAATAGACCATGAAGTTGATCCAGAAGACGACCCCGATCTTCCTAAGAGACCAAGGCAACCAGAACGTGAGGTATTTTTAATACGCTTTGGGTTATTTGATTGTAATGTTATTACAGGTGGAGATGCAGGAGGAGGAGACCTTACTGCAGAGAGAAAATCTTACCTTTGTGAGGCTCAAGTTTGGTCATACATTCAACGAATAAATCTAGCTGAGGAGGATCTCCCGAGAAAGGTAAACAAAGAGAAATTGGTCATTGGTTTTTCAAAAAATGACCTAGCATGTGTTCTATATCCTCATGATGACCCATTGGTGATAAAAATGAGGATAAAGGAAGTAATGATTTCAAGAGTACTGGTAGACAATGGTAGATCGACAGACATCATGTTCTACTCGTGCTTCGATAGTTTAAATCTAAAGCTATCTCAACCGGAGCCTTATCATAGACCCCTCCTCGATTTCGCTGGTGAGAAAGTTTTTTCACTTGGGACGATCAAGTTGGATATATTCATTGGTACATGGCCTGCTTGTCGAATAGAAAGAATACGCTTCTTCGTGATGGATAAGAATGTTCAATCAGCATACAATATCATCATGGGAAGAGTAGGATTGAAGAAGTTCGAGGCTGTACCATCTACGGTACATCAATGCCTAAAATTTCCAATAAATTTTGGAGTAGGAGTTGTGAAAGGTGATCAGAAAGTAGCTCGGGAATGCTATTATTCATCCGCCGAGCAAGAGGAACTGGAGGAATCAAGGAAAAAGACTACTACCTATCAAGTGGATGAAGGTGCAAAAATTAAAACATTGGATCCTAGAGATGAGTCGCAACTCGTGAAGGGTCAAGTGGTGGAAGCTACTGAAAACATCATTCTGGACGACGAGCACCCTGAACGAACTACTCAAGTAGGTTCATCGTTGGAAGCCTCACTAAAGCAGAAATTGATAACTTTCTTAAGAAGCAGAAAGTAAACTTTTACGTGGAGTCATGAGGATATGCCCGGGATAGACCCAAATTTCTTATGTCACGAGCTCAATGTGAATAAGGAGATCAAGCATGTGAAGCAGAGAAGAAGAGTATTCAATCCCGAGAAGAATCAAGCTATACAAGAGGAAGTCGAGAAGCTCCAGAAATCTTACTTTATTGAAGATGTTAAATATCCAGACTAGTTGGCAAATGTGGTAATGGTGAAAAAGAAGAACAATAAATGGAGGATGTGTGTAGACTTCACCGACCTCAACAAATCATGCCCAAAGGATCACTTTCCGCTGCCCCGAATTGAACAACTAGTGGATGCTACCTCGGGACACGAGCTGCTGAGCTTCATGGATGCTTATTCTGGTTACAATCATATTAAAATGAAACCTGAAGACAGGGAGAGTACTTCTTTCATTACCCCTAGGGGAACTTATTGTTATAATGTTATACCTTTTGGTTTGAAAACTGAAGGTGCAACATATCAGCGGCTGATGAACAAAGTGTTTGCAGAACAAATCAGTTGCAATATGGAAGTCTATATTGACGATATGCTGACGAAGAGCAAGAAAACTGCTGATCATCTAGTTGACTTAGGCCAGACCTTTGATCAACTAGATAAATATCAAATGAAGTTGAACCCGATGAAGTGCATATTTGGAGTACGAGAAGGCATGTTTCTCGGGTACATTGTCAATCAGCGAGGGATTGAAGCTAACTCTGAAAAGATCAAAGCTCTATTAGGGCTGCGATCCCCAACGACGAAGAAAGAAGTGCAAAGTTTTACAGAACGAGTAGCAGCACTCAACAGATTTGTATCGTGAGCAACTGATAGATGTCTCCCATTCTTCAAAACACTCCGAAAGACTTTTGAGTGGAATGATGAATGTGAGAATGCTTTTCAAGACTTGAAGAAATATCTGGGAGCACCTCCACTATTGTCCAGGCCAGTGATGGGAGAAAAATTGTACTTGTATCTGGCCGTGTCAGAGAATGCAGTTAGCTCGGCATTAATAAGAGTGGAGAATGGAGTGCAAAAACCGATTTATTACACTAGCAAAGCCTTTCGAGGAGCAAAAATTAGATATCCAAAGCTGGAAAAATTGGCACTAGCATTCATCGAGGCAAGTAGAAGAATGAGTCCATACTTCCAGGCTCATACTATAGTCGTATATACCGATATGCCATTGAGGCAAGCTCTTCGTAAACCAGAAAAATCAGGAAGATTGATGTATTGGGCAATAGAGCTCGGTGAATATGACATAATTTATGAGCCCAGATCATCACTTAAAGGGCAAGTAGTAGCATATTTTATAGCAGAGTTCACCTATCCTGATACCACCGAGGAGCAAAAGCTACTCACCGATCAACCTGTGGATGTTACAGAATCATCAAAATCAAGCCTAGACCAACTTAGGTTGGTAAAAGGGAAAGAAGTGATGATCGACGAACAACAAGAAATATCAGGAGAGGGTGAAAGAAAACAACAAATTTTCCACCGAGGAACTCTGTCAGATCAGAAATTTGAAGACGAGTTACCTATATGGAGTTTATATGTGGATGACTCATCTTGCGCAACAGGTTGTGGCGCAGGGATTGTTCTTAATAGTCCAGACGACGTCGACATGGAATATGCCCTACGCTTCCAATTCAAAGCTATGAATAATGAGGCTGAATATGAAGCTATGATTGCAGGTCTTAGTTTGGCAAAAACTATGGGGGTAGAGCAGGTTATTGTCTTCAGTGACTCGCAATTGATCATAAATCAAATGATGGGAGTATATGCAGCCAAAGGAGAATTAATGATCAGGTATCATGCAAAGGCAAGGGAATTGGTATCAGAATTTGCTGCTATTCAGCTGGTCAGAATACCAAGAATGGAGAATGCGAGGGCCGACGCCTTAGCTCGATTAGCATCAGCTACTCGTACCGAGCTACAAAGAGCAATCCCAAGCTGGTCGGAGTATAGTTGAAGATTTGACGATGAATTTTATTACCCTTAATTTGGGACCATCTTGGATGGATTCCATCAGGGCATATATTGAGGAGGGGGAATTACTAACTGACAAACTTGCAGCCAAAAAACTGAAGTTTAAAGCTGCTCGTTATGTACTGAATAATGGTATTCTGTACAGACGAGGAATTATAGCAAGTTTGCAAAGATGTGTGCATCCCACCGAGGTGAAAGACTTGATTAAAGAGATCCATGAAGGGTCCTGTGGAGCCCATGTAGCAGGTCGGACGATTTTGCAAAGGGTTATGATGCAAGGATACTACTGGCCAACGATGAGGGCTGATTGTATAGCCTACGCCAAGAAATGTGACAAGTGTCAGCGTTTCTCCTCCATCCGAAGAACTCCCCAAGCGTTGTTGACACCCATTACTTCCCCTTGGCCATTTGCCATGTGGGGAATTAACTTGGTCGGACCACTTCCAACAACCAGAGGAAGATTTAAATATCTTGTCGTCGCAGTGGATTATTTTATTAAGTGGGTAGAAGCTTAGCCTCTTATCGACATGACGTAGGAGAAGGTGTATCAATTTATTTGGAAAAATGTCATCTGTAGATATGGTCTTCTCCATGCATTCATTACCGACCATGGAACACAATTTGACAACGAGGAGTTCGCTGCCTATTGTCATCAGTCAAATATCTTGAAGATCCACTCGGCACCAGGCCATCCCCAAAGCAATGGACAAACTGAAGTAACAAACAAAACGCTACAGAATGGCTTAAAGAAAAGACTGAATGACGTGAAAGCAAATTGGATCAACGAGCTACAATCAGTACTATGGGCTTATCGAACTTCTCCCCGAGCAGCAACATGGGAATCTCCATATATGCTGACATTTGGAAGTGAAGCTGTTATACCTGTCGAGTTGGGTCTCCCGACACACAGAGTACTGAATTTCAATTCCCCTGTTAGCGACTAAATGAGAAGATTGGATTTAGACATGCTCGAGGAAGTTAGAGAAGAAGCAGCCATCAGGAATGCTGCTTACCAACAACGAACAACTTTGTTCTACAACAAGAGAGTAAAGAAGTGCGACCTGAAAGAAGGAGACTATGTGCTAAAGAAAGTGATTCAAAAGAACAACAAATTGGAAGCAAACTGGCATGGACCTTACCGAGTTACAGAAGTTGTTCGACCAGGAACCTATAGAATAACAACTTTAGAAGGGCAGGAGTTTAAGAATGCATGGAATGCAGAACACTTGTGCAAGTATTATCAGTGATGTAAGCTCTCATGTAATACATTTTCGTCAGTATGAATAAAGTGAGAGTGTTCTGCCCAATTCTCTCCTTTTGTTGGAAATTTTTTGCGGAATACTAGTGCTACACACTACTCAGCAAAACTCAGACTACTCAGAAATCTATTCCCGAAAACGCCAACTAAGGTTGGTCGGGAAGTAAATCTATTCCTAAAAATGCCAACTAAGGTTGGTTAGGAAGTAAATTTATTCCCGAAAACGCCAACTAAGGTTGGTCGGGAAGTAAATCTATTCCTAAAAATGCCAACTAAGGTTGGTCGGGAAGTAAATCTATTCCCGAAAACGCCAACTAAGGTTGGTCGGGAAGTAAATCTATTCCTAAAAATGCCAACTAAGGTTGGTTAGGAAGTAAATCTATTCCTAAAAATGCCAACTAAGGTTGGTTAGGAAGAAAAACTATTCCAAAAAGTGCCAAAGTTGGTCGGTAAGAAAAATCCACTAACTATGGTTTATCGGGAATAAAAACCCACTAACTGTAGTTGTTCGAGAAGAAAAATTTACCGACCTTGGTTGGTCGGAAACATTTAATGAGTACGAGAAAGTGCTCGAGCAAAATTTTTGATACTCAAGACTTTTTAAATTACTACCAAGTTGGTCGGGAAACAAAACATCATTAAGTTTGGTTAGTTGACAAATGATTACCACAAATCCAAACTAGTCGAAAATAAGTTTTAATCAACTCTAAGTTGATCGACAAATAACACAATGTTGTTATCTTTTTAACAGATATACATATATAAAGTATTTTACAACCACAAGACAATGGCAGTCAAGATTTGCAAATAAAATTATTTCATTAAATGTAGAACAAAATACATCAAGAACGAAATACAAATTTATTACATCAAGATTCCTATTCTATTGGTTTCTTCCCTTCTGCTTTTGAAACAGGTTCCTCGCCAGCAGGTGGATCATTCAAAGCAAAAGGGGAATTTATGAAGTTAAGATCTTTAAGCATCCTGATGTTCATCACAGATGGTCGATCGAGTAGGTGCTCGGGACGAGATATCTCAACATTGGAATGGAGATTGTAATCGCCAAGGTATTTGGAAATCAAACACCGAGGGATGGCCCGAGCAGGGATCCAACTCATGTCAAGATTGAATGGTGGCACTGGTAGGTCGAGCAGCCCAGGATTATGGTAATCCCACAGGTAATGACCCTGTTCCAGTTGCAGTACACCTAAGGCATTCAACCATCCCTGTTTGTAACCCTCATTATTTGCATTTTGGATACGATCATCCAAATGGTAGAGAGCCTCATTGTAGCCAGCCATCCAGAATTCTCTGGGCTGCTTGTGGAATTGATATGTCAATCTTTCCAGTTGCTCGTGGAGACTTTTTATAAAGAGTTATTTATTCTCCAAGGCAGACTTCTGCGCAGAAAGCTGCTCGTTCAGATTCCTGATCTTCTTAGACATTTCAGCCAATGCCTGGTTCTTTGCCATCAGTTGGAAGGCCTGGTTCTCCAGAGCAGATTGAGTTATTTGTTCCTCGATAGTAATTCGAGCAGCTCTTGCTCGTCCCCGAGTAGATGTAGAAGGGCCAGCTCTCTTCAAGGTTTCTAATTCATCCCTCAGGTTGGCATTTTCGACCTCCAAGAAAGAGAATCCCTCGTCGTTCACAGGGACCAAAGAGTTTGAGGTGGAAGCTGCAGACTTCAACTGAGACACCTCTCTTTGCAGGTCATTATTTTCCTGCTCTAACAACTCAACTATCTGTCTGTGCTCTTCGACCTCAGCCTTCAAAGTTCTCTCCCTCACATCGTAAGCAACGAACAGTTTATCGTATCCCTTTTAAGCATTGAGTTGCTGATACTTCTTCTCGTATCCTTTGTGCAAAAGGGCTGTAGATTCCTTATATTACTGCTGAAGTTATTCAAGAGTGCCCTGGAGATCTTCAATCATATCATAGTATGATACATTGTTAGCCACTGCATGGTCGAGCAGGCACTTTAAATACTGATAGGCTTCAATTGCTTGCTCTGAAGCACCTTGACCGAGGATGTCAATGATTTGAGCTGCACTCATGTCTGAATGACCAGCTTTGAAATACTCATTGCATTGCCTTAACAGTTTTTTATCGTGAGCAGATAATAAGTTCATCTTGGCCAGAAACTAGTAAAGGAAGAAAAAGCAAGAATTAATAAGAGTACAAATAGAGCATGAAGAAGAGAATCAACAATATGCATAAGTAAAAGTTCAAATTTTATTACATCATAAAGGAGAAGTACAAAGTTCAGATTTACATTTGACAAAGAAAAATAAAATAGAGAGAAATCCGAACAACTCTACACCTTTTCCTTGTCTCCCAAAACTTTCTCGGGAGGTTGGGACGAGGAGGTAGGTTGCTCGGATGGAACAGAGGTTTGCTCGGGAAGTGCTGGAGGTTGCTAGGATGAAGTAACGGGTAGTTGAAGCTCCTCGCCAGTGGGCTGGATAGCTGGGGGATGAGAAATTTGATCTCCCATCACCATGGAAGATTCCTCAGAAGCAGCTTCGTCCTCTTCTTCTTCTTCTTCTTCTTCTTCAGGAGTTGGAGGGGGGCCCGAGATGTGTCGTTGAAATAGTTCAAAATTTTCATCAACTTTCATCTCTTACAGAGCAACGACCCATCCATTTCTAAAGTATTTGAGGCTGCCATATTCCACTTGCGACATCATGGCAGCCAATCCTTTATTCCACCCTTTATCCCAGCCGGCGCTGAAGGATTTTTTGACAGCCAATTTCCTTTTTGTCTTCTCCTAGGAAAGCTTATCCGAAAGAAGATCATCAGCAGCCTTCAATTTATTCTCAACTTCCTCCTTCTGACGACTTACTTCCCGAAGTTGACCCAACTCCTCCTCAGCAGTCTTTAGCTTATTTTTAAGCTCCCCAGCATTTTTGAGCTTCCCTTTGAGCTCTTTATTCTTCTCCTCCAAATCATTTATTTTTTTCTCCAACCCCTTGGAGACCTCAATAACCTGAGCCTTCTCCTGCTCGGTCGAAGTGAGCCTTTTCTCCCAAATCACCTTGTCATCAACATATTTCTGACGAGAATCCTACAGGGATTGCGTCAGACCTACCAAGGCTTCCTCTAAACCTGATGAGAAGCTTGAAGCTTTAATAGCTTCATCTTTCTTCAGAATTGTATTAAAATAGGTCATCAACTGGGAAAATAAAAGCAAGTTAGTGCACAGATACAAAAAGGAAAGAATGAAAATTTAAGACTATAGGACTTACAAAAGCAATATGACGAGCTGCTAATGTGGTAACCATGTCCCGAGAAAGGTTTTCTTCAATACCTTGGATCTTGGGAATTATCCAAGTCTTCATCGAGTTCATAGCAGAGCTCGGGGCAACAAAAGTGGGAACACCACTAGTCGGGGGCTGAGAGATGGATTCAGCCAAATTGATAGATGAGCTTTTTTTCAGCCTCCTTAGAGGAGCATCAATGTTCTCGACTAACGATGTAGTCTTAGTCGGAGAAATGATAATCACCTCGCTTGGAGCAGCAGCCTTGCTCGGGGCCACTGGGGGCTTCTCGACAACCTTCACAGGAGCAGCCGAAGGAGGTGCATCAATTTTCTTTGTCCCCTCTCCTGGGACATCAAGCTTACTTTTCTTTGCCTCTCCAGCACCAGAGGAAGATTTCTCAAAAAGGGTAGGAGACCTTCTTTTCTTCATCCTTTCACTCAAGGGAATATGTGACTCAGGTGAAGAACTTGTAGAGCCTGGTATTGGTTCTGCGTCGCTTATCACTGGACGAGCAGTAAAAGAGGAGGTGTAACTCTTGTACTGCAGCAAATATGAAGTTGACCTAATATGCTCGTCGGCAACAGTCTGATGCAAACTCCAGATAAGTTTTAAATGCCTTATGTTAACGTCTGTCTCTTTTGGAGATTTTCTTTTGCTGTCAACTGCAAATAAATCAAAATTAAAATATCAGTGACAAATTTTATCAAACACAAAAGAAGCATAATCTTGAAAATAAAATAAGAACAACCTATCCCATTGCCATAGGGAGGACATCTGGGACCCTAGTAAACATCAGCTCCAGTTAATGGAGGGTGTTGCCAATTTTTCATAACAATCCCGTGCTCAAAGTAGTCCCTATTGGCATCTGGGAGATTGACCACTAAAGCTCTATTTAAAAACCTAGTTTTTAAATAAAAAGTATTATCACCCACAGCCCATCTATAACAAAACATAATTTCAGGAATTCCTATACGAGTTCCACGAATTTGATTTAATCTATAAACTCCGTTAACTATTCTCCATGTATTGGGGGCTATTCTTGCAGGAACCACGTCAAAGTATTGACAGAATTCCAGACATAAAGGGTTTGGGGGAAAAGAAAAGCCACATTCAGCGACAAAGAGACTGGGGAACCAATGTCCCTCAGCCAAGCGAAAATAGTCTGAAGGCTCAGAAAGCTCTTCCAAAATAACCCATGAGGGAATAGAGATATCAGAGCGAAACTTCTTAATCGATTCTATAGGATAAACCATGATGAAAGAAGGAAATCAAAGAGAAAGAAGAAAATCTTACAGGAAAGGGATGAGTCTGTTGACAACAAATGATGAAAGAGATGAACACACAGGAGAGAGAAATAATGAAAAACTCAAAGAGACAAATTTGAAAAAGTAGAAGACGAGGGGATTTTTTGCAACGCTTAAATACCCTGTTTTGGGAATGGGTAAAGATAATGATTACAAAAAGAGACGATTACGTTACCGGCGGCTAAAAAGATAAAAAAAAAGGGTGCGGGAATCGAAGCGGTCATAAAAATTCAAAAAGTCCGATTCTTCGAATTTGGAAGGAGAAATAAATACAAAAGAAAATACTCCTAAATTTCAGGATGACCATTTAAAACTGCCATATTTCGAGAAAGAATGTTCCACACTCCTCAAATTTCAAACTGTGAAACATTGGGGGCTTCTGTTGATACAAAATTTAGTCTGTTGACATGGCCCAATTGAGTGAAGACATGTGGCAATCTGCATGGCAATAACAAACACTTCCGAGCAACACCTTGACCCACTCAGATACTCCGAGCAATAGATACCATCTGAGGAGACATACTCCGACGAGGAACTCTGCTTCACCGATTAACTAAGACGCTCCGACTAACAAGAGTTCTCTAAGGAACTTTAATACATCGAGCAACTTATGAGTACCGAGCTACTTAGGCGGTCCGAGCTGCACCTCGAACAGAGCATTAATAACAGGATAACTAACAGATTGACTGCACATTAAATGCTTATTATTATCATACAGATGTATACGCTTAAGGGGCATTGAATGTATTACCCTTTCACATGTACAACCTTAGGGCTATAAATACATTGTATTATCCTCATTAGAGGGGGGGGGGGGGCAGAATTTCTTGATAAAACTTGTAATCGAGAATTCCCAAACAGTCAGCAATAATAGAAATAGTGGACGCAGGCCATTCTTATAAGGATGAACCACTTTAAAATTTCTTTTTCTCATTTTATTTTATCTGTGATTAAATAATTAGATATAATCTAATTTTTTACATCAACAGTTGTAGTCACCAAGATACTTGGAAATCAAACTTTAAGGAATTGCACAAGATGGAATCCAACTGAAATCTAGTTTAAAGGGAAGCACAATCAGATCAAATAATCCTGGATCATACCAATTCCATAAGGAATTTCCCTCCTCAACTTTCATCACGGTCAATGCGTTCATCCATCCTTGTTTGTATCCATTATTATTTGATTATTTTAATTGAGCATCAAGGTGACACAAAGCTTCATTATATCCCTCCATCCAAAATTCTCTGGGTTGCTTGTGGAATTGATACGTCAATCTCTCAACATTTTGATGGAGCTTCTTCACAAAATTTTCTTTATTCTCCAAGGCAGAGCTTTTTTTGGAAATTTGCTCGGTAAGACTTTGGATTTTCTGGGACATCTCAGCCAAGGCTCAATTTTTCACCGTTAATTGGACGACTTGATTTTCTAAAGCCAGTTTGGTCCTTGTCTCTTCAATATTGATCCGAGCAACTCTTGCTCTGCCACGAGAGGAAGATCTTGTTTTGACATGCGTGGAAGATGGAGGTTCATCTCTTTTCAAAGCTTCCAATTCTTCTCTCAATGCCACATTCTCAGTTTCCAAAAATGAAAAACCCTCATTATTGATTGGGACCAAAGCTCTAGAGAAAGAAACAGATTTTATTTTTTTCATTTTTTTCATTTCTTCTCTCAAAGAAATATTTTACTCCTCCAACAGCTTGGCAATGTTTATGTGCTCTTCAATCTCAATATTCAACACACTTTCTCTCCTCTTATGGGCTGAGATAAATTTGTTATACCCCGATCATCACTTAATTGTTGGTATTTTTTTTCATAACCTTCATGAAGAAGATCAGTGGTTTCTTTATGTTAAAGTTGAAGCTCTTCAATCACACCTTGACGATCTTCTATCATTTTATAATACACCACATTATTTGCCACAGCTCGGTCAAGTAGACACTTTAAATATTGGTGGGCATCAATTGCCCTTTCAGAAGCATCAGATCCAAGGATATCAATTATTTGAGCTTCAGTAAAGTCTGCATGACCATCTCTGAAGTAATCATTACACTTCTTCATCAGCTCTGTATCATGAGCTGACAAAAGTTCCATCCTAGCAATAAACTAGCAAGGAAAAGTAAACATGGATCAATAACCAAACAAAACAAATTGAGCAAGTAAAGGAGATAATTCAGAATAAATAGTAAAGTCCATTTTATTGATCACGAAGGGGAAAGTACAGCCAAAGTTACAACAAAAAAGAAAAGAACTAAGCAGTTAAAAGGTCCGAATAACTTTACACTTTCTCCTTATTTCCTACAACATCTTCAACCGGTTTGGATGAAGGAGTTGGTTGCTCAGAGGGCAATTGGCATTGTTCGGTAGAATTTCCAGCCTATTGAAAATGCTTAAAGGATTGAGGAAAGTTAGAAGAAGATGTTTGTTCTATTATTACCATAGAAGATTCATCAGACGCAACTTCATCTTCGTCTTCTTCTTCAACAGTAGGAGGATGGCCATGGGTGTGTTTTTGAAACAGTTCAGGATCATTATTAACACTCAACTCCTTCAACACTGCAACCCATCCATCTCTGAAATATTTCAAAATTGCATACTCCATTTGGAAAGAAACAACAGCTAAAGCTTTATTCCATCCTTTGTCCCAGCCCGAGCTAAAGGATTTCTTTACTGCAGCTCTCCTTTTTTCTCTCTTCGAGGAAGTGTTTTTCACGAGAAGCTCTTCAACGGACTTCACTTTCTCCTCAAGTTCTTTCTTACGCTGTTCCGCCTCTTCAAGCTTCCCATCATCTTCCACCTTGTTGGAAATGGCAATCTTGAATTTTTCCTCTAACTTCTTGGAGGCATTTACAGCCTGATCCTGGGCTGTATCAGCCTGTTAACGAGCTATCTCCCAAGAATCTCTGTCTTCTTCGTACTTCTTCTGGGACTCTCCCAAATATTTGGACAACCCAGTAAGGGCTTCCTCTACTCCACTAGAGGAAGTTGAAGCTTTTATGGCTTCATCCTTCTCCACTATATTGTCAAAGTACACAAAAAACTATAAGAGTAAGAAAGACACGAATCAGAGTAAGAACATAGCAGTGAATAATTAAAAAGATAAAAATAATGATCATTTACTAAGGCAAGAAGTTGAGCCGCTGCATCGATAATCTTATCCCGAGGAGTTGAAGTTTCAGCAGCTCGATAGTTAGGGAGAGACCGTGACTTTATCAATTTCTTATCCAAGCCAGGGGTAAGGATATTTGGGGAACTAGCCATCAAGGAAGAAATCCCAACTCCAGCAGGTTGGGCAATAGTATCCATAGGTCTTTCAGCAAGACCCCTCCTCAACCTCCTCAAAGTATCACCTTCAATCATAGGTGCTACCTCTTCTTCAAGCAAAGGTGATGCCTTTTTCGGGATAATAATTTCAATTAAAGGTTCTGGCTCTTTAGGGGCAATAGGGGGCTTCTTGCTGATATCTTTGGCAGAAGGAACACCATACTTATTCTTAGTTTCGTCAGCTGGAACATCGCCCTTGTTCTTTTTCACCATTTCATTACCAAGAGCAGACTTAGTGAAGAACTCATGAACCTTCCTCTTCTTCATCAGATCAGCAATAGAGTCACCTAAATCATAAGAATCTTCTTCTACGTTTTCTTGAGATGTTGGTACTTGATCAATATCAATTACCATAAGAGGGACAAGAGGACGAGCAATAAAAGATGAAGTGGTGTTCTTGTATCTCAGCAAATAAGAAGCAGACCTCACGTTCCCCCCAACAACTGATTGGTGCAAACCCCAGATAAGTTTCAAATCTTTGATATTAATATCAATCTCTTTTGGAGATTTTCTTTTACTGTCAACTACAATAAATAAAAAAAATATATGTCACTAACGTATTTTAACAAACAAAAACAGAGCTCAATTGAAAAAATTAAAAATAACCTATCCCATTGCCATAAAGTGGAGATCTAAGACCTTGGTAAACATCATTTCCTTTTAATGGGGGGTGTTTGCAATATCTTCATCACAACCCTGTAATCAAAATAGTCCCTATTGGCATTAGGAAGATTGACCACTAAAGCTCTATTGGAAAACCTAGTTTTTAAATAAAATGTGGTGTCATCGGTAACCTATTTATAACAATACATATTTTTCAGTAATTCCTAAGCGAGTTCCATGTACTTGAATTAACCTATATACGCCATTAATTACCCTCCATGTATTTGGAACTACTCTTGCAGGAACAATATCAAAATATTGGCAAAACTCCAAACACAGAGTATTAGACGAAAAAGAAAAACCACACGCTAAAAAAATGGAGAGAAACCAGTGTCCCTCAGCTAAGGAAAATAAATCAGAGGGATAAGGAGGATCCTCTAGAGTCACCCAAGAGGGAATTATAAAATCAACCCAAAATTTATGTAATGGTTCGACAAGATAAACCATGGTGGTAAAGCAATGAAAGAAGAAGGAAGAAGTTCTAACAGAAAACTGAGGAATCTGCTAAGGTGGGTGACAGAAAGAATGATCGTAAGAAGACAAGGTGAGAAGGCAAAGAGTTTGGAAGTCTCAAAAGTGAAAAGTGGATGATGATTTGATTCTATTGCTTGTAAATGCCGTGCGTCGGGAAGTGAGAAAAGAAATGATTACTAGAAAAGACGATTGTGTTTCCGGTGGCTAAATGATGAAAAAGACGCAAATATCCAAGTGTCTGTCAAAAATTCAAATTATTTACGAATTTGCCACTTCGCGCTCAAAATCATTTAATATTAAGTGTTGGAGATCTGTAATCCAACAAGACTAAGTAAAACATTTTCAAACAACTTTTGGGCATAATGTCCCACACTCTCATATCAAACCTCAACTGTGGAACATTGTGGGCTACTATTGATACAAAAGTTAGTCAGCCGACATAGACCAATTATATGAAGACACGTATCATCTTACGTGGAAAAATATATGTTCACCGAGCTACTCAGCGTACCGAGCTACTCTACTTGACGAGGTACTCAACGTACCAAGCATCTGGTCAAGAAGACCAAGCGATAACTATAGATTCAATGAACGTCAGATTCAATGAAAATTATTATTATGTACAGATGTATATGTCTATTAAATAATGGCACATTGTCTGTTCATATGTACAACCCAAAGGCTATAAATACATTGTAATCTCCTCCATAACGGGGTAATTGATTACGA
The DNA here is from genome assembly GCA_949130495.1 of Sambucus nigra. Classification (NCBI taxonomy): domain Eukaryota; kingdom Viridiplantae; phylum Streptophyta; class Magnoliopsida; order Dipsacales; family Adoxaceae; genus Sambucus; species Sambucus nigra. Next base: position 386,196,763 of record OX422218.1, on the reverse strand, counting down.
TCATCATCAAGTTTAAGGCAAAACACCCAGCAATACAAAATAGTGGACGTAGGCCATTTTCATAAGGCTGAACCACTTTAAAAATCCTTTATCTTATTTCTTTATTTATATTTATCTGTGATTAATAAATTAGATCAAGTCTAGTTTTTACATCAACAGATTATTTGTTTGTGATTAATTAATTATATCAAGTCTAGTTTTTTACATCAACAGACAATATCATAATATTTCAGCGGCTTGGCAATATTGTCGACAACTTCAAGTCCAAAAATTTAAGTTACGTTGCCATAATCAATAAGTTGTAGCTTCGAATCATGCTACAGATTCAAATTTCCATAATAATCAATGGATTGCCTTTCACTCCTTCATTATATTGGTCATTAAACCAAATTAAACATAAGTAGATAAGAGTGAACTTCATAGTGTCCATAAAACCAGTAAATATGAGTTGTAATAACCGATCGTCCAAAAATGAACAATCAAATTTAATGTGAGCATATAATCTTTTAGTATCTCATAAATTCATCTATTACATATTAAAAATTCATGTAGCATTTTATTTCTCTACTTTACAATAAATTGAATATATAAACCTACTCCCACTTATCATAAGTTGTATAAATTGAATATAGAATGATTATAAAATATAATGGTATTACTTCTAAAAATATCATAGGTGGGAAACATAATTAAGTTTATACAATCATTTCTATATAATATGTGTAAAATATCACAAGCATAATAGTTTTCACATACACTAAATGTAACTCTCATCATAATGAGGTACTCATCTCATAAAAAATTTACGTCCTTGAAAAGAATGACGCTGTTGAAAAAACGATGAGAAGGTTCATTTATAACATTTTTCTCATTACACATAAAACATTTTACTTCAATTTAACTTAAACGCAATTCAAGGAGATATCATAGTCGAGTAAGTTTACTTCTTATGATTTGTGAAAACAAAATTAAATATTTATCCTTATGTCAAATTCATATTCATGTAGATACACCACATAATCATTTAGAATAGTAGACTCCATTTAGGATTTTCTTAATACTATTCTTTATGATTTTATCTACATTTGTCTCACGGTGACAAACATCATAATTTAGTGGTTGCACATTTATTTATTCTTTATTATTTACACAATCCAACAACTAAAAGAACAAGTATTGAAGAAAGTTATCGGTAATGGGATAAGTACCCTACCTTCCTTTCAAACCATATTTCATGATTTTCAACTCCCACTAATTTCACCATTCATAATGAATTTGACATTCGAATGCAATAACTACATGTTAATGATGATTATATGATCTATGTAGGTCCACTTTAAGGGAGTTTTCTCATAATCTCCCACTTGGTCCACATAGGTCATCCGTATGTTAGATATCATAATACCTTAAGGGCATAACTCGACTATCAATATTTATAAGAGATATTACAAAAATCGAGTCCATTAAAAATTATCATAATGAGTCTAGATTTATTTTGGGACAAGATTAAAGAGTTTTATCAATAATACTATGATTATGATGCGGGATCAAAACAATATTTAAAAGAAATATATCCAAACTTTGTCTTATACAAAAACGTCAAAGGAATACAATAACCTTTGGTAAGGACTGGAAAATGCTAAAAAAACATATCCCTTATAATCAAGTTTAGGAAAATATTTTTTAGGAAAATTGAAAGCATTGAGGGTTTATGAAAAACAAATGACTTGATTCCCCAAGAATAAAAGGGAAGAAATCATATTTGCATTTCTAGTTTGTTTGTAAACAATCCTTGCATCAAATGTAAATACTTTCTGTAGCACATGAAGTTTAACTTGCAAACTCTACTAAGATAAAAAAACCGTTTTAAATCATAAAGGATACATATTATCTCTATCATTATTTGTTCGAGTGTGCAACATGTAAACCAACTTAATTTGTTTAATTTTATCAAACTTTATATGGAGTGTTCAACACAATATTGATTATCAATAGTGGGAAAAAAAATCTAGCATAATAATCGAGAGAAACAAAATCAGATCATAATCTGTTAAAGATATGAGATAAATTGCTCACTACATTAATGCTTTTATTTGACAACACATGCGTTAATATCTCGCTAATACCTAATGTGCTTTTTTTTTCACATTAGTAACCATTGATTATCAATTATATGATGCTTGTAGATATTGGAGTACTAAATATACATGATATATACATTAATAATGTATATGACACGTAGAATTCATTCAATCAGTCAGAATGAGTTCCTTATAAGGAATATTCTTGTGTGATGATTAAATTCAATATACTCCACATTTATAAGCATCATAGGTTACTATTGCTATCATCTTTACATTTAATATTCATTTTTATTATAGTTGGGTCACTGTGGTGATTACCAAATATTTCATAATACGAATATTACAATAAGTAAATACTTACATACACAAGTCAAAAAAAAAAAATTCACTTATGTTCATTAAATATCGCATGAGCAATGAATTAAATTATTCATGTTTAGGTTTTATACACTAAATTGATGATATCATGATGAAAGAAATAATGACATCTACATTTGATGACCTTTATTGCCTTCCCAAAATACATATATCACCACTTAGTTTTTGCTCAATAATTGTAATTGGACTTGTAGGCTACCGAATCACAATAATTGAATAAACAATAATATGTACACAACATCATAAATCTTAGCATTCAATATCGTACATGGACCCGTAGGCAATCCAAAATATGCATGATATCAAAGCATTAGTCTAATATTTATCTATTATGGAATGGATTACTTTAACTATACCAATCCTTACATTATATAAATATTATAGATAAGCATACATGTCTAAGATACCCGTAATACATGAATAAATTTTATAATTGTCTATTTCATAATTTGAAATTCACAAAAAAAACTATATTTAATGTGAAAATCAAATAGGCAAGGAGTTCACATGAGACATTACATGAATAATAGTAAATGAAAAACATGAATCATTTACTTTCTCTTTATCACTTATGTATGAGTAACAAATCAGAAATATTGACCCAAATCATTCATGGTCATACTAATGCACAATACGGTTATAATCACAACTACCACAATAGTGGCATCTGTAAATATGACTACATAACTTTTGATGTCAATTATTTAATTTTCAAAAAAATTCCAATGTTTATTTGATTCAAATTTCAGCATGTGTTGCACTTCAATTTAATCTTATAATAAACATTAGGATAATCTGAAATGACCACAAGTATAATATCTTCACACGTAATCTCGGCCTGTATTTGGACTTTGATTAAACTGAATGAATATATACTTATAAGCCTCAAAATTACAAGCCATGCTTTCAAATATGCGTGCATGCAATGAAATCATAAATCTAGTATCCACACATATGAATTATGGCCTAGGTTTGGCATTTAATTCAACTTAATGGGAGTACTAGCATTAGAATAAACAATAATTATGATATTCAATAACATGAATCGTTGGCCTGTGTTTGACACGAGACCCATTAAAATATGAATATCATAATATTCAACAATATGAATCATTGGCCTGTGTTTGGCACGAGACTCATTAAAATACGAATATTAATAATAACATAATATTCAATAATATGAATCGTTAGCCTGTGTTCGGCACAAGACTCATAAAAAATATGAATATCAATAAAAAAATATAATATTCAATAATATGAATCGTTGGCATGTATTTTGCACGAGACTCATAAACAATATGAATATTAATAAAAACATAATATTCAATAATATGAATCGTTGGCCTGTGTTTGGCACGAGACTCATAAAAAATATGAATATCAATAAAAAAATATAATATTCAATAATATGAATTGTTGGCACTTGTTTTGCACGAGACTCATAAAAAATATGAATATTAATAAAAACGTAATATTCTATAATATGAATCATTGGCATGTGTTTTGCACGAGACTCGTCAAAATATGAATATTAATAATAACATAATATTCAATAATATTAATCGTTGACCTGTGTTTGGAACGAGATTCATCAAAATATGAATTAATAATAACAAAATATTCAATAATATGGATCGTTGGCATGTGTTTAACACGAGACTCATCAAAAATATGAATATTAATAATAACATAATATTCAATAATATGAATCGTTGGCGTGTGTTTGGCATGAGACTCATCAAAATATGAATATTAACAATAACACAAGTCTAATATCCTACCATATAAAATATGTTGACTTGTGCTTAGCATTTAAATGCTCATAAAATAAGAATATTAATTTCAAAAATATATTCATACATTCAATATTCAGGAAATGATCATAGATGTGTTTGGTTTCTAATCCAACACAAACATAAATTCATGAATAAATAAACCAATTCCCATAGTGAAAACACACGCATAATATTTGACAAAAATCATAACTTTTCCCCCCAAAAAAATTGTTAACACTATAGGGATGTAGATAATTACTCCAAAATCTCAAAATAAATGTGGAATTCAAAAAACTTAATGTATAATTAAGGGTCCAATATAGATGCATACACAACAATCTAATATTTACAATTATAGAGTAAGACACTTTAATGTCTTCCCCATCTAATATCATATAAATATTAGTGTCGAAACATCAATTCGAATATTTGAGCTATCCAATATAGATTATGTGCAATAATCTAATTTACCAAAATGTTATTGTCAAACACATAATCATACATTTAATATTCAAAATTTTATATTGAACCTCTTGGTCAATACAAATTATACATAACATGAATATTTGAAAAACCATGAACAAAGAAAACAGCCCCCATGATGAAAAAATATATAATATTAGGAAAGATCGTAATTTCCAAAAATAGAAAATTTGAGTTAGCACCACAAGGATGTAAAGAATCACTCCAGGATCACTCTCCAATTTGCGGAATTGCAAAATCAATTTTTAACCGAGAGTTTTTTGCATTGACATTATTACCAAAAATGACAAAAATGCATTTTCAGGGGTCTAAACGACGTCAAAACGCAAAACTAGGGTGGGGCCCATTGTAAATAATGGGTTTTATTTTTTTTGATGTTTCTAGTCGACAATGATAGTTGCGGAAAATTTCGATCAAGTTTTGACCTTTCAAATTCTGAGTAGTGAGTATCGACGACATAAGAAAATTGTCACAAAAAAAAAATCTCAGGCACACACAAAAATTGATTTAATGTAGACTACATTATAGTCAAACACCAATAAAGGAAAATCATGAGATCTTAAACCATTGCTCTGATACCACACGTAAAATTATTTTTAAGAACACCATAATATTAATCAAGAAAACATTAATTTGATTAAATTTTCACACACAAATGTTCTTAATAAAAGGATCTTGGATCTTCATGATTATCACATTTAAACATTATGCGGAACATAAATGGTGTTAAAATAACATACCTCCATTATTATCACAACTAGAAATATTGACAGAGAAGTCAAACTTGACGATGTCTGATCGGGCTGAATTTTGGAACACGGCTTCATCTTATATGTAGCAAGAACATACTCTAATTTCAATGCATTCCAGCAGTTAGATCTCCCAGTATGTCCAAAACACTATTTTGAAATTTACTTTCCTTGAGAATTTAGATTTCTCTCCCTTTCTTATAAATTCATTATGTTGTCATTTTTGAGTGTCTGAATGATGGAAATCAATCACTTATTTATAGGCATAGACATGATCTAAATCTCCAACACACATTTAATATCAACCGTCCATCAAGGTAGATGCTCAAGAGTCCTTTTGACTCTTGGCATTTGGAGTACCCTTTCATTAACCAAAGTGACTCTTAGAATTAATATAGATATGGAGCACATAATGAAGAATTATATAAAATAATTCTAACACGACTAAGAGTATAAATATAAATATATCTTTAACTAAAACAAATGAAATTACCTGTTTTGTGACCACAAAATAAATGTTATTGTATCACAGGGACTAGATTTATAAACTTGAAAACCACTGTCCTATAAATCTAAATATAGGAAGAAACATGACCTTGACCTTAATTCTCTAATATTTTATTTCACTAGATGCCAGTGTAAAGTGTTTAATTAATTTTTTTCTCAATTCAATGTATTATTAATTACTTTTTCAAAAACATGTTTTTTGGACTATTTAATTGAAAATGAAGATTAATATTGTAGTGATGAGAAAAGGATATTATGGCTTTTGCAAAAGTGTTAGATTCCATCGTGATGATACATACCATAGATATTCCAAAAAACATAATTGAAGATTATCATGAAAGAACGTTTCAAAGAATGAGTGGGTGATCTTTTGTGTAATCTTCATATTTGAGTATTACATGATGTATGAGAATAAATTATTTTCTCGTAACTTTGTTAAGTTATTCATTTTTGATATTTTTTTCATCCATATGTTTTTAAGATAAATATGAAATTATGCAAAACTATCTTGCATTTGTTGACTCTGCCTACACATGATTTTTTTTTTTTTAACAAAAAGTCGAATCTTTTCTTTTATGAATAAATTAGAAAACTCAAAAGAGAACCAAACATAATTTATCCAATTCAAAATAGGCTGGGTTTGTTTGATGTCTTAATTTGTGCATACATTTATATCATTATACTCGATCAATAATTTTCTATATCGTAAGTTTCAATGGATTTTAGTTGTAATTTATCTTTTTCCAAGGATTGTATTTTTATTTGTATCCATTACCAAGGGTCCCAAATTTAGACATAAAACTCTTTATAAGGACATGCGTATTGTATCTTTGTGGAATTTTTCATTATATAGTCTTTCTCCTTGTGGTCTAAATTTAATATTTCAATTTGAAGTGGACATAAAGATTTAATTGTATCGATAGGCAACAGAGTTTTAGGTTCATACCGGGAGAATATAAAGATATGCTAAAAGTACTAAATAATGAAATTTGAAATCAAGAAGAAGAATAAATATAACTTTGAGAGTATACTTTGCTGGGCGAAGGTGTTGCAATGGGCAATATTATTATGTTACTTCCATGCATTCTTATTTATGAACCAAAACAATCGATGAATGTTAGTTCTTTTTATTGAGGTTAATGTGATATTTTACATATATTAATATAAAACTAATAAATATTCAATTCATAAATATTTGGTTCATTGATAATATTTTACACCAAGTTGACCACAATATTCATGTTATTCGATTTATGGAGTTGGATGGAAAAGAAACTTATGAAAGTCGAGAGATTGTTGAAGTTCAACATGAGTTCATTGATTTCATTCAAAAATATATTTAGTGAGTTGGAGCTATTAGAAGTTAGAGTATGTCTTTGCAGCTAACATATATGGTTTAAAAATTAGATATGTTGCACAAGTGATATTTGTGAAACATATTAGAGAATATAATGTATAAATAGGGAGACCATTCATATTTTAGGACGACACAACAAAAAAAATACGGGCATGACACAGGATGATAATAGTTTTCGGGACACACCATGACAAGATACTTATTTTTTGGATAAGTACATGACATGAGTTCGTCTTTGTTTTGAAGTGACAAGAACATGGCTCGTTTAAAACACAAAATGAGACACAAATCTTAAAATTTATGTAATATCTCATATTTCTGATGATATAGGATTTAATTAAATTGGTGAATTAGGATTTAATTAAATTAGTGATTCGGAGTTTATTTAATTGTGAGAATTTATTTAATTCAGGTCTTTAGAATTTAAATTATTTCGGTCTATTTAAAATTCACGCGTGCTGTATTTTGAGGAGGAAATAAGATGATGGTATGAAGTTAATCGAATGGTCATTCAATGTCATTCTTTTACCCGCCTACTAAAATAATAGTACGAGATAACCACCAATCATGAATTGTATCAATGGGTAAAAGAATGACAATTATGCATAAACTAATAACCAAATAAGTTGTCGGTTAACAGACTAATACAAATAGGTTACACCGAGTATTATAATTTAAATATCACATTATAATAAATGAGTACAAAGAATGGGCAACACGCCTGAATAAATAACTGAACATAGCTAGAGTACAAAGAATAGAAGCGTCTAGAACAAATATCCTACAACATCCGTAAAATGCTATAGCACCATGACAACAGGAATGGAAAGCTCAATACGGGCGTCCTTACGGTAGAGCACCCGAACGGACAAGTAGTTCATGCAAAATAAGGAAATATAGACGGGTCAGGGCCCGAGTTGATATGATTACCATGTGACTAAAATGTATGACATTTATGAACGGAACTTTCTGTCGCAATTAACATAAAATTTCTCACCTCTCAATCTAAAAGCACAACCTAGCGCAATATCAATGAAAATGCTCAATATTCATATAAGCATGGGAGAACTCATCTACATATACTCAAGGAGACATCATTTTAATTACTCACAATATAAATGCATAGTTCCTTTTCTCTTTAGGAAATACATATATGGCAATTCATTTTACAGAATGTTTACCAATTCAATTTCAGCTCATAACTTTCCATTTCCCTTCTTACATCCAGGAAATGCATTTAAAGCAAATTTATTATCATAAAATTCTTTTACATCTCATTACTTCCCATTTCCCTTCTCCCATTTAGGAAATGTATTTAAAGAAAATTTATCATCATAAATTGCTTTAACATCAATAATGTCCCACAATATTATGAATAGTTATATTTCATATCATATAACGTTTCTAAGACCGCCCGTCCGTATTTCTCCACTATGCACCCCCTAAATGGCTATCATCTTTCAGGGCCTATCAAACAAGACAACCTGGGTATCCTATAACGCGAGACGTCGAGAAGCGGCCATATACCAGCGAGTGAGTCATAACCACACCCGGAATTACCCCACATCGCCAAAATAAACATATCATATAATAATCGGTCATATGGCTGAGGACTATATTCACCTTGCATTCACTAGCCAGGGCACTTCACCTCATGCACGGACTTCCCTTATGATAGCGATTTAGAGAGGTGTGTTTACATAAATTATCATTTACGAAAATAATTTTTCCATCTTTGAAAACATTCGCTTAGTTCATTCTAAAAAATCATGTATTCTCAATGATTAAATACCAATTTTAGAATGTGCATTTCTTATTCTTTAAGTCATATTTTATTAATGACCTATGACCCGAAGTGCCATTATCCTCATACTAGTGTCCAAGAGTCCCAAGGAAATATCATAAATCATTAAAGGAAATTCCCATAATAATAGTCTCCCAAAAGTCCCAAACTTTATCATTTTATCTTCCATAAATCCTAGGTTAACTTCTTTTATCAAATGAAACATTAATCTCTATAAACTGTCCCTCAAGATAAGCCCAATTAACCCCATGCTAGCCTAGGATATATGTATCCCTAACAAAACCTATAATACTCTTAATTACTTCCCAGGAGAAGGTCCTTAAGCCTTGAACTTAAAAGAAAAGGGCTAAAAATAAAACTAGAAAAATATCACAAAAACAGGGCATCCTAATCGATTTGCCTAGGGCCGAATCGATTCGCCCCTGACTGCGAATTGATTCGCCCAAAAATGAATCTATTCGGTGAGTAAAACCAACATACTATCCCAGCTCGAATCGATTCGGCCTTAGTCCGAATCGATTCGGTCTCCCAGACTTGTATCCTCCTCTGTAATCGAATCGATTCGCTTGGGAGCCGAATCGATTCAGCCTGGCAGAAATGCCCAATTTAGGCTATGGGTTTAAGAACCCTAATTTTCCCAAAACCACAAATCTTCAATTTCTATCAACATCAACAACAACTAATTCTACCAAAACAATCCTACACAACTACTAACTCATATTTTCTCCTCAAATCAAAAGAGACTACAATATTTAAGGTTAAATCACTAAAAATCTACAAATCCCAAAAATGGTTTAAATCTACAAAAATATCACTATAAATGCAATTTATTCACATTAAATCATGATCTAGAAAGTAAGAAACTTGCCTCAAGTTTGTAGCCTTGTATTATCTTCCCGTAGCGACGATTTTCGGCTCCAATCTTCCATTTCTCTCTCTTTTCTCCCATTTTCTCCCAACTCTATCTTCTCTCTCTCTCTCTCTCTCTTGGCTTATAACATGAAATAAGGAATAAAAGAGCTTGGAAGACTTATACGGGCCTTAAACCTAAGTTCCCCTCTTTTAAATGTTGGGACATCATTAAAATGACTCGTAACTACATAATTGAGTCATAACCTATCACAAGTGCCCTGGACTCAAAAATACAACTTGGCATTTTTTTTTACTATCTCGACTATACCAAAACTAACTGCATTATTTTATATTCCTACATTATTCGGAGCAACGTTTAATATTTTTATATTCCTACATTATTTTATTTCATTAATTATGCTCAAACTTGAATATAGGTCATAACCGTCGTTTAAAGTACAACGATGCAATAAAACACAATGTAATGATATTTACCTTCTTATAATAGTAAATAGGCAAAACATGGTAAATATTATCCCTCAACTCACGGGAAATAGTATTTACTCCAACTTTCTCTATTTTATAAAATTAACCCATCAGGCTAAAATAATATAAAATAGTCGCTCAAAAGTCTGGGTTGTCACATAGTGTAGGGTATTATATTTGATGATTTAAATTGAATCTTGAGGTTTTGATAGTTTAAAAACATGTTTTGGGGTAGTATTTGCATGTAGTGATATTACTTTATGTTGGTAACATGAAATAAGAGGATTAGGGATGAATTGTACGAATTAAATTTGGGTTCTTGATTAAAAGAGATTAAGAACAAGATAAACTAAGGTTTTATTATTTTTATAGGATAATCGGTTCTTGGATTGAATTCGTGATGAATAAATGTGAAATTTTCATTAGAAATCATCCCTATACACCAATATAATGATTAGTTATGTTGGTTTGAAAATTGGTTAAGTTTAATGGAGATTTAATAAATATATTAGGGTGAAAAATCATAAAAATGTAAAGGAAGAAGAAGACATGTTATAGGAGAATCGATTCAGACCAAGGGCGAATCAATTCGGCTGCCCAAATTTGCACAGTTTTGCCTTTGTAATGATATTTCCTCATGAGATGAATTACGGGGAAATTAGGGTTTAATTTCGTAATTAATTATATACTTAGATGAAGTCACTAGGTATATGGTTAAGACTTGGTTATATCTTAATGGGGGGTAAGATTGGAACTTTAAACTGACAAGAGCAAATTGACTGAATTACAAATCAGAAATTTGGAATATGGGCTTCGAAAAGAGTGGACCATGATCTAAGGCTATAGCCAGTAGGGATAAGTGTAATAACTACTGAATTAACTTATGGGGTATTTATGGGGATTTTGGGTAGATAATAATACTCGGCGATATATGATAGTGAGTTAACCTTGTGAATTAATAATACTGTAAGTATTCGGGGAATAAATACTACATGTGAATTATTATTATTATAGGTTGTATGTGTGCCTATATGGGATATACATATGGATTAGGTGATGTGTATGCCTATTATGTGATTTTATGTATGTGAACATACCTACGTTTCTTGAAATAACGGAGGTGCTGCGCAGTGGGAAATCCCACCTTGACGATTCCAGCGAGGTCTAGATTTGTGACCCAGAGCATAGTGCTAATAGTGGATAACTATATGCGACAAATAGTGAAGGTGGCAAGTCGTTTGGGTACGTTAGGTATGTGCGTAGCCCCAAAGACTTAGTGTTATGTTTCTCTCCAATAAGTGTTGTTTTGATTTTTGATTTGAGGAAGACATTCCGAATCAATAATGCATGATTAGGTACATGAGGTACTTGGACTTAATAGTAGAGTATGCCATTGTGCATCACGGTCACCAGTCCAATGCATGATATATTTTATATTTATAGTGTGTGATATATATATACCTGGGTGTTTTATCCTACTTATGTATGATAGTAGTGAGACTAGATAGTGTATATCTAAGCAATATTTAATCTACTTATATGTGATAGTAGGGATACTAGATAGTGTATATCTAAAACAAGGCTTAATCTCATTAAGTGTAAATAGTATAAGAGATAGATAATGAGTATCTACAGATAAAGTATGTGTGAGAACTTAACATGATGGTAATAATAATAATTTAAGAGAAATGTTAATTATTTGTTGTTCGGTAATGTATCGTGTGGGCGGTACTGGGTAAGTTAATGAGAAACTTAACTAAGGACTTAGTGACAATGAAGGGTTTATTGTGGCATACTGTATGGGAGGTATGAGGGAGCTAAACCTGTTAGTGGTTAGTTAGTTATTGATGGGAACTAGTCGAGCTGGGTAGCATCGCTAGGTAGGAGATGTTAGGCATGCACATGAGTTGAGAGTTGAGAGTTGAGAAACTCAAGGGAGTGTACGTTGAACTAACAAGTGTAATCCATAACTGTTTTAAACTTGTGATAAATACTTGCTAAATATTTTCAAATGTTTTACTTGGACTATGACCCATATATAAAATATTTTCAAAACATTTTCGGTCTCTATCTAAAGGAACCTCAAGCTTGATGATCTGTTCCAGGGATGCGTAGCTACAACACTTGTGGATGCTTGCAGAATTTGGATTTAGTCTCTTCGGTTACTTCATTCCTAGAGTAGGATGCAGTTCAGTTATTTCATTTGGGCATGCAACCCCTTCAATTATTTCTTTTATTCATTTTTATCAAACTTTGTACTTGTGGATTTAGTCTGATTTCATTAGATGTTTAGTTGGGCTTTGTATTCAGGTTTATTATTTTATTGGGGATTTTATATTAGACTTGGAGTTATGGTTTATTTATCATTTATTAATATTAAATCTTGTGATGTTTTAGACTCTGTTAGTGTGTGTATAGTATGGTTTTATTTCCGCATGTTGTGATTATTTAATAAAAAGATAAAATTTGGCACTGACTTTTTGAATACTAGGTGGTTAGTTAAATTTTAAAATGTTTTTGACAGTGATGCTGAGAATAAATCAAATGAGATTCCTATTTTAATTTGATATAGGACTGATCAACCTGTATTTAATTGGGCGCGGTGTCACATATTGTATCAGAGCATCCGGTTCTAGTGTCCTTAGGATTTGTGCGGATTTTCATGGTATTGTTCGCAATGGCACCATTTTTTTACAGAATCAGCCACAACTGCTTGGACGCCCGACGTGCAGGCTCACGGGGACCGTTCGAGTGGCATAGAGCGAGGGAAGCAGTCCAGAAGGGTCACCCACTGGAGTTTCAGAGATATTCAGATGTAGTAGTGGCCCGTTAGTTGAAAAAGGACATGCAGTGCCACCTGCGTATAATTGAGTGCAATGACACTTAGAAACAGTTTTTGGCAACATTTAAGCTAATGGGAGCAGCTTTGCAGTGGTGCCAGTCTGTGACCACTACAGAAGTAAGATATGTGATGAGCATTGGGGAGTTCTGAGTGCGGTTTGATCGTAAGTATTTTCATCCACTATTTCAGACAGAGATGCAGCGGTAGTTTCTTAAGGATATAGGACAATGGTAGAATACGAGTAAGAGTTCATTCTGCTAGCAAATTTTATCCAAGACGAGGTAAACACTGAAGAGAAGAAGATGCGTAAATTCATAGATGGACTTGCCTGGAAGATCCGACAACACTTGTTGGGTAATCCGGCATTACAGACATACACAAAGGTTGTCAATGGAGCAGTGCTTCACTGCCAGGATCAATGATTACACATGAAGTATAGCAAATGAGTGAGTGGATCTAGTGAGTCTGGAAGGTATGATGGGAGCAGTGCCAGTGGGACACAACAACAACAAGAGAGGGATTTTCTCCAGGGGAATATGATAAATAGATTTAATTATCAGGGTTATTAACCTGAGAGTGTTGGGTTCATGCAGGGTTAGTAGGGCTCTCAGCAACAACACCATTTCATTCCTCAGGGATGCCAGGGCCAAAGGAATGACGAGGGAGGTCAGCAAGAATAGGATCAGTGGCAGGGAATATTTTTTAGGAAATGTTTCATTTGTGGAGACACATGCCATAGGAAGATAGATTGCCCTAGGCGAGGCAGGGGGCAACCACATGATGAGGTTCTAGACATACGACCATTGCAGTAGGTCATGGGTCAGTTTGGGCATAAGGATTATGTTCAGGAACCCATCGACCAAGCGATGTAACCAGAACTTGGAGGTAAATTGTCTTTATTATCCTATGAGTATGGAGTAGATTTTTAATGACATGGGGACATCACGAAGTAATATTATGATCACAAGAATTTATGAGTGAGTCAGATTTAGTGGGTACATTGGCCGTAATAGCCTTATTATGTATATGTATATATATATAACTAATTACTGTAGGGTAGTGGGCTCTTTAGTGTCCCCTATAATAGAGAGGGTGTGTACACTAAGAGTATGGTTGCATTACATGTTAGTTTACTTCTTTCGAGAATTATGAGAATAGAGTAGACTAATTTTTGAGTTTTGATTGATTAGCGATAGATTAAGCAATGGTATACTGTCATAGTAGGACTTTGTGTTCGCTATTCCAAGGTATGATTTATTTTTTCTAGGTATCACCGGGAAGTGGGTCTATACTATATATATATATATATATATATATATATATATATGTTATAGTGTGTTGCATGATAGACTTATAATAATGTGTTTACATTGTTATATTTGATATCGATGAGTAGGCACCTTTACTAATGCGATTCAGGGTAGATTGGCTTATTATCGAGTGGAGAGATACAATTCATGATTTATTCGAGCTAAGAAACTAGTGATAGTAAGAGCGTCGTGATCTATGTTGTCTTTTGTAATATAGGAGTAGAAAAGTATACTTTTATGTCAAGAGACGGGATTTTAGGGTACGTGCTATGGAGTGAGGGCCTAACGGATCTCGACGATCGACAATGTTAGGTAGTAGTGTATCGGGGGGTTTCTTATTTAGATTTCATTTTGCGAGACATCCCTCGCATGAAACTTAGTGCAACGTTTGAAGTGGGGAGATGTTTGGTCATTAGTACATGGGTTTAGTACCTTGGTTATTATTCATATATATAGTTATAATTGTGAGTTGATTGTTATATTACGATTTAAGACTAGTGGATACGGGTAGCAATGGTGCAGTTATGGACGGGTATAGGGTGTATGGGTGTCCTTGGTAGTTGAATTCTTTTTAATATTATTCTCTATTAGTAGAGGTAGAAATATATGTAGTAATCTTAAGAGTTTAAGATTAAGGTAGTGTAGAAAGCTTAGAGTGCGAATCTTATCCAAATTTCGAGGATAAAATTCCTTTGTAAGGGGGAAGTATATATTACCCCATATTTACGAGGATATAGGATTTAATTAGATTGGTGATTTCGAATTTAAGTAAATCGGTGATTTGGAGTTTATTTAATTTGGAGAATTTATTTAATTCGGGTATTTAGAATTTAAATTAATTCGGTCTATTTAGAATCCATACATGTCGTATTTTGAGGAGGAAATAAGAAAATGGTATAAAGTGACCGGGATGATGATTTAGAGGTCATAGTTGATTATCAAAGGGTCAAAATAGTATACTCGGGGATAGAGTTTGGGTCCCAGGGTGATTTTAGACCAAACCAACATTGTTTAAGAGCATTTAGATCACTTGAGAACTTAGGGTTAAAGGAACTCCAAAAATTGTAAGTTTATATCTGCCCATTAGAGTGAGGGGCTAGGGTTAACAAAAATCTTAAGGAAGAAAGGCCATAGGAGAAGAAAGCCAAAGATTCCTCCACCAATTTCCATCTTAAACGTGACGGAATCGAGATATCGGAATGAGGGGAGAACAACCATTTCATCATATAAATGAAATCAGACCTATTGGACCAAAGGTAAGGGTTTATCTTTCTTGTTTTTAAGAGTTATAATACCCATGTAGTGTAGGGTCTTATATTTGATGATTTAAATTGAATCTTGAGGTTTTGATGGTTTAAACACATGTTTTGGGGTAGGATTTGAATGTAGTGATATTCCTTTATATTCGTAACACGAAATCAGAGGGTTATGGAAGAATTATAGGAATTAAATCTAGGTTCTTGATTAAAAGAGATGAAGAACATGATAAACTAGGGTTTTATGTATTGTTTTTAGAATAATCATATCCTGTATTGAATTCGTGATGAATAAATGTTTAATTTTCTTTGGAAATCATCCCTATACAGCTATATAATGATTAGTTAAGTTTGTTTTAAATTTGGTGAAGTTTCATGGAGATTTGAGGAAGATATTAGGGTAAAAAAGCATAAAAACGTAAAGGAAAAAGAAGACCTATTATAGGTTAATCGATTCGGATTTTTAGATGAATTGATTAGGGGGACAAATCGATTCGGACCGAGGCTGAATCGATTTTTCTGCACAAATTTGTACAGTTTTGCCTTTTTGTTGATATTTCCTCTTGGAATGAGTTATGGGGAACTTGGGGTTTAATATCATAATTAATTATAGATTTAGAGGAAATAAATAGGTATATAATTATGACTTGTCTAGATCTTAATGGGGGTAAGATTGGAACTTTAAACCGACGAGAGTAAATCGAGTGAATTACAAATCGGGAATTTGGAATTTGGGCCTCGAAAAGAGTGGACCATGATCTAAGGATATAACTAGTAGGGTATAAGTTTAATAAGTACTGAATTAACTTAAGGGGTATTTATGGGAACTTTGGGTAGAGAATAATACTTGGGGATATACGATAGTGAGTTAACCTTTTGAATTAATAATACTGTAAGTATTTGGGGAATAAATACTATGTATGAATTATTATTATAGGTTGTATGTGTGACTATACTGAATATACATATGAATTAGGTAATGTGTATGCCAATTATGTGCTTTTATATATGTGAACATACCTACATTACTTGATACGATAGAGGTCCCGCACAGTGGGTGATCCCACCTTGACAATTCGAGTGAGGTCTGAACTTGTGCTCCAGATCATAGTGCCGATAGAGAATAATTACGTGAGAGAAATAGTGAAGCCGACAAGTCATTTGGGTACGTTATGTATGTACGTATCCCCAACGACTTAGTGCTCTGTCTCCAATATGTGCTATTTTGATTTATTATTAGAGCAAGACATTCTGAATCAATAATCCATGATTGGGTTCATGAGGTACTTGGACTTGACAACAGAGTAAGCAATTTTGCATCACAGTTGCCAGGCCGATGGATGCTATATTATATATATATTCCCGGGTGTTTTATCCTACTTATGTATGATAGTAGTGAGAGTAGATAGCGTATATCTAAACAATATTCAATCTACTTATGTGTGATAGTAGGGAGACTAGATAATGTATATCTAAAAGATTGCTTAATCTACTTAAGTGTAAATAGTAGAATACATAGATAATGAGTATTTAAAGATAAAGTTGGTGTGAGAACTTAGCATGATAGTAATAATAATAATGTAAGAGAAATTTTAATTATTAGTAGTTTGGTAATGTACTGTATGGGAAATACTGGGTAAGTTAATGTGAAACGTAACTAAGGACTTAGTGACAATGAAGGGTATATTATGGCGTACTGAATGGTCAGTACAGGGGAGCTAAACCTGTTTGTGGTTAGGTAGTTATTGATGGTACCTAGTTGAGTTGGGTAGCATAGCTTGGTAGGATTTGTTAGGTGTGCACATTAGTTGAGAGGTAAGGAACTCAAGGGAGTGTACGTTGAACTAACATATGTAATCAATAACTGGTTTAAACTTGATAAATATTTTTTAATGTTTTACTTGTGCTCTGACATGCATGCAAAATATTTTTAAAACGCTTTTAGTGTCCAACCATAGGGGCACCAAGCTTGATGATCTGTTCCAGGGATGCGTAGCTGCAGGAATTGTGGATGCTTGCGGGATTTGGACTTAGTCACTTCAATTACTTTATTCCTAGTGTAGGATGTAGTTCAGTTATTTCATTTGGGCATGTCGCCTGTCAGTTATTTCTTTTATTCTATTTTATCAGACCTTGTACTTGTGGATTCAGTTTGATTTCATTAGATGTTTAGTTGGACTTTGTATCTATGTTTATTATTCTATTGGACTTTTTATATTAGACTTGGAGTTGATGTTTTTTTCAACATTTATTCATATTAAATCTTGTGATGTTTTAGACTTTGTTACTGTGTGGATGGCATAGTTTTATTTCCTCTTGTTTTGATTGGTTAATAAAAAGATATTTGGCACCAACTTTTTGAATACTTGGTGGTTAGTAAACGCTAAAATATTTTCTACAGTGATGCTAAGAATGAACCAAATGAGATTCCTGTTTTAATTTGATAAAGGACTGATCACCCGGTATTTAGTTGGGCGGGGTGTCACAATTTAAACTCATTCAGACATAAATAGACACGATAGCACAAGTAAAATCCGAAAATGCATAATTATACAACTAATATGACTCATAAATTCTACACAAACATGGCATAATTTCTTCAAAAGATCTAACACAAACATGACACATAATGTCAAGTTCAACTCACCATGTCATTTTATTATCGCTTTTTTGTGTTGGGGGGGGGGGGGGGGGAGGATGGAAAATAACTCTTTTATAAAATATGAGAAGTTTCAATTGACGCACTAATATTTTTCCAGTCTCTTTTAAGTTTATTAGCCAATTTTCAAGAGTATCAATCTACTTCACATGTTAAGGGGTAAGTTGATTCAAACCATTATTGGTTGAGGAAATGGGTCACCCTGGAGAGTTGGGGAAATTCTTTTATGGTTTAAAGTTTTTACTGTTTTATTTCTTATATGTGGTTGCTGGAAATAGGTTTTCATGAATTATGAACTCATTTCGATCAAATCGTCATTGTAGTTCTTCTAATTTTAATTATTTTTTTCATTTGTAATGTCTTAAAAGTACGTAGAGAAAATTTAGAGGGCGTGAGTCTTTCATTTCATTTATATGTCCATACTAAATGGGTATGACTCATATTTATTGTACAAAATAAGGTAATCCAAAGACCTCTAAATAATTGTGGAATACCAGTGGACTGGAAAACAAGCGGACATCCACTTAATACACATTTTATAACGCTCCCCCTTGAATGTACATCTTATCCATCGTTTCCTCATTAAAACCTTACTAAGCAAAAATTCGATAGGAAAAAATCAAAGTGAATGAAAAAGAGTATAACTTTTGTCATCACTGAATCAGTGTTGGGTGTGCTTAGTGTTGCCTCATTAAAGACATTAATTGGAAAACCCAATGGGAAAAAAACTAGTTGGAGAAAAAAGAGTATAGAGCACATATGTCCAAAATATCATGTTCTTAGATTCTCTCCCTAATCAAATGCTTTCCCCGATTGGATACTCCCCCTAATTATGGCATTTATCTGATGACTGAGTCGATGCATATTAGTCTTATATATAACCTTTTGAAAATTTCTTTGACATGGTGAATAGATTTGATCAACTGTTACTTTAATTTCATTTTTCTTCAGAAGCTCGACTTCCATAAGCAGGGTCAAGAGAGATGAGCACATCATTTTATCGGATCTATTTGACTTTAATAGCATATCTCTTTTGAAGTTCATTTATGTAGAAGAACTGAGATTTGTTAGTCATATCTTCCTCGATATAGCCTCTTTGAGTTTGATCTATACCAACACTATTGCAGACATAAGTAGTAGAAGCACCATGTGCCATTTGAGATAAGTTATATCTTCTTTGACTGTTCCTTATGAGGATTTAATATAAAAATATCATTTGATGTGATTGATATTAGTCCCATAATATGTAACTCAATGGTAATTATTTCTTTATAAGATATTGATGCCAATTATAATATCATGTATCATGCATTATAATATGTATATTAATACAATAATAATGTACAAGTATGGTACTTCTGAGCCAAATACTATAATAACATGCATATATGGTACTTCGGGACCAAATTTATATATGTCATCCTCTTTAGGATGATATGGATGATTTAATGTCAAAATACTAGAGACCGTGAGTATACTAAAATATTAAAGCATTTTGGGGCTTTTCAATCCATTTGACCAATGGATCTGAGTTTAAAATCTGCAGGCCGAGATAATAACTAGTTACCCTATGGTCATTCAGTTTTTTTAATTCCTTATTTTGGTATGTTGCATTTCAATTGAGCTTTGAAAAATCACATCCATTTAAGGACATTTTGCATTTCAATTGAGCTCTTCAGGAACACATCCATTTAAGGATATTGTGAATGGCACATTGAATATATGATTTTTTTCATACCATTCCTTAGACAAATTTTTACTAAGACAATTGTAACTATATCCATTTGGATGGATTGTTGCACAATGAACGTCTTAGTGCATTTGAGTACATACTTCTTATCTTTTCTTCAACTAAATAAAATCCTTCTATGATTTTCATATGTATTCTTTGTTTGAGTTCTGCATATATAAGTAGTTATAATATTCACGAGTCTCATATAATATATTTTAAAAAACTACAAATCTCTTAATGGGATGGTATGTTCGTATATAATCCATTTTTGGATCCTTTAAAAAAACTTGCCCCATAAATTATGCACTTTTTTGAAAGAATCAAGACGTCACATTATTATAAACGCTCATTGATAACCTTCAGGGTTAACATCATTTAGAGTTTCAACTACAGGTTCAAGGGCATCACGTATATTAAGAGACTTGAATTATGTCATCATAGTATTTTCTCATTTTGGCTAATATATTCTTTATTGATATTCGTTCACATTACGTGTATTTTTAGTATAATTGCCCTTTGATTTTTGTGTAGCTACACATATATAATTATATCATCGATGATCATCATTCTTCATCCCACTTTTTTCTTGCATATATATAAAACATAGGTATTTCATTTTGTAGTAGGTACCTTTGCTAACTTTAGGGTCGGATTTATAGTTAGTTCAGGGACTTGTGTCTTTTCATAGACTATAACCTCTTCTGTGATTTTTGATAAAGTGGATCTTTTATTCATAACTTATTCTAGAGCATTAACCTCTTCTAGAGCGTCATTCAGGCATGGTTTTATTTAACCTCCACTTTTAGGAGTCAAGTAGCTGGGATCTATAGGTTTGCCATGCTTCTGGCATGCAATAAATTTATTTTCTACTGAATTTATTTTGTCCTCCTAGGAAATAATTTTGACAAGCACATTTTCAATTAGTCCATGTGACATTTGATGTTGCAATATTATTTTTCAATATATTTTTGCATTGAGCGATACGGGGGATTATATGACACCAAGTGAAAGTATTCTAAGATAATTCTCGTCGTTCTTTAGGAATAGACCATTATTTAGTAAAAAATTGTACTTCAAGTACATTCAATCATCCTCCTAATGGCGGAAAGAGTGTCTCATAAAAATAAAATTTTACATATACAAAAAACACTATATTTATTAATAGTTCAATAGAAAGTGGATTATAAGAAGGATATATATACCCTTGTGATAACAATAGTAATAAATATTTTGGAAAAAAAAATCACAGGATACCATTTACAATTTTAAAGGTTATTGAAAAAAAATGAGGTGATCAAAATGGTTATAGTATAATATCAACTAATTGAAATATAGATTTTTAGTTTCATGACCAAGTGCAATTCTACAACAATAAATAATGTAAAATATAACCCCAAGAATAACAAAATTAGGGTTTTGCCAGTCCAAGCTTCTAGCTTTCAATAGTAAGAGTAATGCAAAATTACTTTTCATTATTTGTTAATATGGAACCCATGTATTTCGATGCTCATTAAAGGAAGCAAATTTCTTCAAGAATTGCTTTCATATAAGTCATCACATATGAATGGGCAGATACGATATACCAACATCACACAACCTCTTTTGGAGCCTTATGTTCAATAATGGTTGAACTTTTTACTATATTACCTACCAAGTCTGAAAAACTTCTAGTTTTCAGAATAATGTGAGTTGTTATTCTTTGGTAGACAAATGCCATTGTACAATGAAAGTTCAAAATAGTTAATTACAAGATTCAATATAGATTGTAAAGTTTATGTCAATCCAAATATATGTATGAAAATAATAATTTATGTTTCTCTTTAGAGTCTGGTGTCCAAACTTAAATAAATTAAAGTATTTAAAAAAAAATCATGTATTAAATAATTATCATATATTCAAAGAATGTGATGGATAACAAAAACTTTAAGTTTGGTAAGAATGAATCTTTGAATGCTTAATAATCATAAAAGAATTTCATATTTGAGGATATAAATTATTTATGAAAAATAATCCAAAGATATATGTGTCTAAAAATCATGAATTTTGATGACTTTATATCATCAAAAACCCTAATTTAATCATTATACTCTAAGAAAAAATAAATATTAATTATACGAATATCATATCATAATGTATATTTAAATGAGAAAAATTTGAACAATTAAAGTAGAGAACTTTTAATGAATCAAAATTTTATATTCTTATCATATCTTAGGGACTTCAGGCTTGAAAAATAAGAAACTTTAAGTTTTAAATATATAACAAGGTAATAAACCTTTATCTTCCACAAGAAATTAGGGCTTAAACTAATATGGATCCTTTTTTTCAAAAGTGTGTAATAAATGAAAGAAACAAATAAGGATATGTTATGGGTCGCCAAAGTAATGATGACTAATATTATTTATGAAAAGTAATGAGTGCTTTAGGTTATCTATTTAATGTTACATGTATATGAATGTTAGATTCATGTAAATTATAAAATTACAACCTATAACTTTAGGTCCTATATTAAAATAAATCACAATGTTCTTGGTGCAAATTATGTATAAAATATAATTTTTTATTGTTTGAATGTGAGAACCTCTTATTCTAAATAATTATTTGAACTTCAAATTCAATATTACTAAGTCAAAGGACACTAAATTCTCTACCCTTTTGTATAAAAAACATAGGTTTGATTAGGGGTAAAAGTATTAGATAATCTTACAAACAAGTGCCAAATAATTTTTATTAAATCCCACCAATAATAATTCAATATATTTACTAAAAAAATGAGGGACTTTATTTTTCCCATTATCTATGCTTTTCTAAGTATCCAATGTTTATTAAATAATTGAAATGTAGAAGGGAGTTAAAATTTAAATCCATTAAAAGTAATTTAATGTTCAAATGAAGTAAGACGCCAAGAGATAAAGGTTAAATGGTGAAACCAGTAGTATGATACTTAAAAGGGACAGTTAACCATTAGTAAAGTATTTACATAGATATTTCATTTAATAAAGAAAATGAAAAGTCAAGAAGTTGAAAAGATAGGTTTTATAGGAGTCACCAAATGTAGGAGGGTAGTATAACCAGGGTCTATGAAGAAGTGGCTCTGATGAGGCTTGACTTGCCTTCAACGGATATTAAAGGAGTGATCTGGTGTAAATCTTTTCTGGTGTAGCATTGAACAATAATAATAGTATATATTTAATCTTTATGAAAAAGCCTTTGAAATTTTTTGGAGAAGAGTGTGAGAGAATAAGCACTCCAAAATCAGAGAGAGAGGATAATAGGGTGTAAAAGCACCAAGTGTGTGTAAAAATGAATGTTATGGACTATATCATTGATGATATAAATTTGGTGTAAGAGTCTCCATTTATGCAGAGTATTCTTCCCTCCTTTTCACATTATTTTTCTAGTGAGGGATAATCCTTCGATTTATAATAGGTTTGGGTGAATTCGGGTTTAACCAAAATATGACATGTGTCCTCATTAAAAATAATATAAATGAACTTACGTTTATCACTTAAGTAATATAATGAACCCTATTGGACACGAAAATAACATAGCCAAGGACAAACTCTGAGCTTGACCCAAAATAGTTATTTTATAAAATGTACGCATGTTAAGTCCCTTTTTCTATGGGACTAAAATAAATAAGTAAATATTAAACTATCCTTTAAAAATGATATTTTTCTGGATTGCGTGGCATTTATGCGGCGAGCATGATTTGTCGAGAGGTTGTGAGCCTACACGACTGACTGTTAATTTAATTATGACTTGTTGAGGGATATGAACTCTCTCGAATGACTATAAATTAAATATATTGTTTGAGGGGTGTGAATCCTCCTTGTGTGACTGTTTATGAAAATGACTTATTGAGGGGCCTTGAGCCCCCTCTACTAACTATAATGTAAATGAACTTTCAAGTGACCTTAAGGTCCCATGAGGGTAGTGTGACTTTCTCGAGTAGCCGTGAGTTACTCGAGACTTTTGGTGATTTTCTCTCTTATATTAGAATGGTTGAGCAATATGCCTCACTCAATGAACCTTACTCTCTAGCCTCCAAGCCAGAACCCTCAAATATCCCACTGGCTACTTTGGTGGGCTCCTAGGCCCCTGTAGCCCTGCTAACTCGAACCAGTGACTGGACCAAAGTACCCTTCTTGGTAACCTGTAATATAAATCACCATTAGTACTAAAATAAATGCATAATTAATATAAATTACAATTAGTACTAAGAATCTCTGGGACCCCTCTACATTAGCCCCCTCATACAAAAGTATATTGCTTTATGAGAAAGTTGTTGTAACACCCCATGATTATTTAGATTGAGAAATTAAATTTTTGGGAAAAGAAAATAAAATTAATTGGAGAATTCTAAAATTTGGGAATTGAAGTCCAAAAATAGAGAACATTTCAAAGTATTCCGGATGATGATTTTGAGGGTACCATCGATCCTGGAAGGCTCGAGATAGTCAAAATGACTGTCATTGGGTTTTATTTCGGCTCCGGAATGTTTTTAAGTTAGTTTGACTCGATTTGGAGTAAACGAGTCATTTAAAGTGTGTATTAACATTTAAACTTTGGGTTTATGTTTTTAAGGGATTTAAAGGCTTACGGATCAAGCCTTCTCATTTAGAGAAAGAGAGAAAGAGAAAGAAAAGAGAAAAAGAAGAAGAGAAAGAAGAAGAAAGGAAGAGAGAGAGGTATAAAGCTTGGAGATTTTCGATCCAACCGCGACATCGAGGAAAGTGTTTAATCTTGCTAAATAAGTCATTTTAGTATTTGATTTCATAATTGTGGATAAGAAAAATGGATTTTGGGTATTAATATCAAAACCTAGATTTTTGGGTTTAATCTTGAAATGATGGTTTAAATACGGGTTTAAGGGTGTAGAAATGGTTGGTATCAACTTTGGGTTGATTTAATGGCTTAAAATCACGATTTGATGAAGGTTTGGGGGTTAGAATAAAAATTTTAGGGTTTAAAATTCGGGGGTTCATTGAAGAAGAACCCTTCAAAATCTGCAGGCCCGAATCGATTCGCCGGCAGGCCTGCATTGACCGAATCGATTCGGACCCAAGCCGAATCGATTCGGATTATCGCAGAAGCCCAGGACTTTGGACCCGAATTGATTCGCCTTGGAGGCCGAATCGATTCACTAGACCGAATCGATTCGGGATAGGGCCGAATCGATTCGAAAATAGGGCATTTTGAGGAATTTTCTTTATAGTGATTTCAAACCCTATTTGGTTGGGTTTATTAATTTGGGGTCTTTTCTTATGATGTAAGATATATGTTTTGGAGACACTAGGGGGTTTCTCACACATTGTGATCATGGGGACTTCTTGGGAAAATTTGGGAAAAATATATCCAAGTATGTATTTGGAGATGTGTATGGAGATTGTGGGGAAACCTCATTGGGATTGAGGATCATACTTAGAGACAAATTGTAAGTATAAATGTGTTGGGAGGCTAAGAACTCTTAGAGAGAGTTGCAAGTGTATGTTGTGAAATTTCTGGGCCGACATTTATATTGAATCCTTATAAGGATAGGATATGATTCAGACATGGTTTGGGGCCCAATGGAAGACACTGGTCGCATACCCTTAGTAATGATAAACTTTAAGAAATAAATCCGAGAGGTCTTAGACTAGGGGATTCACAAAAGTGATTGAATCGTAGTCGGAATCGAGAGCGATGGGATCATATTACCAACTGGAGTAGAGTGTGTAATCTAGTTAGGGTAGATGTTGTTTATCGGTGTGTGATTTACAACGGGTATTTTCCCTAAGAAATGGGATTATTTGATGAAAATAAGATTGAGCTTGAGGCTTATAGACTATTAGTTAGGTGTATGCCGATAGTTGAAATTATTACTAGATTTTTTAATGTGCTCTCGGATATAGATGGAATGTGTAGTGATGGTTTCCTATATTTAACTTTGGGTGATAATCCTAATGGTGGATATATATATATATATATATATATATATATATATATATATATATATATATATATATATATATATATATCTGTATGTTGTTTGGGAGACTATTCATCATAGGAAAATGGATGAGTATGCTTCAAGTGAGGGATTGTATTCATATATCGAGGTAAATTAAATGAGACTGTGGTGACGACTTGTATATTGAGGATTACTTATACTTATAGCAGAGTGGATATATCTTATACTTATGAACGAGAATTAGTTGGTATATGTATAGATATATGGATATGTGAATATATGTATATACATATCTGTATGGATGGGAATATATGGATATATTTATGTTGTGGATACCCATATATGGTGTATATGACTTTTGAAAATGTGAAAATGAATGTTTTCAAAACGGAAAGATAAATAATTTTCATAAATAATAATTTATGGATACACACCTCTCTAAATCTCTATGATAAGGAAAGTTGCCTGCGTATGGTGAAGCCCCCTGACTAATGAATGCAGGGTGGATATAGTCCTATAGGCCATATGAGAGATTATTTCTACTGTGCTGGTTAGGTGATTCTAGGTGTGGTCATGACTATCCCGCAAGCATATGGACGCTTTTCGACGATGTTAGGTTCCCAGGTTGTCTTGATTGATAGGCCCTGGAAGATGATAGCCATTTAGGGGCGCGCACAGTGGGGAAACCCGGACGGGCGATCTTAGATTTATTAAAGAAATTTATGATAATAAATTGGTTTTAAATACATTTCTAGGATGGAAGAAGGGAAATGGGTTATATGGTTGGCTTCGGTAACACTTCCTGGATGGAAGAAGGGATGCGGAAGCATATGATATGGTAAAACCATTTTTATGATAATAAAAAATGGCTTTTAATTACATTTCCTGGATATGAGAAGGGAAATGGAAAGTTTTCGAAAATAATAATGATAAGTATTGATAAATACGTTGTATATGAACCCTCAGTCCGGGAGATAGATCCGTATGTGTAGTTTAATGATGAAATTGAGTTGGTAAAACCTCAATCTGGGAGGTATTATCCGGACGTATATAGTAAGATATATATATATATATATATATATATATATATATATATATATATATATATACTCTTAGTTTCGTACTTCGTGCCTAATGGATCTCCACCACTAACCTTGCTAAGTAGTAGTGTATCGGGGGGGTTCCTTGTTTGGATTTCGCTTTGCGAGACACCCCACGCACGAACTTAGTGCAGTATTGAGTGTGGAGATAAGTTTCGTCTTTATAATGTTGCAAGCTAATAAAATTTGAAATCTAGCCTAGATTGGGTTATTGGTGTAAAAATAATTAAATATGATTATAGGGGAGGATTCTTGGGCTAGGATAGGAAGACAGGTTTTCTGGGTATAGGCTATGCCTATGTTTAGTTAGGTTGTCCTTATAGGTGGGGTACTTAACTAAAATTTCAGGACGCGATTAGGGGCGCGCTGTTAGAGGAGAGGTGAGTTGGGGTTTCACGAGAGAGCGATTCCACTTTAAATTATGAAATAAGTGCATTTATATTTATTATGCACGGTTAACACTCTTGCTAAATATTTTTACAACTCAGACTCTGACCCGTTTACTTTTCTCTCCTGCCTGTATATATATATATATATATATATATATATTATTACAGGTGTCCTACCGCATGGATGCCGGATGACCTTCTATCAAGAGTCTTGGGAGCCATGACATGTGCGAAATGTTGCGGGATGTATCTTGTAGTTGCTTCGTACTTCTAAAAATCTAGGTAGGATTCATGTTGTATATCGGGTATATACCCAAGGGATATTTATAGATGTGTATATTTATTTCATTTCAGTCATTGTATTGGCTGTGACCCGACAGCTTATTCAGGTTTCCTTCTTTGTAGTATATTTAGTTGTAGTTATTTATTTCATTTTATTCTAGCATTTTATTTATCATAGTTCTTTTATGCATCTTTCTTTCCTTTATTAGTAGTGATATTATGTCGGTCTGTTGTTTGTTGCAAATTTTATTTAATTTTAACATCTTCTTATATGATATCGAGTAGTTAGTCCTATATTATATAGTACCGACAGTTGATGTTGAGACTGGACCATCTGAAACTCCTGATTTATTGTAGTATAGGGCTGGCCACCCGTTATTATTTTGAGTGGGGTGCTACAGATGGTATCAGATCATCAGGTTCTAGAGTTCTTAGGATCTGTGTGAGTTTTCTGCGTTCTTCCATTAACGTTCTTCAGATAAAGCCCTACTATTAGGATTGTTGTATTCACATCGTTTATCTTTTTCTGCGAAGTAACAGTTGCTCTCATTTATGTCGTCTAGGATAGGACAAGATTAGAGATACAATACCCATAACATATCTTGGGTACGCTCTGATAGGGGGTATTTGTTTCTCCCGATTTCGGCGGAGATATAGAAGAGAACTCTAGCAGTGGATCAAGGTGGTCTATCGGTGGTTGAGTAAGAAAGGGAAATTTACTCGAATGGTGAATCTTGGACTTAGTAAGGTAAGTCTGAGAGGAGGCATATAGCGCACTCCTTGGGAGGTTTAGATTGAGAAACCCGTTAACCTTTGTTAGGAAACCTGGTGTTGGTGACTCTTCCTAACGTGAGGTGTATGGAGTTGTCCCAATAGCGGGGGTATTGCCTTCTGGGAAGAGGGAGTAAGAAATTTGAGACTCAGGTCCGTTGCGTAGGACTGAGGGAGTTTTTGGTAGTTGAAATTGCGTTTTGTCCTTCAAAATGGTTAGGAAGGATTTTAAGGAAGATGTTTCTCTTATGGAAAAATAGGTTTAGGAATAATGATTGTCCTGGAAGAAGTAGAGGACTTTAAATAGGGATTCAAGGATAAGGTAAAACAATTGGATTATAGAAGTATAAGGTAGAATACCTTTCCTTGGGTTTGGGTCATGCTTTGTGCGATATTGGGAATGTCGCGCGTAAGGTATGATGAGGAGTATCCGCTACACCGTTAGGGTATACAGAATTTCCTTGGAGGAAGGAGTGAGCAAGTGTGGCCTTTGTATGGCATCTTTTGAGAAAATGAATCATCTCTTGAGGAGATAGTCGAGAGTTATAATATTAGATTTCAGAAGTGAGGAATGTCGAAGTTTGTTGAGTTGTTGTAGTAAGACTATTGCCTTATGGATAGGTACGGGGGTGAAGTTATAGAAATCCAATAAGGGGAGGACTTACCTTGTGGCAAACGCTTTGATGCAATGCAAGGGATTAGTACAGTTGAGAGGTTCAAAGTTGGGTAGATTCGTTGTTGAGTGGAGAATTTAGCCCGTGGTTGTGCTAGTGGAGGACTAGGTATTGGTTAGAGTTTTGTATTTGTTGAGGCCTTGTGTTTTAAACATGAGGTGTTTGCTTGGCATGTCGAAAGATGCAGAATTTATTTATATCATATTGTTATATAGGCCTTCGGGCAATATTTATTATATGAAAATCTTTTATAAAACCTTAACCCTGGTTCAACTAATCTCAATCCCCGACCTAGCTACATCGTAGTGTATTGGGAGGGTTCCTTGTTTGGATTTTCTTATGATACCTCCCCCTCACGAAGGTAGCTAGCGTCAGTACCACTACAGAAAGGTATAAGGTGAAAACCTCAAAAAACGTAGCCCTCCTATTCGTTAACTGAAACACAGGTCAAGGAGCCCCTGATCAAACCCGAACTGCCTGCTACATCTGTCGGGGTTATAAGGTTCAGAAGTATATCCCCATTAAGTGAAAGAAGGAAGAAACCCAGGAGTGAACAAAAGTACGACGGACTATGAAGGATCTTCTACAACTGGAACAAAAGTGACTGTTATAGCTATAGAAGGATAAAAATTCCAAGTATGGGCGAAGGTAGATTCTCCGTACGGCCTCATGAAAAAGGAATCGAAACAGTCAAAAACTCCCATTATTTCCTTTCAACTCTATTTTTTATGGAAGCATACGAGGCGTGGGGTTTAATGATTTGGCTCACGGGATAATGGACAGATTTGGCAGCAATGGCAGGAAAATGGGTATAGAGGAAACCCATTAAGATAACGGTATTGGCAAAATTGGCCAAGTTGTAACGACCAAGGGACCGTGCCATGTCAACGTGGGTTCTATACAACCATGTATAAAGGGAACCCAAAGCAATGACGTCCAGAGGAAGACTGAAACCCCTAGACAAATGGATAGAAATGTTTATAAGGTCCCTCCTAGGCTGGTCGTTGGGTTTCCCAATCAAGAAGAAACGGGAAAGAAGCACAAGAATATAGGATGGTAATTCCAAAAATATACCTTTACCATGGCCCATAACAGCAGTGACGTCCTTCACAGTAGGAGGTTCGAATAAATAGCTAATAATGGGAGTAAAAGTAGCCTTGTTGGAAGACCCAGTGCAATGGCGACAAATTCGATCTAGATCATCTCAATTAGCAGTTTCTTCAGCATCCAAGGACTCATCAAGATGGGTAAACTCACCCATGGGTTCGAACCCAAGTAGCTCATAAACATCTTCCAACGAAATGGTGAACTCCCCTCCAGGCAGCGAAAAATGTGTGAGTTGTAACGTTCCATCTGAAAACCAACACTTGGAGTGAAGCGTTGTGCATATAAATAGTGAACTACCAAAACTATATGGCTCGATGAAGACCAACATTGGCAAGAGGTGCAACGTGAGAGCTCTACATGTGTGCATGCCAGGTAGCAAAATGAGCTGGCGATCCCCCAGGTGCTTTGAAATTGATCTGGGAGTAAGGGAAGTCGCCACGATTCAATCAGAAACGTAGAGTCCCCTCTGGAGGAAGAAAGCCCCACTTGGATGAATCTTCGTCTTCATCATAGAGCAGCAAAGGGTTGTAGTTAGCTAAAAAATGGCAGGTCTTGCATGCATCAGAAAACCCATCATCCTTGCCAAATATGGGAGACCGACGATAAAAACTTAGTTTCTTTTGATGAGAAACATCCAAAGGGTTGGTGCTAGTGGTAGCAGCGGTAGTAGGAATAGTAGAGGAAGAGATTGGCTAAGCAGCGACGGTGGTAGCCTTGGGGACACTTGAAAAAGACATAATAAGTAGTGATGAAAGAAACAGCTTGGTAAAGAAGGGATGGGGACAAAAATGGAGGAGTATAGCCACATGTGGTGGTGTAATAGACAATGGGAAGAAGGAAACCAGGTAAAAGCTTGATAACAATAGCGCTCTGAGGGTTTTCTCTCTCTAAGAATAATGGGAGTTAAAGACGATGAAGGCAACGTAGGAAAAAAATGGCTAAGTGTTTGAATAATAGCCTTTTGCAATTTATGGGTTCGTCTTTTGAGTTTCCCACCACCACACGTGCAAAGTCTCCTATAATCATTTCAAACAGACACGTGGCACTTTGGGAAGTGTCCTGACAGTTGAAAAGGAAACACCACGTCTTTAATGAACTGATGCATGGGGAATATAAATGGTTTTCTTCCTATGCAAGTTTGAGTTTTGGCGCTAGAGTTTTTGTCAAACATATCCAATAACTCCCCATGAATAAGCTGTCCCAATACTTCAAAAAGATACGATGTTCCTTCGCAACAAGTCCAAACGTTGTTTAAGCATGAATCAGCTACACCCGGGAGAATTTTTTGGCTTTTTAAACATGACAAAATGATGGCACAATAGAGCCCAAACCAAGTAGTACCTTCAATTAGGGAGAATTTCCTAGCAAAACATTTATAAAGGAGATTTCAAAAGTCTCCACGATAGGGGAAGTCCTAACAAAAAAAAAACTCACAATAGCACAAACGGGAGAATTTAACTTACCAGGAGTCATAACGGGTGTTTGGAAAAGTCAACTGGTCTATCATGAGAATTTCAAATAATCAAGGCAGAACGGTTGAGGCTCGATAACATAAAAAAGTTGTGATGTCCCTTTGCCAGAGCGCCAATAAGTCGCAACGCTTCAACTCAAGCACATTGGGGAGAATTTTACTTTTTCCTGAAGACGTTAACAGTGGTAGTTGCAATGAAGGAAAAGATGCCAGAATTTTTTCACACTCAGAAGGTTCATCAAATTGAGAAGTTTTCGCGTAGACATTTTTTGTTCCCACAAAAAATCTCTCCACGAAGGGGCAAATGGAGAGGGGGCTTGAAAATAATCTTGAGATTAGAGACAATCCCCCCATTAACAACAATGTTTGGGGAATAAGGCAGCGAGGCAGCTTAAAGGTAATGTAGCTCAGTGTTGATACAAAAATTAGTCAACTGATGTGGACCAGTTATGATAAGACATGTGTCATCCAGCATGGCATAAATATATGTACCGAGAAACTTAACATGCCGAGCTACTCAGTATATCGAGCTAATAGTATACCGAGAAACTATCTGGGAAGACCAAACGACCAAGACAGATTCAATGAATATTCTTATTATGTACTGATACATATGACTATATAATACCGGCGTATTGTCTATTCATATGGGTAGCCCAAGGGCTATAAATACATTGTAATACCCTCATAACGGGATGAGAAATCATAAGAAAAGATAATCAAGATTAAGGTAAAACACCCCGCAATACAAAATAGTGGACATAGGCCATTTCATTAAGGCTGAAACACTTTAAAAATCCACTGTCTTATTTCTTATTTCATATTTATCTGTGATTAATTATTTATATCAAATCTAGTTTTTTACATGAACAGATTGGCACCGTCTGTGGGAATGACAATACGTAGCGTTTTTCACTAAAAACTCGTCAAAAATGGCTGATATCCCAGAATCTAGTAACAGGAATAATGACGGTAATCCCCCAAACCCTTCTGCTCTTCCAAATACACAATATCTCACTGGGATCCTGGTAAATCTAGCCAAGGGACAAATAGCAATGCAGGAAACCATGCGATAGTTCATTCAAACTTTCCAAAATGGAGGATCTACCCAGTTAGGACAACGCAATGTTCTTAGAAGAATGCGTCCACCATCCTCATGATCTAGACACACTGAAGTCCCTTATGCCGAGAATTCAAGTGATCCATCCTATCACCCTGGATTAACTTCACCTATAAGAATTTTGGATTCCCAAGAAGATATTACTCTAATTCCAGAAAGAACAAGTGCCTTGGAAAGGTTGAGCAGAGTCTCTCCGTTCGATCGTTTGGCCCTAGGAGGAACAAAAATTCTCCTAGAATTGCGTCAAGAAATTCTCAATGACCAAATGATTTAAGGGAAGGCTCATCCTATTCACATCCTAACTCCAAGCATGTTGCTCGTACAGTAAGATACCAAGAGGAGAATTCTGCGCGATTTGTTTCTCGTGTGATTATAAACAAATCAGAGGCTGGCAATGATGCTTGGAAAGGGTCCATTCAAAGACTAGAAGACATATTAGGGGAAATGGTTAAGGCCAAAAACCCTCTCCAAATAACCTTTATCAAAGGATCTCCATTTTTGCAAGCAATTGTGGATTTCCCCACACCATCAAAATTTAAGGCTCATGTGGTCATGCCTAAGTATGACGACAAAAATGATCATGTTATCCATATAGAGTAGTATCAAGATACAATATACATTTATGCCATCCCAGATGAAATAAGGTGCAAAGCATTCTCAGGAACCATTACTAGATCCGCTCAGATATGGAACAATAGCCTTCCTCTGGGAAAGATTGCAACCTTCCAACAACTGGCCGAGCTCTTTATAGGAAATTTTTAGTTTGGTGCAAAGTCGGTTAAAAGGGTAGCACATCTATTGAGCGTTAGATATAAGGCAGTAAAAAGCACCAGGGACTATATCACTCATTTTAACAAAGAGAAATTGGGAGTCATTGACTATGAGGATAACACATATATCACAGCTCTCATGAGTGGTCTTTTACCAAACAAGATGTACTACACCCTCGCCAAGGATCCCCCCAAATCCATGGCTGAATTGATGGCCAAAGTAGCCAAAATTATGAATGCCGAATAAGCTATGGATGCAAACAAGAATGCAGAGGCAAAGGCCAAAACTAAAGCTGAAGGTAAATATCACAAGCATAATGGTGGGAGCAGGCATTTGAAAGGCAAAGAAGCATGAGACCACATGAGGAGGTATGCAAATTATACCCCCTTAAAGGTGGATACAAACCACATTCTGGAAGAGATCAAGAATAGTGAGGAACTGAATTGGCTAGGAAAACTAAATACAACTCATAAAAAAAGGATAAATCCAAGTACAATGGGTTCCATACAAATCACGATCACACGACCAAGTAGTGTATAGCTCTCCAAAATGAGATAGAGGCACTCATTAGACGAGGAAAGTTGAACAAGTACGTTGATCGCAAGAATGGTGGCATGACCAACAACAGAGCTCGGCAGAGGTCTAAGTCTCCTTGCCGACCAAGAGACGATAAGAAAAGGGACCATGAAGATTACCCCGATCTCCCCAAAAGACCAAGACAACCTGAGCGTGAGGTATTTTCAATTCATTTTGGTTCATTCGATTGTAACATGATTATAGGTGGAGATGCAGGAGGGGGTGATCATATCTCTAAGAGAAAAGCTTACCTCACTGAGTCACAAACTTGTTCCTATATACAACGAATAAATCTAGCAGAAGAGGATCGCCCGAGGAAGGTTAATGAAGATAAGTTGGTCATTGGTTTTTCCAAAAATGATCTAGACGGCGTTTTGTATCCTCATGATGATCCTCTAGTGATCAAAATGAGAATGAAGGATATAATCATCCCAAAAGTACTGGTGGATAATGGTAACTCGACAGACATCATGTTCTACCCTTGCTTCGATAGTTTGAACTTAAAACCTGGTCAGTTAGAGCCATATCACCGGCCCCTTATTGGGTTTTTGGAGAAAAAGTTTTTCCGCTTGGGACGATCAAGTTAGACATATTGATTGGTACATGGTGGGAGTAGGTTTAAAAAAGTTTGAAGCAGTCCCATCCACTGTAAATCAGTGTTTAAAGTCCCGGATCAACTTTTGGGTTGGAATTGTGAAGGGCGATCAAAAAGTAGCTCGGGAATGCTACTACTCATTTGCTGAGCAAGAGGAGTTGGAGGACGCCAGGAAAAAACTACTACTTATCAAATGGATGAGTCTAATGAGTCTGAGATTGAAACCTTAGACCCAAGAGATGAAATAGATCTCATTAAAGGCCAAGTCATGAAATCAATGAAAAATATTATTCTGGATGATGAGCAACCAGAAGGAATAACTCAAATTGGTGCTTTGCTTGATCCGATATTGAGACAAGAGCTGATGGCATTTCAGAAGCATAGGAAACAAGTATTCGCGTAGAGTCATGAAGATATGTCAGGGATAGACCCAACTTTCTTATATCTTGAACTCAACATCAATAAAGAGATCAAAACAGTGATGTAACGAAGAAGAGTCTTTAGTTCGGAGAAGAATCAGGTTATTCAAGAGGAAGTGGAAAATCTACAAAAGACTTCTTTCATCGAAGATGTCAAGTATTCTAATTGTCTAGATAATATGGTGATTGTGAAGAAGAAGAATAACAAATGGAGAATGTGTGTAGACTTCACAGACTTGAATAAAGCTTTCCCAAAATATCATTTCCCTCTGCCCAGGATAGACCAGCTAGTAGATGCAACTTTGGGGCATGAGTTGTAAAGCTTCGTGGATTCCTACTCTAAATATAATCAAATGAAAATGAAGCCAGAAGATAGGGAAAGTACCTCTTTCATTACCCCACGAGGAACATATTGTTATAATTTTATGCCTTTTGGTCTTAAAAATGTAGGTTTACAGAGCAAATTGGCAAAAATAAGGAGGTGTATGTCGACGACATATTGACCAAAAGCAAGAAAGCTGTTGACCATATAGATGATTTGAGCCAAAAATTCGACCAATTGGAGAAGTACCAGATGAAGATGAACCCGACCAAGTGCGTTTTTGGCATACAGCAAGGCATGTTCCTCAGGTATATTATAAATCAAATAGGGATTGAAGAAAATCCTGATAAGATAAAAGACCTCCTAGAATTACAATCCCCAACCACTAAGAAGGAACTGCAAAGCCTTATGGGGCGTGTTGTAGCTCTCAACAAATTCGTCTCCCGAGCAACTGATAGATGTCTTCCATTCTTCAAGGTGCTCGGAAAGACCTATGAGTGGAACGACGAATGTGATAAGTCATTTTTAGAGTTGAAGAGATACTTAGGAACACCTCCTCTATTGTTCGGGCCAGTGGCGGGAGAAAAGTTATATTTGTACTTAGAAATTTCAAAAAGTGCAGTCATTTAGGCTTTGATACGAATAGAAGGCGGAGTACCAAAACCAGTTTACTACATGAGCAGTGCATTCAGGGGAGCAGAGACCAGGTATCCAAAACTGGAAAAGTTAGCACTGGAAATAATTGAGGTGAGTAGGAGGATGAGACCATATTTTCAAGCCCATACGATAGTTGTATACACTGACATGCCCCTCAGACAGGCTCTACATAAGCCCAAAAGGTCTCGAAGATTGATGTATTGGGCAGTGGAATTAGGGGAGTATAACATTATCTACGATCCAAGATCTTCTCTCAAAGGGCAGGTAGTGGTGAATTTTATCGCTGAATTTACCTACCCAGATATCTCCGATCAATAGGGGCTAGTGCAGAGCAACTCAAGGAGGCTGGAAGAACAACAAATATCGTCCCCAATCAACTCCCTGTAGAAGAATTGCTAAAAAAGATGGCAGCCGAGCAACCATAGTCGTCCGATAAATAGGTAGAGTCGATGGATAAAGAAAGAAAGGATAAGATATTCCATCAAGGGATTTTTCCGACCAAGGGTTTGATAATAATATCCCCATATGGAATTTGTACGTTGATGGTTCTTCATGGGCAACAGGTTACAGAGCTAGGATTATTCTCAATAGTCCAGATGTAATAGACATAGAATATGCTCTGCGTTTCCAATTCAAGGCTTCCAATAATGAAGCTGAGTATGAAGCAGTGATTATGGGCCTAAATTTAGCTAAGTCATTGAATACAGAGAAAGTTATGGTGTTCAGCGATTCGCAGTTATTGGTAAATCAGATGCTCAGTCTTCATACAATAAAAGGGGAGTTCATGTCGAGGTATTTAACTAAAGTTATGGAGATTGTATCCAATTTAGTGGCTATCCAAGTAATTATAATAACAAGACTGGAGAACTCAAGGGCAAATGTACTTGCTCAGTTAGCTTCAGCTACACGCACCGAGCAACGAAGAATAATTCCCATTGAGATACTGGCAAGAAGAAGTATTGATGAAGATTTAATGGTGAACTTTATTCCTTTGGATATGGGACCATCTTAGATGGATCCTATCAGGGCTTATATCGAAGAAGGAAATTTACTAGTCGATCAACTTGCATCCAAGAGGTTAAAGTTTAAAGTTGCCCGATGCGTCATAAATAATTGAGTTTTGTACAAAAGAGGTGTGATAGCTAGTCTGCAAAGACGTGTTCATCCAGTCGAAGTCAAAGATCTAATCGAAGAAATTCATGACGGATCCTATGGAGCTCATGTAGCAGGTAGAACTCTGTTATAGAGAATAAATACGCAGGGATACTATTGGCCAATAATGTGTGCTCATTGTACAACTTATACAAATAAATGTGACAAGTGTCAACGATTTTCTACTGTACAAAGAACTCCTCATGCACTGTTAACACCATTCACTTCACCTTGGCCATTTGCTATGTGGGGAATAGACTTAGTCGTTCCTCTACCAGTTATAAGAGGACGATTCAAATATTTGGTGGTAGCGGTTGATTATTTTACCAAATGGGTGGAAGATGAACCTCTCTATCAATTCATCTGGAAGAATATTGTTTGCAGATATGGTCTGCCACATTCTTTTATCACTGATCATGATACCCAATTTGACAATGATGAGTTTTCTGTGTATTGTCTATAGTCCAATGTTAAAAACATTCATTTTGCTCCAGGTCATCCTCGAAGTAACGGGCAAAAGAAGGTGATGAATATGACTATGATGAATGGGTTGAAGAAAATATTGGATAACGCTACAGGAAATTCGATCAATGAGCTGCACTCAGTGGTATGGGCCTATCGAACAACGCCCCGAACAGCAACAGGGGAGTCTCCTTACATATTGGCTTTTGGGAGTGAATCAGTCATACCTGTTGAATTAGGATTACCTACTCATAGGGAGCTTAATTTCAATTCTCTGTTAAGTGGTTTGATGAGACACTTGGACTTGGATATGCTCTAAGAAGTTAGAGAAGAAGCAGCAATCCGCAATGCAGCTTATCAGCAAATAAATTCCATGTTCTATAATAAAAGGGTCAAGAGGTGCGATCTTAAGGAAGGATATTATGTGCTCAAAAAAGTAATTTAAAAGAACAGTAAGTTGGAAGACATCTGGCATGGTACCTATCATGTCACAACTATTGTTGGACCTGGAACCTATAGAATAGAAACTCTTAAAGGGGAAGAATTCAAGAATCCTTGGAATGTAGAACACCTACGAAAGTATTACCAGTAATGAAACTGTACATATACCCCATTGTTTCAGAATGAATGAAAACACGGATTTCTCGATATTCATTAGTGTTATTTTTTTCGGAGTACTAGTGCTACACAAATTTCTTTTCCTCTCAAAAAAGTTGGTCGGCGTCAACAATAACCAACTACAAGTTGGTCGACATCAACGGAACCAACAATGTTTATACAACAATCGATCAAGGCAAGGCCTGTTTGATTATGAGTGACCCAAGTGGAATCTAAACTAGGCAAGAAGATGGGTAAAATATCCACTACCTAGGAACCAGAGAAATTATTTACGTAAATGATTGCTACAACTAAGCAGGAACATGGGATAAAAATAATCCCATTGCTTAGGCACTTATGGGTGATAAGTCATTACAACTAGGCAAAAATATGGGGAAAAGTTCCATTGTCGAGGCAACCATTTATAAATATATATTTAATGACCGAAAAGTACAGCATTATTATAAAGATTGACAAGAAAAAATCATACAATTAGTTTATTTCCAAGGGAACAAAGTTACGAAAAGATTATTTTTCTTCGTTATACAATCACTAAAGAAATATAAATAGCATATTCTACTGGTTTCTTTCCTTCAGATTTAGGTACAGGATCCATTCCAGTTGGAGGATCATCTAAAGCAAAAGAAGAATTTCAAATCTCGCAACATTCTGGTATTGCTCTTGCTTGGTCGGTCCAGCAAATGTGGATGCTGGGATATCTCAAAATCTTTATGCAGATTGTAGTCACCAAGGTATTTGGAAATCAAACACTGAGGAATAGATCTAACTGGAATCCAGTTAACGTCTAGTTTGAAAGGAGGTACTGGCAGATCAAGTAATCTAGGGTCATACCAATCCTATAACTCATTTCCATCCTCAACCTTCATCACAGTTAGCGCATTCAACCATCCCTGTTTGTGTCCATCATTATTTGATTGCTTCAACCTGGCATCAAGATGACACAAGGCTTCATTATATCCTCCCATCTAAAACTCTTTAGACTGCTTATGGAATGTATAAGTCAATCTTCCAACATGCTGATGAAGCCACTTCACCAAAATTTCTTTGTTCTCCAATGCAGAGCTCTGATTGCAAAGTTGATCGATAAGATTTTGAATATTTTGGGACATCTCAGCTAAATCTTGATTTTTTACCTTCAGTTGAGCAACCTGGTTTTCTAAAGCCTGTTGGGTTCTAGTCTCTTCAATGTTGCTCCGACCAGCTCTTGACCTACCCCGGTTAGAGGATGTGGATATGTCTCTCTTCAAAGATTTTAATTCTTCTCTTAATGAAGCATTTGTTTTCTCCAAAAAGGAAAATCCTTCATCATTGACTGGGGCCAGAGCTACAAAAGAAGAGGCAAAATTAAAGTTGTCTCAATTCTTCTCTCAAAGCGTTATTTTCTTCCTCTAGCAACTTGGCAATATTTATGTGATCCTCAACCTCAATCTTTAACACACTCTCTCTCTTAATATGGGCTGAGATAAATTTATCATAGCCATGATCAACGCTCAACTGTTTGTACTTCCTCTCATAACCTTCATGCAGAAGAACAGTGGTTTCCTTGTGTTGAAGTTGAAGTTCCTCGATCATTCCTTGAGGTCTTCAATCATCTTATACTAAGCCACATTATTCGCTACAACCCGATCAAGTAAACACTTTAAATATTGGTAAGCATCAATTGCTCGCTCAGAGGCGTCAGACCTAAGAATATCAATTATTTATTCTTCAGAGAAGTCTGCACGACCAGCTTTGAAGTAAACACATATCAATAAAGAACATAGCTATAAAGGGAAAGCTCAAAATAAAAAACAAAGTCCATTTTATTGATCATATAAGAAGAGGGTACAACCAAAGGTATAAAATAAAAGGGAAAATAGAGAAAAACTACAAATGGCCGAACAACTTTACACCTTCTCCTTATTCCCTACAGTATCCTCAACTGGTTTTGAAAAAGGAATTGGTTCCTCGGCGGGCAGCTGGAGTTGCTCGGTAGAGGTTGTTGCCTGCTAAACTTGCTCAAAGGACTGAGGGATAGTGGCAGCAGGTGTTTGTTCTACTATCAATAAAGAAGATTCATCAGATCCAGCTTCATCTTCATCTTCTTCTTCTTTTTCTTCTTTTTTAATAGCAGGAGGAGGACCAGGAATATGTTTCTGAAATAGTTCAGAATCCTCAGCAATGTTCAATTCCTTCAAAGCTGCAAACCGTCCATCCCAAAATAATTTCAAACTTGCATACTCCATTTGGGTAGAGGAAGCAGCTACAGCTTTATTCTTCCCTTTATCCAAGCCGGAGCTATAGGACTGCTTCAAAGTAGCTTTTCTCTTCACCCTCTCCGAGGAAGCCTTTTTTTATAAGAAGCTCTTTAACAGATTTCACTTTATATTCAAGATCTTTCTTACGTCGTTCAACCTCTTCAAGCTTGCCCTCAACCTCTATTTTTCTAGAAACAGCAACCTTTAATTTCTCCTCTACCTCCTTTGAAGCATTTACAGCTTGTTGTCGACCTGTATCATCCTCCCGAAGAGCTATATCAGCCTCTTTGGCAGCTTCCTCAACTTTTTGTTGAGTTGTCTCAACAGACTTGATTTTATTTTCCCAAGAATATTTGTCATATTTGTACTTTAGCCGGCACTCCACCAAAGATTTTGACAACCCAGTAAGGGCTTCTTCTAATCCCTGGACGAAGTCAAAGCTTTGATAGACTCATCCTTCTCTAGGATATTATTAAAATACACCAAGAACTGCAAGATGAAAAGAATCCCAAATCAAAAAATGAAAATTGTATGAAGAAGTAAAATGACAATTATAATAACACTTAATGATGCAAGGTGTTGGGCTGCCAGGTCAGTGACCTTCTCTTGAGGAGTAGAAGTTTTAGCAGCTCGGCAATCAGGAAGAGTTCCAGACCAGATCGATTTCTTTGCCAAGCCAGGAGTGATAAGTGCTG
Organism: Sambucus nigra; assembly: GCA_949130495.1. NCBI lineage: Eukaryota > Viridiplantae > Streptophyta > Magnoliopsida > Dipsacales > Adoxaceae > Sambucus > Sambucus nigra. The sequence goes on along the minus strand of OX422218.1, from coordinate 386,155,118 downwards.
AAGAACTAGCTCTCAAGGAAGGTATCTCAACCCCAAAAGGTTGAACAGCTGCATCCATGGTTTTCTCATCAAGACCCATTCTCAATCATCTCAGAGGAGCAACTTCAATCAAAGGTGTTGTCTCTTCTTGAACAACAACAACCCCTTTAGTTAAAGGTGCTATCTTTTTTGGAGCAACTGGGGGCTTCTTGCTGACTTCCTTGACAGTTTGTATCTGCTCCCCCAGATAGAGCAACATCCGTTTTCTTAGTCCCTTTAGATGGGACGTCGTCTTTTCTCTTCTTCGCCCCTTCAGCACCAAGAGCAACCCTGGCAAAGAGATCAGGCATTTTCCTCTTTTTCGTCATCAGGTCAGCAATAGAAGTGCCTAAATCAGATGAAGATGTTAGAGCCTGCTCAAGATCATTCACCAGAGGAGGAGCGAGAGGCTGAGCAATAAAAGAAGAAGTGGTATTCTTGTATCTCAGCAAATAGGAAGCAGAACTCACGTGTTCCCCAGCTATTGCTTGATGCAATCCACGTATAAATTTCAAATCTTTTATATTAATATCACTCTCTTTTGGGTATTTTCTCTTGCTGTCAACTGCAACATAAAAAATAAATATCAGTAACACATTTTATCAAACAAAAATAAAGTTAAGTTGAAAAACAGAACAACTTATCCCATTTCCATAAAGTGGACATCTGGGACCTTGGTACACGTCTTTCCCCTTTAATGGGGGATGTTGCCAATTTTTCATCAGAACCCCATGTTCAAAATAATCCCTATTAGCATCACGGAGATTGACCACTAAATATTTGTTAGAAAACCTAGTTTTTAATAAAAGGTGGTGTCGCTAGTAACCCATTTATAATAGTACATAATTTCAGGAATCCCTAGACGAGTTCCATGAATTTGATTCAATCTATGTACGCCATTAACTACCCTCCATGTATTTGGAACTAATCTTGTAGGAACAATATCAAAATATTGGCAAAATTACAAACACAGGGGATTAGGCGGGAAAGAAAAACCACAATGACCCACAAAAATAAAAGGAAACCAATGTCCCTCTGCTAGAGAAAATAAATCAGAAGGGCAAGAAGGTTCTTCCAGAATAACCCAAGATGGAATCCCAAAATCGGACCTAAGCTTATGTAATGATTCGATAAGATGAACCAAGATGGCTAAAACAAAGAAAGAAGAAGTAAGGAAGACGTTCTTATAGAAAAATTAAGAAATCAGCTAAGGCAAATGACAGAGAAGACGATCGTAAGAAGAAAAGTGAGAAGACAAAGAGTTTGGGAATCTAAATGGAAAAAGGTAGAAGATAATCTTCTTTTACCGCCTTTATATATGCTGCTTTGGAAAATGGGAAAACTAATGATCACAGATGATGACGATTGTGTTTTCGACAGCTAAAGACACAAGTACCCAAGCGTTCACCAAATATTCAAAATATTTACAAGTTTGCCACTTCGAGCTCAAAACTATTATGCTGAGAAGAAAATTTCACAAGTGCCGAAGGTCTGTCCCCAAACAAGACATGGAAAATATGTTCGAGCAACTTTTGGGCATAATATTTCACACTCTCGCATCCAATCTCAACTATGAAACATTGGGGGCATCTGTTGATACAAAAAATAGTCACCTGACGTGGATCGGTTATGATATGACACGAGTCATCTAACATGGCATAAATATATATACCGAGTAACCTAATGTGCTGAGCTACTTAGTATACCGAGCAGCTATGTGGGAAGACCAAATGACCAAGACAGATTCAATGAATATTCTTATTATGTCCTGATACATATGCCTATCTAATAATGGCGTATTGTCTATTCATATGGCCAGCCCAAGGGCTATGAATACATTGTAATACCCTCATAACGGGGTAAACTATCATAAGCGAAGATAATCAAGATTAAGGCAAAACACCCCGCAATACGAAAAAGTGGACGTAGGCCATTTCATTAAGGCCGAACCACTTTAAAAATCCATTGTCTTATTTATTATTTCATATTAATCTGTGATTAATTAATTAGATCAAATCTATTTTTTTACATCAACACTCAGTAAGACAGTGAGGCAGTCCAAAGCGATGCAACTCAGCGTGGCAGCCCAGAGGGATTTTCCAGCGAAGAAACTAACCGAGAGAGCTCATCCTTAAGTCCTGTTGTTTAATTTAGTCTTGTAGTATCTTTTTCTCCCATTGACTGTGAGCTATAATGATTGTAATGATGTAAGGATTATAATGGCATTCAGTGTGAGGCCGAACGGTACTCGTGAGAGACCAGGCTTGGCAGGGCTTGGGAGAGCTTTCATGCTCTATCGAATGGCCTCGCCGTGGGAAATTTAGAGGGACTTGGTTTAGAGGATTGAGAAGTGATTAACTGTTGGGGCTTGTCTGTACCATCTTAGATACACCTGGTAAAACACCAAAGGACCCTGACCGTAGAACCTTGGGCGGATCAGCTTTGAGTTCCATCGGGCGTTAAGTTGTGAGCCAAACAACCCTCTACTTAATGTCACATCTACTTTATGTGATGTCACTAACCATCTAGGTAACGTCAAATCTGCACTTGAGTAAAACACTGTGGTATTTGGGGTTGTCAGATGGTTGGTAAGCCACCTCTATGACACACAGTGGTTAGGCAAAAGGCATGTCTTGGCATTTAATGTTTATGTTGTGGAGCTAACTAGTTAATCAGACATTTAATGTTTCTGAAGTAAACTATGAGGGATGTCTTTCACAATAATGAATGACTGAGTTACCTCGGGAGTGGTGTGGGGGCTATTTAAGAGACCCAACCACCTCCAAGGAAGGGATGTTTTTTTTTAGAATTCAAAAGTGTGGGTACCCGGATTTTCCATCATGGTCCCAGACGAGTAGCCTAATAAAAATGGCCCAAAGTCTGATGCATTTGCACCTTAACTAAATTTAGTTATGACTTAGTCTTCTCATATAATCTCGTATAGAGATATTCCAGGAGAGAAATATGGAGGTGGGGGAGTCCAACACCCCCACTCCCCGAAAATAAACATGTATATAATAAACCCTAAGCCTGGGGCAAGAGGCACCCACTGTATTCTCTGTAAACGCTCCACGGAGTATATAAAAATAATAATAACTGCCCCACCGTGGACGTAGGCATTCTTGCTGAACCACGTACATACTGTGTTGTGTGATTGGCATTTTATGTTCTTTATTTTCCTTAGTGATTGCGCTTTGCTTATTTATTTATGTTGAATATAATTGTCACCATAATTGGCGCCATCTATGGGAACCTTTGTCTTCCCTGAGAAAGCCCACACCAACAAAGAAGTTTGAAATGTCTGGTCACAACAGTAATGGCCCTCAGGCAGGAGATATCCAAGAACAACCTGCTCCTCGCAGGATCAGATCTAAAGTTCGACGTTCAGATCAGAGGGCTCGCCTAGAGAGGCCATCCTTAGAGGAGAGCCAAGGACCAGCAAAGTCCACACAAATCTCCAAACTGATTGATGCCTATGAGGCAAGGCTCTAAGAGCAAAGGGAGTCCGCACACAAGCAAGAGGATGGGAATGCTCGCCTCAAAAGGAAATTAGAAAGGATGGAGGAAGAGCTCCATCACAGCACTAGGCGACGTCCATACCGCACTCCTAGCCCTCAGGCGAGAAAGTCTCACAGCCGAGGAAGGATCCCTAGGCATGGATCCCAAAAGAGTTAGAAGCACGAGTCAAGCGACGACTCTCTCGGGCACCAGTTGTGACACCCCGACTAATTAAATACCGGGTAGCTACACCTTTATTAAATTAATTCAAAATGCCAAGTTGGCTCAGCTAATAGCATCACTGTGGAAAACATTTTATTATTACTAACCACCTAGTATTTAAAAAAGTAAGTTGCCAAATTTTAATTAAAGTCTGATTAACATGCAGTAAAGGATTTAAAGCAAGAATAATAACACCATTCACCATAATGAAATAATAGAATAACCATCACAGGATATAAATAAATCCGGAGGAAAACTCCTCACAACAAACTCCACAACTGAAATGAATAACTAAAAACAGAATACCGAATCAATACATGCCAAAGTCTGAAAAAAAAAATGAAATGGAAATCTAACTCTAATGGAACTGGACAACATGCCCTAAAACTGAGGAATACTGAACATGGAATCCAAATGATAGAATCGTCTAAAAGCAAATCCCTGTAACTTCCACAAACAGCTACAGCTCGTCATCTGAATGAGTATCCTATGCATGGTGTCCTTGTGGCTGGGCACCTAAAATGGTTTTACAAAAAAAAATAGATTTGAAAGCAAACGGGTCAGAGCCCGAATGTGGAGATATTTTAAAAACCTGCAAGTGCTTTAAAAACATTTAAAACATTAAATGCAAAGTACATGTTAGGACGTGCACTCACATGAAATTCTCACATCTCGTCTAACTGTGCACTCCTAACGTAAGTACCCGTCTAAAATGACACAACCCACTAGCTAAGTAACATCATATCTAGCTAGACTGTCATAGGTTCTACCCTTAATACTCGATTCCCATTAACATTATAACGTTCGCAATTAATTAGGGGCTTAACGTAAATTCAGGTTCTCACATAAAAGTAATACAACTCATTATAGAACATCCCTTTTTATTATGCCATAGTTATACACACAATACCATATGAAAGTTCCCAGTTTATTAAGTGTATATTTTCCACAACATAAATATACAATATAATCACCCCAAGACTAAGCTACGGTGCACACATACTCTGCTATCCATCCCGGTACATCACGTACATAAGGAATCACGTATTCCGAATCTCTCAGGAATCGTTCAGATAACACAAATCACAAAACAGTGGAGGCGAACACAGTCACATCACATGGGTCACGCACATACCTGCGCTCCCACGATCAGCAGACTTATTAACATCCCAATAAGTCCTTCTCTGACCTATGTTCATCGAGGTAACCAGTCTAAATCCGAGCAACACAAGGATTAGAGGTCCCTAAGCGAACGCAAACCTCCCGTGATAGCAAGTATGGTAGGTATGTCATACACACAAATCATATAACAATACTAAGTAAACACGCATCTTAATAATCACCGTAGTTTAATTGTAGTACTTATCGCATTCTCGTACCAACTCAATATATATACAACTTATATAATCCCGGTCCATATTTATACGCGCCATAATTTATTCTCACGTCGTAGTAGGCACTCACGTCTCAGTTCATAATGTCTATTTGATTCGATCCATACTTATATAATTTACTCTTCATTATATCCCAAATGTCCCAAGTATACTAATACACCATCAAAGGAATGTTATCTCTATCCTCAAACAAGTTTACGAGACTCCAAAAATCAAAACAGGCCAAAAAGCCTAAACTGCCAGCTCGTTAGAAGTCTCGTTCGAACGAGGCTGTTAGAAAGAGATTTCGTTCGAACGAACTGGGCTATCTAACGAGATCTCGTTCGAACGAGATTATCGAACGAACATCCCTCTCGTTAGAACCCCAAACTGTCAACTCGTTAGAAGCTCGTTCGAACGAGCTCGTTCGAACGACCTGGGTAGGTCTTCTAACGAGTGACCAGATTCAAGCCCAGAAATCCTATCTCGTTTTTCCATCAATTCTTACACCTCAAATCTCAACCAAAATTCGTCCCAACAATGTTTTAAGGTCTCCAATCATCCTAAAACATACTAAGGTCATATACTAACATCTTTTAAGGAATTAATACATCCTAAACAGCATTAATTCATCAAATCTCTACCCTTTCCCCCAAATTTTCAAGAACATAAACCCTAGAATTTTAAATCCTCAATAAGTCCATTCTAGATCCGTTTTTTGTTACATCCAACATATTTTAACATCAGAATAAACATCTCCATACTATTCTACATGCAATTTGTCCACAAAATTCAAGTCCTAAGTCCAATGAAAATGGGTTTTTATTTACCTTCCAAGAACAAATGTAAATCTTTCAATTTATCTAACATGGAAGAAACATTCTCTGAATTAAATAGAATTAAATCACTTGCCTCTAGTGTCTCTGAATTTGGTGTTGGTTTGATGAAGCTTTTCTGCAGAATTCCTTCTCTCTCTCTCTCTCTACAAGCCTTCTTCTCCAAAGGTGGCTAGGGTTTTCTTTGGGAAAGTTTTGGAAACCTAATCTGATAACCCCCGTAGCTTATTGGGTCATTAAGGGTTGGTTAGTGGGTTTAGTGGGTCTATTCCCAATCAGATAAAGACTCCTAATTTTCGTCATTATTAAATCCCAAAAATACAATATTACCAAACTACCCTTAATGTTGCCGGTATGGCCTAAAAATACCCCGGGACCCAAACTAAACCCCCGGCTAGTGTTTTCTGACTATCTCGACCCTTCCGAACGCGTTGGCGCACTCAAAATGACCATACGGTTAATAGAATTTAAATTCACTTTTATAAATAAAATAATTATATCCTGATGCGACTGTCTCACGCGTCCCAATAAAATGTTCAAATTGCCGTATATCAATCTCACGACAAATTTCATAATTCAACATTCATATATCATCATATATACTCAATATAGTCAAATACCAACTCACATCTCGCTAGTATTTTATCGGGATTAATTTCCAATTAATTCACATTTAATTAATTAATCCCAAAAATAAAATCATCTTGCCATTACAGGAGCCCAACTCACAGCAATGAGAACATACGAAATTTGGTCCGAAGGGAGATGGACCAACACCCAACACATTGTGGTGCAATATCAAACAGGGAGCTTGCTAGATGAGCTCTCAAGACCCAGATGAAATCCACTTTTTCAGTGAAGATAGAAAGAGAGGAAGCCCCCCAAAAATTTGCTATTTTGAGATTCAAGATTTATGACAGAAAAACTGACCCCATTGATCACGTTAGGAAGTACAGGCTAGCCACGACTCTCTGGAACCACCGGGATGCACTGATGTGCCGGATTTTTCCCTCGAGCCTGCATGATGTGGCCCAGAAATGGTCCGAGAGGCTCCCTCACAGGTCTATTAGGAGCTTTGAGTCCCTGGCCGAGCTCTTTATAGCCCGCTTTATTACTAGTAGCTCCTATCCCAAAAGGATGGATGCTTTACTAACAATGAAAAAGACGCCTCAAGAGAGCCTCCGAGACTACGCGAAGAGGTACTGGGAGTTATTCAATGAGGTCGAGGACTGCTCGGAGTAGGTAGCAATGGCCTCTTTCAAAATTGGGCTACCCAGCTCTTGCCTTCTGCACCAATCCCTGATGAAGAAAGAGGCCACGACCATCGATGACCTGATGGCTCGCATCGAGAAATATGCCAAAGTGGAGGATGTGACCCACCTCAGCACAAGGGAAAATGGTCGAACTAAGCTCGCTGCCAAAGGTAACGATAAAGATGAGAACCAGAAGAAAGGAGGTAAGAATGGGGGAAAGAATGGGTCCAAGAACGGAGGAAGGAACGATGTTTCAAAAGCATTTCAGGCAATCAACACTGTCTTCAAAGAACCAATTTATAAGATTCTGGCGAAGATCAAAGACGAGACATTTATTAAAGAGCCAAGAAAGATGGGAGGAGATACCTTAAAGAGAAATAAAGCATTGAGATGCGCTTTTCATAAAGAGGGAGGACATAATACTGAGCACTGCAAAGTTCTTAAGTCTCACCTCGAAGAACTGGCCCAGTCTGGTCACCTGAACGAATTTGTGGAGAAGAAGGCAGAGAATGTTGCTACCAATGGAGAAACAAGACTTGACAATGCACTCGAAGACGATGATGGCCATAAATTCACGGTAATTCATGGGGCATATGATATGAATCAGATTCAGGGGAATTCGGCTCGGATGGAGGTAAAAAAGCTTACAGCAGTAATGCAAGCTTTCAGATCGATCCTGCAAAGACACAATCAGGAAAGAATCTACGAGCAGATGACATCGACTATAGCAAACATATCGTGTTCGCAGAGGAAGATCTAGTGGGATTGAGAACCCCACATCATGACGCCTTGATCATTATGCTCAGGATAGCCAACTATGACGTCGACAAGTTGCTCGTCGACCAAGGAAGCTCATCCGAGGTAATGTATCTCGACCTATTCAGAAAATTGAAATTGAGAGTCGCCGACCTCAAGGAAGCCACTGTCCCTCAAGTTGGCTTCGTTGTAAAAGTGACTATTCTATTGGGAAAGATTGTTCTACCAGTAAGGGCAGGAAGTATCTTTAAGATGATTGAATTTTTGGTAGTCGACATTGACTCTCCATACCAAGCTATCCTCGATAGAGGGTGGATACATGCGATGAAGGAAGTCCCCTCGACCTACCATCATAAAATCAAGTATGTGACCGAGCGAGGAGTATTGGAGATCCATGGCGATCAAGTGATGGCAAGAAGGTGCTTCACAGCGGACATACGCCCAAGACCAGAGAAGAAGGCTAAAAATCCCAATGAGAAGGTTGAGGAAAAAGAAGGTCGAATACCTTCAAAATAGCAGTTAAGGTATGGAAGACCCAGAGTGGAAGAGACCAGGCTCCTCCTCTCTGAGTGGGTCGTCGAAAACCTGGAGGAAGTTACAGTTGGTGGTAGTGATAAGGACAGGATATTCTTGATTGGAGCTTCTCTCACAGATCAAGAAAAGAAGGAATTAACGATTCTGTTGAGAAGTAACGTAAACGTTTTTGCGTGGGAACCATACGAGCTGCCTAGAATTGATGCCAGTGTGGTTTGTCATTGGTTACATGTCGACCCCACTTTCAAACCTATCACACAGAAGGCACAGCGAACTGCGCCCGAGAAGGCAAAAGACATAGAAAAAGAAGTTAAAAAATTACTGGATGTAGGATCCATACGGGAAGTTCAATTCCATAAATGGTTATCCAACCCATTAGAAATTCCAAAGAGTAACGGGAAATGGAGAGTCTGCATTGACATCACTGACCTTAACAGGGCTTTCCCTAAGGACAGTTTCCCTCTCCCAAAAATCGACCAGTTGGTGGATGCCACAGCAGCTCGTGAAAGAATGAGTTTTCTGGATGCATATTCGGGGTATCATTAGATCCCTCGGTATGCACCAAACCAGGATAAGGCAACATTCATCACCACCGTTGGATTATACTGTTATAAAGTCATGCCATTCGGGCTAAAAAACGCAGGGGAAACCTACCAGCGGCTGGTCACCAAGATGTTCAAAGACCAAATAGGAGACACCATGGAAGTCTACATCGACGATATGCTCGTCAAGAGAAGGAGCAAAGAAAACCACCTCTCAGACCTATCGAGGACCTTCAAAATCCTCAGGAAATACCGAATGAATCTCAACGCGAGCAAGTGTTCTCTCCGTGTCCAGTCAGGAAAATTTCTTGGGTACTTGGTCAGTAAGAGAGGTATTAAGGATAATCCGAACTAGATCGATTCAATCAATAGGGTATAGCCCCCTCGCACAATACGGGACGTAGAGAAGCTTACCGGCATGCTCGCTGCTTTGAAACGTTTCATCTCGAAGTCCTCCGAGAAATGCAAACCATTCTTCTAACTCTTGAAGGGAAATAAGACCGTAGAGTGGAATCAAGATTGCTCGCAAGCATTGAATGAGCTTAAGGCTTACCTTAGCTCACCACCCATGCTCGTCATAACTCAAGAAAGAGATTCCTTGTACTTATACCTCGCCGTTTCCAATCACGCCGTCAGTTCTTCACTGGTGTGTGAGAAAGTAGGAATCTAGCACCCATTTATTACGCGAGAAAGACCTTATTAGAGGCTGAGAAGCGGTACCTACCACTAGAGAAGCTCGCCTTTGCACTTGCAGTAGCTTGAAGGAAGTTGAAGCACTGCTTTGAAGCTCACACCATCATCGTCCTTACATCGCACCCCCTTAAAGCATTCCTGAGGAAGGAAGATTTATCTGGCAGACTGAATAAATGGTCGGTCGAGCTCAGATAATTTGACATCCAATTTCAACTCAGGAATGCAATCAAAGGACAAGTCCTTGCTAATTTCATAGCTGAATTCACAGGAGAGCGTCCTCTCGACCAACTTCAACCCATGAAGCAAAGAGAGAATCGCGCAACAGAGGGAGTTTGGAAATTATTTGTTGATGGAGCCTCTAACTCAAAGGGGGCACGAGTAGGAATTGTGCTTGTTACTCCAGAAGAAACAATCCTCGAAAAGGGAATCAATCTTGTATTTGAAGCCTCTAACAATGAGTCAGAGTATGAGGCTTTGATAGCCGACCTCCAGAAGGCACACACTTTGGTGGTGAGGCAGTTACAGGTGTTCGGCGACTCACAATTAGTCTCCAACCAAATAAGTGGGGACTATAATGCAAAAGATAAAAGAATGGAAGCCTACCTCACCTTGGCAAAGAGGCTAATGGCTAGCTTCGAGGAAGTCAGTGTCCAATAATTTCCCAGAGGACAGAACAACCATGCTGACGCCCTGGCAGCCCTGAGTTTGGCAATCAATTCTGACTTGAAAAGAATGATCTCAATCGACTTCCTCGCTCATCCGAGCATCAACCAGAGAGATGAGCTTCCAGGCATAGAATATGTGCTCCAAATTTAGTCAGCACCCAGTTGGCTGGACCCTTTAAGGGACTATTTGAAATATGGCGCACTTCTAAATGATAAGAAGACTGATCATCAGATAAGAGTCAAAGCTGCTCGCTTTCACTTATCTCTTGAGGGCAAGCTATATAAGAGATCGTTCTCCGTCCCTTACCTATAATGTGTTCACCCGAGGGATGTCAGGAAAATTCTACATGAGCTCCACGACGGAATCTATGAAAGCCATATTGGAGGAAGATCACTAGCTTTTTGAGCTATGAAGGAAGGCTACTGGTGCCCTATATGAAAAAAGATTCGTCAGTGTACGCTCGCAAATACGAGAAATGTCAACTACATGGTCCTATGGTTCACCAACCTGCCAGCGACCTAAGATCACTCACCATCCCCTATCCTTTTGCCCAATGGGGAATGAACATCGTAGGACCACTTCCTACCACCGTCGGTAACCGATCACTCACCATCTCGGCAAGTATCTATTGGTCGCAACAGATTACTTCACCAAATGGATCGAGGTAGAGCCACTGGCAAACATCCGAGATGCAGATATGATGAGATTCATATAGAAAAACATAATTACCCATTTTGGAATCCCCATAACTATCATCACTAACAATGGAAAACAGTTCGAGAGTGGACCTTTCGAGAACTTCTGCAATGAACACGGGATCAAGCACTATTTCAGCTCGGTGGCGTATCATCAGAGAAACGGTCATGCCAAAGCTTTCAATAAAATGGTGATCGATGGGTTAAAGATACGATTAGAATGAGCCAAAGGCGCATGGGTGAACGAACTACCGCATATTCTGTGGGCTTACTGCACTACCCCACGTCGGGCAACGGGGGAAACCCCATTCTCACTAATGTATGTAATGGAAGCGTTCATCCTATTGGACGTAGGCCTACCAACTATGAGGTCCACCCTTGTCAATTAGGGCTAGAATGATGCAGCATTGCTCGTTGAACTTGACCTAGTCGACGAACGCAAATAACTTGCCTTAGTGAAACTAGCGAGCTATCAACAACAACTCACAAAACACTATAACAATAAGGTCAATCCAAGGGCATTCCGAGTTGGAGACTATGTCCTAAGGAAAGTCCTTGACAGTGCAGTAAAACCATCAGACGACAAGTTAGGGCCAAACCGGGAAGGACCATTCAAGATAACAAGAGATGATCTGCAAGGAGCTTATCACTTAGAAACGCTGGAGGGTAGAGAGATACCCCGAGCATGGAATGCGGCCAATCTTAAGAAATTATATTTCTAGTTTTTCCTTCATCTTTTACCAGATTTATGAAACTGCAGCTCATTTACTTGTGATTAATAAAAGTTGTTTGGCAGTTGCATTCTATGAGGTTTCAATTAACTAATATATGAACTTTATAAGTTGCACACCCTTTCCAAGTGACAAGCACACTACTCAGTACACGATAGCACCCTCCTCAGGTTTTCATTATGAAGCACGAATAACCTCTTAGCATTGCCCCTGACAATATATGAAGCCCTACAGGAGATCCTTAGGCAATCCGGCCAAGTCAAATTGGTCACCAAATAATGTTTGGTTAACAAAACCCTGATCGGATAGAGCATCCAACACCAGGTGTGTTCTCACCAATTACCACACTTAGGCCTAAGGGAGTGTGATGACACGACCTAAAAGGTAAAGTAAGGGAGAATGGTATCTCATAAGCATACTGATTCGTATCGAATATTGCATATTTCCGCTCGTTATCTTTATGCATTCTAGCACTTTTATGGTTCTAAATGCCTATAATTATGCTCATTAACCAGACCACCTTGGATTTGGATATATACATGCTTTGCAGGGGTTATTTGTGCTTTTGTAGGTATTGGAATGCTAAAAGTGAGGTTCGATTACATTTCGGATAAGTTCCATCATCGAATGCTACTTCAAGGGCATTTTGGTCTTTCCAAACTCACTATTTTTTATGGAATGAATTTACCAACATGTAAATCATTAAATTATCTTTCTGTGGCCACTGATCGTGCATCATTCTGACTTCGTATGTGGAAGTTATGCCCATTTTCGGAAGGTTTCGGTATTTTCTTCTACTTCAAGGGAATTTTGGTAATTTCATACTCAATAATTTGGAGGGTTTAAAAATATAATCAATTAGATAATTGAATTAGCTTCGCATCGGTTCCGACCACGCCTCATTTTGATTCCGTATGAGGGAGTTATGGCCATTTTCGTGCAACGCATCAAAATTGGTTCGGAGAGGAAAAGTGAGTTGTCTCCGACCCAAGGCGAATTCCAAAATTTCGGTCGACCGGTTCCAAAACAGAGGTCGACCGGTCCCATCAGATATGGACGAAAATTGGCTTATTTTGGGTTTTTTGGGTTGGTTTTGTTGGGGGTTTATTTTGGGGTATAAATAAAATGTTGGGGGCTTTTATTTTGAGGATATAATTCATTTAGGTTAGTTTTTAGGTGATATTTTTGAGAGCTTCTCTCTCCTAGGGTTCCATCCCAATTTGTATGTAAGTTGTTACTATTCATCTTCTTCCTCTTTAATAAAGCTTCCAATTTTTGATTTCTTGCATTGATAACTAGTTTCCTTGCTTTCAAATTAGTTTATTGTTGTTATTTATTGCTTTAATTAGTTTAGTTGTTGTTTAAAATAGTTTAATCCATGTATTTCCAGTAGATAACGGGTTGGGATTGCGTTTCCGCCATTGATGGGCGTTGAGCTCTGAAAATTAGGTTTTGTGTAAAATTGCATTTAATTTAAACCTCGTGTATTAAAGTCGAATTATTATGCGTTTAACTTTCTTTGTCACGCAACGTTAGTGTTTATAGAGGTAATCCGAATTTAAGATGCGTGTGACCATTTTCCGTTAAATGTTTAATCTCGCAACTTTGGGTTAAATTCCTTATTGTGTGATGTTTATACTTAATTGAAAATGCTCGATTAAATGTTTTCGAATCGAAATTCTAATTATTAGTTTTTTAGCCCATGCTGGGGACACGATCCCGACTCTCGTTTTATTAATTCTAGTTTAGACTTAACTTCTTAATTTTTCCCTTTTCTTTATTTCCAACCTATCACCCTTTACACTTTTATTTTAGGAGTATTAAATCCTATAAATTCTAGCAACTCGTCTCTGTGGATTTTCGATACCCGACTTACCTCTATACTTGTATCGCAAGTGCAGTCGTAATTTAGGTTTTTGTATTAATGCGGTGAAACAAATTCAACGATTAGCCTTTTATAAGCGATGCTACTTTTCACCCTTTGATCAAAATGGCGTCGTTGGGGGATGAGTTTGTTTTAGACTTTATTTGATTTAGTATTTCATAGTATTTTCTTTCTATTTGTATTATTTGCTAATATTTTGCAGAACTTCCACATTTGAGCACTTAGAAATGCTCGAATTCTTACTGCACGCGCTTATTTTGTGGAATCCGCCATTCGAGCCATTTTTGGGGTAACCATGTCTTATTCCAATTCTTTCGGTAATCCTTGTTATAATTCTCAAAATTCTAGGCCTATGACTTTCGGTGAATACTTAGCATCCCAAAGTAAAACAAATTCAAATATGACTTTGGGCGAGTATAACGAAAGTCAAAACTTAGGTTATTGGAATTTTGATGATGATGACAATGATTTTGGGCCTTTACCTCATAATAATTGGAATTTTGAAACGAATTGCAATAGTTTTCAAAATTCCTATAATAATGAATTTTCGTTTAAGTCTGATGATAATTTTCAAAGTTCCCATTTTCATGCATCCGCATCTCGACCTATGACTTTCGGTGAGGGTTTGCGTATGTATGAAACTGAGAAACTTGAAACTCATTATCGGGAAGAAAATCGTTCGTGGGAACATGAGTTGGATTTATTATTTGAGTCCGACGACGATTTTGCTTTCGACACTTTCGAAGTCGAGGAATGTTTTGAACCAAATGAGGTACTTGTGCCTACTTTGGAACAAGCCATTCTAGACTTTTCCCATTGCGTAATAGATATTGAAAGTGAGGATGAAAATGACGTAATATCTATCTGCAATGAAATGATTTCTTCTTTGGCCCCCAAAGAAGAACATTTCATTGAAAATGATATTACTTACTTCGAAACTCAAACTTCATGCGATGATGATTCATCTCATGAGTTTGAATTTCTTCCATCCCCATTTTCATTCTGTATTTCCCCACCGGAACAAGTACCCGATGATTTGGTTTCAAACTTTAATGTTTTAAACCTTATCGCCGATAAGGAGTACTTGCTCGAGTTGCCTTCCACGATCGCATTCGTGCCTTCGTTTGCGCCTCCTCCTATTCCAATTTCAAAATCATTGGGAGGATATTCGTCTTTTCTCGGTCCCCACTTGTTTTTGTCACCCGTGCAATTCAAACCCCCCATCGTCCCTCCAAAACTTTTAATTGGCGATGGTTCATATTTTTTGCCTTACACATGCCTTTCGTTTTTCAAACGGAATTCATATTTTTCGGAAGGCATGCTTGTATGTGAGGGTACACCGGTTATCCTCCAAAGCCAAATTGTTCTTATGGTGGACCCTCAGCTATTTAGACTTCTAGTGTACAGTTAGTGTGAAGTCTAAATAGTAGGTTGTATATAGTTAGCTTTTTATTATTTCCTTCTTTAGTTTTTCTTTCCTTTTTAATTTAGCCTCTTGTAATTAGTTAACTTTCGTTATTTGTTTTTGCTATGCTCGGTACTAACTTGTTTTGTAGATTCTTGGGACTTGTTCTTATGGGGATCGCTCCAATTTTGGGTAATATCGCTCTTTTCCTCTCTTTGACTTGGTTCTTGATTTACATTGAGGACAATGTCAAGTTTTATGTTAGGGGGTGTGGGATATTCTATCCATTTCTTTATTTAGTCCATGTTTTTTCTCACATGTTAGTTACTTAGTATGCTTTTATTAGAAAATTTTAAAATTTTCAAAAAGATTTTCTTTCTTTTTTCTCCTTTTTTGTGCATTTTTGCCTTTATTTTCGATGATAAATTTCAATAATTGCCCTATCCAATAGACAGCCCAATGATGCATGTTCTCAATTTTAGAAGTTGTTAGTCTTTAGTCTCACTTATTGATATTATGAATAACTTCATGAATTAAACTTTAATACCATGAGCACATGCACTTTTATGGTTATATTGATTTGGTTTAAGATTTTTATAACTCGATAGTCTTTTGTTGCATTGTATATACTTACACCGAGTAAGCTTTGTACCTTTCGTCATTTGTGAGTGTTATACACTATTCTTTCCTCTTTGAAAATGTTGAATTCGTCGGTAATCTCACCATTCTTTCATTTGACCGTTCATTAATTGAGTTCAAACTTAAAATGTGTTACTTAAGCATGATTTTCATATATTGTTTTGATTCGAGAATTGCGTAAACTTTGTGAAATGATCATAGGCCCTCTTTGTTATACCACCCATATTAGCCTTGACCTCACCTTATATGTTTACCCTCGTTAACCCCTTTGAGCCTAAATATAGCCTTTCATTTCATAACCCCATTCCCATAACCAACTCTACATTTGAGTTTTAAACCATACATATACTTTCCATACCTTTGTTTGGATTGTTACTTGGGATTGAATGATGCTGTTTTGATGTCGGTTGCAATTTAGGCATATGAGAGTATGAAAAGTTAAGAAAACAAAGTAGTGAAAAAAGTGAAGAAAAAGAAAAAGCAAAAAGAACAAGAAAACAAAAGAAAAATGAGAAAAAGAAGAAAAGAAAAGAAAGAGAAAGTTGTAAATATGTTGCATAGTGTTTAATAAGCTTGGATTACTCTCCTTGATGATATATTTAATGCCTTTTTGGAAGTTATTTTCCAATTTTAATATTGCCCGCATTTTCCAATTATCACGAGTTTTCATCCCTAACACTTTGAATCCGTATATACATCCTTTCATTTTGTTCCTTAGCCTAACCTACATTATAACCCTATTAAAGTCCTATGTGATCTTAAGTTGATGTAATTCAAAAGTTGAAATAGGTGTGATAATCTGTGAAAATGCATTTCGCCTCCTTTAATGAGCAGTATCCTTTCATTGAGATTACATTTTTCATTTTATATATAGCGTTCTTCATCTCTGACATGTGTGCAGCTTAGTTTCCATTTACATTTACTCTTTATGCCCGCATGTCTCGTGTGCTACCTCCCTATTTCGAGTGATTTCGCTTGATGAGTGTAATGCTCGTGAGGATTGAATATATGCTTTCGTTAATTTAGTATCCGATTTATTTAAGTTTTTGCCAAATCACACTTTGCATGTGCTCGCTCCCCTCCCACATTTAAAGGTTTCAATTCTATGAGGTGCATTCTATAATGTTAATGATTCAGACTTTTGTGTGAATTCATTCACTTTTCTAATAATGCATATGAAATCTTTTTCTCTTTTGTTGGGCTTGTCGCATATTGGTTTGGGCATATTTTGAGGAAACCATATGATGTTTGTGGGTATCTTCCCTGAAAACCCTCACGAGACGACACTCATCCCCTAGGGTAACCTAGGGGTTTAACGGCTTATTGCATATGCCAAATGCAATTGTGTTCCCTACGAAAGTGGCAACTATATTTTGATGCATATATGCGTTTTGTATTTCCTTCTATGGACTAGTTTTGTTTGTTTCATCACTAGGGACTAGTTTTGGCCCCCAAAGAAGAACATCATTTTGATCAAAGGGTGAAAAGTAGCGTCGCGTCAAAACGCTAATCGTTGAATTCGTTTCACCGCATTAATACAAAAACCTAAATTACGACTGCACTTGCGATACAAGTATAGCGATAAGTCGGGTATCAAAAATCCACAGAGACGAGTTGCTAGAATTTATAGGATTTAATACTCCTAAAATAAAAGTGTAAACGGTGATAGGTTGGAAATAAAGAAAAGGGAAAAATTAAGAAGTTAAGTCTAAACTAGAATTAATAAAACGAAAGTCGGGATCGTGTCCCCAGCATGGGCTAAACAACTAATAATTAGAATTTCGGTTCGAAAATATTTAATCGAGCATTTTAAATTAAGTATCAACATCACACAATAAGGAATTTAACCCAAAGTTGTGAGATTAAACATTTAAGAGAAAATGGTCACATGCATCTTAAATTCGGATTACCGCTATAAACACTAACGTTGCGTGACAAAGATAGTTAAACGCATAATAATTCGACTTTAATACGCGAGGTTTTAATTAAATGCAATTTTACACAAAACCTAATTTTCGGAGCTCAACGCCCATCAATGGTGGAAACGCAATCCCAACAGGTTATCTACTGACAATACATGGGTTAAACTACTTTAAACAACAACTAAACTAATTAAAGCAATAAGTAACAACAATAAACTAATTTGAAAGCAAGGAAACTAGTTATCAATGCAAGAAATCAAGAAATGGAAGCTTTATTAAAGAGGAAGAAGATGAATAGTAACAACTTACATACAAATTGGGATGGAACCCTAGGAGAGAAAATCTCTCAAAAATATCACCTAAAAACTAACCTAAATGACTTATATCCTCCAAATAAAAGCCCCCAACATTTTATTTATACCCCAAAATAAACCCCTAACAAAACCAACCCAAAAAACCCAAAATAAGCCAATTTTCGTCCATATCTGATGGGACCGGTCGACCTCTGTTTTGGAACCGGTCGACCGCACGTTTGGAATTTTCCTGGGACGGAGACTACCCACTTTTCCTCTCCGAACCAATTTTGATGCGTTGCACGAAAATGGACATAACTCCCTCATACGGAATCGAAATGAGGCGTGGTCGAAACCGAAACGAAGCTAATTCAATTCTCTATATGATTATATTTTGAAACCCTCCAAATTATTCAGTATGAAATTATCAAAATTCCCTTGAAGTAGAGGAAAATACCGAAACCTTCCAAAACTGGGCATAACTTCCACATACAGAGACAGAATGACGCACGGTCAGTGACCACATACGGAGTCATAACTCCGTGTACATATGACGCACGGGCTTATTCCACATACGTCATACTGAATAACATGTCAGTGAGTCAGAATGACGCACGGTCACATACTGAATAAATGACATAATTATATAGATCATCAAATTATGTCCATTTCCACATACGGTCAGTGCCCAAGATTATTAAGAGAAGAATAAATGACGTAAAAAAATATAGAACACATGTTTAGTCGGCGAGTTCGCCCAAAATATAGATATTACAATAAGAATGTACAACCTATGTTTAATCGGCAAGATCGCCCAAAACATTAATATTACATTACTTCATTACATATGTACACAGAGTTATAACTGGTAAAATCCTAATGAGGCTGAGGCCTTTGAACAATATAATCATCCACTTGTTCTCTTCGACCATCATCCAAATAAGGAGCTAATTCCTCCTTGACCTCATTTGCATATGACTCCAATAGATGCCGGGGGATGGCATCGATAGGAATCCACTCATCACCCTCCTGAAGGGGTTAGGCCTTAAAGTGGAAGGAGAGATCTCATGACGGTAACAGAGTACTCAATTCCTTGGAACTTGCAGCTCCTTGAGGGCACTCAACCATCCCTTGATAAATGCGAGATCTTCAAACTCTGTCAGCCTCGTCGGAGCATCTACCCAACCTTAGTCATAGCCATCAGCCCATACTCACCGAGGTCCTCTCTTAAACAAATACCTCAGCCATGTCACATCCCTTTGGAACCCAGCAACAATCACGTATTCTCGACGGATATCTTCACGGAGCTCATCCATTTCCCTAACTGGGCTTTTTATGTTTGTACCAGCTCACGGAACAGTCGATGAGGTAGAACCTCACAACACCGGAGGAGCATCGCTTGGTCCTATGCCAGCTCATGATGAGGAGGAATCCCTTAAAATGCGAGGCATAGTGCTCGGCGCATGCTCCCTGAGGCGCAACACTTCCCTCCTCAAGGACACATTTTCCTGTTACAATACTTCTCCGACTTGGTTAATCTCAGTAGCATCGAGTAGTCTTTCTCTCAGAATTTTCACTTCCTCTTGAACAAAATCTCCAACTTCTTCCATTTCCTGAAGCCTGTCGTTCAGTTTAGCAACGAGCTCCGTCTGATATATGAAACTCTTATTCCTCGATCGTAGATATTTATAAATTCTTACAAAGGTCTGATGAACTTGAGGACTCACATCAAGACCAAGCATTCTTCCCAGTCGAGAAGTGGCTTGTATATATTCATATACATCAATCGAATATAGGCCATAAAAGAGCAGTAAAGGATAAAATGAATCGGTACACTAAGGGAAAAAGTCTTTTCATTTCATTCATACATAAATGATCAAAGAATATTGAGAATCAGAAAGGAACATTACATACAAGTCAAAAATAGAAAAGAAATCCTAAGATTAGATTAGCTGGCGACCTCGATTTGTTCAGAAGAAGCTGGATATTTCTCCTTATCAGTACCAGTAGGAGCATCTCCATCAGGAGGGACAACTTCTGCCACCCGAGCAGGAAGGGCATCTACAGGAACTGACTGGGAAGCGGGGTCAATACCTTCAACGATTAGTGCACGAGCTTCATCTACGATAGGATTTGGGCCTGGATCATGCTCATCAAACAAGGGAGAAGTAACATCCACCCCGACAGCCAAGAGGGCCTTATTCCAGCCCTTCTTAAAATTTAGATGACTAATGTAGCCTATCTGAACCTCAGCGTCTTCATATGTGGCAACCCACCCGGAATTATATGAATCTTCCTTAATGGTGGATGCCTCAGACTCCTTCTCCTTTAGCTTCTCCACCAGCACCTTATTCTCCTCCACCACTGCTAACTTGCTCAAGCAGACTAAATCATAGGCCTGCCGCAGTTCGTTCAGTTCTTTGACCGCTGCCTCCCGCGCTCGATTGGCTTCAACAAGGGCCAGATCAGAAGAAATCTGAGCAGCATCAGTGGCCTTCAAGCTAGGCTCGAGCTCGATACCCTTTACTTTTAGAGCAGCGTTCTGGTTTTCCAGTTCATCATTCTTATTCAACAGCTCATTGCGATAGTGATAGAGCACATCAAATTCAGTCACGAACTGCAAGTAAAAGAAGGCATTAGAAGAAAGCAACAAATAGAATTTTACAAGTGTTAAAGAGAAGGAATAGACCTACAACGGCTAGCCTCTAAATCATTTTCAAGGCTAACTAGTCAGTCCCCATTGCCCTTTGGCGATTAACAGGCAGGACTGCTCTTTCGAGTAGCGTATGAGCCAGTTAGGGAGATATGGCAACCGAGGCCCGCTCTGGCAATGCAGACACGAGTACTAAGGCCTGCCCAGCCTTTGTCCTCGCTTCTATTATCCTCCTCTCCTCCTCTCTCTCATTCTCCTTATCTACCTTCTTCCTCTCCTCAACCTTCTTTTTCTCTTCAGTCTTCTTCCTATCCTCTTCTCTCTTCCTCTCTCTATCTCTCTCTCAACTGATCTTCTTCTTTTCTCTTCTTCTCCTGCTCATGAGCAGAAGACTGAGAACCAGTGGCAATAGCTCCACTACTGGACTTTTGCTTCTTCGACCGCTGAGCGAGAAGCACATCATCCTCATCATCATGGATCAGGTTCCTCGTGGGGGAGCCATTTCCTCGCTAGAACTACTAGATGTACTTGAAGATTCTTGAGCCTCAGAAACCTCTTCTGAGTTGGAGGAACTTTCACTACTGGAGCTCAACTCACCATAACCGCCTTCAGCACCTCCTCTGATATCACTTTCAGAAGTGCTCTCCTCCTCGTCCAACTGAATGCGATCGACAGCAGCTTCTTCAAAAATATCTAAGTCAGAAATGCTGTCCACCGGCCTCATAATGAAACTGGACTCGATGTTCTTATACTCCAGCATGAAAGCAGCGGACCGGGGATGTTCACCATCAGCCAGAGATTCCCTGATATTCCAAGCTTTAATCAGCTCGGCAGCTCGGACCTCGCTAAGGGCAGGTTCGAAGTTCTTCGTCCTCGCTAAAAAGAAAATAGGAAAGTATAAAAAAAATCAAACATTAACAAGGAGATCGAAAGAGCAGAGTAAAGACTACCTATGTACTCTTCCCCATAAAAGGGAACAGTGAATCTATCAGACCTCACCCCCTTAGTCTGGGGGAGAACTGCCAATTCCTAGCAAGAAAGCCATCTTGCCAGTAGTCCTTGTGGGAATCATGTAAATTTACTACCAATACCCTGTCAGGACTCCTGGCCTTCAGTTAGAGAAGACTAGAGGTCGTTCAAGAGAAGGAATAACAAAAACAAACTTCAGCGAGCCCCAATTTAGTTCCATAAAGTTGATTTATTCTACGGACACCATTGACTATCTTCTGGACATTGGGTGAACACCGTGCAGGGACAATGTTGAAATAACCAAAGAAATGTAGGAACAAATTATTTGGAGGAAAAGTAAACCCCCCTTGGGAAAGCAATAGGACATGAATCCAATGAGGGCCCTCTATCTCTCTAACATTCTTAGGGAGAGAGGCGCACTCAATCTCTACCCACTCTGGGATATTATAAAACTTCCTAAACTCAGACACTGATCTATTACCTATCTTTTTCATTTGTAAACCCTAGATTGCAAATTCAAAGAAAACTCAGTAGAGAAAGCACAAAGAGAAAGCAAAGGGGACTTACAAGATGAAAGTTTGACTTGGACGATGCAAGATCGCAAGCCCAGATGACGAGGGAGATTGAAAGAGAAGAAAATAAAGACCCGGGGAAGAGGGAACAACAACTAGAACTCGCAGAAGGTGAGGTAAAACTAAGAAGTTTGAAACGACAACTATGGAACGCTGCTCCAAATAACTTTTAAATGCTCCCAATCATCGCGCACAGGACACGAAGCAACTGTCGCCTAAATCAGTTCTCAACTTTGGGAAGAGTTGCACGATTAACAAAAGAGCCATTATGATAAATCATTTAAATTTATTGAGCCCAAATTGTGTCCCAGCAACTTTAGGGGCAATTGTGGGTACCCGAATTTTCCATCATGGGCCCAGACAAGTAGCCTAATAAAAACGGCCCAAAGTCCGAACCCTTCGCACCTGAACTAAATTCAGTTATGACTTAGTCTTCTCCTAGAATCTCATATAAAGATATTCTAGGAGAGAAAGATGAAGGTGGGGGAGTCCAACACCCCCACTCCCAGAAAATAATCATGTATATAATAAACCCTAAGCCTGGGGCAAGAGGCCCGCACTGTATTCTCTGTAAACGCTCCCCAGAGTATAGAAAAATAATACTGACTGCACCACTGCAGACGTAGGCATTCTTGCTGAACCACGTACATACTGTGTTGTGTGATTGGCATTTTATGTTCTTTATTTTCCTTGGTGATTGCGCTTTTCTTATTTATTTGTGTTGAATATAATTGTCACCACAAGAAGTTATTTCTAGAGATAATATACATCATAAAGAGATTTATTACAAAACCAGAGAGTTTACTCACCCACCATTGTCACTTATTATGAAGCTTTAATATTTGACAGAGATCTTAGACGGTGGTTGGGGTGTTTGGTTGCCTGCCAAGGTGTATCTAGGGTGCTTACTTCTCTTTCCCTTCGAAGGAGTTACTTCTGACCCTATTGTTGTTATTTGAGTCATACACGAGAAATTTTTGAGTTCAAACTAAGTTTATCTTCACTAAGTTGTGTTTGCGTGTCTTGTAGTTAATCAATAGCGTGATTAGTTAACTTATCATTACTGTACTCAAAAGGGATTACACCTCCATCTAATTTAAACTACCCTCTTACAAAAGTATACTGAGAAAAGTCCTCCGAGACATAAAAGACAATTTCCCCTTTAGTCACCTAACTAGTAGGAGGACAACCTCGAAGTAATAATGGCTTTATTTGACTAAATTGATAGAAAATGGGAAGAAGGGGGTTGAATTACTCCTCTTTAACATTTTAAAGAAAAGTGAAGCTCTTAGAGAGAATATAGAGGAAGGACCCAAAGACTAGGGGCTAGCTAATTTAAATAGTTTTCAATGAAACAAAAGTTGAAGGAAGGAGACAGGGGTCACCCCCTCTCTAATCTAGTCCTTAGGAACATATGTAATAGTTTTCAGGAGCACCCCCATAGATAGGAGGGGTGATCCAAAACATTAACATGCAAACACCTCCCAGTCACAAGAGGTGCATTTTAAAAAGAGCAATGTATATATATACATAACTTACTCAGATTAATGCAAGTACTCTGCAGTATATGGGGCTGTCATCAGTAGACCAAATGGTCACATAAATTAGAGCAGGTCATATAAATTAAATACCGACAATATAGATGGAGAGAAAGGGAAAAGATAAGTGCAATAGAAAAAAAGTGTCATTTCTTTCATTCATGAATGATCGGTGATGTACACATAGAATTCAAAATAACACAAAATAAGAACTAGCCTATCCACTAGAAATAACAAAAAATAAGTCGTCGCGGGTGAGGGCACCGACATATGATGGACCAGTTTCTTATAAGAACTCATCCTCTAGCCTAGTCATCTTAGCCTTGTCCTCCTGATCACCAGACTCAAGTCTGGCGAGCTTTGCCTGAAGTAATGTGATCTGATTTTGGATTCTTACGGCCTCATCCTGTCGCTGCTCGGTCCTAGAGTGCCTGGAAGTGTGAAGTCCTACCATCTTCTGGAAAGGAGCACTCAGAAAGTGGTGAGCTCCCATAGCAAGACAATCCAAATGAAAATGATAGAACTTCTACAAGTCACGGATATCATCCAAGAATAGTAAAGTAGAATAGTTAGTCAGCTTAGCAGGAGAGGAAGCTAAGAACTCATGAACATGGGTGGCAAGAGCTTTCAGGTTAAATGTCGTGAGACTGTCAGTCTGAAGTATGCTTTGAGGAGTGAATGTCTCGGGGTGATGCTCTAAGATCAGATCTAAGATCTGACGCTCATGTGTCCTGAATCGTCTCGGTATCTCCTCACGCCATAGCCTACCCGCAATGGTTACAGCAGCCTCTACTTCTCCATCACCGTCGGAATGGCGAGACCCTACCTCAAGGGGGAGGAAAGAAGAATCCCCACCAGAATCATCATCACTGACCATGGGAGTGGTCTCAGAACTATGATCTCTCTTAGCAGCTTCCCCGGTGGACTCATCAATAAGGACCTGAAAAGAAATACTCGCGATAAGTCAAAAGAGAAGAAAGACAATTATGAGCCAAGACCTGGCTACGCTAGTAAGCTTTCCTCCAAACTGAAAGGGGTGATCATGCTATCATTTGAAGAGGGTCGGCCAAAGTGGAGGCACCAAGATAAACATAAGAAATGTTAGGGACTATCAATAAAATTCACAAACCAATAACTAAAGAAGGGTAACATAAATGCAATAGTCAAACACCTGAGAAGTGTACAAATCGATGCTCTCTTCTTGCTCCACAAATACTACCGGAGGATCAATTTCACTCACCTCGAAACAATGAAACAAAGGTGAAAATGAGAACACTTTCACAGTATATGCAAGAGGAAAAGAAGGGTAAATAGTAAAAAGAGAGAGGGTATGCCAGTACAATACCTCTCTCACAGCCATCCCCTCAACAGGATGTACAGTTACCAAAGTAGCCGCCTCACTTACCTAGAAACAATGTAACAAGGGTTAAGGTGAGGGAACTTGCACAGTATACGCAAGAAGAAAATTGGGGAATAGTAAACAGAGGGGGTATGCTAGTTTAATACCTTTCTCGCAGCCACCCCACTGCCAGACTCCACAGTCATTGGAGTAATCTCATTCACCTGGAAATAATGAGAGAAATGTTAAATGAGAGCACTTTCATAATATACGCAAGAAGAAAAGAGGGGAACAGTAAAAAGAGGGGGTATGACAGTTTAATACCTCCCTCACAGCCATCCCACTCTCAAACTCCACAGTTATCGGAGTAGTCTCAGCCACCTGGAAATAATGAAACAAAGGTGATATGATAACACTTGCACAGTATATGCAAGATGAAAAGAGGGGAATAGAAAAATCAGAGGGTATGCTAGTTTAATACTTCTCTTGCAGTTACCCCACTATCAGACTCCACAATCATCGGAGTAATCTCAGCCACCTGAAAACAATGAAACAAAGGTTATATGATAATACTTGCACAGTATATGCAAGAAGAAAAGAGGGGAACATAAGAATGAGAGGGTATGCTAGTTTAATACCTCTCTCACAGCCATCCTACCCTCATAATCCATAAATATTGGAGTAACCTCATCAGACTCCATAGTCATCGGCGCAACATCACTCACCTAGAAACAATGCAACAAGTTGGAAGATGAGAGTGCTTGCACAATTTAAATAGGAAAAAATAATAAAGATGCAAGAATGGCATAAGGAAAATGGATATCCTTATATATTGTACTTGAGTAACACCCTCCATAGCAGTCAAAGGAGGAGGTACAGGGGCTCCCAAAGGGGCCACCTCAGTGGTTGGTTCTCCTGAAGGGGCTATCATCAATCGGTACCTCTAAGGAGATTGCCTCAGTCTTGAGTGCTCTTAAAAGAGATAACTCAAAGTTGGTCATCGTAGTGGATGATCCTTAAGGGTCTATATCAGTAACTAGTTGTCCTAGAGAGGCTACCTCAGCTGCAGGTGCTCCCGAAGGAGCAACCTCAGTGATGGCAGTCGTAGTGGATAGGTGAGACTTGAAATGAGAAGAAGGGGTAAGAGTTAGTAAATTTCCTACCTCATAAATGAAAGAATACCTCAATTAAAAAATGAAAATTTCAAAACTCCACAACAAATATAGCTACCTGAGGGGGTGCAATAATAGGGCAAGATGGCTCATGCACAGGGGCTGCCAAAGAAACAGTAGTAATGGCCACCGTTGAAATAGGAGACAACTGTAAAAGAAGTGAAAGTGGGCTTCGCTATTAACAGGATGGTTAGAAAAGAAAATGTTTTAGCTAGAAGATGTTACAATACCTGGTCCCCATCCAAAGAGGAGGAGTTGAAAAGAACAACCGGTGCAACAAGGGATTTGCTGATAGCCTGTAAATGTCAAAATAGGTTATTTATCACATGTCCAAGGAAAAGGAGATTCCACACTCCAATCGAAAGGCCTAACCTGAAGCATGGGCTCAATAGTCGAAGCCACAGTAAGTACCGAGCCGTGAGAGATTACTTGAACTAAGGGTCTTCCATCCATAGATATACAAACTCGAGGAATAGAGATCGTCCCTGAAGAGGATAACCCCTGGATAATAACATCGGGAAAGGGAAAAGTCCCTCCCTAAGAAGAAAATACAAATGTTACGTGGCCCTAAGAAAATGAAAAAGGTCAAAATATATAAAATACTTACTACCAAACGAAAACAAACTTTCAAAAATACACACCTTAGATGATGAGGTGCCCAGGGGATTAGCTGTAGAAGTGCCCACCACCGAAGTAAGAGAAGACGAAATGACGCTGCTAGAAGGCACAAACCTCTTCACATCATAAATGGGTAAAGAAAAATAAGAAAGAAAGAGGGAAATAACACAATGAAAGTTGAGAAAATTACAAGGCATACGTGAGAAGAATGAGAAGTCACAGAGGTGATCCTGGTGCTTGTATGGTGGACAAATGAAAGTTGCAAGGAAATACCAGCATACGCAACCAAAATGTAATTGGTGGTCAACAAATTACATTAAATGATAACAGATATAAAGGGGTAGCAAACCTCTCTAAAGAGGCCTCGGGAAGAAATGAGCATAGAGTTCCTTTCCCGCTGAAAAGGTGCCACTCGTAGTGGGGGAAGTGGAGAACTACTTGCCTTAGTGGAAGTGACCTGCAAAATATGGTGAAATACTTTCATTAGTAAATAAAATAATTAGGGTAAAGAAGGAAAATCATATGCATAAATTTTTTAATAAAATAAACACTTACAGCAGTAGGGCACATAGTCTCGCCATAAAGAAGAGGTCGGTTGGGGGAGCTAACTCCCTCAGGAGAATGAGAGGCCTCATCATCGCTAGAAGACTTTCTCGAGACTGATAACAAAGCATAAGTGCCAGTAGTGACTTCGCTATGAAGATCCAAGCCTCATATATCACCCAAAACTATGGTCATCATAAGAAGGGTTTCTTCCATAGCCAACTAGTTCCTCTTCCAATGAGGGGGAGGGAGATTCAGGGGGTGAAACTCCGAGAGAAGTAGTTACACTAAGTAAAGAATGTTGGGATATAGTACCTTATGAAATGGGAATAGATGTGACTCGTGCCTCCTTAGAAAAAATGCCCAATGCTTCATAACCTTTCTCTTCCATTGCCTGGTAGGTTTCCTCCACCCCAAGATCATCAGTACCGAACCCCTGGTCCATCGCGAAGGAAGCGACAATGTCAGCACTATTCCATTTCTTCTTCTTTGTAGCCTGGGTCCTCACTGGAGAAGAGGGAGGAGAAGTGGTAGTAACAGGAATGAAATTAGACACATCCACATCTAGGTGATTCCTCTTGCCTGTGGTAGGGGTGCTCACTTTCCCTCTTCTCTTAGATCGACCTTTAGACTTCGCGGGGGGAAGCTCAGTCGATGGGAGCTGAAGGGATTTGTTAAGAAGGGGTTTCTCTAAAATGGGAGTGGTCTGCTTTAAAAACAGACTAGAACTGGTTCTGAGAAACCAGGACTCCTTCTGTGTCTGCTTGACCAAAATTTGGGCTTTTACATATTTAACTGGGTTGGTCTTATGAGAGGGATCGATTACACAATCTTGGATCAGGTGAATGTGTCGCTGCCTGAATAGGAGCCAAGACAAAGTAAATGTAGGATGATAAATTCGAGGAGGCACATAGAGTCCCCCTAGGCCACTAACTCTATGGAACAATACCTGGAGAGTGAAGTTGGTGCACGCCTCTAAAAATGCATCAGAACGATCACTATAAAAAGGAAAAGGAGGGGTGTGAACGCCCTGATCATAGCCAAATTACCGTCTTGCTCTCTCAGAATGATAGAACTCAGCATGCAGACCCAACTCCGGCCAAGAAGGAAGGAGGATTGGTATCATCATAATCACCACATTAATACCGAGATTGGTAGAAACCGATCCCATGTCCGAAGGGCGATAAAAATTTTCGTTGTCGCCAGGAAAAGAAAGCCAGTTGAAGATGCCACCGAGACACTTACTATAAGGCCAAAATTAAAACTCCTCAATATCATCAATCAATGCTACCAAGGGATTCTTAGGAATTTTTTTGTGCCATCGGAGAAGTCGAATAGCGTTGTTATGGCAAGCTTGAGCCTCCGAAGTAAGGTGGAGGAAATGCTCAAATAAAAAGGCCATTAAAAGAGTGGCGTTTGAAAAATTGGCAGCATCATATCGACTGGAAGACCTCTCCACATCTATATGTGCCCAATCCATCCAGGGGTAAAGGGAACCAAGAGTCAGGGCGGCTACAGGAACTGACCTAGCACGAGATAATCGTATAACAAATTTAAAGAGAAGCTCGTGAGGGGAACCTTTAGGCTTACCGAGCAGCAGGAACCGAGTCAGAAATATAACTAGGAAAGCGGCTAAGTGTGAAGGAGAGTGAATCTTGGGGCTATCCTGGGTCCTGGGACTGCATCATAAGTCTCCCCTTTTTGCATCTACTCTAAATATCTGAACCAATACCTTTGCCATTTAGCAAAGGAGAACTTTGTATGACCAGTCACATTTATAGCTACATACTTTGAGCACTCTCCGAGAGCTTCTTGTCGCTCACCCACCATCTCCCGCTCTAAAGGATCCTCATAGTCATCAGAAAATACATGTTTCCCCCAAAAAAGGAAGAGCGCACAACTCACACACATCATCTAGGGTGATGGCAAATTCTCCCTAACCTATAACAAATGTGTGGGACTCCACCGAGATCGTAAAAGATTGAGCGGGGAGTTATGATTAGATACCGTACAGGACTTCAGGCTACTAAAGATAGTAAGAAGGCCCACTTCCCTAGGAACATTCACATAGTGAGTAACACTCAGAACATAATTAACCAAGCTAGCTCATTCCTCCATGGCACCCTCGCAACTTTAACTTCAACATTGGAATAGGTTGACCCAGATCCGGAGAATAGAGTCTGGAAAGATAGTAGGAGAATCAACCAACTCACTCAACCCCACATGAGGACACTCGAGAACAGTATTAGTAAATTTTTCTTCAAATTTGGTGAGGGAAGTCATGAAGTTATCAGCTGAACCAAAAAAGGGGGTGTGGCGATAGACAACAAAATCTCGCTCCTGGAAAATGCATATATAATCTTGCCATGCCTGAGAAGAAGATGATGTAGCCGAGGAAATACCAAGAGCCATTGTCTCAAGAAAAGAACCCACCATGGTAGAAATTCTAAGTGAGGAACTCTTAACAGCAGCAGTATCTCTAGAAACACCAACTCGCAAGGAACCCACGGAAGAGAAACCCTGGGTGTCCCTTGTCGCCAAAAGGGGAGTCATAGCAGCAACCCTAGGTGGTAAATACAAATTCAAGCAAATACAAAACACAATATCACTAGCCGAGGAACCACCAATGAGGCAAGAGGTCGAGACACCCTCTGATGAGAAGTTGGCATGCGAGGAACCCATTGGCAGAGAAGTGTCACTTGATGAGGAACCCGCGGCCATAAAGAGATTTGAATCCACTACGAGAAATGGCATGTGCGAGGAAACCATAGTAAAAATTATAGTTTACGACGAACCAATAGAGGTAAGGCTGTCTCGTGAGAAACCCTCGCCCATAAGAACCAACTCAGCAATCTCCGGTGTTGACGACAAGACGCCCTCGGATGAAAACTTGATACGCGAGGAACCCGTTGATAGAGAAGTGGTGCTTGATGAGGAACCTGCGTCCATAAATAACTTTGAACCCACTATAGTAAATGGAGAGGAACTCTAAATAACAGGCCCACCCAAATTTGGGAGCAGCGAGGAACCCCCGGGTATGGGGTCCACCCACGAGGAACCCGTAGGAAAAAATCAATATACGGGCAACCCATAGGTATAGAACTATCACGCGAGAAGCTCTCACTAATAGCAAAGTCCATGACTAAAATTTTTGCCATTGTCGGCGAGGAACCCATGATATGAAATGGATATTGCGAGGAGCTATCAGTTATGCCACTGGTAGAAGGCAAATCAAAGGTTGTCTCTAACGGCACTGTAGACGAGGAACCCATGATATGAAACGGGTCACGCGAGGAGCCCTTGGCTATGCCACTTCTAGATGGAAAACTTAAAGTTATCATAGGTGAAGAACTTGGAATGGTCGAGGAACCCTCGAGATAGAAACCCTTAAACACACCCTCGTTAACGAAGGAACCCACGATTATAACCTATGACCCTGCCAATGAGGAATTCAAGATGAAATAAGGATATGGTACCAATTCTGATGAGATATTCACGAGAACCGATGCGAGGTGCAAGGAAGCCACCAATAATAAAGGTCCCTAGCCTCCGTGCATCATTGGTGATACAACCAATGAAGGGTTCGTAAGGTTTTTAACCCTAAAACTCTCTTCACCACCAGCAGTTAGAAAAAATGATGTGGGGGCGGTAGACATAGTGGTGGTAGTTGAGGGGGAATGATAATAGAAGCAGGTATTGGACCAAAAACAATGGCAAAAATGGTGGTTTCAACATTAAAAGAAAGGTTTGATGGGTTAGAAGTCATTAATGGTTTATTTGTGAAAAATCTAGAGCAAAAAAAATTGGGGGTTATGGTGTTTAATTTTTTCTCTCACTATAAACTTAAAAACTCTTTGCGAGAGTTTTGAAGAAGATAAAAGGTTTGCTTTTTAAGAAAGGTACCTTATGTTTTTTACATTAAAATGGGAAGACGTGCAGGAAGGCAAAAAGGTTATGACAATTTTTTCCAAATGATGAGAAGAAAGTTCCCACACTGACATGTGGAGTCTTAAAAATCAATTAACCTAGGATGAAGGGACAGTGAATTTAATGATCCTAAGGTCCCTCAAAATCTTTTGAAATTGAAAGTCGAGTTTATGGCGTATAAAGCCTTTTGGTCTACCCAACACAAAAGGCTTTGCACGAGGGGCTAAGGTATAAGGGTGTCTACCCAAAAATACTTCTTTTATTAGGTCCCAATAAAAACTCAAGTCGAGAAGCCACCTCACCCAGGTGGCAGTAGAAGTCTGTGTTGAGAGGGACTCCCCCAGGGTCCCTGTAAAAACTCGTATTAAGAAGAAACCTCACCTAGGTGGCGGTAGAAGCCCATGTTGAGAGGGACTCCCCCAGGGTACATGCAGAAACTCATATTGAGAAGAAACCTCACCTAGGGGAGACAGAAGCCCATGTTGAGAGAGACTCCCCGAGGGTCCCTGCAGAAACTCAATCGAGAAGAGACCTCACCTAGGTGGTGGAAGAAGCCCATGTTGAGAGGGACTCCCCCTATGGTTCCTCAACCACAGAAGTTGACATTGAGAAGTAACCCCCTACGGTTCCTCGCAAGAAATTGATATTGAAAAGGAACCCCACTAAGGTTCATCAATAGCAGAAGTTGACATGGAGAAGGAATCCTTAAGGGTCCCTCGCAATAAATGGGCATTGAGAAGGAACCCCCATAGGGTTCCTAAATAGAAGAAGTTGATATTGAGAAGGAACCCTTTAGGGTCCCTCGCTAGAAATTCACATTAACAATGAACCCCCCATAGGGTTCCTCAATAGAAAAAAATGATAAATTGAGAAAGAGACCCCCCCCCCCCCCCCCCCCCAAGTGTTCCTCAATAGCATGACATTTGAGAAGGAAACCCCCAAGGGTTCCTTAACAACAAAAAAAATGATAATTGAGAAGGAACCCCTCAGGGTTCCTCATCAATAGAAAGTCATATTCAAGGAGGGACCCTCAAGGTCCTCCCCTATCAGCTCCCAGAAAACCAAGTTAGGATGAGGGGGTGGCTACCATAAGCAACCCTTCATTATGTAAAGTCATTCTTTAAAAGAAAAGAAGTACTAACACTTGTTTTCTTCTACAGGTTGCCTAGTAGAGCAAGTAGGGCTCAAGTAGGCTAGTTGGGATCTCTTGGGAGTTTTGGCTTGGCGGCTGAGGGACAAGGTATGTTGAGCAAGCTCAACCACTTAGCGCTATAGGATTGAGAGAATACTAGTAGTAATACCCAGGAGTCACTCAAGACTACACACACCTCAGACTTAGTCATAAGTGAAGTGAGCAGCCAAAGAGCTGGCTGCTCACAAGAAATGAAAGAAATGACTTTCTCACAAAAGGGGGTTCTCAAGGTCCCTCTCAAGAAAAATAATGATTTTAGAGGAGAGGAACCCTTAAGGCCTCCTTTCTCAAGATTTGCAAAGTATGTACCACAAGTTACCGTTTCAAAGGATATTTACCAAATCATATATTTTGTCTTCATTGGGAGACATATTTTCTTTTTGACTTTGGTTGGCACCAAGTGGCACCTGCCAGAGGGGACATGTATGCCTACAGGTTGGGACAAATGGTACATTTCAGACACTATCTCTCACCAACCCTCTCAATTTTAGCACCTAAAAGTGCCAACTCAACCCTAATGCCCAAGTACAAGTAGGACCATGGGCAAGGTCAAGGGGAGGATAATTGAAATTGCAATGTTACTCTGTCAAAATCACACCAGACCTACCTAGTATTCTCTCCCTGCTCATTCTCTTAGTGCTATGTGCCTTGTTTTTTCACTCCTCAACTGACAACCATCATTCTTAGGTGTTTCCCTTGAGAAAATTACTATTTTTGCTATGAAAGTTCATCTTCTTGCAGGGAGTGAGTTAAAACTCGAGCTCCATTCTTACTCGAAGGAGAAGGTTTCTTAAGAAGTTGCACCATAATACCTTGAAGACCTTGCAGGCAGTGTCCATTGGAGTGGGTCACGCCTCACCCTTTACAGATATTCAGAGACCCTAGTCTCACTACCCTCCTACAGTTTCATTGTTTCTAGGTGAATGAGATTCCTCTAGTGTTTGTGGAGTCTGATAGTGGGGTGGTTGCGAGAGGGGTATTAAACTGGCATGCCCCCTCTTTTCACTATTCCCTTTTTTCTTCTTCCGTCTACTGTGCAAATGTTCTCATTTTCACCTTTGTTTCATTATTTCCAGGTTAATGAGATTGCACCAGTGACTGTGGAGTCTGATGGTGGGGTGGCTACGAAAGAGGTATTAAACTGGCATACCCCATCTTTTCACTGTTCCCTTTTTTCTTCTTGTGTATACTGTGCAAGAGTTCCCATTTTCACATTTGTTTCATTATTTACAGGTGAATGAGGTTGCTGACCCAGAGTCATCTGCAAGGCCTTCTGATGGGCTAGTTATGAAAGAGGTATTAAACTGGCATACCCCCACTTTTTATTGTTCTCCTTTTTTCTTCTTTCATATACTGTGCAAGTGTCCTAGTTTTCACCTTTGTTTCATTATATGCAGGTGAATGAGGTTGCTGCCCCAAAGGTATCTACGAAGTAAGTAGAGAGTGTTAGGATGCACCCTTCTCAGGTACTTTGACTATCACTCCCAAATTACCCTTCCTCAGTTGTTGATTTGTGATTTGTGTTGATATCCCTTATTTATATTCTTTATGTTTAGCCTGGTAGCCCCCCTTTGGATGACCCTTTTTCGACCAGTGACAACATGGTCTCCTTTATGAGTTTGGGGGTAATATTTATATTATAGTTATTTCTAGGGCCTAACTCGTAATTATCTTTCCTTTCTTTTTACTTATCATGAGTATTTCTTCTCAGGATCTTATTGGTGGGTCCACTGGGGTAGATGATAGGGAAGATCGTAGTTCTGAGGACACTCCTATGACTGGTGACGCTGATTCTGGTGGGGGGTTTTCTTTCCTTCCCTCTGAGGTAGGCTCGCACCATTCCAACAGTGATGCTGAAGTAGAGGATACTGGACGATTCAGGACACATGAGCGCCAATTCTTGCTTCTGATCTTAGAGCATCATCCGGAGACATTCACTCCACAGAGCATACTTTAGATTGATAGTCTCACAACATTCAACCTGAAAGATCTTACCAGTCATGTTCATGAGTTCTTAGTTTCCTTTACTGCTAAGTTGACTAGCTATTCTATTTTTCTATTCTTGGATGATCTCCATGACTTGTAGTAGTTCTATCATTTTCATTGGGATTGACTTGATACAGGGTTCCCCACTTTCTGACCATTCCCTTACGAAACATGGTAAGACTTCACACTTCCAGGCATTCTGGGGACGAGCAGTGGTAGGCTGAGGACGCAGGAAATCCAGAGTCAGATCGTATCACTTCAGGCGAGGCTCGACAGGCTTAGGTCTAGTGATCAGGAGGACGAGGCCAAATTCGTCGAGTTAGAGGAAGAGTTCTTACGGGAGGCTGGTTCGTCATACGTCGGTGCGCTCACTCATGATGACTTATTTTTTGTTATTTCTAGTGGATAGGCTACTTATTTCTTTGTAGTATTTTGGCTTCTACATGTATAGAACCTATCATTCATAAATGAGAAACAAAATGATATTTTGTTCTCCATCTATACTTTTGGCATTTGTTTTGTAAGACTTGCTTTAATTTCTGTGAGCGTTTGGTCAACTTAGGCTGCCCCATATACTGCGGGGTACTTGCATTAATCTAAGCAAGTTATTTATATATATACATTATTCTTTTAAATTCACCTTTTATGACTTCGAGGTATTTGCCTGTTGCTATTTTAGATCACCCCCTCTTGTCTGTGGGGGTGCTCCTGCATATTATTACTTGTGTTCACAAGGAATAGATTGGAGGGGGGTGACCCTTGTCTCATTCATTCAAGTTTTGTTTCATTAAAAAGGATTTAAATTAGATAGACCCTAGTTTATGGGATCCTTGCTAAATATTTTATAGCTTTCCTATTCTCAAAATATTAAAGAGGGGGAATTTGACCCCCTTCTTCACATTTCTATTAATCTAGTCAAATAAAGAATTTATCACTTGGAGGTTGTCCTCCTACTTGTCAGGTGGCTAAAGATAAAACTACCTGTTGTGTCTGGGAGGACTTTGCTCAGTATACTTTCTCTTAGGATGGACTTACCCCCCCTAAGTGTAGTGAGAAAAGTTCCTATTTTTTTTGTGTACCCACTTCTAGCCTAGTAGAGAGTGTATATATATATTTTTAAAGGAAATATATATATATATATATATATATATTCCACTGGGTCTATCTCATATAGATGAGTAATCAAGGAAAGCATCATCAATGACAAAAAGTGTTTCTATTTCATTTCTTTAGTGTTGTGTATTGTTTACAATATGGTATTGCTCTATAATTTCTTACAAAAAGGATATTTTCTAGTATAAGAGAAAACCTCAGATTCTACTACATAAATGAAAATTTTGTTAATGGTACTAAGCATAAGACCTCTTCAGCTACTTATAGTTAATGGACTGGAGGCAATCATTCTCTGGATCTTAGATCTAGAAATAACCCGATTTCCCCACTCATCTCACCACAAAAGGACCTTCCCAATTGGGTTTGA
Organism: Sambucus nigra; assembly: GCA_949130495.1. NCBI lineage: Eukaryota > Viridiplantae > Streptophyta > Magnoliopsida > Dipsacales > Adoxaceae > Sambucus > Sambucus nigra. The sequence goes on along the minus strand of OX422218.1, from coordinate 386,119,168 downwards.
ACATCGATGATGACATGATACAAAAGTGATGAGTAAATGCTCTGAGGACCAGTATCCCACTTGAAAATCTCTTGGCTTGGCTAGGTTTTCATAAGCTCTTAATAGCTGCTGGGTGTAAACTTTGAAGTTCTCGCTCACTTTATCTCTGTATTCATCTAACACCTCGAGTTGCACGTGTCGTGGGTCAGGGATGACTCCATTTATTAGAGAAACCCTAGATGATGGTACTTCCAATTCAACCGGTAGGACATCTTCTGTTCCATATACCGGTCAGAATGTAGTAAACCTAGTTGGTTTTCTCTTCGAAGTACAGTAGGCCCATATCACCATGGGTAGCTTCTCATCCTATGCCCCTGACATGTCTTTTAACATCCTTTTAAGAATATTGATCAAGGTCTTATTGGTGGCCTCTGCCTAGACATTTCCCTTTGGATAGGAGATGGTTAAACTCATATTCACGATTTTATATTTGTCAGTGAGGAGGGCCATCTCTTTGCATACAAACTGTTTCCATTTTCTGTGAGTATCACCTTGGGTATGTTGAACCTGCATATGATGTATTCCTTGATAAATTGTGTTACCACCGGGGAAGTCACCCTTCTAAAGGGAATGGTCTCCACCCACTTTGTGTATAACTCTATAGCTATAATGAAGAAAGCTTTACCATGAGAGGCTGGTCTAATTTTCCCCACTATGTCAAATGCCCGTGTATGGAAGGGATAGGGAGCTGCTAAGCTTTGGAAGATGACAAAGGGGGCATGCACCATGTTTCCATTTACTTGACAATCTCTGCACTTCTTTACATAACCAATGGAATCAGCTTCCATGGTTGGCCAATAATACCCTAGTCTCATTAGCTGATCATATAGCTTGGCACCCCCATGTGGGAGGGCTCATCGGCTTCCTTCAGCACTTTCTTTGTATCTTCCTTAGCTATACAATTCATCACCTTCTTATTATAACCTTTCCCATACAACTTTCCTTCAACCAAGTAAAAATGGGCTACCCTCTTCTTGAGATAGATTTCATCCGCTCTTTGTGTGGATAACTCGCCGTCTTTTAGATATGCAATATACGATTGGCTCCAATCTTCAAAGACTTCTACAAAATTGGCTTCTTCTGGTTGATCGAAGCGATTTTGGCATTTTAAACAACCTTGTTATAAGTGAGCAACTATTCTCATGATAGGCCAATAGTAGCCCCTCACTGCAGCCTACGGTAAAGTGCGATGCCATTATCCCCATAATATTTTTCATGCATTTCTGTCAACCTCTCTTTTGCTTCTTACTCCCCCACACACCTTGTTAGGAATTCTCCAGGAATCTAAAAGTAAAGTGTTCCTTGTAAAATGTGGTATTTATCCAGTTCCAACATCTTCGTGGTTCTTTCTCTTATCTCCAACTGCTTTACCACTAGGTGTCTCCAGTCTTCTAGCTCACTGCTTGGGAATAAAAAATTCACCATAATAGGTACTATCCTCTATCGCACCATGATTGTCTCCTCTGCCTCATCCATATCCAACTTATGTGCTATCATATCCAACGCATCGGGGTGCCTATTCGTTGTTCTTGCATGTCTCTCAATAGTCACTTTCAGGAATTGTCCCAACATCCTTTGGATGATATACCTGTAGGGTGCCAAGTTAGCATGCTGGTGGGAAAACTCCCCATTAACCTGTTTTACTACTAGGTTAGAGTCCCCCCGGATGCATAATACTTTGACACCTCTATGGAGTACCTCTAGCATGCCCTGAATGAGATCTTCATACTCGGCCTCATTGTTTGAGCATTTGAAGTCTAATTGGAAAGAGAGAGTTATCTTTTCCGTTTTGTTCAATAATATAATGCACGCACCTCTTGTGCCTAGAGCACTAGAGCCATCGAACACCATTTCCCACTTCTCCATTTCTTCTACCACACATGCTCGAAAGTTTTTGTTGGGCAGTTCCTCACTGGGGGGCTCAAATTTTCCACATAGAAAGTGGGCCAACAGATTTGCCACTTCTTTACTCTTGATTTCCTTGGGCACTACACACTTAAATCATATTCTGATAATATGAAAAACCATCTCACTGCTCATTCCACAAGTACTGTTCTTGCTAGAAGATACTTTATAGGGTCGCACTCGGTGACTATGCGCACTATGAAGGCTAGAAAATAATCTCTCAACCTTTGAGCCACAAATACTGATTCTAGACAATGCCTCTCCATGCTAATGTATCTTAATTTTATTCCGGAGATTACTCTTGATAAGTAGTAGACTAGATTTTTTACTCCTTCATTCTCTTGTGCTATGATTGACCCTATGGATCTCTGTGTTGAAGTGAGGTAGAGCAGCAATGATGCTCCGGCCTCTGGCGGGATCCTCGTGGATGGAGAGGGTATAATTTCTTTAACCTTCTCAAATGCTTTCTTCGGTTCTTCTCCCCAAATCCACTTGGATTTGTCCTTCAACAGGGGCGCGAATGGGTGAATTACTTCCACTAGCACGTGTATAAACCTCCTCAGGTAGGATACCTTTCTTAGGAAACTCTTAAGCTTCCTTTGGCTCTTGGGGGGTGGCATCATCACAATGGCTTTCCTCTTCTCTGCGTCTACTTTAACCTCATGTCTATTCATAACAAAACCTAAAAACTTTCCTACGGTAACGCCAAAGGCACCCTTAGAGGGATTCATACTCATCTTATACCTGCGACACCTCTCGAATACTTTCCTAAGGTCCTGTATATGTTTTCTCTCCTTCTTGGATTTCACCACCAGGTCATCCACATATAACTCTAGTATATCATGCAATAGAGCACGAAAGATTTTATTCATGGTTCGCAGGTATATGGCCCCGACATTCTTCAGTCCGAAAGGCATGGGTGTGTAGTGGAAGTTCCCTAATATTGTGCAGAATGCAGTCTTCTTCGCATTTGCCGAATCCATTTTAATCTGGTTGTAGCCGACGTATTAATCCATGAAACTATACATCTCATGTCCTGCGATAGTATCAACCAATCAATCTAAATTTCATAGAGGGGACTCATCTTTGGAATATGCCCCATTCAGACCACGAAAGTCTACATAAATCCTAATTTCGCTTTTGGCTTTTTTTGCAACGGGCACTATGCTAGAGAGCCATACACGATGGTAAATGGGCTTGAAGAACCTGGCTGCTAATAACTTCTCTACCTCCGCCTTTATCTTCAAATATAAGTCAGTTTTATATGTGCATGTAGATTGCCTTACTGGGAGGGCATTGGGGAGGATATTCAATCTATGGGAGTTCACTTCTGGGTCTATTCCTGGCATCTTCGTGAACTTACAGGCAAACACATTTGTGAACTCCCTGAGTAAGTTAATGAGATCTTTTTTCTGTTTTGGTTCTAGACTCTTGGAGATTAGGATGGGTCTGCTCTCACCCCCTTATGTCCCCAGATTGATATCTTAGAACTCTTGTAACTACTCTCTGGGTCCATCCTGCATGCATTCCGGATCTTCTTTCGGTTCCTCTACATGCTCAACGATATAGGATTCATCAACAATAAAACACTCATGTTCCGGGTTGATGCTCTTATCCTAGAACACTGCGCATGTAGAATGTTATAATTGGTAGATGACCTTTTCATCAGCCAAGACCACCTTTTTACAAGTTCGATGAGGCTTAGCCACCTACTATATTTTCCTGTTTCCCTTTTGTATGTAGGGGATCACCCTCCCCCCCCTAACGATCATGAACAGACTTCTTATGCTTGATACTTCCTTCAGCTATTTTCTTCCCTTCTAACTTTCTTGCAGATACCTTCCTTCCATCATCTAATTTTGTGTAGAATGCAACAACTACCAGATGGGCCTCGTCAATGGAAAATGGTCTCTGCGTGGCCTTGATCACTCTCCCTGTACCTCTAATGTTGTCCTTTGCACATTGATGTTAAGTGTAGGGAACTATACCGTGGGTGTGCATCCATACCCTCTTAATGAGTAGTTGGTAGCTAGTGTTAGCATTGATGACATGGAACTTGATGTGGGAAGTGAAATATCCCAACTTGATTCACACTTTTACATATCCGATAGATTTCATTCCAGCATTGTCAAATATAAAAATTACTAGCAGTACATGCACTACCTTCTCCTGGTCAATTCCTATTTCATATGATGTACTGATGGGCATGATGTTAATAGATACTCCCCCGTCCATTAATCCTCTAAGAAATGAGACTCCATTGATCATGGCTGTAACATACAATGGACGATTATGGAAGTAAGTCACTTGCCTATCTGCTTATGAAACCACTAACTCATAAGTATACTTCTTAATCAGCCTTCCAATTGTCCCTACCAATTTAGTGAGTGGTCTCTGTACTGCTGCACAACTTCCAATACTTTTCTCGTGATGGATATTCTTGTGTCATATTCCACCCCTATCTGTTCGAAAAACCAATTGAACTTGGGGATCCTTTCTATGGCCTCACACTCAGAATCTAGGTCTACCTCATATGTCTGGGCATTGCCAACATACTCTTCTTCGAAGGTCCCCCCCATCTAGAGCGAGGATGACATTCACCTCGCCCTCTGAGGGGGTCACTTGCTCTATTTCCCTATTTCCATCTTCTTCTTGTTCTGGAGTGAAGAACCAATCCTCTAACTTTATTTCAAGCTTAATTCTACTCAGTGATAGGTTTTATAATCCCTCACATAATTGATCACCGCTCTCCCACTCCATCAGCTCTTGCATTTCTTTTTCATCATAAATAACTACCATGTTGACAGTACCAAAGTCATGTGCTGGAAGTGGGTTCTCATTAACATCCATAAAAGGGATCTGCAAGGTACCATTGGCCACCTGCTCTCCAATGATCCTTCTTAAGTACTAGTAGTCTTTAGTGGAGTGTTGCACCCACTGGTGTAACTCGCAGTACTTTGGGTTGGATTTTTCAACTACAGTCGAGGTTTCTCCTTTCAAGATACGATAACAATCCATAGCCTCTGCTACGTTGTAGGGTAGTGGTGGTGGGGAATCATCCTTAAACTTTCTCTTATTTCCAGGACTACTATTCTTGGACCCAAAGCCTCCCTTCTTTCCTTTGGTATTCCCATCTACATAGTTAAGTGCCTGCCTCCTTGAAACTTGAAACCTCCCAGAAGTCAATGGAACCCGCATCTTCTAACCCGAGGCCCTTGGGTTGCTAATCATAACTATGTTGCTGGAAGCCCTGGTGAACTCTCTAAAAGTTCCATCTCTAGTTTCATTGATCAAGTGCAACTTTATTCCTCCAAGATTCCCTCAACACATATCTGCAGTAATCTTGCCTCTTCTACATCCTCCTGGACATCTAAGTCTCTCTCGCGATAGCGTTTAATGTACTGCATTAACTCTTCACCAGGTTTCTGGACCTCTTGTGCTAGGTGCCTTGATCTTAATTCATCCTCCACTATGAAGAACTTTTGAACGAACTCCTTGTGCATCTCTTTACAAGTAGGGATTCTATTAGGTGCCAAATGGTAATACCATGTGTAAGCCTTCCCTATGAGGGTCTTAGTGAACTCCCTCAACCTCAGGTTCTTATCACTGACATGCACTCTCAAGTACTTAACAAACCTCTTCACGTGTTCTCTAGGGTTCTCCCACTACCGCTGAACTTGATAAATTTTGGTGGGGTATACCCCTTTAGGTATGGCTTCCCATTTACTTCCTATGGGTATGTGTCTTGCAACTCCTCATATAGATGAGGACCCTCCCTCTGAGAAGAAGAGAGCATATTCCTCACCTCCTCCATGGTAATAGCCTTGGAGGGTGACTCCTCCAGATTCATGCTCTTAGCTGCCGATGAGCTTGACTGTGCCATAGCCTAATCCGATATCACCTTCCATGGCGAAATCGTCATTGCCGAAATTACGACTCGGGTGGCTACCCCTCTAAAAGGGGAAGCAGTTGGTGTTACATAACCTTTAGCCAAAGTTGATAGGTCAACGTTCTTTTGATTTAAGAAGTCAAAAAACATTGTCATAAGATGCACACCTTCCATCAGAGCCACTGCCGGCGAGATAGTCTGCCCTCTTTAAGGGGTTAGTGCCTTGGCTCCGATCAGCACCACTTCTTCCTGAGTAGTTTGGTCAGTGTGAGCACCATTCCCAGATGGAGTGTCTTAAAAAACTAGCTACTTAGAAAGGTCGAAACCTTCTTTGTCCATTAAAATAAGAATTCCTCCCTAGTAGAGTCACCAAATGTAAGAGGGTAGTGAGACTGGGGTCTATGAATAACTATTAAGTGTGTGGCATGACCGACTCCAATGGATGTTATTTACAAGGTTCTTAAGAACTTCTAGAGCATCATCTGATGAAACCTTCTCCTTTTGGTAAAAATGGAGCCCAAGCTGGAACTCCCTCCCTGGAAGAAGATGAACTTCCATAACAATAATAGTAATTTTCTCTAAAAGAGCTCCTAAGAATGATGGCTATTAGTGAGGAGTGAAAAACCAAGGCACTTAGCACTAGAGAGAGATAAGGGAGAGACGGGATAGAATACTAGGAAGTTCTGGTGTGATTTTGACAGAGTAACAGCGCTATCATTACAAGAAAATGACCCCTATATGACAGTTTTTAAAATGGATTTAATGACGATTTACACAAAAATGTCATTAAAATTATGATAGTGTTACTGTTATGACAGTTTTTTAAAAAATGGACATTAAATATTAATTAGAACTATTTTACATTACTTTTTATTTTAAAGAGTCATGTAAAACTAAACATTAAATGACAGTTTTCTATATTAAACAAAACAGATGACATTTATACGACAGATTTTTTATCACCCACAAACTTTCCCCGCCTAATTTTCAACCAAGTGCTCCTAGGAGAGAAATGAAAAAAAAACGCAACCTTATCCCAAATTCAATCCCTATCTCTGATTCTGCAGTCCATCTCTAGCCGATTGTAGTCTTCGGCGAGGTTTCTCTCTCACATACCCCCCGACACACACAAAGGTTAACCTCTCGTCCCTCACATTCCCTCTATTTTCATTCTCTCTTTATCTTTTTCTTTCTTCATTTTTAATGGTAGATCTATATATTGTTTATGGTGTTAATAAATTTAAGTTTATTCATTTGATCTCTTATTAGATCTATGCTGTTAATTCAAGTTTATTCATTTGATTTATTATTACATCTATGTTGTTATTTTGGTTTAACAGGGATTTGGGTTCTTCTCATGGGTTGCTTGATTTGAATCGTAGTGTATTGATTTTGGATTTTATAACTTTAAACAAGTCAAATATGAAGAAATTTAGGATTAGTGTAATTCGTGTAGAAATCAACATTTTTTTTTTGTGAATCTCAATTTAGAACATGAACTCCAGTCTTAGCAAGAAACACACCACTATCCTATTTTTAATGAAAGAATCCCACCTGAGTCATGAATTTTTTGTTTCAATGATCCCTATGTTTCACTAAAACACATATCCAAAAAGTTTCGAGAAGGGCGTACCGGCAATAAAATGTCTACTTCATGTTGTTTCTTACCTTAACAATAATTTATTGGAGTTTATTGCTAAAATTTAAAATGTACTTTTTCACTTTAGCCTAGATATTAAAGCCCCTAGTCAAATTCGTATCCGATTCAGAGATTTTCGGTTGTAAGGAACCGTTTCATGACGGCATACAACTTGTGAGTATTATCCATTTATCTTGTATAATTTATTTAAAATGTAAAATTACTCTCAAATGCATTGTGATGCTTGGATGAATTAAGTTTTTAGTTCAAAGGTTTACTTTCAGGAATGATTTTTCAGTTAAGTCCCCTGAAAATATCATTTTTGCTTAATGAACACATTGTTGTTAATTTATGTTCAAGTAAAAATTTATTACTGAGTATGCTCTGTTTTGTTAGTTAGGTTTTTTGTCTGCTTAAAATTCCGAACATATCAAAAAATAAATTTTAGATTGTGTTATGTAAACTTCTCATGTAACTTACAATAATGGACATTTGTAGTTAAAATTTTCTTGAATTTTTTCTTATGTAAAATGATTCTTATATCAAAACATTTCTAGGTGAATGGATTATATATTGTTAGGGGGTTTCAGTTACACCCCATCTACAACATGCATATAATTTCTTACATATTCATTGAAAGTTTGTTCATCTCGTTATTTTTTTCCTTACTTTTTATGATTATATTAATTTTCTTTATATTATCAATAATCTTGTAGTACTTATAATTGAAGGTTGAGGATGGTTTTTTCCTAGCATTTGGCCAAAATCGACGTCCAAATTTGGTTCGATAATCTTACACTTATATGGTCTATATTTTGTTCTACCTCTTACGTGGTCCAATATTTACTAGAATTTTATAGCTTCCTTATCCTTTTTATATTTTTTTAGGAAATTGAATATAACAGTCATAGTAAATAAGGATTTTTAAATTTGCCTTTGTATATTGTCATCTGCCTCCTCAAAGGGTACTCTTCTTCTAGATTTATTAGATAATGACTTGTTGAATTCAGTGCTCATGCTTGATTTGTTTACATAATTTGTCCTTATTGACACTCCCTTACAAAATATATACATAATCATTCGTCTCTTTGCTTTGCTAATAAATATGTACCACCCGCCTCTTCAAAAGGGTCTCTTCTTCTAGGTTTATCACATAATAGATCGTTTAATTGAGTTCAAGATTGCTTTGTTTACATATTTTGTCCTTATTAACATGTCCTTACAAAATATAAACATAATCATTTATCTCTTTGCTTTGATAACAACTATGCCCCCCCCCCCCCCCAAAAAAAAAAAAAAAATTAGTAAGGGTCGTATTGCGATTTATAATAGGAAAATGTTCTTATTTCAAATCATCTTCACTTTAATAAGGTGAAAATTTGAGATAATGTATGGGTTAGCGTAGATCACAACATTGATAATACACTCTAATATGATCCTTTAATTTTTCTTTTTAATTGCAGATTCTAGATAATAGGGTGACCCCAAGTATACATCGACATATGGTAATGAATATATTATAGTCTTCCATCACTACACTATTTTTAACTTTAGAAATTCTAAGCGTGAAAATTCCGTCTTATATAAGTAATTTTCTCAGTACTATAAGCATTTGTTGTTTGGGGGCGCATGCTAGTTTATGCAGTTTCTTTCTTTTTATTTGCTTGCTTTATTTCTTTCATCATATTATTATTATCATTATTATTTGTTTAGTGGGCTTACACCACTGGTACGCGAGGGTAAGAGTTGTTCTTGTATTTCTTTTAAAAGAATTTGGATTGATATGTTGGTATGCATAGCATTACTCAATCTGGAATCCAGCAAATAGAATTTTGTTTGATAATGAAAAGATGGAAGATCATGTCATTATTTCAATGATATTAAAGAATATCTCTGATGTCCTTTATGCAAAAAGTTGTGAAGCTAGTTTTTCTATAGGAGAAAGTTCATTAGCTGCTATGTTGATAATTAAGATGCATAAGCTCAATTGAGATCCCAAAGATTGTTTATGGTGAAAGTTGAATGTTTACACTACACCAAAAATAGAAATTTAGCACACCCTGATATTAAAAATCTGGCACAGTTTAAAACTGTGCCAAATTCTGTCACGGCTTAATGACAATTTGACACACTTTAAAATAGTGCCAAAATTTGGCAGTGTTTTAAAGTGTGCCAAAATTGAGTACACTTCACTAAAATATAAAATACCCTAAACAAATTATTATCTAACTTTTTGGTATCCCGCTCACCCTCTCTATATGCTTCGATTTCTCTCTCTCTCTCCGATCAGTGTGGAAATCTCTCTCCGATCAGCTCTCTCCCATTCCACTCATCCCAATCAGGTAATTTTTAAAAGCATCTTTACTTTTTTAACCCACATTTGTACAAAGACAATATTTGTTTGTTGAATAAAGCCTCTAACCTTCTTTAATCTCAATATGTTTTTGTTGAATAAACGAACCGTTATTGGCCGGGGAAATATGGCGCAATGTTGGTTTTTTGGCTTATTGGAATTGGGTACCTGTTTTCATGGAACAATATGCTGACAATCGAAGATTATTAATAAATGATTTTGTTCTATGTTTGATTATTATGAGTATTTGTAGTTCCGGAATATGTAAGATTGGTAATTTCATATGTAAAGTTTCCTATTTTAATTAAGAATTTAAGAAAAAACAATTTTATTTTGTAAACTCCAACTTCACGAAAACTAGATTATAAAAAATCACATAAGGTTGAAACAAAACATACTAGCATTAAAGATGCCCTATTGAACGGCCCACGAAAAAAGCTAGATTAATTTGATTAATTTTGGAGAAAATTAAAATTTTTATTGACTTTTAACTACTTGGAAATAACCCTTGTATGTTCAAATAACCCCCTAAATGGTATTTTGCTGCAAAGACTCCGGAACATTTTAGCGACACATGGGGGTTTTCGTAACAAAAAGCAGAGTATCACTCCAACTCCTTTGACATATAACTTCCTTAATTGTACAGAGGTACCGCCCCTCAAGGGTCCTTACTCTTTTATATCAACCATTCGCGCTAGGAACACTCGCAACTCAGGCATACAAAGAGGCAAAAATCAATAGTAGGCGATGAAATCTCTTTAGATGTGCTCTTTTCTTCATAATATGATCAATAGTATACGCATGCTAGGAACACTCGCAATTAAGCATTATATGCTATGTTCGATCATAATAGAATTTTGTAATATTTCCTGCTACGGGTCTATGTTTATATGTAAGAATTATCTCATGTGTTGAACTTTAAATATTAGAAGAGGGAACAACATACCTTATACATAAGGCATGACTTTAAAGAGTTCCCTCGAAGCTTACGGAACTCTGATTTTTCAAATGTATGGTGTGATATGGAATAGTGGAGATTTCTGCTCCGAATCTTCGTAAAATGACTATCATTATTCGAGCTTCGGAATTGTTTGAAGAAGGTCTATGTTTAACCCATGCATAAAGCTGAGAATTATAGCTATTGGAATAAGGATAACTTATGAGAAAACTTATAACTTGCCCACTCTTAATTAATTATTATATAAGTGTTTTCAATATCATTTCTAAATTTTTGGTTTTCACAAAGTTTGTCTCTAAGATTTTATATTTTAACTTTGTGAATTTTGATATTCATATGGACAAATGCCTCTTTCGCATTCAAATTCTCTGGGGAAGCCTTTCTTAAGACTTTCAAAATCCCACTTCCTGTTTATGTTGTAAACTAGTAATGCATCTATTCTTGTACATTAGTATGAATGCACCAGCCGATTCATCAGTAGCCTTGCCGGGATCGAGCTTCACTCACTTTCCCTCGATTCCCTTCACTAAGTAACCGAAGGCTTACTTGAAATGACCAAAGAAATTGTCCAAGTTATTCCAAAATGCAAAAAAAGATATATGGAAGAGAACTGATATTTTTTTATCTCATCCAAGATTACTTTGACGGAAGCCTCCAAACTCTTGACTTCTGCCTAATTCTTCAGAACTGCCTTAAATGCGCTCATGATTGCCAACTCATCGTTCAATTATAAAATTCGATCTAGAACATAAGGACAATAACCACTATGGGGGAACTATGAATTATTCTAGGAATACACATGTAGTCCAACAACTTCAAAACTGTGGGTGACATTTTTTTAAGGATTTAAACGAGTGACCATGTTGGAGAAGTTGAAAATTAAAATAATCTCAAGGTAAGTTTAATCATGGAGGAGAGTTTCCAATATAATATTTGCCGAAACTTTTACTATTGTTTTGATTTGCTCTGTGGTGGCTGCATCTGTCACGACACCGTCTATGGTGACAGCTTTGGTGATTGCAGCTGTAGTGCCGTTAGGGTCAAGGGGGAAATGGATTAATTCACTTTGGAAGAATACGAGAATGAACTCATATGCCAGAGAGAGATAAATCAGTTGAACCCCATAATGAAAAAGAATAGGAGATCAAGGAAATGTTAAAAGAATTTTGGAAGTTGGTCTTAACTTTATTTTTCATCTTTGAGGCCATCTGTTTAGCTTCTTTATTGCTTGTAAAGTATGGGGATACCGAAATATTTGATAATCATATGCAATTTAAAATTCATTTCTTGATGACATAACATGCATTGAAAATACTATCTGCTTCCTACTAATGCATGATAGGATAGCTGAGTCTAAAATTTTTGAATTCTATATATAATAGCCAGAACAAATGAGTTGGGGGATGATCCAATTAGTTTGAGGTTTGAGCAAACGTTACTGTGAAGAGTTTCAAAGGGATATGGATTATCTTCACTATATTTCTCCTTTTTGTGGAGCCTCGTGTCTCTGCCCCAAATTGTCGATATGGTTAAGTAGGTACTTCATTGATTGATGATTTGGTGTTTTTTGTTTTAATAGGTGAAACCATGGAGTTCTTTGTACTTTTTGCTATTTTGAATTATTATATGAATTTAAACACCCCTTTTACGCATCGTATTTCATTGCAACTGGATATTTGGGTGCTACAATTAGAAGATCCTTGCAAATAATTGATGAAATACACTGTTATTATGCATAGTTAAAATAAGTCATATCACCTAAGATTTGTAAATGTATCACCGAAGACAAGGTCGCAGTAACAAATAGTTTAGCTCCTAAAACTAGGAGGTGATGAACATAGGAGATTAGTGAAAGGCAATTTTCCTACCGGTAATATCTAATTTTTATTTAATTGAAGTATTAGAAATTATGATTTTATACATGAGAATTGACCAAACAGGGCTTGGATCATGTGCCTCTTTTCACGTCTAAAGTGGTTGATTATCCGAGTTTCTCTTAGGGGGACCTCCCATCATATACCCTATTTAAATATTTGTTTTTTTAAATCATATAGCAAATTAACCCCTCGCATAAAAATATCTTGAAAATTTGAGTTTCATTTGAGTCTAGTACTGACCATGGATATTGTAGCTTGTCACATGACTGTAAAGTTGTATTGATTATAATTCAATTTTTCTCGATATGACACTTTCATATTCATTGAAACTTAATAGCTGGGACTTTGACAATCAGCGGTTGTGACAAACGTTCATGTTTCTTTACTTTGTTGCCTAAGTAAACATATGTCTTGTTCCAATACCTTTGCTGTTTGGATATTTTATTTTTGGGATTCATTTCTTTCGAATTCAATCACAATTAAATTCACCTGTTATTCCAATGGTCGTAGACACCTGCTTAGCATCCAAGTGACAAATCGGGGAATAATATATATAACCATTGGATGAGTAAGAAAGGCTATTTTGAACTTATCTATTACCTTGTATGTACTTGTTTTTCTTAGTTGACAAATATTGATATTTGTGAATTAAACTACACATTATAAGTTCACCCATTTTTTTATCTAATATGTTAACAGAAAGAGGCAGGTGATAATTTTGATGACGACGATAGGGCTTATCTGTGGAAAAGCGGTCGCCAAGATAAAAATGGGCGATTTGGTGATGAGGCTACAAGGGAAGTAGCAGATAAAATTGTGAGTTTCTATTTATGAGTTCGTTTACATAAATATTCAACATCAAATACATCTAATTGAATTATTGTTAATGTTATATATCTTCACTTGATGGATTTTTTGTTACAGGATGTGCTAAACTGTTAGGTTAAAGATGGGAGCATGGTCACTGAAGGAACCTCAAACGTCCTAACTTTGGCATTAGGGACACCCAAGAACCTCGGTTGAAAGGAGGAAGAATTGTGAGTTCATCGATTTCATTCAGGATTATTTTTAGTGAGCTACAGTTCTGGACAATTTTGGCATACCATTTTAGGTTCCTTTTTTTCTTTAATCTAATTAATTACTTTGTGTCGATGTTAATAATGTTTAATATAGAGAATCAACATATTATATATGAAAATATAACAAAAATTGTAATTAATATTATCAAAACACTATAAAAGTATGATGTCAAGAATAATGTTGTTATTAGTGAATGGACGGGGTGAGATTTATATTATCGTTGTTGTTGATGGTGATGTTGAATTCACGGGGTGGGCTTTATATTGTTGACGGTGAATGCCCGGGGTGGGCATTATTTTGTTGATGGTGAATGCCTGGGTTGAGCTTTATATTATTCTTGTTGGTTAAACATGTCATGTTTAATTTTGGATTCTTAAAAAAATAAAGGAATCTCTGCCAAAATTTTCACTAAACCTTCCCCATTTATCTCTTCCATGCATTAAAAAAGTAAAAATTAACTTTGAGATTCTACAAATGTGTTGTGATCCCCGTGGTGGCCTCTATATTATTGTTGATTGTGAATCCCCAAGGCGGTCTTTATATTGTTATTATTGATAGTGAATGTGCATGGTGGTATTTGTATTGGTATTGTTGATAGTGCATGCCCGTGATGGAATTTATATTGTTGTTGTTGTTGTTGTTGAATGCCCGAGGTGGGCTTTATATTGTTGTAGTTGGTTAAACATGCGATGTTTAATTTTGGATTATTAAAAAAATAGAGGAAACTCTGTCGAAATTTCCATAAAACTTTCCCCATTTATCTCTTCCATGCGTTAATAAAGAATAAAGTAAAAATTAACTTTGACATTATGCAAATGTTTAATTGTGATGTCCGTTTGGGCCTTTATATTGCCGTTGATTGTGAATGCCCAGGGTGGTATTTATTTTATTATTATTGATAATGAATGATGCCCGGAGTGGGCTTTATATTGTTGTTGTTGATGATGATACTAAATGCGCGGGGTGGGCTTTATATTATTATTGATGGTGAATGCCCATATTGGGTTTTATATGGTTGTTGGTTAAAAATGTTATTATTTTGGATTATTAAAAAACAGAGGAAATTCTACTGAAATTTTCATGGTACTTTTCCCATTTATCTCTCCCACGCCTTAATAAAGAATGAAGTAAAAATTAACTTTCAAATTATGCAAATGTTTATTTTTTATGCTTGATATTATATTAGAATACCATTATTTTTTGAGCTATATTCTTTAAATGGTTAATCTGTTTTAGTTGTCAAAAACTATTTGTTTCCTTCTTTTGTTCAGATATCGATCCCGTTGTTGCCTATTGCGTATTCGATGTAGCTGTTGCTAAATTGGGTTTCCATGCTACACGAATGGAGCTAATGTTGAATTTTAATTTGCTAGTTTTTATGTCTATAGTATAGGTCATTTTAGATATATTTTTGTTTGAGAGTTGTCTAGAAATCAATTGGCAAACTGTTGGTGTATATTTTTTTGGTATATTTTAAATATTAATGACAATTTTTATACTTATTGTTCAAGTCATATTGGTACTTGGAATTTTCTACTGAGTTTGGAAATTTGTGCTTTGAATTTGCAAATCGTAGTTTTATGCATGATATGCTTGGGATATTTGAATAGTACAATGCAAAAAAAAAAGAAAAAAAACTTTTATGACGATTTATAGTTCACATATAAAAACGGGTATGTTTTATGGCTGTTTTATGTACGTTGCCATTATAATTAATAAAGTAACCGTCTTAATAGATACCTTTAATGACAGTTTGTACGGAAAACTGTCGTAATATGATGGTTTATTATGACGATTTTGTCAACACTAATTTTATTAAGACATGCAACATTATTGTTAATGACGGTTTGTACGAAAAACTGTCATAATAGGATGATTTGTTATGACGGTTTTGTCAACATCAATTTATTATAACACACAACATTCCGACGGTTTTTAAATCTTTGAAAACCGTCATAAATAACCTTTTATGACCATTTTTCTCCATCATAAAAATGTCTATTTCTAGTAGTGTATTGAGTTTTTTTATCTTTTTTTACCTTGCCCAGGGTTCTTATTTATACTTGGGCACTCGGGCTGAGTTGGAACTTTTGGGCGCCAAAATTGAGAGGGTTGATGAGGGACAAAGCTTGAAATATACCATTTCTCCCTACCCGTGTGTAGAAGTCTGTCCCCTCAGCCAGGTGCCAACTGGTGCAAACAAAAGTCAAAAAGAAAATATGTCTCCTAATGGAGACAAAATATCTGATTTGATAAATATCTTTTGAAACGGTAACTCATGGTACAATCTTTGTAAACTTGAGAAAGGAGGCCTTGAGGACCTCCTTCTCTAAAACTGTCAATCTTGAGGGGGAGGGTCTTGAGGACCCCTCTTCTCTAAAATCATTTTTACTTGAGAGGGGCCTCGGGGGCCCTCTCTTCTAACAAAATCATTTTGTAAAAGCTTATTTCTTATGGGCAGCCCTTCGGCTGCTCACTTCACTTGTGACTAAGTGTGAGATGTGTGTGGTCTTGAGTGACTCTGGGGTCTTTTTACTAGTATTCTCTAAATCCTAAAGTGCTAAGAGGTTGAGCTTTCCCAAAAAACCTTATTTTCCAACCGCCAAGACAAAACTCCTAAGAGATCCTAACTGGCCTATTTGAGCCCTGCCTACTCAACAAGGCTACATGTACAAGAAAAAAAGTGTTAATATTGTTGTTATTTAAAATAATGACTTTTCACGATGATGGGTTTCTTATGTTAGCCACTCCCTCATCTTGGAGTCTCTGCCCCGGGTTTTGGTTAAGGGACCCTAGAGGTTCCTTCACCATTATGACTTTTCTGTATTTCAAGGACCTTGAGTGCTCTTTCACCGATTATGCATTTTTTGTAGTCAGGGGGCCTAGGTTCCCACACCAATATGGATTCTCTGTGGTCGAGGGGCCTTGGGTTCATTTTCACCAATTATGCATTTTCTATAGTCAAGGGGCTTAGATTCCCACACCATTATGAATTCTCTATGGTGAGGGACCTTGGATGCTCTTTCACTAGTTATGAATTTTTTGCGATCAGGGGGAATAGGTTCCCGCACCAATATGGATTCTCTGTGGTCGAGGGACCTTGGGTGCACTTTCACCAATTATGCATTTTCTGCGGTCAGGGGGCCTAGGTTCCCGCACCAATATGAATTATCTGTGGTCAAGGGACCTTGGGAGGGTTACTTCTCAATATGAGTTTCTGTTGGGACCCTGGGTGGGGTTCTTTATCAATGTGAGTTCCTTACGGGACCCTAGGTGGGGTTCTTTCTCAATATGAGTTCCTGCCGGGACCGTGGGTGGGGTTCCTTCTCAATATGAATTTCGGCCGTAGAGGGACCCTGGGGGTTACTCAACCTCATCTTTGTTGTAGGCTAAAAGGGTGGTATTTGAGGGACCCTCATCCCAAAATATAATATCCCAACTTGAGGCACCTTTTTAAAATAACGTTAATTGTACCATAAATTTTAATGCTATCCAACGTAACGAGGATAAGTGCTGAGGGAGATTGTGGCTTCCAGGGGATGGGTTCCTCAGGTAGAGGTTCCCAAAGTCTAAACGAAAATAGGAGTCCCAATGGTGGCACAAGCTTCTAGTAGTTCAATGTTGGTATAGGCACATATGGCCCTTTTCATGGGCAAGTTCTTTGATTTCTTGCAGACTCTCGTAACTGTAATGGCTTTGGGAGGGGGATTTGACCCCAGCTCCTTCATGACATCAATGGAGGATCTGATATCCCCATCAAGCGCAATGCAATAGGACCTACCCCCACGAAAACTGTACCTACCCCTATCCCAATGGTGAGTACCCCTGTGTGGCAAGTATTCCACCTGTGGTCCCTCAGCCCATTGCTCCAGTGGGTAAGAAACTCCTCCATCTGCCTTGAAACAAATGAGGAAGGAGATATAGAAGGATATGCTAAAGATGATAGAATCTTTCTCGCAGTCAGTCGGTGAGGTAACATTGGTGTACGATGATTTGTTTACTTCCTATCCTGAGGAGTAAAATGAGGAACCTTACCCAAAGGACTACATTCCCCCTATTTTCGAGAAGTACACAAAAAAGGGGGGAACATGAAGGAACACATCAAGCATTTCATTAAGCACCTGGGAGCTCATTGCAAAAACATGAAACTAAGGTTGAGGGAGTTTTCTAAATCCTAATCGATAAGGGTTACACCTAGTACTCTCAAATGCATGTTATTTTTGTCTATAAGTTCTTACTGGGAGAAAATGAGTTCACATTAACACAACTAGGCAGAGGGAAGCGACGACCGTGGGAGGAAGTGGTGGCGTACATCTGAAGGTTTCGAGAGATTTCTCTCGACGTGAGAGAAGAGGCCAAGGAGTCCAAACTTCTTCAAATTTTTACTGAAGGCTTTCTCCCAAAGTACATATGTCACCTCATCAATGAAACGTGTGAAGGAACTTTTATGGCATTTTTAAAGGAAGTAAGGAATATATCATTGGTCGTATGACCAAACTCGATCGTGTTTCCTATAATGTTCAGAAAGCCAATACAGCCCGTTATGGCACGTGGCTGACCCCCACGAGTGGGATACACCGATGGAGGAGAGGGGGCCAAACAACTATAAAAGTACAACAAAAGAAAGTTCAGTAGAGATATATAAGATCCACCACCATTTCCTTGTACTGTTGAGGAGGCTATAAATTATTACAACGCCATAGTCTAAGGGGGACCCTTTATGAGCCCAAGGATACTCCGTATATGGATACAGATGAAAAGATAAGACATAATCCTAAATATTGCGAGATCCATTGAAAGATTGACTATACAAAGGTAACCTACTTTATGCCGAGGAAGATTATAAGAAAACACATGAAAGTAGGGACTCTACAAATCTCTCAGGAGAAGCTTAACATCAAACCACTACTAGCACATGTAGTTAATCCGATAGTTACTTATGATGAAGAGGCTGAATATGAGGCGAGGGAGTTGAAGATTCAACAAAAAGAGTTTAAGGAAGCAGTGGAGGACTACAACTGGGAAATGGCTAATGTGGTGATAGCCTACGATGAAGTTAGTTACATAGATGTGAATGATTCGTAAAATCTGAATAATAAAGAGGTAGATCATGGAATACCATGCTGTATCTCAGTGGCTCAAGTTCTCATGGGTTTTTAACCGGATGGGGATGCCAAAGGAAAGTCGACTGGAGATAACGTGAGGGATTACAGAGATTGCGTGAAAGAATGTTGTTCCATCGCTTTGATGGAGGTTACCCATGGCTAGATTGATAAGAAATTTATTATTTGAAGTGAATTTTAGTGACGTTGATAGGGGTGTAAGGTTCCCACATAATAGTCCCTTATATATCACAACTATTATCAACGGTGTAAGTTTTGCGAGGGACCTGATGGATGGAGGAGTATCTATAAACATCATGCCAATTAACTCGTTCCATGGATCGAATATTAATGAGTTAAGATTCATATCAATGCCTTTGGTGATTTCTAATAATGACAAAAAGTCCCCCAAATCGATTCGATATGTGAATGTTGGAATTGTGATGGAAAATCTCACCTCACACCTTAAATTTTATGTGATTGAGAGTGATACTTCTTACCACCTTCTGATAGGTTCATATACATAATAACAGTTTAGTCCCTTCGATATATCACCAATGTGCTAAGGTATATGTGAAAGGGACTGAGATCATTATACGTGCGATGAAGAAGCCCTTTGTAACCAAAGAGGCTCACCTGGTAGATGCAATGTTCTACACGGAGATGGAAGAGGATGCTAGAGTCCTAATAAGAAAAATGGAGGGAGCCAGAGTTCCCTCTATCAGAGAAAGGATGGGGCCTATGAATAGTGAGAACAGTGACAGAATAGGAAAAAGAGAAGTATCTGAGGAGTTAATCATGCTGATCTTAGATCACAAAATATCTCTAAATAACTGAGAGATAGAATGAGTCCTATGGTGGACTCGATGGAGCATGATGACCAACAGTAGAGTGTGCTAAATAGGTTTTCGAAAGCCTCAAGTGAGAAAAAATAAAAGGTTGTTGTAACGACCAATAAACAATGCAAAAAGATGATAATAGAGGATGTGAAGGTGAACTATCGCCTCTAAAGGTGTGAATGGGTGGTCAAAAAAGTTATTCTAGAAGTTGACAAAGATGATGACCTGGTGTGTGAGTATTTTCTAGTAGACCAGTAGGGGCAATATATGGTAATAGAAAACTCTAACATATAAGAGTTTGTGTAAGAAGCGAGAGAAGATCCAGATTACATGATGGATCGCCCAAAGCCATAAGTGCAAGAGCTAGAATAGTTGGACCTAGCCGAAGAAGGATAAGATCCAAGGCCTATCTTCATGTTGAAGGATATGAGCAAGGAGAAAAGAAGGTACTTAATTGAACTAATTAGGGAGTACATAGACGTTTTATTATGGAAGTACATAGAGATAGAGTGGCTAGATAAAGAAGTAAGTTGCCACAAGCTTAATGTTATGCCTTCACCCATACTGGTGAAGCAAGCAGTAAGAACTTACAAGCCTGAGTTGGATCTAAAAATCAAAGTGGAGGTGCAACGATTGCTAGAAGTGGGGTTCATTTAACCAATACATCATCCACTTTAGTTGTCAAGCATTATCCAAGTGGTAAAGAAAAATAAGAATCAGATAAGGATCTGTGTGGACTTCAAAAACTTGAACAGAGCTTGCCTAAAGGATGAGTTCCCTCTACCCTTCATTGACATCTTGATCGATCCAACTACTAGGCATGAAATGTAAAACTTCATGGATGGGTATATGGGGTACAACCAGATCAAGATGGACCCAGCCGCGCAGAGAGAATGACTTTCATAACCCCGTTAGGCAATTTAATGTACAAAGTAATACTTTTTGGGTTGAAAATGCTGGGGCAACACATTAAAGAACGACGATGTCCATTTTCCATGACTTATTTCATAAGATTTTGAAATTTTATATGGATGATAGGGTCATCAATTCGAAAAAGGAGGATTCCCATTAGGACGATTTGAGGAAGGTATTCATCCGGTGTGGAAAGTACAAGCTAAGGATGAACCAACTAAAGTGTTCCTTCAGAGTTACAAGTAGAAAGTTCCCAGGCTTTGTGGTGGATAGGTAGGGATTTTAGATTGACCAGGTAAAAAAATGATTGATCCTGGAGATTCCATGTCCAAGAACAACGAAGGAGATCAAGAGTTTCCTCGATAAAATCTCTTATCTCAGGAGATGTGTGCTGGGACTAGCCGAGATAACTCATCCAATGATGGAGCTATTATGAAAGGGAACAAAGTGTAAATGGGAGGGAGCTCACCAAGAATATCTAACCAAGTTGAAAAAGATCTCACTTCTCCACAAACGATGATTCCTCCTAGGGAATGGATATTATTGAAACTCTAACTCACATATACTACAAGGTCTGATGGAGCTTTCTTGGCATTGAAAATCGATGGGCAAGAAAGACTAGTCTACTACTTGAGCAGGATCATAGATGGATCAGAAGAAAGGTACATTAGTATAGAAATACATTTTTATCCTTATTGTTTGTAGAACAAAAACTTAGACATTATACGCTATCTTTCACAATTCATATTGTGACGAGATGTGACCCTATTAAGTTTTTCTTGGCGAGAACTATTTTGATTGGAAGAGAAGCTAGGTAGTTATTCATACTTTCATAATATGACTTAAAGTTTATGGTCCCTTGTGCGATCAAGAGCCAGGCATATGTAGGTTTATTGATAATTTTTCCATTTGGAATATTTGAGCTACCCCAAGAGAGCATTCCAGGAGATTATTTGCTGGACAATTTTTTTTATGCAAACCTTAAAGAATGGACTATGCAATTCGATGGTTCTTTAGCAAAAAAGAAAGGAGGAGCATGTATTATCCTTTCTAAAGGTAAGGAATAAGTTTTCCTTTCCTACAACTTAGATTTCCCTTGCTCCAATAATTTTTCCTTTCCTACAAGTTGATGCTTACGCCACCATTGCTAAAAAATTGTCCATGAAGACCGACATAACAACAGTGTTGATACAATGAAGAACATCTCCCTCGATAATGAAATTGATATTACTAATGGAATATGATTCGAATTGGAGAGGAGAGATCAGGAAGCAGTTGGAGTTATGGAAGGGAAGATGGAATTTAAAGATCTAGTGTAGTACTTTGCCAATCAAGGAAGTATTTACTTTAGGAACGTGAGAGGATGGATGTCAAGATGCATCGGTCTAAAAAAAGTAGAGCATAAGTTAAAGAAGACACACGACGAAAACTGTGAAATAACTGAGATCCCTTGCATAAAAGAATTCAAAGAGAGGGATACTTTTGGCCAATGATGAAGCAAAATGTAGCAGAGTTACAATCAAGGTGCAATAATTTTCAACTTTTCTTTCAGGCAACTTAGTGTCACTTTGTTGAAACTTAGACATATTGGAGGCAACCTTACATTGATTTTATCAAGAATGGAGTTGTTCTTGTGGAGAAAATTAATGCGACGGGACACAAGCGAAGGGCCCCACAGTTTTACATTCAAGAGGAGTAGTTTTATCACAGATGATACTTCAAAAGTCCATTAATATGCATTAGAAAGGATGAGGTAATGGAAGTTTTGAAGCAAGATCACGATTCATCTCACATTAGAGGAGAAAATTTATATGACCAATTAATGAACTTGGGTTATTATTGGCCAACCACGGGGAAAGATTTTGCTGAGTTTGTTTGAAAGTTCAAGGCATGCCAGCTATATGGAAACATGATCCACGCTCCTTCAATGGATTTACACTCTCTGGCCACTCCTTACCTATTCCACACTTGGGCATTTGACATAGTAGGGGAAATACATCCATCTTTGAGGGGGGACATTTGGATGTTATTGGCAACGAAGTGATTTACAAAGTGGGATAAGGCGATACTACTCAAGAGAGAAACAACATGTATGGTAGCCAACTTCATTAGAATGTACATAATTTATAGGTTTAGGATTCCAAAGGTTATCCTCTCTAATAACGAGACTTATTCATTAATAAAGAAGTAACGATGCTCATAGACACATACTCCATCATCCATCATACCTCAATGGTGGCATATCCTAAGGGAAATGGTCAAGATGAAACAACTAATAAGACCTTGGCTAAGACGATGGAAGACTTCCTGAGATTAAGGGATGACAAGATGACAATAGTACTATGGGCCTATCGAATGATGAAGAGGAAAACTATAGGCTATATTCCATTCTCTTTTATGATTGGAGTCAAGAAAATTCTTCTTGTCAATCTGGAAGTTCCTTCAGCAAGATATTCCTTATGCAAAAGAAAACATATATAGATGGAAGCACTTGAAGAACATATGGACAATGCGATGCAAAACTTCCAAATTTACATGACGCAACTCTCTAAGGCTTATGACAACTTAGTGTGGGTAAGAATTTTCTTAGAGTAGATTTGGCTGCAAAGGCAATTTTGAAGAACATTCGAGGGATCCCATTGCCTAAATTTGTTGCAAATTAGGAGGGACATTTCATCGTAAAGGATGCTCATGATTCAGATTACTGCTTAATATCTAAGATGGAAGAGGATAAACCTTTCAAGATTAATAACAAGTGGTTAAAGTTATATCATGTGAGTAACCTTAGTTAGAAATTTATCTTGTTTTAAAGTTATGTTACAATTCATATATAAGTTATTTCTTTTATGATGAGATAAAAAGAAAGAGTTTACTTGTAAATTATAAGTATTTCATCTTTGCAATAAATTAAAGAATTGTGATAAACCAGTGCATGATAAAAAAATAATGTTTCTTTCATTCATATTTTCAAAAGGATTACATCACTGGGAACTATTGCCCAAGATTTACATTTGAGGAAATGAAAAAAATCTACAACACAAACGAAGGGACTTTAACCCAGGAGAAACCACAAGTCAGGTTTGGAGAAAAAGTCTCGAGGAAAACCCAAAGAATCCTCCAAGAATGTTCTCTGAGCTGTGATACTTCCTTCAAGTTTGGTCTAGAATTGGGCCCGTTCAATTAACGGGGATTTATGTCTCTGCTTGGCCTTCAATAGAGCTTCTTCGGTAGCCCCAACTTCCTCATCAGCTGCTACCAAGAGTGGCACCAATGTTGACATCCTATTCTCCTCATCTAGTTGGGCTTCCACATGCTTTAGATAAAGTTCCCTCTGGATCTCTAACTGTTGGATCTTTAAAATTTTCATGTGGAAAATCATCTATTTCAGTTGGAAACCATCATTGCATATCTCCCTCAAGCTACCCAAGAACCGATTGATGAGAGGCCTGGTAAGGTTGGACATTTAACCACCGCAGTAATAATGACTGCAAGAACTTGGAGCTTATAGATCATCACAAAGGTGTTTGAACGGAGGCACTCTATAGTGAACGTTTAAGGATTACGAGTGGCAATTTGCTCAATGATCAAATGATTAATTACAGATAGTTAGGGAGATTAGCAAAGAACCATGAGACAAAACTCATGAGCATCCATGTTTGTTGGGGGAATCTCACAACCTGACTCGCTATCAGTTGATAATTTTATAGTTGAAATGTTTCCTTATGGCTTGAATCCTAAGAAGGGATGGGTTCTTGATGTGTGGATTCAATAGGTGAGGAATCATGCTGAGTTGTCACCTTGGTAGTAGCAGGATCCCCCACAATCTGATATGTGATGAAGACAAATGAGTTTAAGAAAAATATTAACAAGTGGTTTTAATTTTTAAGTCACCGTTATAGGTGGAGTTTGAGAAAAATCTTAAAAAGTGATTTTCATTGTTAAGTCAACGTTATAGGTGGAGTTGGAGAGAAATCTTAACAAGTGGATTTCATTGTTAAATCATCGTTATAGGTGGAGTTAGAGAAAAATCTTAAAAAGTGATTTTCATTGTCAAGTCACCGTTATAGGTAGTGTTTGAGAAAAATCTTAACAAGTGGTTTTCATTATTAAGTCACCATTATAGGTGGAGTTTGAGAGAAATCTTAACAAGTGGTTTTCATTGAGAGGTCGCCTCGAAGGCATAATGATAACACTTGTGTAAAGAAGAGGGAAAGGGTAGAACATACCTCATGCACAATTGCAAGAGTAACAATTGTAGGAGTAACAACTTCAGGGGTAGTAAGTGAAGTAATAACTCCATTATCCATATGACTCTTAGTTGAACCTTCATCAAGGGGAACCTCAGCCCTTGGCGATGCACCTTCACTGTGAAAAGGCTCAAGTGCCAAGTTTAGGGAAGGTTCCACCGATGTCATTTGAGCTCCAGATGATATATCAACCCCCACAAGGGTCGAAGGGACCCTTTAGCGAGAACATGAACCAATTGTATAATAAGGAACTTAGGGTGTCTCAAAACGAGAGGGAGGAGTCAAACCTGGAGAACAATGCAAAAAAGTGTTAGACACAAAAAACATAACATAGAAGGTTGGCAAAGGCACAAGGAGTAAGATTTTATCTCAGTGCTGTTAGTGAAAACAACAAAGATGATGGTAGGCCTCCCCAGAGGGAACTGAAGAAGTGACCCAACAAGAGATGTGGCTAGGTCAAAAGGAGTTATAACTTGAAAGCTAAGAAAATTCCAAGTACACAATAAAACCAAGAGGAAAAGATGGACAGAAAAGGAAACAATTATTACCTCTAGAGGACTAGAAGATGCTAGAAAAATGTCCAAAGGAACCATAGGGAGGGGAGATTACTCAAAGGAAGACAATGTAGTCTCCTCTGGATGAGGGGAAGCTCTAAAAAATTCTATAGAAGTAACAGCTCACCTAGAAGCCTCCTATGCACATTTGGAGGCAAAACGAGGAGAATAAGTAAGCCCAATCATGGGAGAACGAGAAGGAGATGCATCGGTCTGAGAAATACCGAAACGTCCTCCAATAAAGGGGCTCACATATAGAAAAGATCTATCTACTTCAACCTCCTGCATAGACAAAAGATATTCACACAAGTGTTAGGGATAATATACCTCACTAAGTCACTAAGTTTGAAATGGCTAAGTGTGGGAAAACATACCTCTTACTCTGGAGAAGAGTGAGACGAAATGACCATGGGCGAAGCAAGAGGTGAAGGTAAGGGAGAATATCTCTTAGTGGGACCATGATCTATATCAAGACTATAATCAAGGGTAATAGACTCATCAAGATTTAGAGGAGGAAAGGTCCTGGGAACGTAACTAACAGGTATTGGATGCAATTCATAAGCACATTTCTCTGGGTTTTTGTACCCAGAGTCTTCTTCCTGGAACCAGAGCCAGTAGTAACAGAGGGGACTCTAGAACTTTTTCTCCTTAGCGTAGCCCCCTCAGTGGGATCTACCACGATGGTGGGAAATACAGTAGTAGGAAGAGAAGGGGGAGCGTATCGTTGAAACTCATGTTGTACCCGCTCCAACTCATCTTGGCATTTGGGTCTTATCTTACCACTCAAATCTACAGACATTTCAGGAGGAACAGAGGTAATAGGAAATGCATCCACATGAACTTGGGACTTATGTTGGTATTTGGACTTTGAAAAAGTCCCAATCTTGGACGCCATTGCTTTCTTAGCAGGAGGTTTTGAAGGTCCCTCGCTAGGAGCTATACTAATAAAAGCACCTTTGATAGGAGGACCTTTAGCAATGTGTTTGGGCACAAAGTCTTTTTTTCCCTTGGTGCAGTAGTGGGAACCATAGGGCAGTACGGGGATAGCTCGCTAGGATGAACTTTAGGAGTAAGTCTTAAAGGGAACTCAATCCCAAGGATGGAATTCCCCTTTAGTCCCAGCTCTAAGGGTGGAAAACTCTAAACCACTAGGTAAATAAGGGGGCTTTGGATGAACTCTTTAATCTTAGGCAGCGGTGACATCCAATACTTCAATAAAAAATTCGATGTAACATTAGCCTTTTCGGGAGAGGGTAAGGATGGTAACTCGGTCGCTGATTGCTGAACAAATAATGAAGGATGCTGAAACAGTGTAGAAGACATATGCCTCTAGTGTGAGACTCTTGAAATACTGGATGAGGAATCCCCTATTGGTAGCCAAACTGATGGATGCAGTGATTGGGGTTATAATGTTCTGAGGTGTATCCCCATTCAGTATAGGAAGGCAGGTAGCTAGGAGTCAAAGCTAAAACGATGGCGAATGAAGGGTCCTCCATGATGAGATCCTTAAAAGTGGGTTACATAACCCTGGACACAGGACCAAAAAAATTCCAAGTGTGGGCAAAGAAACCCTCACCGTAAGGCCTCATAATGAAACTACTTATTTTGTCAAAGATGCCTAGGATGCCTTTAAGACTTTTTTTATGGAAGCAGAAAAGGAGATGGGGCTTAATAGTTTGACCAGTTGGGAAAGGGAGCGAGTTAGCTGATAATTTGAGAAAACAGTAATGCAGGAAGACCATCCAAACTATGACGTTGGCAAAATTGGTTAAGTTATATTGTCCCAAAGATCTCTCCATGTCCAAGAGGGTCCTATCTAGACAAGAGTAAAGTGATCCTAAATCCATGGCTGCTAGAGGGAGCTTGTACCCCCTCATCAAATGAATAGCGAGATTGATAAGATCCCTACGAGGTTGGTTGGTGGGCTTACCAGACAAGATAAAATAGGATATAATAACAAGTATATAGGTTGGAAGATTAAGGTATGTACCTTTCCTTAGTCCAAACTCAGCAGAGGCAAAAGCACGATATACGTGGCTAATGAGAGGGTGAAGGTAGCTTTGTTGGAAGTCCTGATGCATCTACTATAAATCTGACCTAGGTCTACTCTGGACTTCATTTCTTTGGCATCTAAGGCATCACCATGATATGGAGAAATACCTACGGTCCCAAGCCCATGTAGCTCACAAACATCCTCAAGGGTAACGATGAACTTTCCCCATGAGGCAATGAATGTGTGGGTTATGGTGTTCCAATGTGAAGCCAGGACTTGTAGGGCAATATTTTATTTGGAGAGAATGAACTCCCTAAACCAGGTGGCATGGTGAAGACCAACTTTGGTGAGGCCATCATCAACATATATGGACTGCATGAACCAGTTTCAATCAGTGAAGAGGGATGGGAAACCACCAGGTCCTTCGAAAATAATATGGGAATAGGGTAAGTCACCTCGGTTGAGGCAAAACCTCATAGTTCCCTCTGGGGGAAAGAAACCCCAAATAGTAGAGTATGCATCTTCATCACCCAAAAGTAAAGGGTCATACTTGGAACTCAAAGTGCATGTGATGAAGGCACCCTAGAAATCATCACCTTTGACAAAGATAGGAGAGCAGGGATAAAATTGGAGTTCTCTTAGAGAGTTGTCATTAGGGCGGTGGCATCCAAAATAGGGGTAGGAGTAGTGGTGGTGGCAGACGAAACAGCAATAGTGGGGGAAACTGGTACGCCTATTACACTATAAGAAGACGCCATGGGAGAGGTGTAGGATAAAAAGATTGAAAGAAGAGAGAGTGGAATGTAAACAATTGAGTAACAAAGGTTGAAGATGATAAAGGAAGAAATAAATAGAAGAAAAACTTGAGCAACAATGGCGGATAACACTTTTTCTCTCTAACAACTCTTTAAGTAGGGAGGCAAACAAAGAGAAGAAAGCGAAAAACAACTAAGTGCTGAGTATTAGATGTTTGAAAAGGAAGTGGAAGTTTAAGTTCCCCACAGAGGCACGTTCCAAGCCACCAAAATGATTACAAAAGGGACAAGTGGGCTTCAGGGAGTGCTCTGATAGTTGAAAATACAACCCTACATCATTAATGAGGTGATGCTTAGGAGAGAGGGTTGCTTTTAAGATAAGTTATGATATTGGGCACCAGAATTGTTTAAATGGGTTTTTGAAGACAAAATGATAAATTAAAGTAAGTCCTCACGTTGTAAGACCGAACGATGACACAATAGGTTGAAGATGCATCGAGGATAATTTTTTCTTTTTGAACAAGTGGAAAATAGGGATAGACACAACACAAACAGAACGTGGAGAATTTTACTAGTTCAAATGCTAGGTTTTTTTTAGGAGAGATAGTGTAGAAATTGCATGCTACTAGGGGCAGTGCTAACAAAAATGCCTACTCACTACAAGTTCACCATATGGTGAAATGAAATAACATAGAATGGAGAGAGTTTAATTTTGGACACTTAACATGATGATGGATAATTTCCATAAGTATTTTAGGAGAA
Organism: Sambucus nigra; assembly: GCA_949130495.1. NCBI lineage: Eukaryota > Viridiplantae > Streptophyta > Magnoliopsida > Dipsacales > Adoxaceae > Sambucus > Sambucus nigra. The sequence goes on along the minus strand of OX422218.1, from coordinate 386,090,264 downwards.
TTCACACAATCAATTAAGAAGATGGAATGGTTGGGACCTAACAGCAGAAAAAAGTTACGATGTCTCCTTGTTATAGGACCAGATGTTGCAGAGCCTTGGTTCAATTACATCGGGGAGAATTTAACTTTTTTCTAACAACGATATTGGCAGTAGTTGCAAAGAAGATAGAGATTGAAGAATTTTCACTCACAATAAAAGAGGGGTCATCGGATTAAGAAGTTTTTCATCAGAACTTTTTTATTATCATAACAAATCTCTACATGAAGGGGAAAATGTAAGTGGGGCTTGAAGGTAATCTTTGAATTAGAGAAATCTTCCCAAGTCAATAGAAGAGACTTAAGAGAAGTAAGCAACATGAAGACAGTGAGGCAGCTCAATGAGGAAGCCCAATAAGGAAATTGGCTGAGTAAGCTCTTCTTTATCTTCCTTTCTTACTTAGTTGAATTGTATCTTTTAAATATATTGGCTGTAATTCTATAGCGATTTATAATATTGAGTGTGAAGTCAAACGGTACTTGCAAGAGACCAAGCCTGACAGGACCTGGAAGATCTTACATGCTCAATCGAATAATCTCATAGTGGGAACTTTAGAGGGGCTTGGTTTGGAGGATTGAGAAGTGAGGCAGCGTTAAGGCTTGTCCTAACCATCTTAGATAAACCTGGTGTGATCATAAAAAAAAACAAATATATTATGCAGTGGTGTGAATCAAACCATGCAACGATACACAATTCAATAACACAAGCACACATAATCCAACGTACGAACAAATAATATCAACATGATGCAAGCATTTAAGAATAAGATACTAATATGATCATAACACATGGAAATTTAAATCAAATATTAAACGTAAGGAAAACATGGATTAAAGAAAAATGCAAAGACTCAAAACATAAAACATACCATTTATACAACATAACATATACCAATGAAGCACAACTATATATAGGTATAAATGACCATAAAAGGCACAAACACATAACGTTTAAATACTCGCATATAATCGATGTGTCTAAACATGGTGATACATAGTGAAAGCACGTGAAATAGAAAAAAGAAGAAAAAATCACTCAAATATGTCCACATAGATCTATTTGACCAGAATAATTTATCAACATTGGATTTAGCCTCACATGAAAAATAAATATATAAAAGGGACGAACAAATAAAATACATACTTTCCTAGAATTTTTTATGATTCTCAAATCAATAGCATAAAAATATTTAAGATCGCCATACCCTGAAGCTAGTGCCTCATCACATGAATGTTTGAACTTTTGCATCAAAATATCAGCAACAACGACAAATGTAACATCAAAATATTTAGGATCAAAATATCTAGAATTTTTGCAGTAGGAGTACTGACCATATCAGTAACAACGATTGCCATACCCTGTAGCCGGTGGCTCATCACATGAATGATTGAATGCAGGCAGTCGACAGTAAAAGTCGCGGGGTGATAAGCTGTAATCAGCTCAATCACCAATCGATGGATGGAAGGTGTTTGGGGAGAGCTATGAATGACCATGAGATAAAACTCATGAAGACCTAGGGATGGCACGAGAAGCTCACAACCAGATTCACTATCGGCCTGAGCACCCGTCGTGGAACCTTGGTCGTTAGGACTTATTTCCTCAGATACAGCTGGTTCCCAATTTGAGGAGGCGACATGCAAAGGAACCACTTGAGGTTTCTCTGCAACGTGAGGGGACTCCCCAGTTGTTTGAGGACAAATCAAGCAAACAATGAGTTTAATAAAAAAAAAATTAACAAGTGTTTATCGTTGTTAAGTCACCGTTACCGGTGGAGTTTGACGAAAAATCTTAATAACTGTTTATCATTGTTAAGTCACCGTTACTGGTGATGTTTGACAAAAAATCTTAATAAGTGTGTATCGCTATTAAGTCACCGTTACTAGTGGAGTTTGACGAAAAATCTTAAAAAGTGTTTATCGTTGTTAAGTCACCATTACTGGGGGAGTTTGACAAAAAATATTAGAAAGTGTTTATCGTTGTTAAGTCACCATTACTGGTGGAGTTTGATAAAAAATCTTAACAAGTGTTTATCATTATTAAGTCACCATTATAGGTGGAGTTTGAATGTTTGAAAATGAGTTTCTTCTAGATTGTACATTGTCAAGATAAAGGACAAACAATAAGAGACGAAGAGAAAATAGGGCAATACCTCAACAATGGCTGGAGTAAGAACGAGAGTCACTAAAGAGGCTACAATAGTGGGAACTGTTGAAGGCAGGTTCACCTCCTCAGAATCCTCCATGACACCCTCAACTAGAGGACCCTCAGTCAGAGGGACCTCAATATTGGGTGAAGCTCCTGCGTCTATAAAGGGAACTAAGGCCAATATTAGGGGAGATCCTGAAGATGATGTTTGACCTTCCGTTGATGCAACAACGCTGGTGGGGGCAGAAGAACACAAAGATGGGCAGAAGAGACAATGTTGTCCTTAGTAATGGGTAGAATCCCGAAGGATAATGGAGGGATAAGACTTGGAAAAAGATAAAAAAATAATGCTAAGTGTTGGAGGAGGGGAATAATACAGAAAGAATAGACACACTTCACACATAACTCACCTGAGTAATATGGCTGAAAGGGGGAACGACAGTGATAGGTCTTGTTAATAAAGGTGGAAGAAGGAAGTTCGCCAACGATAAAGCCAAAAGGAAAGCTACTTCATCCTAAAATACCCCAAAAATATTTAAAAGATGCAGCGAAGGGAGAAGGATAGAGAAGAAAGACCTAAAAAAAGATCTAGATCCCCTTACCTCGGGAGAACTTTACACAATGGGAATGATGTCTAGAGGAACCACATGTAAAGAAGGTGAGCCAGATAAAGCTAAGGGAGTCACCTCTGGCCGAGAGGAAACTCCCATAAGGTCAACAGGGGTAATAACCTCATTGGTAGCCTCCACCGTGACTTGGGAGACCAAATGGCGAGAATAACTGATCCCGATCATGGGATAATGGGGGGAGTTATACCAACAGACCCAAGCGTCCACCCACTTAAGGACTCACAGGGGGGATGGGCCTTTCTTCTTCAGCTTTCTGCACCAAAGTTGCTAAAAGTTAGACATATGCTGTTTGTTATAGAAAAAAATGAGAAACAAATACATGAATACCTTTGATCCAAAGGGAGAATGGGATGATATCAACATTGGCAAGTGTAGGGGGGCCTAAAGGCAGTCCTGTTATTAGAGATAACTCCCCCTCCTAAATTGAGGAAGGTGGACAACCTAGAGGAAGCTTAGGGGAAGCTTATGAGAGGAATCTTAGAGGGAGATTATCCAGAGGAAGCTCAGAGGAAGCTTATGAGAGGAAGCTCATGTGAGGCTTATCTAGAGGAAGCTCAGATGAGGCTTATCCAGATCAAGCTTACTAGAGGAAGCTCAGAAAAGAAGCTCAGAGGAAGCTTGCTAGAGGAAGCTTACCAGAAGAAGCTAAGAGGATGATTACAATAGGAAGCTTAGAAAAGAAGCTCAGAGGAAGCTCAACCTCGCTAGAGGAAGCTTGTCAGAGAAAGCTTACTAGAGGAAGCTTTCCAGAAGAAGCTAAGATGAAGCTTACCAAAAGAAGCTCAGAGTAAGCTAAAAAAAGAAGCTCAAAGTAAGCCCACCATAGGAAGCTTTCTAGAGGAAGATCGCTAGATGAAGCTTGCTATAGAAAACTTAGTGTAAGCATTCCAGAAGAAGCTCAGAGGAAGCTTACCAGAAAGAAGCTTACCAGAGGAAGTTCAGAAAACAAGCTCAGAGGAAGCTGGTTAGAGTAAGCTCGCTAGAGGAATCTTTCCAGAAGAAGCACAGAGGAATCTTACGAGAAGAAGCTCAAAGGTAGCTTTATAGAAGAAGCTCAGATGAAGCTTACCAGAAGAAGCACAGAGGAAGCTCAAAAATTAAGCTAAGAGCAATCTTGTTAGAGAAAGTTCCCCAGAGGAAGATCGCTAGAGGAAGCTTTCCAGAATAAGATCAGAGGAACCTTACCAGAAGAAGCTCACTAGAGGAAGCTCGCTAGAGGAAGCTCTCCAGAGGAAGCTTGATAGGGGAAGCTTAGAGTAAGATTTCCAGAAGAAGCTCGGAGGAAGCTTGCAAGAAGAATCTCAGAGGAAGCTCAGAGAAGAAGCTCATCATAGTAAGCTTACCATAGGAAAAGGGATTATTTGGCACTAGGCTCAAAGTGAGATGGAACTTGTAGATCTTCTGTATGAGCTCTCTCGGGTTATGGTCCCTCGGTGTTTTATCAGGTGTATCTAGAAGATCTACAAGTTCCAACGCTGGTCAGGCTTATCCAAAGTAATCTTACCATAGGAAGCTCAAAGGAAGCTAGCTAGAGGAAGCTCGCCAGAGGAAGCTTAGAGGAAGCTTTCTAGAAGAAGCTAAAAAAAGACTCTTAGAGGAAGCTCAACCTCTCTAGAGGAAGCTCGCCAGAGAAAGATTACTAGAGGAAGCTTAGAGTAAGATTTCCAAAAGAAGCTCAGATGAAGATTACTAGATGAAGCTCAAAGGAAGCTTAACAGAGGAAGCTCAAAAAAGAAGTTTAGAGGAAGCTCACCAGAGGAAGCTTGCTAGAGGACGCTCACCAGAGGAAGCTTTCCAGAAGAAGCTCATACTAAGCTTTCCAAAAGAAGCTCAGAAGAATCTTACCAGAAAGAAGCTTACTAGAGGAAGCTCAGAAAAGAATATTAGAGGAAGCTTGCCAGAGGAAGCTTACTAGAGCAAGCTCGCCAAAGGAAGCTTTCCAGAAGAATAACAGAGGAAGCTTTCCAGATGAAGCTCGGAGGAAGTTTATGAGAAGAAGCTCAGAGGAATATTTCCAGAAGAAGCTCGGATGAAGCTTACCAGAAGAAGCTCAGAGGAAGCTTACTAGAGGAAGCTCAGAATAGAAGCTCAGAGGAAGCTTGCTAGAGGAAGCTCGCTAGAGGAAGCTTTCCAAAAGAATCTCAGAGGAATCTTACCAGAAGAAGCTCACCAGAGGAAGCTCGCTAGAGGAAGCTTGATAGAGGAAGATTTCTAGAAGAATCTCAGGGGAAGCTTACAAGAAGAATCTTAGAGTAAGCTCGGTGAATAAGCTCAGATGAAGCTTTCCAGAGGAACCTCGCCAGAGGAAGCTTTACTTGAGGAAGCTCAGAGGGACCTTATCAGAGGAAGCTCAGAGGAAACTTGCTATAAGAAGTTCAGAGGAAACTTACTAGAGGAACCTCACTCAGAGAGAAAACTCAGTGTTGACAGTTTTTTTATACTTATTCAAATCATGTATCTGTAGAGATGTATTATAACTTGTATGTTTTAATGATTTATAATATGAGAATGAGGTCAAACGGTATCCACGAGGGACCAAGTCTGGCAGGGCTTGGGAGAACTTTCATGCTCTATTGAATGACCTCATCAAGGTAACGGGTTTGGAGGATGGAGAAGAAAGGCAATGTTAAGGCTTGACTTAACCATTCTAGATACACGTGGTAAAACACCTAGGGACCATAACCCGAGAGAGCTTATCCATAAGAACCACAAGTTCCATCTCACTTTGAGACCTGTGCCAAATAGTCCCTTTTCAAACGTCACATCTTCTTTAGGTGATGTCACACGCCACCTACCTATTGTCCAATCCAAACTTGAGTAAACCATGGCAGTTTGAGAGTTCGTCAGAAGGTTTGGTGGATGGCCATTGAAGTGTGACAGCAACCTGACACAGCTTATTGCCAAAAGGTGTCTGCCTGCCTTTAATGCTAGTGACATAATGTAGAAGGTTTTTCACATTAATTGAGACTGAGACATCTCATGAGAGGTTGGTGGCTATTTAGAGAGCCCATCCATTTCAGAGAAAACGAGTTCTCTTTGGAGAGAGGAGAGAGTTCTTTGTCCTAAGTTCTTTATAGAGAGAGGAAAGACATTGAGTGCAGGGGAGTTATTGCAAAACCAGGGGGCATTTAACTCTCCCACCATTATTGGTTGTTGCCAAGCTTTCACTACCATTTATTGTTGTGATATGTGCGTGGGACCTTAGTTTTTTAGTTGCCTACTGACGTGTATTTGAGAGTGCTTATTTATGTCTCCCTTTGAACGAGTTGTTTCTGAGGTTCATTTATTATTTATTTCAATCTGAGTTGTTATTATATTGTGATTGTGTGTTTATTCTGTACCAAGTCGGGGATATTGGGTTAGTTGTTATCGCCATACCTACAGGGGTTACGCCTCCATCTATAATCTAAAGTACCCTCGTACATTTGGCGACTCTACTGGGGAGGTATTCTTCTAAAATCATGGCCTAAGATAATGTTAATCGTGTTCTCAATTGTGATGACATCCAACAGAGGGAGAAATAACGGGTGAGGGGGGATGTTGAGATTCCTCTGGGGCAGGTGTGGACTCCCTGGTGACTTACGATGAAATACATTAGAAGCTTGACGGAAAATCTTAGCATGTGTTTTCATTGTTAAGTCACCATTACTGGTGGAGTTTGACGAAAAATCGTAACAAGTATTTTCATTGTTAAGTCACCGTTACTGGTGGACTTTAACGAAAAATCTTAACATGCGTTTTCATTGTTAAGTCACCGTTATTGGTGGAGTTTGACGAAAAATCTTAACAAGTGTTTTCATTATTAAGTCACCATTATTGGTGGAGTTTAACGAAAAATATTAACAAGTGTTTTCATTGTTAAGTTACCGTTACTGGTGGAGTTTGACAAAAAAAATCTTAACGAGTGTTTTCATCGTTAAGTCACCGTTACTGGTGGAGTTTGATAAAAAATCATAACAAGTGTCTTCATTGTTAAGTCACCGTTACTGGTGGAGTTTGACGAAAAAAAGTGGTTTTCATTGTGGCTTGAGATATTTTCGTGCAAATATTTCTTGGCCACGCAATAAATATCTCCACGAGGTGGGGCCTAAAGGCAGTCTTGTGATTAGAGATAACTCCCCCTCCTAAATTGAGGAAGGTGGACACCCCAGAGGAAGCTTAGAGGAAGATTATGACAAGAATCTTAGAGGGTACTTATCCAGAGGAAGATCACGAGAGGAAGCTCAGATGAGGCTTATCCGTAGGAATCTCAAATGATGCTTATCTAGAGCAAGATTACCAGTGGAAGCTCAGAAAAGAAGCTCAAAGGAAGCTCACTAGAAGAAGTGCACTAGAAGAGCTTGCCAGAGGAAGCTTGCTAGAGGAAGCTTTCAAGAAGACGCTCAGAGGAAGCTTACCAGAAGAAGCTCAGAGGAAGCTTACTAGAGGAAGATTAGAAAAGAAACTCAGGGGAAGCTCAACCTCGCTAGAGGAAGCTTAGAGGAAGATTTTCAGAAGAAGATCAGACGAAGATTACTAGAGGAAGCTCAAAAAAGAAGCTTAGAGGTATCACACAAGAGGAAGCTTGCTAGAGGAAGCTCGCCAGAGGAAGCTTGCTAGAGGAAGCTGAGAGGACGCTTTACAGAAGAAGCTCGGAGGAAGATTACCAGAGGAAGCTGATAAAAGAAGCTCAGAGGAAGCTTGCCAGAGGAAGCTGGCTAGAGCAAGCTCGCCAGTGAAAGATTTCTAGTAGAATCTCAGAGGAAGCTTTACAGAAGAAGCTTATTGGAAGGTTACCAGAAGAAACTCAGAGAAACCTTTGCAGAAGAAGCACATATGAAGCTTACCAGAAGAATCTTAGAGGAAGATTACTAGAGGAAGCTAAAAAAAGAAGGTCAGAGGAAGCTCACTAGAGGAAGATTGCTAGAGGAATCTCACCAGAGGAAGCTTGCTAAAAAAAGCTCAGAGGAAGCTTAGCATAAGAAGCTTGCCAGAAGAAGCTCACCAGAGGAAGCTCGCTAGAGGAAGCTCACCAGAGGAAGCTTGCTAGAGGAAGCTTTCCAGAAGAAGCTCAGAGGAAGCTTACAAGAAGAAGCTCAGAGAAAGCTCAGAGAATAAGATCAGATGAAACTTTCCAGAGGAAGCTCGCCAGAGGAAGCTTTACCAGAGGAACTCGGAGGAACCTTGTCAGAGGAAGCTTAGAGGAAACTTTCTATAAGAAGTTCAGAGGAAACTTACCAGAGGAACCTCACTCAATAGTTTTTTATACTTATTCAAATCATGTATCTGTAGAGATGTATTATAACTTGTATGTTTTAATGATTTATAATATGAAAGTTAGGGCAAACGGTATCTGCGAGGGACCAAGTCTAGAAGGGCTTAGGAGAGCTTTCATGATCTATCGGATGACCTCATCAAGGGAACCTCACTAGGAACTGGTTTGGAGGATTAAGAAGCAAGGCAACGTTAAGGCTTGACTTAACCATTTTAGATACACCTGGAAAAACACTAAGGGACCATAACTCGAGAGAGCTTATCCAGAAGAACCACGAGATCCATATCACTTTGGGCCCAGAGCCAAATAGTCCATTTTCAAATGTTACATCTTCTTTAGGTGATGCCACATGCCACCTAACTACTGTCCAATACAAACTTGAGTAAACCATGGCAGTTTGAGAGGCTGTCAGAAGGTTTGGTGGATGATCATTGAAGTGTGACAGCTGCCTGACACAACTGATAGCCAAAAGGTGCCTGCATGCATTTAATGCTAGTGGCATAAAGTATAAGGTTTTTCACATTGATTGAGACTGAGACATATCAGGAGAGGTTGGCGGCTATTTAGAGAGCCCAGCCATTTAATAGAAAATGGGTTCTCTTTGGAGAGAAGAGAGAGTTCTTTGTCCTAAGTTCTTTTTAGAGAGAGAAAAGACATTAGGAGAAGGGGAGTTATTGCAAAACCAACGGGCATTTAACTCACCCACCATTGTTGGTTGTTGCCATGCTTTCACTACCATTTATTGTTGTGATATTTGTGTGGGACCTTAGTTTTTGAGCTGCCTACCGAGGTGTATCTGAGAGTGCTTATTTCTCTCTCCCTTTTAACGAGTTATTTCTGAGGTTCATTTATTATTTATTTCAATATGAGTTGTTATTATATTGTGATTATGTGTTTATTATGTACCAAGTCGAGGGTATTGGGTTAGTTGTTATCGTCATACCTAGAGGGGTTACGCCTCCATTTATAATCTAAAGTTCCCTCCTACATTTCGCGAATCTGATGGGGAGGTATTCTTCTCAAATTATGGCCTAAGATAATGTTAATCATCTTCTCGATTGTGATGACATCCAACAGGGGAGAAAAACGGGCGAGGGGGCATGTTGAGATTCCTCTGGGGGCAGGTGGGGACTCCCTCATGACTTGCGATGAAATAGATTAGTAGCTTTATGGAAAATATTAACAAGTATTTGCATTGTTATGTCACCATTACTGGTGGAGTTTGACGAAAAATCTTAACAAGTTTTTTCATTGTTAAGTCACCGTTACTGGTGGACTTTAACGAAAAATCTTAACAAGTGTTTTCATTGTTAAGTCACTGTTATTGGTGGAGTTTGACGAAAAATCTTAACAAGTGTTTTCATTGTTAAGTCACCGTTACTAGTGGAGTTTAACGAAAAATCTTAACAAGTGTTTTCATTGTTAAGTCACCGTTACTGGTGGAGTTTGACAAAAAAATCTTAACAAGTGTTTTGATTATTATGTCACCGTTACTGGTGGAGTTTGACAAAAAATATTAACAAGTGTTTTCATTGTTAAGTCACCGTTACTGGTGGAGTTTGACAAAAAAATTATTTTCATTGTGGCTTGAGATGTTTTCGTGCAGATATTTCTTGGCCACACAATAAATATCTCCATGAGGAGGCAAATGTAGGGGGGTCCTAAAGGCAGTCTTGTGATTAGAGATAACTCCCCCTCCTAAATTGAGGAAGGTGAACAACCTAGTGGAAGATTAGAGGAATATTATGAGAGTAATCTTAGAGGGAGATTATCCAGAGGAATCTTAAGAGAGGAAGCTTAGATGAGGCTTATCCAGAGGAAGCTCAGATGAGGCTTATCCAAAGTAAGCTTACCATAGGAAGCTCAAAGGAAGCTTTCTAGAGGAATCTCGCTGGAGGAAGCTCGCCAGAGGAAGCTTAGAGGAAGCTTTCCAGAAGAAGCTCAGAAAAGAATCTCAGAGGAAGCTCAACCTCGCTAGAGGAAGCTCACCAGAGAAAGATTACTAGAGGAAGCTTAGAGAAAGATTTCCAAAAGAAGCTCAGATGAAGATTACTAGATGAAGCTCAGAGGAAGCTTAACAGAGGAAGCTCAAAAAAGAATCTTAAAGGAAGCTCACCAGAGGAAGCTTGCTAGAGGACGCTCGCCAGAGGAAGCTTTCCAGAAGAAGCTCATAGGAAGCTTTCCAAAAGAAGCTCTGAGGAAGCTTACCATAAAGAAGCTTACCAGAGGAAGCTCAGAAAAGAATATCAGAGGAAGCTTGCCAGAGGAAGCTCGCCAGAGGAAGATTTCCAGAAGAAGATCAGAGGAAGCTTTCCAGAAGAAGCTCGGAGGAAGTTTACTAAAAGAAGCTCATAGGAATCTTTCCAGAAGAAGCTCAGATGAAGCTTACCAGAAAAAAGCTCAGAGGAAGCTTACTAGAGGAAGCTCAGAAAAGAAGCTCAGTGGAAGCTCACCAGAGGAAGCTTGCTAGAGGAAGCTCACTAGAGGAAGCTTTCTAGAATAATCTCAGAGGAAGCTTACCAGAAGAAGCTCACCAGAGGAAGCTCGCTAGAGGAAGCTTGATAGAGGAAGCTTAGAGGAAGATTTCTAGAAGAATCTCAAGGGAAGCTTACAAGAAGAAGCTCAGAGTAAGCTCAGTGAATAAGCTCAGATGAAGCTTTCCAGAGGAAGCTCGCCATAGAAAGCTTTACTAGAGGAAGCTCGGAGGAACCTTGTCAGAGGAAGCTCAGAGGAAACTTGCTATAAGAAGTTCAGACGAAACTTACTAGAGGAACCTCACTCAGAGAGGAAACTCAGCGTTGACAGTTTTTTTATACTTATTCAAATCATGTATATGTAGAGATGTATTATAACTTGTATGTTTTATTGATTTATAATATGAGAGTGAGGTCAAACGGTATCCGCGAGGGACCAAGTCTGGCAGGGATTGGTAGAACTTTCATGCTCTATTGAATGACCTGATCAAGGGAGCGAGTTTGGAGGATTGAGAAGCAAGGCAATGTTAAGGCTTGACTTAACCATTTTAGATACACATGGTAAAACACCTAGGTACCATAACCCGAGAGAGCTTATCCAGAAGAACTACAAATTCCATCTCACTTTGAGACCTGTGCCAAATAGTCCCTTTTTAAATGTCACATCTTCTTTAGGTGATGTCACACGACACCTACCTACTGTCCAATCCAAACTTGAGTAAACCATGGCAGTTTGAGAGTCCGTCAGAAGGTTTGGTGGATGACCATTGAAGTGTGACAGCTACCTGACACAGCTAATTGCCAAAAGGTGTCTGCATGCCTTTAATGCTAGTGACATAATGTAGAAGGTTTTTCACATTAATTGAGACTAAGAAATCTCAGGAGAGGTTGGTGGATATTTAGAGAGCCCAGCCATTTCAGAGAAAATGGGTTCTCTTTGGAGAGAAGAGAGAGTTCTTTGTCCTGAGTTCTTTCTATAGAGAGAAAATACATTAGGAGAAGGGGATTTATTGCAAAACCAGGGGGCATTTAACTCACACACCATTGAACTTTCACTTCCATTTATTATTTTGATATGAGTGTGGGACCTTGGTTTTTGAGCTGCATACTGTGGTGTATCTGAGAGTGCTTATTTCTCTCTCCCTTTGAACGAGTTGTTTTTCAGGTTCATTTATTATTTATTTCCATCTGAGTTGTTATTATATTGTGATTATGTGTTTATTATATACGAAGTCGAGGATATTAGGTTAGTTGTTATCTCCATACCTATAGGGGTTACGCCTCCATCTATAGTCTAAAGCACCTCTTACTTTAGATTAGAGATTGAGGGGAACTTCCTGCTGCACCTATCGGGGTTACGACTATACTAGGGAGGTATTCTTAAAAAGTGTGATGAAAAATCTTAGCAATGTGCCCTCTTGTTCATTAACTGAAACACAGATTGAGGGGCTCCTTGATCAAAAGCAAACTGCCCGTTGCACCTATTGGGGTTGTAAGGGTCAGGAGTATATCCCCATTCAGTGAATGAAAGAAGGAACCCAGAGGTGAACAAAATCACCATGGCTTGTGAAGGATCTTCTACAATCGGAACAAATGTGACCGTTCTAGATTCAAAAGAGAAAAAATTCCAAGTATGGGCAAAGGTAAATTCTTCTTACGACCTCATAATGAAGGATTCGAAACGGTAAAAAATACCCATTATCTCCTTTTGACTCTATTTTTTATGGAAGCACAGGAGGCGAGGGGGTTTAATGCCTTGGCTCACAGGATAATGGACAGATTTGGCAGCAATGGTAGGAAAATGGGTATAGAGGAAACCCATTAAGATAACGATATTGGCAAAGTTGGACAGGTTATAACGACCAAGGGACTGTGCCATGTCGAGGTGGGTTTAATCCAGCCAAGTATAGAGGGACCCCAAAGTAATGGCGACCAGATGAAGATTGAAACCCCTAGACAAAATGATGGAAATGTTTATAAGGTCCCTCGTTGTCTAGTCATTGGGTCTCCCGGTTAAGAAGAAATGGGAAAGAAACACAAGAATATAGGTTAGGAATTCCAAAGATATACCCTTACCATGGCATATAACGAAAGTGATGTCCTTCGCAGTAGGAGCTTCGAAGAAATAACCAATAAGGGGAGTCAAGGTAGCCATATTCGAAGACCCAGTATAACGATGACAAATTCGATCCAACTGAGCTCGATCAGCAGTTTCTTCGAGATCCAAGGCTTTGTCAAGATAAGTAAACTCGCCCATGAGTTCAAGCCTAAGTAGCTCACAGACATCTTCCAAGGAAATGGTGACCCCCCTACAGCAGCGAAGAATGTGTGAGTTATGATGATCCATCTGGAAACCAACACTTGAAGTGCAACGTTGTGCTTAGAAAGAGTGAAGTCCCAAAACCAGTTGGCTCGGTGAAGACCAACCTTGGCAAGAGCTGCAGCGTGGGAGCTCTACATGTGTGCATGTCAGGCAAAAAAATGGGTTGGTGACCCTCCACATGCTTCAAAATCGATCTGGGAGTAAGGGAAGTCACCACCATCCAACCTGAAATGCAGATTCCCCTATTTAAGAAGAAAACCCCACTTGGATGAATCTTCGTATTCATCACCCAGTAGCAAAGGGTCGTACTTAGTTGAAAAATGACAAGTTTTGCATGCATCAGAGAACTCATCATCTTTTGCCAAAGATGGGAGATCGGCAATAAAAGCATAGTTGCTCTCAGTGAGCAACATCCAAAGAAGCAGCGCTAACAGTGGCGGCGGCAGTAGAAGTGGTAGAAGTGGAGCTTGTCTAAGTAGCAGCGGTGGTATCCTCGGTAACCTTTGAAGAAGCCTTAGTGAGTGATGATGAAAGACAGAGTTTAGTGAGGAAGGGATATGGATGAAAATGGAGTAGTATAGCCAGAAGTGGTGGTGTAAGAGACGATGGAAGAAAGGAAACCATGGAAAAGCTGGGTAATAATGGCGTTCTAAGAATATTTCTCCCTCTAAAATAGCTCTGGAGGTTTGAAGAAGACGAAGAAGAAATGGCTAAGTGTTTTTGAAAAATAAACGTTTGTAATTCTTTAAACCTGTCTTTTGAGTTTTTCCACTAACATACGTGCAAAGCCACCTATAATCATCTCAAATGGACATGTGATACTTTGGGGAGTGTCCTGACAGTTCAAAAGACAGCACCACATTATTAATGAAGTGACGTATGGGGATTATAAAGGGTTTTCTTCCTAGGCAAGTTTGATTTTTGGTGCTAGAATTTTTATCAGACATATCCAATCTCTCCTAAAGCAGAAACTGTCCCAATGGTTCAAAAAGCTACAACATCCCCTCGCCACAGGTCCAAACGTTGTTTAATTATGACTCAAATACATCGGGGATAATTCTTTTGCTTTTTCGAACATGAAGAAATGATGACACAATAGAGCCCTAATGCAGTAGAACTTTCATATACGGAAAATTTCCTCAGAAACATTTATAAGGGAGAAATCCACAAGTCTTAATGATAGGGGCAGTCCTAACGAAAAACTTACCGCCTACAACTATACTCCACAACAGCACAAACAGAGAATTTCACTTCCTAAGAGTCCAAACGGGTATTTGAGAAAGTCAGCAGGTGTTTCGGGGGAATTTGAATTATTCAAGGAAGCAAAGACAAAAGGATTAGAGCTTAGCGATAAGAAAAATGGCGATGTTCGTTCGCCAATCGCCGATAATTCGCTGCACTTTGGTTCGGGTACATCGGGGGAGAATTTTACTTTTCCTAGCAGTGATAACGGCATAGGCCGTAATGAAGATAGCGACACCAAGGTTCATCGTATTGAGAAGTTTTCGTGCAGACATTTCTTATTACCACAATAAATCTCTCAATAAAGGGGAAAATGTAGGGAGGGATTGAAGATAATCTCGATATTAGAGCTAATCCCCCAAGCTAATATAACAAACTCAATGGATTAAGGTAGCGATGCAGCTCAGTAAGGCAGCGATACAGCTCAGCAAGGCAGCCTAGGGAGATCTTTAGAAAAGAAGCTGGCCGAGGGAGCTCATCCTTTAGTCCTATTGCTTTACTTAGCCTTGTTGTATCCTTTTATTTATATTGACTATGAGTTGTAACAGTTATAATGACTTTTAGTGGGATGTCAAATGATACTAGCGAGAGACCAGGTTTGGCAGGGCCTGGGAAAGATTTCATGCTCTATCGAACGACCTTGCCGTGGGCACTTGAGAGGGACTTGGTTTGGAGGATTGAGAAATGAGGCACCGTTGGGGCTTGTCCAGACCATCTTAAATACACCTGGTAAAGCACCATAGGACCATGACCGTGGAACCTTGGGCAGAGCAACCTTGAGTTCCATCGGGCATTGAGTTGCCAACCAAACAACCCTTTACTTAATTTTACATTTGCAGTATGATATGTCACTAGCCAGCTAGGCAATGTCAAATATGCACTTGAGTAAACCACCGTGGTATTTGGGTATGTCAGATAGTTGGTGAGCAACCTCTGTGATGTCATCCCTCTAACGCACAGTGCTTAGGCAAAAGGCATGTCTTAGGATTTAATGTTTATGACGTAGAGCTGACTAGCCCATCAAGAATTTAATGTTTGTGACAAAAAAGTATAAGGGATGTCTTTCACATTTATGAATGACTAAGTTATCTCGAGAGTGGTGTGGTGGCTATTTAAGGCCCCCAACCACCTCTGGAGAAAGGGAGTTCTTTTCTAGAGATTTTTGGCTAGAGAGAGATTATCATGAGGGAGAAAGAAGTTATTGCAAAAACCATATATTTTACTCTCCCACCATTGTCATTTATTATGAAGCTTTTAGTATTTGATTGGAGACCTTTGAGAATTGGTGTTTGGTTGTCTTCCAAGGTGTATCTAGGGTGCTTTACTTCTCTCTCCTTCTAAATGAGTTACTTCTGAGTTCGTTATTAACTTTTGAGTTATGCACAAGAGATTTGTGAGTTCAAACTGTGTTCATTTTCACCAGATCGTGGTTGTTTTTCTTATAATTAATCAATAGTGCTGCCGAATAACTTATCATTACTATGCTCAAAAGGGGTTATGCCTCTATCTAATCTAAACCACCCTCTTACATTTAGCGACTCTTCTAGGGAGGTATTGTTCTTAGCAAAGAGTATGGCGCAAGATAACATTAATCGAAGACTTAACTTTGATGATATTTGTGGAGACAATGATTGTGCAACACAAATAAATATGAGAGAAGTAATGACCAAGAAAGAATAAAGAAAATAAAATGCCAATCACACAACAACGGATGTACGTGGTTCAGCAAAGATGTGCCTACGTCCACGGTGGTCCAGTCAGTATTATTTCTCAATATTCTGGAGAATGAGTACAGAGAATACAACTTGTCCTTTGCCACGGACCTAGGGTTTAATTTATATATGTGTATGTTAGTTAGTGGAGATGATGGGTTCCTCCATATTAGCCATCTTACCTATAACTTCCCTTCATGGGATCATGCTCCCCTATAACTTCCCTTCATGGGATCATGGGGAAATTGGATCAATACAAAAGATGAGGGGCCTGGACTTTGGGCCGCTAGGGCTGGGCTACTCGTCCAGGCCTATAGCACTAATTTCCGGGTACCCACAATTGCCCCTAAATTTGTTGTGCCATGCATGTGGGCCCAACAGATTTAAATTATTAGCCATAATAGCCGTGTTGCAATTCCTCGGGAGCTGTAGAGTCGATTTCTAGCGGCAGCTGCTTCGCTTACTGTGCGATATGATTAGATTTTGAAGGTTTGTTAGAATAAGGCTCATTTCTTTTCGTCGTTTCAGCTTTTCCAACACTCTTCTATCTTCTGAGAACTCTTGCGCTTCGTACCTTCTACTTTCGATCTCCATTCTCGTTGCTTCTTCGTCATTTGACCTGATCTTCTGTCTTGTAAGTCACTCGTGCCCTTTGCATTTTTTCTTTGGTTTGTAGCTTTTCTTGTATTTTCCAATGGCGAAGATTGGAAATAGGTCAATCTCGGAATTTAGAAAATTCTACAACATTCCTAAGTGGGTGGAGATAGAGTGTTGTGCCTCGCCTCCTAGGAACATTAAGGATATAGAGGATGCCCACTGGATTCATGTTTTATTTCTCTCTCAGGGGGGACTTACTTTTCCCCCTAATGATCTGTTTTTGCATTTTTTTAGCTATTTTAGTATTGTACCTGCACAATGTTCGCCCAATGTATGGAAAATAGTGAACGACGTGCATAGGATAAATCAATTATATGGCACAAGGTTAGGGCTTGCCGAGGTCTGCTTTTATTACTCCTTCTCTCGAACTAGTTCAGGTGTCCTGTACCTCAAAGCTAGGAGCCCTGATAGGGTATTGGTAGTAAATCTACCTGATTCTCATAAGGACTACTGGCAGAAAGGTTTTCTTGTTAGGAATTGGCAGTTCTCTCCCCAATCTGAAGGGTCAAGGTCTGAAAGATTCATTGTTCCCTTTTATGGGGAAGAATATATAGGTAGTTACTTTTACTGTTGCTCCAATCTCTGCTGACTTATGACTTTTCTAACTCCTTTCTGCGTTTTCTTTTACAGCGAGGTCCAGGAATGTGGAGCCTGCTCTTAGTGAGGTCCGAATTTCTGAGTTGGTTAAAGCTTGGAACATCAGAGAGACTTTAGGTGATGGCGAGCATCCCAGATCTGCCACTTTCTTGTTAGAGTATAAGAACGTAGGCTCCAGCTTTATAGCATGACCTGTGGACAGTGTTCCAGAGTTTTCTTCCCTCGAAGAGACAACTGCCGAGCTAATCAAGTTGGACGAAGAGGAGAGGAGCTCTGAAAGTGAGCCTGTCGGTAATCTTGGTGGAGGGAGCTCTGTCAGTAGCAGTTCTTCTAATTCTGAGGAGGATTCTGAAGCTCAAGGATCGTCGAGCACTTCCAACAGTTCTGGTGAAGAGATGCCTCCCAGGAAGAATTTGATCAGAGATAATGACGATGATGATAACGTGCTCCTTGCACAGAGGTCCAAGAAACTGAAGTCTGCATCTGGGGTGATAGCTACTGTTTCTCGGCCTTCTTCTTAGGAGCAATAGAAGAAGAGGAGAGATGAGGAACAGGTGAGAGAGAGGGAGAGGAAAAAGGAGGAGGAGAGGAGGAAGGTGGAGGAGAGAAAGAGAAGGGAGAGAGAAAAGGAGGAGGAGAGGAGGAAGATGGAATCGAGGACCAAAACAGGTCAAGCCCTGGTCCTAGTATCTGCCTTGCCTGAGGGGACTTCGGTGGCCACTTCTCCTTAGCTAGCCCCCGCGCTGCTCGAGATAGCAGTCCTTCCTGCGGATCGCCAGAGGGCGTTGGGGTCCGATCAACTAGCTCTGCAGGCTAGCCAGAGGCTCGCCTTGGTAAAGTTCTCTTCTGATTCTCAATTTCTTTTAACAAGTCTTGATGGTTTCTTCTTCTTAATTTCCTCTTTATTCTTTGCAGTTTGTGACCGACTTCGTTGTGCTCTATCGCTCTTGCGACGAGCTGGTGATGAGGAATGGTGAACTGGAACAGCAAAAATCTGCTCTGGCAGCCAGGGGCTCTCAGCTGGAGGCTGACCTGAAAGCTGCTGATGCAGCTCGAGCTTCATCTGACCTGGCCCTTGTCAATTCTTCTCGCGAGAGAGATGATGCGGTCAGGGAGCTGGGCGAGCTGAGGAAGGCTTATGATCTGGTGTGCACGAGCAAGCTGGACCTTGCAGAGAAGAACAGGGTTCTGGCCGAGCAACTGGAGGCGGAGAAAGCCCAGGCAGCCACTCTTAAGGAGGACTCGTACAATTCTGGCTGGACTGCTGCGTATGAGGATGCTGAAGTTTAGATAGGCTATATCAGCCGTATGAACTTCAAGAAAGGGTGGAATAAGGCCCTCATGGCTGCTGGGGTGGACGTTGCATCCCCACTCTTTGATGAGCACGATCCAGGGCCGAAGCCAGTCGTAGATGAGGACCCTGCCCCAACTGCTGAAGGCACTAATCCTGTCTCTCAGGCGACTCCTGTTGATGCTCCTTTGGTTGAGAGGACAGAGGACACCCCTGTAGAGGGTAATGCCCCTGCTGATGCTAATAAGGACAAGAGACCATCCACCTCTGGGCCACCCGAGGTTGCTAATTGATAGGGCTGCTTTGTAATTTTTCTTTTTCAATCTGATGTAACCTCGTTCCTTATTAATGAAAAGACTTCATTTTTGTTTATGCTGATCTCTTTCTCTCCTCTTTCTTTCTTTTACTTGTAGTTGGTTGATGTTGATGACTATATTCCTGTTACCTCCCAACTGGGTAGGACTCTTGGTCCTAATGCGAGCCCTGCTGTTCGCCAGGCCTTTGCTAGACTTTGCAAGTTTGCTAAGTCAAGGAACCAAAAATATAAGGATCAGTCCGAGCTGGTGGCCAAGCCAAAGGATAGGCTCCAGGAGATGGAAGAAATCGGTGCCTCAGTACAAGAAGAAGTCAGTGCACTGAGAGCAAAGTTACTGGAGGCCACCGAGATTAACTAGGTTGGGGAGTTCCTGTAGCAGGAGAATGAAGACTTGAGGAGGGAGGTCCTAAAGCTTAAGGAGCATTCGCCGAGCACCGTTTCGGCAGTCCTTCAAGGCTCTTCTTCGTCGGGAGCTGCTCGGCCTCCCCTCCCGCGTGCTGGCAGGAGTGCCAGGGGTAGGAACAGGGAAGCCATCGAACAGCGTGATAGGGAGATGGTGGAGCTGTGCGACGATGTTCGGTGAGCTTATGTAATTGCTACTGGGCTTCAGAAGGACGTTTCCCGACTGCGGCATCTATTCAAGAAGGACCCTCGCCAAGTGTGGTCTGATGGCTACGATCAGGGCTGGTTGTATGCTCCCACGAGACTATCAGAGTTTGAAGAACTTTCTTTCATCAGAGGGTGGTTGAGTGCCCTGAGAGAGCTGCAGGTTCCGAGGAACTCGGTGTTATGGTATCGACACGAGATGTCCTCCTCTACTCTTATGCCCAATACATTCAGGAGGTATGATCGATGGATCCCCATTGATGCTATTCCCCGGCATCTATTGGAGTTGGACGCAAATGAGGTCGTGGAAGAGCTAGCCCCCGCTCCTGATGATGGAAGAAGAGCTAAAGTTGCTGATTATCTTGCTCGAAGGCTTCCACCTCCTTGAGATTTTGTTATTCTTTTTCTTTTTGATAATGTAAATGCTTTGGGCGTGCTTCGCCGACTAAAAATGTATTATCATTGTTTATAAATATAAAGGATTAATGAAAAGTTCGCATTTTGGGCAATTTGGCCGACTAAACGTGTTTATCCAATCTTTTAATATTTTCGCTGCTTCATAATCTTTTTTATTTTGTCATGCGAGTGTCCCCCCAGTCCAGTATAATGCAAGAATACCATTATTCCCTCACTTTACCTTTTAGGTTGTGTCGTCACACTCCTTTAGGCCTAAGTAGGGCAATTGGCTAGGACACACCTGGTATTGGATGTCTTCATCCGATCAGGATTTTGTTTAACCAAAGTAGGTTTGATGCCTAAGAATACTCTGTAGGGATTCATATATTGCCAGGGGCAATGCTAAGAGGTCTGTCGTGCTTCATGACGATGAACTGAGGAGGGGTGTTCCCCTGCTATGTCGACCATTATGCCTGTGATTTGGAAGGGATGTGTAAAAATATAACTGTTACTAATTAGAGAGTGATCAACTGAGAGATTTTCATTAGTGAAATGGGAAATAAACTGTCCTTTCACATAACGAATACAATAAAAGATTTAATAATATAATTCCTAAAAATAGAATTTCTTAAGATTAGCTGCGTTCCATGCTCGTGGTATCTCCCTGCCCTCCATCGTTTCCAAATGATAGGCACCTTGCAGGTCATCTCTAATTATCTTATAAGGTCCTTCCCAGTTTGGGCCCAGCTTACCGTCGGATGGCTTCACTGTGTTGCCCAGGACCTTTCTTAGAACATAGTCCCCAACTCTGAATCTCCTCGGGTTGACCCTTTTGCTGTAGTGCTTCGCGAGCTGTTGCTGATAGCTCGCTAGCTTCACTAGGGCAAGTTCCCTGCGCTCGTCGGCTAGGTCGAGTTCAGCGAGAAAAGCCTCATCGTTCCGGCCTTGTTCGACAAGGTCGAATCTCATTATTGGAAATCCCGCCTCTAGTGGGATGATTGCCTCCATACCATATGTTAGTGAGAATGGCGTTTCTCCTGTTGCTCGCCTAAGAGTAGTTCTGTATGCCCATAGGATATGTGGTAGCTCGGTTGCCCATGCGCCTTTGGCTCGCTCTAACCGCTTCTTCAATCCAGCGATCACTGTTTTGTTGGAAGCTTCAGCTTGTCCGTTTCTTTCAGGGTAGGCCACCGAGCTGAAGTGGTGCCTGATCCCGTGTTCGTTGCAGAAGTCCTGAAAAGGGCCACTCTCGAACTGTGTTCCATTGTCAGTGATGATGGTTCTGGGGATCCCGAATCGAGTGATTATATTCCTCCATACGAACCTTATCATGTCAGCATCTCGGATGTTCGCCAGTGGTTCTGACTCGATCCACTTGGTAAAGTAGTCAGTTGCAACCAACAGGTATTTGCGATTGTCGGCAGCAGTGGGCAGTGGTCCCACGATGTCCATTCCCCATTGGGCGAAAGGCCAGGCGCTGGTCAGGGATTTTAATTCGCTGGCGGGCTGATGGACCATAGGAGCGTGAAGTTGGCATTTCAGGCATTTGCGGACATATATTGCGGAGTCCTTTTGCATGTATGGCCACCAATAGCCTTCCTTCATTGCTCGGAAGGCTAGAGACCTTCCTCCGACATGACTTCCACAGATTCCTTCGTGAAGCTCGTGAAGCACTGCCTTGACATAGCCTGGGTGGACACATCTAAGGTAGGGACCGGAGAAAGATCTTTTATACACGTCGCCTCCTGTGGATAAGTGAAAGCAAGCAGCTTTGACTCTTATCTGGTGGGCAGTTCTCTTGTCCTCTGGAAGCGTTTCTTCCTTTAAATAGTCCTTCAAGGGATCTATCCAGCTGGTGGCTGATTCCAATTGGAGTATTGGTTTCGCGTTTGGCAGATCGCAGTTGGGGTAAATGCTTGGACCACTGAGGAAATCGATAGGGATAACCCTTTTAAGGCTAGAATCAACTGCCGAACTCAGGGCTGCTAACGCATCAACGTGGCTGTTTTGCCCCCTGGGAAACTTCTGGATGTTGATCTCTTCAAAGCTCGTCATCAAGTTTTTCACCAAGGAGAGGTAGGCTGCCATTCTTTCATCCTTTGCGTTACAGTCTCCACTTATCTAGTTGGAAACTAGTTACGAATCGTCGAATACCTGCAAACGTTTTGCTCCCAGAGTTTGCGCTTTTTGGAGACCTACTATTAGGCCTTCGTATTCTGCTTCGTTGTTGGAGGCTGCAAATCCCAGCCTGATTCCTTGCTCAAGGACTGTGTTTTCTGGAGTGATGAGAACAATTCCTACCCCTGCCCCCTTTGAGTTAGAGGCTCCATTAACGAATAGTTTCCAGCTTTCCACTATAGCTTGGTTGTTTTGCTCTGTTGGCTTAGGATGGTCGGAGGGTTCTTCGCCTGTGAACTCATCTATGAAATCAGCGAGGATTTGACCCTTGATAGCTGTCCTTGGTTAAAATTGGATGTCAAATCGGCCGAGCTCGACTGACCATTTAGACAGTCTGCCTAACAAATCCGCCTTCCTTAGGATAGCCTTGAGGGGGTGTGATGTAAGGACGATGATCGTATGAACTTCGAAGTAATGCTTCAACTTTCTTGAGGCTATTAATAGGGCGAATGCGAGCTTTTCCAATGGTAGGTAGCACTGCTCGGCATATAATAAGGTTTTGCTCGCGTAATAGACGGGATGTTGGATTCCTGTAACTTCGCACATTAGCGTCGAGCTGACAGTATGACTGGATACAGAGAGGTAGAGGTACAAAGAGTCCATTTGCTGTGGTATGACAAGCAGTGGTGGAGTGCTTAGGTAGGACTTGAGCTCGTCTAATGCTCGCGAGCAATCTGGGCTCCACTCTATCGTTTTGCTGCCCTTTAAGAGTTGGAAGAAAGGCTTGCATCTCTCGGAGGATTTAGAAATGAAACGATTCAGAGCAGCGAGCATTCCAGTGAGCTTCTGTACATCCCGGATTGTGCGAGGAGGTTGCACTCTGTTGATTGCATCAATCTGGTCCGGATTAGCCTCTATGCCTCGCTTGCTAACCAAATACCCAAGAAACTTCCCTGACTGGACACCGAAGGAACACTTGCTCGCATTAAGCTTCATTCGGTACTTCCTGAGGATTTTGAAGGTACTTGACAGGTCCGAGAGGTGATTCTCCTTCTCCTTGCTCTTGATGAGCATGTTGTCGATGTAGACCTCCATCGTGTCTCACATTTGATTCTTGAACATTTTAGTAACTAGTCGCTAATAGGTTGCCCCTGCATTTTTTAGCCCAAAAGGCATGACCTTGTAACAATATAAACCAACCGTCGTGATAAACGCCGTTTTGTCCTGATCTGGGGCATACAGGGGAATTTGGTGATATCCCGAGTATGCGTCCAGGAAACTCATTCGTTCGTCAGTTGCGGTGGCGTCTACTAGTTGGTCTATTTTTGGAAGAGGGAAGCTATCCTTGGGGCAGGCTTTGTTGAGGTCAGTGAAGTCTATGCAAACTCTCCACTTTCCGTTGCTTTTTGGGACTACCACTGGGTTGGATAACCATTTGGGGAATTGCACTTCCCGTATGGATCCTGCATCCAGTAGTTTTTTGACTTCTTTTTCTATTGCTCTGGCCTTCTCGGGAGCAGTTCGCCGTACCTTCTGCGTTATCGGTTTGAATGTGGGATCGACGTGCAACTGGTGGCAGACCATATTGGGATCGATTCCTGGCAGCTCATAAGGTTCCCAAGCGAAAACATCTATGTTGCTTCTGAGTAAGGTTGACAATTCCTTTTGCTCTTGGTCGGTGAGTGACGCTCCGATCAGGAAGACTCTGCTATTGTCGCCTTCCCTAGCCGCCACTACGACCAGGTCCTCGACGACACGCTCAGAGGGGAGGAGCCTGGTCTCTTCTACTCCAGGCCTTCCGTATTTTAATTGCTATTTGGAAGGAATTGCACCTTCCTCCACTTTCTCACTGGGTTGATCAGCTTTTTTCTCTGGCTTTGGTCGGATGGCCACTATGAAGCACTTCCTTGCCACCGCCTGGTCGCCGTGTATCTCCATTACTCCTCGCTCGGTAACATATTTGAGTTTCTGATGGTAGGTCGAGGAGACTGCCTTCATCGCATGAAGCCATCCCCTGCCGAGGATGGCCTGATACTGTGAATCAATGTCGACCACCAAAAACTCGATCATCTTGGAAACATTTCCAGCGCGCACTGGCAGTACTATTTTGCCCAGGGGCATGGTCATTTTTCCAGCGAAGCCGACCAGAGGGACAGTAGCTCCCTTTAGGTCGGCGATGCTCAACTTCAATTTCCTGAACAGGTCGAGGTACATTACTTCGTATGAGCTTCCTTGATCGACGAGCAGCCTGTCGATGCCAAAGTTGGCTATCCTGAGTGTAATGACCAAGGCATCATGATGTGGGGTCCTTACTCCCACTAGGTCTTCATCCGTGAAAATAATATGCTTGTTGTAGTTGATGTCCTCTGCTTGCCGACGTTTTCCTGACTATGATTTTGCTGGATCAATCTGAAAAGCTTGCATTACCGCTGTCAATTTCTTTAACTCCATTCGAGCTGAGTTCCCTTGTATTTGCTTGACGTCAGATACTCCGTGGATTACTGCGAATTCATATCCGGCATCATCCTCCAGCACGTTATCGGGTTTCGCCTCTCTGTGGGTAGCCACTTTCTCTACCTTCTTTTCCACAAAGTCATTCAAATGTCCAAACTGGGCCAACTCCTCGAGGTGGGACTTAAGAGCCTTGTAGTGCTTGGTCTTATGCCCTCCCTCTTTGTGGAAAGGGTATCTTAATGCATTATTTCTTTTCGAGGGGTCTCCTCCCATTTTCCGGGGCCATTTGATGAACGGCTCATCCTTAATTTTTGCGAGAATTTTGTAAATTGACTCTTTGAAAACAGTGTTGACCGCCTGGAACGATCTTGTCACGTCAGGGTTCCCTCCATTTTTGGAGCCATTCTTTCCCCCACTCTTTCCTCCTTTCTTCTGGTTCTCAACTTTCTCACTTCCCTTGGTAGTGAGCTTGGCTCGACCATTTTCTCCTACATTAAGGTGGGTGACATCTTCCACCTTTGCGTATTTCTCAATCCGGGCCATCAGGTCGTTAATGGTCATAGCTTCCTTCTTTGTCAAGGACTGGTAAAGGAGGGAAGAGCTAGGTAGCCCAATTTTGAAGGAAGCCACTGCCACCTCTTCCGCGCAGTCCTCGATCTCGTTGAATAACTCCCAGTACCTCTTCGCATAGTCTCGGAGTGTTTCTTGAGGCGTTTTCTTCATCGTTAATAGAGCATCCATCCTTTTGGGTTGGGAGCTGCTGGTGATGAACCGGGTCGTAAAGAGCTCGGCTAGGGATTTGAAATCTCTGATGGATCGGTGAGGGAGTTTTTCAAACCATTTCTGGGCCACGTCATGGAGGCTCGAGGGGAAAATATGGCACATCAGTGCATCCCGGTGATTCCAGAGGGTCATGGCCTGCCGGTACTGCCTGACATGATCAATGGGATCAGTCTTCCCGTCGTAAATCTTGAACCTTGGAATGGAAAATTTCTTGGGAGCCTCTTCCTCTTCAATTTCCCTCGTGAAGGGTGACTTCATCTGGGTCTTGAGGGCTCTCCTAGCGAGTTCTCTGGTCGACCTGGTGCCGCGGTGAGTTGGATGTTGGTCCATTTCCCTACGGAACAGGTTCCGTATGTTCTCGTTGCTGCGAGCAGGGCTCTGGTAGCGGCAAGATCTTCTATGTTGTTCGCGGAGGTCATCGTCTGAGTCGCCACCTTCGACCTTTTGATATTCCCGCCTAGGGCTCCTTCCTCGGCTGCGAGATTTGCTCGCCTGAGAGCTAGGAGTGCGATAGGGGTGTCTCTTGGTATCAAGACGTAGTTCCTTATCCATTCTTTCCAGTCTTCTTTTCAAGCGAGCATTCTTAGCCTCGTATCTGCGAGAAGACTCTCTCTGCTCATGGAGCCTTGCCTCGTATGCATCAATCAATCTAGATATCTGCGTGGACCTAGCTGGTCCTTGACTTTCTTCTGAGGATGGCCTTTCCAAGCGAGCCCCACGATCTGAACGTCGGACTTCAGACCTAATCCTGCGAGGAGCAGGTGGCTCTTGAATATCTCCTGCTTGAGGAGCGTTGCTGCTGTGACCAGACATCTTAGATTCTTTTCTTGGCGTGGGCTCTTCTCAGGGAAAGATGAACGCTTCCCACAGACGGCGCCAATTGTGGAGACAATGATTGTGTAACACAAATAAATATGAGAGAAGTAATGACCAAGAAAGAACAAAGAAAATAAAACGCCAATCACACAATAGCGGATGTACGTGGTTCAGCAAAGATGTGCCTACGTCCACGGTGGTGCAGTCAGTATTATTTCTCAATATTCTGGAGAATGAGTACAGAGAATACAACTTGTCCTTTGCCCTGGACCTAGGGTTTAATTTATATATGTGTATGCTAGTTAGTGGAGATGATGGGTTCCTCCATATTAGCCATCTTCCCTATAACTTCCCTTCATGGGATCGTGCTCCCCTATAACTTCCCTTCATGGGATAGTGGGGAAATTGGATCAATACAAAAGATGAGGGGCCTGGACTTTGGGCCGCTAGGGTTGGGCTACTCGTCCAGGCCTATAGCACTAATTTCCGGGTACCCACAATATTCAATGCAATGAAGAACAAGTGGCGAGACAACTGGAGGCTTTTAGAGATGGAGCCCCTCGAGTGGAGGTACCTCGAGTTCAAATCGTGACAGGCATTTTAGGGGTGACACAAGCTTCCGTGAGCGTCGGGTTAGGACTAGCCCAAGTGGCACTACTCATGAATAAATTTTATGAGTTTCTACAAACTCCTATAACTTCAATGGCATTAGGGGGATTTGAGGCCAACTCCTTCGTAACACAAAGGGTAGCCCTAATATCCCCACCAAGCGCAATTCTAATAGGAACTGCCCCAGCAAGCATGCCTCTTGTTGTGATTCCAACAGTGGAAACTCGAGGAGTAATAAGCATTCCAACTGTGGTGATCACTCCCGGTGCAACGGGCGTCCCACCTATGGTCCCTCTGGCTGCTCCTTCAACGATATCAGCTATGGAGGAAATGAGAAAATAGATACAAAATGAGATGATTCATGCAAGCTTCCTCGCAATCCGCGACCGAGGTAGCTTCAGTTTATGACAATATTTGGACGTCTTACCCTCAGGAATATAATGATGAGCCTTACCCAAAATATTATATTCCTCCTATCTTTGAAAATTATATAGGAAAAGGGGGAAACCCGAAGGAGCACATCAAACGTTTCATCGAACATCTAGGGGCTCACTGCAACAACAACAGGCTCTGGCTGAGGGAGTTCTCAAAGTCATTAACCGATAAAACTTATACGTGGTACTCTCATTTGGCTCCCAAGAGTG
Source organism: Sambucus nigra (assembly GCA_949130495.1). Lineage (NCBI taxonomy): Eukaryota > Viridiplantae > Streptophyta > Magnoliopsida > Dipsacales > Adoxaceae > Sambucus > Sambucus nigra. The sequence continues at coordinate 386,063,162 of OX422218.1, read as the reverse complement.
TTTCAACGTGGGAAGAAATGAATTTTTTGTTTTTCCAGAAGTTCTTTCTAGCCGAAGATGAGTTTACGTTAACATTAGGGGTGGTAAACGGACGGATACGGATCGAATACCATGTTTTCCATATTTGTATCCTCTATCTGAATGTAGTATCTGTATCCGTATCTGTATCTTCCCGGATAGTTAAAACAACTATCCATATTCATATTCGCTCGTATACGTCGAATTTGGATAATATCCATATCCATTTACGTTATTTAGCCATCGCAAAAACTAACTATTAAAATATCCAATCCAATGAAATTCAATCTAATCCAAATAAATATATAACAAAGTTACTTCCTATTAACATCAACAATTATGGATTCCATAATAATAGTATCATTACATAATGATAATATGTCTTAAAGTCATCCATACTTTACAACCATATAAGCATAAAGCCATCCAAAAAAAAATAACAGTCTCATTCCATGACAGTAGAAATAAATAAGAACCATTTAGATTAAATCAAATTTATTGAGAATGATAACCTCATGGACCTTTTGTCTTCAAAACATAATGATATTTTTATTTTAATAAGTATACATTTTTATTTTGTATATAATATATCGGCTGTTAACTTCAGTTCTCATCACAATCAAAACCATCTCTTTACTTTTTTGTTTCTCTCTTACATTCTATTTTTTGTTTCTCTCTTACATTATTTTTTGTTTCTCTCTTACATTTATTTATAATTAAGGAAACTAGCGAGCAACCATATGAGGGTTTCTTTTCTCTTATTTTGTACGAAAGAGAAATGAAATGAAGTTAGTTTTTTTTAGTGGAGTATATGTTCTTTAGTGGGTGTATGTTGTGCGTGATAGGGTATATTGTAACTTTAGTGTAATTCCATGATAATATACCCAATAAAATAATAACTTTAGGGTGTTTTTGTTTTGAGCGGAGTGTTTATTTTGTTTTAGGGAATAAAGATTAAGATTCTTTTTAATATTATTTTATTAGTAATACTAATACTAATATTATTAGTAATATTTTAGACATATGTTTGGCGGATACGGATATCCGATAAAATGGATACTCCGCATCAGATATGGATTATCCGTGTCGGATACTAGTATTATTCGTATCCGTATCCGTTTTCTTGGATGTTTTTATAGAGTATCCATATTCGTATCCGTTTCCATATTTTCGAATAAATATCCGCAAATTTGGATTCGGATATCGGACGAATATGGATTTTTGAATATCTGTTTACAGCCCCAGTTAACACAAATGGGAAGGGAGAGGAAACGGCCAGGAGAGGATGTGGTGGCTTATGTTTGAAGATTCAAGGAAGGTTCCCTCGGCGTGAGGGAAGAAGCCAAAGAGTCCAACTGTTACAACTATGCGCTGAGGGTTTGCTCCCAGAGTACATATGTCACCTTATTAATGAAACTCGCGAAGGGACTTTTGAGGCATTCCTAAAAGCAGCAAAGAACATATCATTGGTAGTTCAGACGAACCCCGTTATGGTACCAATGATGTTTAGGCAGCTCGGGGCACCCGTTGAAGCTCGCGGCCTGCCCCCGCGGGTGGGATAAGTTGATGGAAATGAAGGAAGCAAACAGTCGTGAAGAGATAACAAGAGAATGTTTGGGATAGATAGGGAGGACCCACTACCGTTACACTGCACAGTAGAGGAGGATATTATCTATTAAAATTCCATGGTTCAAGGAGGAACAATCTATGAACCTCACCATGGAACCAAATGCGGCAACCAAAGCGGATCCCAAATACTGCCAGATCCATCGGAAGATTCAATATCCAACGAGATGTTTTTTTACGTTAAGGAGAATCATCGATAAACATGTAAAGGCAGGGACACTACAAATCCCTCCTCAAAATATTAATGATAATCCACTTCCAGCACATGGGGCCAATTTAGTGGTGGCCTATGACGATGAGGCAGAAAGAGAAGCGAGGGAGCTGATGAAAGAGCATGGGCTTTGGAGGAGTGTACCAGGGTAACGGATAATGTGGTGTTAGATTATGACGAAGAAAGTGCCAGGGATATGGAGGACATAAACAATGTTGAAGGTGAGGAAATGGACCAAAGCTTGGAGTAATGTGCAGTTTTATGGTCCCCAAAGTTCGCCTGGTCCTTCAATCAGGTGGGAATACCAAAAGAAGGTAGGCTGGAGATACCCCAAGCAATCCGGGATATTACGAGAAAGAATGCAGTTCCTTCAATGAGATGGAAGGGACCCATGGCCATGCCGGTGAAGAAATTTCTGTCAGAAATAATGTTCAGCGATACAGATAAGGCCATGAGATTTCCTCATAATCGTCTGTTATATATGACTCCCAGCATTAACGGGGTTAGCTTCGTAAGGTTTCTTATGGATGGGGGGCATCCATCAACATCATGCTAATTATCTCTTTCCATGCAACTAACATCCCAGAAGAAAGATTGGTCCCCATGCCTTTGGCGATTTTAGGTTATGACAACCAGTCTTCTAAATCCATTGGTTGCGTAAATATTGGGATTGTAATGGAAAATTTGAGTTCCCACATCAAGTTCCACATGATAGAGAGTGCAACTTCCTACCATATTTTGATACGAATAGTATGGATGAACAACCAAGGACTAGTTCCCTCAACGTATCACCAATGTGCCAAGGAAAATGTCAAAGGAACTGAGATCACTATATGAGCCACGAAGAGGCCCTTCGCTGTCGAAGAGGCTCACGTAGTGGATGCCATATTTTATACAGAGTTAGAGGAGGATGTCAGAGTCCTAATGAGAAGAATGGAGGGTGCCTGGGTTCCCTCGATCCGAGAAAGGATGGGACATGTGAAAGGTCTGAATGATAAAATCGCAAGCGGTAAATGAGTAGAAGAAGAAACCCAACGGGTGGTCCTTCGACCTGAGAAAATATCAAAGAAGCTAAAAGACAGGATCCAGCCCAAAATGGACCCTATGAAACATGAGGTCATGAGACAAAGTGTGCTAAGTCGATTCCCTACAGGTAAAAGGGCAAAGGCTTCGAGGGAAAGGAAAAGAAAGGCAGTTGCAACAGCCAACAGACAATGAAAGAAGATTGTTACTAAGTAAGGGAAGGTGTTTTATTGCCTATGATGGTGTGAACAGGCAACCGAAGGATCTTGGTAGAAGCCGAAGATGAGTATAACCCAATATATGAATGTTTTATGGTGGATCAACGGGGATAATGTATGATGATAGATAATTCTAACATATAGGAGTTTGTGGAAGAAGTCACCGAAGAACTAGACTACATGACAGACCAACCAAAGACACAAGCATAAGAATTGGAGCAACTAAATCTGGCAAAAGAAGGGGAGGAGCCAAGGCCCCTTTTCCTCTCAAAAGATCTCAGTACGGAGAAACAAGAGGCTTTGATTGAGGTAATTCGAGAGTTTATAGATGTTTTTATGTGGAAGTATACAGAGATGGAGGGGCTAGATGAAGAATTAAGATGCTACAAATTAAACGTAATGCCTTCGGCCATTTCGGTCAAGCAAGTAATGAGGACATACAATTTTGAATTGGACTTAAAGATCAAAGAAGAGGTCCAACGCCTAGCGACAACAGGATTCATTAAATCGATACAACACCCACTCTGTCTTTCTAGCATTGTCCCAGTGGGTAAGAAAGACACGAATCAGATAAGGATCTACGTGGTTTTCAGAGACTTGAATAGGGCTTATCCCAAAGATGAGTTCCCTCTGCCCTCTATCGATAGCTTAATAGATACAATGGCTGGATACGAGATATATAGCTTCATGGATGGGTATGTGGGGTACAACCAGATCAAGATGGACCCTCCAAATGCAGAGAAGACAGCGTTTAGAACCCCATTGGGCAACTTTATGTACAAGGTAATGCCGTTTGGACTCAAAAATGCTGGGTCTAGTTCTCAAAGAACAATGATGGTCATTTTGGATGACTTATTTCACAAATTTATGGAGTTTTATTTGGATGATTTGGTCATCAAATCGAAGAAGGAGGGGTCTCACCTGAGCGATTTGAGGAAAGTATTCGCCATATGTAGGAAGTATAAACTGAAGATGAACCCGCTGAAATTCATTTTCGGAGTAACTAGTGGGAAATTTATAGGCTTTGTGATAGATCAACATGGGGTGCAGATGGACCAAGTCAAATGGCAAGCGATCTTGGAGATGTCAAGTCCAATAACGGTGAAGGAGCTCAAGAGTTTCCTCGGTAAAGTCTCCTACCTTAGGAGATTTGTGCCTGGATTGGCCGAAATAACACACCCATTGATGCGGTTATTGCGAATGAACACAAAGTTCAAGTGGGAGGAAGTTCACCAGGAGTCTCTCACTAGGCTGAAGAAGCTGCTCGTTTTACCACAGACCATGATTCCTCCAAGAGAAGGAATAGCACTGCAGTCATACCTCACATACCCCACGAGGTCCGTTGGAGCTTTGTTAGCACAGGAGATTGATGTGACACCCCGCCTAATTAAATACCGGGCGATCAGTCCTTTATTAAATTAAAAATCAAGGTGAACAGTTGGTTCATTCTTAGCATCACTGACATAAAAATAATTTTTTCCAACTTAACACCCTAATTAATTAAGCTAAGTGTCAAAACCATTTTTCAACATTTCTGACCAATTTTATTTTTAAAGGAAAATTATTTATTTAATTAGTAACAACATTTTCAATAAGTAAGAATCATACAACAATTATCCTGGAACATAATCCAATTACTTTAAACATTCGACATCCAAAATCCCAACATTTAAAACTTAATGTAAAACATACATGCTGAATAAATCCCAAAGTAACAGTACGAGAAATAACTGAAATACAAATGTCCCAACAAAACAGATAAATAGTGGAAAGGGAGACACATGCCCCAATAACTGAGAATCATAGGAGTGGAATCAAGTAAATAAAATCGTCTAAGCAAGTGGCCTGCAACTCCCACCTAAGCTGCAACACGTCCCTTCCAAGGGATCCTAAGTAAGACGCCCCTGTGGCTGGGCACCTGTAGTACATACATATATATACAAAAGAGAGGGAGAGATAGAAACACGGGTCAGAGCCCGATAGTGTATATGATTTAAAAATTGTTTAGCAAGTATTTAAATTGATACAGGCCAATGAAACAACATATTAGTGCGACACTCTCTTGAGAAATTCTCACCTCTCTTCTAATGTGCACAGCTATCGCACTAACCTTCCGAGTGGTCTATCTCATCATATATCACGCTATCCTTTCCCAATGGTTTAACTTATCTCAGGTTAATCGCAGGATTCAAAATTTAGCGATTCAATTGTTTGAAAAGAATATTTCAATTAGTAACCAAAGTTCTCATTTTAACTTTATTAATCAATAAAGTTTTCCAGTGTCATATTATACTTTCTCAAAACAAGTATATACAATTTGAGTCATCAACCATGTCCTACATATCAAATCATAGTAGGCAGTTCCAGATTTCAGAATTTCATATATATATTAACTACTCGTAAAATATGTATATATCATAACAGCACCCCAAATGAAAACTATGGTGCGGGCATACTCTACTATACAATCCCCGTATCACTCGTACTAAGGGAAATACAAATTCGGAATCACTCTCGAACTGTATTAACACATACTCAAACAATATTGAGGTGAAGCATAGATTCCAAGTCTCTTAGGACCGTCTGAACTATCACTGCGATAGCCTGTACCAAGGATATCTATACACAAACAATATGAGGCGAAGCATAGATTCCAAGTCTCTAAGAGGAAAGAACATACCTGCGTCTCTTAGGACCGTCTGAACTATCATTCCGATAGCCTGTACCAAGGATATCTATCTTCTAGGGTACAAGTCAATATCCCCCATAAAGGTCCCATCGAGATAAGACTGTCCCAGCGCGGTAACCTCGGGGATAGCAACTAGCGTGGGCATGTTTTTCACACATAGATAGCATATGCATACACAATCATATAACTATTCTAATATTACCATATCAATATTGGGTATATTCTCAAATCCCATATTTGTATTTATTTCTCATTATTTAGTTATCACATATAACCGTTCACATCTTACTTTAATTTGACGAACTTTTCCACTTACTACATAACGCTCATGGATTCTATCCTCCCAAGTATAAAATTCAGTAGGTATTCATTTATTTTCCATCGTAATCATTTTTACGTAATCTCTCCCTTTAATACAAGATTTCATCGTCCTTTATGTAATTATCCCAAAAATACAATTCTCGTCTCACATTAAAGGCCCCAACATTATTCATATGTCCTACTAGTCTTCCCAACTCCCAAAACATTTTACTAAGGGTGTCCAAGAATTATCTCACGATAAATTGAATTTAACTCATTTAAAAAGGGAAATAGGAGTCTGCTATGAGGGGTCGATCAATCGAGGTCTGGTGCTCGATTGATCGAACCTTCGATCGATCGAAGCTCTGGGCTCGATCGATCGATCAAGCAGGTATTGCGATTCTGCAGTTTTGCAGTTACGGGTTCTAACACATATCTTCATTCAAATTCAAGTTTTTCATTCCCAAACGTCCAAAAATTCATACTACTAACATTATATCATCGTACTAGGTATTTCCAACGTAAATCATGTGGATTTCTATCACTAAACATGGATTAATAGCCCAAAAATTTTCATAATTATCAAGAACCCTAGAATTCTCTTCAAACATGGTTCTAACAAGTATTTCCAGAAATTTCTTCTTATAAACATCAAAATTTCGTGGTTAATTCCTCTACATGGCAACGATTTTCAGAATTATTAATTTATCCATCACTACATGCAATTCCTATCTCAAATCTTTGGTTTTCTTCCATAAAAACTCATTCTAATTACTCCTAAACTAATATGAAAGATGCACCAATGAAATAAGCAAGATAAACACTTGCCTGGGGTTTTTGGAGTTCTGATTTGCAGACGTTTTTGGTGTGGTTGCGTAGCCCGTCGCGCGATCTACGCGTTGGTGGTGGTGGCGGTGCAAACGGATGGCTTTTGGGCCTTGGATTTCCTTGGAAGCTCTCTCCTTCCCTCTCCTATGGCCGTCACTTGTCTTTGGTTGTTCTAACCCTAGAAGACAACCTTAGACATCGGATATAACCCTTATAATTTCGTGGGTTTAATTACCCATAATTGCGAAATGTCCAAAACGCCCTCCCGGGGTACTAATTAGGCCTAAAAACGCCCCGAGACCCAAACTAAACCCCGGGTACACTTTTCTGACTATCTCGACCCTTTCGGGCACGTTGGCGCACTCAAAACGACCATACGAACGACTTATAAAATATTCACTTTTATTTATCAATGTTTAGTCCCGACGCGACACGGGCGCGTCCCGACTCAAATTTCCAAAATTATCATTTTATTCACTCGCGACATTCAATATAACCAATATTACATATTACTTTTCTCATTAGTAATATTCAACAAATTTCCCATAATTACTAACTCTCGTCACGTTAATAATTATAACATAATTAATTTTCGGATCTTTATTAAATAATTAACTCACATTAAATTTAATAAATCCCCAAATTAATATAGCATAAAAATACGGGGTATTACATACTTCCCCCCTAATAACGGAATTTTGTCCCGAAATTCGAAAAACAAGGCATACCTGGTAAGAACAAATCTGGATATCTCTCGCGCATATCGGCCTCGCGCTCCCAAGTGGATTCCTCCATATTATGATGCTCCCACTAGACTCGCACAAGTGGAACTAACTTCGACCTCAATATCCTCTCACTATAGTCTAGGATAGCCACCGGTCTCTCCTCGTAAGAGCTATCAGGCTGTAAGTCTATCTCATCAATCGCAATGTGAGTATGGGCCATATCATCCCGAAGATACCGTCTCAACGACGAGATGTGGAATACATTGTGAATGCGATGCAAATGTTCTGGCAGTCCCAATATGTATGCTACCGGCCCAATCCTCTCGATAATGGGAAATGGTCCCACGTACCTCGGGGCCAATTTCCCTTTCTTCCCGAACCTCATCACTCCTGTCATAGGAGATACACACAGTAACACTTGGTCCCACACATTAAACTCCTGGAATAACTGTTTCGCATCTGCGTAGCTCTTCTGCCTGTCCTGGGCTACTCGAATGCGACTCCTGATCATCTCAATCCTCGTGGAGATTTCCTAAATCACCTCCGGTCCTAGCAACTTGTTATCCCCCACCTCGAGCCAACAAGTTGGAGAACGATAAGGCCTGCCATACAAAGCCTCAAATGGATCCATACCAATCGTAAACTGATAAGAGTTATTATAAGCAAACTCTACCAGTGGAAGATGTGGCTCCCAACCTCCTCCAAAATCAAGAACACACATGCATAGCATATCCTCTAACATCTGATTAGTACACTCTATCTGTCCATCTGTCTGTGGGTGATAAGCTGAACTCAACCTCAACTCAGTACCCATAGCCTCCTGAAAGCTTTCCCATAAACGTGACACGAAAATCTTGTCTCTATCTGACATAATATTCAGGGGCACCCCATGTAATCTGACAACCTCAACAATGAACAACTGAGCATACTGACCCGTGGTATAGTCTGTCCGCACCGGCAAGAAAATGAGCCACCATGGTCAAACGGTCTATAATCACCCAGATAGAATCGTGGCCCCGCTGTGATGTAGGCAACCCTGTAATAAAATCCATGGAAATACTCTCCCATTTCCACGCGGGTACTTGCAATGGCTGAAGCAATCCTGAAGGTTTATGATGGTCCACCTTCACCAGCTGGCAGGTAGAACATTTGGACACGAACTCAGCAATGTCCTTCTTCATCCCACTCCACCAGTATTGCCTCCTCATATCCTGGTACATCTTATCTCCTCCAGGATGTACTGTAAATCGGGACCCATGAGACTGGGTCATCACTGCATGACGTAATTCTCCTCCTTCTGGAACCACCAATCTCCCATTAAACCTCAAACCCCCATCAGAACTAACAGAGTAGGACTCAGCACCCTTAGCTAAAAGTCGTACAATCTGCTCCTGGCAAAACGGGTCTGTGGTTTGGGCCTGTAATACCCTCGTAAAAATCTCGGGTGTGACTGTCATAACAGATATGAAGGAACGGGCTACTGCGTCCTGGTGACCCAACTCCTTCCACTTCGCTTTCCAGATGTCCGCTACCTCGTCTATCGGTCTACGGCTCAACGCATCAGCAACTACGTTGGCCTTCCCCGGATGATACTGTATGTCAAATTGATAGTCCTTCACAAACTCTAACCATCTGCGCTGTCGCATATTCAGCTCTCGCTGAGTGAATAGGTACTGCAGTGACTTGTGGTCTGTGAACAAGCGGAATTTCTCCCCCTAAAAGTAGTGCCTCCATATCCTCAATGCGAAAACGACCGCTGCAAACTCCAGGTCGTGGGTGGGGTAATTCTTCTCATGCGGCTTAAGCTTGCGGGAGGCAAAAGCTATAGCCTTCTCCTCCTGCTGAAGTACTCCCCCAAGTCCCCGTAAAGAGGCATCGGTGTAAACCAGTTACTCTGCACCCGGCTTCGGTAAAGCAAGGACTGGCGCTGAAGTAAGCTTGTCTTTCAGCTCGTCGAAAGACAACTGACAAGCGTCATCCCAAACATATGGTACCCCTTTGCGAGTCAGGTTCGTCAATGGACCCGCTATTTTGGAGAATCCCCGAATGAATCTCCTGTAGTATCCGGCTAACCCCAAGAAACTACGCACTTTCATTGGTGTCGTGGGCTGTCCCCATTCCCTCACCGCTGACACTTTACTCGGGTCGACTGCTATCCCCTGCTCAGAAACAACATGCCCCAAGAACTGTACTTCTTGCAACCAGAATCCACACTTCTCGTACTTAGCATACAACTGGTGCTCTCGTAAAGTCTGAAGAACCTGCCTCAAGTGCTCGGCGTGCTCCTCCTCGGAGTGTGAATATATCAAAATGTCATCTATGAAGACGATGATAAACTGATCAAAGAACTCTCTGAATACTCGGTTCATTAAGTCCATGAATACGGCTGGAGAATTTGTGAGACCAAATGGCATCACTCTGAACTCGTAAGACCCATATCTCGTCAAGAAGGCAGTTTTTGAAACATCCTGCTCTCTAATACATAGCTGATGGTACCCCGACCTCAGATCTATCTTCAAAAAGAAAGTTTCTCCCCTCAGTTGGTCAAACAGATCATCGATTCGAGGCAACGGATACTTATTCCGTATCGTGACGTTGTTCAATTCCCGGTAGTCCACACACAACCTCAGTGAACCATCTCTCTTCTTCACAAACAGAACTGGATCTCCCCAAGGTGAGGTACTCCTGCGAATGAAGCCCTGACCTAACAGCTTCTCTATCTGATCTCGTAACTCTCACATCTCCGCCGGAGCCATACGGTATGATGCGCGTGCTATAGGTCTAGTATCTGGCAATAAATCTATAAAAAAGTCTATCTCTCGACTGGGGGTAGGCCTGGTATTTCCTGAAACACATCGGAATACTCACGAGCAACTGGAATCGAGTCTAACGGAATCACAACCTCCTTAGAGGTATCCTCCTCTATATAATACAAATGAGCGGTCGAACCTCCCTCTGGGCGAGGCCTCGCCACTACAAACATCTCTTGCCCCGGAATTGCAAAAATAATGCTCCCACCGAAGCAATCAATCATGGCTCTATAAGCTGTGAGCCAATCCATACCAATAATAACATCATGCTCATGCATATCTAAGACTAACATGTCTACAGGTAATACCAAACTACCAATCTCCACCCCCACTCCTCGGCATATAAAGAAGATAAGCGACCCACTCCCCAGTGGTGAGTCTACACACGTCACTGTGCTCTCTGCTGTGGCTAACAGCCCTAAGGCCTTCGCAAAATGAGTAGCTATAAAATAATGAGTCGCCCCAGTATCAAACAAAACCCGACCCATGGTACCATGGATAGGAAACATACCCTCAATCGCGGGTGGTGCCTGTGGAGCTGCTGCCTAGTGGACGTTATAGACACATTCGTACTGTAACTGCCCCTGCTGCACTGAAGCTGCTGGAACGGATGGTAGGGCTGGCACCTAGGCTGGAGCTGGGAGGGCAGGTGGAAAAAGTGGCCTCTGTGGCTCATTATGGGCACCCTGCTGCTATGGGGCCCTATCTCCCTCCGGACAATCCTAGCGCCTATGGCCATGTCTACCACACCCAAAACATCGGCCTTTGAAGTTACCTCCCCTCTGACCCTATTGACCACGGCCCTGCTGGCCGTTACCACTACGCCACTGGCCCTGTTGGCCCTGATGAACACGTTGTTGGCCCTGCTGCTAACCCTGTTGTCGGTGTTGGCCTTGCTGGCCCTGATGATTAGGCTGGCCCTGCTGACCCTGCCTATAACCCCCAAATCCCTGCCTGGAATCACCTAAACGGAATCGCTTAGCAGGGTCCCCCTGATGGGAACTCTGCTCGTGCTGACGAGTCTGTCCATGAGATGGTTCCCCACTAGCACTACTACCCCCGGTCCTGCCCTGCTGGCTGGACTCTCTTGCTCTCTTGCTTCCCTGCAGATGGAAGCGGTGATCCTGGCAATGTAGTAACACAACATTGAGTACATCAGTAAAAGTACTCAGAGATAGATTCCCTATAAGATGCTGATGGATTCTCCAAGCTAACCCTTCCACAAACAACATAATCTTCTTGCCCTCAGTGGGTGCCTCATCTGGCACGATGGTGAGAAGTATCGTGAACTCCTCCTCATACTCAGCTACGGTAGAATTCTCCTATTTCAAATTCAATAATTTCCGCCTCATCTCAGTCTACACGGCGGGTGGAAAATACTTGCGGTTAAATCGCTCCCAGAACAACTGAATAGGGATCGTGTCCATCTCCTCCAATGTGGTAGTGGACTCCCACCACTGCAAAGCGGCCCCCACCAGCTTAAAGGAAGCCAACAACTATTTTTTCACGTCGGTGCACTCATACATACGAAGATGCCGCTGGATGTCTTTCTTCCATTGGCTGACTGTGACGATATCTGTGCTACCAGAGAACTCAGGGGGATGCGTCTTCTGAAAAGTATCCCTAACCCTCTCCCATGCAGATGGAAGCTGTGCTTGTACTGGCGCCATTGCCTGAATCTGGGGTGGAGCCTGCTGAACCACCGCTAGCGCGACATTCACCGCCTGAGCAACAATGGCGGCTACTTCATTAGCATTCATAGTGCCTTGTGTCGGAGCTGCTGGCTGCTCGGCCTGGGCATGCCTATCCTTCGGTGCACGTCTCGGAGGCATCTGAAACGTGAAGAAATTTATTAGTCTACAGTTATCAACAAATATCAAATAGCTGAAGACATAACGTTAAAGCAGAAATATGACAATCCTAAAAATAGGGCTCTATTGCAAAAACTTTAAGCTGAAAGCAAAAATAAGCCGTACACATCCTATGGACACTAGAACCTGATGCTCTGATACCACCTGTGACACCCCGCCTAATTAAATACCGAGCGATCACTCATTTATTAAATTAAAAATCAAGGTGAACAGTTGGTTCATTCTTAGCATCACTGTCGTAAAAATAACTTTTTCCAACTTAACACCCTAATTAATTAAGCTAAGTGTCAAAACCATTTTTCAACATTTCTGACCAATTTTATTTTTAAAGGAAAATTATTTATTTAATTAGTAACAACATTTTCAATAAGTAAGAATCATACAACAATTATCCTAGAACATAATCCAATTACTTTAAACATTCGACATCCAAAATCCCAACATTTAAAACTTAACGTAAAACATACATGCTGAATAAATCCCAAAGTAACAGTACGAGAAATAACTGAAATACAAATGTCCCAATAAAACAGATAAATAGTGGAAAGGGCGACAGATGCCCCAATAACGGAGAATCATAGGAGTGGAATCAAGTAAATGAAATCTCCCAAGCAAGTGACCTGCAACTCCCACCTAAGCTGCAGCACGTCCCTTCCAAGGGATCCTAAGCAAGACGCCCCTGTGGCTAGGCAGCTGTAGTACATACATATATATATATATAAGAGAGGGAGAGATAGAAAAAATGTCAGAACCCGATAGTGTATATGATTTAAAAATTGTTTAGCAAGTATTTAAATTGATACAGGCCAATGCAATAACATATTAGTGCGACACTCTCTTGAGAAATTCTCACCTCTCTTCTAATGTGCACACCTATCGCACTAACCTTCCCAGTGGTCTATCTCATCATATATCACGCTATCCTTTCCCAATGGTTTAACTTATCTCAGGTTAATCGCAGGATTCAAAATTTAACGATTCAATTGTTTGAAAAGAATATTTCAATTAGTAACCAAAGTTCTCATTTTAACTTTATTAATCAATAAAGTTTTACAGTGTCATATTACACTTTCTCAAAACAAGTATATACAATTTGAGTCATCAACCATGTCCTACATATCAAATCACAGTAGGCAGTTCCAGATTTCAGAATTTCATAGATATATTAACTACTCGTAAAATATATATATATCATAACAACACCCAAAATGAAAACTATGGTGCTGGCATACTCTACTATCCAATCCCCGTATCACTCGTACTAAGGGAAATACAAATTCGGAATCACTCTCGAACTGTATTAACACATACTCAAACAATATTGAGGCGAAGCATAGATTCCAAGTCTCTAGGAGGATGGCATATGTCTGCGTCTCTTAGGACCGTCTGAACTATCACTGCGATAGCCTGTACCAAGGATATCTATACACAAATAATATGAGGCGAAGCATAGATTCCAAGTCTCTAAGAGGAAAGCACATACCCGCATCTCTTAGGACTGTCTGAACTATCATTCCGATAGCCTGCACCAAGGATATCTATCTTCTAGGGTACAAGTCAATATCCCCCATAAAGGTCCCATCAAGATAAGACTGTCCCAGCGCGGTAACCTCAGGGATAGCAAGTAGCGTGGGCATGTTTTTCACACATAGATAGCATATGCATTCACAATCATATAACTATTCTAATATTACCATATCAATATTGGGTATATTCTCAAATCCCATATTTGTATTTATTTCTCATTATTTAGTTATCACATATAACCGTTCACATCATACTTTAATTTGAGGAACTTTTCCACTTACTAAATAACGCTCATGGATTCTATCCTCCCAAGTATAAAATTCAGTAGGTATTCATATATTTTCCATCGTAATCATTTTTACGTAATCTCTCCCTTTAATAGAATATTTCATCGTCCTTTATGTAATTATCCCAAAAATACAATTCTCGTGTCACATTAAAGGCCCCAACATTATTCATATATCCTACTGGTCTTCCCAACTCCCAAAACATTTTATTAAGGGTGTCCAAGAATTATCTCACGATAAATTGAATTTAACTCATTTAAAAAGGGAAATAGGGGTCTACCAGGAGGGGTCGATCGATCGAGGTCTGGTGCTCGATCGATCGAACCTTCGATCGATCAAAGCTCTGGGCTCGATCGATCGATCAAGCAGGTATTGCGATTCTGCAGTTTTGCAGTTACGGGTTCTAACACATATCTTCATCCAAATTCAAGTTTTTCATTCCCAAACGTCCAAAGATTCATACTACTAACATTATATCATCGTACTAGGTATTTCCAACGTAAAGCATGTGGATTTCTATCACTAAACATGGATTAATAGCCCAAAAATTATCATAATTATCAAGAACCCTAGAATTCTCTTCAAACATGGTTCTAACAAGTATTTCCAGAAATTTCTTCTTATAAACTTCAAAATTTCGTGGTTAATTCCTCTACATGGCAAGGGTTTCCAGAATTATCAATTTATCCATCACTACATGCAATTCCTATCTCAAATCTTTGGTTTTCTTCCATAAAAACTCATTCTAATTACTCCTAAACTAATATGAAAGATGCACCAACGAAATAAGCAAGATAAACACTTGCCTGGGGTTTTTGGTGTTCTGATTTTCAGATGTTTTTGGTGTGGTTGCATAGCCCGTCATGCGATCTACGCGTTGGTGGTGGCGGCGGTGCAAACGGATGGCTTTTGGGCCTTGGATTGCCTTGGAAGCTCTCTCCTTCCCTCTCCTATGGTCGTCACTTGTCTTTGGTTGTTCTAACCCTAGAAGACAACCTTAGACATCGGATATAACCCTTATAATTTCGTGGGTTTAATTACCCATAATTGCGAAATGTCCAAAACGCCCTCCCGGGGTACTAATTAGGCCTAAAAACGCCCCGAGACCCAAACTAAACCCCGGGTACACTTTTCTGACTATCTCGACCCTTTCGGGCACGTTGGCGCACTCAAAACGATCATATGAACGACTTATAAAATATTCACCTTTATTTATCAATGTTTAGTCGACTCAAATTTCCAAAATTGTCATTTTATTTACTCGCGACATTCAATATAACCACTATTACATATTACTTTGCTCATTAGTAATATTAAACAAATTTCCCATAATTACTAACTCTCGTCACGTTAATAATTATAACATAATTAATTTCTGTATTTTTATTAAATAATTAACTCACATTAAATTTAATAAATCCTCAAATTAATATAGCATAAAAATATAGGGTATTACAATTGATGGGTAGGAATGACCAGTCTACTACCTTAGTAGAATCATACATCATCGAGAGGTCAGGTATAGTAGCTTGGAAAGGCATTATTTAGCCTTAGTCTTTGTAGCACAAAACCTTAGACATTATATGCTATCTTTTACAATTCCTATTATAACAAGATGTGATCCTATTAAGTTTTTGTTGACTAGAACTATATTAATTGGTAGGGCAACTAGGTGGTTCCTCATCCTCTCAGAGTATGACTTGAAATGCGTGGTCCCTTGCACATTCAAAAGACAAGCATACGCAGACCTCTTGGCGATCTTTCTGTCTGGGATATTTGAGCCACCACGAGAGAGCATTCCAGGAGATGATTTATAGGCTAATCACTTAGACACAAGCGAAGAGGAATGGACGATGAAGTTCGATGGATCTTCAGCAGTAAAGAAAGGAGGAGAAGGGGCTATTCTTTCAAGAAGTACGGAAGAAATTTGTCTTTCCTATAAGTTAGATTTCCCTTGTTCCCACAACGAAGTAGAGTATGAGGCGTTGGTACTGGTGTTTCTAGAGGTCCTTCGAAGGTTTTTTTTTTCACTCTGTATCAAGGGTGATTCAAACTTAGTGATTCAGTAAGTAAATGGAGAATATGCATTAAAACACCTCAGTCTAGAACCTTATAAAATAATCAATCATAGACTTCTCAACTAGTTCCATCAGACCAAGATCAGGAGACATCCTCGTATGATGAATCTCCACCCCGATGCCTATCCTACCATTGCTCAGAAGATGATCATGAGAGATGATACAAATACAGTCATGATTCAACGAATAATAACTCCATCAGAAGTACAGTCAATTCTACCGATGGAGGATGACTCTGATTGGAGGGGAAATATGAAAATAACTGGAGTCTAGGGGAGAGATGGAGCTGAAAGAGTTAGACCAGTACTTTAAAAATTAGGAAAACCTTTACTTCAGAAATGAAGGGGGATGGTTGTCAAGATGCATTGGCCCAGAAGAAAAAGAAGAGCAGAGATTAAAGAAATTACACGAAGAGAACTGTGAAATAACTAAGATCCCTCTTTATAGGAGAATTCAAAGGGAAGGATATTTCTACCCTATAATGAATAAGGACGCAACACAGCTACAACGGAAGTGTGATAAGTGTCAACTATTCTTCAAATAATCTGAATGCCATTTCGTTGAAGCTCAACCAGATTGGAGGCAGCCCTATATTGACTTCATTAAATATGGAGTTGTCCCAATAGAGAATATTGATGCGATGGGACTCAAACGAAGGGTTCTAAGGTTCTACGTTTAAGAAGGGAATATTTATCAATGAGGGTATTTTAATAGGACATTGCACTACATCACAAAGGAGGAAGAAACCTGTGTCCATCCCCGATCCTCACGGCGGGAGAAGATCTTGGTCCCGCGCGTCCCTCTTGGGAGCGCTTCGGTTGGTGTCGTTGATGAGGTGAGAAATGTAGAGAGATGGAGTTACCAGTCTATTTTACTCAAAATAGACAAAAGAAAATGGATCCATGCCGAAGGACAACATCCAAAGACATACTGATACATACGCAACCAAAATGATTCGAAAAGGGACCGAAGGCTAAGTTACGAAATGAGAAGGTGTTAGGCACCCATTCCGCCCTTACGGTCTCTTATGCATTGTTTATATTTTCCTTTATTTACCCGTGATATGTGTGCATGTGTATACGTAGTCGAGATAGGAATCATCGACTTGTATCATGGAAGAGATAAAGCAACTCATCCATAGGAATGTTCCTAAAAACTAATATTAGAAAATTTGATTTATGTAGTTATTCTCGCGTTGATCATTATAACATGACGATAACGTACATGGAATAATACACCACTAAGAACAAATATATGTATATGTAAATATATAGAATTGAAGAGAATTGAGTTCAATGAATCTAGAAAAAATAAAAAAATAAGAGAAAAGTAGGAATACGACTCGAGTTATGGGTTTTACCCCAAGATGCCTATGTAGCCTATAGAGGCATGAAAGTCCACGTAGTTTGTATCCAAAACGAGGGGTGGGATTTATCCCATAAATCCAACCGAAGAATTTTCTTATATGTGTGCGTGTGTGTGTAAAAAAGTGTTTTAGTTGTGAGAAAAGTGTGAGAAAAGTGTGAGAATTCCCGTTTGGAATTTATGAGCAAGCCCTCTTTTTCTTGTTTTTTAGGATTTATTTATATGAAAATAAGAGACGTACAATAATACTAAATAAAAATTATATTAGGATATGTGAGATGAGAAAATAAAACTGCTAAGTAATAAAATAAGTTAATGAGAATTTAAGGGAATTTAAAGAGAGAGTTGAGAAAGTTGGATCTTCTTGAAGATCTTGAGCTTGATCTTGGATGTTGGAGAGCAGCCCTTGCACTTGGATGATGATAGAAGATACTTAATTCACCAAGTTTGATGAAGAAGGTGATGAAAGGTGAAGGTTGGAAAGGGATTTGGATGTGGAAATCACACTGACTTTGAGAGGGGTTTTCTGGGCATGTTGAGAGTGATGGATCTCTGATCTTCTTCCTCTTTTGGAATGAGGTTAGGATTTTCTTTTTATAGGCCTAGGGAATTGATGATCGACATAGCCCTGTTCTTGCCAATTGGCAGGTGTTTTTAGGCACACTACCGATAGGCAGGTTCTGGGACCTATCGTTTGGTAGTCTCTTTCAGGTTCCTTCGAAAAATTAGTCGTAGAGCGCAAACCGTTGATTCGAATAACACACAGGGCAAACCATTGGAAAGGTACTTTAGATACCTTCGAAATACATTTGGACTGCTCTCGGGTTCAGGATTTGACTTTGGGACAAATATGACTCGGAAGCGCTCCTCGATCCTTTGGATGGGGAAACTTGGGACGTAAACTGATCGTTCGTCTGCATGGTTAGTCAGAATCGTGCATGGGGCAGACCATTGGAAAGTTTAGGAGATTTACTTCAATATTCCAAAGAGTTTTACCCTGGTTGAAGGAGATGACTTTGGTCAACTGGGGCCTAGAAGCATTCGGTGACCTTTCATAGTAAAAACGATCGTTCATCCGTACCATAAGTCAGAATCACACATAGGGTGGATTGTTGGAAAGGGGTTTCAGTTCCATTCAAAGATTCATTCAGTCTTGATGGAGATGAAGAGTTGACTTTGGTCAAACGGAGCCTGGGAGCGTTTGGTGACCTCCTAATCGAGTTTCGGGAGAAAATGGGTCCTTCGTCCGCACCATATGTCAAAATCACGCATGGAATGGACCGTTGGAAAGGGGATTTGGTTACCTTTAAAGATTCATTCATTCTTATTCGAGCTGAAGAGTTTGACTTTTGGTCAAATGGAGCTTGGGAGTGCCCAATGGCCTTTAGGTTAGTACCCAGGGTATGACTTGGGTTTGTAATGATGAAGGGAGGTGTTGAAGACCTAAGGAGAGGTTAGGGGTATTATAATGGGGTTTCTATAGAGCCCCTGGACGGGTGAGTTTGGAACAAATGATAGCTGTCGAATATACACCACATGATGCCTTTGAAAGTGGATGATCAGAGGGCTAAGGTCGACTCTGAGGACCAAAGGATGAGTATGATCGATTCTATGAGTCAAAGATAATTCAGAGGGCTTAAAGATGAGGGTAACCGATTCTGTGAGCCAAAGAAAATTTTGTGGGCTTAGAGATGAGGGTGACCGATTATGCGGGTCGAAGATGATTCTATGGGCAAGATGAGGGTGATCGATTATGTGGGTCAAAGCCAATTCTGAGGGCTTGGAGATGAGGGTGACCGATTATGCGGGTCGAAGACAATTCTGTGGGCTTGGAGATGAGGGTGACTGATTCTGTGGGTCGAAGCCTATTTTGCGAGCTTAAATGGGCATGCTGGGTATGGTCTTAAAGGAAATGATGACCAAAGATTTAGGTCAATTCTGAGGACCTACAGCAATGATAGGGTGACCAATTCTATGGGTCGAAGCCAATTCTGAGGGCTTAGGTTATGATGATCGATTCTACGAGTTGAAGCTAATTATGCGAGCTTGAGATGAGATGACCAATTATGTGGGTCGAAGCCAATTCTGCGGACTTGAGATGACCAATTTTGCGGGTCGAAGACAATTCTATGGGCTTAAGGTGAGATGACCAATTCTGCGGGTCGAAGGCAATTCTACGGGCTTAAGTTCGAAATGATCGATTATTTGGGTCGAAGCCAATTCTACAGTCTTAAAGTGAGATAACCGTTTCTGTGGGTTGAAGTCAACTTGCGAGCTTAAGTTGGGGATGACCAATTCTGCGGGTCGAAGCTAATTCTGCGGGCTTAAGGTAAGATGACCAATTCTGTGGGTCGAAGCCAATTATGCGGGCTTAAGTTTGAAATGACCAATTCTGCGAGTCGAAGCCAATTCTGCAGGCTTAAGGTGAGATGACCAATTATGCGGGTCGAAGCCAATTCTGTGGGATTAAGTTTGAGATGACCAATTATGTAGGTCGAAGCCAATTCTGAGGGCTTAGGTTTGAGATGACCAATTCTGCGGGTCGAAGACAATTATGTGGGTCAAAGTCAATTTAGCAGGCTTAAGTTTGAAATGACTAATTATGCGGGCTTAAGTTGAGATGACCTCGAGGAACTCTACCGAGGAAATTTCCTCGTGATTTTGATTTGAGCTGGGGGACGATTGCTGGGGAAATGATTAGGTGGTCCAGGGTTTTGACATATTTTTCGGGGAAAATTGAGACCTTTCGGGAATAGGAGATGATCCTGAAGTTTTAGATATTTTGGAGGTCCTCTGGGGATGTTGTCGGGGAGATATTCGCTTGTCTTTTGAGAGTTCGACTGAGGAAATAGGGGTTTTGCTTGAGGAAGTGAGAAATTTTCTTGGTGAAAATGCTTTAAATCCTTTCAGGGATTTTTAGGAATTTTCTGAGGATTGTTTAGGGTTTTCGGATATTTTTTGTGCAAAAATTTAAGGGAGGTGTTGATCGGCTTGGTGTGGAGGGTGCCATTCGGTAGTGGAACGGACTTTTGGGCTACCTCGAGAAGATAAAGGGGCAGTGCTGATCGGCATGACCTCTGGCATCCTATATAAAGGGGATGAGTTCCCCTCATTTTTCACAACTTCTTGCCTTCTCTCTTTCTGTGATTTTCTTCTGCGAATCGTTCTAACAGTCCATAATCTAAAAAATGGCCGCTTTTGTGAGCACTGGAGTATACCGAGAATGGTTGGCTGTTGATGATTGGGAAAACGTAGAGTGGAGGGCTAGGGAGGCTCTTACTTTGGGGAGCGAGAACTCTTTTGATGCATTCGAGATGGTTATGAATGCGCGGACATCATTGCGGGAGCCATCGCGTCATCGCTCTTCGAGGGTGGTGAACCCTGCAGGTTATGTAAGTAAAATGACTTTTGGAATTCTCTTTTTTGTGGTTTTCCTTTTTTCTTGGATTCTGAAAAGATTTTTCTCTTTTTTCAGTCTGATGTTTCTTTGTCGAATATGCGTGCCCGTGGGACGACGGGGCTTAAGGATGTTTGGGAGCATCTCCCACCTGTGGTGTATTGGGTGGTATCCTCAACAGGCTTTGGGAGTTTGGCGTCTATGCTGGATGAGACACCTCATTTGACGGCAATCTTATGTGCCCTGGGGGAGAGGTGATGGGACACTACCCACACCTTTCATTTTGGTTTTTGGGAGATAACTGTGATTCTCATAGCTGTGCAGTAGCTGCTGGAGCTGGATTATGATGGGGATGAGATAGAGGTGGATCGCTCTTTACGAGTGAGGCCGAAGGTGGTCCGCGCGGCACTTGGTGATGTGGGGAGGATAGTGTCTATGGACTCCATTCTTCTGTCATTGCTGAAGGATGATTTATTGGGTAGGGTGATCGATGTGAAGGATGGGCTGCAAGTGAGGCAGATGGACCGATTGGTCATTTTGCTGGTGTTGGGGGGATTTCTGGTGGTGTCGAGGGACGACGTTGTCCACTTGTGGTTTTTACCATATCGGAGGATGTTTTCGAACATCCCTCTGCATGATTGGGGGAGCCTGACTTTGGCGACCCTTTATTTTTCCTTGGATGCATTCTGTCAGTGTTGCCGATCGTCTTTGACTGGAGCCATGTATCTTATTGAGGTATTCTTTAATTTTGTGCATTTTCCTTTCATGCATTCGCATTTTCCTCATGCATCTCTTTTGATTTCGAATTCTTATCTTTGGTAGACGTGGTTCTATGAGGTGATTGGGTGTAATACCCAGCTGGTCATTTTGAAGGATGATATCTTTGGGGACTTTTACCAATTGCATCGATGGCGCAAGGCCAATCGACAGTCGAGGAGGTCTCTCTCTCTAGAGGCGGTGCGTCAAGTCTTAAATGTCCTGACTAGTGATAGGGTAAGACTTTCTTCTTCTTCAGTCTAAGACCTTTGTGTTCTATGATTCTATTTTTCCTTATATTTTGCTGGGGATTTTTTAGGTGACCTTTTTCCCTTGGGGGACAATCGTTCAGGACACGGGGTTGACTGGAGTAAATGCACAGATAAGGCGTTTGCTGAGTTTGGCCAATCTTGGTATCTCGAGGAGAGGGTGGTCCGATACATTAATGAGGGGGAGGTGGTGGTTCCACCTACGAGGTCCCCTATGTCTATGAGGCATGAGCGGTTGCTGCCAGAGGATGCGAAGATCACGACGATAATTGGTGAGTCCTACATGTTATACACCGATATGGCTGCCCCATATGATTATATGGATTTTATGACAAGCTTGATGATGGTGACCAGCATATATGATGCACTGCCCTTCCCTCCCGCGGGTTCGAGTTGGCCAGTGGGGTCCTCCCACAGCGGTGGCAGTCCTTCGACATCTGCAGTGGCAGCGACCTCGGAGGTCCCCTTTGTGTAGTTGCATACTCCTTCACACAATATCCGATTGGCTGATGGAAGGATGGTGCTTATTCTGAATCGTCCTCATGCGATGGACCCGGAGGACTTGGGCTTGACAGAGGAGGTTCTTCATCCTGAGGTTCTTCTCCTTTAGTTTCTTTTGATCTTTTTTGCTTGACACAGATTTTGCCTTTTCTTGCAGTACCTCCAGGTTTCCTCCACTTGCATATTAGGGACTGGATATTTTTTTACGACTGCCCATATTCGGGACGCAGTTCTTGTTCCTTCTTGCTTAGTGTCGCCTGCCTCATCCGGGGAGGAGTCTGTTTCAGGTAGCAGTGGTGCGTCATTTCACCGTCGGGCAAAGAGAGCGCATCACAGGGGTGGAAGCCCTTAGGAGAGAGAGAGAATGAATGTGGGTTTGGGCTGAGTCCCATTTTTTTTTTGCTTTTCTTTATTTTCCTGCAAGATTGATGTAATACATAGAAATATCTATGCAATGCAATGAAGTTTTTTTTTTATTATCTTATGTTAATGATGAATGAATGCATGCACATGCGTTTTTTACTTTGCTGCTGAGACCGTAAAAAGAAATATTTTTGTGATTTTGAAAGACAGTTTTATTCAAAATGAGAATTTATATAAAGTTGAAAAACGGATTTTTGAAATTCTGTTGAGAATATCAATTTATTTTGAGTTTTCTGAATTTTGACCAAAGAGGAAAAATGAAAATTTCCAAAAGTAGGGGGTTGCCGATCGGCAAGTACCTTGTCCTGCCTATCGGCAAGCCATTCCAGTCCCATCAATTCAAAGCTTTGATTAGTACCCTCTTTAGCCTTTGGTACCTTGTGGGGAAGGATTTCTTCCGATTTTTGCAGAGGTTATGTCTTTTGCGGGAGTTTTCAAGTATAAAAGAGGGGTAAGAGTGGAGTGTTTTCATCACACCCTCACATCCTAACTTTCTTGTTCTGTGAGATGGCTCTCCCTCGTAGTGTTGATTTTGCCAACTACCTCGAGACTTTGGATGAGATGTGCTCTTATAACGTCGAATATGATGCGTCGAGTTTCTTTATGGTGTAATCGGCCCATAGAGTGGAACATGCTGATGTCGGCAGTACAATTCTGGTACCCTGAAGATCATGTATTCCGCTTGGGCTTGGAAGAAGTCTATCCGACTTATAAGGAATTTTCTCCCATGTTGGGAATAAATCCCGGTGTTGCTGCGGCTCTACCTGATTTTTCCCGTTCTCCTTGGGATTTGTGGCCGGGATTCTTTGTGTTTCGTCCTCGATGGCCAGATCACTGGTGGCTGGAGGTATGATTTTTCTTCCAACGGTGTTGTGGTCTGTGCATTTGCAGGAGGTTGGTGATGTTGTATATGCCGGATATGTCGTTCTAGGCTTGGTTTCAAAATTGCTCCAGTTGATCGGGGAGCTGTTGTTGGATCCACAACTTACAGTTATTACTTCATGCATGTCCTATCGTCTCAATCCTGTGGCGGTGATACTATCAGAAACTCTAAATGACCTGGATGCCTAGCGAGAAGGTCATTCTGACTTTTTGAGGGGTAGCCCTGTGATGCTGTTCATGTGGTTGTCTGAAAGATTCCGCCTGGTGACTCCTCTGGAATATCCTTTGTCGGTTGTACCTAATTTATTTTCGCGCTATTTCATCAGTGTTGGCCTAGATATTGAGAGCTGGGAGAACTGGTTCAAGGATTATGGGTCTCTAAATCTGTACTAGTCAGTACCTTGGTGGGGACAATTGCTGCCTATTCTGGAACTAGGAGAATACCTATATGTCCGGCTAGTTGGTCTTAGATAGACCTCTTTTTATTTCCCTTGGAGGCTTCTTCACCAATTTGGCTGGGAGAAAATTGTTCCACCTCAGACACTATATTTCTTTCCAGTAGAAGATTTGACAGAGCATCTGCGCATATGGATTGGCTCTTTGTGGGAGAGTCAACGTCCGTTGACCCGTCCCTCTCAGTCGGCTAGGAGAGTTTGGCATATCACTGGGGATTATATGAAGTGGTTGTGGAGGAGAGTAGTTAGCAAGATGTTGGAGGTGCAGATTGGACAAAGGTGGCTTATCTTATCTAATACCCTCGAGGGAGGTGTGGAAGTTTTTCCGAGGCTGGTTCGAGCTTATTAGTCCTTGGAGCGTCTGCGGCACTCCATTCAGGCATGGGAATCTTGGGGACCCCAGGATGTAGATGATGATGATGGAGAGGGATCTTCTGGTAGCTGTGGGTAGGGCTCTTGGGGGGAGTTTATTTTGTACTGGGAAATAAATTTGGGAATTTATTTGGCTTTTTTAGGAAGGTAGGTGGAAGGGAGTTATCCGTTCCTTTATGTAATTATACTGTAATTTCTTATTAGTGAAATAAACAAGTTTTTGATCATCCAACTATGAGTTTTGATGAATTTTGTATTTTGAATTATCTATACTGATCGCTAAGGCATACATAATCCTTTTGTTCAATTATATGTTAGAATAAACTGTTCTTCTCGGAGATAAGAAAAAGAATAGTTTTTCTTAAAAAGGAAAGGGTCGTGCTCATATAAGATGTATGAGCTGCCTACGTACCTCTGGGAATTTTTGAAAATTTCAATTTTTCTAGGAATGATTTTTGCAGAGGATCAGGCCCACGTAGTTTTGGGTAGAGGGAAATGAAGAGATTTTTTTTTAGAATAGAAGGGAGATGAGAAGAGTCGTAGTGCGTCAAGATTTCTGACCAAGGATAAAATTTCTTGAGATGGTCCAGGTTGACTGGACGAGACATATCTTCTCCATCGAAGTCGATGAGGATGGCGGCACCGCCGAACAAGATCTTTTTGACAATGTATGGGCCTCTCCAATTGGGCTTGAATTTCCCTTTCGGGTCCGAGATGGGCTCTACTATTTCTTTGAGGGCTAAATCCCCTTCTCGGACACCGCAGTCCTTGACTCTCTTATTGAATGAACGTGCTATTCAACGATGGTACCCTTGTATGTGATAGAACGCCTCCATCCTCCTTTCGTCCAGAGTTTTAGATTGAGGTTCGATAGTCCTAGAGGGCGTATGGGATTCGATCGGCCCAATCTCGACAACTATCGGTCATCTTGCTGATGATGGCTTTGAGGTTCTTATTGGCGACTTCGACTGCACCATTGGTTGGTTGTTGGTAGGGAGAATATTTGTGTCGCTGGATCCCATACTCATCGACCACTTCTGTGACTTCTGCCTCAAAATCCAACCCGTTATCTAACACTAGCATGTGCGGGACCCTATATCGGCACATGATGTTTTTTCTTATTAATTGGGACACTTTCTTGGCATTCAGGACTGCATATGAATTAGCCTCGACCAATTTGGTGAAGTAATCAATGGCAACCAGGATGAACCCATGTCCGTTGGAAGACTTGAGTGAAACCTTCCCTATGACGTCGATGCCCCAGGTTGATAACGGCCAGGGAGAAGTCATGTTGTATAATTCTCACGGAGGCAGGTGTTGAAGGTTGGAGAACTATTGGCATTTGAGGCATCTCTGGACATAAGCGGTGCAATCCTGGATCACGGTGGTCCAGTACTAGCCTTGTCTAATGATCTTCTTGGCAATCATATGACCGTTTATGTGGGGTCTGCATTCCCCGCTGTGGATTTTCTGCATTACCTCTTCAATATCAGCCCCTGCGATGCAGTGTAGATGGGTTCCATCAAAGTTTCTCTTAAATAGTGCTTTGTGACAGATGATGTATTGGGCGGCTAGTCTTCAGAGGGTTGCCCGATCCTTCTTATTGGAACCCTCGAGATACTTACCCTGCTTGAGGAGGTTTTAGATATCATTATACCAGCAGTTGGCTAGCTCAGGATCTTCTTTGGTGATGAGTTTAATGTTGTAGCAGTGGGTTGGTTTATCTTACTTTTGGACCAGGAAGGGGGTTATTATTATTCCTTCGGGCTTGTCGATCATAGAGAATAAGGTAGCAAGGGCATCGTCTAGGTTATTCTTTGCTCGAGGTAGGTAGTGGAAGGTGATGTTTTGGAATTGGGAGGCTAGTTCTTTTGAGTGGGCATGGAAGGGTTGAAGTTTCTCGTCCTTGAATTTCCATTTTCTGAGCACTTGACCAATGATGAGGAAGTATCCCTGTAGACATATAGGCATTGGATACCTTTCTTGAGAGCAACTTTGAGGCCTACCGTATATGCCTCGTATTCAGTCATGTTGTTGGTGCAGGGAAAATCCAATTTGATGGCGATGGGAGTGTGGGAGTCATTTGGGTCGATCAAAAGTATCCCAATGCCATATCCCTTTTTGTTGGTCGTGCCATCCAAGAACATTAGCCATCAACGGTCATCTTGAGCAGCATAGAAGATTTTTTCATCTGGGAATTCGGAGATCCATTCATCAGCCTCTTCCACGGGGTAGTCAGCGAGGTAGTCAAAGATGGCTCTTTCTTTCATGGATTTTTGCGTGACGTACATAATATCAAACTCGAATAAGAGCATCAACCATAGAGCCATTCGGATGGATAAGGTGGGTTTATCAAGTAGGTACTTGATGGGGTGCATTCGGGATACAAGCCTAATAGGGAAGGCGAGCATGTAGTGCCGTAACTTTTGGGTGACCCAAACAAGGGAGATGCATGCTTTTTCCAAATCAGTGTAGTTGACTTCGTACACGACCAATTTGCGACTGGCGTAATGGATGGATTTTTCTTTACAGCAATGTTCATGATATTGGGCTAGCAAAGCCCCAACTGCAGTATCAGTTATGGTTAGGTATAGGAGCAAGGGGAGACCAGGCAGTGGTGGCATGAGTTCCATAGGTTGAGTCGGGTATTATTTGATTCGGTCGAAGGCTTCTTGTAAGACCTCGTTCCAAACTTTGGTTGAATCCTTTGGGAGGAGTTTAAAAATCGATTCATAAATGGAGGTGAGCTGGCAGACGAACCGGCAGATGTATTGTAATTTCCCAAGGAGACCTCGAACCTCTTTCTCCATTAGGGGAGGTGGCATCTCAAGTATGGCTTTTAGCTTGGGAAGATATTATTCTATCTCTTTTTCACTGACCATTAATCCCAAGAGTTTTCCCTTTGTAACGCCGAAGACACATTTCTGTGGATTAAGTCTCATCTGATATCGTCGCAGTCGTTCGAAGAACTTTCGTAGAGTGGGAACATGACCTTTTATAGTTTTGGATTTGATAATCATATCATCCACATAGACCTTGACTTCTTTGTGAATCAGATCATGCAGGATGGTTATGGCAGCCCTCTTGTAGGTAGCCCCAACATTCTTGAGACCAAATGGCATAAGAGTGTAGCAAAAGGTTCCCCATGGGGTGATGAATGCGGTTTTTTCTTGATGATATGGGTGCCTTTTGATTTGGTTGTATCTGGAAAACCCACTGATGAATGACTTGAGAGCATGACTGGTTGTGTTGTCCACGATCATGTTGATATTGGGTAGTGGGTAATCATCCTTTAGAGAGGCTTTGTTCAAATCCCGGTAGTCTACGCACATTTGAACATTCCCTCCTGATTTTGGCACAGGCACTATGTTGTCTAGCCATGTGGGATATTCGATCACACGAATAAAACCCACATTATTCTGTTTGACCACATCTTATTTGACTTTAAGGAACCATTCGGTGCGGAGCTTTCTCAGCTTTTGTTTAACCGTCTTGTAATTTGGAAGTGTGGGGATATCATGATGAGCAATTTCGGGAACAATGTCGGGCATATCTTCATAGGACCTTGTGAAGACATCCACGAATTCCTTCAATAATTCTTTGAATTGTGCGCTCGCATGCTCGTCGAGGGTAGAACCTATCCCAATCTCGCGTAATTGGCTACTAGAACCGAGGTTAATAATAACAGTCTCTTCTTCATTAAATTGAACGTGGCTATGTTGTTTGTTATTAACCTTATTTAGATCAGTTAAGAATTATTCATTTGCAAAGTCATCATCATCAAAAGTTTGATTAGAATCTAAACAATTAATGTAAGGCACAATAAGATACTCAAAATCTTCATTTATTTCATTGATAGGAAAAACAGCATTGAGAACCTCATCAAAGGAGGTCTTGATTACATTTGAGGAAGGATAGACAAAAAAAGAAGAAATAGGGTAAATATTGGGATTAGGTGGGATTTCAAAAGGTATAACTAGCGTTGTATGCCAGTTAAGGAAAGATGTATCAACAACTTTAATCAAGTGGGATGGAACCATTGATGTAGTTATTAATGAACCACGTAGAATGCCAGCCCTAGTGTCTGCAAGTTACACGAGTCCTCGGAGTCACTTTCCTCAGTCTCTTTGGTATCTTTGATGAACGGTTATACATGGTGTTGGGAACTTTAGGCCCATGGGTAGCTGTCTTTGAAAAAGATCTCCATCTAGGGTTTCATATTCTTCTCTATATGGTCATACCAAGGTTCCGAAAAGCGGCAAAAGGGGAATTCCTCACCCTCTTTGATGAATCGTCCATTTAAGGAGTCACCTGAGATGGTTTGGAGGCAGTCTAATCTTCTCTTTGGTCGAGACTGGCGAATCATTCTGAGCTCTTGTTCTGATGGTTAATACCCGAAACCACAAGGAGGGAAATGTCTCGTCAGTTCAATAGGCTCAAGTATCCCTTGTTGTCTTTGACATAACCCCAGTCTGGGAACGAAGTGCATGTTTCTGAACATCTGAATCACATTGACATTGCCATCAGGGTCGTATTCTGGACAAACCCTTTCTTTGAAATCGTCCCTTACCAGGAGTAGAAGTGGTTCAACTCAAAATCCTGATAGGAGCATATCATTTTACCCGTGCTGTATCTCAAGGATTGGATTGCTGGTACTTGCACCCTCCTCATTGTGATCGTCACCCAAGATGGTGATGACTCGTCCGTAGGCAAACTTTAATTTCTGATGGAGTGAGGAAGAAACACCCTTGATATTGTGGAGCCAAGGTTATCCGAGTAACAGGTTGAAACAAGCTAGGATGTCAATAACTTAGAATTCAACGAAGGGGTTTATTGGGTTAACCACTATTACAAGTTTTATGGATCCCATCACCTCCCGACGTGTATTATCGTAGGCACGTACAATAGCAGAAGATGGAGCGAGATCACTTTCCTTTATTCCTAAGCATTTGAAGGTTCTTAATGGGCATACATTCAAAGCGGATCCATTATCAACAAGAGAGAGTTGTACGATCTTCCCCATAACTTCGACGGAGATGTTGAGTGCATGATTGTGGTTTGGACCAATTCCGGGGATTTATTTTTTAGAAAAGGATAGCATTCGGGTAGAGTTCAAGGATCCAACTAAATTTACTGCTTCTTCTGGTGTGGTAGAAGGAGGAACTGTGGGTCCAGTGAGCAATTTGATCAAAGCATTTATGTGCATCTAGGAGGACATAAAATGCCCCCCCTAGAGTGCTGTTAGCTTGAGTTTTCTTCAGTCGATCAAGGATCTTGCTTTCCTCGAGGGTCATTTCTGGCATAGGAAGGTTTTCAATGCCCTTCCCTTTGTCACTGGCTGGTAGTGAGATTGGGATCTAGTAATTCCTCCCTGATCTGGTCATGTGATTTACTGAAGAAGAGAAGAACATGAACCCAGTTTCTTCGTCAATCTCGAGTTGTTCCTGTCACGACCCCGACCCAAAATAGTATTAGGGAACAAGTGTCTTGACATGCAACCAAGGCAACAAATATTCCGATTGAATTGTTTCCTTAAATAAATGCAACGGATATATTATCACATGGTTATAAATTGTAAAATACTGAAAGTTAAGGAATTACGTCATCAGAGCTTTCTAAAGGAAACTTCATATATATTAAAAGTAACAACGAGTGACAACTTAAGAGAAAATTTAAACCTTATTACCAGAGAGCTAGACATGCTCCAAATAAACATTTTACAAAAAGAGCTATAAAAGCTAAATCTTCAATATAGTCCATTTTCGTTCCGTCCGTAAGCCTAAACGTTTCCTGAAAAATGGTTATTTGTACAACATCAGCTAAAAGCCGAATGAGGTTCAATTTCCAAACATTCCAGGGTGTTCAGAAAATAGATACCTATTCAAGCCAAAAGAGAAGGCATATAGATATATGGATAGGAACTTGCAGTAAATAGATATATATTTTGAAATGAAAGTATATATATCACAATTGGATAGCTCAGAATAAGACGAATGCAACAAATCAAATGTGATATCTTTTTCTTTCAATCATATCATTTTGATGACCAAGTACACTCTAATATCGTATTCTTCTACCGTATTATACCCCGGTAGTTTAGGGTCAATCGAACTAGTTCGTCACAACGCCTTATTTAGGGCACACCAGCGATAACCCAGCTGGGAAGGTCAGTCAGTAAAGAGGTCCCTTAGGCCGAATCATAATTTCAATATTCAATATCCTTTTCAATAATCATTTTAATCGGTCTGTTTATATGGACAAATATAAACATATCACAATTGAATCAGTCATCGGTAGCACATGAATTTTAAGAATAAAATCAGTTCAAAAAATATATATAGTTTGCATAATATCATATAATCAAAATACACAAGGAATGTCAGAGTACTCACCCAAAATGGAGGTCAAATTTACTGGTATTGGTCTTCGATCACACGTTAATCTGATAAAGATTTAAGTACACATTCTAAGGTTCTGTTTATACTGTACTAACCTCTTCTTTTAAAGGATTACTGAATCCCTATTTGTTAACTTTTAAAACTCATTGATCGCAATTGAACAATTCAATTCATAGTCTTTCCTCATCAGTCAGTTTCCAGTAGAGATGGAGGGTCACAGGGGCACCACTTAAATACAATCTCATCTAGACAGAACATTTCCGGATTCATTCCCAGTAGAGATGGAGGGTCACAGGGGCACCACTTAAATACCATCTCATCTAGACAGAACTTCACCGGGCCTGGCTTTGGAATTACTTAAATGAGATTCCATAATACCAAGCAATTTCTTTAAAAAGAATCATTTTTAAAAGCGTATAATTTCAAACAAGTTTATAAAATCAACTTGGATTTGTTCTAAATTTTAAGTTTTGATTAGTGAATTCTTTATTGTATTTTACGAGCATAACTACTAAGTAAAGCTATAAAACAATAAATTAAAACTATAAAGATGCATTATAACATTAAGATCACCTTAAGATGAATATCCCTAAGAACTTCTTCGTAAACTTTCTCAAACTTTCTCTCAATATTTCTTTCTATAATTCTCAAGGAATTGGTGTGAGTTTCAAATGATCCCCAAAGGCCCTATTTATAGTTTTCCAAAGATGTCACGCCATTAACACGTGTCCATGCTGACCAAGCTTTTACAATGGGAGTCAGCGTTGACGTGTCGCATAACTGAGGCATCTTGCAGTCTTATTTCACTTGACTGCGACACGTGTTTTAGCTTCTCCTCTAATGACGACAGGTGTATGGTGGAGGTGTCAAAACCAAGCACGAGGTGTCGAGCACTAGGTGGAAAGGAATTAAGGGTATAAGGGTCATTTCGCACCTAAAGGGCATTTTGGTAATTCCACACCATATATTTTAAATATTTCTTATAGGTCCCTAAAAATATTTTATTTACAAAAAGGCCCCTTTTTATTTTTCATTTTTGTCCCTGAAACTTTCTTTATTAAAACCAAGTCACTAAAGTTTCATAAAATTACATTTTCTACCCCAAAACTTATCACTTAGATTAAGATGTGCCATAAAATCTCAATCTGACCCATTTTACCGTTGATTCTTCAAATTTAAAAATGGGATCTGTCATATTAAGAACTCAGAATATCATATATGTAATAATATATCATTATTAAATAGTAACTGTGATGAAATTGAAAGAAGACAATTATATATTGGCATAAGAAAATAGGGTCATTACATCCTACCCTCCTTATAAAAAGTTTGGTCCCTAAACTTTACTTACATTAATTTCCAAAAAGGTGTGGATATTGTTCTTTTATTTCATCTTCCCGCTCCCATGTTGCTTCTTCAACAGAATGATTCCGCCATAAAACTTTGACTAGTGGAATAAGCTTGGTTCGTAATATTTGATCTTTATGGTCCAAGATTTCCACTGGATGCTCAATGTATGTCAAATCTTCTCTAACTTGAATAGGCCCGTGATTTAAGATATGTGCTGGATCAGGGATGTATTTCTTCATCATTGAAACATGAAACACATTATGCACACTAGAGAGTTCAGGGGGTAAGGCTATTTGATACGTAACAACACCTATCCTTTCAAGGATTTCAAAAGGTCCTATGTATCTTGGACTCAACTTTCCTTTCTTCCCAAATCGGATTACTACCTTTATCGATGATACTCGTAAGAAAACATAGTCTCCTCTTTGGAAATCTAACGGTCGGTGCCGATTGTCGGTATAACTCTTTTGACGACTTTGAGCGATTTGAAGTCGGTCTTGTATCAATTTCACTTTCTCTGTTGTGACCTGAATCAATTCTGGTCCCAATAATTTTCTTTCTCCAACTTCTACCCAACATGCAAGAGAACGACACCTTCTACCATAGAGTGCCTCATACGGAGCCATTTGAATACTTGCTTGATAGCTATTATTATATGCAAATTCCACTAACGGTAAATGATCGTCCCAATTCCCCTTCAAATCAAGTACACATGCCCTAAGCATATCCTCTAAGGTTTGGATAGTTCTCTCAGATTGTCTGCCTGTTTGAGGATAAAAAGCAGTGCTGAAATTCAATTTTGTTCCCATGGCTACTTGTAGGTTTTTCCAAAAGCGAGACACGAATCTAGGCTCACGATCAGAAACAATTGAAATTGGGGTTCCATGAAGCTTAATAATTTCCCGTATATACAATTTAGCTAGCTTTTCTAAGGAATGGGTAATCTTAATGGCAAGAAAATGAGCAGATTTAGTTAACCTATCAATAATTACCCAAATGGAATCATTACCATTGGAACTCCTTGGTAGCCCTGTCATAAAATCCATGGTAATATGTTCTTATTTCCACTCAGGGATTGGAAAAGGTTGTAATAATCCTGATGTTTTCTGATGTTCAACTTTTACTTGTTGATAGATCAAACACTGAGATACAAACTCTGTTATCTCCCTTTTCATGTTATTCAACTAAAACACTTCTCGAAGATCTCTGTACATCTTGGTATTTTTGGGATGAACTGTGACTCGAGTAATGACCTTCCTCCAAAATCTGCCTCTTTAGTTGGGCATTAATAGGTATACAGACTCTATTTCCAAACCTTAATATATCATCTCGTATTGCAAATTCAATTATCTTCCCTTCAATAACCTCTTCTTTAATCTTCCTCAGTTGTGGGTCATTTACTTGTGCAACTTTAATTCTTTCCATCAACGTGGGTTGTATTTGTAAGTTTGCGATTATTCCTCCTTCGCTATAAATACGTACATCTATTTCCATACTTCTAAAATCTTTCAATAGAGCTTCCTGGCTGGTAATAAGGCATGCTAAATTTGGTGTAGACTTTCTACTCAGAGCGTCGGCAACTACATTAGCTTTCCCCGGGTGATAGTGAATATTTACATCATAATCCTTCATCAATTCTAACCACCTCCTTTGTCTCATGTTTAATTCCTTTTGAGTAAAGATATATTTCAAACTCTTATGATCAGTATAAATCTCACAAGTCTCACCATACAAATAATGTCTCCAAATCTGAAGAGCAAAAATTACCGCTGCTAATTCTAAGTCATGGGTTGGATAATTTTGCTCATGGGGTTTTAACTGTCTCGAGGCATAAGCTACTACTTTTCCATTTTGCATTAGCACACATCCCAAACCATTTTTAGAAGCATCACTATAAATCACAAATCCTCCTGTACCGGAAGGAATAGTCAAAATTGGGGCAGTTACTAATCGATTCTTAAGTTCTCGAAAACTATTCTCAAATTCCTCAGACCATTCACATTTCACTGTCTTTTGTGTTAACCTAGGCAGAGGTTAGGCAATACTAGAAAATCCTTCAACAAATCTTCGATAATAACCTGCTAATCCTAGGAAACTACGAATCTCCGTTACATTAGTTGGTCTTGGCCAATATAGTATAGCCTCGATCTTTTGAGGATCAACCGACACTCCCTCCTTGGATATGACATGTCCTAGAAAAGAAACACTAGGCAACCAAAATTCACACTTCTTTAATTTCGCATATAATTTCTCTTTCCTAAGGATTTGTAATACTATCTCCAAATGCTTCTCGTGTTCTTCAATACCTTTGGAATAAATAAGGATGTCATCAATGAAAACAACCACATACTGATCCAGATATGTCCTAAACACTCTATTCATCATATCCATAAAAGAGGCTGGTGCATTACTTAATCCAAATGGCATCACAAGAAATTCATAGTGACCATATCTAGTACGAAAAGTTGATTTCGAAATATCCTCTTCCTTAATCTTTAATTGGTGATAGTCTGACCTAAGGTCAATCTTCGAAAATACTTGCGCACCTTGCAGTTGGTCAAACAAATCATCTATACGAGATAAGGGGTATTTATTCTTAATGTTCACCTTATTTAGTTCACGATAATCTATACATAACCTCATCTTTCCATCCTTCTTTTTAACAAATAACACTGGAGCACCCCAAGGGGATATATTTGGTCTAATAAAACCCTTGTATAACAGATCTTGTAATCGAACTTTTAATTCCCTTAATTGTAAAGGTTCCATGCGATAAGGTGGTTTTGAGATTGGTGTGGTTCCAGGAACAAGGTCAATGGTAAATTCTACTTCTCTACTAGGAGGTAGACTGGGCAAATCATCTGGAAAAACATCAGGAAAAAGCCTAGCTATAGGAATATCTTCTAAACTAGGCTCTTTTGTTTGCAAATCAATAACACTGGCAAGGAATCCTTGACATCCCTTCTTAAGAAAACTACAAGCTTGCATTGCAGAGATAATACGCATGGGAGATAAGATGCTAGTTCCTTCAAAACTGAATTCTGGTTGGTTAGGAATTTGGAAAATAACTCTCTTCTCAAAATAATCTACCCTAGCATGATATGATGCTAACCAATCCATCCCCAAAATGACTTCAAAATCTCTTATGTCTAAAACTATCAAATTAGCGAATAGTTTATGACTACTGACATTTATAGGGCAAGAATTATATACTAATGTTCCTATCAATAACTCACCCGAAGGAGTAGAAATGTGTATGATATGATTCAAGGATTCAGGAATATTAGGAAAGTGATTAACAAAACGCACAGACACGAATGAATGGGTAGAACTAGTATCTATTAAAACTTGAAAAGGTTGTGCACATATAGAAAGTGTACCTGACACTACTGCATTAGAACCCTTTGCATCGGAAAGATTGAAGACTCTACCTTGTCTTCCCTGATCCTTATTGTCATTAGAAGTCTTTGTTGCCGCCTTACCTTTGTTAGGACAATCTCGCATTTTATGTCCCTTTTGGCCACACCCAAAACAACTCCCCGTCTCCAGGTAACATGGTCGCCCTCTATGAATATTACCACAACGTTGGCATTTATCAACATTAAAGGGTTTGTTTACTAAAGGTTGTCCTATATTAGGTATAGTCCTAAAGGGTTTGTTATTTGGGTTCCTTCCTCTTTGTTCTCCAAACTTCCTCTTCCCCTCTCTAACCTGATTATATTCTTCACTATCCTTCTCATCTATTGTTTCCCTAGCCACCACGTCATTATATGATGTCAACTTTAGGATGGAAATTTGGCT
The DNA here is from genome assembly GCA_949130495.1 of Sambucus nigra. Classification (NCBI taxonomy): domain Eukaryota; kingdom Viridiplantae; phylum Streptophyta; class Magnoliopsida; order Dipsacales; family Adoxaceae; genus Sambucus; species Sambucus nigra. The sequence continues at coordinate 386,026,982 of OX422218.1, read as the reverse complement.
ACGAATATTCAACCTTAACCCAGTTCAAACTTCTTGGCTCTTAAAACATCGGTTATCACACCATGAGGTGCAAAATGAGATAACTCAGTAAACTTTGCCTCGTATTGACTAACCGTCATATTTGCTTGAACCAGACTCATGAAGTCAGCTGCTTTTGGATCTTGCACCATTTTGGGAAAGTATTTCTCGTAGAAGATCACTAAGAAGTCATTCCAACCTATGGGATTATTCCTTTCCCCATGCATTCTCTTAGTGATTCTCCACCAATGTTCGGCTTCACCTTCTAACATGAACGTTCCAAATAAAACCCGTTGTTAATCTGTACACTTAAGAACATCGAACATCTTTTCCATTTGCATCACCCGATTTTCTACTTCAGTGGGGTTAGGAGTCCCTTTAAAAGACGACGGATTTAACTTCTTGAACTGTTCAATAGTACAACTACTTAGTTCAAGATTCCTTAGTGATCCATTATTCACCTGATGCTCCACAATTCTTGCTAGACTTTCAATTGCCTTGTATGCACCTTCCAGTCCTTCCATACTCGAACCACTAGTTCCTAGAGTTGATCTTGCCTTGGTCATTTTCTACAGTCATGGCCAAACGTAAGATGTATTATACTAGCCCAAGATTGCAATTTAGAAGAACAATGATATATAAATAATTATATATATTTTAATACATGTGGAGGGCTATCACATAAGTCGGATATTTAATCCTGTATCCTATGTATGGAAACTTAAAATCTATAATGTTCGAAATTTATGTTCAGTACTCTACGGGTTCATAGCATATGCTCTGATACCACCTCTGTCACGACCCCGACCCAAAAGAGTATTAGGGAACGAGTGTCTTGACATGTCACCAAGGAAACAAATATTCCGATTGAATTATTTCCTTAAATAAATGCAACGGATATATTATCACATGGTTATGAATCGTAAAATACTGAAAGTAAAGGAATTACATCATCAGATCTTTCTAAAGGAGACTTCATATATATTAAAAGTAACAACGAGTTACAACTTAAGAGAAAATTTAAACCTTATTACGAGAGAGCCAGACATGCTCTAAATAAACATTTTACAAAAAGATCTCTAAAAGCTAAATTTTTAATATAGTCTATTTTTGTTTCGTCCATGAGCCTAAACGTTTTCTGAAAAATGGTTATTTATACAACATCAGCTAAAAGCTGAATGAGGTTCAATCTCCAGACATTCCAGGGTTTTCAGAAAATAGATACCTATTGATGTCAAAAGAGAAGGCATATACATTTATGGATAGGAACTTGCAGTAAATAGATATATATTTTGAAATGAAAGTATATATATCACAATTGGATAGCTCAGAATAAGATGAATGCAACAAATCAAATGTGATATCTTTTTCTTTCAATCAAATCATTTTGATGGCCAAGTACACTCTAATACCGTATTCTTCTACCGTATTATACCCCGGTAGTTGAGGGTCAATCGAACTAGTTCATCACAACGCCTTATTTAGGGCACACCAGCAATAACCCAGTTGGGAAGGTCAGTCAGTAAAGAGGTCCCTTAGGCCGAATCATAATTTCAATATTCAATATCCTTTTCAATAATGATTTTAATCTGTATGTTTATATGGACAATATATAAACATATCACAATTGAATCAGTCGTCGGTACCATATGAATTTTGAGAATAAAAGAAGTTCACAAAATATATATAGTTTACATAATATCATATAATCAAAATACACAAGGAATGTCAGAGTACTCACCCAAAATGGAGGTCAAATTTACTGGTATTGGTCTTCGATCACACGTTAATCTGATAAAGATTTAACTACACATTCTAAGGTCCAATTTATACTATACTAACCTCTTCTTTTAAAGGATTACTGAATCCCTATTTGTTAAATTTTAAAACTCATTGATCATAATTGAAGAATTCAATTCATAGTCTTTCCTCATCAGTCGGTTCCCACTAGAGATGGAGGGTCACATGGACACCACTTAAATACCATCTCATCTAGACAGAACATTTCTGAATTCATTCCCAGTAGAGATGGAGGGTCACAGGGGCACCACTTAAATACCATCTCATCTAGACAGAACTTCACCGGGCCTGACTTTAGAATTACTTAAATGGGATCCCATAATAATGAGCAATTTCTTTAAAAAGAATCATTTTTAAAAGAGTATAATTTCAAACAAGTTTATAAAATCAACTAGGATTTGTTCTAAATTTTAAGTTTTGATTAGTGAATTCTTTATTGTATTTTACCAGCATAACTACTAAGTAAATCTATAAAACAATAAATTAAAACTATAAAGATGCATTATAACATTAAGATTACCTTAAGATGAATATCCCTAAGAACTTCTTCTTAAACTTTCTCACACTTTCTCTCACTATTTCTTTCTATAATTCTCAAGGAATTGGTGTGAGTTTCAAATGATCCCTAAAGGCCCTATTTATAGTTTTCCAAAGATATCACGTCATTAACACGTGTCCATGCTGGCCAAGCTTTTACAATGGGAGTCAGCGTTGACGTGTCGCGTAACGGAGGCATCTTGCAGTCTTATTTCACTGGACTCCAACATGTGTTTTAGCTTCTCCTCTAATGACGACATGTGTACGGTGGAGGTGTCAAAACCAAGCACAAGGTGTCGAGCACGAGGTGGAAATGTATTAAGGGTATAAGGGTCATTTCGTACCTGATGGGAATTTTGGTAATTTCACACCATATATTTTCAATATTTCTTATAGGTCCCTAAAAATATTTTATTTACAAAAAGGCCCCTTTTATTTTTCATTTTGGTCCCTGAAACTTTCTTTATTAAAACCAAGTCCCTAAAGTTTCATAAAATTACATTTTTTACCCCAAAACTTATCACTTAGCTTAGGATGTGCCATAAAATATCAATCTGACCCATTTTACCGTTGATTCTTCAAATTTAAAAACGGATATGTCATATTAAGAACTCGAAATATCATATATGTAATACTATATCATTATTAGATAGTAAGTGTGATGAAATTGAAATAAGACAATTATATATGGGCACAAGAAAATGGGGTCATTACAGTTCCGCCACTTTGTTTATTTCTCTAAGGAGCGCCTCAAATGATATCATCCCACACATGTCGGCTATCGGACCAGTTTTCTCAAAACCTTATTCTTTATTTGGATTTTTGAATTCTTCCCCTAATCCGGTGGCAATAATTTCTTCTATCCCTGTAAATTCAATGAATTCCACAACTTCAATGGATTCTTTATACAGGTCTTCCCATTCTGCGGGGATATGTAAGGGTGAGGGGCCCATGCGCCCTTGCAATTTAAGAGTATCAAGTAACTCGGTTATACTACAGATGTCATTGGTTTGCCTAAATAATTTTCCCATGATCTGGACGACGTCATCTAGGCTGACTTCATCGGTAGGTACTACTTAACTATCGCACTCTCGGGCCCATTTTTTGGCTTTCAAGAACAGCGTGCTGAACATCTGGCAATCAATGATCATCTATGAGGGCAATTTCAACCTGATTTCTAGGAGTTGGTTTAATACTTATGATAATTCCATACCTCAATTTTCAGAACGGGTATAGACAATGATGCATGCTCTGGTAAGGAGTGACAGTGCCTGATCAGTGAGGCTAACAGGGTGTAGGAGGAAGTATGGAAATGTTTGGAGAGGTTTGGGAGAGTGTATGGGTGTGATTTGAGTTGAGGGATCAAATTCTGGGTTCATTTCTAGGAAGATAACATTGGTATGATTTGGGAGTGGGTTGTTAGTAGTGTTTGTCTTAGGATTGGTTGGTGGGGCAATGGTACCCCTATCAATTAGACCCTGGATTATGTTTCGGAGGTGAAAGCATTGGTCGGTGGTATGACCAGTAGATTGGTGAAAGGAAAAATGGGCATCTGCCTCGAAGTTTCCTTGTAGTGGATTGGGCAATGGACGGGGATCCAAGTGTTTGATGAGGTTTCGGCTTAACAGGGCTGATAAACTTTGGCGAAGGGAGCATGGAGCTCGATGTATTCCTTTCGAACTGGGACACGACGGATTTCTGGTGCCCACGAAGTGGTTGGTTGAGAGATGTTGTTGATGGTCGAGACTGTAGCACTGGAGAGTTTGTCATATTTTCTGGGGGTGAACTGTTCGGACACTTTCTTTGGTTCATTTTCTATTTTAGCAAGACCTTCCTCAATTTTTACTCATGCTTATCTAAGACCTCGGAAGTGGGGATAGTATTTTCCTCCCATGGTTGCTCGGACATGGGTCAAGAAGTTCTTCTTCACTATGTTGACTTGCTCTTCCTCGGACGGCCGATTGGTCATAGTGGCTACCTCTTCCCTCCATCGGTCTATGAAGTTACTAACTGATTCCTCAGAGTTCTCTTTGAGCAGCTCTAAATCACATAGGGTGACCTCAAGTTCTTCGTTATATTTATACTGCGACATGAATTCTCCGGCAACATCCTCCTGGCTATGGATTCTGGACTCCTCGAGAGACAAAAACCATTGGAGAGCGTTATCCTTCAGAGATTGCTGAAACAATTGGTCCATCAGTTCTTCAGAAGCCCCTAGGAGAGTCATGGAACGGTGATAACTGCGAAGATGGACAATCGAGAGTCCAATTCCTTCGAATTTCTCGATATTCGACATCTTGAACTTCTTGGGTAACCTCGCCTTAGGATAAGGAGACATGTGGGTGTAGTCCATGTAATTTCTGAAGATTTTGACTTGGTCAAACTTCTTAGTTAGCATCTTGGGATATTCTTTGACCTTGTTCAACTCTTCCTCTTTTGGATCAATGATTATTGGTAAGTTAGCCCCATGCTAGCCAAGGTTTGGCATATGAATTTGGGCAGGCATCGGACCATTAATAGGAGGGGCACGTGGAGCGTGTTGATATTCTTCGGGAACCCAGATAGGTTTGGGTGGACCCATAGAGTGAGGGAATAGGGCCTCGGGCTCTTGAGGAAGTGGAACCTGGTTTCGTTGCATCTCTCGAACCTCAGTCTGAAGGTTTTCAATCTTGGACACGAGCTGAGCTAAAACTCTCGTCGGATCTGGTTGCGCAATTGGTACTTGATCTGTGTTTTGCATGGAAAGTGGATGGATACAAGACTCGGAAGAGGTGGAAGGGGAACGGACGGAACCCTAGGGTTATTTGACTGAAGACCGAAGCCAATAAGGAGCGACGCCAAGGACGTGCGATCGATCTGAGAGGGCATAAAATGGGATTTATTTTTGACAAAAAATGATGAAAATATTTTTGACATTTTTTTTGTTTGAGATTAAAAGACAAAATATTTTTGGATTTTGGGTAAAGAAAGGACAAATATTTTTGGATTTTTGATAAAGAAAGGAGAAATGTTTTTGGAAGACGGGTCTCAGCATGATAATTATAATTATTATGTCTCACTTATGTTAAATTCTCCTAAATGCAAAATGAAATGCCAGACGGTACCCAAGCCTCGAAAAGATGGGTTTATAACATATGCAAAGCTATAGATGGACTTGGAACCAGGCTCATGGGTAGGGTCCTATTTTAAAAATGTGCAAAAATTTGGGCGACAGGCCGACCCAGAATTTTGGCAGAGTTTCGAGTTGAAACCGGAAATCTAACATGTGTGTCCTAGGCTTGACACCTATATGCAGGTATGCATCTTGGTTGGGTGAATCGAAAAGGGTTCCCCCCTTTGGCGTGGCTTCCATTATATACGTCTTGCTTTTGAGGGCAATTGGCACATGTGGACAAGCTATTTGATATACCTAAGTGTATGTGAATTGCCTCACTATATACCTCGTAGGGGCCGTACGTGTGAGAGAGAATTTGATATACTGGACGTCCGTGAATGAGTTCCCTACGATATACCTCTCGTCATGACTTCGGTCAATCAGTACGATGTGGGGGAACCATTCGATATACGTCGAAGGTAATTGGCCAATGGAAGGTGAGTGTTATATCGCTTAGGTTAACTGAGCCCTGCCAGACTAGTTCCCATCACGAAGTGACCCTCTAGTTACTGGAAAAAATTTGGTCAATCACAATGCTCTTTAGTGATATCATGTGAATCATGCGTGATTCTCTCATTAGTATCTTATGATGAGAGTATCCATCTTAATCATGCCCAACAGGAAGAAAAGTACAAGCACCAATGGTATACCAAGTATAGGTGATGCGTGTAACATGAGGATATATGTGATCCTATGTTCACATGGTGTGAAGTGTACATGGAGAATTTTCTACAAGTGTGTGAATAGAAGCATAAGCATAAGGTACACATGAATAGTCAAGGGGAAAATAGGGGGATAAATAAGAAAATAAAGTACCCATGCAAATAGAGTCTCGCCCTCAAAATAAAAATCCTCAGTGGAGTCGCCACTATGTCCATCCTCGATCCTCGTGGTGGGAGAAGATCCTGGTCCGGCACGTCCCTCTCGAGAGTGCTTCGTACGGCGTCATTAATGAGATGAAAAATGTAGAGAGATGGAGTCGCCAGTCTATTTTACTCAAAACAGACAAAAGAAAAGGGAGTCATCCCGAAGGACAACATCCACATACATACTGATACATACGAAACCAAAATGATTCAAAAAGGGTCCGGAGGCTAAGTTACGAAATAGGAGGGTGTTAGGGATCGATTCTTCCCTTACGGTCTCTCATGGGTCATTGCTATTTTCCTTTATTTCCCCATGATATGTGTGCATGTGTATACGTAGTGGAGATAGGAATCATCGACATGTATCTTGGAAGAGATAAAGAGAGTCATCCATAGGAATGTTCCTAAAAAGTAATATTAGAAAATAGGATTTACACAATTATTCTAGCATCGATCCTGATAACGGGACGATAACGCATATGGAATAATACGCCACTAAGAACAAATATATATATATATATATATATATAAATATATAGAATTTAAGAAAATTGAGTTCAAGGAATATAGAAAAAATAAAAAATGAGAGAAAAGTAGGAATAAGACTTAAGTCGTGGGTTTTACCCCGAGATGCCTACATAGCCTATAGAGGCCTCAATGTCCACGTAGTTCATATGCAAAACGAGGGGTGGGATTCATCCCATAAATTAAACCGTGGACTTCTCTGATATGTGTGTGTGTGTAAAAAAGTGTTTTAGTTATGAGAAAAGTGTGAGAATTCCCGTTTGGAATTTGTGAGCAAACCCTCTTTTTCTTATTTTTTGGGTTTTATTTATATTAAAATAAGACATGTGAAATAATACTAAATAAAAAGTATTTTAGGATATGTGAGGTGAGAAAATAAAAGTGCTAAGTAATAAAACAAGTTGATCCGAATTTAGGGGAATTTAAAGAGAGAGTTGAGAAAGTTGGACCTTCTTGAAGATCTTGAGCTTGATCTTGGATATGGGAGATAAGACCTTGCACTTAGGTGATGATGGAGGATACTTAATTCACCAATTTTGATAAAGAAGGTGATGATAGGTGAAGGTTGGAAAGGGATTTGGATGTGGAAATCACGCTGACTTCGAGAGGGGTTTTCTGAGCTTGTTGAGAGTGATGGATCTCTGATCATGTTCCTCCTTTGGAATGAGGTTAGTCCCTCATTTTTATAGGCCTAGGTCATTGCCGATCATCATAGCCCTGGTCTTGCCAATCGACAGGTGTGTTTAGGCACACTTCCGATAGGTAGGTTCTAGGACATACCGTTTGGCAGTTTCTTTCAGGTTCGTTCAAAAAATTGGTCGTAGAACACACACCATTGATCTAAATTATGTACGGGGCAAACTATTATAAAGTTACTTTAGAAACGTTCGAAAGTCCTTTGGACTGCTCCCGAGTTGGGGAGTTGACTTTGGGTCAAATATGGCTCGAAAGTGCTCGTCGGTCCTTTAGACGGGGAAACTTTGGACGCAAACGGATCGTTCATCCGCATGGTTAGTCCGAATCACGCATGGGGTAGACAATTGGAAAGGTTAGGAGATGTACTTCAACATTCCAAAGAGTTTAACCTACTTCGGGGTGTTGACTTTGGTCAACTGGGGGCTAGAAGCGTTCAGTGACCTTTAAGAGTAAAACGGATCAGTCGTCCATACCGTAAGTCAGAATCGTGCACGGGGTGGACCGTTGGAGAGGGATTTTAGTGACCTTTGAAGAGTCATTCAGTCTCGATGAAGCTGAAGAGTTGTCTTTGGTCAAACGAAGCCTGGGAGCGTCCGGCGACCTCCTAATCGAGTTTCGGGGGAAAACGGGTCATTCGTTCGCACCGTAAGTCAGAATTACACATGGGACAGACCATTGGAAAGTGGATTTAATTCCCTTCGAAGATTCATACAGTCTCATTCGAGCTGAAGAGTTTTGGTTTTGGTCAAATGGAGCTTGGGAGTGCCCGATGGCCTGTAGGTTAGTACGCAAGGTATGACTTGGGTTTGCAATGATGAAGGGAGGGGATAGGGACCTAAGGAAAGGTTCGGAGGTGTATAGAATGGGGTGTCTACACAACTGAAGTAGTCAAACAAGCTCATAATCCAGCTCACATAGGAGGGGCAAAGTTATTTGACTAGTAGATGACGTTAGGGTATTATTGTCCAATAATAGAGAAGACTCTGTTGAGTTGGTTAAAAAATATAAAGCTTTCCAACTACATGGAAATATGATCCATGATCCATTGGTGGATCTACACTCTCTAATAACACCTTATCCTTTTCAAAGTTGGGCGTTTGACCTAGTAGGGGAAATACATCCTTCTTCAAGGGGGAAGATCTGGTTACTAGTTGTAATAGAGTGTTTTACAAAGTGGGCTGAGTCGATACCACTAAGAAGGTAAACAACAGGGGTGGTGAGCAACTCCATTCGAGAATACATTATTTGTCATTTTGGGATTCAAAAAGTTATTCTCTCTGATAACGGAACCCCCTTTGTCAATTCAGAGGTAACAATACTCGTAGATAAGTACTCCAGTATTCATCACACTTCAATGGTGGCCTACCCAAAGGGAAACGGTCAAGTTGAAGCAACTAACAAAACATTGGTTAATATTTTGGCCAAGACGATAGAGGATTTCCCAGGATCATGGGATAACAAGATACAAGATGTGTTATAGGCTTATCGAACAACTATAAGGAAACCCAAAGGACATACTCCGTTCTCCCTTGTGTATGGGGTTAAAGTGATTCTCCGAGTCGAGTTAGAACTTCCCTCTTCCCAATTTGCCTTGAGAAGTAGCATGCTCCCTCAGAACAGACATGTGTAGTTGAAAGCACTGGACGAGTACAAAGACACTACGATGCAGCACTTTTAAATGTACATAAGGTAGCTCTCAAGGGCATACGATAACTTGGTGAGGCCATGGAAGTTCGTGGAGGGAGACCTTTTTTTGAAGGAAGCAGTGAAGAACATCAGGGGGTTCCTCTGCCTAAGTTTACAACGAATTATGAGGGACATTTCATTGTAAAGGAGGCTCATGATTCATGTTATTGCTTAATTTATAAGATGGAAGAAGATAAACCATTTAAGATTAATAATAAATGGTTGAAAGTCTATCATGTATAAGCAATTAACTTTATATCATCGTTTTATATAGTCATTTTCTCATGAATATATAAATCTTTTTCTTTCTCAAAAGATGCCTTTTGTTGCAACTTGAGTGAGATGAAAGATTACAGAGTTTGTATTTCATGCAAGTAGTTATCGGACGAAGAAGTGGAATGGAAAAACATATAACCTTTCTTTCATTCATAAATTTTAAGGTATTACAAAATTGGGAACTACTGCCCAAGAATTACATAAGAGAAAAAAGTAAAACGTATAAAAGTGTGAAAGAGTTTATTGGACTAAGAGGAACCACAAGTCTGGAGCAGAGGAAAAATCTCCAGGAAAACCCGAATAAGATTCTAGGCATGATTGTTGGGCTTTAATAGAAACCTCCAGTCGTATTTGAACTTGTGCACGCTTAATAAGGAGTTTCTCCCATTTTTCTTTCTTCAGATGCTGAGCTTCTTCGATATCTTCTACCTCCTTATTGGCAGCTTCAAGTAGAGTTGCTAGCTCGGCCAGCCTAGCTTCCTCATCTCGTTAAGCCACCTGGTGCTTCTGTATTAGTTCCCTCTGGCTTTCCAATTGCTAACTCTTCAAGGTCCTCAATTGTAAAATCAGCGAGCTAAATTGGAAGCCATCTCAACCAAACTCTTTTAGATATCCCAAGAATTTATTGAGGAGGGCCCTGGTAACATTTTCAATAGGAGTACGAACGATATCAACAACAACAATCACCATACCCTAAATCCATTGCTCATTACAGGAATGTTTAAATGTAGGCAGCCGATAGTAAACGTCTCGAGGTGATGAGCTAAAATTTTCTTAATAACCAATCGATGGCTGGCAAGTAGTTGGGAAGAGCGATGAATGACCATGAGATAAAACTCGTGAGGGGTTAGAGCTGGTATGGGAAGATCATAACCAGATTCACTATCAGCCTGAGAACCTATCGTGGAAGCTTGGTCTTCAGGACTCATTTCCTCAGATACAACTGGTTCTCGATTTGGCGAGGCGACGGGGGAAGAAACTTCTTGAGGTTTCTCTGCAACGCGAGGGGACTCCCCAGCAGCCTGAGGACAAATCAAGCAAACAGTGAGTTTAACAAAAAAAAATCTTCACAAGTGTTTATCGTTGTTAAGTCACCGTTACTGGCGGAGTTTGACAAAAAAAATCTTAACAAGTGTTTATCATTGTTAAGTCACCGTTACTGGTGAAGTTTGATGAAAAATCTTAACAAGTGTTTAACATTGTTAAGTCACCGTTACTGGTGGAGTTTGACGAAAAATCTTAACAAGTGTTTATCATTGTTAAGTCACTGTTACTGGTGGAGTTTGACGAAAAATCTTAACAAGTGTTTATCATTGTTAAGTCACAATTACTGGTGGAGTTTGACTTAAAATCTTAACAAGTTTTTATCATTGTTAAGTCACTGTTACTAGTGGAGTTTGTATGTTTGAAAATAATTTTCTTCTAGATTTTACATTGTCAAGATAAAGGACAAACAATAAGAAATGAAGAGAAAATAGGTCAATACCTCAACAATGACTGGAGCAAGAATGGGAGTCACTAAAGAGGCTGCAATGGTGGGAGTTGTTGAAGGTAGGCTCACCTCCTTAGAAGCCTCCATGACACCTTCAACTAGAGGAACCTTAGTCAGAGGGACCTCAATATTGGGTGAAGCTCCCGCGTCTACAAAGGGAGCTAAGGCCAATATTGGGGTAGAGCCTGAAGAATTCGTTTGACCTTTCGCAAATGCACCAACGCTGGTGGGGGAAGAAGAAGCACCAAGATGGGCAGAAGAGACAACGATGGCCTTAGAAACTGGTAGAATCCCAAAGGATAATGGCGGTATAAGACTTAGAGAAAGTTGTAAAAACAATGCTAAGTGTTAGAGGAAGGGAATAATACAGAAATAAGAGACACACTTGACACTTAACTCACCTCAGTAATATGGCTGAAATGGGGAATGACAGCGATCGGTCTTGTAAATAGAGGTGGAAGAAGGATGTTGGCCCACGATGAGGCCAAAACGGAAGCTAATTCAACCTGAAAAACACCAAAAATATTTAGAATATGCAGCGAAGGGAGAAGGATGGAGAAGAAAGACCTAAAAAAAGGTCTATAACTCGTTATCTCGGGAGAACTTTACACAATGGGAATGATGTCTAGAGGAACCACAGGAAAATAAGGTGATCCAGATGAATCTAAGGTCGTCTCCTCTGGCTGAGAGGAAACTCCCACAGGGTCAACAGGGGAGATAACCTCATTAGTAGCCTCTACCGTGCATTGGGAGACCAAACGGAGAGAATACATGATATCGGTCATGGGAGAGCGGGGGGGGGGGGGGGGGGGGGATTATACCAATAGACCCAATTCCGAAGCGTCCCCCTATTCGCTCCACCTCAACTTGGATTTTCTTTCTTAACTCCTCACTCACTCCGACGAGCATAAGAGGAGGAATGAAGGCAATAGGGAACACCTCCAAGGGAGTATGCGGCTGGGGTTGGGACATGGACTTTGAAGAAGTCCCACTCTTGGATCTCCTGGTTTTCTTGGTTGGTGGTTTGGAAGGCCCTTCGCCAGAAGCTGCATTAGTTGGAACATATTCAGTAGGGGTAGGTTGTTTTGGGGTTGTAACGTTCTTGGGTTTGGGCATGACATCAGGGATCATGGGGTAACAAGGACGTAGCTCGCTAGGATGATCTTTATAACTCCTACCCAGAGGGAACTCAACCCCAAGAATAGAGTTGCCCTTGAGGCCCAATTCCAAGTCAGAGAAAGAAAGAACTGGAGGATACTGGGGGAACTTTATATGAACTCACAAATCCTATCCAGTTGCATCAACCAGAATTTGGTGGAAAATGAGGTAGAATCATCCTCTTTCCTAGTAGCACTAGGTATGGTAACTCGACCATCCACATAGTAGAATTCACACTAAGTACCGCAATAAAAAGGTAAAAGGTACAGGCCTCATCAAAGGTATCCCTCTTATTCGTTAAATGAAACACGGATCGAGGGGCCCCTTGATCAAAATCGAACTTCCTGGGGTTGTAAGGCTCAGAAGTATATCACCATTCAGTGAACAAAGGAAGGAACCCATGGGTGAACAGAAGCACCACGTCTTGTGAATGATCTTCTACAACCAGAACAAAAGTGACCATTCTAGCTTCATAAGAGAAAAAATTCTAAGTATGGGCGAAGGTAGATTCTCCATACGGCCTCATGATGAAGGAGTCGAAATAGTAAAAAATACCCATTATCTCCTTTCGACAATATTTTTTATGGAAGCATAGGAGGCGAGAGGGTTTAATGCCTTGGCTCACAGGATAAGGGACAGATTTGGCAGCAATGGTAGGAAAATAGGTATAAAGGAAACCCATTAAGAGAACAGTGTTGGCAAAGTTGGCCAAGTTATAACGGCCAAGGGACCGTGCCATATCGAGGTGGGTTCGATCCAACCAAGTATAGAGGGACCTTAAAGCAATGGAAGCCAGAGGAAGATTGAAACCCCTGGCCAAATGGATGGAAATGTTTATAAGTTCCCCCTTTGGATGGTCACTGGGTTTCCCAGTTAAAAAAATGGGGAAGCAACACAAGAATATAGGCTGGCAATTCTAAAGATGTACCCTTACCATGTCCTGTAACGGAAGTGAAGTCCTTCGCAGTAGGATCTTCGAAGAAATAGAAGGGGAGTAAAGGTTTCCTTATTCGAAGACCTAGTACAATGTTGATAAATCTGATCCAGCTAGCTCGATCAATAATTTCTTTTGCATCTAAGGCCTCGTCAAGATATGTAAACTCGCCTAAGGGTTCAACCCCAAGTATCTCACAGACATCTTCCAAGGAAATAGTGAATGCCCCAACGCAGTGAAGAATGTGTGAGTTATGACGTTCCATCTGGAAACCAACACTTGAAGCGCAGCATTGTTCTTAGAAATAGTGAACTCCCTAAACTAGTTGGCTCAGTGAAGACTAACCTTAGCAAAATCCGCAGTGCGGGAGCTCTGCATGTGTGTATTCCAGGAGGCAAAATGGGTTGGAGGACCCCCAAGTTCTTCAAAATCGATCTGGGAGTAAGGGAAATTACCACGATCTAATCTGAAACACAGAGTCCCCTCTGGAGGAAGAAAACCCCACTTGGATGAATCTTTATCTTAATCACCCATCAACAAAGGGTAATACTTCGGTGAAAATGGAAAGTCTTGCATGCATCAGATAACTCATCATCTTTGCCAAAGATGGGATACCTCAAGGGATTAAGGTAGCGACAGAGCTCAAGCGATGTACCTTAGTAAGGCAGCGATGCAGCTCAGCAAGGCAGCCCAGGGAGATCTTCTAGTGAAAAAGCTGGCCAAGGGAGATCATCATTTAGTCCTATTTCTTTACTTAGCCTTGTTGTATCCTTTTATTTATATTGACTATGATTTGTAACAGTTATAATGATTTTTAGTGGGAGGTCAAACGATACTAGTGAGAGACCAAACTTAGCAGGGCTTGGGAAAGCTTTCATGCTCTATCGGACGACATCACCGTGGGCACTTCAAATGGAATTGGTTTGAAGGATTGAGAAGTGAGGCACCATTTGGTCTTATCCTGACCATCTTAGATAAACACCATAGGACCTTTACCGTGGAACCTTGGGCAAAGCAGCCTTGAGTTCCATCAGTCATTGACTTACGGACCAAACAACCCTCTACTTAATGTCACATCTGCTTTACGAGATGTCACTAGCCAGCTAGGAAATCTCAAATCTGCACTTGATTAAACCACCATGGTATTTGGGACTGTCACATAGTTAGTGAGCAACCTTTGTGACGACAACCCTCTTACGCATAGTGGTTAGGCAAAAGGCATGTCTTGGCATTTAATGTTTATGACGTAGATCTGACTAGTCCACTAGGTATTTAATGTTTGTGACATAAAGTATGAGGGGTTTCTTTCACATTTATGAATGATTGAGTTATCTCGGGAGTGGTGTGGTGGCTATTTAAGGGCCCTAACCACCTATGGGGAAAGGGAATTCTTTTCTAAAGATTTTTGGCTAGAGATAGATTATCATCAAGGAGAAAGAAGTTATTGTAAAAACCAGAGCTTTTACTCGCCCACCATCGTTATCTATTATGGAGATTTTAATGTTTGATTGGAAACCTTTGAGAATTGGTGTTTTGTTGTCTGCCAAGGTGTATCTAGGGTGATTACTTCTCTCTCCCTCTAAATGAGTTACTTCTGAGTTCGTTATTATTTTTTGAGTTATACACGAGAGATTTATGAGTTCAAACTGAGTTCATTTTCACCAGATCGTGGTTGTGTGTCTTGTAATTAATCAATAGTATTGTCGATTAACTTATCATTAATATGCTCGAAAGGGGTTACGCCTCCATCTAATCTAAACCACCCTCTTACACTAATCTAGGTGTTGAGGGTGTTGATAATACAAATTATAAGCCTTTTACTAGAGTGAGATTACACATAATATTTTCCTTCATTTCTTGTTTGTTATTATACGATATGGGTTAAGAATATTTTCCTTCAGCCCGCTATGAGGAAAATGTATTTCATACTTCCTTTTTTTGGTGGTTTTCTAACCCAATGCCTTCTCACTGTTCATAGGAATTTCACCATTGGAAGGTTGATGTATGCTATTGCTCACGGTGATTCAATTGATTATCCTTATCTCATTATAGAGGTTATACGCAGATCTTATGTTAATATAACGCATAAGGCATTACCTTACAGTCTCTTGATCACTAGATAACTATATTTGTTAGGTGTTCCAATAATCTACACTTATAATGGTGTCATAATATTAGGTCATATTTCTAGCTACATCAAGTCCCATTCTACTGGAAAGACCTTGCGCTTACCACTATCACAACCTATATACCCGGAGGGAACCCCAACACTTGCACCAGCCCTAGTACCAGTTCTAAGACCTACACCTCGTTCATATTAGTGTGTGTGTGAATATACGGGGATACAATTTTTTATCATAAGAGAGATGTTTGATTGGTTCTCTACTCAAATGATGCAAATGTATGATCATTTTGATTATTGACTAGTTCAAATGGATCGAGGGCATGATATCTTGAGGATAGATATTATAATAATTATTGGTTATCTCGAATTCATTAATGTTAGACCAACTACCTTTTCACTATCACCTGCACCCCTACCGGCTCCTACTCAAGATCCAATTTCTCTAGTTGATGATTATGTTGAGGATGACTGTGATGAAGAAGAGGATGAGAGTAATGATGAGACTGACGAGGATAAGATATTTCAGGATTTAACTCTATGTTTTTGTTCTTTTATTAGACTTTTATTCTCATTTATGGAACTTAGATATTTTCTTGTATTATCTATTTGTTGGTTGTGGAGCATTTTTGCTATGGATGTTGGTATTGGGTTGCTTTTTATGGATTTTCTAGTTATTCATTTCATTTTATCTTTGATATATCCATGATTAATATTTCTCTTTCCAGTAGATTAATTCAGATTATATTTTCGACTTCACATTTTACATGGCTGATATATCTTATCTAGTAGTTCCTTTCTTATAATTCATATTGCTTTACATTTCTATGTTGATCATACGAGTATGATATTCATTTTGTATTCTCTTAGAACATTAGTTATTTCACGTGATTATCTAGATTTTGCTTCACTATTTTTGCTTATTCATTTTGATTATTGATATTTTACCATGATATACCTGTTATCTATATCTTTCAACTTATATTTAACTTTTCATGCAAAAAAGGGAGAACCATCTAAAATAGGCCGAAATCCCATGTTTAATGCTTTAGGGGTATAAATATTGTTCTTGAGGTGATGTTTCATGTACGGGAGTACTTACGTGTTGTACTTATTGATAAAATGATCTTATCGCTTTGCATATTCTTTTATGCTTTATATCATCTGTATATATATCATTGATTTTAGAAGGATTCCCAAATCAGTGGTAATTACTCTTTGTGAATTTTATTAGATGCATTGTCTTTGTTTCAAATGTTATATGTATAGTCATGTTATTTCGGCACTTTCCCACATTTCATACTCGACTTTTGATTTGTCGTTGGTCTTTTAGATGCAATGTGCATTACTTCGTACTACTCCCATTATATGGCTAATATGGAGTGGTTTTTGTAGGAGTAGTCAAGAGATATTTGGGTTTTGGGAGTTTTTCCATGGAATAGCCAAAGGGAGAGATTAAAAATGAAAATATTTTTAATTTTATATAAGTTTCCTGAATTTTGTTTCAAATCATTAAGTCGTGAGCCATTGAAGCTATATAAGCTTGGCATGTGGTTAGACCTTTGAGTAGAGAGTAAGGCTTGTTCATTTAGACTTCATGAACATTGAAATATTGAATATCTATAAAGTTTATCCACTTCACAAGACTTCCATTGCTGAATTGAAGATGTATCCATTTATGGTTTTGTGATTGAACATCATTGGCTACCCACACACTTACATGTTCTTACAAAATGTGTTTTTTTGGGCTAAACAAGTGGTTTTGAATCAAGAGATGTGTTTTGTATACCTTTGGGGAAAGAACGATTTTTCAAAAATTCTTTTGGTTGGATTTTTATTCAAAAATTTTAGATAACATTCGCATTATCAATGTTTGACAAAGCTAATACACCTTAGGGTTTCTAAAGAAACACCACCAATTTTTAGTTTTCATAATTATTAATAAAAATTTCACGAAATAAAAATCAAAGTGTTGTGTGAAATGGTTTGCTAATTTTAGTCTTGTCCTAAGAATGCATCTAGATGATTAGAAGCAAGAATAAAATAAACAACAAACCCCAACATATAGATGTATGAGGAAAACCCCCAACAGAAAAAATGTCGAACGTCTTGGTGACATAACTACATTACAATATAGACTGTTTGAAAGAACAACTTACAATTACTCATAAAGTCTACACCTTTAACCCTTGAGGCACTTCCTCATTCCTTATAACCTGTTTCGTATCCATTGTTGGACACCTTCTAACAGTCACATAATGAAAATGCGTTCTCACATCTCGGTATCCCACCGATCTTACTTGTCTTATGACTAGTCGAGCTGCCTCTCAACCAAACATGATTTCCACCGATAAAAACATTCACAATATGAAGAGAAAACTAGAATGGTACAATATTGAAGAGATCTCAATTAGACATAACTACACGATCTCCACCGCTAAAAACATTCACAGATGTAGGATTCTTGGATCTCAAACTTCGGTGTAAACTAGGGTCTAGGAGGCCCAAGATATTACTTAGAAAACATTTTCACCAAAACCTCTTGGAAAACTGATGCTAGGATTGCATATTTATAGAAAATACATTTTTTAGGGTAGCACATTTTTGAGGTAGTTCGTTTGAATAGGAATCAAAGTTCGTTCGAACGAAACTAACATTCTCTTTGAAATGAAGTTCTATTCTCATTTGAACGATGATCAAACAAGCTTTCAATAATATTTTTTTAACAGCCAAATGTCATTTGAAGTTCATTTGACCTCGTTTGAATGAGATTCCTAAACTCGTTTGAATAAAGAAATAACCTTGTTTGAACAAAACATGAATCACCCTTAAATGATAGAGTAAATTCATTTGAATGAAATAAATTCAGAAAAATATTTTTTCATTTAAAATCCATTTTGCGGAAAGGCCTTAACTAATTTTTAAAACAATGCCCAACCTTATCCTAGGATCAAACACAAATATGTATTCAAACCACCATTGAGATCCATCAGATGTTGAATATAAAAACTCGGTGTATAATCCAATGTAACCTCGATGGCGCTTTATCTGTTTTGCATGGTCTTTTATCCCACACCATAAGACTTAAAGACATAACTTAAGTCATAATATATGCCTCAAATAATGTTTTCCGAATATGAATATATCCAATAAATACAAATTGAGTCGATTCAGAAACTTATCCTTACAAATATCCCCCCTGGATGTTCCGAGATAAAACTCAGAAAAAAAACTACTGGGTTTTCAAGCTCACTAAGACTCAATTCCAAACTTCAAAAGGAAAAAAGTTATAAATGCTTGACCGACACGAAATTTAGTATCTTTGCTCTTGAATAAACCTTTGTCGCATCGGTGAGAGCCTGCAAACTTAAACATACCAACGCTACTAACATGGAGACTTAAACACACCTTCAAATGCATAGAGAATATAACAATATATAAAATGCATATGAAGAACCTTACCCCTTTTGTCTAACCATCTCTACCAAATAAATTACATCTCCCCCTAACTTAAATATCTCCCTCGCATGAAAAGAGTTAGATACCATTCCTCCCCATTTTTGTTCAGGAATAGAAAAAGAATAAGGTGAAAAATAATTAAACATTTACTCCCAATATAACCAATTCTCCCCCTAAGTCAAGCATGGTTAATCATAAAAGAAAAACAAATATATTATGTAGTGTTGTTAATCAAACCATGCAACGACAAACAATTCGACAACACATGCACACATAATCCAAAGTACGAACAAATAATATCAACATGATGCAAGCATTTAAGAATAAGATACCAATATGATCATAATACATGCCAATTTAAATCAAATATTAAACATAAGGAAAACATGGATTAAATGAAAATGCAAAGACTCAAAACATAAAACATAACATATATATAACAAAACATATACCAATAAAGCACAACTATATATAGGTATAAATGACCATAAAAGGCGCAAACACATAAGGTTTAAACACTCGCATATAATCAATGTGTCTAAACATGGTGATACATACTGAAGGCATGTGAAATAGAAACAAGAAAAAAACATCACTCAAATATGTCCAGGTAGATCTATTTGACCACAATAATTTATCAACATTGGATTTAGCCTCACATGACAAATAAAGATATAAAAGGGACAAACAAGTACAATGCACACTTGCCTAGAATTTTTTATGATTCTTAAATCAGTAGCATCAAAATATT
Organism: Sambucus nigra; assembly: GCA_949130495.1. NCBI lineage: Eukaryota > Viridiplantae > Streptophyta > Magnoliopsida > Dipsacales > Adoxaceae > Sambucus > Sambucus nigra. The sequence goes on along the minus strand of OX422218.1, from coordinate 386,007,508 downwards.
TAAGCTCAATTAGGACTAATTGTCCAAACTCATTGATCTTCAACTAAACACCCTAAAAAAGTATATATCATTTTTCACTCTTTCTTTTGAATATAGATAATATTTGAAGCATCAATGCAAAAAAGAAAATTTGCCGTGATAATTTTTCTATTTTTATTGCCTCAATCTTTTAGGCTATTGCTAATGGTGGTATTTTATGCAAAGAAGATTTGTCATTTTGTATCCCTTTTCACGTGCACACTCATATTTTTTTAAAAATATCGAACAAACTCACGGGTAATGATTTTTACATGCACAAATCCTCCATAGTTAAAAAATTTATATATATGACAAAATTGTTGGGAGAACACCTCAATTAGCTCATGTGACATTTGAAGTTAAAATCCAAAAGAGCTAGTGCAAAGTGTGTGCAGAGGCATATTCAACGTGAATCCATCATGTAAATAAATTCCAAACTAGTTCATGTTATCATAACTAAGAACAAGCATTATAAATCAAAAATCAAGTGTCCTAGTCATATGGATACATGGATGAAATGGGATTCAAACACACCGATATGTCATACAATATGTGTAACACTAAACAAAACATACACAAAAATCTTTTTTAAACATATTTCAAAATTCTACCAATTTAAAAAGAATAACTCAAAAGACAAAAAAAAATCTTTTTGTATTTTTCACATTAAGACCAAAAAAATGGAAAATCTAAGTACAAAGGATAAACACATGATGATACTAGCAATTACATATAAGAAGAAGCTCAAAACTATTTTATGACGAATATGCCGTGATAATAACTTGTAAGATATAACATTGGATGAATCATGTGAAAGCCAATGAACGTCAACAAACCTAACATTTAGTTCTTCCAAATCGGATCTCCAAACCCACGTAGGTGTAATATGATGAACTTGGTTTTGGTGAAACTTGGTGACACTAGACTTAACCTTTATAGGACCTTTTCTAAGATCATTATATAAATGCCTAAGGTGACTTTTCCTACCACAATGTGTGTAAGTCAAGACACGGGAAATGTTACATATAGTTTGGCCTTTTCTAACATTCGTAGCTTTAGTTGGCTCTCTAAAAAAATATGATCTTGGCTTTAGAAGAAGAAGTATCATTATCATCGAAGACAATCCCACACTTGTCATCTTTGATTTGAACGGTGCCTAACAATTCATCCAACATCTCCAAACCAAACTCCAACTCAAATCTGACATTACTCGAGTATCTTAATTTCTCTTCTAATTCCATAATCCTAAACTCTTTAAACTCGAGAAGATCCTTATTCAAAACCTCCATCAAACTATGAAGGTTATCTCTCTCACCCTCAGTATACTCAAGCTTCTCGTTAAGACTCCTCCCAAGTGTCCTAAGACCCTAAATAGATTTAGCATTATCATCCCCTAAGGCACGTTCCTTCACCTTGGCTTTTAAATGCAAGTTTTCCTTTTTCAACTTCAATAAATTCATCTATAACTCCCTAAAAGCCATTTTAATCTTAATATTATCCTTATATTATTCTTCATCATCACTCCTCTCATCACTATCTCAGGAACTTAATGATCGAATCTCAGAACCGTCATGCACATGATCATCTTTATCAGGGAAAGAAACTTCATTTAAACCCATATGATTGGCCATGAACATGGTGTAGTTACGATCAGTGAGGGAATTAACTTCCTCTTCAATTCACTATCACTAAAGGTGGCATTATATACCTTAAATTTCTTACCCTCATTCCTTAGTCTAGTGGTACAGTCATGAGAATAACGACCTAAACCTTAGCATTTAAAACACTTATTTAGTCAACTTTCTTAAGACCAACCCTATTCTTCCTATCACAGTAATTAAAGTTCTTAGGTTTCTTTTCTAAACATTTTAAAATCTCTTAACATATCTAAACTTAATAAACTTTTTGAACTTCCTAGCAAACATAGATATCTCTTTAGCATCAAGCTCACCATCACTATCAGAATCAGACACATAATTTTTTTGGCTATTATGGAAACACCATTCTCTTTATTTGGAAGACATGTGTTCATCCCAAAGGTTTGAAGGTCACCTATAAGTTCTTATACTCTCATAGAGTAGACACCACCTAGGTAATCTCGGACCTTAACTTTGGCATTAAATCTTCTATGTAATGATTTTAAGATTTTTTTCACCAGTCTAGACTCAAGGATCATCTCACCTAAGTTAAACGAGGAGTTGGAAATATCCGATAACATGTGATGGAACTCATCAAAAGACTGATTCTCTAACATCTTAATCATCTCAAACTTATTCATCAGATTTTGTAACTTGAAAACCCAAATAAAGTATATTCCCTCGTGTGTGGATCATAAAATGTCCCAAGCATCCTTTGTTCTCTCAAAAGTCATAATGCGTTTAAATTCTTTAGTGGTCACAATGGAAAAAACAGTGTTCACACCCTTAGAATTAAATTTTGAGGCATTCATTTCATCCATTGTCTAGGAGGCATGCACTTTAGGATCCCCACCTTCCTTGGTAGGATTTCACCAATACTTAACTCAGTTCCAAACTTTATTGTGAATCGATTCAAGGAAAAATTTCATTTGTGCCTTCCAACAGGGATTTCTTGATTCATCAAATAGTGGAGGCTAGCCAACGAAAATACCCTCTCGGTTAAAATCCATCTCAACCCTAAAAAAGCACAAAAACATGGATATAACATAACAAACAAGTCTAACCCATTCTGACACAAATTTTAGAAAGGTAATGCTCCCTAGGGTTTGTAGAGAAACACCACTAATTTTAATTTTTATAATTTTTAATAAACATTGCACTGAAAAAACAAAGTGATTAGTGAAACAGTATGCCAATTTTATTCTTGAAATGAACATGCTTATAGGTGAGTATAAGAAAGAATAAAATAAACAACAAACCACAACACGATGATGTATAAGGAAAATACACAACGGTAAAAACCTGGGACGTCCTAGCCACACAAGTTCACTATGATATAGGCAAATTATAAGAACATCTTATACTTACTCATAGACTCGACGCCTTCAAGCCGTGATGTGTTTCCTCGTTCATTGTAACCTTATTCTCGTCCACTTTTGGACGCCTTCCAATAGCAACAAAATTCAGGCACATTCCCACATCTCAAGACCCGACCGATCTTACTTGTCTCGGTACAAGTCTAGCGACCACTTAAAAAAAACATGGTCTTTATTACTCAAATCTCTCATAGTATGAAGAAAAAACCATAATGGTGCAACACAGAATATATCTCAAACATACATATAGATTTAAGACTCTTGGATCTCAAGCATGGGTGTAAATTAGGATTTCAGGGGCACAAGATATAACTTGAAAACAATATTTTGGCAAAAACCATCTTGGAAAACTGATGCGAGACTTCAGTACTTATAAAAAAAAATTGAGGCGACACATTTTTTGAGGTAGTTCATTAAAACAAGAATCAATGTTCATTCAAATGAAACTAGCATTCTCGTTTCAATTAAAAGTGGGTTCATTTAAATGAAATATTATTATCAGTTGAATGATGATTGAATGAGCTATAAACGATATTTTTATTGTAAACAATCAAATATCATTTGAATTTGATTTGAAACTTATTTGAATGAGTTTCCTAACTCATATGAATGAAGAAATATCCTTATTCGAAAGAAACACGGATCTCATTAAACGATAGAGAAAATGTGTTCAAACGAAATAAACTCATAGAACTATTTTTTCTTTTAAAATTCATTTTATGAAAAAGCCTCAAACACTTTATAAAATAACACCTAAAGGTATCTAGGGATAAAAACAAATATGTATTCATACCTTTAATTAGATCCCTTGGTTATTGAAGATGAAAACTCGACACATAATATAATGTAACCTCGATGTAAATTTAGCTTTGCCGCATGTTTTTAATCACAATTCATATGCTTGAAGGATGCAAATCAAGTCCTAAATTATGACTTAAACACGTTTTGTCAAAACACAAAACAAATCCAATATATACAAATTGACCTGACTAGGAAATTTGAAGTTACACTTTTTTATTTGTGTGCATAACACTACATGATTTTGGTGATAAACTGAGAGAAAAACCTAGATCCATACTTGATCTATACTTTGAAAAGAAATTGAGAGTGAATTAATTCATATCCATATAACTAACGATCATATTTTACTATTCTACATTTTAAATGGTGATAAACACTCATAGATCTGAAAAAGGGAGTTATATTATTTTATTAGAGATATCGAGTCACAATGCGACTCTAAGTAGTATAATGTACTATCTCGTTCATTTTCTGGAGCTTAACATTGATCTCTTATCATAAATGAGGGAAGTTAGATATTTATAGGTAACTTCTCCTGAGTGAATGAGAGATAGGTACTATAATACCCTGCATTTTCTAGTATTTACTCAATTATTATTAATTTTGAGAATAAATTAATAAATTGGAATTAAATATTACTTGAGTGAATTGGTAATAATAAAAATTCATATTTAAATGATGATTAAATTTTGATGTTATATGATTTATTCGTACCTTGTGTTATATTTAATTAATTGGTGTAGTTAATTAAGTTAGACTATATGCCGTTATGCGTAAAATAAATAAGTGTGTTTTATTTTTCGTTGAGAGGTATTACCATGAGATATGAAGTACTACCATTTCAAGCGAACTTTGGAGGGATACAGAGACCCAAATATATGTTTTTTATGAGTCTATGTTAGGCCTATGGGTTAGGTATGCCCTTAAGCGAAGTTTTGGACTATTATGGGTAGTATATTAGGTTCATGTGGAGGCAAAATAGGTCTAATATAGACATGTTGATTTAAGGATTCATTAAAAGAGTTAGACATCATTAATCATATACTTTACTCCAGAAAAATAAACCATAAAATTCTTAAACCTTTGGGTCAGCCTAAGGAGATTTTGGTAGAGCAATGAACAATGATGTTCCGTAGAAATTGACCGTTCGTACGCACATGAAAGAAATATCTTTCTTTATCACGAGTGATCTGTAATTTGTTTATAATTAATGTTATGTAGTAAATTATAAATTTAGAAAATATGTTTAGCATCTTGATTTAATAATTTAACATATTCCATTGATGAATTAATTAGGATTAGTGCTAAATTAATTCTTACTTGAAAGACTTAAATGGTTTTTATAGAAACCTTAAATTAATTCATTGTGGACTATAAATCTATGATTTAAACTCATGCTTAAGTTTGATTCACGCAAGGAGATTGAATCCCCATGTTAATTTAAAATTTAGGTATAAAATCATATTTGCTTTAATACATTAATAGTGATAGATGAATTAGGTTTGTTTTGATGATTAAATGAATTAGAACTATAATGCTTATTAGATTTGATGAATACATGTTGCTATTACACTTATATAACTTAGGTTTGTTAGAGAATTAACAATTTTATGATTTAAAGCTTTAATTATGTGTTTTGGGTTAACTATGGTTGTTTCGATTTTGGGGAAGAAGAAGGATCCAGTTCCTATTGTGTTCAAATGAGATTTATGTCTCATTTGAACAATAATCGGTATGTCATACGAAAGAACTTGGAATCTTATTCGAAGGAGATTGTGTTGTCATTGGTGCTTAGGGAAACAATGGATGGTTTTGGGTATTAGTCACATAATCAATTCTTAGGTAATCGCTATGCATTTATGATAAAGTTTAAAATGATATTTACCCTAAATAATAATCATATGAGACTTTATTGTATGTTTGATAATTATACACCACTATTTAGTGTGACACCCTGCTTAATTAAATACCAGGTGATCAATCCTTTATCTCATTAAACAAGATTCCCATTTGGTTCATTCTTAGCATCAATGTCGGAAGCTTTATTAATTACTAATCACCTAATAGTTAATTAAGTTGGTGCCAAATTTTATCATTCTTTGTCATGAAGAATAAATAACTTTAAATCATTCACACAATAGTATAGAAGTCTGAACATCCAAGTAATATAAATAAGTGCCGAATAAACAATCAGCTCCCAAATAAATCGAAGTACAAATCTAAAATGAATAAAACTGAATAATATAACTAAGGGGGAAACACACCCAAAATAAAGTGTTGAGATAAGAATCCTAATCTAGGAATAAATAATGGAGACGTCTAGTCCAAATCCTGCATGCATACACACATGCTACAACTACGCATCCATGGAATGGATCTTCAAGCATGGCGCCCTTCTAGTTGGACACCTAAATGTCTTTAAGAGAAAAATATTTTTGCAAACGGGTCAAAGCCCAATTATTTTGAAACTTTTTAGCAAGCATTTTATTGCAATAAATGAAATGCGTAGTATATATATTGTCCATAACCAATTTCATGATCGCACTCTTTTCAAGACAGCCTCACCTCTCTTCTACAGTGCACACATATCGCATTCATTTATTCCATCAAGTTATTACTCGATCCAATAAGACCATAATAATTATCTAAGCAAGCCCGATAATCACACCGTCGCAAGGCAAACACATTATCACAATTAGTATAACATATACAACCCTCATCTATATGAATATACTAAATATCACATCAATAGTTGTTAGTAAATAGCTACACGTTATCTATAGACATGTACACATATCACTCACTACGTATATTTATACATAACATCCTCACAGCTTGGTCCTATTAGATGAATTTCTCGTACATGCTATCTAGTTCCAGGCACATCTCGTGTCACCTTTGGTCACCGGGTCATAATCTCACCACCGAGCCCAAATCATAAACAAATAATAGAGGCGATTATATATACATAGGTCTTTGGTTTTCAATACATCTTACTTGAATACCTACATGACATCCTCCTCTAAACACGGTAGGAGCCACCCGAGCACTATAACCTGGAGCTACAATCCAAACTCCGCTGGAATTGCCAGGGTGGGACCGCCCACTACGCGAAACCTCCCAGATAACATCCTCGAGTAAAATTTATATAAACACAATTTTCACTGAACTCACATGCATGCATATATAAATTCACACACTTACATACATATATATATATATATATATATATATATATATATATATATATATATATCAAAAACTACCGCGCCCTTTCATAATTGATATGTTTCCAACATTAAATAGCTACACCCCGCCATTTATTATTAACAGTAGGATCATATAATGTGCATGCTATAGACTCAATTAGGTCCGTACTGATTCGTAAATTCTTCCACTATGTTTGGTTTCAATTCGGTAACGTTTCATTGCTCATATGAACTCAAGGGTAATTTAAACCATCACATTCTATGTCTAAGTAGTAAAATTTCCACATTAATTCTATCCGGATGAGAAAGTTATTCACGTTAGAGTTTTGCCCTTTTAAAGAGCCAACTATGTCTAAAAATAGGGAACCATTTGGCCAACCCTTACCTCCCATTCGACCGCCCTTCCTTTCATATGCATACTAATTCCCTATAAAGAAAAATTTTCCACTACCAGTCGACCTCCCTTGGACCCCCAGTTGGCCTTCCCCTTTTTTATATGTGTACTATTACTTCACTAGGCCAAAATTGTGACCACTGGTCGACCGACCCTGGCCCCCCGTTTACTGGGCATACCTAAACAACCCAAGAACAGTTAACATTTTTGTATTTTTTTCCAATTCAAAATTTATTCTAATCATTTCCAAACTCATTCCTCATGATTTTCGCACATATCATTATTATAATTTTCATAGTTTTACTTAATCAGAATTTATCCACACACTTAATTATTGATTTCAAATCTTAACCCATTTTCTCAACAATCATATATTTCACAATTTATGAATTGTTTCATCATCTCCAACCACTAAAAACCCAGAAATCTTACAAACCTCTTACATGGTGTGTTCTCAAAATTTCTTGATTCACATGGGTTTAAATTCGTTTTGTCTTCAACATATAATTAGGAACATTTATTTTCCAAATATTCCAATTAACAGATTTGTTACCACGAGTTCAAAAAATCAACACTACTAACTACAAGTCACATAAAGCAAGAAAACACTTGCCTTTTTTAATAAATTCGACGATATCTCCTTGGAAACTTTGCCTTCTCCTTCCTATTTCCTTCTTCTTCTTCTTTATCCTTTCTCTCTTCTATCAAGATTTTGTAATTCGGGATGAGTAACTTCTTCCCAAATCTCTTAGACCTAGGTTAAGTTTCCCAAATCCTGAAATTAAGCCTATGGGCCAAACCCAAAAGACTAAAATGTCCCCGTATAGGCCCAATTATGTCTAAAAAGGCCCCAGGACCCAATTACTGCCCCGGATAAATTATTCTGGCTATCTCATTTTATCCGAACCCAACCGTGATCTCAAAATCACCATCCGAGTTAATCTATAATTATTTTCTATCCCGACCCCTAATTATTCCACACACGACTCCCGATTGAGATAAAATAATGTCACGTCACTATCACAAGCTATGACGTCAAATAATTATTACCATTCACTTAGTAATTATATTCCATCAATATTAATCATTTTCTCTCTCAATTAATATTTAAATACACACATAATAATTAATTCAATTAATTACGACGCACTTGTAATTTAAATTTACTAGAATTAATTAAATATTTAATGCTAATGCTTAGAAATACGGGGTGTTACATACTTCCCGCCTTACAAAGGAATTTCGTCCCCAAAATTAGGTCATACCTGCGGTGAATAACTCTGGATATTGATCTTGCATGTCATTTTCCCCTTCCCATGTCGACTGATCAACACTGTGGTATATACACTGAACTCTGACAAATGGTACCACCTTAGACCGCAGCTTACGCTCACTACGATTCAGAATAACCACGAGTCTCTCCTCATATGGCACGTCTGACTGTAAATCTATCTCCTTGAGTGGAACGTGCCAAAAAGCTCTCTCTCTCTCTCACCTCCGATACTTCTTCAATGATATCACGTGGAACACATCATGTATACGTTGTATATGCACTAGTAAACCTAGTTCATATGCTATCGATCCCACTCTCTCAATAACAGGGAAATGTCCCACACACCTCGGTGCTAGCTTCCCATTCTTGTAGAACCTCATGACCCCTTTTATAGGAGACACCTGTATTAACACCTAGTTTATAACCTCTAACTCAACGTGTCTCCGATCTACATTGGCATAACTCTTCTGTCTTTCTTGAGTTATTCAAATATGCCCCCGAATCAGCTCGATCTTGGCAGTAGTTTCCTATATCATCTTTAGTACCAACAACTTATTATCCCCGACCTGTAACTAGTAAGTGGGAGAACAACAATGTCTCCCATATAGTGCCTGAAATGATGCCATACCGATTATGAATTAGTAAGAGTTATTATGTGCAAAAATCTACCAATGGAAGGTATCTCTCCCATCCTCCTTCGAAATCAAGTATACACGTCCTCAAAATATTCTCAAGCATTTGATTAACCCTCTCAGTCTATACGTCTGTCAGCGAATGATATGTGGTACTCAATCACAAGTCCGTACCCATGGCCTCCTAAAAACTCTACAAAAAATAAGACACAAAGATCTTGTCCCTATCAGACACAATGTTCATCGGTACCTCGTCAATCTTAACCATCTCCGTAATGAATAGCTACGCATACTATATCGTCTTGAAATTAGTGTAAACTCGCAAGAAATTGGCGCCCTTGGTCAGCCAATCCACTATCACCCTAATGGATTCATGACCCCTCCGTGACATTGATCCTATAATGAAATCCATTAAAATATTCTCCCACTTGTACAAGATAATCTCCAGTGGATGTACCATCCCTGAAGGCCTCTGGTGGTATACTTTATCTAACTGATATGTAACAAACTTCGAAACAAATTTTTCTATGTCTCTCTTCATCCCTGACCACAAATATTGTCTCTTCATGTCCTGGTACATCTTATCCCCACCCGGATGTATTGCAAATCTCAAACTATATGACACTATCATAACCTCATGTCTCAAGTCCTCATCCTATGGCACCAAAATTCTTTTATTAAAGAGCAACCTCCCTCTGAACTAACCGAATAAGACTTTTCTCCCTCGGCATATGCTTTCATTACTCGCATAACAATCTCAGGAGTGATAAATAAAACTAACATGCATGCCCTAGAGATCTCATGGTCGTGTCAAAGTTACCTCCACTTCGCTTTCTAGACCTCTGCTAACTCTCCCATATGCCGTCAGCTCAATTCGTCTATCACCACATTAGCCTTACCAGGATGATAGTGAATGTCAAACTAGTAGTCCTTCATGAAATCTAACCACAACCTCTGCCTCATATTCAGATCCTTCCGTGGGAAGAGATACTGAAGTGATTTGTGGTATATAAATAGGGTAAACTGCTCTCCGAGAAGGTAGTGCCTCCATATCCACAAAGAAAACACAATCACTATAAAATCAAGGTCATGTGTGGGGTAATTATTCTCATGGGGATTAAGCTTTCAGGATGCATAAGCTATAGCCCTCTCTTCTTACTATAATACACCCCCAAGTCCCTGTAAGGATGCATCAGTGTAGACCCGATACTCTAATCCTCCCCTAGGCAATTCGAGTATAGGTGATGATGTTAATATGTCCTTTAGATCATCAAAAGTTAACCAACAGTGGTCACTCAACACAAATGGTATTCCCTTATGAGTCAGATTTGTCAAAGGACCCGAAATCTTCAAACAACCCTTTATGAAATAATAATAGTAATCGGTTGACCCCAGAAAGCTTTGAATCTCGATCGATGTCATGGGTTATCCCCACTCCCTCACAGTCAATACTTTACTTAGATAAAAAATGATGCCCCTGTAGGACACAACGTGGCCTAAGAACTGTACCTCGTGTAGCCAAAATCTATAATTCTTGAATTTGGCGTATAATTATTGATCCCATAAACCCTAACGCAAATGCTCATGCTTGGTGTGAGAGTATACCAAAATTTCATCTATGAAAATTATCACGAACTGGTCTAAAACATCCTTAAAAAATCGATTCATGAGATCCATGAACACTTCTGACGCATTTGTGAGTGAAAACGGCATCAACCTGAGCACCTATGATCCATGTTGAGATAGAAAAGAGGTCTAAGGAGCATCCTCCTCCCGAATGCACAACTGGTGATATCCTAACCTCAAATAAATCTTGGAGATGTACGCAACTCCTCTCAACCGGTCAGGCAAGTCATCGATCCTCAGTAACGGATACTTATTCCATATCATAACCTTGTTCAGCTTCTTGAAGTCTATGCACAAGGGAAGTGAACCATCCCCCTTCTTAAAAAATAATACTGGTGCTCCCCACGGTTATGTAGTCTGTTGAATAAAACCTTGCCCTAATAGTTATTGAATCTACTCCCTCAACTCTCGCATTGCTGAAGGATCCATGTAACACGATGCTCGGGCAATAGGTCTTATACTCGATCTTAGGTCAATAACAAACTCGATCTTCTAATTGGGTGGTAACCTTGGTATTTCCTAGAACACATCCTCAAAATCCCTGATGATTGGAATCGAGTCCAAAGAGACAACCACCTCCTATGAGGTCTCCTCATCTATATAATACAAGTGTGTGCACGGCCAACCCTCGAGAAGAGGCACCTACACTAGGAACATCTCATGTCCAATAATAGATAACACAATGGTTCTCTCATATCAATCTACCATTTACCTATTACCCCCCAAATGATCCATACCCAAAATAACATCATATCCCTCCATATCAAACACTAAGAGGTTTAGTCCTAAACTCAGTCTCCCAATAATGATATCTACTCCTCTACATATCGAGTGTATAAGCGACCCGCTAATCATCGGTGACTCCACACACATAAGGAGACTACCCATTGTCTCTAATAGATCGGTTGCTCATGAAAATATAGTAGTAATGAAGAAGTGTTACACCCGAGGATTAAATAAAATCATACCCTTATGCGCATGGAGATGAAACGTACCCTTGACTACGAGCAATGCCTGAGGTGCTGGGGGTGTGGGTACATCCCAAACATTATACACACGCTCCTAATGCATCTATAGCTATGGCTATGGGGCTGGTAGATCTGGTGCTGCCAGAGGCATATGTGTCTGATTCCTTTATTGGGCACCTTGTTGTTGTGCTCTACCCTGTTGTGGGAAGCCTCTCCTCTTATGGTCCGTCTGTCGATAAGTAAATCACCTGCCTGTAAACTCTCTCTTCCATTGGACCTTATGGCATTGCTGAGGCTACCTCTAATTCTTTCAATGGAGGCCTCGACCCTGGTGAGCTCCTTCATTATTCCCTTGGCCCTGGCGGCCTTGAGGAACCCTCTGCTACTGAGTAGGACCCTATTAGAAACCCTGACCCTCAGGTCGGTATCCTCCTAGCCTATATCGTTTGGCCTAATCTCACTGCTAGAAATCCTAACCTTGATGTTTGCCCGAATATTATTATTGATGCGATGCCCCACTAGAACCATTCCCACTTGCCTTGCTCGACTAGCTCGGCTCACCCGCTCTCTTGCTTCCCTTCAGGTGGAAGCGGTGGTCCTAGAAATATAAGAGTTTTGCATTGATGACTTTTGTTATGTTTGCAATGTGGAATTACCTAATAAGTGCTTCCTAATTATCCAGACCAAACCATCCAAGAACTTTGATTTTTTATTCTCTTATGTGTTCACCTTATCTGGCATGAAGTTAGCCAAACGTGTAAACTCTTCTTCATACTCAGCCATCGAATGGTCACCTGAGTATCATTATTAAGTTTCCTCCTCATCTCTTTCAGAACAACTAACGAAAAAAACTAGCAACGAATCGCTCCTAAAACTCTACTATCGGCATTATATCCCTCTCCTCTGAGGTGGTAATAGACTCCCACAAGTCTGAACGTGGAAAGCATCTATTTTTTAGTGTCGTTGTACTGAATCATACGTAGATGATGTTGTATGTCAATCTTCCACTGACATGCTACTATAACATCTGAGCTCCCCAAAAACTTTAGTGGGTGTCCTTTCTAAAAAGCCTCCCTAACTTTCTGCTAAGACAACGACCCCGCTTGGGCCTCAATCACTGGTGCCATTAGTGGTTGTGGTTGAGTATGGGGAAAATGGATGGCCATGGTAGTCATGACTGCATTGACTTCTTGGGAGACTACCTCGTCAACCTACACCGTTGTTACAAACCCCGGTGGTAGCTGCGGCTATTGTACCTATGATCCCTGATGAGCCTCTCTCAACTCATCTCCCATTGCTGCTCTATCTGGTTTACCTCCTTTAAGAGGCATCTAAAATTTAAAATGAGTTGTAATAGTTCAAAGTTAATACAAAATTTAATAGCAGAATCACAGTATCTCAAACACGCAAAGATAAAAGCAATAATCCTATCAATAGGGATCTATAGCAGAAGAATGTTATGCTGAAATCGTACTAAGCTGTACATATCCTATAGACACTAAAAATTTATGCTCTGATACCATCTGTGACACCCGCCCAATTAAATACTGGGTAATCATTCATTTATCTCATTAAAAATGATTCTCATTTGGTTCATTCTTAGCATCACTGTCAAAAGCATTATTAATTACTAATAACCTAATAGTTAATTAAGTTGGTGCCAAATTTTATCTTTCTTTATCATACACAATAAATAACTTTAAATCATTCACACAATAGTATAGAAGTCTGAACATCCAAGTAATATAAATAAGTTCCGAATAAATCATCGGCTCCAAAACAAATCCATATAAATAAATCCAAGTAAAATCCTAAATGAATAAAACTAAATAATGCATCTGAAGGGGCAATACTCCTAAAATAAAGTGTTGAGATAAGAATACTAATCTAGGAATAAATAATGGAGATGTCTAGTCTAAATCCTGCATGAATCCACACATGCTATAGCGACGCATCCCTGGAATGGATCTTTAAGCCTGTCGTCGCTGTGGCTGCACACCTATAAGGTTTTAAGGGAAAAATATTCTTACAAACGGTTTAGAGCCCAATTATTTTGACACTTTTTAACAAGAATTTTATTTCAATAGATGAAATGCTTAGTATATAATTTCCATAATTCATTTCACAGTCGCACTCTCTTGACGACAGCCTCACCTCTCTTCTACAGTGAACACCTATCGCATTCATTTATTCCATCTAGTTATTACTTAATCCAACTAGACGTAATAGCTATCTAAGATAGCCCACTAATCACCATGTCGCAAGCCAAACACACTATCACAATTAGTATAACATATATCCCCCTCATCTATATGAATATACTAAATATCACATCGATAGCCGTTAATAAACAGTTACACATTATTTATAGATGTATGCATATATTGCTCACTACGTGTGTGTATATACATACATATATATATATATATATATATATATATATATATATATATATATAAGGAGTAATGGTGTTTTTACTGTTCAATAAGATGATAACATAATTAAGGGTGAGGATGTTGCCAACAAGACACGAAATGAAAGGCTGAGATGAAACTTAATCAAGAGAACATTTTATTGGGAAGGAAACTTTTGAAACATTTACACGCTATCAGAGAGTCTAATCCATCTGACATCTTCACTTTAATTCAAACTCTCTCTCTCTCACTGTTTCTTTCCCACTCCCCAAAGCATAACCCTCCCCAAAACACAACCCGTTACATAATATTCTGAGTTCTCTCTCATTCAAGAAAATAAGCTCCTCCCTCATTCTCCACCACTCTCTCTCTCCCCCTCCCCACGCTGCCTCAGCTCGCCTCTCTCCATCACCCCTCCTTCGCAGCCTAGCTAGCTGCTCCACCGCCCTTTCACATTTTTTGGGAGCACCCCCACGATTCATTTTTTTTAGTTCACTAATATATATGCTCTGCAAATGTAGAATGACATGATATTTTTTGGCCTTTTGCTTTTGGGTTTAGTGGAAGGGTAGAATGATATCTCCGTCTATTATCTTCAATACATATTTTTTTATTAGTTTACTCATTTATCAATGTCTATTTTTTTTATGTAGAATGATCTCTAGCTCTCCTCACTTCTCTCAAAACGGGTATTTCTCTCTCTCTCTCTCTCTCTCTCTCTCTCTCTCTCTACAAACCCATGTTTTTAATGTTTTATGGTTTTTTTTCTAGATCTAAATATATCATCCATTACCAAAAATATAGTTTCTATTTTTTTATTTATAAAATCATTATTTTTATTTATGGATCTGAAACTAAAATGGGGTTTTGTTACTTTCATTTTTATACGAAATTTGGAAGATTCAGTTTAGAAGCAAAAAATTTTAACTCAAACTAAAATGTTTCCAGATTTCCACATCTCACTTTTAATTTTTAGAAAATGAAAACAGGTATTTATATGGTAGAGGTTGAGAGAAGTGATGTTTAATCATTTTTCCAGTCTTGGAAAAGCTAATAAACAAACTCATAAACATGTATTTTAACAAATAGTTGATATTTTGACCTCATCTATGAAAAATTTCTCTCAAGTCATTTTTATAAACTCTCAAATTTATTGGTAATGAAAATAGTGTTCTGAAGTGATTTTTTCTTATCACGATGTCGTCTTCGTGTTCTTCTTGGGTTGGGTATGTTGAATTGCAGAGAAGCTGGGTCCGAAAATCTCAAATAAATTTCTAATATGTGAGAATTTCTCTCTTTAGTTAAAAAATGTGACTATAATGTTAATTAATAGTATTTTTTTGGGTCAGAAATTTTTTCATGGCTTTGATATGTCTTGGAAAGAACTAGCTCTGACATTTTTTTATTATAATGTGGGTGGAGATAAAACAAAGAGGAATGAGATGACTTGATGTCAAATCTATTGTGGAAAAAGGTCTCTGCGTGTCCAGTCAGTTCAAGCAGGTTATGGCTTTTATTTTATGTGTTCTCACTTAGTACGAAAGTTGTATGCGTGTCCTCACTTTGTATTAAAGGTGGATATGAACTTGAAGTCTAGTCAATTCTAGCAGTCAATTCTGGCACCAGCGTTACCATGAGCAGGTTAACGGCGAGAAGATAAGAAAAGGTTTATGTGTTGTAAGATTTGATCTTGATATCTGTTTATTTGACCCAAACCATTACTTTGTAATTTCTGGTCAAATTTTTTTTTTCACATATTTTTGTTCAGCTTCATTTTTTTAATAATCTGTTTTGTAATGTTTTTTTTTATATATTTGTTATTGAGAACCCTCTGATTATTTTACATCTTGAATAAACTGTTTTGGTTATTTATTTATTATTTTTTTTTTGTTTTTTTAAATCAAATTCTCGGGTAGTGTGAAGTGTACTTACACAATGGCTAGAGAGATGGGTGGTTGTATGCAGATGATACCTGCGTCGGCTATCAACACCACCACCAGAATTTCACTATATTCATTTATTCATTTGAAGTCCGGCGTCAGCAGATTTAGTAACACTACTGCTAGAACAACAACGTTACTCGGTCATTTTTCAGTGTTTCACCAACCTCCAGGTCTAGGCTCAGACAAAAAAGACGTTTTTTTAGGTGCAACTCTCAACTCACCTCAGACATTGCCCCATCCACCTCTGCACTTTACGGAGTTCTCCTTGGTGGCGGTTTTTTTGCCTATACAAGATCAGGAAGCAAGGGCTCGCTTCTAGGAGGACTCACTGGCGCAGCTCTTATGGACACAGCTTACTTTCTTATTCAAGCACCTGAGACAAAGGAAATTGGTGATGCCCTTGGATTTGGATATGCTCTCCTCTTTGCTTCTGTATTTTCTATACGATTAGCTGCTACACGTAAAGTAATTACAACAGGCCCTTTGTTAGGTCTTTCCATCGGTGCATTGGTTGTGTTTATCTCAGCCTACCTGCAAGATAAACTCTGATGCCCAGACTAACGTGATTGGTTTACTCTTTCTTTTTATACTGCACTAAATCATCTGTATTTGACGAGAATTAACAACAAGACTACGCGCATCAGTTTCCTTTATCTGGTGACTTATTGATTAAATCCTTCGAGAATATCAAATGATGCCGGTTTAGTTGTACAACTAAGAGATGCTGGCCTTTTTTCTTTCTTTCTCTGTTAGTACTATGAGCAAGTTCTTTAGGCTTAATTGATGTAACGAACTAAGCTATATAGTTTAGTTAAGACCGGTGCCCTCAAAATTTAGGGGCTTTGTAAATTTATGACCTATTGTAATATGTATTTTGAAAATAGGACAACAAATATTTTATTTATAATTTTAGTCCCTATTTTTTAATAAAGTCGCTGATGCGGAGGATCCATATTCATAAAACGTCAACAAATCATAATATGTCACGTGCGCATTTAATTTGAAAATAGGGACTAAAAATGAAAACAAAATGTTTGTTGTTCTATATCCATAATCACTATTATTTTAAGTCCTAGAAGTACATAATTCAAAAAATTTAACACCCCAACCCCAACCCCAACCCTACACATATATTTATTATATATATATATATATATATATATATATTACTTTGATAAACAAGAGGGTAGATCTTCATAGATTGGATTCACGAGCTTCACTAATGGCTTCACAGGCTTAGCTCATCTTTCAAATTCTTTTTGTATTTCTTAGTTTCCCAGTTTTTTTTATTGTTGTTTAAAATCGGACCTTTGGTTTCAAATCTGGGCCTTTGTGGGTTTTTTAAACTCTCTCATAACTTTTTTTTAATTATATTGTTATTGAATAAATTTTATTATAAATTAGTTGTTCAATTTTATAATTGGACATATTCGTTTATGGGAATGCATATTTTAATGTATATTTTTAAATATCGTGAATAAGATGTGTGTATGCACATGTTGGCTTTCTTTTTTCATATTGTAACGCTGACTAATATATGTTGTTTATTTTCATTTTTTGCTCCACACTCTATTTTATCAAGATAACTACGTAATAACAATGCAGTCTCTTCTATTTGAGTGATTCTACATGAACTGCATTTTGGCACCGCCTTGAAACCGCATGCCTAAGTGGCGTGTCGAGATTGGTTAACTAGCATTTACCTATTCATCATTTGGGAATGGATGTTTGGTGTTTTTGTAATTACGTACTTTGAATTTTTTTTTTGTTTCGCGATTACGTGCTTCGAAATTTTTTCTTCCTTTCGCCATTACGTACTTCAGAAAAATTTTGTCGTGCCTTCAGGCACAGGCATACGCTAGTATATATATATATATACTAGGGTATGCCCGTGCCTGAAGGCACGATGAAAATTTTCAAGAAGTATGTAATCGTAAAACGACAAAAATTTCCAAATTACATAATTGCGAAACGGAAACGATTTCGTTCCCCCAACAAAACAATGTATAATTTTAAAAACATTGGTCTTTAAAAATTTGGGCAAAATAATTTCGTACCCCAACCATTAAGATAAACATAACCTATTTAACTCCAAAACCAAACAAAAGAACATTATGTTTTTTTATAATAATGTAACATTTTTAACTTCAAATGACTTTTTTGGTCTTTAACCCCTATCATAATGACGTATTTAACATAACTCTTGGAAGAATGGGGACATTTTTGTCCAAAATACAATAGGGGGAAAATACTATTTAAAATTTTGTTTTTTATTAAAAATATATTCTTAACTGTTTTTAAATATATAAAAATTGGTTTTACCTGTTTTTTATAAAAAATAATTCCACATATTCGTTTTAACTATTTTTTAATAAAAAATAATTTTCATATTCGTATATAATCTAAACCAAAAAAGCAAAAAAGCAAAATGAGAATGCCATAAAATAAAGCAAAGATAAAAATAGCTAGTAATAGTTAAACATAGTACATCCAACAACATCAAGCCGCAATATTTGTTGGAAAGGCATATTTAAATTCAGGCAAAGAAGTCACTCCAGACCATGTATTCTATTTGAAGTGACCATTATTCTAAAGATCCTAAACAATTCATTAATCTCAGAGTCCCTAGGAAACAATGGCCACCGATTCACCATCACAGAAAATATACAACGAACTAACCATTCATCGACAGAAGTAGAATAGTAGTGCACCCCGAGGAGTATTTCGATGCTCTATACCAGTGTCACCAACCCATATGTGAACGTCCTGACAGCAATATCACATGCTCTGGCCATTCCAAAGTCGGCAAGCTTCAGTGCATTGGTACGATGATCTAGAGGCTTCAGATCTCGATGAAGAACATCCTGCTACATCGGCTTACGACTCTCCTTTAATCCTGCAAAACAGTTGCAAAAATTATTTTCAACTTCCTAAAAGTATTAATGAACTTTTGAGTCATTTTTTTAAACAATGATGAATCCATACAGTTGCAAAAACATCCTTCTACTAACACATGTTTGGCATATTAAGGAATACTTTTGTGGTACACCATACAAATTTAAGAGGATCTAATCCAGATATAGGTTTGGCATATAGTGAATTGCATTCACACATTTGATGGTCAAATAAAATTTCTGGATAAAACAAAATATAGCAAGAAAACATATGAACAACTATGTCGGCAATCAATGCAACAGAGATTAAAAAAAGCCCCTACTAAAAATTGTACAACCAACCATTATTTCATTTCTACGGAACAAAAAAATTTAGGGCATTCATTCAATCATCCAACCTAATATCAAAAGGTTGAATAACATAAGGGAGTAAATAGATATAAACATTCATAAAAAATGTAAATAGAAAAAATAGTATAACAACAAAGTATTTTTAGTTAACTATGAGGATGCATGTTTAATTTTGTAGAGCATAATTGGAAACTTGAATCTGTCCCCAAATATTTACTCTCTTTCAGACTCTCAAGACACCAATCATGGATCTGTCCTTATTGAATAACTGAGATTATTCTCAGCATATGTTGGTAGTAAGTTACTAAAACACAATTTAAAAGGATAAGTTACTGAGATTATTCTCACAGCATAAACCATGTGCACTAAGTCACTAAGATTATTCAACAAACTGATAATAAAGATAATTTAAAATCGCTCAAAAAAAGCTTACAAAAACTACACAACTCAAAAACACCCAAATGAATCAATGTAAAACTTTAACATAAATTCTAAACAAAGGAATCAATGAAACCAACACTTTCTAAAGCCAAAAGATTGTAAGATCTGAAAGTAGCACACTCCTCAATAACAGAACGAACAAACGAACACAAAAGGTAAATGTTTAGTTTCAGCTTTAACAGTCAATTTACAATATACAATACACATATCCCCTATAAATATGGTGTTCACTTTATACCAAAAAGAATGCATATGTACATACACAATAATATCAGGGAACTAAATACAATAATCTCACGAACCATTGTATTTCCTGTAGTGCCAAGAATGATTTACTTAGGCGTTGTAACTCAGAGTGATGTTTGGAGAATTGCAACTAAACAATTTTTCTCTAACATATAAATAAAATTCTATTAAGAAAAAAAAATTAAAGCGTCAGGCTTGGCCACTGAAATCTCATTTTCAAGAGAATACCCTTTGTGTAATGAGATTGGTATTCGTCATGAGATTGACCAGAGTATAGAAGAAAAATTGTTTACAATATAGTCTTTTAATAGAGGTTGAAAAGAAAGCTTGACAAAGATAAACATGAGAAACCTATCATTCAAAACATATACCTCAAACAATCAGCTCATGTGGTTTGAATCCGCTGTTGAAAACCGAAGGTGGGAGTTACAGAAGTTGGGACTGGAAATGTTGAAATCGCTGTTGAATCCTTTGTTGAAATCGTTGTTGAATCGCGGTTGAATCCGCTGTTGAGATTCATTGTTAGAAAAAGATAAATTTCAACAAAATATCAAAAATCAATTTTAACGGCGATTGAATCCTTTGTTGGGACTGGAAACGTTGAGATCGTTGTTAAATCACTGTTGAAACCTTTGTTGAAATCGTTGTTAAATCACTGTTGAAATCGTTGGGACTGGAAACGTTGAAATCGCTGTTGGATCGGTGTTGAATCTGCTAATGAGATTCCTTGTTAGCAAAAGATAAATCTCAACAAAACATCAAAAATTGCTGTAAAGAAAGATAACTTGATCAATCGGCGTTAGATGTAGAAAGCAACTGCAGAGAGAGAAATCCATATGGTGCGGTAGAAATGGGAGAGACCAAGGGTTTTTGTAAAAATGAAATAACCATTTGTTGAATAATCTGCTCACTTTAATCTGATGAAAGTGAAAGCATATGAATATTATCTTTGGCCATAGCTTTACAATAAGCCCTCTTTGGGAATGGAAACGTGAGAAGTTGAAAGTGAAAGCAAATCGTTTCTCCAAAGAGGAGAGATATTTGGGACTGGAAACGTGAGCAGAAGAAAGTGAAAATCCCTTCCCATACTTCTCGAGCCACACAAATTTACGGTGGCAGGGTATCCTTAATTTCAAACCATTAGATTTCAAACCCTTGAGATAGAGAGTCTCTTGTGACAGAAATTAAATGTTTGTGTGAGAAATGAGGAAAGGCGTGAGCGGGAGAAAAGTAGATAAATATTGTGACGAAAGTATTCCTAATTTTGAATTGAAGTGTAAATTTAGGAGGTATAAAAAGAGAGGGAAATCAAAGATGTGAGGGGTAAAAAAGGCATTGCATGAAAAAATCACATAGATGACATCATCTTTTGCTCTTATGACATACATAAGAATGGTACTTTATTATATAGATATATACACACACACATAGCATCCTCATATCTTGGTCGAGTTAGATTCATTTATCGTACATGCTATCAGGTTCCACCCGAGCACTGTAACCTGGAGCTATAATCTAAATTCTGCTAGATTCGCCAAGGTGCGACCGCCTAGTACGTGCAACCTCCCGAATAGCATCCTCAGCTAAAAAAAATATAAACACAATTTGTATTCAACTCATATGCATACATATATATAATTCACACACTTATATATATATAAAGAACTACCACTCCCGTTCATAATATATATATATATATATATATATATATATATATATATATATATATATATATATATATATATATATATATGTTTCCATCAATAAATAACTACACTCTTCCATTTATTATTAACAACAGGATCATATGGTTCGCCTCCTATATACTCAGTTAGGTTCATACTGATCTCATAAATGATTACACTAAGTTTAGTTTCAATTCGGTAATGTTTATTTTCTCATACAACCTCAAAGTTAATTTACACCATTCACATTCTATGTCTAAGTAGTAAAAATTCTGGGACAACGTACTACTTAGAGTTAGCTACGCACGACCACAAACGGCACATTGATTCGAGTCCGGATGAGAAAGTTATTCAAATTTGAGTTTTTCCCTTTTAAAGAGACAAATCTATCTAAAAATAAGGTACCGTTTGACTGGCCTTGACCCCACGGTCGACCGCCCTTCCTTTCATATGCGTACTAATCCCCCACTAGGCCAAACTTTTCACTACCGATCGACCGGCACTGGACCTCCGATCAACCTCCCCCTCATTTATATACGTACTCTTACTTCACTATGCCAAAATCGTGACCACTAGTCGATTGGACCTGGGCCCTGGGACGATCGGGCCTACCAGAACAACCCAAGAACAGTTAACTTTTTTGTATTTTTCTCCCAATTCTAAATTTCTTCTCTATTCAATTTTAATCACAACAAACTCATTCCCTATGATTTTCACATCAATCATTTTTATAAATTTCATAGTTTTACTTAATCAGAATCTATCCACACACTTAATTACCGATTTCAAATCATAACCCATTTTAACAACAATCATGTATTTCACCATTTATGAGTTTTTTCATCATCTTTAACCTATAGAAAACCGAGAAATCTTACAAACCTCTAATATGGTGTGTTCTAAAAAATTATTGATTCACATGGGTTCAAATTCCTTTTTTCTTCAACAAATAATTACAAAGATTTATTTTCCAACTCTTTTAATTAACTGATTCGTCATCGGAAATTCAAAAAATCAACATTATTAACTACAAAACACATAAAGTAAGAAAACACTTGGCTTTTGGAATAAATTCGGCGATCTCTTCTAGGAAACTTTTCCAGGAATAATATTCTCCTTCCTTTTTCCTTCTTATTTTTCCATTCTCTTTCCTCTCAAGATTTTTTGATTCAGGATGATTAACTGCTTCCCATCTCTCTTAGACTTAGGTTAAGTTTCCCAAATCTCAAAATTAAGCCTATGGGATAAACGCAAAAGACTAAAATGTCCCCTTATAGGCCCGGTTATATCTAAAAAGGCCCTGGGACCCAATTACTACCCTCAGGTACACTACTTCCAATATCTCAGCCTATTCGGACCCAATCATGACCTCAAAATTTTCATTCGAGTTAATCTATAATAATTTCCTATCGCGACCCCCAATTAGTCCACAGGCGACTCCCGATTGAGATAAAATAATGCCACGTCACTATCACTAGCTATGATGTCAAATAATTATTAACATTTACTTAGGAATTTTATTCCATCAATATTAATCATTCTCTCTCTCGATTAATATTTAAATACACATATAATAATTAACTCAATTAAATTACGATGCACTTGTAATTTAAATTTACCCTAAGTGATTAAATATTTAATGCTAATGCTCAGAAATGCAGGTTATTACATTTAGTTAATAAAATCCCGTGTTGGAGATTAGGAAAATTGGGGTATATGCAAGATGTGTATATATATATTGCGTGTTATATATACATATTAAATTTTTTCTAAACATACCGTTACTTATGGAGAATCTATTGCTCAGGGGTGCCTTAAATGTTGTGACTATGTATCACACACTAGGTTGTTGATGCAGGCCGTTATGGAGGTTATTATGTTTGATTATACATTCAGGATTGTTACTGCTTCACGGAGAGAAAACATGGATAAAGTCGATGCATCGAGCGGGTTTGGGTAAGCGACTTGCTAATGGTGCTACCATGTAATGATATTCTATTCCTATCTTAATGTTATTTAAGTCCATTTCGTGAGGGGCTGTTACGTATTTACTAATATAAGCACGATAATGTTGTTATATTTTGAATATAGCTATAAAAGATATACTTTATTCTAAATGTAGGATAATTAATTAAATTAACCTTATGACACATGTATATGTTGTAGCTATAAGATTTTTTATATCTTAATTTTTGGGTGACATTGTGGGGTTGGAATTTCGGTTTTATTCTTACACATGTTGTTAGTTACATCCTTATTTCATTATATTATTTTCTACTTACTTAATAGTCTAGCGATAGAGAATTTAGTATAGTCTATTCCTTTGATTGGGACATGCTCATAGTATCTCACTTAGGTGAGGTATTTATTGCATGTGAGTGTCTACGGGCTGACATGTTTATTGTAAATAAGTCACATGATTATTTATGTTGATATTGAAGATATTTCTTTCAACTTTAGTCCACTAACCCAAATCATATAAAACTTTATTCCAAACATTCATGGACATGATCCATAGTGCCAAGGAGATTCACATTTGTATCCCCACTTGCTTTCAGTCCTTTAGTTGATTCTTATCATATGTTGCTATTTTTTTTGAGTACTTTAGTTAGTTTATTTATTTCAGAGATTGTATGGATGTTGAGTCTCGGTGTTTTTATTTCTGGTAATTATTTTAGTGTGAGACTATTTCAGTTTATTATCTTGGATGTTGAGATATTAGACATTCCAATTTTATTTATCGTTTAGTTATCGAATGTTGTTGATGGATTTAAATTTACTGTGTTATTTTGTTTTGTATGTTGATGATGGGAATTATATAGATTGATTAACGCGCCCTATCTTTGGATTGTTGGAGTGGCTAACCAGGACATAAAAAATAAGGAGTTATTACAAGTACTTTTTTGCATTGCATAGAACCTTTCAAGTTGAATAAGATATTAAAGTGTGTCAATGTTTTTTACCACTTAGTGGGGTGGGGGGGGGGGTTGTCATAAAATCTTATTTATGGATTTCTTATATGTTGTGTATGTTATTATGTTCACTAACATCACAGACTGCACTTAGATCTTACCGAAATCTGTTTGAATCCATAAAATTTGTATTAGGATTGTGCATCCAGTGTCTTTAACCTAGATTTCCTATATTTCTACTTAAATTTATTGATCCACGTGATTCACATGCCTAATATGATTTAATATAGTTGTCACACATGATATGTTGTTTAAAATTGGAAAGAAAATTAAAATTGAAAAAAAATTGAGGAAAATTTTCCTTAAACCTATTCACCCCCAGGGTAGGTTTATTAGATAACAACATTTATATTGAATGTACAGAAACCTCATTATTTTATCCTTTCTTGAATCTTTACTTTTTCATCATCTAGTAAGAAACGAACTTTGCCTCATGACAACGCATATGATTTTTGGCACCATCGTTGGGGTCACATCATGTAATCAAAGATAACGTCCATCCTTCTCTTTATTTTGAAATGCCTCTCACCTATATTGATTGTGCTGAAGGAAAAATGAACAAAACCAGAGAGATAGTGTCCACTTGTAGTTCTGAAACCCTTGAAATCATCCACATTGATCCCTTAAATCTAACTATTATGGAAATATATATTTCATACCTTTATTGAAGATTTTTATCATTATAACGATGTTTATTTTCTTGTGAACAATTTTCCTCTCTTGAAAAATTCAAATTTTTTAAAATTGAGGTAGAGAATAACCTAGGGAAGTCTATCATAATTGTAAGGTTTGAGCACAGGGTGAGTATTATGGAAAGTACAATTAGATCAGGTAGAACAAGGGACTTTTCATATAAATAACTTGATAATTGTTGGATGATTGAATAATATACCATGTTAGGTACTCCTGAACAAAACAATGTAGTTAAAAGGAAAAATCGCTTTTTGAAACACATGGTTAGGAGTATGATGAGTATGGATAATATTCATTCCTTATTATGGGGCGAGGGTTTGAAATGTGATCTTCACATCCTTAATCGTCTTCCTGGTAAGGCAATATCCAAATCTATTTTTGAGTTATGGCTTAGATGGAGACCTTCTTTAAATAACTTCCATGTTTGGGGTTTTCCAGCCAAAGTATAAATATATTACCCATATCAAAAGAAACTTGATCCCAAAACCACTTCATGTTTCTTCATTGGCTACTTCGATGGGTTTAAAGGTTATAGGTTCAATTGTCCTACTCGGGGAAGATAAAAATTTTGACTATGGAAATGAGATATTTTTGGAAAATTTGGTTTATGATTGTGAAAGTACGCTAATTAAGAATATTTACATTCAAAATGAATATGTCTGTAAGGAAAAATTTCCAATCGATTCATTTGTTGTATTGGCTATATTTCATTGGACAAAACATTTTTGGGTCCTACCGAGTCATTCATCTATAACCCACGAAGAATTTGAGCATACGGTCTTTCGCACATCATAAAATCATTTCACATGCTCTTTTAACAAAGGTATATGCCTTGAATATGTTTTTATGTGTTGGAGATAAACTTTAATTTAATTAAAATGATTATGCTAATTTTTCAATTAATTTCAATCTTTCTAGAATTTAGAATTTTCGTTCGAAATCAGCCCAGGTCATTCGAACGACCTAGTTTGAACGACCTTATTCGAACAATGTTTCTAACGAATATATTGCCACAATGTTCAGAAATTTCGTTAGAAGTTTTGTTAGAAATATTATTCTAACCAATATGTTTTAATGATAATTCTAACGACTTCCTTTGCTAATTATCTTAAATGTCATTAGTATCTCGTTCGAACATAGTCGTTCGAATGACCTGCTGTCAGTTTGAAATTTTTTAAAATTTTGGCAGTTCCTTTATTAACTGTTTTTGTCCACTACTTTTCCCTTATCTATCTCTTATGGACGAAATCAATTTCAGAGGCTTTTAACTCGAACACAAGAGAAATATCTAAAATAATTTTTTACTCCTTCTGTCTCCAACCTTTATGTGATCTTTTGATCTTGTTTAGAGAACCAAAAACCCCATTCACATCCTTTAATTTATTCATCCTTGCTATGTGCATTAGAACTTCGCACAAGTGCTGATTGGAGATGACTTTTGGGTTTTGGTGGACACCAAGACACGATAAGTGTTGTGCAACGCATTGGATCTTCACATACTAAAAACAGAGGTAGAGGAGACAGCATCCGCGAGTCTTAGTGAGTCAAGTCTGTAAGTCTTTTGAGTCTCTTTGTAAAACCATATTTGTAGTGGATTGGTCTAGGCCTAGTCATCCAAGGTTTTTTCCGTTTGGGTTTTCCTTGTACATTGGCGTGTTGTGGTTGTAATTATTGATTTTATCTCGCAAAATCACCTAGATGCATGTGTAGGTTAAAAAGATAAAATTTGGATTAAATCATAACCTTAGTTTAATTTGGTAATTGTGCATGCTCACTTAGAAATTAGTAAATAATATTTAAAATTGGAATATATCTACATTTGACCTAATTTATATTATGTTTTTAAGTGTATTCAACGAAATTAACTAAATCCATATAATCGTGCAACTTCAATGTCATTATTTCAATCCTCATTATTCTATAAAGGAAAGTGAAACCTGCACATCCAACAATGCATCTTGAGAAATATACACATACATAGCGATAACATGAGGATCATCATGAAGAACCTCATCCACGTTGATTTATACAAGACATTGTTAATGAAAATGAGCCTCCTCTGATAAGATCAACTAGAGAGAAAAGGTATTCCATTTCTGATGACAACATCTCATATGTTCTTGAGAATTATTGTGATATAAAAGTATGTGTCGATCCAACTTCTTATCAACACGGATTTTTTAGTCCTCAGTAGGCTAAATGTATTGAAGACATGAATGAATAATTTTTTTCTATATATTGCAATAAACTGTGGGAGCTCATTGATCTTCCTCATAGCTATAAAATAATTGGTTTCCGGTGTGTTTTCAAAACTAAGTCTGATTATTGATGAAATGTGGTCAGACATAAAGTCATATTGAAGAAAAAGGGTTTCACTCAAAAAGAAGGGGTTGGCTATCGTAACCCCTTCTCCCGTGTGTCGAATAAACACTATTTGAGAATTATTATGCCCTTGGTAGCCCATTTGATCTTGAGCTTCACTAGATGGATGTGAAGACTACATTCCTTAATGAATACATTGATACACATGTTTACATGAAGCAACTTAATGGTTTTAAAGAGTCGCACATGGGAGCCATGACGTATGTAACTTGAAGAAGTAAATTTATGGGATCAACTAGACCTCAAGGATATGGTACTTGAAATTTGATTAATTAGTGATATCTATGGTTTTTGTTGAGAATATTATGGATCACTTCATATATATCAAGGAAAATGGAAGCAAGTTCATCATTCTTATTTTATATATTGGTAATATAATACTCCCTAGTAATGATATGGGTCTCCTCCATGACACAAAGTACAAATTGTCAGACATATTTAATATGAAAGATCGTAGTGCTACATATTTTGTTCTTGGAGTTGAGATTCACATAAACAATTCTTATGGGACATTGGGACTATATAAAATATCATATATAGATCATGTGATTAAGATGTCCTCTATGGAAAACTATTCTTCGAGGATGTTCCCATTGTAAAGGGCTATTGGTTCAGTAGATATTAGTGTCCAATAAATGAGTTAGAAATGGTAAGTATGAAATTTTTTCCTTATGCGAGTGATGTTAGTAGTTTTATGTATGCTCAACCCTGCAGTTCTTGGTAGGTATCAATCTATTCCAGGCTTGGGTCATTGTAAGGTTGCTAAGAATGTTATGAGATATCTAAAGAAGACCATGAACTATATTTTGACATATAGATGCTCTAATGAATTAGAAGTATTCGAACATATTGATTCATATCTCATTGGTCATCAAGATGATAAGAAATTTACTAGTGGATATGTTTTCCTTCAAACTGCTGGGGTTGAGGGCCGAGTTTATTACTTTTTATGTGGCGTGTATGTAGTAATTGGTTGCAAAAATTTCATTTTTAGGTTAGCAGTGGCTGATTCTATTTCTATGACTCTTACTCTATTTTTTTAAAACAATTATGCGACATTCTTTACAAAGAAAAATAATATAACTAGTGGTTGCAAGCCTATTGAGATTAAGTGTTTGTCTGTTCGAGATTGGGTTGCTGAAATCGTGATAGATGTAAGGCACATTCGCACTTGTAGCATCATAGAAAATCCTTTGACCCAGGATTTACATCCCACTATCTGTAAGAAATAGGCCATTAGTATGGTGATAGTGGAGTATTTTGATGTACTGTATAAAGTTGGAGTAATTGTTTTTTTATTAATATAAAATTTAAAGATTCAACTATAAGCAGATTCTTTGATAAAGGATTTACATTCCAATGTGTTTAAGAAATAGACCATTAGTATGGTCATAGTGGTGTCTTTTGATGTACTTTTTTTAAACTGGGAGTAATTGTTTTTTTATTAGAAAAAAATTAAATATTCAATCACATCTATAATTGAAAATGTAATTTTGTATATAGTTTAAAAGTTGTCTAAATTCCCCGTGCCAAACATTTGAGCCGTTGAGTTCATCAAGTCAAATTGACTTGATTCTTTGTGGGTGAGGCATAGTCTCGTTTAGGTTTCGAATACACCTTGAAGATTGAGGATTGAAGACCATGCACCTATGCTCATTCAACAATTCTAGAGCTGGACATTGATTTAAAGAATGACGATGTATCCTTTTATTTTTGTGAATTGTACAAGACCAAAAACACATGTGTAAGATTTTCTAAAAGTTGCACTTTATTTTAAAATTTGTGATGATTCTACAAAAAAGGAATTAAGTGGTTTTTATACAAACCTCAAATATCTTATTGAAACATATTTTGGGATTGTACATGCTTTATTATATTTAGTAAAGCATTTTTAAAAGGGTTATGTGAATAGGTGTTCGCATGGCCTTACTTTTAGCTCGTGCGCACGGACCCATTCACACAGTCTCACTTTAGGCCCGTGCGCACAACATTAGTGCGATTTCTACACAGGACAAGATCTTGCACATGTAAAATATAACCGTGCACACGGATGACACAAATTTTGTAAATTTATTATAATAGGCCAAGTTCCCACCATTTCAAAGATATCTGAAAACCTAATAAATAAAATACATCGCTGGGATAATTTTTGAGATTGAATGGCTTTTGTCATTACTTTTCTTTTCCGCTTCACTTTTTCCCTCTTATTTTGTCAAAACCTAGATCTATACTTGATGTAATTTCTTTTAGAGAAGATTGAGAATACTTTCATTTTGATCACACATCATTTTTGTCGATTCAAAACATTTTTGAAGAATTTGTATGATCTAAGACTCCATGACCTAAAATTATAGGCATATCTTTATATTGGTGAGATCAAGATGTGTCTCAACTACAAGTAAGACCAGAGTTGCTTATTCATTCCATGGAGCTTGGAGTGGATTTATATTTTTGGTGGTGGTGGGGGTGGGGGTGGGGGGCGTAAAGGTTCATAGGTAACACTGCAATAGTGTTTGTGTGAGAGGTGACTTATTGCCTTTTGTAAAATTTGTTTTCAAGTAAAAATGGAAATTGGAGTGTGTCAAGATTTTTTACCCATAGGTGGGGTTTATTCCTCATAAAATTTGTCTCATTGTTAATTGTGATTGTTTCTACACATTTGATTTCATATACCTTACATAGAATTTTGTTGATCTTGTGATTTTCTCTTAATTGGTTAAGTGGTACAGATCTAGGTTTCCTTATGTATATGGGTACCCACTAAACCTCTCATAAAAGCTAAGTTTGGTGATGCAGGCCTAAAGATCAACAAGAATAGTAATGGATGAGCAGGCCCAAAATAGAAGTCAATAATTGTTGATGTAAAAAACTAGATTATCTCTAATTAATCAATCAAAGATAAATAAATTAATAAGACAAAGGATTTTTAAAGTGGTTCATCCTGATGAAAATGGCCTATGTCCACTGTGTTTGTATTGCTGACTATTTATTTGTAATCTCGATAATAGGTTTACCAAGAGATCCAAAGTCTCCTCCTTATGAGGAGGTTACAATGTATTTATACCCTTGAGGTTGTACATATGAAAATATAATGCGTTGTTATCTAGTAGACATATACATTTGTATGATAATAATGCGCATTTAATGCGTAGTTGTCTTTTGATTCTCTTGATTTGGTTGCTCTGCAAGCTAAGTAGCTCGGACTGCTTAAGTTGCTCGGTACACTTAAGTTGCTCGGGGCGCCTGAGTTGCTCGGTGACAGTATGTTGTTCGTCTAAAGTATTTGTATTTTCCACGTAGGTTGACACGTGTCTTCAAGTTATTTAGTCCGCGTCAGCAGACTAAATTTGGTATGAATAGAAGCCCCCAATGTTTCACAGTTGAGGTTGATGGAGAGTGTGGAACATTTTGCTTAAAAACTGCTTGGATTAATGATCTTCATGGATTTTAGGAAGGTTTTCCTTGTATATAATTCCTTTTTTAGCACATAATATCAAGCTTCATAAATATTTTAAATTTTCACGATCAGTTCGATATTTGTGCCCTTTTCTTCTTTTAGCCACCGAAAATGCAAACGTCTTTCCTTGTAATCATTATTTTTCTCTATTCCTCAGGTAAAGTATTTAAGTATGCCTGAAATCCTATCATTTTTCACTTTTCAAATCTGTATCTCTGAACTCTTCATCTTCTCTCTATCTTGTGCCTTCGCTCTTTCCATTATTCATTGACAACTAATCTATATTTCCTCTGTAAGATTTTCTTCCTTATTTATTTTCTTTATTCACCATGGTTTATCTTGTTGAATCGTTGGAAAAATTTCGGTCTGAGTTTTCAATCCCTTCGTGGGTTATCTTGTAAGAACTTTCTTGTCCTTGTGATTTACTTTCTTTAGCAGAGGGACACTGGTTCCCAAGTCTTTTTGTAGCTGAGTGTGGTTTTTCTTTCCCGCCAAATCCCTTTTGTTTGGAGTTTTGCCAATATTTTGATATTGTACCTGCAAGAGTAGCTCCAAATACATGGAGGGTAGTTAATGGCGTATATAGGTTGAATCAACTTCATGGAACTCGTTTAGGAATTCCAGAAATTATGTATTGTTATAGATGGGTCACTAGCGATAATACTTTCTATTTAAAAACTAGGTTTTCGAATAGAGCATTAGTTGTCAATCTTCCCGATGCCAATAGGAATTATTTTGATCATGGGGTGGTGATGAAAAATTGGCAAAATCCTCCATTAAGTGGAGATGACGTGTACCAAGGTCCCAGGTGTCCACTTTATGGCAATGGGATAGGTTGTTTTTATTTTTGAAATCTTGTTTTCTTTGTATTTGATAAAATGCATCACCGACATTTTGTTTGTTACAGTTGACAGTAAAAGGAAACCTCCAAAAGAAACTGAGGTTAATATAAAGCATTTAAAACCTATCTGGGGCTTGCATCAATCTGTTGATGGGGAGCACGTTAGATCTGCTTCTTATTTGCTGCAATACAGAAGCTATACTTCATCTTTCATTGCTCGTCCTTGTCCATTGGTGGTTGATCTTGACCAGGTACCAACCTCTGAAATCAGTGTGGAAGGTTCTTCCTCTGAATTGAGTATTCCTATTACTGATTTAATGAAGAAGAGGAAAGTTCCTGCCTTTTTTGATAAGTCTGCCTTTTCCATCGATGAGGCAAAAAAGAATAAACAAGATGTCCCAGATAAAGGGACAAAGAATACAGATGTACCCCCTTCCATTGCTGCCAAAGAAATTATGAAGAAACCCCCTGTGCCTCCGAGTAAGACTGTTATCATCTCCCCAATAGAGACAACATCTTTAATTGAAAATGCTCCTGCTCCTCTGAGGAGATTAAAAATAAGCTATTCTGAGAGACCTATTGAACCTATCTCTCAAGCTTCAAATATTGAAGGTAGTGTTCTAGATCTTATTCCTCCGAGCTCTGCTGTGGGCTTGGTAAGATCTTGGACTGTCCAAGAGGTCCAAAACATTTAAAATACTTTTTCTCGTTAGAGAATTACTACTCTGGTTGGTTAACACATTGCATCAGTAAGTACTGTTAGCCCGAGTCCTTTATTTTCTAATACTATGTTCATGTATTGACTTAAAGTTATTTCTTTTTTCAGCTTGTAACGTGTTTCAACAGTATTTTTAAGAAGGATGAAGCTATCAGGGCTTCCATCTCCTCAGGTGGGGTAGAAGAAGCTTTTGCTGAACTAACTGTAATACCCTGTAATTTTATTGATTTTTATTTAAGGGATTATTTGAATTAAATGAGAATTAATTGGGAATTAATCCGGATGTAAAAACTAGCGAGACGTGTGTTGGTATTTGAGTATGATGTTAAAATTGAATATTACTGAGAATATATGGTAATATATGAGTATTGAAAATATTAAAAATTGTCACGAGACAGAAATACGATAATTTGAGAAATTTTGTTGGGACACGCGTATCGATCGCGTCAGGATTGAATTTATTTAAATTAAAATTTAAATTATATTTTTATCAACTGAATGATCATTTTGAGCGCACCAATGCGTCTGGAAGGGTCGAAATAGTCAGAAAACACTAGTCGGGGGTTTAGTTTGGGTCCCGGGGCATTTTTAGGCCAAACCGGCAACCTAGAAGGGTATTTTGGTAATTTTAAAAATTGAGGAATTAAAACCCACAATTTTATAGGTTAATTATATATTAATTGAGAGGTCACTAAGGCCATTACCAGCAAAAGATAAGAGAGTGGGCTACGGATGTTTTGAGAGAAGTTAGAAAGAGGGTAAAGGAGGTTCCAAACCAAACCATCTCCCATCACCAGAAATTTGAAAGGATTTATGACTGGAAAGAAGATAGAGAGACAACCTCGATCATCAACAACGAACCAGAACATCGGATTTAAGTCAAGTGATTTGATGTCATTAATTGTAATGAATATTTCCTCCATGTTTAGTGTAGAAACCTTATATGCTTTGAAAGTTTTTATGAAAACCCAATGGGATTGTTATAGAAACTCTTGATTTTGGTTAGGGATTGCATGTAGAATGATTATGGACAAAATTGGTGCCCAAAAACCTAACTTTGATGATTTAAAAACGTATTAATGATGAGTATTTAGGTACAATAAAATTATGGGTTCATGTTCATAGGGTTTGGGGTAAAATTTGGGGATTTATGATAATTGCATGTTAATTAGGAGGATTTGACCCCAATAATACGCTAAGAAGTGACCTAGGAGGACTTTGAGTAGTTTAAAAACATTAAAACACTATTGGGATTATCTTAGGATGGATTTAGAGAAGAGAAAAATGAAGAAAAACGAGTTGAAAAATTTCTGGGCGTATTCTGCCATCTCGTTAGAAGACCTGCCCAGGTCGTTCGAACGACCTCGTTCTAATGAGCTTCTAACGAGATGACAGTGTCCCTTCTAACGAGTTCGTTCAAATCCTTTTTTCTAATGACACTCGTTCGAACAACCTCGTTCGAACGAGATTTCTAACGAGTTGACAGAATGGACATTTTAGGCCTGATTTTATTTAGAACTTCCAATAGACTTATTTAATTGAGTGTTGACCTTCCCGTGTTGACCAGTGAGTACAGTTGTGAGATTGGAGTACTTTGAGGATTAAAACTTAGAATTTTGTAGTAAATCGGATGACATTTATGGGTTAGGAAATAAGTACCTAAAATTACGACGTGAGGAGGGCTGACGACTTTTAATGTATATTATTCGGGGATTTGTAAACGCGTAACATTTAATGATGGTATAGGAATGTAAAATATACCTCTACTGATATTATAAGATATCTAAGATGTGTGAATGCTTAGTATATGTGGTTATCTATGTATAAGATACCTACCATACTTGCTATTATGGGAGGTTGGCGTACGATCAGGGCCATCTAATCTTTGTGTGCCTACGGGGGGATTTAGATTGGTACCTCGAGGACATAGGTCGGAGAATGACTTATTGAGGAGTTAATAAGTCTGTTGATTATGGGAGTGTAGGTATGTGTGTGACCCATGTGATGTGAACTATGTTCGCCTCCATTATGTGTGTTTGTTACTTGTCGAAACGGTTCCTGAGAGATTCGGAATACGTGATCCTTATGTACGTGATGTACCGGTATTTGATAGAAGAGTATGTGTGCACCGCAGCTTAGTCTAGGGGTGCCATTATTGTATGATTATGATGAGATTAATATACTGATAATTGAGATGAATCGTATATTAAAGTGTAGGTGTGAATAATTGTAACATTTTTTGTAGAGTTAAAAATGGAGAAATTCTTATAAATTATTATAACTAATTCTGAGTAAAAATAGTAAGACCTCCAGTTTATATTAAGACATTGGGAAACGAACTTTGAATTGTAAAGAACTGTCATAATACGAATTGTACTAGTTTGATAGTAGAATAACTAGAACGGGTACGGGTACGATAGGTGTGCACAATTAGTTGAGAGGTGAGGAACTCATATGAGCGCACGCACTATCATGTATTTTATATTCACTGTTTAACGATATTAAACGCTTGTTGTATTTTAAACTGTTTTTCACAATAGGGCACTGAAACGTTTACTTTCAAACCTATTTTCTTGTAAAACCTTTTAGGTGCCCAGCCACAAGGTCACCAAGCGTAGGAGTTCCATTCCGGTGACGTGCTGTAGCTGATGTGGAAGTTACAGGACCTCGATAGTAGACGCCTCCACTTCCTATCTTGACTCTACTTCAGATTTATTTATCTGTAGGGCTTGTAACCCCATTTCTTTTAGATACATCATATTTATTCAGTTTCATTTCAGTGTTAGATGTAAATGATTAATGATTCAGGCTTTGTATTTAGTTTATGTCAGTATTCGGATTGTTGTGAGGAGTATTCCTCCCGATTCAGTTTATTATATTGTTTTATATTGCGACTGTATTGTGGTTGTGGTACCAATATTTCATAAATTAATTTGGTTGTATGTTAATCTAATTCAGTTAAAATTGACAACTCACTTTTTAAATATTAGGTGGCTAGAAATTGTAAAAATGTTTTTCGACAGTGATGCGATGAACTAACCCAACTTGACATTTGTATTAAATTGAATAAAGGAGTAGCTACCCGATATTTAATTAGTCGGGGTGTCACACTCACCCAGTCTTTGAAGGAATCTCAACATAAGTACGAGGAGGACAAAGATGCTTGGGAGAAGCAATTCAAGTCTGTTGAAGCAAATCGAGACTAGTCTATGACTGCATCTAAAGAGTTGGAGAAGAAACTGAAAGAGGCCGAATAACATAATTCTGAGCTTGAAGTCAAGCTTAAATCTGCTGAGGAAAATGTTTCTAGGTTTCAAGATGTTAAATGCCAAAAGACATAGGTATAAGAAAAGTTGAAGTCTACCAAAGATCTCCTTAAGGAAAGGACCTCCTCAGAGAAGGCAAAAAGGAAAGCTGCAGTTGGAAAATCATTCAGTGCTGGCTGGGACAAAGGTTAGAACAAGGGCCTGGATGTCATGTCTTCTCAAATGGAGTATGCCAGTGTCAAATATTTTAGGGATGGATGGGTAGCAGCCTTAAAGAAATTGGAGGTTGCTGAATACTCTGAGTTGTTGCATGAGCACATTAATGGCCCTCCTCCCTCTCTAGGAGAAGAAGAAGAAGAAGAAGAAGAAGAAGAAGAAGAAGAAGAAGAAGCAGCTTCAGATCTGTCTTCCCTGATGACAGGAGAGCAGGTCCATGTTGTT
Organism: Sambucus nigra; assembly: GCA_949130495.1. Taxonomy (NCBI): domain Eukaryota; kingdom Viridiplantae; phylum Streptophyta; class Magnoliopsida; order Dipsacales; family Adoxaceae; genus Sambucus; species Sambucus nigra. The sequence goes on along the minus strand of OX422218.1, from coordinate 385,970,830 downwards.
GCTATTTCCCAACCCTCAGAGCAAGTCCAACAAGCTAGCACATCTACCGAGCAACCGCCTTGCCCTTAGAGCAACCAACCCCTTCCTCCCTATGAAGAAGTCGTAGGAAACAAGGAAAAGGTGTAAAGTTGTTCGGGTCTTTTGTTTTGCTATTTTTGTGAATGTAACCTTGAACTATGTTTTCCATTATTATGATGAATAAAATTTGAACTTCTGCTGTTCATCTGGAATTTCTCTCCTACTTGCTCTGGAATTTCACTCTTATTTGCTCTGTTCGCACCATTTTTGATTTTTTTGATTCTTCTCTTTGCTAGTTTATGGCCAGGATGGAGCTCTTATTAGCTCATGTTACAAAGTTGATGAAGAAATGCAATGAGTATTTCAATATTGGTCATGCAGACCTTAATAAGGCCCAAATAACTGATATTCTCGGATCAGGTGCTTCGGACCGAGCAGTTGAAGCTTACCAATACTTGAAGTGCTTACTTGATCGTGCTGTAGCCAACAATGTGGCCTACTACGAGATGATTGAAGATATCTAAGGAATGGTCAAGGAACTCCAATAGTAGTACAAAGAATCCACCACACTTCTGCATCAAGGCTATGAGAAAAAGTACCAATAATTGAGTGCTGACAAGGGACATGACAAGTTCATTTCTGCTCATGAGAAAAAGGAGAGTGTTCTGAAGCTTGAAATTGAAGAGCATAGACATATCGCCAAGTTGTTGGAGCAGGAGAACATTTCTTTGCAGGAGGAAATAAAATAACTTAAGACTGTTGCCTCTTCCTCGGGAGCCTTGGTCCCCATTAATGATAAGGTTTTTCCTTTTTGGAGGTAGAAAATGCTAACTTACGAGATGAGTTAAAAACTTTGAAATGAGCTGGACCCTCCACATCGACTCGTGGTAGAGAAAGATCTTCTCGTGGATGATCAAGGGTTGGTCGGGTTACCATTGAAGAAGCGAGAACTCAGTCGACTTTAGAGAATCAAGTCGTTCAGTTGATGGCGAAAAACCAAGCTTTGGCAGAAATGTCTAAGAAGATTCTGAACTTCATCGAGCAACTCTCTAATCAAAGTTCTACCCTGGAAAGTAAAGAAATTCTGGTGAAGAAACTCCACGAGCAACTTGAGAGGTAAACTTATCAATTTCACAAATAACCTAGGGAATTTTGGATGGTTGGGTATAATGAAGCTCTATATTATCTTGATGCTCGTTTACAACAGTCGAACAACGAGGGATATAAGCAAGGTTGGTTGAATGCTTTATGTGTCTTGAAATTGGAGCAAGGTCATTTCCTATGGGATTATTACGAACCTGGAGTTCTTGATTTACCTGTGCCTCGCTTCAAACTTGACCTTAATTGGATTCTAGCTCGTGGTATTCCTCGAATTTTGATATCGAAGTATCTCGGTGATTACAGCCTTCATTCAAATTTTGAGATAGCTCGTCCAGAACACTTTCTTGATCGACCATCCATAAGATCTAAACTTTGTAAATTCCCCTTATGCATTAGATGATCCTCCAGCTAGGGTAGAACCTATTTCAAAAGCAGAGGGGAAGAAACCCATAGAATAGGATATTTTTATGTAATGAATCAGACTTCATATCATTTGTAATCTACTTGGTTTTAATGAAGAAATTTTTAGTCTTTTGCCATTTCATTTTCTTTGAATCAACTTGTAGAATGTCCTTGTTTGTTGTTGGGTGAATGTATATATATATATATATATATATATATATATATATATATATATATATATACTATATACTATATTTATCCCATTTGTTGTTTGATTATAGTGACTTGTCAGTCTTTGGGCCTAAGCAATGGAATGATTTTCATCCCATGTTCCTGCTTCGTTGTATTAATCTCGTATGGATTAGCTTATTGCCTAGACAGTGGATGCCCCGGGAGGTCATCCATCTTCTTGCCTAGTTTGTTACCAACCGGTGTTGATGGTTATTGATTTACCAACCAACCGGAGTTGGTGGTAATGAGATGCCGACCAATCGGAGTTGGTGGTATTGAGTTACCGACCAACCAGAGTTGGTGGTAAAGAGATCCCGACCAATCGGAGTTGGTGGTAATGAGATGCCGACCAACCGAAGTTGGTGGTATTGAGTTATCGACCAACCGGAGTTGGTGGTAATTGATTTTCTGACCAACCGGAGTTGGTGGTATTGAGTTCCCGGCCAATCGGAGTTGGTAGTAATTGATTTTCCAACAAACCAGAGTTGGTGGTATTGAGTTCCCAACCAACCGAAATTGGTGGTAATTGATTTGTCGACCAACCGGAGTTGGTGGTATTGAGTTACCGACCAACCGGAGTTGGTGGTATTGAGTTACCGACCAACCGGAGTTGGTAGTAATTAATTTATTCGACCAATCGGAGTTGGTGGTATTGAGTTCCCGACCAACCGGAGTTGGTGGTAATTGATTTGCCAACCAACCGGAGTTAGTGGTTTGCTGCTCTCTGGATTTGGGTTTGTGTAGTGTGTAGCACTAATATTCCAAAAAAAAAAATTCAACAAAAGAAGAAACATCACTCTATTCATATTGAAAGAACTGTGTTACATGGGAATTTTATCTATTGATAATACTTGCGCAGAAGCTCTGCATTCCATGCATTCTTAAACTCTTCTCCTTCTAAAGTTTCAATTTTGTATGTCCCTGGACGAACAACTTATGTTACTCTGTAAGGTCCATGCCAGTTGTCTTCTAGTTTGTTATGCTTTTGGATCACTTTCTTCAGTACATAATCCCCTTCCTTCAAATCATACTTCTTCACTCTTTTGTTATAGAACAAAGTTGTTCGTTGTTGATATGTTGCATTCCTGACTGCTGCTTCTTCCCTAACCTCTTCGAGCATATCTAGGTCTAATCTTCTCATTAAGTCACTTATAGGGGAGTTGAAGTTAAGAACCCTATGTGTGGGTAGACCCAATTCAGCAGGTATGACAGCCTCACTCCCAAATGTCAACATGTATGGAGACTCCCCAGTTGCTGTTCGTGATGTAGTGAGATAGGCCCACTACACAGAGTGTAGCTCGTTGATCCAATTTCCCTTTGCATCATCCATCCTTTTTTTAAACCATTCAATAGGGTTCTGTTCGTCACTTCAATTCGCCCATTGCTCTGGGGATGTCCTGGCGTAGAGTGGATCTTCAGTACGTTAGATTGATGACAATAGGCAGCAAATTCCTCGTTGTCAAATTGGGTTCCATGGTCAGTGATGAATGGATGGGGGAGACCATATCTGTAAATAATATTCTTCCAAATAAATTGATAGACCTTGTCATATGTCATATCAATAAGAGGCTCGGCTTCCACCCATTTAGTAAAATAATCCATAGCAACCACGAGGTATTTGAATCTTCCCCTGGTCATTGGAAGTGGTCCGACCAAGTCTATCCCCCACATGGTGAATGGCCAAGGAGACGTTATGGGTGCTAACAATGCTTGGGGAGTTCTTTGGATGGAAGAGAAACGTTGGCATTTATCGCACTTCTTAGCATAAGCTACACAATCAGCTCTCATCGTTGACCAGTAGTACCCCTGCATTGTTATTCTTTATAAAATCGTATGACCTACTACATGAGCTCCACAGGAACCTTCGTGAACCTCTTCAATCAGGTCTTTAACTTCGGTGGCATGGACACATCTCTATAATCCTGCTATAGCTCCTCTTCTATACAAAATGCCACTGGTCAATACATAACGAGCAACTTTAAACTTTAGTTTCTTAGCTGCGAGTTCATTAGGTGGCAAAATTCCTTCTTCGATATAGGCCCTGATGGGATCCATCCCGTAAGGTCCCAAGTCAAGGGCAATTAAATTCATCATCAAATCTTCGTTTACGCTCCGACCTGCCAGGATTTCTATTGGGATTGTTCTTCATAGCTCGGTGTGTGTGGCTGATGCTAACCGAGCTAGGGCGTCTGCTTTTGCATTCTCCAATCTCGGTACTCTAATCAACTGAACTTCAGTAAAACTTGAAACAACCTCTATTTCTTTTGCATGATACTTGACCATTAATTCTCCCTTTGCTACGTACACCCCCGGAATTTGATTTACGATTAACTGTGAATCACTGAATACAACGACCTGCTCTGCCTTCATGGTTTTGGCCAGACTTAGACCCACGATCATAGCTTCATATTTAGCCTCATTATTAGAAGCCTTAAATTGAAAGCACAGAGCATACTCCATATCAATCTCATCCGGACTGTTTAAAACAATTCCTGCTCCACTGCCTATAGTGCACGAAGAGCTATCCACATACAGATTCGACACGGGTACTTCATTATCAAACTCTTGGTCAGACAGAGCTCCTCGATGGAATATTTGATGCTTCATTTTGTCTTCCCCTAACACTTCTCGTTTCTCGTTGATTATCTTCTCTTGATCCTCCACGGATGGAGGTTGGTCGGGGGTTAAATTTGATGATCCCGTAACATCCATGGGTTGGTCTGTATTAAACTCATGTTCTTCGGAGGTATCAGGTTGAGTAAACTCTGCGATAAAATCTGCTACTGCCTGCCCCTTAAATGATGATCTAGGCTCATAAACTGTATAATATTCACCAAGTTCTACTGCCCAGTACATCAATCTTCCCGACTAATCTGGTTTATGCATAGCCTGTCTCAATGGCATATCAGTATACGCCACTATAGTATGGGCTTAGAAGTATGGCCTCATCCTTCTGCTCGCTTCGATTAGTGCCAGTGCCAGCTTTTCCAACCTTGGATATCTGATCTCTGCTCCTCGGAAAGCCTTGCTCGTGTAATAGACCGATCTAGGCCTGTCAACGGGTCGGAGCCGGGTCGGGTTTAGGGAGATCCAGATCCATGTAATCGGGTCTTCATCGGGTCCGGGCCCGGGTCATCATCGGGTCTATAATATTGGATCCAGACCCAGATCCATTCGGGTCTTCGGGTCTCGAGTTCGGGTCCGGGTCTGGCCAAATATATACATTTATTTTATATTATCCCCCTTCTTTATTTTTAATCTTAAATTACGATATTTTATAATGTATTATAGAATATTATTAGTATAAATAAAACATATATTATTTATTTTTATTATATACATAAATATATATTTTTATATATATTACTTACATGTTATATTGATAAGATATATTTATAAATATATATAAATTTATAGTATATGTATATATATTTAAACAATAATATTATACAATTCGGGTCGGGTCTTCGGGTCCGGGTCTTGTATAAGATCCAGACCCTACCCGTTTAATAAACGGGTCTTCGGGTATTCGGGTCTTTGGGTCTCAGGTCCAAAAAAATATGCTCAGACCCTATTATACGGATCGGGTTCGGGTTGGGTCCGGGTTCAGACCTGACCCATTGACAAGCCTAGACCGATCTTTGGATTCCATCCTCCACTCTTATCAATGCCGAACTAACTGCATTTTCTAAAACTGCCAGATACAAGTATAATCTTTCTCCCATTACTGGTCTAGATAACAATGGAGGTGTCCCTAGATATTTCTTCAATTCTTGAAAGGCCTCCTCGTATTTATCATTCCACTCAAAAGTTTTTCGGAGTGTTTTGAAGAATGGGAGACATCTGTCTGTTGCTTGTGACACAAATCTGTTGAGTGTTGCGACTCGCCCTGTGAGACTTTGCAATTCCTTCTTCGTAGTTGGAGATCGCAGCTCCAATAGGGCTTTGATCTTTTCAGGGTTCGACTCGATACCTCATTCGTTAACAATATATACCAGAAACATGCCTTCTCATACTCCGAATATGCATTTGGTGGGATTCAACTTCATTTGATATTTCTCCAGTTGATCAAAGGTCGGACCTAGGTCAACTAGATGATCGGCAACTTTCTTGCTCTTCATCAGCATATCGTCAATATAAACCTCCATGTTATGACTTATTTGCTCTGTAAACACCTTATTCATCAGCCGCTGATATGTCGCACCTGCATTTTTAAGTCCAAAAGGCACAACATTATAGCAATAAGTTCCCCTTGGGTTGATAAAAGAGGTACTCTCCCTGTCCTCAGGCTTCATTTTAATCTGGTTGTAACCAGAATAAGCATCCATGAAACTCAACAATTCATGCCCTGAGATAGCATCCACTAGTTGATCGATTCGAGGTAAAGGAAAATGATCCTTTTGGCATGCCTTATTAAGATCAGTGAAGTCTACACACATCCTCCATTTGTTATTTTCTTCTTTACCATCACCACATTTGCTAGCCAATAAGGATATTTAACATCCTCAATAAAAGAGGCTTTTTATAGTTTCTCCACTTCTTCCTGTATAGCTTGGTTCTTTTCAGGGCTAAACACCCTTCTTCGCTGCTTCACTGGCTTAACCTCCTTGTTCACGTTGAGCTCGTGGCACAAGAAACTCGGGTCTATCCTGGCATGTCTTCATGACTCCATGCAGAAGTCTGCTTTCCGCGCCTTAGAAATGCTATCAATTCCTGTTTTATCGATACATCCAGTGATGCACTAATTTGAGTTGTTCGTTCTGGATGTTCGTCGTCCAAAATGATATTTTCGTTAGCCTCCATGACCTGGCCCTTCACGATATGAGACTCGTCTCTAGGGTCTAATGTTTCAATCTCTTCATCTTCAGTTTCATCCACTTGATAGGTAGTAGTCTTCTTCCTGGATTCTTCGCGTTCCTCCTGTTTGGCAGATGAATAATAGCATTCCCGAGCTATTTTCTCCTCGCCTTTCACAACTCCCACTCCAAAGTTGGTTGGGAATTTTAAACATTGATGTACAGTAGATGGTACTACCTCGAACTTCTTCATACCTACTCTTCCCATAATGATATTGTAAGCTGATTGGACATTTTTATCCATTACAAAAAAACGTACTCTTTCTGTTCGACAAGCCGGCCATGTACCAATATGCATATCCAACTTGATCGTCCCAAGTGAAAAAACCTTTTTGCCAGTAAAATCGAAGAGGGGCCTATGATAGGGATACAACTAGGCTAACTTCAGGTTCAAACTATCAAAGCATGGGTAAAACATGATGTCTGTAGAGCTACCATTATCCACCAGTATCCGTGAAATCACCACTTACTTAATTCTCATCTTGATTACCAATGGGTCATCATGAGGATATAACACACCTTCTAGGTCGTTCTTAGAGAAACCGATGACCAGTTTGTCCTTATTCACTTTCCTCGGGAGATCATCTTCAACCAAGTTTATTCGTTGTATATACGAGCAAGCTTGAGCCTCATTGAGGTAAGATTTTCTCTTGGCGGTTAGATATCCACCTCCTGCATCTCCACCTATAATGACATTACATTCAAATGACCCAAAATGGATTGAAAATACCTCGTGCTCTGGTTATCTCGGTCTTTTGGGGAGATCGGGGTCATCTTCTAGATCATATTCTTGGTCTCTCTTATTGTCTTCTTTTGCTCGATGAGGAGATTTAGATCTTTGCCTTTATCGGTCGCTTCTTTTTCCACCATTTTGGTGATCAACACACTGAGCCAATTTGCCTCGCCTGATGAGTGATTCAATTTCATTTTGGAGATCTATGCAACGTTTGGTCGTGTGACCATGGTCTTTGTGGAATTCGCAATATATGGACTTGTCCCCTGGCCAAGATGACAACGTTTGGAGATCTATGCAACGTTTGGAGATCTATGCAACGTTTGTTCGTGTGACCAGGATCTGCCTTCATTTTCCCTGGCCAGGCCAGCTCTTCGCTGTTCTTGATCTCCCCTAGAATGTGATTTATGTCCACTTTTAAGGCAGTATAATTTCCATACTTCCTGATCTGCTCCAGCGCTTGCTAACCTTTCGACTGCCTGTTTCCACCATTGTTCTTCTGATTCTTCTTCTCAGTTTTACCAGCCTCAACCTTGGGCTACTTAGTGTATGTACTCTTCTTTGCAGCCATGGCTTCCTCAGCGTTCATAATTTTAGCTGTCTTTGCCATCAGTTCTGCCACGGTCCTAGGCGAATCTTTAGCCAATGTGTAGTACAACTTATCTGGCAACATCCCACTCATCAGAGCAGTAATTGTTATTTTCTCCTCGTAGTCAATTACCATAAGCTTCTCGTTATTAAAACGAGTAATGTAGTCGCTAGTACTTTCTTCTGGCTTCTGTCTAACACTCAGTAAGTGTGCTAATCATTTGACTGGTTTCGCCCTAAAATAGAAATTCCCTATAAAGAGCTCTGCCAATTGAAAGAAAGTAGCAATCTTCCCCCGAGGAAGGTTGTTGTACCATATCTGGGCTGACCCGGTGAGAGTTCCTAAAAATTCCCTACATCTCATCTCATATGGGACCGCATAGATATCAGCAGCAGCTTGGTATTGTTCTATATGAAGGACAGGGTCAGTTTTTCCATCGTATTTTGGCGTCACCATAGGAGCTTTTAGCTTTGATGGTGTGGGAAAATCCATAAATGCCTGTACGAATGGTGTTCCTTGGACAAAAGTTCTTCGTAGAGGATTCTTGGCCTTAGCGATTTCCCCTAATTTGTCCTCCAACCTTTGAATAGAGCCTTTCCATGCTTCATTTTCCTCCTCGGGCCTATTAGTTCGAGCAACTGATCGTGTTGACTTTTCCTCTCGGGACCTTTTATTATGAGCCGTTGGGCGTGATTGAGCAGAGCCTTCCCTTAGGTCGGATGGTCATTGAGAGTTCCACGACGTAATCCTAGGAGGACTTATATTCCTCCTAGGGCCCAATCTATTAAAATGAGATACTCTACTCAGCCTCTCTATAACACTAGTCCTTTCTGGGGTGAGAGTGACATTTCAATGGGAACCAGTAGCTCGTACTGATGAAGTCTGGCCTGGTTGATACGAAGGATCACTAGATCTTTCAGTATGATATGAGTCAGTACGTCTAGATTGAGAAGCCTTCGGGAATAACTTTCTTCTAGTTATTGAAGATGGAAAATGGGTATTTCTTTGAACACTTCGTTGTCCTGATTGGGCCAGCACTCCACTTTGAACAGTTTGTATAAGTTGACGCATGGCTTCTTATATGGTTGTTTGGCCTTGGGCTAAATTATCCATTATGCCAGCCATATCTTGAATATTTGGGGGAGTAGAAGGGTTTGGAGGAACCCCAACATTTCGATTACTGGATTCTGGATTATCAGCCATAGATGATGAATTATTTTAGTGAAAAATGCTAAGTACAGTCGTTTCCCACAAACGGCGCCAATCTGTTGATGTAAAAAACTAGATTATCTCTAATTAATCAATCACAGATAAATAAATTAATAAGACAAAGGATTTTTAAAGTGGTTCAGCCTGATGAAAATGGCCTACGTCCACTATGTTCGTATTGCTTACTATTTATTTGGAATCTCGAGAATAGGTTTACCAAGATATCCAAAGTCCCCTCCTTATGAGGAGGTTACAATGTATTTATAGCCTCGAGGTTGTACATATTAAAAGATAATGCGTTGTTATCTAGTAGACATATACACCTCTACAATAATAATGCGCATTTAATGCATAGTTGTGTTTTGATTCTCTTGATTTGGTTGCTCTGCACGCTAAGTAGCTCGGACTGCTTAAGTTGCTCGGTACGCTTAAGTTGCTCGGGGCGCCTAAGTTGCTCGGGGAGCCTGAGTTTCTCGATGATAGTATGTTGTTCGTTTAAAGTATTTGTATTTGCCACATAGGTTGACACGTGTCTTCAAGTGATTTAGTCCACACCAGCAGACTAAATTTGGTATCAACAATAATATTGGATGAGTAAGCATAAAAAGCTAAGAGAAACTGGCGAACATGTCCAAAACAAAAACAAAGCATTCTTAAAGTGGTGAATCCAAAATGACAAGTATAACAAAAGAAGACTAAGTGATCTAAGGGATGACATACAAGAAACCCCAAATCAACAAGGGGTTCCATGCGAGTGGGTCTAAGCTAGTGAAGAGGGTGGCATTCGGGTAATCCCAAGACAGTAAAAAGATGTTACATGAGTGACACCAAATCAGCGAGGGGGTGTTATGTGAGAAACATCGAGTCATTTTAATGAAGAGGTTTTATGTAGAAGATTACTTACTAACACCTTTATTGTTTAAACACATAAGTAGTTAGCAAGAATCCTTAATCGACTAAGCATGGTTTGAGAAAATTGCAAGTTGGGTTCTCTTGAGAGTTTTGGTTTGGAGGCTAAAAGACATGTTGTATTGAGAAAGCTAAGGATCAATTACTTCGGTACCCTTGAAAAGAGAGAATAATAAAGGGAGGGACTTAAGAGGTCACTCACACACTTACAAACCTCACACCTAGTAAAATAGGAGATTATTCAAGGTACTTTTTGCAAAGTTGTTTTAAGCTATAGCATTAGCGAGTGACCCTCAAGGCCGCTCTCAAATTCTCAATTTTTTTACCAAGTAACCATTTGAAATATTCACAAAATCGTACTTCTTGGAACTATGTGTGACATATTTTGTTTTTGACTTTGGTTGCACCATATGTCATTTGTAGAGGGAACAACAACAAATAATAAAATGAGATAAAAAGTACACCTCAGATATCTCGCGAGCGAATATACCTTTAGTGCACACATGCCACGTCAGTCTTAATGTTTAGATATAAATAAAACACCTGAACAAGATCAAATGAGAACACTATTGAAGCACTGTTACTGTGCACAAATTCACATGGATAGTATTTTCTCTCTGATCTTTCCTTTGGTACTTGAAATGCTTAGCTCTTCACTCCCAAAGAATTACGACTCTCAAGTGATTCCACTCTTTTTATTCTAACTAAAATTCTTGTATTCAATCACTGTCTTCCTCATATTGTCATCATAAATTTGTCATTATATTGCAAAAGTTAGCTTTTAACTTACTTGCTGCTTTTGAAGCTTTGAATACCTTGAAGGTTTTTTCCATTAGAATGGGTCATGACTCACCCTTTCAAATTATTCATAGACCACAGTACCACTACCTTCCTACATTTGGCGACTCCATTGGGGAGGTATTCTCATTACCATAGATAAAGAAGGTTATAATGTTTCAAAGAGCTTGGTTTCTGAAGATATTCCAATTGGTAATGGAGTCTAGAGCGATCAGATGACTAATAAGGAAGTCGTGGTTACTTGAGCAAGAGTTTCTTCTCCTCGAAGCGAAGCCAAGCACAGCAGCGGCTACGCCACTTAATGGAATGAACTTTATGAGTATGTTTTGAGGGTTTTTTAGATAACACAACATGGATATGACCAACTTAGACCAATCTTGTGTGACACCCACGATGGCTCCCATCAAAAGAGCAGTTGCAACAGAGATGTCTCCAGCTAGAAGAGTGGCGATGAAGCAAGTGGTGACTCCAATAATCTCACCGCTACGAAGAAGGTAGAGATGATGAAATCGCCAGAATAAGTGAAATTTTTTCTCTCCTCCCATAGGAGTCAACTCTTATATATGAGGATCTACAGAACCCTTATCCGTATAGTATTAATAAAATAAATACCCAGAGGAGTATGTTCCTCCTAAGTTCATCAAGTTCAATATGAGAGGTTAAAATCCTAGGGACCATGTCAAGAGTCTTGTTGAGTACCTTGGTGTGCATGGAAATGATCAGGAGATCAAATTATAGGAGTTCTCAAAAACTATCACTGGAAAGCCATACACATGGTACTTAAATTTGTCACCAAAATAGCATCCCCAAATGCAGAGGAAATTTTTAAACATTTTTTTTAAATTAAGGATGAGTTCTCATTTAGACACTTAGCCTAAATCATACAGAAGACGGGCAAAGATTTGATGTAGTACATAAAGAATTTTAGAGAGAGGGCGTTACATGTGCATGAAGATGTTGTAGAGGCAAGGTTGTTGCAGATCTATATGGAGGCTATTAGAGGAATACAAAATTCATATGAGTAACAATAACTGAGAGGGTACCTTTAGAGAGTTCATGCAAGAACCCAATAACATAACTATGATCGTCAAACCAAGAACCCAATGATGGAGGGCACATATGCAGTTACCGAGTAATAGGTTTTAAATTTCTTGATGGCAAGTAGTGAACTACATTGAATGAAGTCCAAAAGGGAAGAAAGGAGGGCAAGGGCCCAAGAACAACAATTATGCCAAAAAGAGAAAGTTTAGGAATGATGTCCCACCTCCATTTCCATTTAGTGTGGTAGAGAATATGGAATGTTATCGGACATTGGTGTGTAAGGGGTGGCAGGCCTACGGGTTGACACCTTGGTGTTTAAGAACCCACAGCAGTAGACAAAGCGGATGAAAAGTTCTATGAGTTGCACGAGAGGGTGCAACATGCAACTAAGGATTTTTATTATTTACGCAGGATAATAAGGGAAAAATAAGTCAATAGACCATGTAGATCCCGCCCATGGATGTTAAGGAAAATTCTCTTCCAACTCATAATAATGTCACTGATAGTACAAATATAGCACCCTGTCGCGGATGGTACTATGCACTGCACATGCTTATATGCCGCGACACTTCTCAGCATAGGGTGCGGACCTGCTCAACACGGGGTGCGACCCTACCAAATGCATGGCGTGGCACATACCACTTGCTCATCAAGAAACGTCGCGAAACTACCTAGTATAGGGTGCGACATCATTTAGCTCTAGCCTTTTATAGGATGCGACACTCACGTTGCTCGCCTTACAGGTCGCATCCCTCTCCACTACAGCAACTCCAGATTTTATGTATGTCATATGCTCAGAGCACGTGACCATATCTCCTATAAATAGAGGCCCACACCTCGAAATGAGGGATAGAGTCCACACACCTGAGGCAGACTCTACAATACATATTCTCTTTATACAAGTTGAGGGTTACTCATCTACATCGCGGACACCTCTCCGACACACCAGAATCCTCAGTACTGCCATGTACTCTCCTTTATTCTCATACTTATACGCCATTTTAGGCAAGATTATCTTCTACAAAGAAACGCATATAATGATAACGGAGAAACATAGTGGGCGTAGGCCTATTTTAAGGCTGAACCACTTTATATCTTGTCTTCTCTCTATTTACTTTCTTTATTTACTTATTATACCCTTGACTCTTGATTTGTTGGTATGAGAACGACAAGTGGACGATTTCTCTTACATCAATTTGGTGTCGTCTATGGAAAACGAGATATTTCAATCTTGTTTCTCTATGTTTCGAGTTCTTAAACACCTTATCCTACACATGGGTATCCTTTAGATCATTATCTCATGGGTGGATTTCGGTTATTGAACTCGTATCTTGTATAAACACCCTCAAATGGGTATCACATATTTTCAGATCTGTCGAGGGGTCTCCTTTTTTATGACCTTAGATCTATTTTTACATACCCCAATGATTTTGCCTGACCAAGATGACACTGAAAAGTGCAAAGGTCAGTAGCCTTGCAAAGGTGGGTAATTAGGGAATAGTTATATTTACTCTCTTTTCATTGATTCTTTGCCTATGATATACGGCTTATCATTAGAATGGTGCCATTTTGTGCACCGAGAGTTTATTCTCTCAATGGATAGACCCTAGTAGGTATGCTCTCCATGAGTTTCGAGAGAAAAACTCTGTTTTTGGGTGTCAATTTTGGGATTGTTCCTTCACTGCCTAGGTAGGGATGCGGCATGGTAATTAAACTACCTTACATGACGCGGCCTCTACTGGGGCAGTTGCATTGAATAACCTTCAAAACATCAAGGAACGGACTCAGGTGGTCTCCAGCTCAACCTTGGTGAGTATCATATAAAGGCCACGACAGTGCGCCTATGCGCCATACTAGCCGCGGTCTCAGCAGTAATAATGTATAGCAATGAAAACGATGCATCCCCATTTCCTACTTGGTTACTCCAATATCCCTGAGATTACTTACTTCTATTAGTTTTGTCTCAGATTATATATACTTTGTAAAGACTAACAAAAGCATAAATGGATGGGGAATCCAGCCAGAGCACATAAGTCAAAAATGAGATTGTGCATCTGTACAATCACCTCAACCACCTCTACGATAGTCATGCCTCACTACAGACCCAGGTAAACTATTTGGCTCCGAGGTTCCTAATGCTAGAGGTCGCGGACTCACCCAATGTAGGTACGGCACCCAGAATCGGTGTTGTCGTGTCCCCAGAAGTTTCACCCGAGGAAGTGCACGAGCTAAAAGCACTTGCCGCAGAATGCAAGGCCACGGCTAGGGTCCTAAAAAGGAGAATGGAGAAGGCAAAGAAGAAATCTGAGGCCTACACTCCGCTGGCCTTCTCGATTGAAAAGATCTTTGAGTTCATCAAAGAAGACAAGCTGTTGAGGTGGCCAGACAAGCTGAGAGCTGCACCCGATAAGAAGAACAAAGCTACTTGGTGCAAATTACATCTGGACCATGACCACGACACTGAGTAGTGCTATGCACTAAAGGGTGAAATTGAAAGGCTGATTGGGTAAGGGATTCTGGGGAGGTTCCTCAAAGATGTTTAGGGTATTAAGTCTAGTCTCACAGACCGCATGCCCATTTTTCATATTTTTGTCTTATATTCCATCTATCTCTACTTATCCATGACAACTATTCTTATGCTGTTTTAAACTAAAGTTTGTATTATCTTTACACAATCATATATGAATATATATATATATATATATATATATATATATATATATATATATATCTGAATGGTTATATGAAATCAAGTTCACTTTTATAGTGCCAAATTTTGATTCTCATTTCCATGAAATGTTATCTTATAAAGACCATTTTCGTCTTAAACAACCATATCTCGATTGGAGACAATATGTTAGATCTAGAATAACAGATTATCTCGGAAGACTATTATTATTTCGAGAAGCACTTGCAGAGGGATTGCGTTCTTAATTAGCTCACAAGTTCCACTCACATAAGTGTAACTATATCTCATCATATGATGATCATATTCACGAAAGCATACGAGGGTTCAAGGAGCTCTTATTAGCCACAGGGGTTTACAATGCCCATTCATAGCTTTTGGGATGCGTCGTTAAGTCGGGAAACTTACAATATCTTGTCAGGGATGGATTTATATATATATCCCTAGCTGTGGGTTGATTAATAACATAACCCAGGATGGGGAGGCTTGAAAGTATCCCATATATTAGTTGTGGGTGGCTTAATAACATAACCCAGCCTGGGGAGGATTTAACGTATCCAGTATATTAGCTGTGGGTGCCTTAATAACATAACCCAACCTGGGGAGGCTTAAAAGTATCCCGTATATTAGCTGTGGGTGTCTTAATAACATAACCCAGTCTGGGGAGACTTGAAAGTATCCCATATATTAGCTATGGGTGGCTTAATAACATAACCCAGCCTAAGGAGGTTTGAAAGTATCCTGTATATTAGTTATGGGTGGCTTAATAACATAACCCAGCCTGGGGAGGCTTGAAAGTATCATGTATGTTAACTGTGGGTGGCTTAATAACATAACCCAGCCTGGGGAGGCTTGAAAGTATCATGTATGTTAGATGTGGGTATCCCGTATATCTACAAAGGCCCATGTTCAAATGGAAGGGATGGAAGAGTGCAGTAGCCCTGTTAATACAACTACAACAATTAAAGCGACTAAGTTGATGTGTTAATGACTTGGATTTAGATCCAATTAAAGCGACTAGAGGAAAGCCATGAGAAGAAGTTGTTGTTTTACTATAATAAAAAAAACATGCCAAAGCTACATAATCTTAAAGGCTAAATATACGGTCGCGGCAATTAAATGAATCCATTGATTGATGAGGGCAAGTAGTGCAGTTGACCTGCTGCGGCCATGATCAAGAAGCACTACTATAATGATCTAGTCGTAAGGTGTCGAGGCCTATGTAAAGTGAACGTGGTAATCCACGATACAGTGCCGCGGCCTTAAACTAATTCAGAATTTAACTAGGCAACCAAGATGTAAAAGCGTCAGTTGAAGTATCAACGCGTTGGAAGAAAAATCATTGGGTGGCCGCATCCTTAATTAAAATTACAAATTGCAGCCTTGGACATTCTTTATATTCCATATTGGTAATGGGATGACAAAAAACAACTATATTTGTTCAATCACCCAATCCACATCAGAGTGCCATGGCCTTAAGTTATATTCCATTTTGGTTTGTAAATAGGGCAGCAACCCATGACCCATATGTTTGTAAGAAGAAAATGCATAATTCAAGGAAGCAAAACATTCATTAAAGTATCAAAGAAAGCAAAGTAGTAAAAATAAGAAGCTATTAGAAAATGAAGGGAAAATAATCCAAAAAAAGGCTGATGCAACCTTAATTAATATTATCGTACAGATAAAGAGGCCACAACCACTACAAGGAGTTAAAATAACAGGAGGGACGCAACCCTGTATTAATGATCAGTTCAAAAATCAACACAAGTTCAGGAAGATGCATCATCATGCCCATCTCCTTCATCGCCATCCGCGGCGGTCTCTGTTTCTTCATCCTTAGTTGCTGCCTCAGCCTCTGCCCTATACCTGGCTTTCTCTTCAGCCGCGGCCTTGAGTTCAGCTATGCATTTTTGATGCTCAACATCACCAAGTCCCTAGGAAATAATGGTCTCCTTATATTCGGGAAAGTTTTTTATGACCCTATGCCTAAATTCTTGGTAGTCATGGAGATAGGCCTTATTATTGATGCGGTAAAAGTCCCTATAGCCCTTGAAAGACTCCACAGTATTGTCAATGGCAAGTTCAGGGGCTTAGGCATGGTCCCCATCTATTTTATTTATTATCGCGGCATGGGCTTGGGTATATTGGTTATACTTGGCCTCCACCTCCTCATACTTCTTTTGCAAAATCCTAAGCTTATTACTGGAAGTTTTTGCAGCCTGTATAGCTTCCGCAGTCTGAGACTGGGAGACCTTAAGGGATTTCGTGGCCTGTTTAAAGTTTTCCTCTTCTTCCTTTTTGGCTTTTATTGCATCTCCCAAGTTCATCTGGGATACCTGAAGAGCCGCGGATGCAGACTGCTTCCCAACTTCATAAGAGGAATTTTATGCCGCCTCCAAGTCAGTAGCGTGTACCCTCTTCGCTGCCTCCTTTAGTTTGTAGAGGGCCTCATACTTCCTCTTTTGGGCTACTGTGACGTCCCTGGCTTGAAAAGAAAAAGTTAGAAGTAGGCTAATGAATGAAAAATTAAAACTAAGAGAGCACTTGCACTTACCCATAAAAGACTATGGAGGTCGTAGTCCTCCAAACCGTCATGATCTTCTTCCACCAGCCTGTCAAGGTCCGCGGCTTAAAAGACCCTTTTCAGACTTTGTACAACCTTCGCGATAGTATCCCATGAGGACTCAGGGTCAGGCTGTCTTAACTGTGAACGTGGTCGACCATTAGGACCATCTCCGGTGCGGCACTGAGGAGGTGCCAAGTTTGCATTAACTGCTACAATAGGTGGTGGCGACGGAGAATATCAATGCATAGGGACATCTGAATTTGACATCAGACTTGTCGTGGCCAAACTGGCCCCTATATCGTCATCAAACTTAGCTTGTGGTTAGGGGAAGCAGTGGTAGTTTTTTTCGCGGCCTGATTTTGGGTCACGGTAGGAGGATTTGGGTCACTGGAAGGGACCGCGGTTGGTGTTTTGATCCTGGGCCTCTTCCTTTTCCTGTGCCTTGCAGAGTTATTAAGAATAGTTACATCCCCATCCATTTATGCGAGTTGGGCAGCCAAGAGTCCCCGTCAACCACCTCACCTGAAAGAGGAAAAGCAATAGTAAATGTTTGAATTTCTAAATATTAGTTTCCGCAGAGTAAGAATGTTGATTGAGTTATTACCTTCCGTGGCCATATCTTTGGGTATAGATTTATTTGGGAAGTAGCTTGTTGCAAATACATAGGCCGAAGTAACAAGTGTGCTGAATTTTTTATGCTCGATAGGAACAATCGCGCCCTCAGCAACTCTCTTCTCTTACCGCTTATGCAGCTGCAAGTTGTCGAGAACTATAGAAAACATTTCAGGGGTTAGTAAAGAGAATGTGAAATTATATAGAAGGGACATGGATATAACCCAATTACCTAGTTTGGAGGGACAACCCCATTGTCGCGACATTTGAAACGACTTCTCCCTCTCGTTATCTGGAGGGTATATCTCCCATCCTTATCTGGAGATGTAAAAATATTTACCTTTCCAGTTTTTCACACTGGTCGGACTCCTAGAGTAAAGGGTCTTGTCCCTGCCGCAGATGGAGAAGTAGTAGTACCCAGTGAACCTCACGGAGTTTTCCTTCAGGCGGTACAAGCGAAAAAACTCCGCGGGAGTAATGTCTTTCTTGAATTAATTCTCCCAAAGCACGACCGCAGTAAGGATGGCCCTCTAGCGATTGGGATCTAACTGGGCTGGTGCTAGTTTCATGGTTTGAAAACTTCGTCTGATGGGAATGGAAACTAGTAGTCGCAACCCATAAACAAAGGCATGAAGTGGAAAACATACCCTATCGTCAGCAAGTGCCATGCACGGTCTTTGGTTCGCAGCAGGTGCAGGGTACATAAACTTTTCGAGAAAATCAAAGGCCTCAGCTACCCGGTTAACCCAGTCTTGGGTCATGATGCTGCGGATATCAAGCGCAGCTACGAGTCTCTTAGCCCTTCCAGATGGACCAGCTGGTTCGTCCCTAACATCAGCAACACCCCTTACCGCGGCATCACCTTCCACATTCATTGGTCGATTATTAGAGTTGGCTTCCTCTTCCATCCTATTGGTCTCAGAATCCTTCCTAGAAGCAGAGTCCGCGGAGTCTGAGTCTAATACTACACAGTTAGGTCAATTCTTTAGTTGGCAAGGCCCTATTGATTTCATAGGAGGCACGGAAGGGAGTTCATGAGGAGAGGCTCCAAAATTCTTTTACCAAAAGCCTCTCAAAAACTCGTATAGGTTAAAGCTCATATGGCTGCAGCAGTACTTGAAAAGCACAAGCCGCAAGTAGGTGCTACAGCCAGTATAGTATAGAGGAAATATTGAGGCCAAATGGGCCAAATGGGCGTGGGGTTTTAACCCCCAAAGATAAACATTGCCGCGACACATTGATTGGATTGGTTTTACAGTGTCACGGCTACTCACTCAATGATAGCTATGGGATAAAGGGACGTCGAGTCGAAATCTAAGAATCTAAGGAGCCGTAACCATTGCTTACCACAAGTCGCGGCTAGGGATCAAATCAAGGGATATTGAAGGTTTGAGTGCTGCCATAGATTACTGAACAGGTACTTCATCACGCTTCGACCATTCACTCAAACAGCTAAGTATCTAATGTTTATTCGTTTAAAGATCAAAGACCCAGAATACGAAGAGTTTATTCAAGAACAGTTGTATGATTTCAATATGATTCGACACAAATGCAGTCTATATGGTCTAAGGAGTGGAAGATTAAGGGTGCATTTTTTGTTATGAAGGTAGATTCAAGGAATTCTAGCAACAATTATAATCATTTACCATGCGTATGTATTCGATACTTGGAAATTATAAGATCATTCAAACAAAACCAGAAAAATAAACACGAAGATCAAAAATGCAGAAATTCATGTGTTCGTCTATTTAAAGAAGAATTACGAACCGCAAAAGCTATTTAAAAAGGAGTGATAGAAAAATTACCTAGAAATAAAGAAGATCAACGATGATCAGCCTCAAATCGGCTTAGCACCACCGCACACAGCCTTGGAAGATCGCCGAAAAATGCAAGAAGACAGTCGTTCAGGAACTCACTCTCGATATGCTCTCAAGGACTTGAAAAATGTAATAAATTCCGCGTCCTGAATAATTTATATAAGAAAGCGCGGAAGATAAATCGTCACCTTGGACATACAGCGGCACCTGATAAGACTGAAGTAAGCGGTAACCCCAATCGCAATCTCTTGGCACTACGACTTGGGGGTTATTGACAGTACAAATATAGCACACTGCCGTGGATGGTACTATGCACTTCACGTGCTTATATGCTACGGCCCTTCTCAGCATAGGGTAAGCCCCTACCAAATGCAGGGCACGGCACATACCACACTGCTCATCAAGAAAATTCCATGAAACTACCCAGTACAGGGTGCGGCATCATTTAGCTCTAGCCTTTTGTAGGATGCGAAACTCACATTGCTCGCCTTACAGGACGCATCCCTCTCCAGTACACTAACTCCAGATTTTATGTACGTCACGTGCTCAGAGCACGTGACCATATCTCCTATAAATAGAGGTCCACATCTCGAAATGAGGGATAGAGTCAACACACCTGAGTCAGATTCTACAATACAGATTCTCTCTATACAACTTGAGGGTTGCTCATGTACATCGCGGACACCTCTTCGGCACATCAGAATCCTTAGTTTTGCCATGTACTCAACTTTATTCTCATACTTGTACTCCATTTTAGGCATGATTATCTTGTACAAAGCAACGCATATAATGAGAACGGAGAAACACAGTGGACGTAGGCCTATTTTAGAGGCTGAACCACTCTATATATTATCTTCTCTCTATTTACTCTCTTTATTTACGTATTATACACTTGACTCTTGATTTGCTGGTACGATAACGATAAGTGGACGATTTCTCGTATCATCGGCCACAATAAATATGGTGGTGTCATATGATAAAGAAGAAACACTCGAGTCTAAATAGTGGCTAAGTGAAGATGATGCATGCGAAAGATGGATGTTTGACATAGACAAGGAAGACCACAAAGATGATCAGAACAAGAAACTGAACCTCTAAGGAGGAGGTGTTGATGTGGTACTTGCCCTAGATGTGGGGGACAACAGTAGCTGAGTGCATGTGTAATGCTTAAATATATAAGGTCTAGATAGATTCAGAATGTTCAGCTATATCAAAAGGCACCAAGTTCAAATGGTTCTTTGACCAGAATGGGGTGAAGCATGAGACGCGAACAGTATTTACCAAGAAGATTTTGGAAGCAATTCAAGAGTGATATATTCCCTCTCTCAAGTGGCATGGTCCCATCGGGAGGTTAATCAAGAGGTACACATCTTAGGTAATATTTTTAAAAGTAAATAGACAAGTACCCTTATTCCACAATAGAATCTATATGTTACAACCTTAGTGAATGGGATCAGTTTTCGAAGATCACTTCTAGATGGAGGGGCATCGATGAATACTATGCCCATTAGCACTCTAAAAAATTGGAATTTCTCTTGAATAAATCGTGTCGATACCACTTGTGATCTTTGGCTTTGATAGTACGAGGATAAAGTCATGTGTCCATGTCAATGTGGGGCTTAATTTAAGAAATTTCACATCTCATATTGAATTTTATATAATTAATGCCAACATGAGATACCAAATTCTTATAGGTCGAGTGTGGATGAACACACATGGAATTGTGCTGTCAACATTCCACCAATGCACAAAAGACGATATTTGTGGGATGGAGATTATGAGTAAATCCATAAAAGACCATTTTTTTATGTAAGAGACCCACTTGGTTGATGCAGCATTCTACAGATGAGGAAAGAAGATGCTAGATCAGGGGAGAATCTTACACGACCTAAGAATGGTTTAAATCCAAGAAATCAGTGCAGTACAGGATAGGCCCTCGAGTGGGCTCCTCTGAGAGGAAGGGAAAAGAGAAGAGAAATTTTGAAAAAGAAGCTAAACCCACACGGACTTGCAAGAAGATTTCTTTACCTATAAAAAATGTCAACTATCGTTTAAATTGATCTGAGAAGGCGACATTTTGGGATAAAAGAATCGATCCAATGACAAAATGTTTTGTAATTAATGACTCCCACATTATTGAAAAGGTTGAACAACCATAGGAGGCACCAGAATGCATACAGGATGGAGTGGGGGAGAAGCTCCAAGAGATTGAGGAGTTAAACTTAAGAATGAAATGTGGTGGTGAGCGACCCCTCTTCATTTCTAATGGCCTAAGTCCTAAATAGTGAAAGGAAATCATTGACCTGCTAAATGAATTTAAGATTTTTTGGATGGAAATATATAGAGATGCTGGGTATAGACCTATAATTGAGCTCTCACAAGCTTAATGTCTTGTTTAATGCTTTGCCTGTGCGGTAGGCCATGCTCCCTATAAGGTTGAGTTAGATTTGAAGATTAAAACAAAGATAGAGAAGCTGCTCATAGATGGGTTTATCAAACTCATTCATCACCTAGGATGGTTGTTAAGTATCGTACCGGTGGCAAAAAAAGATAAAAATTGAATATGAGTCTGTGTGGACTTAGGGATTTACACCACGCTTTCCTAAAATATAAGTTTATGCCATCTAGTATTGACAGTTTGGTGGATGCCACTGCCAGTCATTAAATGTATAGTTACATGGATGGATACGTGTGCTATAATACAAATAGTATGGACAAACATGGAGAACACAACTTTTTGGAACCCTCTAGGAAATTTCCACTACATCGTCATGCCTTTGGGGTTAAAGAATGCATGAGCCACTAATTAGCTGACCGTGATGGACATATTTCATGATATATTAGAATTTTATACAGATGATTTGGTGGTAAAGTCGAAGAAAGAGAGAAAGCATGTCCAGGACCTTAAAATAGTCTTTGAAGGATGTTAGAAGTATAAAATGAGAATGAACCGCTCCAAATGTGCTTTGGAGTAACTATAAGGATGTTCTTGGAATTCTTTATAAATAAGAAGGGAGTACAAGTCGATGCAGAGAAGTAAAAGGCCATTTTGATAATGTCATTACCCAGGAGTTAAAGGCAGCTCAAGAGTTTCATGGGAAATGTCTCATACTCGAGAAGGTTCAAACTAGCTCTAGTTAAAGTCACACGCCCTTATGTGCCCCTTATAAAGGATTCTGACAAATGGGTAATGGGAGAAGAATCAAAGAAAGAATTCGAGAGGGTGAAGGAATTATAGATTTCTCCTTCAACAATGATCCCACTGGATGTAACGTGCCTTAGTTTCTATACCTCACCTCCTTTGAGCGGTCAATAGGGACTCTGCTCACTCAGGAGAAAGCGGGAGTGGAGGGGACAGTATACTATCTATCTCGAGTAATTTGAGTAGCAGAATATAGGTACACCAACGTAGAAAGGCATTGCCTAGCCTTAGTCTTTATAGCATAAAAGTTAAGGAATTACTGGATCTCATTCACAGTACATATTATCACCAAGTGTGACCCCATCAAATAGTTTCCGTCACAAACCATCCTGGTGGGGAAAGCGGACAGGTGGTTCCTAATACTCCTTGAATATGATTTTATGCGTATTGTTCCAAAAGTTAAGCTGTAGTTAATCTGCTAAAAAAATTTCCAAGTTTAAGTTAAAGGGGATTTTGCGCTTAAACACGTTAACCTTTCCCCATAGATAACAATTATCCAGAGGATACTGGTCCAAGTTTTGTCCATGAAAATAGAGAGGTATTGTAAGGAAATGAACATCCACCTAGATACCTTGGTAATAGTTGCGCATAAATTAAAAATGGGAGCGTTGGAGGCTACTACCACTGTCCAACGGAGGATGGTGCCAACGATAGTGAGGTCTCTGTACCTAAGAGAGAATCCCTTAGGTTGGACATGCCCAATAGTACAATAATTGGAGACAAAAAATAAGGAATGGTGAAGCTATCAGAACTAGTTAACTACCACATGTTGCAGGGAACGCTTTACTTTAAAAGTTCAGATGGATTTCTAGTAAGGTTTGTGGGGGAAGAAGAATCCAAAGAGAAATTAGTTACGATGAATGAAAGGCACTACGATGACATAGATAAGCCACCTTATATATGGACACAACGAGGGGGTTATTATTGTATCTTCATGAGAGCGAAGGTTTCTCGGGTGCAATAAAGTTTTTTGAAGTGCCAAACACAGTTCGACCAACCAATGGAAGAAAAATTCTTAGAAATTTCTAAAGTTTGGAGGAAAGACTACATTTCCTATTTCAAAGATGGAGAGCTGCAAATTGAGAGGGCCAACTATGATTTGAGCGGTCCGATGAGATTTAATTGAAGAAAATATAGGCCCGCTTGTACATGGTGAATGGGGAACTCTACAAGAAAGGGTACATTGAGAAAGCATTGAGATTCGTGACGGGGGAAGACGTGGCGAAGATATTTATTGAAGGCCGTAAGACTTTATGCATGGGTGGCGCCAAACTACATGATTAACTAATGTAGAGAATTCCAAATCCCTAGCAATATGGTTTAACACCCCACCCCCGGGTAAGTTTACAAAACCTAGCTACACTTTACCCATTCCAAACTCGGGCAATTGATTTGATGGGAAAAATTAGCCTACCCTCTCACGGTAAATCTTTAATTTTGGGCACCACAGTATAGTAAATGGTCAGAATCAATTCCTTTGAGAAGGTCACTTCTTAAGTGGTGACACAGTTCATCTGGGAATATATATGCAGGTTTGTTATTCTAAAAGTCATCCTTGTAGACAATGGCAAGCATTTTGTGTGTAAAGAAATCGAGCTAATTAGAACAAGTATAAAATCATTCATAATAGTTCAATTATCTCTTAACCTAAAGGGAATGATCAAGCGGAGGACACCAACAAAACGTTAATCAATATTTTAAAAAAGAAGTTGGAAGATTTTTTGGGAGATTGGGATGATAAATTGCCACTGGTTTTATGGGCTTATAAGACCTCCAAAAGTAATCCAATAGTTTTTACCCCATTTTCTTTAGTTTATGAAATAAAGGTTGACCTATCGATTGAGTTGGTTATGCCTTCAGCATGAGTGTCTTTAAGACATATTCTAGTGTAGTTGGAGGCTTTTGATGAGCACTGTGAGAAAGATAAAGAAAACATTAAATTCTTCACCAAGAAGATGTTTAGAGATTATGATAATTTATTTAATTCAAGATAATTCGAAGTGGAAGAATTAGTTTCGTGAACATCCACCCATCAACTGAGAAGCATGTTAGCTTACAAGTTCAAACCCAACTAGGAGGGGCCACTCTTGGTGCGAGAAGTAAGGAGATCAAGATATTACCAAATTTTAGAGCCGAAAAGTGAGTGCATTCAATCAATCAATTTAACATCTCTCAAGAAAAATTATGCGTAAGGTACCCTAACTCTTTCTCTTCTATTTTTTGTAGTTCATTCTAGAGAGGGAAGCTCCTTAGAGAAAAAAAGGAAAAACAGTGGGTAACATTATATTGTAATAGCACATTTAAAAAACTAAGATTGCCTTTTTTAGCAGTGAATATAATAGAGAATGTTTACTTATGACCAATTTTATTTTTGAAATATTTTTGGTAATGTTCATAATGTATGTCATTTTACATAGCCAACTAGTTTATTGTGCATATGATCACAAAGATAAGTGAGCGGACATAATAATATCTTTTCTGATAATTTTGTTTTTTGCCAAGAAATTTGTTTACGAGCAAACTAGCCTAAATTTCTCAAAGTATATAAGATAAGTTATATAACTAAAGGAACAATGCTCATCATACTTGTGAGGATGTACACCTCCCAATGAAAAAATGTGATGAAAAAGCATCCCTACCTACCATATTTTGAAGTACATGCCTCTAAAATGGGGTGCCCAGCAAAGTATAGTAAGGAAGTGCACAATCTCAAAATGTTAACAAGATTATAATAGTTGTATGTATTTTATAACGTAGGATGAATTGACTCCAAAGTTTTATTTTTATGTTAAAATAAGGAAAATATCCTATATAGTTCTGGAAGGTTGCATATATCACTCGCTAATTTGTGAGCATGAAACCCACAGAAAAGGGGGATGATATTCATGAGCACTGACTCGCAATATTACGAGCAAACACTCCCATAGAATAAAGGAAAACTCATACATAAAAAAAATGTGTGTATAGAGATTGAAATGCAATGTAAATATCATTATTTATCATATATAAATGACTGGCTCGAAGAAGAGAAAGTTATGATGTTACATACATCAAAAAAGAAAAGAAAATAATATTAGTTACAAAAAGTTCAACTAGCTAAAAAATGAATATCCTCCTGTAGAGAAAAATATTCGAACACAAGGCCAATCTCTTAAATAACACCATTTTAAATTCTAACTAGTCGAGTAACATTATTTTCCTCGCTAACTGTGACCTTAGCTAGTTTTTATTCTAAAGCTCTAATATGCTCATGAATTCCATCAGCCTCAGAACGGTGCCGCTCGGCCCTGACCCTTTCAGAAGATTTGGAATTATTATCTTCTTGGTGATAGGGTGAATAAGAATGAGAAAATAAGTGTCAAGCCAATCAAGCTTGAAGTGGTAGAATCTCTCCAAATCCTTGATGGCTACCAAAAAGACACGAGCATCGAGATTGGTGACATTACCAGGAGAAGTGGAAGTAAACTTATGAACGTGTCCAGTGAGTACCTTGAGATTAAGAATTTTTTGGCTATCAATATTAAAAACACTCCTAGAAGATAAATTCTCGGACAACCCGCTCGGATTCTCAAAGAGCGAAATCTCTTTAAGTGTTCTTCATACCATAAATTCCCTATAAAAATCTCTAGAGCATCGATCTCGAAAACATCAAAGCTAGTATCCATATAACTAGATTCAGAAGGAGGGGACTCCTCGCCATATTTATCATCCTCAGAACAATTGGCCTCAGAATCCTCACCCTCACCCACACTTACAATTTCCTTTGTCTCATTCGTCTCTTCCCAAAAATAAATAACGAAGAGGAAGAGAGTAAACTGATTTTAAAAGTATACCTCAAAAAAGATTGGTAGGAGCAATAAGTAAGAGAAAATGACTTACTCGCGGGACAATGGTAGTTAAAATGTACCAGAGAGTCTGCATTGCCCCATCCGAATAACCACAAGCTCCACAGTCACAAGAGCGCTCGTAACACTAACCTGAAAATAAGGAAATGGAAAAAGTGTTATTTGAGTACATTCACAGTAAAAGTCAGCTATAAAACACAAGGTATCATAGTATAATACTTGAGGAGTGCTCTCAATAGCACTTGTATAATCTTTCCCAGATAAAGGAATGGTTGTGACGCTATCTTGAAAATAATAAAATAGGAAAATGTCACGTGAGCACTTACACAGTAAAAGCAAGTTAAAAAGCCAACTATGGCATAATAATACCTAAGAGCACTTTCCTCTACGCTCACTGGAAGTTACACAGTTAGAGGAACACTCATATCATTAACTTAAAAAGAAGAAAACATGAAAGTGTGATTTGATCACTTGCACAGAAAAAGAAAGTTATAAAAGAGTCGGGTATAATAGAACAATACCTGAGAACACAGATGTACTAGCCGGAGGTTCCACAGTTAGGGGAACTCTTGTAGTGCTAACCTGGAAATAAAAAAAAATTCTATTTGAATACTCACATGAAAGAAATTTTGAGTATGCTAGATTAATAACTGGGGAGGCACAAATGAGGGAACACTCACGGCTATACTCACTCGAGATTTCACAGTAATAGGAATGCTCATGATGCCAATCTAAATAAAGAAAAGAGAAAATTATTATTCGAAGTCATCATTAAAAAATAGTACAAGTATAAAAAGTTAGTAAGAAGGAAGTAAATAAATGTTTGGTTAAAACATGGGGGCATAATTGGTGAACTACTCACAGCAACACTAACTGGAACCATGGCAGATGGAACTAGTAGTGCTCACCTAAAATGCAAGTAAAAACACAGAATGGAGAGCATAAAGATAAAGTATGAGATTGGAAAGCCAGTATAAAAGTATGCCAGTTCATGTCCTTGAACCTTAATGGGAGGAGAAGTGCTAAATTCTAACACATGAGATGGGGGGGATACCCACATTGACCTTTTAAGGAAGAATCTATTAATAGAAAATTAATCAAAAGTGATACTATCATATAATTAAGTACATGTGCTGAGCTAGTGGCATAAGAAATAAGCCAACTTGAGTAAACAATATAAATAGGCTGAGTAGAGAGGGTATAGACTTGGGGCCTATTGTCTAAAGGGAGACACCCCCTTGGGATAGATATCATCCTAGAAGAAGTTATCTAAGGATGTATACTCCTGTAAGAAAAAGTATACCCCTACTCGTAAAAGGGTTGCTAGAAAAGGAACACTATAGTACGATGATCATCAAGAAAAGAAAAATGTAAAGTCATGTTTTTGTTAGTCACAAACAAATGTATGAAAAAAGAGGTGATCGACAACAACCCCTCAAGAACTAGCCACTATGTTGGTTAGGGCAGAGCTAACAAACTTCTCACTACAAACGAAGTGGGTGGCTTGGTATTCGGTGAAGAATAAGCCACAATATACATACATACATATATATAAAAGTTAGCATAAATATTTATAAACAAGACTTGGAAAGGACCTTTAGCGAGGGGATGAATACCTGTACTGAACAAACAGTCACTGAGGAACCCCTAATGGTGGTAAGGAATACAGTAAAGATGTGTTAGAAAAGAAGGTGTGGAGAATTTAATTCACAAATGCTGGAGTTTAGAGGATCTAAATCCAAAGGAATAAAGGAAAAGACTAAGTACACTTCGCATTTTATGTACAAACCTCTCGTGCGATGTTCAGAGAGGATAAAAACATGAAGTTCCTCTTGATTTGAAATGTAGCAGAAGTAATGAAAGGAAAAGAAGAGGAAAGAACTACCCTCACCTTAGAAGAGATACTCGCCCCTAGATAAGAAACCAATTCAAAAAATGAGGGTAATTAGTAATACGATAAGTTATAACTCAAATACATGATAATGAAAATAGTACATAATGAATCAAACACTTATAGGCTCATCGCGATGAGATTTCCCATAAGGAAAAGGCCCAGTATCTGATCTGGTGGGGGAAGCTGAGTAAATCATTGTATCATCATGATCACTTCTAGAAGGCTCCAAATCCATGGTTGTTCCCCTCATGAGTGATAAAAAAAAGGAGAAGCACTAGGCGAGTGGTCTTTATTGAAACCATGTAAGCCAGTCTCCTTTTAAGAAGAACTATTCTAATAATAAGAATGAGCGCCTCCATAATTAATAAGTTCCTCTTCAGATGAATAGGATGAGGAGAAAGTGCTCGTAATTCAATTAGTTATATTTTAATAAGTAAAAGAGGAGTGGCTAGAGTACCTTATACTGAGGGAGTAGATACTGGAGAATAAGGTTAAGAATTATTGGCTTTAAGAGCCTCATAACCTTGATAAAAAATGGTTTAGAAATATTATTCAACCCCTAAGGTGTTAGTGTGTAAACTTTGGTCTTCCAAAATAGAGGGGACAGTGGCTTTGGATGTTTTTTTTTATTTTTCTATACACTCAAATCCTAACTGGTAAGGGAGGGGAATCAGCTCCACCATCCCGTGCATGGATAAAATTTGAAAAATCAACATCTGAATGCTTCCTCTTCGAGGAGACTTTGGCTTTAGCTTTTCCCTTGCCTTTTCCCTTTAGCTGTTGGGATCTTACCTCAGGTTGTTTTGAATATATGATCTCCTCGTGTAGAGGATTCAGAGGGATGGGTACCACCTACTCTAGAGTTCCCCTCTCCACTTAGTTTCAATGCCAAACCTCTTTTTGAGTTTACTTTCCATGCGAGGGGATGCCCTCAATTAAAGAATCATAAGGGATATCATGTATATAATTATTTATCAACATTATTTGACATTGGCACAAGCTAATCCATAAATGGATAAAAGAGGGTAGATAATCACGAGCAGGTATAAAGAATTTCCCAAAGTTGGCAGTCTGTTGTACCATCCTCTTGGGAATAAAATTGGAATAGGCCTCTAATTTCAAATCTGAGCATGAGAGGCTAGTAGAAAAATCTAGAGTGTAAGTTCCTTGGTCATACCCAAACTCCTCCTCACCTTCTCATAGTGGTAAAACTGAACCCCCTACACAATGTTAGTAAACAAAGGTAGTATGCATGGGTGGGAAAATGCCACCACCCAAATATGGGGGGAAAACACTTAAAAAATCAACGTTGGGTAGGGAGATGAAGGTCCTAGAAGAAGGAGAGTGAAATCCCCATGAGAATATTTCACCCATTCATTTTGAGTAGGTACAAACAGAAAATTCATCAACGTTGTCCAAAAACAAACTAATTGATAACTTAGGGAACGTTTTCTGTCACCTAGCAATGTCAGCGGCCTCACTATGCAGCGAGCAGGTCTTACATCCGAATTTGAGAACTGCTAAAAAAAAAACATCAAGACAAAAAAATTGAGAGTTTACCATATCAAAGAAGACCTACGAACATTCTATAAAATGTAAGTACGATCCAACCAAGTGTAGGTGGATCCCAAAGTGAGGGCAGTGAGGGGCATGCTCCTACCACGAGCAATCCTGATAACTAAAGGGAATAACAACTCATAAGGGGAGTCATTTCACCTCCCTCAAAATAAAAACCAACTCAAGAATGTGACAAAGAAAACAACTAAGCAAGTCTTTAAGTGGATTTTCGGACCCTCTTGACGCTTAGGTGCTATAGATTGGGTAGTTTTTTGCACAAAGATTCAAAGTCCTTAAACCACTAGCATTACCATTTGGTAAAATATTACTTGATCGCCCTACTATGGGTTAGAGAAACATAACGGGTGGAATCAAACAATGTCTCATGGAGTTTCCCACACATCTCATGCTCGATGGAGTCTTTATAGCCAACAGTGAAGACATGGTTCCCTAAGCAGGCAGACTAGTCAACTCGTAAATATCTTTTAACATGATAGAAAATTCTCCCCACCTAGTAATAAATATTATAGGCACTTATGATATTGGGAATGGTGCAAGACTTCAAACTAGTGAGAGTTCAAGTTAAGCCTAGGTCATCCATGATGACACAATAGGTTGGGACATTGACTACGTAAACAACCAACATGGACCACTTATCTGGGGGACCTCCATAAAATCCAATGTTCACATTTGAGAAGAGAAAGTCACCCCGATCCACTCGAATACGAAAATACTATTAGCAAGGACTAAAGAAATGTCTTTAGACTCAGTAAAACCTACGAGCAACTGCTCTTTGATCTTCTCTACAAACTCAACCTTAAACTGCTCGAGCGAGGGGATGAAATCATCATCCTTACAAAAAAGGGGGCAAGGTGGCAAACAAAAAAAAGTACCTCCTTGCCCTTTTCTCTAAAAATTACCTTCGCACCTTGGACAAGGTAGTGGTGTCACTTGTAAAAGGCTAAACTCCACCAGAAACGGCGGTGATAGTAGAGAAGGAAATTGCCAAAGAAAAAGAAATAGTGGTGGCACCAGTAGTGGCAGAGACGGTGATGTGTATGGTCAAGAATTTCATTAAGACCTCACTCGTGGAGGTATAGGAAACAAAATATAGGTTTTATGAATAGGAAACCATTACATGACTGAATTTCAAAGAAAAATGAAAATGGAAAAAGTAAGGGGCTTTGAACTCTCAAAAATTTCTCTTTGTAGAAAATGACAGGGAAGGTTGAAAAATGACAAGGTCAAAAGTATTTATAGTCCATACACGCGTGCTTGGCGACTCAAAAGTGTGGGTAATCATTACTAAATCATGAAAAGGGCTTCGTCAAGAGACACGTGTCTCATCGAGATACTAAAAGACACCCCAGATATGGCTCCTCTAACAGAAGCATTAAATGATCACAAAAGTAATGATTTTATTTTGGGATTGCCCTCGAATTCCTAAAGATTCCTTTTCGTAAAAAAATTGTCGTTCTTTATCCAAACAAACACTATTGCACAAGGGGTCTCATGTAGAGGGGTACTCACTCATCCTATCATAAAAACTATGTTTGGTGCGAGTGGTATAAAGATAAAATAGAATAGTAAAGGACGAGCAGGACTAAAATAGAAGTGAATAGTATTAGACAAGAAATCCAAAACAAATTGCATCACAGACAAATGGGCGAGTAGGTCCAAAATAAAAATAATGCAGACTTAGAGTGATGAATCTAAAATCACAAGTAGAACGAAATAAGACTAAGTGAGTAAGAGGGTGCTATATAAGCAAACCCAAATTATGGATGTGGTGCCATGCGAGTGGGTCCAAGATAGCGAGGGGATGTCCATGTGAGTAACCCCAAGATAGTACGAAGATTATATACTAGCGACACCAAGTCAGCGAGGGGGTGTTGTATGACAAACCCCAAGTCATTTCAATAAAGAGGTTTTATATAAAATATTACTTACTAACATCTTTATATATTAAACACGAGAATGGTTAGCAAAAATCCTTAATCGAGCAAGCACGGCTTGTGCAAATGTCTAGTTGGGATCTCTTGAGAGTTTTAGTTTGGAGGCTGAGAGACAAGTATTCTTGAGCAAGCTAAGACTCAACCACTTCGGTACCGTAGAGAAGAGACAATGCTAAAAGGAGGGACTTAAGAGGTCACTCACACACTTACATAACTCATACTCAGTAAAATATGAGAGCAGTTAAGATACTCCTTGCAAAGTTATTTCAAGTGATAACATTGGCGAGTGTCCCTCAAGGTCGCTCGTAAGTTTTTAAAATTATTTACCATGTAACCATTGGAAATATTCACAAAATCATACTTTTTGGCACTACGCCCGAAATATTTGATTTTTGTGAAACTTGTGCCTTTGATTTTTTTAAAATCCCCAAGACCTATTTGCTTTGATTCTCCATTTTTATCCTGAAAATAATTAATTGAGTTTGTATAGGAATTTTAACGGCTGCTATTGAAATAGACTGTATAGGTATATTTTATGGTACTCCGCCCATTTCATAAAGCATTCAACCTGGTTTTTTTGTTGCACTAGATGTCACCTATCAAAATAAACAATAACAAATAGTAAAATATGACAAAAAGTACCCCTTATAGTACACACACTCCAAGACAACCCTAATATTTAGCTATAAATAGAGTACCTGGGCAAGGTCAAATTTGAACACTATTGAAGAACTATTACTCTCCACAAATTCACATAGAAACTATTATCTCCCTCCTCTCTCCTAGGTACTTGAAGTTATTGTCTCTTCGCTCTTAAAGAATCCTCAATCTCAAAGGATTTTATTATTTTTATTCTTATTGAAAAGCTTGTTTTCAATCATTGTCTTCATCATATTTTCATCATAAAAATGTCATTATATTGCAAAATTTTGTTTTCAACATACTTGACGCTCTTGAAACTTTTAACACATTTAGGATTGTTTCCATTGAGTGGGTCATGCCTCACCCTTTTAGATTATTCATAGACCCCAATACGACTAGCCTCCTACAACTTAAATAGATTTATTTATTTTCCACTTGTGTATGTGTTTGCAATTAATTTGAGAAGGTTTATTGATAGAAATTGTTAAGGATTTAAAATTGAGAAGAATTTTGTGGAAATGGGAAAAATTGATCAAGTATGCATACAAACATGTTCAACCACTCTAGGTTTGTTGTTAATGTTCACTTAGTACACAATGCAAAATTATTTCAATTGGTATCAGAGTGTGATTCTCATTTTTTTAGCATAAACATGACTGTAGACACCACATTATAGGACCCCCTAAGTCTCTCCTTAAGTGCCTAGAACATCCCCAATTTACTACGAACCCTAAGTAATACTCCAAGTACAGATCTAGAGTCCATTGGGTGATCTCGGGACTCATTTGACTCTGGTCAACTCTATTATCAGGGCAAAAGCTCTTTGAATCTTCAAAGGGATCTAAATCCCATTTCCCACGGCCCACCCGTGCATGATTAGGCATAACTGTTCGGACAAACGGACCATTTTACCACCAAAAATTGATCCGGGGGCCACCGAGCGCTCCTGGGACTCAATTTGACCCCAGCCAACTTCATCATCAGAGCAAAATCTCTTTGAACCTTCAAAGGACACTGAAACCCCTTTCCATCGGTCCGCCCTATGTGGAAAACGGCATAATCATTCGAACGAATGATCTATATTCCTTTAAAAATTGATTCGGAGGACACCGGGCGCTCCGGGGATCCATTTGACCAAGGTCAACTCTTAAGCTGGAATGTGACTGAATGAATCTTTAAGGGGAACTAGATACCCTTTCTAACGGTCTTCCCCGTACATGAATCAGCATTATGGTACGGACGAATGGTCATTTTTACTCCGAAAGGTCACAGGGCACTTTCGAGCCCCGGTTAACTAAAGTAAACTTTTTTAACCGAGCAAAGTTCTTTGGAAACTTGAAGTACCTCTCATAAAATTTCCAACGGGACACCTCGTACACAATTATGACTTACGATTTCGACGAACGATCCATTTTCTTACGACGATCTCAATTTCACATAATCGATGAGCGCCTTCGAGTCCATTTTGACCCAATGTAAACTCTCGAACCCAGGAGTGGACCAAATAACTCTTGAAGTTATATGAATTAACTTTGTAGCGGTATGACCTGGACATAATTTGGATTTACGGATTTCATTCTAAGATCATTTTTCTAGAGAAATCTTCACGAGACTATTGATTGGCAGGTCCATTTCCCTTCCTATCGGTAGTGTGTCTAGGGGTACCTGTCTATGGCTATGTCGATCATCACCCGCTTTATACTATAAATATAGGGAATGACCTTACTCCCAAAACACACCTTAGATCAATCAATATCAGTGATCTTAGAAACATTCTCTTGCAATCAGCGAAGTTTCCTTGTGTGAAATTCCTTTCCATCTTTCATTCCCATCATTTTCAAACCTAATTTAGGAAAATCTCATTCTCTATCATCCAACATTCATCTCAATATTCAAGGGAGTTCATCAAGGATCAATATCAATCCTCAATTCTCTAAAGAAGGTCAAAAAATTCTCCTCTCTCTTTAAATTCTTTATTTTCGCATTAAGTACATAAATTCTTAATCTAGATTTTACTTTAGTTCATACACATTAATATTTCATCATTTATTAGTTATATTGCACATACTTTATTTTATATAAAAAAGCAAAAAAAGCAAAAGAGGGTTACACCTGTAAATTCCAACAGGATTATCCACCACAATATCTCAAAACTAAAATAAAATTTTCTACACACACACATAATAAATTCCCGTTCGAATCTATAGGATAAACCCCACCCTTATGCCGCATATGAATTACGTGGACTTTGATGCCTTTAAAGGCTACGTAGGCGTTTCGGGCTAAAACACAGGACTCGAGTACAATTTTTCCATTTTTGCATTTGTCTCGTTTTCATCTACACATTATATATATATACATATATTATGTTTGTAATCCTCATTGGCGTTTGATCCAATATATATTATTGTTTCATTATAATGATCAATATCCCGATAAACACATACATTGTATTTTCTAGATATTATTTTGGAAACATTCCTTTGGATGAACTCACTCTATCTCTTCCATGGTATGAGTTTGGGTATTCCGAATTCCATTTATATATACACGCACACACACTTCACGGATAAATTAAGAAAAATAGTAATGTAAGCCCATAAAAGACCGAAAGGTTGGGTGCCTAACACCCTCCCATAAAATACTCTCTCCATAAATAGGCTAATCAAGAATCATGCATTTTGCACACTAAATCACCGAATAACATGGCTATTGACCAAGTTTTGTCCCGTAATTGGGGGTCACTTCGTGATGGGCGCTAGTCCGACAAGTCTCCGTTAGCCTAAGCGATATGACTCTCACCTTACATTTACCAATTACCTTCGACATGTATTGAACGGTTCCGCTCACATCATACCGCTTAATCGAAGTCATGATGGGAGATATATCGCAAGAAAATTGTTCATGTACGTTGATTATATCGAATTTTCTCTCACACGTACTGTACCCACGAGATATATAGTGAGGCAATTCACGTACACTCAAGTATATCAAATGGCTTGTCCACACATATTCATTGCCCTCAAATGCAAGGCATATATCGTGGAAGTCATGCCAAAGGGGGGAACCCTTCCAATTAACCCAACAACTTCGTACCCTCATCTAGGAGTCAAACCTAGGGTACTCATAGTTAGTTTGTTGGTTACTACTCAAAACTCTGTCTAAATGACGGGTCGGCATGCCGCTCAAAGTTTCACGTGACTTTGCCTCCCTTTCCATGAGCCTGTAACAAGTCCAGCAGTATTTTACATATTTTTTATACTCGGTTGTCCTAGGCTCGGGTCTCATCCAATATTTCTTTTTGCATTTAGTTAAACCTAATACAAGTGAGAACATAATAATAATAATAATAATAATAATAATAATAATAATAATAATAATAATAATAATAATAATAATAATAATAATAATAATAATAATAATAATAATAATAATAATAATAATAATAATAATAATAATAATAATAATAATAATAATAATAATAATAATAATAATAATAATAATAATGCACATGCCCATGCCCTTTCATCATTCTTCCTCTTTCTTTACCAAAATCGTCAAAAACATTTTCCCCCACTTTTATCAAAATTTACCAAAAACATTTTCCTTTCCTTTTTCATAAATGTCAAAAACATTTTTCCTCCTTTTATCAAAATACCCCAAAAAAAAAATTCCTCATCTTTTCCAAAAATTTCAAAACTATTTTCCTCCCTTTTCAATAATAATAGTTTTCCCCCCTCTCTTTCAAAAATAAATCTGAATCTTTCTCCTTCTCAGGTCGATCTCATACCCGACCTTTGGTCCGGTTCCCTATTAGCTTTGGTATACCGTTGAATCGCCCCAAGGTTCCATTAGTACCACGCTACTTCCTTCGAGTTTGAAATTCACCTTCACCCGCTTTCCATGGAGAACGCAGGCCAAGTACCTATAGTGCAGCCATATTTGATGACGGTTCTAGTCAAACTCACTACCAAGATTGATAACATTCAAATTGTGGTTCATGAGATGCAATGAAATCAAGTCCATATTCCTAAAGACCCCGGGTTCTCTTCCCTCACGCTATGGGTATGCCCGCACCTGAGCCTATTTGTGTTCCCGAGGAATATGAGCACGCTCCACGTGCCATCACCAGGTCAGCTCCCTATGTCGAATCTTGCCCAGCTAAGGGCTAACCTACTTCTGACTGTTGATCCAAAGGAAGAAGAATTGAACATGGTCAAGGAAGACCTTAAGATGTTGACCAAGAAGCTTGACCAAGTAA
The DNA here is from genome assembly GCA_949130495.1 of Sambucus nigra. Taxonomy (NCBI): domain Eukaryota; kingdom Viridiplantae; phylum Streptophyta; class Magnoliopsida; order Dipsacales; family Adoxaceae; genus Sambucus; species Sambucus nigra. The sequence goes on along the minus strand of OX422218.1, from coordinate 385,933,906 downwards.
GAATCTCCAAAAACTACATGGATTACACCCATATGTGTCCCTTTCCTAAAGCAAGGTTGTCGAAAAAGTTCAAGATGCCTAAATTTGAGAAATGTGAGGCTAGTGGACCCCCAGTTATTCATCTTCGAAGTTAGCACCGAGCCATGACTATCCTAGGTGCCTCCAAGGAAATAATGGTCCAAATGTTCCAACAAACTTTGAAGGATAATGCTCTTCTTTGGTTCTTATCTCTCGAAGAATCGATAATTCGCAGTTGGGAGGATGTTGCCCATGAATTCATGTCACAGTAAAAATACAACGAGGAGTTGGAGGTTACCCGTTGTGATTTAGAACTTCTCAAACAAAAACTTAAGGTATCTGTTAGTAACTTCATAGAAAGGTGGAGAGAGAAAGGAGCCACCTTGACCAACCGGCCTTTCGAAAAGGAGAAAGTCTGTATTGTAAAGAAGAACTTATTAACCCATGTCTGAGCGACGATAGGAGGACAATATTTCCCCCATTTTCGAGACCTTTGGGAATCAGGAGTATAAATTGAAGAAGGTCTTGCAAGGATAACAATTTAGCCAAAGAAAGCATCCAGGCAATTCATTCCCAGAAAGTACAAGCAGCCTGCCAATACTGTAGTTCATCCTGCCACTTCATGGGCACTAGAAAGATGCCATAACCCAGTTAAAAAGGAATACACTGAGCTTCATGCTCCCCTCTCAAAAGTTTACCAAGCCTTTTTAATTTAAAATTTTATCAAGCCATTGGACCCTCATGAGAAGAGAATGCGTTTGCGTTCAAATGAGAAAATTATATATTAAACACCTTTCAACCCAAACAAACCCTAAACATGCAACAACATGTGATTGAATAAGATAATGAACTAAGCAAGAACATTCAAACACATGCCTGTGAGGAAAAATCCCCCAAAGGGGCAAAACCATTTATTTTCATTATAATATTGTAACTGTACAATTTCGGATTACAATGAAAATACAAGTGACTAAGAATTACCCTCAGGTGTCAGATTCTGTAGTCGGCGGCTGGAAATATCCCTTTCCAGGAGGGCTGCAATGAAGAAGAAGAACGGTCTGCTCCACAAGGGTTGAACAGCAACAAAATTGTGTTCTAGGGTTCCAAAAGATTCACAAAAGTAATTGGGATTTTTGTGTGTGAATGAAAAAGATGTTTGGCACATCAAAAATTGAAGTCTTGTTGTGTTTAAACTCTTAAAAACGTTTTCTCAAAGACTTAAAGAAATACACCATCGGAATAGTTATATATATAGGAAATATGAGATGGTGGTTAAAAAACACACGGAACTGTTCGAACTTATCCCAGGTGGACTGGTCCGGCTTGGAGGCGGATCGGTCCGACCTCGGATCGGTTATTTTAAAATATGGCTTTATCGATTCGCTAACAGTCCGGGGTATAGTGGACAAAGCAAGGCGGATCGGTTTAGGTAGACGGCGGACCGGTCCGGAGGTGGATCGGTCCAGTATAAAGGCGGACCGGTCCGACTTCCCAGAAAACTAAATAACTTTTAAAAGCCTCATTTTTCTTGAAAAAACTTACTTCTAATTTTTATAAAAAAACATTTTATAAAAATTTCCCAATACTAAATATGAACTTTAAGGAACGTAAAAACAAAATTTTACCAAGTTCATTCTCGCAGAGGCTATGATGTTGAAGACACTTTGATATTCGGATCCGTTGATGTATATGCGATCTTGAGTTTCTTCAACGGTGTAACGGCATACGACATACAAATTGACAATGGACAAAAATGTCCTTACACCTCATCTATTAACGAACCCACTTCCCAAAAATTTCAAACAAGATGCCCATTATGATTTTCATCAAAGTGTCGGCCACACTACTAATTAGTGTTTCCACCTCCGAAATGTAATTCAAGGTCTGATTGACAGGGGTGTAATCGCCCCACCAGCCAATCCTAAAACAAAGACTACCCACAATCCACTCCCAAATAATGTAAATGCCATCTTCTTAGAAGAATACCCATAATTTTATCCATCTACCCCGACTGTACCTAGTAAATTGCCAATTATACCCATATGTTCCCCTAAAGCCCTCTAAGTTTACAAATATTTTCTCCCACATCCTACCTATTTTTTGATCAGACCCTGTCACTTCTTATGGATTATTGTCCGTACCCATTTCGGAGGGAAAGATATGGAATTATCCGCAGTACTGAACCAACTTATAGAGTTTTGGCTAAAATTACCCTTATAGATGACAATTGAATGCTAGAGAATTAGTACGCTGTTCTTGGAAGCTCGAAAAGGGCTATAGAGTCAGATAATTGGGTTGTACCTACCAATGAATTCAGCTTAGATGATGTCTTCCAAATAATGGCAAACTTATTCTGATAGACCGGTGAAATTTACAGTATGTTCAAGCTACTTGATTCTTTGAAACTACAAGGGCGCATGGTTCCTTCACTTATACATCTCCCCGCTGAGTGGGAGGATCTATACGAAGAGGCCGTTGAGGTTATGGAGTGCATTGAATTTTCATGTAAGGATGATGTCGTTGCCATCAAATGGGGAAACGAATTTGATAGCTCAGATAAAGAACAATGCCCAGACAAGACTAGCCTAATAGTCAATATATGCGGAATGATATCGTTTGAGGAGTTGCTAGGAGAAATAAACATGTTGGTCGAACAACCCGAGATAGATGAGGAAATGGGGTTTCTATTTTTTATCTCTTCAGTAAAACATATCACTAGATCAGGGAGGCATTACAAGATTCTGAACCCACAGTCATCAGTGATCAACAAGGGAAAAGGTTGTAGGTTGCGTTTTCTATCCGAAATGTGTTTTAACGATGACAAACAATTTCTCTTTTTATAAAACAAATCTTTTTTCAACTTTTAATTTGCACCAAGTTGTGAACCAATTTTAACTTAACCAAATTTTATCTTGATTAATCCTAAACATACATATAGTGATTAAAGTAAATAAAGTAAGAAAAAGAATGCTCTGAATGTAAGAGGAAACCACAAAAGGAAAAAACCTTGGACAGACTAAGACAGACAATCACTATGATGTTCAATTATAATGAACAGACATAAGTCTTACTTAACTTCTTGATCCCCATGAGACTTGATGCTCTTCTAATCTTCAACCACACCTCCACAGTGCCCACGTAGAAATTTCTTCTTTCACGATGCTCGTCCATAACACTCGCGTATAGGTAGTTCTCGGTGTCCACCGATATGTCTTATAACATCTACGATGTTTAGCACGGCTCTTTCTCTTCTCCACCGCAAAACCCAATAAAATTCTATGTAAAACAAAGTCCGAATGGTGCCAAAAAATATCACTATATCATATAGTAATGAACGATCGGATCTTTGAAACTCTAAGGATGTTTTTGACTAAGAACACCTTAGAAAACTTTGTGTAGAAAATGTATTGTTTTGTAAACTATTTTTCAGACTGAACACTTACGACATTATGAAGAAACCACGGCTTAAATAATTTTCTTGAGGTTGCGGCTTGCTCGAACGATATTAGCTATCACTCGAATGAGATGGCTATGTCGTTCAAATGACATAGTGATCTTGCTCGAACGACTGCTTATCTCATTTGATGTCGTTTGAGCGACAAATAGAAATAGAGTTAGTATAAAATACAACTCTAAACATCCTTATCAAAATAAAAGAAAGTGTAAACGTTTTCAAACACTTTAAAAACATTTGAAAAAATCTTTTGTTAATAAAATAACATCCTTAAACATATAAAAATAAATTTCGAGTCCCATTAACATTACGTATTTATACCGGAGTGATCTCAGAATGTAATTTGACTTAAAGACAAAATTTTCACCACAAACCGGCATGATAATATTTGAAGCTTTGTCATAATGTCTTCAAAGAAACTTCAATACATCATAGTCTGTGTGAGATCGTGACAATAAAAAATAAGACCTATGACTCATGCATGTTTTGTTCCGGGAATAAGTTAAATAAACATACAACGGACTCAATTGGAATATTTTTTCCTTACAAATCTCCCCCTTTGACTATTCCGGGACAAAACTAATAGTGAAATGTCTAAGACGGGCTATCAAGCCGTATGATGCCTAAATCTCATCCCATAAACCCAAAATCAAAAATACAGGATAAGACTAGTAAATAATGGTTCGACAAGCATGAGTTGTCTGAATGTGATTTGTTCTTGAAATTTCCAATCTCTAAAGCATACCTACACACATGAAATAGACAAACACCTAGTGAAGTATGGAGGAACAAATGATATAAACCAATAAGTAAAAACAAACCAAAATCATTTGTTATGTGAGCAAAACATGATATCAATTTGTTAATAACATCTAAATCAAGATTCCAAAACTCACATTTGTGCAAACTCATTAAGATAATAATAAATAAGCATGAACGCATATGCTATCAATGTGTAATGCAAAAAAATCTATATGCTCAATAAAAAAATAAATAAAATAACCCCTATATCACATACATATCTCCCCTTTCTTGTCTCGAATAGACAATCGGTGAAAAGATAAACATATCTTAGCATGAGATAATCAATGAAAGGTATCTAGATAAACATGAAACAACCAGCTAATAATGATCAAGCATATAAAATCCGTAGCTAGCAAACAATAATCACACAAAATGAATCAACAATCTAATCAGGTGTGACTAAATAAACACAACGCAGTAATAAATGTACTCAATAAGAATCTGCATACAACAAACTGTCCAAAAGCAACTCAGCAGTACCAAAAATTTGTCAATATGAACCAGGGTACTATAGTAGAAGAAAACAATAGAAAAATCCCTCAACAAGTTGCTCAAACGAGACAGCCATGTCTCTCGAACGACAGAGGTTTCTCACGAGATGAATTCGCACGACATCAAGATATCGTTGAACGAGAAAAACCAAAAACTTAATTCTAGTTCTGAAAAACACATAGTTTCGTCCAATGAAAAAATTTCTGAAAAAGTTAACTGGAAAGAGAAGAAACTGCTAAACAGTAGCAAAACAGAAAAATAACAAATAAAAAAATGTGAGTTACATTCTAACATAGTACTGATGTGCTCAAACATGAGCATGGAATCTATGGGCATGAACTATAACAAATGAATCACAATTCCAACACATCGAAATGATCAAGAAGCTCTAATTGATATCTATAAATCATGAAACTTTATTTTAGCCACATGTGATATTTAAAGTGTGAGCTAAATGAAATAAACATTCAAACATCCACACAAATCCATAATTTTGACGATTCTATAAATAATAGCGTCATGACATGATTTTTTCAACGTTAGGATTCGTAATGAAAACCCGTTTAAATTTTCTCCAACCAAACTCCCTCATATATATAAATCCTTTTTGAAGTTCTTTTGAGGTTTCTATCATTCTCAACTTAGAGAAAATCCTATTGACCTTTTTTTTAGAACTTGATTATTTTTATTACCTTGATTTTCTTTTGAGCTCTTTTAAACGGTGGCTTTCACGACGAATCAATTTTACACTCTCGCAGACCTTCCCCATGAACACTCATGATTTTTTCAATACAATCCTCATGATAAACGGTCGTTACGTGCACATTTCCACATTAAGTCTACTTATGCATAGATGACAAGATTGAAAAAAGAACGTCTAACCAAACTCAAATATGCATGAGATGTTAAACATTCATATAAACTCATGCATACATGCAAAGACAACATATATACGAAGTCGAATCAAAATGCATATTAAATTCGAAACAACCCCATAATACAATGGCTAAGATCATTCTAAGCATTAATAATTATGACCTAATGTCCTAGACACGTGGATAATGTAAGGTAGGTGGTCCAAGAACACCAATATGACACATCAAACAAGTAAACTCACGACACACAAATAGATCGAAAATCTTTTTTATTTTTCTAATAATAATTAAAACTAAAAATATTTTTTTATTTTTTGAAATTTTATTATCAAAAACAAAATAATTTTGTATTTTTTCAAATAAGACTCAATAAATGAGAAAAATAATACAAAAGATACATATGTCATAATACTAGCAAGATATAAATCATGATGCAAAGACTAGCCTATGACAAACATGGAAACACGATTATCCTTTAGTTTTAATACGATAAGAATCAAGTGCAAATAAATGAGAACCATGAAGTTTAAGACCTAAATCCTATAAGTCTGATTTCTTAACCCAAGTAGGTGTGAAATTATGCATGGGGGTTTTGGGATCTGACACAACTTTATTCCTAAACTTCCTAGGAGCATTCTTAAGGTCAGAGCAAAAACGTCTAAGGTGACCTTTCCTACCACAATGCGTGCAAGAGTAAAGATGGCGGGAATGATTACCAAATTATCGACCTCTCCTCACGTTCCTAGTGGGATCTCTCACATGGTTTATATTGGCTTTGGGAATGAGAATAACTCTATCATCGTAGCGTATACCACACCCATCACTTTTGACCTGGACGATTCCTAACATCCTATCCAACTTCTCCAACCTTGATTCCATATCAAACTTCACCATACTCGAGTCTTTTAACTTCACTTCTAACTCATAAATCCTAGACTCAAGCACACACCTAGACTCCTCAAACTCTATAATATCATTTTTCAATGCATCCATCAAACCACGAAGTCTATCTCTCTACTTCTCCACATATTCTAATTTTTACCTAAGCATCCTCTCCTATGCCCTAAGATCCTCAATAAAAATATCATTATTTTCTACGATACGCTCATTTAACCTAGCTTGCAATTTAGAGTTTGCCTTTTTCACTTTTACCGCCTTGACATACGATTCATTAAAGGCAACTTGCAAGTATTTTACATAAACCTCCTTTTAATCACTAGCTTCACCCTCACTCACTTTGGATTCAACGGCCTAGGAAGTTTCATGCACATGATAATCTTCATGGGAAGATTTATCGTCGTCGCTCACATGACATGCCAAGAAATCAATAAACTTTCTCTCATTGGGGGCACTCTCTCCCTCTTCCGGATCACTATAACTTAAGGAGGCTCTATAGGCTATCGATTTCTTGTATTCTTTCTTAAGTCTAGTGGTACAATTGGCAACTTTGTGACGATACCCCTCACACCCGAAACACATATCTGACTCAGCCCTAATGAATTTCACACTCTTATCATTAGGGGTGGAATCTACCTTGTTGTTCTTTAATTTTTAAATCTTTTTGGCATCTTTTATTGCTTTTAAAATTTAAGAAATTTTTTGAACGTCTTTGCCAACAAGGCAACATCCTCAAAATCAAAATTGGAATCGCCATCCGAAACTTTTGTCTCCTCCTTCAGGCTTTCAAATCAATGCCCTTTTCTTTCTTTGGCACTTCCTTAGAGGTAAACAAATCGAGTTCAGAGGTTTATAGGTCATTTAAAATCTCTTAAAGTTTCATCAATTCAAGCATACCTAAGGATTTGAAAATGGTCACTTTTGCATCAAACCTACTAGGCAAAGATCTCAAAATTTTCTTTATCACACGGTTGTTAGGTATCTTCTCTCCTAAGTTAAACGACGACTTGATAATATTTGACAACCTACGGTAAAATACATCAAACGAATCACTTTTTAACATCTTAATCATCTCAAAATGTGTTTTGAGGTTTTATATCTTAGACGCCCTACTCGTGCTAGTGTCCCCGTGAATAAGTGCAAGTGTATCACAAGCCTCTTTTGAAGTTTCGCAAGTCATAATTATATTATAATTTTCCAGTGTGATGTGTGAGGAAATAACATGCAGACCTTTAGAGTTGTAAAGTTCAAGTCTATGTTTAGCTTTGGTCAATGACTCAATGGATTTCAAACGAGTGGCCTCACCCTCTCGTGTGACTGGTGGTGACTAACCCTTTCCAACCGCTAACCAACTATGCTCATCAATGGATTTTAAAGAACTTTTCATTTTCATTTGCCAATAAGTTTAATTTGTACCATAAAAAATAGGAGCACGAAAACTTTAAAAATCGACAAAATTCGTCCTAAAAAACACAAGGGATCAACAAAATAAATATTTGTTTTTGGCTTTGATACCAATTTGCATGCCCCCTTTTCTACTCGGAATGTGTTTTAAGGATGACAAAAACAATTTCTCTTTTTATGAAAAAAAAACTTTTTCAAATTTTTAATTTGCACTAAGTTGTTAACCAATTTCAACATAACCAAATTTTATCTTGATTAATCCAAAACATACATCTAGTGATTAAAGCAAATAAAGTAAGGAAAATAATTCTCACAACGCCGGATGTACGAGGAAACCACAAAGGGAAAAAACCTCGGATGATCCTAGCCAGACAATCACTATGATGTGAAATTACAATAAACAGACAAAATTCTTACTTAATGACTCGATCCCCACAAGACTTGACGCTCTTTGATCGTTAACTGTAAGGGGAAATTGATAATCGAGTCAATTTGTAGTGTTGGCTTAATTCTGGACAAAACAATTTGACTCATAGGATAGATTGTTATACCTCAAGCCTATTACACTTTAAGAGTTAAAGATGTAGCGTCTAAGTTTTTCAAGTAAATATCGTTGTCGTTTTTGTGTGCCTTGTTTCACGTTATCAACGGTTCATCATTTCCAAAGTCTCCAAGGTATGAATGCAATAATATATTTATAGAGATTTGGATAGTTCTTATTTGGGTGTATTTTTTATAAATCATTTTGAACGACTTTATTTATGTCAAAAAATCATTTTAGGAATTTTCATAAATGTTTTTGGGTTTAAAATATAAAATTTAGTTTTTCAGTTTTTTCGTTCAAACCATCCAAGATGTCGTTCGAACAAGATTTTTATTCGAACGATAATTGAACGAGCTTCTTACGAAATTCTCCTTTTCTTCTCTGAATTTTTGTTAGAAATTTATTTAAAATGATTGCGTTCGAATGAGGTTATCTAACGAGTTTTATTCCTTGTTTTCCCCTAAAATCTCGTTAGATGTCGTTCGAACGACCTGAAATTATCGTTCGAATGACCTTGGCGGATTTTGAAATTTATTTGGTAGTTTAAATTTTACTGCACCAAAACTAGCGATTGGTAACGGCCCAAATCCCTAACTAAGACTGTGGGTCACGGACTTGGGCCGTGACCATTTCGGGCGTGACCAATTTCGTGGGTCGCAACCCAAATCCGTGACCAAAAAATGATCACGGCCCGCAGTGGGTCACAGCAGATGGTCGCAGACTTGGGCTGTGACCCATACGTCGACGGGGAAAAAATGGTCACGGACTTCTTTTGTGACCCACAATCGTGATAAAAATGGTCGTGGCCAAAGTCCGTGGCACACACCGCAACGAAAAAAGGAAAAAAAATGGTCATGGCCCAAGTCCGTGACTGATAACTGTGGCAAAAATTGGTGGCATCCAAAGTCCGCGACCCACACCGCGACGCAAAAAAAGGAAAAAATTGGTTGCAGACATTGGCCTTGACCCACAACCATGATAAAAATTGGTCGCGGCAAAAGTCCCTGACCCACGCTGCCACGGAAAAAAATGGTCGCGGACTTTGGCCGCGACCATTTTTTTTCACAGTTGGTGGTCATGGACTTTGGTCGCGAGCATTTTTATGCGCGATGAAAAAAATAAAAATGGTCATGGACAAAGTCACGGCATAGAGCCACTAGTCATGAACAAAGTCACGGCCTAAAAATGGTCATGGACAAAGTCATAAATGGTCGCGAACATGGGCGTGACCATTTGCAGGATTTGGTGTAGTGTTTCAACCGCCCACTTTCTCGATTTCTTTTACCTTCTTTTAATAAACTTTGGGGATACAGTTTTTGCTAGACCTTTGGATAGATTTTCATACTTCTTGAGAGAAAAACTTTGTCTTCCAAATGTCAATTTTGTGTGAGAGTTTTCACGAATTAATTTCTTCAAAACGCACATGTTTACACCCATGTTTCTAGTTTAATCAAAGTTCCTATTTATATATTTTTTTCTTGGACATTGTTTGGCACCGGGTTTCTTCCCTACCCATCAAAGGAGATTTTTTGGGTTACTTATCTACCCAAAAAGGAGATCATTTTCTTGGTTCGTGGTGTGCATGAAAAAAAATTATTACTTAGGTCGTTTAATACAAGATTGAACTATTGAAGTAACTCCGAACTATTTTTTGAAGAAACACTTTTCTTTAAATAAAAATAGATTAATCACAAGACGTGTTTAATAAAACATGCACGAGATTTGTTCAAGATTTTATAACAGGTTTTGAAAATCACAACTAAGATAGTTTATGTCAGCATAGTATCAAGAATGTGATGAGGAGATGTATAAAGATTAAGTACAAAGAGTTTTTTAATGTGGTAAAACCTCACCCAACTGAGGAAACATCCATGGTGACTTCTAAGTCACAAACCAAAAATCCACTAAAACAAAATATACAAGTTACAAACTATTTAACACACATGCAAACAAATCAAACCTATACAAGTTCAGAAATGTACCCACTGGTTTGATTCTAACTTTTCTGCAGTTCTGATGTTGATGTGGCTTTCCAAGTTTGATAACTTCTCAACACTTTGTTCCAGTCTTTACATCGACTCTTGTTGTTTCAAGATCTTATTGCCAACACTTATTGTGTTGTAGTATGTCACGTGTCTGTGAAGTGAATTAACACATGCATGCACACACGCACACTTTTTTATACAAACAGTCCTATCAAATTACATAACAAATCTAAATGACATAGGATTTTCAGTTTCACTCTTCTTTAGAAATAAAAGGATTTATTTGACCTTTCAAAGAATCTCGGAATCCAAGGTTACCTTGCTCGAAAGACGACCAAGGTCTTAAACAATTTCAGGACTTTTGAAAATAATTTTGAAATTGTAAACCACCAATTGCAATTCCAACTAGGTCTAAAGTCTTGTTTCGTAAGAACTAGAAACAGAAAAAAAAACTTGTTGATTCTGGAGTTTTGAAACACTTTTACAGAAAGAATAATCAACAAATACGATTTCTTAAGGTGAGAAACAAAAATATACAAATCTAAGTGTAATATGACATGCAATAATCAGATCTACTGTTTCCATGAAAGAGAAATAGAGATCTAACATGAAATGTCTAAGTTGGAAATAAGATATCCAATTCAGAGGATAAAAATCTTTAAACAACCTTCAAACCCCCAGCTGCAACACTCTCAAACACACAGGTTTAGTGTTTAGTAAATACTGTTTAGGAGAAATGAGTTTAGGGTTTGAAAACAAAATAGGGTTTGGACGATTTAGGATTTCTTTCTCTCTCTGGTTTCTCTCTTTCTGTTCTCTCTCTCTCCCTCTTCTCTTCTCTCTCAGCTTACAAACTGGCCAAAAGTCCGCAAATGCTGAGGGTAAGCCTCCTTATATAGTAGGCTAGGAAGAATCGAGAAGGTTAGTGCAAATCTAAAGGATGATATTTGGTCTTGGCCTTTTGACATTAATCCAATGGTGTAACATCAGTGGTGAATTGAAGAATTGTTGATTGGTCTAGAGAGGTTCACAGGGATTGGAGAAAACGCATGCATATCATTGATAAAAGAGATCTAAGGGCTGATAAGGTGTACGAGTTATGAGTCTACTAACAAAAACAAATGAGATCACTGTGCAAGAGACAAGTGTAAGGCCCAGATGAACACTTACATGCCTGTTTTGAAAATAAATACACACGCACCATGAAGTCTCAAGCGCATTCAGATTCTACCCAACCAAACAATTAGGGAAAAAGTGATAGAATCAGTATTTACACAATGACCCCAGAAGATTGTAAAAGCAATTTTAATTTCTTAAAAAAAATGTTTAAAAATTCCCAAAAATTATTAAAAACAAAGTTAAAGGGGAATTAAGTCACACAGGCATTTTATGCAATATATATGATATGTATGCAATCCTAATGTGTGTGGGTGATTGAGAATATAACTTTAAACAATAATCAAGAGGAATTAAGTAAAAGGTTATGAGGTTCTTTGGTGTCTAGGGAATGGACTCAATTTTGTCACTATTTCCAATCTAGATGAGCACTTATACAATGTAGACTCAAGTGAGTCAAGAGTATAAGGTTCTTCAGTGCATACGTTGGAAAGGCCATCGTGTGTTTTAATGGTAGTTGTGCCCCATTAGTGGATTTTGAGACTGTGGTGGAGTCCATAGTTGTTGACTAGGTGGAGGTTGATGCAAGAAAGAGCGTCGAGGCTTGAAGGGAGTCGAGTCGTGTGTTGTAAGCCTCTTCTCTTATATTTGTAAACATACCATACTTAGTGGACTTGTAGGTAGGGTCGTTTGAGATTTTTCCCATTATGGATTTTCCTCGTACATCGTGACGTAGTGTGTTTGTGATTTATTTTTTATCCTGCAAAATATCTCTTAGATGCATGTGTAGGTTTAAAAACATAAAACCTGATTTAAATCATAACTCTAGTTTAATTTGGTGTTAATTAATATTTGGGTAATTTTAGTTTAATTTAATTCAAGTCGGCATTAATTTAATTTGATAATATTCATGATAGGTTTTTTTAACATGAATTGGATTGAATTTTGTTTAACTGGAAAACAAAATGTTTGTGTAGTTTATTATCACTTTAAGATTAATTTAATTTTTCATGTATTTCATTGTGCTTTTAAAGTAAAGAAAATTAAATAATTTTTGAAAAATAAAAAATTTGGACTATAATTGAACCATCTCATAGACTGAGTCTAAAATTTGGGTTATTCACCTTTACAATTGGTATCATAGCGGGAGCGTTAATCTATTGGGTTAAGATCCTTAATTTTGTTTGGTTTAAAAATGAAAAATTCACCGATTTCAACATTCCTTGTTTTTATTAGTTCAAATTACACGTATTGGAAAGTGCTAATGAAATTCGTACTTAAGTCCTTAGATGAGAGGGCTTAGCAATCGATAATTAATGGGTGATTCCCACCTACGCGTCTAGTTGAAAATGAGCTTTTACCTAAACCGATAGAGAGATGGAGTGAGAATGAACTTAAATTGGCAAATTTTAATTCCTGTGGTTTGAATGATCTCTTTAGTGCAGTTACTCCTGACGAGTTCCACTAGATTATGACGTGTGAAACGTCTAAGAAGGCTTGTGATATACTCCAACTCACCCATGAGGGAACAAGTGTCGTTAAGGCGTTGAAACTCCAAAACCTCACAACTCAATTCGAAACCATTAAAATGCTTGAAAGTGAGAATTTGAAAGAATTTTATGTTAGACTATCTCATATTGTTAATTCATCTTTTAATTTGGGTGAAAATATACCTGACAACCGTGTAGTAAAGAAAATTTTGAGGTTCTTACCCGATAGGTTTATTCGAAAAGTGACCGTGTTAAATTATTTACTCACTTTAGCCTCTAAGAAACTTGAAGAGCTCGTAGGTGACTTATAAACCTATGAACTTAACATGTTTACTTACAAGGATGAGAAGAAGAATGATAAGGGAATCACTTTGAAATCCCAAAATGAGGAAAAACAAGTTTCGGATGATGAGAGTGACATCGATTTCGATGAGATGGCTATGTTTGCTAGGAAGCTTAGAAAGTTTCTTAAGTTTAATAAAGACAATCTTAAAAAGGATTTTAAGAAATTTTATAAGTCTAAGTATGACAAAGCCAAACAATTCCCTACAAAGCATTATGATGATCTTAATAGGAACGAGTCGAATAGATGTTATAGTCGTGAGGGTTATGGCTATAGGGAAAGATAGTGTCCCACTAAACTAAGTAAGGAAGGAAAACAACCAATTTCATATAATGCCACCCTTAGTGATAGTGAAAAGGAAGAGGGACCTGATTCCCTCATTGAGCATAACTTTACTGTGTTCATGGCAAGTCATGTGAGCATTGATAGTTAAACTTTCCATGAAGATATTCCTGTACATGACACTTTCGAGGCCATTGTTTGTGCATACCAAAAATTTGATGGTAATGAGAGTGAAGAAGTAAGTGAGAGTGATAATGAAGAAGAGGTTGATATGAGTGAACTTCAAGTTTATTTTCAACACTTGTATACCGAATTGATCAACTTAAATAGGGAAAACTTGAAGTTAGAAGTTTATTTGAGATAAGGTGCCAAGGAAAATAATGAGAGTGTTTTAGTATAAGATCTTAGGGCACATGAGAAGCTTGAGTATATAGAAGGTGAGAGAGATAGCCTTAGAGGTTTAATCGTGGCTATGAAGAAAGAGCTTCTTGGATTTGAAGAGAGCAGTTCTTTACTTGAGTCACATATTTTAGAGTTGGAAGAAAAGTTGAGAGACTCAAGTCGAGTCGAATTTAATTTGGAATGTAGATTCAAAAAATTAGATAAAATACTTGGAATCATCCAAATTAAAAATGACTTGTGTGGTATTGACTTTAATACTCAAAATGATTCAACTAATAAAGCCAAAACCATTAGTTTGAGAGAATCTACTAGGAATACTTTAAGAGGCCAATCCTTAGGTACTAATTTTCTCCAGGTCTTTGCTTGTACACATTATGGTCAAAAAGGTCATCTTAAAAAATTTTGTTTTGATCTTAAAAAGGGTCCTAGGAAGTCCAATGGTAGAGTCACCAAAATTTTCAAATCCCGAGAGCGTCATGCTTCACTAGTTTGGGTTAGGAGATTCGATTTGGCGACTTTACAAGATAGGATTTTTTATTCCCATTTTCTTGCGCGTGATACGTCCATTGCTAAATCTAAAGGTTAAATGTGTTAGCTTTGTTTACGTACACTACCTTATGTGCATCATGATATATTCTTGCTAGTTGTATGTTTATTTGTCATTTTTTAGTCTTTGCCTCATTATAAATAAATAAAAAATTATTCTATAATTATGATATGTGTATCTTTTGTATTTCATTCCTTTTATTTGATCTCAATAAAAAATACAAAAAGATTTTTGTTTTCATTTGAATTGATTTTTTTTATTGGTGCAAATTTTTTAAAAGCTCAATTTTTTTTATGTGTGTATTTTAGTTTTACACATTTTATGTGGCATATACTTGTTTTTGAATCCAATATCATTTTCGCTTCCATGTGGATAGAACTTTTGGTTAAGATTTTCAATCCTTAAAGTGTTCTTTATCATGCTTGTATGGAGTAGTTTGATTTTGTGTTGCTTAATGGATTCTCTTTTTATATACCTCGATTCACCCATGCACGAGGTCATTTGAAATTTAACATCACATGTATATTTAAGCTAAGTGAGATGTTCTCCTATCAATTTAGCCATCTAATTGTTTCTATGACTTTGGAGGATTTGTGCATGTAATAACCGTTTCCCATATTTAAAACAATAGAAAAATATTTATTCGATGTAGTTGTTTATCAATGGAATCGGGTTGTGAAAGACAAAATTACATTGCATGAAATTCCACCATTGAAAGTTGGCTAAAAAATGTGGCATAAAGAAATTATCCAAGGCCATCATTGTTTAGTTGGTATGTTTATAGAGAGAAGAAAAAGAAAAAGAATATTTATGAAGAAGTTTGGTTGGATATATCAATGGGTTTGCACAATGACTTTGTATCCTAGTTAATCTATTTTGTCATGGCTCTATTGATTTGCAGAATCATTGATATTATAGGCTTGTGTGCAATGCGTATGTTTGTTCATTGAGTTCACTTTATCTTATCACATGAGGCTATATTTAAGTTTGATAAAGTTCTGCAATCAAATGTGAACTCTGTGAACATGTTTAGGTGATTGGGTATAAAAACATTTATTGCTAGTTCACACCACTTAACTTTAGTTTACCATATGTATTTAAGCACATTTTTTCCATATGAGTGTGGAAGGATAAATATATTTTGTGTCTTTTGTGGTTTTTAATACCTATGTATATGTGCGTGTGAATTATTGGTATATTTGTGTATATTTATATGTATGGTATTTCTTTGTTTTGAGTCTCTGCCTTAGCATCTAATCCATGTATGCATCTTGTTTAAAATCGATATTTATCTTGTTGTGAACATTGTTTGATATCCCATACTTAACATAATACATTACAAGTTATATCTTTTTGTCATCGCAACATATGTGATATCTATTCATCTTTGTATGGATTAGGTGTACTTCATTGTTTCCAATATGCTTTAATTCTCTTGTCACTTTATGCACCATTGCATGTTTAACTTGATTTTCCTTTTTAAATATTCCATGTTTAGTAGGAGGAGTATTTGCTTTAATTATAGGAGAAATAATTTATTTTATTATTGACCTTTTGTCTATTCCTGAACAAAAAGGGGGAGAAATTGTATCTAGGAGCTCTAACTTAGGGGGAGATGCGACCTTCCTATGTAGACACCGTTAGATAAAGGGGGAAAATTAATTAAGGGGCCGTATTTAATTTTATGCACTTTATATTGTCATATTCCCTATAAGTTTGATCACTTTATATTGTCATATTCCCTATGCTTTTGATGGTTTGTTTAAGTCTGCAGGATTTCATCTTTAATGGCATTACTTAAAGTGGCAAACCATGGGATATTTAATGGCATTTTTGGGGGGTGGGAGTGTGTATTGATGTTCTTGACGACCCATAGGATTGTTATGTTTGGTTTTGTCACGGAATTTCCAAAGGGGGAGATTTGTAAGGGCAAATTTCCAATCGAGTCAATTTGTAGTGTTGGCTGAATTCCGAACAAAACAATTTGAGTCATAGGATAGATTGTTGTACCTCAAGCCTATGACATTTGAAGAGATGAAGATGTAGCGGCCAAGTTTTTCATGTAGATATCATTGCCCATTTTGTGTGCCTTGTTTCACATCATCATCAATTCATCATTTCCAAAGTCTCTAAGGTATGAATGCATTAATATATTTATAGAGACTTGGATAGTTCTTACATGGGTGTATTTTTATAAATAATTTTGAACGACTTTATTCATCTAAGAAAATTATTTTAGAAATTTTCATCAATGTTTTTGGGGTTAAAATATAAAATTTGGTTTTCTTTTTTTTCGTTTGAACCATCTTGGATGTCGTTCAAATGAGATTTTCGTTCGAACGAGAATTAAACGAGCTTTTGACAAAATTCTCCTCTTCTTCTCTGAATTTTTGTTCAAATTTTAGCTAGAACGAGTTCGTTCGAATGAGGTTATCTAATGAGTTTAATGCCTTGTTTTCCCCTAAAAATCTTGTTAGAAGTATGTCGATCGAACGACCTGGGCGGATTTTGAAATTTTTTTGGCAGTTTAAATTTCAACCACCCACTTTCCCCACTTCTTTTACCTAATTTTAATACACTTATGGGGTATAGATTTTGACAGACCTTTGGAGAGATTTTCAAAATTTTAGAGAGAAAAATTTGTCTTCCAAATGTCCATTTTTTTTTAGATTTTTCATGAATTAATTTCTTCAAAACACATATGTTTACACCCATGTTTCTCGTTTAATCCAAGTTCCTATTTATATATCCTTTCTTGGAGATTGTTTGGCAATGGGTTTCTTCTCTACCCATCAAAGGAGATTGTTTAGGTTCCTTATCTACCCAAAATGGAGATAATTTTCTTGGTTCGTGGTATGCATACATTGGAAACGCCATCATATATTTTGACAGTAGCTATGCCACATAGGTGGATTTCAAAACTGCAGTGGAGTCTATAGTTTTTGATTAGGTGGAGGTTGATGCAAGAAGGAGCTTCGAGGCTTGAAGGGAGTCCATTCGTGTGTTGTAAGTCTCTTGTCTTGTATTTGTAAACATACGATACTTAGTGGACTTATAGGCAGGGTCGTCCGAGGTTTTTCCTGTTCTTGGTTTTCCTCGTACATCGATGCGTAGTGTGTTTATGATTTATTTTTTTATCTTGCAAAGTATCTCTTAGATGCATGTGTAGTTTTAAAAAGATAAAATTTGGTTTATATCACAACTCTAGTTTAATTTGGTGTTAATTAATATTTGGGTAATTTTAGTTTAATTTATTCAAGTCGGCATTAATTTAATTTGATACTATCCATGCTAGGTTTGTTTAACTTGAATTGGATTGAATTTTGTCTAAGTGTTGTGTAGTTTATTGTCACTTTAAGATTAATTTAATTTTTTATTTGTTTGATTGTGCTTTTAAAGTAAATAAAATTAAATACATTTTGAAAAATTAAAATTTGGAATATAATTAAACCATCTCATAGTTTGAGTCTAAAATTTTGAGGCATTCGCCTTTTCATCAACCACTCCTTCACAGTGCCCACTGTGACAACCCGCTTATCAAAATAAGAGGTGGCTAACCCGATACTTCAATATTTATAGGGATCATAGATGGTCCATTCTTAGCATCACCATAAATATAATAATTATGCGAGGTAACTGTGACAACCCGCTATTCGGAATAAAGGGTGGCCAGCCCTATACCCTGATAAAATAGGAAATCATTGATAAATATCATTCTCAGCATCACAACAATATGCAAAGTATAGGAATAACCACTCTATATTCCAGGAAACGGGTTATCAAAAACTTTGATTTGAATTTGAAAAGAAAACATTTTCAACAACCCCTAATAGAAATAGAGGGTGGAAACCCCCCCAAGCGTAGATAAGAAACCCAGAAGATACAAAAGGACCGAACAAAAGGTCGGTCAATAACAACCATACAACATACAATTAGTACCAAGTATTACATAATAAATCCACTATACAATTACAACGGTTTGGGCAACAAGCCCGAATAAACTGAGCATAACTAGAAACATAAATAGAGGCGTCTACACAAAACTCCCGTGAAACCCGCACAATGTCACGGCTCCTCAAAACATATGGAAGGAAAGGTCATTACGGGCGACCGTGCGGCGGAACACCTGAACGGATTAAATATATACATATACAACAAGAAAGGAAAACCAGTCAGGGCCGGGTACATGTGATCAATAGATAAATGACAGGTATGACAATGATGCACAATAATCATGGATGATAGTCTAGCTTGGTAACATCATAGAAGGAGCTAAAACTGATAAAGGACTACATAGAGTGAGATTCATTTAAAACAGAATTTAAAAGGACATGTGAGTCTTTATCATCATTCATCATATTTCAATTTCAATCTTCTTTTCCATTCCTTATCAGGAATATAATTATTATCATGTGCTCTATATGTCACTAACTTCAATAGCATGCTCTTTGTGGCATAAATTTGCTCTTTGTGGCATTAAGGTTCCATCGAGTCCAACTCGATAATTAGAATAGTCATAAATATAAATATAACGATTCTAAGACCGCCCGTCCGGGTTTCCCCACTGTGCGCGTCCCTAAATAACCATCATCTTCCAGGGCCTAACATAAGACAACCTGGGATCCTATCGAAAACGTCGGGAAGCGGCCATATGCCTGCGGGGTAGTCAAGACCACACCCAGAATCTCCTACCCATCGCAGAAAAATATAAACAAGCGCTCATATGGCCTAGGACTATATCCACCCTGCATTCATTAGCCAGGGGGCTTCACCTATCGCATGGACTTCCCTTAAGATGGTATTTAGAGAGGTGTGTAACATCCATTTTATTTATTTCCATTACATGATTTAGTAAAATTATCATTTACCTTATCAATATTCCCATTTTAAATAAATGTATAAGTTAATTCGGGACTATATGTAATTCGTACCAACATAGCATCCTCAAAAGGAATTCAGACTCCAAAGTTCTTCCCAAGGCCTCTTTCAGGCTTTACTATAAACCATCAAGTCAAATCTAACTCGAGTTGAATTCTAAAGTCTCCAAATTGACTTTAATAGATTCTAGACCCTTATAAAACTACAAGACACAAGAAATGCCTAAGCATCACTTTAAATTCCCCCTTGAATGAATCCTAGATGAACCCTTTCGAGTCTAGGATGTCGACCCAACTCAACTAATACTCTAAACCCTATGTTTAGTTCATTTAAGAAGGTCCCTAATCATTAGTCCTAAAGAAGAGGGGTAAAAATGAAAAAGAAAATTTTCAAAAAGTGCAGGGCTACCAAATCGATTCGCCCCCTTGGCCGAATCGATTCGGCCAGAAAGTTTGAGATTCTGCATAATTGCCGAATCGATTCGGATGAGAGCCGAATCGATTCGGTCAGAAAATCTGGGTTTCTGCATAACTGCCGAATCGATTCGGATAAATTCCGAATCGATTCGGTTCACAAGACCTGGGCACTGGAACTAACCGAATCGATTCGCCCAGGGGGCCGAATCGATTCGGGCCTGCGATTTTGCCAAGAAATGTCTATGGAGTCTTGGACTCCATTTTCTACCCCAACTCAAATTTCTTCAAACCAAACTTATATACCAACTCTAAAATAACATCAATGATACTATTGATCATCTAAAACCTCATGAATCACCTTTGAGTGGATCAAAACCCAAAAATACATAAGAAAACCCTAAGTTTGCTAAACTAAAATCAATACACCATTACCACAACAAATCATTTATCTCAAGACACAAATAGCAAGTAAAAACTTGCCTTGATTCAGCAAATATGCAGATTCCTTGGTGTAGTAGCAATCTCTCTCTCAATCTCCAAAGCTTTCTCTCTACTCTTCTCTTACTCTCTTAGGTTTAGGAAGGGAATTTTTTTGGGGAAATTAGAAGACTTAGAAGACTTAAGTCATGACTTAGGGTAAATGCCCCACTTAATTAACCAAATGTGCGATAAAATAATACGCAATAGCATAATTAAGGTACAACCAGTCAAAAATGCCCAAAACTACAAAATACAACATGGCACATTATTTGACTATTTCGCACATTCCGGAATCAACTGCAACCTCCAAATTATCATTTGGACATTTTAAAATTCAATTTAGATTCCGGTCTCATTATTAAGCCAAATATCATTTTAAATTCAGATGATATTAATAAGCATGACATAGCAATATTTCCCCATAATTATGATATGTATGCTAACTCACAATAAATATCAACTTTTCTACATTGAATTAACATTCAAATCATAACCCCACACTGATCTCTAATTACTTATACAAAGTAATTACTATAAAGTACGGTCTCACAAGCGAGGGTTATTACATTAACCACCCAATATTTTAAAAACGAATTGTCAAAATTTATTTTGTAAGTTGAAGAAAACATTTAAATACCCCAATTTGAAAAGAATGTGGATAAAATAACTACAGTAATTAGATTGAACGATACACATATATCACAATAACCGAATAAGCTGTCGGTTAACAGAGCCAAACAATATGGTTACACCGAGTATTAACGTATAACATCACATCTATAATACAATTACAAAACTTGGGCAACATGCCCGAAAGAGTAACCAATCATAACTAGATTATAATAAAAAAATGGAAGCGTCTACATCAAAATATCCCATAAGATCTGCAAGGTGCTACAGCTCTAAGACACAGGAAAAGGAAAGTCAATATGGGCGTCCTTACGGCGGAGCACCTGAGCGAATATCAGATTTATGCAACACAAGAAATATGAACGGGTCTGGGCCCGATTTTATATGATCACCAGTTGAATAAAGAGTATGACAGTTATGAACAGTTAATCATCATTGATAATGATAAGAATCTATCTACTCAATCTTAAAACATAAACTAAAGCAATTATAATAATCATGAATTTAATTTGAATATACAAGAGGGTAGGAATAAATGTTATTAATTGGGAATTACCATCCTTTATACACCATTTCATTTCATCGTTCCATATCTCATTAGGAAATGTATTCAAAACCATTTAATCCTTAGAGAACTTTATCCTAAATTAAATCCCACTTGAATAAGAATAGTTATATTACACAATATATAACGATTCTAAGACCGTCCTTCTAAGTTCCCCCATTGGATGCTTCCCTAAATAGTTATCATCTTCCAGGGCCTATCGCACAAGACAACCTGGACATTCTACAACGAAACGTCTGGAAGTGGCCATATACCTTCGACAGTGAGTCATAACCACACCCGAAATTACCTCACTTCGAACAATAATCACACAATATATAACAACCGATCCTATGGCCGAGGAATATATTCTCCCTGCATTCACTAGCCAGGGGACTTCACCTCATACGCGTACTTCCCCTATGATAGCATTTAGAGAGGTGTGTATATACCAATTTATCCTTCACAATTTTAATCTCATTTTAAGATATACATAACATTTTATCCGGAGCCATACGTAATTAATACCATCATTATAACCTCAATGATTAATAAACCCCTAACAAAGTCTCCTAGAATTTATGGTCTTACTATAAACCACCAAGTCTAGCATACCCCAATTACGTCTCGAAAGTTACTCAATTATTCAATTCTACATCTCTTAATGTCAAACTAACTTGTTAAGGTAAAGAAACACCTAATCATCTATTTACTAATCCCCAGAATAAGCCCCTACTATTCCCTTACTAACATAAGGTGGTTACCTAACTAATATAAGACTCTAGGACACTAAGTTTACTTCATAAGAGAAGGTTCCTAAGTCCTAAGCCTAAAAGAAAAGGGTCAAAATTGAGTTAGAAAAATAACTCAAAACAGCAGGAATTCTGAATCGATTCGCCCTGGCCGAATCGATTCAGTATTGAAGCAAATCGATTCCGATGGTCTGAATCGATTCGGTCATCACAGACCTATATCCTACCCCCTTAGCGAATCGATTCGCTGGGGGCGAATCGATTCGCCTGGACCAGAAATCACAATTTCGGTTATGGTGTTTAATGCCCTACTTTTCCCAATATTCATTTCTCCTCCATAATTACCCACACCAACCACCATTAATTCAACTAAAATCCTCCTACATGAGTACTTACTACTATACTCAACATAAAAATCATCTAAACAACATTTAAGGGTTCCAACACCACAAATCCATTAAAATCCCTATTTGTTTAATTGATTCACATACACAACAATCACTACAATTTATTCACCCCAAATCATATACTAGCAAGTAAGAAACTTGCCTTAAGGTTGAAATCTCAGATTTCCTTATGATAACAACAATCCCAAGCCTCAATCTTCAATCTCTTCCTTTTTCTTTTCTTCTTCTTCTTCTTCTTCTTCTTCTTCTTCTTCTTCTTCTTCTTCTTCTTCTCTCTTTATCTCTAGGTTTAGAAGTACACACTTAAGAAAACAAAAGGCTTTGCAAGACTTAAACGTGGCTCTATCCTTAATTTCCATCTTAAATTGTTAATACCCCATTAAAATGACTCGTAACTACATATATAAGTCATAATCTGTAAAAAGTGTCTAGAATCTAAAAATACAATATGGAACTTATTTTGACTACCTCGCATATTTCGGGACTAACTACTCCCTCTGAATTGGCATCCGGAATAATATATCTCATTTCCATTTCAACTTCATTTAAACCATAACTGTCGTTTAAAACACAACGATACAACATATCATAACGTAATGCCATTTACATTCACATAACAGTAATTAAGCACAACTTGATAAATATTATCTTTTAATTCACTCAAAACAATATTTATCCCATTTACCAATATTTTATATAATTACCTCACATGGAAAATTAGTATAAAATAAATTACTCAAAAGTAAGGGTTATTACACCCACGCATAAAGTCCTTCTTCCACGATGCTTGTCCAGAACACATGCATCCACGTATGTCTCGGTGTACATGGATATGGCTTGTAACATCTACGAAGTTGAACATGGATCTTTCCCTTCTTCACCGCAAAACCCAACAAAGTTTTATGTAGAACAAACTCCAAATGGTGCCAAAAAAGATAACTTTAGCATATAGTAATGAAAGCTCGGATCTTTGAAACTCCAAGGATGTTTTGGACTAAGAAAACCTTAGAGAAATTTGTGAAAAAAAAGTACTAATTTGAAAATTGTTTTTCAGACTGCACACTTACGAAATTCTGAAGAAACCACGCCTTAAATAATTTTCTTGAGGCGGGTTCTCGCTCGAACGATATTAGTTATTGCTCGAATGATATGGCTATCGTGTTCGAATGACATTATGATCTAACTCGAACGACTCGTTATGTCGTTTGAGCGATAGAGACAAATAGAGTTTGTATAAAATACAACTTTAAACATCCTTATCAGAATAAAATGATATGTAAACGTTTTCAAACACTTTACAAACTTTAAAAAAATATATTCTTAATAAAATAACATCCTTAAACATATAAAAATATATTGCAAGTCTCATTAATATTACGCATTCATACCTGAGTGATCTCATAATGCAAATTGACTTGAAGACAAAATTTGCACCCTAAATCGGCATGATAAATCTTTGAATCTTTGATGCAACGTCTTTAATAAACTTCAATACGTCATAGTCTGTGTGGGATCTTGATAATAAAAAAGTATAACCTATGACTCAAACATGTTTTGTTCCGAGAATAAGTCAAGTAAACATACAACGAACTCAATTGAAAATTTGGTCCTTACAAAGGTGTTGAGAAACTTCCAATGCTGGAAATGTACCTCGAGCAGAGCAAGATCCTCGATCAGCTGAAGAAAACCCAAGTTAATCTCACTTTGTGGGGACTCTTTATTTATTTATAGCTACACCAGAATGCCTTTATTAGAGTACTTACCGATCCCACAGTACCTCCTTCCACCACGTTGGAAGAAGTAGTGAATCTAGCCAGATCTTTAACCTCTACTAGAATGGTTTCCTTATCTAAAGAAGAAATCCCTAAGTTTGAACCAAATCATAACTATGCTCTCAATATCTCTGTCGAAGTCATGGGAAAGACCGCCCCACTTTCACTTGTCAATAATGGATCGGCTCTTAATGTTTTCCCATCTAGAACCCTCAATAGATTAGGACTTAAAGTGAGCGACCTTGACCAAACGTCTGTCGTAGTGCATGCTTATGATAATACTTGTTGTGAAGTGATGGAAGCCATAAAACTTACAATATGGATTGGACCTATAAATCCCGTTACTGAATTCCAAGTCATCGATATCCCGGTTTGTTTCAATCTGTAACTCAAATGACCATGGCTTTATAGTATATAGGGTGTGTTTTCTTCCCTGCATCAGAAATTGAAGTTCTTCACCAATGGGCAGGTTATCACCATCTTGGGCGACGATGATACTGAGAATGCAAGCACCAGTAATTCGGTACTACAGATACAACATGGGGAGAATGATATGATTATGTCACATCTCCAAGACAAACCATTTTCACTCATAGCAGGGGATGATTTCAAAGATAGAGTTTACCCAGAACACACACATCATGGAATCATCAATGTGATACAAATGTTAAAGAACAAGCACTTTATGCCCGGACTGGGGATGGATGATGATAATAGGGAATACTAGAACCCATAGTGTTAAAGAAAGTCTTTCCTCCTTGTGGCCTGAGTTATCAACCATCATCAAAAGTACTCGGAATACTTCGCCAACCTCGGTTGAAGAGAAGGCTAGAAAGTGACAAGACTGTCACAGGGGATTCCTTGAACGGAAAATTCATCAATAAGGGTGAATATTTCCTCTTTTGTAATTTTTCCCGAACCATGGTATAATCACGTGGACAAGAAGATGAAACTAGGAATGAAGATATTTTTTCAACACATGTACTCATGGACTGAAAGTGAAAAAATACCACTTAAGTCATTTAATTCAAGATTAAACTATCTAAATGGCTCTAAATAGTTTGTTTAAGAAACTCTTTTATTAAATCGAATTTTGAACAAAAGATGTGTAAAACAGTATGAACGAGTTATTTAACGTATAGGTTTACCAGTTTTGAAAAACTAAACTTAAGGAACTTAAATCAACACAGACTCAAGAAAGGGATGAGAGGAAGAGGAAGTATATAAGAACAATTTTAACGTGGTAAAACCCCACCCAATTGGAGAAACATCCATGGAGGTCTCTACACCTCAAAGGTAAAAATCCACTAAAATAAAGTAACAATTTCCCAACTATATAACAATCAAGACACACAAACAGACATAATTCTAAGCTCATAAATATACAAACTCCTCTAGATTTTCTGACTTCTCCCAACGCTATGATGTTGTTGATGTTCTCTCATCTTTTTAACTCTACTCCATTTATCTTTACGTCAACTTGAACGTCCAAGATCTCAATACCAACACTTTTCAGTGTAGTAGTGTGAAATTGTAAGTGGTGATGTGTTGTAAATAACATGCACGCAACTCACACACACTTAATTACAGACAGGATGCTAAACAGATCACAAATATGAAAATATTAACAAAATCAGTTTAATCAAAACTATCAAACTTTAGATCTTTCAATATATCCACAGATCAAGAGGGAATCTTACTATAAACATGAGCCAAGATCCTAAACACTTTCTTATTTTGAAAATGTAAAAACTATTTCACAAAATGTGAAATACGTGAAAGTGTAAATCACCAATCAAGATCTTAAACTATATCTGAGTCTGAATGTTCAAAGAAACTGAAATCAGAAACTGTTTTGTTGATTTTAGGGTTTGAAAACATAAAAGTTGAAAACAGCCAACAAAACTATGATTTCTTAAAATAAGAAATAAAAAACAAAGAGAGGTAAATGTGGGGTGTATCACAGAACATTAATCTCAGTTTTCCATGAGAGAAAGTGAGATCAAACAGTTGTGATTAAGTTGGAAAAGAGATAAATGACAGAAGAGGAATGGACTTCATAATTCTCAAACTAACACACTCTCATAAATACATTTCTGGTGAGATTTGGCCGAAGTTTGGTTTCGGGTTTCCAATTTCTCTCTTCTTTTTCTCTTTCTCTATTTTCTCTCTTCTCTCTATATTTTCTCTCAAAAGTGAGGCTGACCAGTGATTGTAATCACAACACATAAGGCATGTATTTATTCAAAGCCATGGAAGCCTCGAGAACTTTGAAGCAAATGGATGGATAGGATTAAGTGTCAGTTGATCAAGGTAAATCTGATGGCTACAATGCACCGCAGTTGTAAAGCCTCTGATTGGTTTAAACTAAAACACAGGGATCAGGTAAGAACACATGCAAGCTATAGATTAAAACAATTCAATGGTTCATAAACAAACACATAAATGTGAGGGCAAGGAAACACATATCGAACCGTTGTTAGTTTAACACGTGTAAGGCTGTGATGGCTTGTAAAACACGTGTTTTTGAAATTTTAAAAATACAAATTGTACCCACACAACTTTTAAGTGCATTTGGTTTCGACCCTAGCTGTTTTTTAACAACTTAAAGAATTTACAAATCAGCCCATAAACTTTGTAAAATCCAAATTTTAATTTCTAAAAATTGTTTAAAAAACCTTAGAAATTATGTAAAGTATCCCAAAAATTATGAAAAAATTATTTTAAAAGGACTTAACTCACACGCCCTCATATTATAAAGAATGCAATCTCATATGAAACAAATAAATGATCCTAGGTGTAGTGTGGATGTTTATACCTTTGGGCTATTAGAGCAAATCAAAATGAAGAGTCCGAAGGCTTACTGGTTTGAAAGGGGTATGACTTAATTTTGTCACTATTTTCAAAGTAGGTGAGCACCTATATAATATTGACTCAAGTGAGTCAAAGTTATAGGGTGCTTAAATCCCCCCTTGGAAATATGTGATAAAATCTCTTTTGAGTCATCTAGGACACGTATGGATACGAAAAAATAAGAAAAACTTAGTCCTATACAAAAATTCTATCTACCCAATATCATAGAAAGAGAAAACTACATAATTCAACTAGATACAGACCAATACCCTACAAAAATTTTGTTGCAAATGAAGGTACTGATTCCTGAAAATATGATAACTAAGATCAAGCTTTTTAGGTAAGAATACACCAAAATGTCCAACAGGAATCAAATTTCTCCCCCATTTTGTCTCAAAT
Source organism: Sambucus nigra (assembly GCA_949130495.1). NCBI lineage: Eukaryota > Viridiplantae > Streptophyta > Magnoliopsida > Dipsacales > Adoxaceae > Sambucus > Sambucus nigra. The sequence goes on along the minus strand of OX422218.1, from coordinate 385,906,122 downwards.
GGACAAAGGGCAAAGTAAACAAGTATCAAATAATAAATCATTATTTTTCTATAACCATACCAATAGATTTGAGTAAAGATTCAAATCAAATAAAGCCTAATGGTTTAGTAAACAAGTCAGCTAGTTGTAATTCAGTAGGTAGGTAATTAATTTATAACTCCTTAGATTCAATTAACTCACGTATGAAATGATATCTGATTTTAATATGTTTGGTACGAGAGTGTTGAACTAGAATTTAAGAAATACTAATCGCGATTCGATTGCCACAATAGAGATGTAACTTATCTTCAGTTATATCGTAATATTTTAGTATTTGTTTTCATCCAAAGTAATTGAGCACAACATCTTCCTTCTACAATATATTCGAATTCGGTAGTAGATAAGGAAGTGCATTTTTGTTTCTTAGTACGCCATCCTACCAAATTATTACCAATGTAGTAACACACTCCTGAAGTACTCTTACTATCATTGGTACAATCGGCCCAATCATCATCGACGTAACCTACTATAGTACTAAAAGTGTCTTTAGTGTACCAAACTCCTATGTTTAGAGTGCCTTTAATGTATTTGATAATTCTTTTAATGCACAAGCGATTAGTCTCTTTAGGATTGTTTTGATATCGGGCACACACGCAGACAGAGTACATGATATCGAGACGAGAGGCAGTAAGGTAAAGCAAGCTTCCTATCAAACTACCGTACCGTATAGAATTAATTGATTTCCCATTCTCATCTTTAGAATGATTGACAAAAGTACTCATAGGAGTCCTTGCTTCTTTAGCTGTTTCTAGGCTAAACTTCTTGACAATCTCTAAAGCGTATTTGGATTGCGATAGAAATAATCCATCTGAATTTTGTTTAACTTTGTGCCCGAAGAAGAATTGTAACTCCCCCATAAGAGACATTAGAAATTCTTTATGCATAATATCCGAGAAGATCTTAACTTCTGTAGGGGAGGTGGATCAAAAATGATATCGTCAACATAAACTTCAGCTATAGTAATATTATTGTCAAAATGTTTGACAAACAAGGTTTGGTCATTCCCTCATCTCCTAAATCTGTTGTCTAAGAGAAAGGTGGATAGACGCTCATACCAAGCTCTAGGAGCTTGTTTTAACCCATAAAGAGCTTTTTTAAGACGATAAACATAATTTGGGTGATGAGGGTCAATGAACGCTTTGGGTTGTTCTACATAGGTCTCCTTAGTCAAAATTACGTTATGGAAGGCTGACTTAACATCCATTTGATATAGTGTGAAATGCAAATGACAATATGTTATAAAAAGTAAGAGAACAGATTCGAGGCGAGTGGCAGGTGCGAATGTTTCCTCGAAATCTATTCCTTCAATCTGAGAGTAGCCCTGGGCAATTAATCTAGCTTTATTCAAAATAATAATCCCAATTTCATCATTCTTATTTTTAAAAATCCAACGTGTACCAATAACCCTTTTATTTTCAGTCCTGGGTACAAGGTACCATACATTATGAATGACAAATTGAAAAACTTCCTCCTGCATAGCACTTATCCATATAGTGTCATCCAAGGCTTCATTTAGAGTATTTGGATTAATAAGAGACACAAAGCTTGCAAAATGAGCAATGTTATGAATTTGAGATCTTGTACGAATAGGCTCAGTAGGATTACCAACTACACTATCTAAAGGATGATCTTTAGAAACCTGGTTAGGTACTTCAGGGGTCTTAGTTGGTAAGGATTCAACAATTTTTCGAGAGTCATAATTTAATACGTTTTCAGACTCATCCACAATAATTGGTTATTTGGTCTTACTTTCAACATTAGTGTCACTTACAACCACATTAATAGATTCCATCATGGTTTGGGTACGAAGATTGTAGACACGGTAGGCTCTACTATTTGGAGAATATCCTATGAAAATGGCTTTATCTCCTATGGTTTCAAATTTAGATAGATGTTCTTCGTCTTAAAGACATAATAGCTTCCACTAAAGGTTCTAATGTATTTGAGGTTAGGTTTCTTCCCATACCAAAGCTCATAGGATATTTGTTTGGTATTTTTCCTTAAGTAGACTCGATTGATTATATGATAGGCGGTACGAATGGATTCAACCCAAAAATATTTAGGAAGGTTCTTCGCATGAATCATCACACGGGCCATTTCTCAAAGAGTGTAATTTTTACGCTAAACAATTCCATTTGTTGAGGTGTATTAGGAGAACTAAACTCATGTTTGTAACCATTATAGTCACAATATTCAATGACACCTAAATCTATGAATTCTCCTCCTCTATCACTATGAATTCTATCTACTCAGGAGTCCTTTTCATTTTCTATGCGAATTAAGATTTTCAAAAACTTACAGAATGTTTCTGATTTATGTTTTAAAAATGTAACCTAGGAAAATCGAGTGAAGTCATCAACCATAACAAGGATGTTATTGCGGTCGCAAAGACTAACAGTACGAGAAGGACCCATTAGGTCTATATGGATGAGTTCTAGAGGTTTAGTGGATTCTTTAACTTTCTTGTGGGGAGCCTTAATAATTTTTCCTTCTTGACATGGACCACAAACAATATTTGAAATTGGTTTGATCTTAGGAAGACCTCTAACTATCTCTTGGGAGCATAATTTTCTAAGACTATCATAATTAATGTGACCCAACCTATTATGCAATATCTCATTGTCATCCATTATGGAAATGTTACAAACCTTTGTATTTGGATTAACTGCGTAATAGTTATCTAGAGTACGGAGTCCTGTAATAATGCAATCACCTTTTTCATTTAAAATTTTGCAATTGTTCTTTAAAAAAGTGACAATATGGTTTGAGTCATAAAACTGTGATATACTTAGTAAATTGTCTTTAAGACCTCTTACCAAGAGAACATCTTCAAGAATGGGTAATCCTTCTTCATGGAGTATTCCTTTACCAATGATCTGGGCTGATACACCATATCTAAAAATTACTTTTCCTCTGGAGAATTTGTTTTGTTTGAAATTTTGGAATCATCCTTGTTTATATGTTTGGAATAGCCTTACTTAATACCATCCAGTTGTTATATGTTCATCTCTAGAAGCACTGATCACATTTTTGCATTTTAACTGGGGTAATAGATCATCTTTTCTAACCCAAATTGCTCTAGTTTTCAATTTGCACTTATTAGCTCGTATTTGATAAAAATTGCGAGCTTCTTTCTTTTTTTTAAAAAATATTTTTACAAATATTTATTAGTATTATAAATAGTTTGAGCAATTGGTCAAGAATAGAATCTATGATTCCTTCTTGTTGATGGCCTTTTAGTATTAGCCATTTTCCTTCTGTTATGATAGTCAGAATTCTTGGCTGGTTGTCTAGGAAGGACATAGTTATTTTGGCATCTCCCAAAATAGTTGAAGTTATGCTAAACATGAGAGTTATAGACTGGATTACATAGACGCTTGGAATAGCAACTATTAAGGGAATGTCCATAGACATCAAAATATGAGCAGTAAAGATGGCACGTAAAAGTCACAACCTTAAGAAAATTATTATTCAGAGGTTTGTGTAAATTTTGAGCTCTAGACTTGTTCCTAGGTGGCACAGGATGAAATATCAAATTTTCTTGTCGAATAGGGGTGTAGACGTATTTAGTCTTTTGCCCAACATTGTGCTTAGAGTTACTTAATTCACCAATGTCTTACTTGAGTTATTTTATATCAAACTCATTTTTCAAAATTTGAAAGTCTGGACAAGTTTCAATAGGTCTTTTGCCACCAGACACAAACTTTATAGTTTCAACGTTTTTAGTTTGGGTCTTAGAGTTAGGACAAAAACCTATTCCAGTTCGGTCATCAGAATTGGTTTTACTTTCAGCAACACAATCTTCATAACATTTTGAATTACTTTCAAAATTTGCAAACTTTTTAAAGACTGGATGTCTTTTCTTTCGTTTATTCCAATTCTAACAACGTTCCTTTATATTTCTTTTCCAGAAATTCATTTGAGTTAAAAAACTCTTTCAGTTTGTGTTCAAAATTTTTGGTTTCGTTCACATGAGTTAGACATTGAGTAGTATACTCTTCAGCATTCTATTTGATCATCTGACTTAGGGTTTCTATCTTCCGAGTAAGATCCTCGGCAATCTTTTCAAGCCTAGTTCCTTTCTTGAGAGTTTTTGTGTACAGTGTGTGAATGTCAGGAAGGTCATCATTTTCGGAGTCACTAAGTGTGCATTGTGCAGTTTACCCTAGAGATTCATTTTTAGGACTCACACACCCATTGACATGAACAATAGAGTGTTCCCTTTGACTCACACACAACGTTTGAAGCAATATCAACATTATCAAGCAATAAGCCAGATAAACCAGTAGGCATTGTATCATTTAACATAACATGATCGGATTCCTCATCATCAGTGTAGATTATCTTACCAAAGAATGACAAACAAGGGTCAAATGTTTTAGATGACTCAGGTTCATCATTTTCAGAGTCACTTAAGTCATCCCAAGTCTTGTTAAATGAGACCTATTATGTTTGTAAATTTTGTTTAAGTTAACTCTACAATCACTAGCCATGTGTCCTAACTTTTCACATCTATAGCATTCAACATTTTTATAGTCTAGGTCTCTTGTGATTATCAGTCATGTGTTTGTCTTATCTTCTCTCATGAGGACTATTGTTAGATTGGTTTGAATAAGTAGGCTTTCCTTGCCTTTTCGCTAATTTATTTAGAAAGTTCATAATTTTCTTAAACTGTTTAGACATTAAGGCAATCTGATTATCCAAAGTATCTATATTACGATCCTCATTAGAGTCTAAGTCAATGTTAGGTATACTAAATTCAGGTGTGGTTAACTTAGATTAAAAAATAATATTAGAGGCAAACTATTTCTTTTGGGACTGGGTTAATTGTTTCTTAAATTCTAATTTCATTTCCACAGTTCTTAATTTTCTATCGAGGAGTTCAGGTGTTAGATTTTGATCATCAATCTCCTCAATTGCATATCTCTTATTATAAAAATTTTGTGGAAGTGATCTCAGTATTTTAGAGAAAATTTCCTTTCTATCATAAATAATCCTATTATCATGTAATTTGGTCACAATGTCTGTCAATCTAGTATAGAGGTCATCAAACGACTCAGTCTCAATCATGATCAAGGAATTGTACTATTGAATTAACATTTGAGTTTTAGCAGCTTTAACTCTGGTATCACCCTCATGTGCAGTTACCAGGGTGTCCCATGCTTCCTTAGAGGTAGAAAAGAATGATATCCTCTCAAATTTGTGTTCATTAATAGACATGAATATGGCATTTTTGCCTTTGTTGTTGTTAAGGGAAGTATGTTTCTCTTCTTTAGTGAATTCACTTAGTGACTTTCTAATCATCATAGTACTTCCTTCAGCGGCTGATTTAGTAGGAAAAGTGTAATCATTTTCAATAACTTCTCAGACATCATCTCCCAATGTCCCTTGGATAAGGCCAACCATCCTTACCTTCCGGTAAGGAAAGTTGGTTCCATCAAAGAGAGCGGGCCTAGACAGGTTACCTAGTCTCTCAAATTTCTCGTCCATAATTTGTTTGAGAAAACAATTTTAGAAACACAAGATCTAAAGAATTTTTGAAAAACCAAAAATCTGATAACAATTGAAAAAATACCACTTAAGTCATTTAATTCAACATTAAACGATCTAGATGGCTCCGAACAGTTTGTTCAAGAAACACTTTTCTTAAAACAAATTTTAAACACGAGATGTGTAAAACAGTATGAAAATAATTTTTAAAAATAAAACTTAAGGAACTTAAAGCAACACAGCCTCAAGAAAGGGATGAGAGGAAGAGGAAGTATACAATAACAATTTTAACGTTGTAAAACCCCACCCAATTGGGGAAACATCCATGGAGGTCTCTACACCTCAAAGTAAAAATCCACATAAAATAAACTAACAATTTACAATCTATATAACAATCAAGACACACAAACATACTTAATTCTAAGTTCAAAAATATACCAACTCCTCTAGATTTTTTTACGTCTAACAAGGCTCTGATGTTGTTGATGTTCTCTTAGCTTTGTAACTCTACTCCTTTTAGCTTTACGTCGGCTCGAAAGTCCAAGATCTCAATACCAACAATTTTCAGTGTAGTAGTGTGAAAGTGTAAGTGGTGATGTGCTCTAAATCACATGCATGCAACTCACTCACCCTTAATTACAGACAAGATGCAAAAAAGATCATAAATATGAAAATATTTCCAAAATAAGTTTAATCAAAACTATCAAACTTTGGATCTTTCAATATATCCACAGTGTCACACCCCGCCTAATTCTGGCGTTAGCCACCACCAAAACTAAGCCGAGCATGAATAAATAAATATAATTCTTAGCATGAGACATAAATAAATCAATACTCAAGATAAATATTTGAATCAAATTCAATTAATAAAAGCAACTGAACGATAAAATCTCCATAACATGCTAAACTTCCGAATAAATCCAATCTCCAATAATGATCAAATAAAATCTGAATAATCAACTGACTCCTAATACTCCAACTGAAATCCAATGAAATAACTGAATAAAACCTATACAAATTTGGAATCAAATAGACAAATCACAACCATAAACTGAGTCTCAATACAAATACAAAGGAATGGAAAACAAAATAAATCACTACGCATAAGGTAGAGCAACTCCAACTGTACCGCCAAGCAAATCTCTAAATAATTCTATGCAGATTCTCCAAACACTATATCCTGGAAAGTTAGTCAACGCACGAGGTCAGATCCCCAAGCATGAATACACACTACTCTCCTCAAATAGGGTCCGTGAACCTAGACATTAGTATTATACGCAATAAATATCACAACAGAATATTTTAATTTAAACGGGATGATTAAAAGCAATAAATATAAATCACTAACTACCCGTAAAGATACCCATTTAAAAGGCACAACAATATGATTTTAAATTCCCAAGTCCCACGATGTTAACGTTCTTTTAACTAACCCAAATTATAAAAATTTCTCAATTATTTGTTCTTACTTAAATTATTATTAGGTATGGCGGTCCTTCCATCGCGGGTGATAATTCACCAAAATTTAGTATAGCGGTCCTCCCGCCACGGGTAATAATTCACTAAAAATGTCACACTTCCCCTTACCGATAGCCAGCCGAATCCGTTTAAACTGTCGATCCACCGCAGTATGACAAGGTTCCAACTCACGACACGACATAAATTGCCCAAGCTGACCCGTTTAAACTGTCGGTCACTGAAACATTATGTCGCCATCAATTTAAATACCCGTTATTATCTTACGCATAAATTCACAATTCTTGATTTCACAATTTTTTAAATCACTCCACCCTTTTAATCTATGTTAGATTATCAAAATACCCCTTGGTACCATACCTAAGGGTCTCCATGTTTTCAACATGTCCTACCCTATGTAAAGGATGAATTTGTGACATAAACCTCGACACAGTCTCATGCCTAGGCTAGCGTAACGATGATAAGGTGACAAAAATCAGCTGACTACAGACATAATGAAGTCGTAATCATCTATCCTCACTAGTCCCATACCTAGCAGGTGTAAATCATCAAAAGGACTACCCACTAGTCCCATACCTAGAAGGCATCCTAAAATAAAGGCAGAGCATAAATACCAAACAACTCGTCGTTACAATGGTAATTTAATAAAACCAACAAGTAACATAAATAAGCACAACTAAATCAATGTACCAAACTACGCTTGATAGTCCAATTTAATTAAATCTTAATTTAATTATCCTATCGTCATAAACACCCAAATTAATCTCATATAATTAATTTAAGTTAAATACACTGAGGTTTCATCATTAATACAACAAAATTCCAATTGCATTACCTTAACACAAATTACGTGAGTTATACGCTCCCAAATTCATTTATTTCAAAACTAGGGTTTTTCTACATGTAACCTACGCTAATAGAACCCAAAATTCATTCATGAATCCTATGCACCCAAGGGTTATGAATATTATTCATATTAAGAGATTTCATAAAAACAACCCCAAGCTTTATGTCTCCACTTTCTCTAATTATATTCCTAATTGGTTTTAAGAAAAACATGAGATTAAAGTTTAGGCAACACTTAAAATGCATTATACTACAGGAAGGGAATAGAGTATTCATGCATGTTATTAGTTGGACAAAAATATGAGTAGAATGTTGAACTCCTCTTGAGAAAATACCATTTAAGGCTTCTAATCTAAGATTTAAATCTTGAATAGGTTTGGGAAAATGGTTTGTAGATGAAAGGGAGTAATTTTGGAGAGATCTTCTGGTTGAAAAGTTTGAGAAAAAGTGATTTGAAAAGTCAATCCACGAATTAGTTATGATATATAAAGGATTAATAATGCTCTTATGCGGACTAAGCCACATTTTAAAAATGCGGACCGGACATGTGTCACCTAACGGTGCGTCTAGAAATTATCGCCTAAATTATAGGCACACTCTCTCTCTTTTCTAGGCTCACCGACAGGTGATATATGTTCGATCTGTATTCTTAAAATGCAGACTAGTCCGCACAAGAGCATGATTGTATAAAGGATTAAGAGTTTGATTAAGAAAAGAGTTATAATCAGATACAAACACTCGAAAAAATCATTACGGAAAATCAGACAGTCATAATGGCTTGATATTTTAGTATGCTATAGTGAACGGCGAGACAGGACTTCTGCGAAAAATTCAGCTCGATCGGGCAATCGAATTTCAAAAAATATTATTTTTATCCTCCTTAGCTCAGAACCTCCGCCAATTTTTATACAAAAAGTATAATTTCCAAAAAATTTAATGTCGTTTTAAATTTCACTTAAAACCTTATTTTTTATATATAAAACATCATATTTAATTATTAAAAATAATTAAATCCAAAATTTATTTTTCTCGAATTTTTCAAAATTAGTTTAAAAATACATTTTTTAAACAATCGGGGTTGTTATATACTTCCCCACTAGCAAAGAGTTTTGTCCTCGAAATTAGAAGAACCATACACATCGTGTAAAATCTCGTAAAAAAAAATATGGCTCATATATGCCTACCCGTAGGATGCCATAATTGGGCGCCATACACCCAATTATACGCGCACCTACCCCACGAGCAACAAAATAATATATATTGCTTATATCCATAAGCATAACTATGAAAATAATGGCATGCTACACGCTCCCACAAATCCCCACTCGATCTTATATCCGAAAGTCATCAAAATGCTAATATCCTCAAATTAAATCTCAACGTCAAAAATCAATACATACGATACCTAACATCTGCACTAAAATCTCTAAAATAATTATTGTCTCCAAACTCCATTTTAAGGATCCTCACATTAAGCATACTAATTCTAAACTCAATTCCTACGACGTCCTTAGCACAAAGCTTCACATCTCCAAGAAACACATCTAACATGTATGCTAGACCCTCTACTGTAAGGAGTACGAATCAACAAATGTATTCAAAGGTCGTCAACGCGGAAGCTAAATGGACTCATAACCTATGAGACCTAAGACCATGTTCTGATACCATCTGTCACACCCCGCCTAATTCTGGCATCGGCCGCCATCAAAACTAAGTTGGGCATGAATAAATAAATACCATTCTTAGCATGAGACAGATAAGAGACGTAAATAAATCAATCCTTGAGATAAATAATTGAATCAAACTCAATTAATAACAACAACTGAACGATAAAACCTCCATCACATGCTAAACTTCTGAATAAATCCAATCTACAATCATGATTAAATAAAATCTAAATAATCAACTGACTACAAATACTCCAACTGAAATCCATTGAAATAACTGAATAAAACCTATATAAATTTGGAACCGAATGGCCCAATCACAACCATAAACTGAGTCTCAATACAAATACGAAGGAATGGAAAACTAAACTAAATCAATACGGATAAGGTAGAGAAACTCCAACTGCACCGCCAACCAAATCTCCAAATAATTCTATGCAGCTTCTCCAAATACAATATCCTGAAAGGTTAGTCAACGCGCAAGGTCAGAGTCCCGACTACTCCCCTCAAATAGGGTATGTGAACCCACACAGTAGCATTATATGTAATAAATATCACAATAGAATATTTTAATTTAAACGTGATAAATAAAAGCGATAAATATAAATAACTAACTACCCGTAAAGATCCTCATTTAAAAGGCACGCCAATATGATTTTAAATTCCCAAGTCCCACGATGTTAACCTTACTTTAATTAACCCAAATTGCCAAAATTTATCAATTATTTGTTCTTACTTCAATAATTATTAGGTATGGCGGTCCTCCCGCCACGGGTGATAATTCACCAAAATTTATTATAGGGTTCCTCCCACCACGGGTGAAATTGATAAAAAATGTCACACTTCCCCTTATCAATAGCCATCCGAATCCGTTTAAATTCTTGATCCCCCGCGATATGACAAGGTTCCAATGCAAACATGATATACAATACCCAAGCTGACCCGTTTAAACTGTCGGTCGCTGGCATATTATGTCGCCACAAATTTTAAGACCCATTTTTATCTTAGGCATTAATTCACAATTCTCAATTTCACAATTTATAAATCGCTCCACACTTTTAATCGATGTTAGATCCTAAAAATACCCCTTAGTCCCATACCTAAGGGTCTCCAAGTTATCAATACATCCTACCCTAAGCATAGGATGAATTTCTGACATAAACCTCGACCTAGTCTCATGCCTAGGTTAGCATAACGACGATAAAGTGACAAAAATAAGCCCACCACCGACATAATGAAGTCGTAATAATCTACTCTCACTAGTCCCATACCTAGAAGGCGTAAATCATCAAAAGTCCTACCCACTAGTCCCATACCTATAAGGCATCCTAAAATAAAGGGAGGGCATAAATACCCAACAACCCGTCGCTACAATGGCAATTTAGTAAAACTAATAAGTCACATAAATAAACACAAATAAATCAATGTACCAGACTACGCATGATAATTCATTTCAATTAAATCTTAATTTAATTATCCCATCGTCATAAATACCCAAATTAATCCCAAATAATTAATTTAAATTAAATACACCGAGGTTTCATCATTAATACAAGAAAATTTCAATTTCACTACCTTAACACAAATTACGTGAGTTATACGCTCCCAAATTCATTTATTTCGAAATTAGGGTTTTTCTACATACAACCTACACCAATAAAACCCAAAATTCACTCATGTATCCTATGCACCCAAGGGTTATGAATATATTCATATTAAGAGATTGCATAAAAACAACCCAATTAGATTCCTAATTGGTTTTAAGAAAGACATGAGATTAAAATTTACCCAACACTTAAAATGCATAATCCTAAAGGAAAGGAATAGAGTAATCATGTCTGTGATTAGTTGGAACAAAATCTGAGTAGAATGTTGAACTCCTCTTAAAAAAAACACCAATTAAGCCTTCTAATCTCAGGTTGAAATCTTGAATAAGTTTGGGGCTATGGTTTGTAGATGAAAGGGAGTAATTTTGGAGAGGTCTTCTGGTTGAAAAGTTTGAGAAAAAGTGATTTGAAAAAGTCCATCCACGAATTAGTTGTGATATATAAAGGAATAAGTGTTTGATTAAGAAAAGGGTTCTAATCAGATATAAACACTCGAAAAAATCATTACAGAGGATCGAATCATCCGAATGGCTTCAAATTTTAATATGTTGTAGCGAAGGGCGAGACAGGACTGCTACGAAAAATTCAGCTCGATCGGACTGTTGGATTTTTAGAATATTATTTTTATCCTCCTTAGCTCGGATCCTCGCCCGATTTTTATACATAAAGTTATAATTTCCAAATTTTTTAATCGCGCTTTAAATTCCACTTAAAACCGTATTTTTATATATAAAAACCAACATATTTAGTTATTGAAAATAATTAAATACAAAATTTTATTTTTCTCGAATTTTTCAAAATTAGTTTAAAAATACCTATTTATAAAAATCAAGGTTGTTACACACAGATCAAGATGGATTGTTGCTATAAACACGAGCCAATATCCTAAACACTTTATTATTTTAAAAATGTACAAACTATTTCATAAAATGTGAAATTTGTGAAAGTTTAAATCCCCAATCAAGATCTTAAACTAGATCTGAGTCTAAATGTTCAAAGAAACTGAAATCAGAAACTGCTTTGTTGGTTTTAGGGTTTGAAAATATAAAAGTTGAAAACAACCAACAAAACTATGATTTCTCGAAATAAAAATAAAAAATAAAGAGAGGTAAACGTGGGGCGTATCATAGAACGTTAATCTCAGTTTTGTATGAGAGAAAATGAGATCAAACAGTTGTGATTAAGTTGGAAAAGAGATAAAGGACAGAAGAGGAATGATCTTCACAAATCTCGAACTAACACACTCTCAGAAATATTTTCCTGGTGAGATTTTGCTGGATTTTAGTTTAGGGTTTCCTCTCTCTCTCTCTCTCTCTCTCTCTCTCTCTCTGTCTCTCTCTCTCCTCTCGGCTGTCTTTATTTTCTCTCAAAAGTGAGGCTGACCAAAGATTTTAATCACAACATATAAGGCATGTATTTATACTAAGCCATGGAAGCCTCTAGAACTTCGAAGAAAATGGATGGACATGATTAAGTCTCAGTTGAACAAGGTAAATCCGATGGCTAATAATGCACTGCAATTATAAAACCTATGATTGGTTTAAACGAAAACACAGGGATCAGGTAAGAAAGCATGCAGACCATAGATTAAAATAATCCAACGGTTCACAAACAAACACAGAAATGTGAGGGCAAGGAAACACATATCCAACCGTTGTTAGGTTAACACGTGTAAGGCTATGATGGCTTGTAAAACGTGTGCTTTTGAACTTTTAAAAATACAAACTGTACCCACAGAACTTTCAAGCGCATTTAGTTTCTACCCAAGCTGGTTTTTAACAACTTAAGAATTTACAAATCATCCAATAAACTTTGTAAAATCCAAATTTTAATTTCTAAAAGTTGTTTAAAAAATCTTAGAAATTATTTAAAATATCCCAAAAATTATGAAAAAATTACTTAAAAGGGATTTAACTCACACACCTTCATATTATGAAGAATGCAATCTGATATGAAACACATAAATGATCCTAGGTGTAGTGTTGGTCTTTATACCTTTGGACTATTAGAAGAAATCAAAATGAAGAGTCTAAGGGCTTATTGGTTTGAAAGAGGTATAACTCAATTTTGTCTCTATTTCCAAACTAGTTGAGCACCTATATAATATAGACTCAAGTGAGTCAAACATATAGGGTGCTTCAAAAAGTTCCAGCATCATGTGTAACAAGTCATTGAGAAGACTATAATTGCTACCAAAGATTTCGAGGGAAGTGACTCCGAGAATTCATTCAACTTATAGACACTAGGGTTGACACTCTACATGGTCCACTTAGGTGTTACATGATCAGATCCATCCCATCTAATCAAAGCTGCTGATGAACCTCTCCTTAATTGGCATGCTATACGAGTTCCACCCGCTGAAATGTAACCCAATCCAGATGTTTATTCCATTTCCTCTTCTTTTATTGTTCCTCCCTATTCTGATGTAATTGAGACCTCCTTCGATGAGGTTCTCAACTCTATTTTTCCTAATAATGAAATAAACGAAGATTTGAGTATCTTATTGTGCCTAACATTAATTGTCTTGACTTTAATCAAACTTTTGATGATGATGATTTTTCAAATGAAAATTTCTTAACTGATCTTAATAAGGTTAATAACAAATAACATAACCACGTTCAAGTTAATGAAGACGAAACTGTTGTTATTAATCTTGTTTCTAGTATCCAACTACGCGATATTAGTATAGGGTCTACCTTTAACGAACAAGAGCACGCAAAACTCGAGGAATTATTAAAGGATTTTGTTGATGTCTTCGCATACTCATATGAAGACATACCTAGCATTGATCCCGAGAAAGCTCAGCACGAGATTCCAACTCTCCCAGAATGCAAACCAAACAAACAGAAACTATGAAAAATGTACATTGAATGGTTGCTCAAGGTTAAGGAAGAAGTGGTCAAAGAGTTAAATGTGGGTATCATTAGTGTTATTGAATATCCCATATGTCTAGCCAACATTGTACCCATGTCGAAATATGGATGAAACGTTCGCATGTGCGTTGACTTTCGAAATTTGAGCAAAGCCACTCCAAAGGATGATTACTCGCTACCCATTATCAACATGATTATAGACAATATAGCCAATCACGCTCTCAAGTCATTTTTTGATGGGTTTTTCGAATACAATCAGATCAAAATGCACCCATATCATCAACAGAAAATCACATTCATCACCCCTTAGGGAACATTATGTTACACTGTTATGCCATTCGGTCTAAAAAATGCAGGGGCTACCTACTAGAGGGCTGCCATAACTATCTTGCAAGATCTGATACACAAAGAATTTGAGGTCTACGTGGATGATATGGTTATCAAGTCCAAGATCAGGATGTTCATGTCTAAACTCTCTGAAATTTCTTCGAGCAACTACAACAATACCAGATGTGACTTTGTAACGACATAATTTCCAATTGATTCCATTGTATGTTTATTTGACTTATTCGGGGAAAACAAATACATTTAAGTCATAGGTAGATTCTTATTGCCATGATCCCACGCAGACTATGATGTATTGAAGTTAATTGAAGATATTGCGACAAATCTTCAAAGATTTATCACGTCGGTTTATGGGGCATATTTAGTCTTCGAGTCAAATTGTGTTCCGAGATCACTCAGGTATGATTGCGTAATTTTAATGGGACGCGAATTTTTTTTAAATTATTTAAGGATGTTATTTTATTAAATAAATGTTTTAAAATGTTTTTAAAGAGTTTTAAAAGGATTATACTTCATTTTATTCTGAGATATAGATGGATTAGAGTTGTATAAAATGCAACTTCTATTATTTCTGGTTCAAATGGCATTAGGTCTCCTTTCAGCGAGATCATTATCTCACTCAAACGACATAGCCATCTCGTTCGAGCAATAGCTAAAGTCATTCAAGCAAGACACCGCGTCAAGAAATCTATGTAAGGCGTGGTTTCCTCAAAAAATTTCAAATGTGCATTCTAAAAAATAGTTTACAAACTAGTACGTATTCTGCACATGTTTTCAAAGGTTTTGTAAGTAAAAAACATCCTTAGAGTTTCAAAGATCCAAGATTTCATTATCATATGAAATAGTGATCTTTGTTTTGCACTTTGCTAGAGTTTATTCTACGCTTTGAAGAACATCGTTGGGTGTTACGGAGAAAAAGTGAAGGAGTTAGTGTTTCAATTTTGTAGACTTTTTAAGCTACATCGATAGGCACCGAGGCATTCATAAAGGCGACTACTATGGACAGGTATCGTAGAAGGATTTGTGTGGTCACTGTGGAGGAGTGGTTGAAGATCATAAGAGCATCAAGTCTTATGGAGATCGAGTCGTTGAGTAAGACTTGTGTCTATTCCTTCTAATTCCACATCATAGTGATTGTCTGGCTTGGGCCGTCCAAGGTTTTTTCCCTTTGGTTAAGTTAAAATTGGTTCACACTTGGTGCGATTTAAAAACTAGGAAAAGGTTTTTCATAAAAAGAAAGTTCATTTTTTGTCATCCTTAAAACACATTTGAAATAAAAAGGGTACAAATTGGTATCAGATCTAGAAACATATTTTTATTGTGTTGTTCCCTTGAATTTTTCACGATGAATTTTTGTGGTTTTTAAAGTTTTCGTTCTCCTATTATTTATGGCACAAATTACACTTAATGGAAAATGTGAAAGAGAAGTGCTTTGAAATCAATTGATGAGCGTATGTGGTTAGCGGTAGAAAAGGTTTGGACATGAAAGGGTGAGTCCACTACACTAAAACTCGTTGAGTCATGGACCAAAGTCGAACACAGACTTGCACTTTACAACTCTAAAGGTCTACATGTAATTTCCTCACATGTCACACCGAAAGAGTATAATAGAATAATGACTTGTGAAACTTAAAAAGAGGCCTGGGATACACTTGCACTTACTCACGAGGGCACTAGCACAATTAGGGCGTCTAAGTTACAAAACCTCACTACACAATTTCAGATGATTAAGATGTCAGAAAGTGAGTCATTTCATGTGTTTTACTCAAGTTTGTCCAACATTACCAGCTCGTTGTTTATCTTAGGATTGAAGATACATGACAACCGTGTGATAAAGAAAATTTTAAGATTTTTGACAAGTAGGTTTGATGCAAAAGCTACCATTTTAAACCCCTTAGGTATGCTTGAATCGACGAAACTTAAAGAGACTATAGGTGACCTACAAACCTATGAACTCGATATGTTTACTTCCAAGCAATTACCAAAGAAAGAAAAGGGCATTGCTTTGAAAGCCTGAAAGGAGGAGACTAATTTTTTGGATGACGATTTTGATTCCGATTTTGAGGATGTCGCCTTGTTGACAAAGAAGTTCAAAAAGTTTCTTAAATTTCAAAAGAAATCTAAAGATGCCAAAAAGTTTAAGAAATTCAAGAACAACAAGGTAGATTCCTCCCCTAAGGATAAGGGTGAGAAATTTAATAGGGTTTAGTTGGATAGGTGTTTCGGGTGTGAGGGGTATGGTTACAAAGTAGTCGAGTGTCCCACTAGACTTAAGAAAGAGGGAGAGATATCAATAGCTTATAGTTCCTCCTTTAGTGATAGTGATCCTAAAGAGAGAGAGAGTTCCCCTAATGAGAGAAAGTTTGTTGGTTTCTTAGCATGTCATGTGAGCGACGATGATAAATATTCCCATAAATATTCTCATGTGAATAACAATTCTGAGGCCATTAAATCCCAAGTGAGTGAGGGTGAAGCGAGTGAGGAAGAGGAGGTTGATGTGAAAGAGTTATAAGTTTCCTTTAAAGAGTTGTATGCCAAAGCGGTGAAGGTGAAAAAGGAAAATTCAAAATTGCAAGCTAGTTTGAATGAGCGTGCCGTAGAAAATAATGATATTTAATTGAGTATCTTAGGGCACGTCAGAAGAAACTTAGGGAGAAACTAGAATGTGTGGATAAAGAGAGATATTGCCTTCGTGGTTTGATGGAGGCGTTGAAAAAGGAGGTGATAGAACTTGAGAAGTCTAGGTGTTGGCTGGAGTATAGGATTTGTGAGTTAGAAGAGAAGTTGAAAGATTCGACTAAGGTTAAGTTTGACTTGGAAGCTAGGTTGAAAAAGATGGATAGAATACTAGGCACTGTCCAAGTCAAAAGGTGATAGATGTGGTATAGGCTATGATGATAGAGTAATTCCCATTACCAAAGACAATATCAACCGTGTGAGAGAGCTAACTAGGATGGTGAGGAGTGGATAACATTTTGGTAATCATTCCCGCCATCTTTGAACTTTCACACATTGCGGTAGGAAATGTCACCTTAAACGCTTTTGTTATGACATTAGGAATGTTCCTAGGAAGTTAAGGAATAAAGTCATTTCAGTTCCCAAAACTCCCATGTATAATTTTACACCTACGTGGGTTAGTAAATAGGACTTAGAGACTCTAGGACTTAAACATTATGGTTCTCATTTGGTTGCACTTGATTCTTACCATGCTAGATCTAAAGGTTGATTGTGTTGCCATATTTTTCATACGCAAGTCTTTGCCTTATGAGTTCTATTTTGCTAGTGTTATGACATGTGTATTTTTTGTATCATATTTTTCATTCATGTGAGTCTTATTTGAAAAAAATACAAAAAGATTTTGTTCTTGATAAATTTTTTGAGAAAATGCAAAAATATTTTGAATTTATTTGAGTCAAAATATGTTGAAAACCCAAAAATATTTTCGATTTGTTTTTGTTTTTGAGTTTACATGTTTGATGTGTCATATTGGGGTGCTTGGACCCCCATCCTTCCATTATCCATGTGGCTACGACATTTGGTCATGATTATTGATGCTTAGAATGATCTTAACCATTGTAGCCTGTGGTTATTTCGAATTAATATGCATTTTGATTCGACTTTGTATATATGCCATCTTTGCACACATGCAGCAGTTAATATGAATGTTCGACATCTCATGCATATTTGAGTTTGGTGGGACATTATTATCTCAATTTTGTCATATATGCATAAATAGACTTAATGAGGAGGTGTGCATGTAAGAACCATTTACCGTGAGGATTAAATATTGAAAAATTTATGAGTGTTCACAGGAAAGGGCTGTGAGAGTGAAAAATTAACTCGCTGTGAAAGCCACCATTTAAAAGAACCCAAAGGAAAATCATGGCAATAAAAATAAACAAATGCCAAAAATAGGGCCAATAGCATTTTCTCTAAGTTGAGAATGATATAGACCTCGAAAGAACTTGAAAAAGTAAATTTATTTGAAGGAGTTTCGATGGAAAAATTAAACGAGTTTGAACCACGAATCCTAACATTGAATAATTGTATGGTGACGCTATTGCTTGTAGAATCGTCAATATTCTATATTTGTGTGCATGATGTCTGTTTAGTTCATTAAACTCTGGGTAAAATAAATCTTGATGATTTATCGCTATCAATTAGTGCTTCTTGATCACTTCGACGTGTCGAAATTATGACTCATTTTTTGTAGTTCACACCCATATATTCCATGTTCATGTTTGAACACATCGGTACCATGTTAGCCTGTAACTCACATAGTTTTTTTTCTATTTTTGCTACAGTATTTTGGTTTGTGCTATTTCCAGTTAACTTTTTCAAGAAATGTTTTCACTGTACAAAACTACATGGTTTTCAACAGTGGAACTGACTTTTTGTTTTTTTCTCGTTCGAGCGACTTACCGATGTCGCGCGAAGCGTTTAAGAGACAAGCTTATGTCATTTGAATGACAAGGATGTCTCGTTCACGCTACCTTCTGGGACTTTTGTTTCCTTCTATTTCAGTACCCTGATTCATAATGGCATATTTTTGGTACTGCTAGGTTTCTTTTGGATAATTTGTTGTATGAAGATTCTCATTGATTACATCTATTACTGCATTGTGTCACACCTGATTAGATTGTTGATTCATATTATGTGATTACTATTTTCTCTCTACGAATTTAATATGCTTGATCATTGTTAGCTAGTTGTTTCGTGTTTATCTAGATACACTTCATTGATTATCTCATGCTAGATACGTTTATCTTTTCAATGGGTTGTCTATTCGTGACAAAAAGGGGGAGAGATGTATGTGATGTAGGGGGAGATTTTATTTGTTGAGCACATAGATTTTATTGCATTACAAATTGATATCATATGATTTCATGCTTATATGTTGGTATTAATTAGGTTGCACAAATTGATATCCTGATTTAGATGTCGTTTACAAATTGATATCCCTAGTTTTGCTCACATGTTTTATATTGTTTGTTCCTCCGTACTTCACTGGGTATTTTTCGATTTCATATTTATAGGTACGCATTAAATGTTGGAGATTTCAAGTCTACATCACATTCAGACGTTTCATGCTTGTCGGACCATCATTTACTAGTCTTGTCCTGTATTTTTGATTTTGGGTTTATGGGATGGGATTTAGGTATCATACGGCTTGACGACCCAACTTAGGCATTTCTATATTGCTTTTGTACTAGAATAGTCGAAGTGGGATATTTGTAAGGACATAATTGCTAATTGAGTCTGTTGTATGTTTATTTGAGTTATTCCCGAAACAAAACACGTTAGAGTCAGAGGTAGATTTTTATCGTCATAATTCCACATAAACTATGACGTATTAAAGTTTATTGAAGATGTTGCGGCAAAGCTTTAAAGATTTATCATGCCATTTTATGGTGCATATTTCGTCTTCAAGTCAAATTGCATTCCGATATCACTCAAGTATGAATGCGCAATTTTAATAAGATTCAAAATTTATTTTAAAATTATTTAAGGGTGTTATTTTATTATAGAAATGTTTTAAACTGTTGTTAAAGAGTTTTAAAAGGATTACACTTCATTTTATTTTGAGATAAAGATGGATTAGAGTTGTGTAAAATGAAACTTCTACTATTTCTGGTTAAAATGACATTAGGTGTTGTTTGAGTAAGATCACTATGTCGTTCGAACGACATAGGCATCTCATTTGAGCAATAACTAAAGTCATTCGAGCGATTCGTGACCTCAAAAAATCTATTTAAGGAATGGTGTCCTCATAATTTCACAAGTGTGAAATCTGAAAAATAGTTTACAAACCAGTATGTATTCTACACATGTTTTCTAAGGTTTTCTAAGTACAAAAAATCCTTAAATTTTTAAAGATCCAATCTTTCATTATCATATGCAATAGTGATATTTGTTTTGAACCTTGTTGGAGTTTGTTGTACACTTTGAAGAATATCATTGAGTTTTACGGAGAAAAAGCGAAGGAGTTTGTGTTCCGATTCCATAGACCTTTCAAGCTACATCGATGGACATCAAAGCATTCGTGGAGGCGACTTCTATGAACAGGTATCGCGAAAGGATTCACGTGGGTACTGTGGAGGAGTGGCTGAAGATCTGAAGAGCAACAAGTCTTATGGGGATTGAGTCGTTGAGTAAGACTTGTGTCTGTTCCTTGTAATTCCACATCATAGTGAGTGTTTGGCTTGGGTCGTTCGAGGTTTTTTTCTCTTTGTGGTTTCCTTATACATCTGGCATTGTGAGAATTCTTTTCCTTTACTTACTTTAATCGTTAGATGTTTGTTTAGGATTAATCAAGATAAAATTTGGTTGAGTTAAAATTGGTTCACACTTGGTGCGGTTTAAAAATTGGGAAAAGGGTTTTCATTAGAAGAAATTTTATTTTTTGTCATGCTTAAAACACATTCAAAAGAAAAAGGGTCCTATGGACTTAACCCACAAAAATGTGTTTTAGGAGTTACTAAAGGAAAGATCTTGGGATTCATGGTTCGACAAAAGGGGATTGAAGAAGCTCCTACCAAACTAAAAACCATATTCGAAATTCCAGTAACCCGAATGGAGAAATAAGTAATAGTATATCAGCCTATTCATCAGCCAGTTGACTTATATCTGTGAACCAATATTCACAATCTTACGGAAGGATTCAACCAAACTTTGGAACGAAGATTTCTAGGAGGCCTTTGACCGAATCAAGCAATATCTAACCCGATCTCTAGTACTCATGGCACCACAGCCTGGTCTTTTGTCACTCCTATACCTTAAAGAGTCTCGCAAAGAGAGAGCCATCTATATGCAAGTTTCAAGTTGTCAAGGTATGAAGTTAATTACACTGTCTTTGAAAAAGTATGTGTCTCTCTTGTCTGGGTCACCCGAACATTATGGAACTACATGCTAGGTTTTCCTATTAAACTTGTATCCCTATTGGATCTTATCAAATAGCATCTCAAGAAACCTATCCTGTCTAGCCAAGTGGCCCGATGGTTGATGCTTCTAGCCAAATTTGATATCATGTATGTCACACAGAAAGCCATGGAAGGAAGAGCCATCTCTATCTACCTCGCTGAGTATCCTATGGAAGAAGCCGATGTTTGGATTTCCAAATTCTCTGAAAAAAATATCATTTGTGCCTCCCAAGAAGACCTCTGGTGGCAAATGTTCTTTGACGGTGCTTCCAAAAAGAAAGGATATGGAATTGGGATACTCCTAATCGCCCTTGATGACTCTGACACTCCCATTGCCATCAATCTAGATTTTCTTTGCACTAACAACATGACCGAATAAGAGGCATGCACGGTGGGCCTCAAAGTCTCTCTCAAGAAAGGAATTTGATGCCTATATGTCTACGAGGATTCATCCCTCATCATTGATCAAGTACTCAAAAGATGGAATGTTAAGGATGAGAAAATCTTACCCTTCCATTCCCACCTAGAAGAGTTAGCCTCCCAATTCAAAGATATCACCTTCCACTACCTTACCGGAGAAAAGAACAACTCAATCGATGTCATTGTTACCTTAGCCTCCATTGTCGACATGCACGAGGGAATAACGATGTCCCCCTTCCTAGTCCAAAAGCAAGCTAAACCTACCCACTGCTACCACATTTAGATCATCACAGAAGCAGATCCTAATTCAACCAATTGTTGGTACTATGATATTTGGCGCATCCTCAAGCATGGTAGGTATCCCCAAGATTTTAACAAGAAAGACGGATCAACCCTCTGCAAACTAGCTTCCCAGTACATTATCTATGTAAAAACACTTTTCAAGAGAAATTTTGATGAAACACATTTACACTACATCGTAGGGGCTAACATTGAAGAGATGATGCAAAAAATCCATAGTGGGGAGTGCGAACCCCACAAGAATGGCCATATAATCGCCAAAAAGATCATCCGATAAGGTTATTATTGGACTACCAAGGTTCAGGATTGTGTTACCTATGTTAAGAGATATCTTAAATGCCAACAGTTTTTCAACCTCCAACACTTGCATCCGCGATAATTGTATAACATGACCTTTCCCTGGCCAATATCCACACGGGGCATCAGTATCATGGGAAAATTTTCACCCAAGGCCTCCAACGGGAGTTAATTCATCTTGGTTTCCATCGATTACTACACCAAATGGGTCGAAGCCGAGCCATATGCAGTTTTGAATGATAAAAAGGAGGCCAAGTTCATTCGAAAAAATATCATCTTTTGATATGAGGTCCCTCACGAGCTAATATCAAACAACAGGTTACATTTTAATGCAAAAGTCACAGAAGTGGTTGACGAGTATGCATCCAGAGGAATAAGTCTTCTCCCTATCAACCTCAAACCAACGATACAGTCGAACCTGCCAATAAGAACCTCAAAGCAATCATCAGGAAGATGACCAAGAACTACTGAGATTGGGTCGATCGAATCCCTTACGCCCTCTAGGGAAACTGCACTTCAGTTCGAGCACCAACTAGGGCTACCCCTTACTCTCTTGTATATGGCATGGATGCAGTGCTACCCATTGAGCTAGAAATTCATTCACTACGTGTCATGCTTGAAAGCAAAGTAAGCGAGGAAGACTGGCATCAGAGCCATCTTCACAAGTTGTCACTCTTGGATTAAAGGAGACTTAAGGCTATGTATCATATATAAGGGTACCATCGTCGAAAATCACGATCATTCAACCAGAGAATCAAGGACCGTGGTGTTTAAGAAGGGGATTTAGACCTTAAAAAATTGTAGAACCCATATGGGTCCCCAGAGTGAAATTCAAGCCCAATTAGAGCGACCCCTACATTGTGAAGAAGATCTTATCTGGTGACATTGCTATGCTCACTGACCTCGATGGGGAAGAAATGGATCGTACAATCAACCTGGACCATCTCAAGAAATTCTAACCTTAATCTTGGCATGCTACGGCTATTTTCATATCCCTTCGATTCTAAAAAAAATTCATTTCCCTCTACTCAGAAATACGCGGGGCCTGATCCTCAAAAATTCCTTTTTACTTTAAAAAATGAAACTCAAATTTTTTTTCGAAACCCTAGAGGTACGTAGGAAGCTCATACACTTCACATGATCATGACCCTTTTTTCATAAAATGCTATTCTTTTCTTTTCTTCTAGAACGACGGTTCATTTTTATCATTTACATGAACAAAAGGATTATTTATGCCTTAGCGATTGGTCTAGATAATTCAAATACAAAAGCTCATGAAGAGGCACAAAAATATAATTAAAATGTTCTTTAGTTCATCAACAAAGGGAGTCAATCACTTCCACCTCCAACCTAACCTTATTTTTCCTAAAAACCAAAAACAAGCCAAGCCACTCCTAAACAACCATTCCCATAAAAAACCAAATACATAACCAAACACCATACAAAAGATTCACAAATAAAAACTCCCCAGGGACCCCGTGGCTACTAGAAGAACTAACCCCATCATCATTTACATATTGGGGTCCCCAAACTTCCCTTGCTTGAAAGGAAATTCCAAATCTCCTCTATGGAACGATAAGCCTGGACCAGTCTAGGAAAAATCACAACACCTCCCTCCATGGTGTCAAATATGATGAGCCATCTCTACCCGGTCTCCTTTAAAGCCAGTTCATGTAGTTCTCAGAGACATGACAAACTCAGCCAATATATTGAGAAGGACAGGTTGATGGCCGATGATTCTCCCACATAGAGCCTAGTCGCTTGCGCAAATATTATGTTAAATCATCCACAGGAAAAAAGTCTAGTGTTCGAGGTGGCACAATCTGCTCCCATCCAAGTTGAGACAAGAGACACCAGGGAAACAAGAAAGAAGTCTGTCGGAGGCTAACCAATCGAACATACTGGTATTCCCCCAGTTCTAGAATGGGATACAATTATCTCCACCAGGGCACTGACCAACGCAAGCCTCGATCCCGTGCTCTATAAATTAATTCTCCCAACTCTCGATATTTATGCCTAAGCTGGTAAAATAGAGACTAAAAAAATTTGGCACGGCTGCCAAGGGATATTCAGGAGGGTTCGCCAGACGAAATATCTTCGACAGTCACATGAACAACATAATTGGGTTGCCCCTCAAGAAGTCAGAACAGCCTTCCCGCAAAGCATCGAGACCATTCAGTGTCTATGCCAATACCACCGTTGCAGTATTGCGATGGTATGACATCCACAAAATTATGGCTGCAAGTTGTGGGTTTTGCCAACAGTTCCCCAACCACCAATAATAATTTTAAAGTTAACCCAAGGATGATGGCCTCGGTATAGTTCAAATCACAAACATCTTTCAGATGTACGAAATGCCGCACAACCGGGAGAGAGATCATTCCTCCCGAAACAAATAACCGAGCCGTCGAGGGTGAGATATGGAGAAGTCTTACTAACATCTCCCGAGGAGAGAGGGAGAATTAAGGCTTGGCCGCTGCAACACTAGGATTTAACCCCGGCATGGAAGAAAACTCTTCATAATTCAGGCAGACTTCGTCCAAACTAAAGAGAAAGACATGGTCCTCGGGGTACCAAAATTGTACTACCGCCATTGGAATGTTCCATTCAATAGGTCGGTTGTGCCATAAGGAAACCTGACGTTTTTTGAATGCATCGTAGTCTACATTATATGTGCACATAGCCTCTAAGTTTTCGAGTTAAGAAGAGAATTTGACACTTTTGGGAAGAGACATATTGTAAATGATGAGACAAGAAGCAAGAAGTAAGAAAAAGAAAGGAAATGTGGATGGGCGAAGAAAATACTACGCCATTACCCTTTTTTATACTTAAAAACTTGGCTAAAGACAAGATTTCTGCAAAATTCGACCCTATAAAGGACCAAGTAGTTAAAGAACGTTCAATCAAAGCTTTAGGGTGATTAGACTGAATTGGCCTGCCAATAGGCAGGACAAGGAGTATGTCAATCGGCATCCCCCTATTTTCGAAAAGTTTCCTTTTTCCTTTTTTGTAAAAATCAAAAACTCAATAAAAATAATTTTTATTCTAAGTAATTTAGAATTTCCTTCTCCCTATATTTTTACTCATCCAATTTTATAATAAATTTTCCTTTGAGTTAATTTTACGGTCTCAGCAAACAAAGCAAAAATTGAATATGCATTAAGTTAATAAAGCATACATAAATTAATAAAACTTCATTCCATTGCATATATATTGCTTTATTATTTTGCGTTGTAGAAAAACATAAAAACAATGGGACTCATGAAACGGCCCTTTAGTGTACTTTAGGTAAAAAACAACTTTGTTCCAATTTTAGTTTCTTAAACCCTAAACATGCATCTAAGTGATAAAATTCATTTGATGAATAAAGCATGAGATGAACGAAACAATTTTAGGAAAAATCCCCGAAGGGCAAAACCTTTTTATTTCGCTATAATTTGTAAGAGAACGGCATACAAGGATTACAATGAAATAAGTACAACATATGAAATATCTGCAGGTGTCGATTTCGATGTCTCGACTGGAACTTTCCCTTTTCAGGAGGGTAGTAGTGAAGAAGAAGACGGTTCCTCCAAAAGTTACTTCGTAAGGTCTCCTTATACAATGGCACGCAACTATTCGATTGTAGAGTTCTTCTCACAAAGTGCATCATGGTGTAGTGAATGGATTATCTTCCGGTAAACGCGTTCAAGATCACTTAACTTTGGAATTGAGTAATACGATCTTGAATAAACACCCAAAGATGAAAAACTCGCATGGGAATAAGTGTTTCGAAACTGTTCTGCCTTTTGAAACGTTTGCAGATGCGTTTTTATTTATAACTGAATAAACGGTAGGCATTTGAATCTGTCTCTGAATGGCAATCATCTGAATCTGTCTTTGTATGTGATGTATTAATGAATATCTGAATCTCTAAAAACAATACCTACACACACGAGACACAACAAAATACCCTTGTGAAGTATGGAGGAAATAAACTAATATAAAATCATAATAAATACTCCCCCTACATCACATATCTCTTTCCCTTTTTTGCCTGGAATAGACAAAAGGTGGGACAAACACACCATATTTACCAATAAAATATGAGAATGAATCAGCATATCAATATAATCAATAGAAATGTTACAATGGGTAGGAAAAGATAGCAGAAGCAAAATAATAATGCGGGAATCACTAAAATTGCAAAAGTATATTGTACATCCATGTCATAAAAACCAAGATAGATACAACTAATAGAAATAGTACATCATATCAGAGAGAATAAAAAATACATCAGGAATATGGATGTCTCAGATACAATAAAACAAATTCAACTAAGCATCGACAGAATCATCATCATCATCAGCAGCATGATCATCATCATCATCATCAGCAGCAGCAGCAGCAGTAAAGTATGTGGAAGAAATAGGACCAAGTCCAGATGAACAGGCGCCTCTCTGCTACTCTCTCTGCCGCATCTCATCAAAAAATGTTGTCATCCTGGACTCAGCACGAACACGTGCTTCGGCCTCAGCATCAAATCTAGCCATGATAGAATCATACATCCTGGACTGGACAGCTACCTATGCCTATAAAGAAGAAACCTCCTCCTCAATAGGACGTGTAGGTGCAGGAGTGGGTGGTGGTGGCGGAGTAGACGTGCTCAGACGAGGGTGATCAGAGGCCTGATAAGGATCAGTATCAGGGATAACTCCCTCTGAGGGTGGAACTCTCGCTGCCTGAGGCAAATGACTCTCAGAATGAGCGAAAGTATTACGATCAATAATACCAGGCGTAGGGAGACGCAGATCACCCTCTAAAATAGGTACACCAGTAGTAGTGCAAAGGGGGGAAATGAGAATCCCATATGGAAGAGCAGGACGGACAAGGATGGAACCATGGACAGTGACAGAGGATATGACTCGGATCATGACGGTCGGAAGATCGATATCCCACCCCTAAGAAACATGGTACATAAAGTAAACGATGCCTGATCCAATCTGTGTATGATTTATCCGAGGATAAATGGATGATGATGCAAACCTAATTAGTACAGGGAAGGCAGGGTAAAGTTGGCAATGATACATCATGGAACCTGCCGGAGGAATCTCCCAAAAATCATGCTGTAAAATATCATCATACGTATGTCCATCATCGGTATAACGAGGGAATAGAGCGTCTGGGACACAATGAAGGTGCAGAAAAGATGCTATGAGATCTACAGTGACGAGAACAGGAACGCCATGTGAAGTAGAAAAGATCCCCTCAGCGTGAGGAAGAGCACGGAAGAAAAAGTCTCGGACAATGTCCGGATAAATAACCCCATGAACCTCAAACATAAAATCCCAACCTCTAGCAGACAACCAACGAGGAATACCTAACTCAGGAAACTCAACATAACGAAACACCCTCTCTGAAACAACTAACCGAATGTGGAGACCTAATGAGAAGTAATGATCACACTCAGCATGAGTGGCCCACCTCACAGGTGAGTAAGAGGGTCGACTAGCCTGATCTCTCTGAGCTCGAGCAGAGGGTGGTGCCTCATCGAGTCGCCCGGAAGGGGCACCACGGCGTCTAGGTGCCATGACCAGAATGAGTAATGTGTTATGTGTAAAAAAAATACCATCGCGGGGGAACACACATTCACCTAAGCACCAATCTCCGTACAATCGTCCAACCGAACCACCGTGAACACCAGCCACAATCACAGTCAAAATAAATAATAGAAACACGAATTTTCTCCAAAAAAAATTAAGAATTAACATTGTTACCTCGAAACCACTGAAAAACGGGAACAACACGCCGGAGAAATAGTGCAACCGACGAGACACAACTTGTTTGAATAACCCTTTAGCGGATGGTTGCTAAATGAGCTCAAGGCAGTATCAATGGTTGATATAGGAGCTCAAGGGAGAGAAACGAAGTCCAGAGGAGTTTGAAAGATATGACAGAGGTGACGAACACAACTCTAACCGCTGAAAATGGCGAAACTTTGAAACACAGGTGCTGTCGCTTGAAAGAAATGAGAATAACAGGCGAGAAGAGAGAACGACGACTTAAAAGAAACCCTGATCTCACGAGAAGTCGTTCAAACAACTTACAGATGTCGCTCGAATGATTTGGGATGTCGCTTGAATGATGTGTTCGCGCGACATGTGATGTCGTTCGAACGAGAAATGAAAATTTCCAGAAATACCCCAAAAACGTTCAGAATTTGTCCTGTGAAAAAATACCCCAAAACAGTACCTGGAACACAAAAATAGACTGCAAAACAGAAAAAAATGTAAAAGGCAAAAAATGGTAATTACATGTTAACATGGTACTAATGTGCTCAATTATGAAAGTGGATTAATTTGGAGTGAACTATAACAGTTGAGCCATCATTTCAACACGTCGAATCGATCAAAGAGTTCTTATTGATAGCAAGGAATCATCAAACTTCATCAAAGCCATGTGTGACAAAATAAGTGTGAGTTTGATGAACTAAACTTAATCAACATGCATACAAGTCCGAATTGTGGATGATTATACAAAAAATAGCGTCATGATATGATGTTTCAACATAGTATTTGTGGTGCAAACCCGTTTAAATTAATTTCCATCCAAACTCCCTCAATATATGAATTTTTCTAGATCTTTAGAAATATCTATGAATCCCTACTTAGAGAAAGTCCTATTGGCCCCAATTATGGTATTTATTTCTTTTTATTTCCTCGATTTTCTTTTGGGCTCTTTTATACGGTGGCTTTCACAACGAGTCAATTTTATACCCTCGCAACCCTTTCCCATTAACACTCAACATATTTTCAATACCAATTCTCATGAAAAACGGTTCTTACAAGCACACCTCCTCCTTAAGTTTACTTACGCATAGATGACAAAATTGAGATAAGAACGTCTCACCAAACTCAAATATGCAAGAGAAGTCAAATATTCATATAAACTCGTGCTTGTGTGCAAGGATGGAATATAAGCAAAGTCGAGTCAAAATGCATATCAACATCAAAAAAAACCCATAGTTCAAAGGTTAAGATCATTCTAGGCATCAATAATAATGACCAAAAGTCCTAGCCACATGAATAATGAAAGAAAGGGGGGAATCAAGCACACTAATATCCCATATCAATCAAGTAACCTCACGACTCAAAAATCAAAAATCTTTTTGTATTTTCAAAAGTTTTTATAAAATGCAAAATCTTTTTGAATTTTTCGAAAAGACACAAATAAATAATAAAAACAAAAAACATGCCATAACACTAGCCACATATAAAGCAAGATGTAAATACTAGTGTATGATAAACCAACGAACAACCTCAATCGAAAGAAGAGAGATGAGGATAACTACGAGCAATGATGCGACAATCATAGAGTTTTATACCTAACGCTTCTAAATCTGACTTTCTAACCCAAGTAGGTGTGAACCGACGAGTAGGGGCATTTGGAACCTGAATGGCTCTAGACTTTCTTGGAGCATTCTTAAGATCATAGAAAAACCGTCTAAGATGACCTCTTCTACCGCAATGAGTGCAAATGTAGATACGGTGAGGAGCAAGTCCTATAGGCCAATTATGCCTCACGTTCCTAGGTGGTAATCTCCTAAAGTTCCTAAGAAGCTCTCTTGTTGGCAAGATTTTGGCTTTTCGAGCAGGTGCGACATGATTATTAAAGCCAATACCTCTCCGATTATCTTTGATTTTGACGGTGCATAAATTTTGTCTAACTTTTTAGACCTAGCCTCCAAATCAAACTTAACTTTACTCGAATCTCTCAGTTTCTCTTCAAGTTCACTTATCCTTGACTCAAGTAACCTCGGCCAAGAGACACCAACCTCGGCCTAGAGACACCAACCTCGGCCGATATTATGGCTGATGCTGGGCATGTCTTGGACACGCAATATCACCCCTCGGTCGTATCAAGGTCGGCCCAGGCCGACACTACCCCGAGCCCCTCTAAGGGACGTCACAAGGATCGGCAGCACTCTCGTATACCTTGGAATGGCAACCTCGGCTAGGTGTAGGCCGAGCTCGCAGGAATCCACCAGCAACATCATCAAGCCACCAGTTCAACCTCGTCTCAGGACGACTTTGCCCATTGTCTCGGCCAGGATTAGGCCGAGACCTCCACGGAATCCTCGGACTGAACAGGTATCAAGACTCACCAACCTCGGCCTCACCAAGGCCGAGGTCATACCCCAGACGCGATAGCCGAGCACCTGCTGACATTTGGATAAGGACATGTGGACACAAGTCAGTTATAACAAGATTATTCTCCACACGTGGGGAGAATATTGCATCATCATTCTCTACATGTGACAGTGATAGATGGCACTCCCATATTAGTGAGGTAACCGCACACATGCTCATTGCATGCATGGGGGGTACATTACACCCCCTAGGTACTATATATAGAGGTCATCCTCTACCTTGCAAAAGGATCCCATTTATTCAACCCTAGCTAAAACTCTTTCTAGAGACACAGTAGAGAGAGAAAGCTTGAGAGATTGTATCCATGGCCATTAGAGACTTATTGTAGTGAGATTATTCACACACACACAGTGGACGTAGGCCAATCTAGGCTGAACCACTTATATCCTGGTGTACTCTCTCCTTCTCCTCATCTCATTCTCTTGCCATTTACATAACTATGCTGCCATTGTTGTTCTTAGATTGAGCTTAAAAACACCTTACCTGGTGGTGCTGATTCCGACATCATCATTTTGGAGCTGTCTGTGGGAACGAGAAGCTATCTCTTCCTCTTTTTCTGATTAACCTCACCGGAGACTCTGGTGGTGAACTAGGCCTCCCCCTAGCGCGGAGCTGTTTCACCATTGAAAGAGGTCCTGTGAGGTATTAAGCTCATCTGCTACTTAAGCTCTATAGTGTTAACATATGGCACCAGACTTACCACCGCCTCTTCCGCCTCCCGGGGGTGGAGGGCCTAGTTCCAGTCAGGCGCCCCCCAGTCTGAAATGGCGGAGGTAGCTGCAGCCTTGAGGTCTTTAGCTGCAACGCAACAAGCTATGCAGGAGCAATTTTCACAGCTCAGTCAAACTATGATGAGGCCACCTGGAGTCTCACCGGATATGATCACTCCGGCAGCTGTTCAGCCTCATCCTGACACCAGGGGACCACCCCAGGCACCAATGAAGGACCACCCTGCACCCCAGTGGAGAAGGGACGTTGCTGACCCTAGGCGCTTGCGCCTGGGGAGGCAAGGAAACCCTTGCCCAGAGGATAGGTATGACGATCTAGAGGCGAAAGAAGCCCCGAAAGACTGCTGAGAGCCCTATGAGGTGTCAGATAACACTGTACGGCCTCTTAGGCAGAGTCAAGGTTGTGTCGGCCGAAGAGGTGAAGAGGCCCGACAAAGAGGGTCGGCCTTTGATAGGTTGAGCAGAGGGTCGGACTTTGAGAGACTGGGCCCGATAAATTACCTAAGACAGAGACTGTCGAGATCAAGGAGCGTAGAAGGCTCTCAGAGAGGGAACAGGCAGGGTCGGCCAGACCAAGGCCGACCCTATGAAAGAAGAGGCAGGGAACAGGAAGAGGTCAACAACCAACGTGTCGTGGCAGGGGAACCCTCGATCCATCCTAGGAAGATGGCAGGGGATAACCTCGACCAAGTCGATGGACGAAGACCGTGGAATGATTCTATCAAACGCCTTGAGGAGAAGATTGGAGACCTCATTAAAAGCAGGGACCCATTGCAAAGGGGTTACTCAGAGGGCTCCCCATTTGTGGCTAGGATAGTGGGGTTCCCAACCCCAGCTAAGTTCAAGCCTCCTAGGGTGTCTCCCAAGTATGATGGAAGCACTAACCCTGTGCATCATATCGAGATGTATCAATCGGCAGCAGACATCTACTCGATACCCGATGAGATGAAGTGTAGAGCCTTCTCTGGGACCTTAACAGGGGCTGCACACAGTTGGTTCACCTCCCTTCCGAAGAACTCAATTGAGAACTTCAAAGGCTTGTCTGAGCGATTCATCCACAACTTCTGCTTTGGGGTGAGGCCTCAAAAGAAGACTACCCACCTGCTCTATGTCAAGCAGGCTAAAGGTGAGAGCCTAAGAGACTACATAGCAAGATTTAACAAAGAAAAGTTGGAGGTAGAAGACTATGAAGAGAGCATAGCCATGACCGCCCTTATAGGAGGTCTCCAGAAGTGGAAGCTATTGTGGAAACTGGCGAAAGAGCCCCCTAGGTCTATGGAGGAGCTGCTGGCAACCGCAGGGAAAGTAATGAATGAGGAAGAGGCAATGGCCGCCAAGTATGAGGATGAGAACCGCAGTGGCAGTGGAAAGTCCCAAAGCAAGAAAGATGGGAAGAAGATATCGGGTGATGACAAGTTCGCTCACTATACTCCTCTAACTATGAGCTGTGAGCACATCCTCAATGAGATTAAGAGTGACAGGGCTCTGAGATGGCCAGAGAAGCTGAAAGCTCCACCATATAAGAGGAACAAAGACCTATGGTGTGAGTTCCACCAAGATCATGGTCACGTCACAGATAGATGCTTCGCTTTGAAGGATGAGATTGAGAAGATGTTAAAATCTGGGAAATTGAGAAAATATGTAGTCGGTAAGGCTCCTAAGAGTGGAATAGATGACCATAAGAAAAGGAGGAATGACAGATGCCGTGACAACGTCCCAGACCGAAGAGACGATGATTCAGAAGGTGATGATGAAGATGATCCGGATCTCCCACCAAAGGATGACAACACCCCGGTGAAGAGGGTTGGTATAATCTCTTTCGGTGTTGGCACAATATGCGGAGGATTTGCAGGTGGTGGATCTGAAGTAGCTGATAGGAAGGCTCATGTAGCCGAGGCCAAATCAGTGGCCAAGCTTGAAGTTGTGAATCTAACGTCTTCCGATACAGTACAGAAGAGGAAGAAAGTAGACATGAACACCCTCGTAGTTGGGTTCTCCAGACTCGACTTCAGAGGCATCTTAGCCCCCCATGATGACCATTTGGTCATAACGACAAGGGTTCATGGGTATGAGGTGCAGAGG
The DNA here is from genome assembly GCA_949130495.1 of Sambucus nigra. Lineage (NCBI taxonomy): Eukaryota > Viridiplantae > Streptophyta > Magnoliopsida > Dipsacales > Adoxaceae > Sambucus > Sambucus nigra. The sequence continues at coordinate 385,872,843 of OX422218.1, read as the reverse complement.
ATCCTCGTGGATGGGGGGAGCTCGGCAGATGTGATGTTTTGGCCTTGCTTCAAGAGATTAGGCCTTAGTAGAGCAAGATTGGTCCCCTATCACCACCCCCTGATAGGCTTCAGTGGTGAAAAGGTTCACCCCTTGGGCATGTATGAGATGGACGTACGGATGGGTGACGAATGGCCTAAGAGGTTGACCAGGAGGATTAATTTCTTCGTGATGGACGAGAGTGTCTTCTCGGCCTATAACCTCATCACAGGAAGGGTGGCCCTTAGGGAGTTCGAGGCTGTGCCGTCAACGGTCCATCAGATGCTAAAATTCCCGACTCCTTATGGAGTAGGGGAAGTGCAAGGTGACCAGACCACAGCGCGAGAATGTTACTTAAACTCGGCTAAAGAGAGAGAAGCCCATAAGACAGCCACCACCACTTATAGCATTGACACTCTTGACCCAAGAGATGAAACAAAGTTGAAGAAGGGAGAGGCCGCGGAGGAGGTAGAATCCATCGTCCTCAATGAGGACGAGCTGGAAAAAATCATCCAGGTCGGTAAGGCCCTAGATCCAGGAACCAAGGAAGAGCTGATAAACTTCCTCAGGAGGAGACAGAGTCTCTTCGCATGGAGTCACGCAGACATGCATGGCATCGACCCTAAGGTGATGAGCCACAAGCTCAACGTGACTAGAGATGCCAGTCCGATCAAGTAGAGATGAAGAGTCTACTCCAGGTAGAAATACGACATCATTCGAGAAGAGGTCAAAAAGTTGGAAGAGGCCGAGTTGATAAGAGAGGTTACCTACCCGGAGTGGCTCTCAAATGCAGTCATCGTGCCTAAGGCTAATAGGAAGTGGCGAATGTGTGTGGATTTCACTGACCTGAACAGATCTTGCCCAAAAGACAGTTACCCCTTACCTCGGATAGATCAGATGGTGGATGCTACAGCATGATATGAGCTCATGAGCTTCATGGATGCGTATTCAGGCTATAACCAAATCTTCATGGATGCCGAAGACTCAGAGAAGGCAACTTTCATTATAGACAAAGGGATGTACTGCTACAAAGTGATGCCCTTTAGTCTGAAAAATGCAGGGGCAACATACCAACGTCTTGTCAATAAGATGTTCGAAGAGCAAATAGGTAAGACCATGGAGGTGTATGTAGACGATATGCTAACAAAGAGCTTGAAAGCTTGTACTCACGTAGCGGACCTTGAGAAGACCTTCGATGTTATGGACTCATACAGAATGAAACTCAACCCAGCAAAGTGTGTCTTCGGAGTAGGAGCTGGGAAGTTCCTGGGGTTCATTGTTAACTAGAGAGGAATTGAAGCGAACCCTGAGAAAATCAAGGCATTACTCGACATGAAGACTCCTAGGAGTATCAAGGATGTTCAAAGACTCACGGGAAGAGTGGCTTCCCTTAACAGGTTTGTTTCAAGGGCAACGGACAAGTTTCTTCCATTCTTTAAAGTCCTAAGAAAAGGCCTTTCAATGGGACAAAGAGTGTGAAAAAGCCTTCAACCAACTCAAGTCCTACTTAGGGTCTCCCTTATTGCTGTCTCGGCCCATCGCAGGAGAAAGGTTGTTTGTATATCTGGCAGTCTCTGAATCAGCCATCAGCGCAGCCATCATATGGGAAGAGGATGGGATCCAAAGGCCTGTATACTTCAACAGTAAGGCCCTTCAAGGGTCTGAACAAAATTATCCCCGCATCGAAAAGTTGGCTTATTCCCTAATACATGCCTCAAGAAAAATGAAGCCTTACTTCCAAGCTCACTCCATGGTAGTCCTCACTGACTCCCTACTAAGGCAGGTCCTGTATAAACCTGAGAATTCCGAAAGATTGATGACCTGGGCCATCGAATTAGGAGAATATGATCTTACCTACCAGCCTAGGACAGCCATCAAAGGGCAGGCCTTCGCAGACTTTGTTACAGAATTCACCTGGGAAGAGGCCGAGACAGAGAAAGGCCTAGAGGATGCCGAAGAGACAAACCGTATTGTCTTCCGAAATTCAGAAGAGACGGCACCAAACGTCTTCCGAGATCGGGAAGAGGTCATCTCAGGCAAAACTCAGAGCAGAATAGAAGAGAACGAAGAGGATCGATACCTCTTCAAGCAAGGAGTTCTGACAGAAGGGGTCTTCTCATCAGATACAGACATTTGGAGCCTCTTCATTGATGGCTCTTCCTACGATAGTGGAAGCGGTGCGGGGCTAATACTCTCGACTCCAGATGGTGCCAACATCGAATACGCCTTGAGATTCAACTTCCAGGCCTCAAACAACGAGGCCGAGTATGAGGCCATGATAGCAGGCCTCTTATTGGCAAAAACTCTTCGCGTAAGATGTCTTCTGCTCCACAGTGACTCAAGGTTAGTTGTCAATCAAGTGATAGGAGCCTATGAGGCCAAGAATGAGAGGATGGCGAAGTACCTGGAGAGAGTTAGAAAGATGTTGGAATATTTTGAAGAGGCAAAACTGAAGAGAGTGCCTCGACAAAGTAACAGCCACGCTGATGCATTGGCAAGGTTGGCTTCGGCAAGGAAGACAGAGGTTAGAAGGACTGTTACGATCGAAGTCTTAGGAAAGGCAACCATTGAGGAAGAAGAGGTATGTATCCCTTGTCACAATTTGAACCTAGGAGACTCATGGATCGACCCGCTCGTCAGATACCTAAGAGAGGGAGAGCTGCCTGAGTCCAAACTAGAAAGGATAAAGTTGAGATATAGGGCTGCCAAGTTCTCAATGGTAGGAGACGTCTTGTACAAAAAGGGGGTTCTATTGCCTCTCCTCAGATGTGTGCATCCCATGGAAGTTCCCCGGGTCTTACAGAAGGTTCACTAGGGTTCTTGCTCTAGCCACATAGGGGGAGGGCCCCTGGCCAAGAGGATCATCACTCAGGGATACTGGTGGCCTACCTTGTCCAAGGACGCTGCAGACTACGTGAAGAGGTGCGACAAATGCCAAAGGTTCACCACTATCCCTCATCAACCCCATCAGCCTATGACGTCAATCTCTTCTCCATGGCCATTTGCGGTATGGGAAATTGACTTAGTAGGACCCTTGCCAAGAGCTGTCAACAACTATAGATTCTTGATAGTTGCTATTGACTACTTCTCAAAGTGGGTGGAGGTAGAGCCGATGATAAAAATCACAGAGCAGAAGACCTTCCAGTTCATTTGGAGGAATATCATATGCAGATATGGCCTCCCAAACACTCTCATATCAGATAATGGGACCCAGTTCAAGAACTCCTCCTTAGAAAAGTACTGCCTAAGAGTAGGGATTAAGCAGTTCTTCTCATTTCCTGGTTAACCTCAGGCAAATGGTCAGACCGAGGTCACAAACAGAACTATCTTGGACGGAATCAAGAAGAGGTTAGAAGATGCGAAGGGAAGATGGACTGAAGAGGTCTATGCTGTGTTATGGGCCTACAGAACCACGACAAGGACACTAACAGGAGAAACCCCGTTCATGCTGGCACATGGCTCAGAGGCCGTCATACCAACGAAAGTAGGACTCCCAACTCATCGGATTCAGACCTACGACCCTGAAAATAATGGAGAAGAGAGGAGGCTAGACATAGATCTTATCGAAGAAAGAAGAGAGGATGCAGAGGTCAGGCAAGCAGCCTACCAGCAGAGGGCAGCGAAATTCTACAACCAGAGGGTGAAGTCAAGACCCATTGCAGTAAGAGACCTAGTGCTGAAGAAGACCCTACAGAAAGTAAATAAGCTTCACCCAAACTGGCATGGCCCCTACAAAGTGACAGAAGAGGTTGTGCCTGGCACTTACAGGCTAAAAAACCTAGAAGGAGAACCTTTCACTAACCCGTGGAATGCTGATCACCTGAAGAGATATTACATATGATGTTTCATAGAGTTTTATGTAAATGTACCATCTTATTATGAAGAGGTTATTAATGAAGATCAGTTCCCATAAAAGTTCTTGCTACATTCTTAGATCAGAGATTAATTATGAGGATAACATTTTAGGTGATGACCTCAGACCCTCATAACACCATTCAGTGGTGACGAGGTCTGAGCTCGGACACCATATTGAGATGACCTCAGACACTTAACATCATTAATTTGGTGAAGACCCTTAACATCATTAATTTGGTGGAAACTTATTATGGGGGTAACATCTTAGGTGATGACATCAGACCCTCATAACACCATTCAGTGGTGATGAGGTCTGAGCTCGGACACCATAATGAGATGATCTCAGACACTTAACATCATTAATTTGGTGAAGACCCTTAACATTATTAATTTGGTGGAAACTTATTATGGGGGTAACATCTTAGGTGATGACCTCAGACCCTCATAACACCATTCAGTGGTGATGAGGTCTGAGCTCGGACACCATAATGAGATTACCTCAGACCCTTAACATCATTAATTTGGTGAAGACCCTTAACATCATTAATTTGGTGGAAACTTATTATGGGGGTAACATCTTAGGTGATGACCTCAGACCCTCATAACACCATTCAGTTGTGATGAGGTCTGAGCTCGGACACCATAATGAGATTACCTCAGACCCTTAACATCATTAATTTGGTGAAATTCATTATGAGGATAACATCTTAGGTGATGACCTCAGACCCTTATAACATCATAATTTGGTGACAATGTCTGAGGTCAGACACCATAATGAGATGACCTCAGACCCTTAACATCATTAATTTGGTGAAATTCATTATGAGGATAACATCTTAGGTGATGACCTCAGACCCTTATAACATCATAATTTGGTGGCAAGGTCTGAGGTCAGACACCATAATGAGATGACCTCAGACCCTTAACATCATTAATTTGGTGAAATTCATTATGAGGATAACATCTTAGGTAATGACCTCAAACCCTCATAACATCATAATTTGGTGATAAGGTCTGAGGTCAGACACCATAATGACATAATGAGATGACCTCAGACCCTTAAATATCATTAATTTGGTGAAATTCATTATGAGGATAACATCTTAGGTGATGACCTCAGACCCTTACAACATCATAATTTTGTGACAAGGTCTGAGGTCAGACACCATAATGAGATGACCTCAGACCCTTAACATCATTAATTTGGTGAAATTCATTATGAGGATAACATCTTAGGTGATGACCTCAGACCCTTATAACATCATAATTTGGTGACAAGGTCTGAGGTCAGACACCATAATGAGATGACCTCAGACCCTTAACATCATTAATTTGGTGAAATTCATTATGAGGATAACATCTTAGGTGATGACCTCAGACCCTTATAACATCATAATTTGGTGACAAGGTCTGAGGTCAGACACCATAATGAGATGACCTCAGACCCTTAAACATCATTAATTTGGTGAAATTCATTATGAGGATAACCTCTTAGGTAATAACCTCAGACCTTCATAACACCATTCATTGGTGACAAGGTCTGAGCTCAGGACCATTGGTTGAGTTTAAACAAGGCCATTGCAAAAAGACAAGCTAAGAAAGAGGACTTCAGAGGTTAAAGCTCAGATTACAAATTAATTTTTAGCAGACACCATAACAATGGAGCTAAGAATGAAAAGCATCACATGACATTCAATGAAAAGAAAGTGAAGATGGTCCTCATCATAAGTTGATATATATATTCAGAAATTATATGTTTAATGATTACAGACAAAAGTTCCACAAAACAGTGAAGTTACAAACAGTGATAAAAATATCCTAAGAGTCTGAGGGGGGAACGTTGACACCCTCGTCTTGGTTAGAGACCTCGGCCTCATCATCACAAGGGTCTGCCCCTCCAGCCTCGGTGACCTCTAATGTAGCAGTCTCTGCAGGAGCGGCAGCCTCCTCCTCAACCTCTTGAAGAGCTTAGGAAAATTATGGATCAGCGAAGCCAAGACCCACTAAATCAGAGGCCTTCAGAGTGCCAGCCTCTCTCTCTCAGATGTCAGCCCATTTAGTGGTGGCTTTGATACCTCTTTCAATTTATTCAAAGACAAACCCCATGAACTTATCAGAGGATTTGTAATCAGTAATTATCTTCTCAGAGGCGTCCTCAAGGGCGGCCCTGACAGCTGAGCTGACCTTTTGCTGCAGAACGTCGTCCTTAGCCTTTAATGCTGCAGCATGATCCTTACTGAGCTGGGAGATGTCCTTCTCTAACCCCTTCACCTTCTCCTCAGAGCCCTTCAGCTCAGACTTGAGGCGCTCTATCTCTGCATTCAGAGTACTTTGAACTCTCTTGGCCTCTTTCCCCTTTTGTATGAGAGGCAACTTCCTCAGAGTCCAGTTCGATAAATGGTGCATAGCGGTCAAACCCTGCATGTTTAGTGATCATAAGTAAGCTGAAGAAGAATCAGATGTTACACTTAGAAGAATTTGTAATGAAGGATCAAATCATACCTGAACGGATCTGTGAAGGCCGAACTCAACCAGCAATGGGGTGTCAAGGGACCTGTAGAAGCGTTTGTCAGCGTCGGTCATTACGGAGCCGATGGCATCCAGGGCCTGTAGGTTGTGGCCGACTACACTGTCAGTTAACTTCAGCTGATTCAGACGAGCCGACAGGGCGTCAGCTGAAGAGATAGGGATGGCAGGTTCAGCAGCCTTCTTCTTCGGCCTCTGATCCTCAGGTGCATGATCTTCGGGGGCCTTCTTCTTTTTTGCTGGGGGCTTAGAGGCGGAGGGAGCTGGGGGAGGAGCGTTAAGACCTGCTTTTTTGGTAAGTCTTGTCAAGCTCGGTGCATCCATCTCCCAAAGCTCGTCTGGAATATCCCTTGGTCGCTCTGCAAAAAAGTAGTAGACTTGAGTTAGATAATCAGCTTTGAATAAACTCAGAGGTTAAACTTGCAAAACAAAAATGCTTACCAAGCTCGGCAAGGGGACTTCCACCCAGACCTGTCCCAGAGAGGAAGTGGGGAGTCATCAGATCTTCAAACCTGACAAATAGACAATTTACCCCCTGATCTTGAAGGGCTTTCACCTTCTGGAGGTTTTATAGACTTAGGCCAGGGTCGGCCCTGGCAGACATGGTGACCTTACCCCACCTTAGGGGCATCATCTACTCCAGATTGGACGAGGGAACACATGGGCCAAACTCCCATGGCCCTGAGGCAAAAAAGTACCGAGTCTTCCAGTTATGGTTAGAAGTCTAGGTCACCTGAAGCAATTTCTTCTCATGCCTTCGAGCTACAAAATTGTAGTAGCTCGGATAATTTTTGGCCGAGGAAGGGACATAACAAGCTACAATGACTTGAACTGGAAGGTCTGAGTGGTGGACAACCTTTCATAACACTATGGCCCCTATTAGGATTCTCCAGGCATTAGGAGAGAGTTGGGAGGGGGCCAAATCAATGTAAGAGAGGATGGATTTGATTATGGGGTGAATGGGAAGACGGAACCCCAACTTGAACATCTGCTCGTACAAGCAGATCTCCCCATCTCGGCCATGATAAGCACTCTCTTCCCTCAGAGGTCTCCTAAATTTTATTGAGGGGCTAATAGAATACAGATATCTGAAGCAGAGAAGATCTACCTCAGTAATAGTACTCTCGTGCTCGGCCGCCTCAGAGACATCGACATCGCTCTCAACCTCATCTTCATCATCCAACTCAACATCGGCCGAAGCAGATGTTGATGGGTAACTCGGAAACCTCTGAGCATACTCTGCCCCGGTGACAGCCGATATAGGGATAGCATCAATTGGTGGTGGTATGACCACACTCGGCTCAAGAATCTCAACCTCTAAGGAAGACCCTGAGGTGCTTGAGTGATTATGGGACGAGGCTCGGCTAGAGACCTCGGCCTGATCAGGGGCCTAACCAGGCCTAGGTGTGAAGTCCATGGCCTCTTGAAAGGAATCCACAGACATGGGGTTTGAGTAGAAGATTCAGACTCAGACATAGGTATGGGATCAGCAGGAACCCCTGTCTGATAGAAGTTCTCCAGGGGGTCAGGATATATCACCTTCAGAGGTGGTGGAAATATGGGTCTAATAGGAAACTCTTATGATCTACGAGCCTCCTCCTGTGCTCTTTCTATTTGCCTAATCTTTTCTAAAGTCTTCTCTCTAAGAGAGGAGAACTCCTCAAGAAGCTGATATAAGGGTCTGAGCATCAGACGACGACACTACACTTGGGATTTTCCTAAACTCCAAAAATAACAAACAAGACTGGCTGATAAAGCAAAGGAATCTAAAGATCAAACTACTTAAATTTGGTAAGAAAAGCTCGCCTGAAATTATGGTGGTCTCGCCGGAAAGCTAAGAAACTTGCCGAAAAGTACGAAAATAAGGGTGCTTGTAGGAAAAATGAAGGAAAAAGTATGGTAAACCTTACCTGAGGATGAAATGGTAAGGAAGAGAGGAGAAGACGCGAGAAATCACCACCCAAATGCCTTGAACCAAGATCTTTCTAGAGAGAGAGAGCTGCAGAAACGCTAGCGGCTGAAATGGAAGAAATGAAGAAGAAAGAAGGAAAGAAGGGTTCAAAACCCTTATATACTCAGGCACAACTCCCAAGGCCCATCATTTCCTTGGGAGCCCCAAAGGGAGGCTGACAGCACACGCCTACTAAGCAAGAATGTTCCAGCATTGGACAAGTGTCAAACAAGTATTGGCTTGTAACAGACAGGCCTCGGAGGTGTAGTAATCCCCTAGCCACTTGCTCTCACATATAACTAAGGGCTGGGGGGTGATTGATATGCCCCAAGTGTAATCTCGGCCAAGAGACACCAACCTCGGCCTAGAGACACCAACCTCGGCCGATATTTTGGCCGATGTTGGGCATGTCTTGGACACGCAATATCACCCCTCGGTCGTATCAAGGTCGGCCCAGGCCGACACTACCCTGAGCCCCTCTAAGGGACGTCACAAGGATCGGAAGCACTCTCGTATACCTTGGAATGGCAACCTCGGCCAGGTGTAGGCCGAGCTCGCAGGAAGCCACCACCAACCTCATCAAGCCACCAGTTCAACCTCGTCTCAGGTCTACTTTGCCCATTGTCTCGGCCAGGATTAGGCCGAGACCTCCACGGAATCCTCGGACTGAACAGGTATTAAAACTCACCAACCTCGGCCTCACTAAGGCCGAGGTCATACCCCAGACGCGATAGCCGAGCACCTGCTGACATTTGGATAAGGACACGTGGACACAAGTCAGTTATAACAAGATTATTCTCCACATGTGGGGAGAATATTGCATCATCATTCTCTACATGTGACAGTGACAGATGGCACTCCCATATTAGTGAGGTAACCGCACACATGCTCATTGCATGCATGGGGGGTACATTACACCCCATAGGTACTATATATAGAGGTCATCCTCTACCTTGCAAAAGGATCCCATATATTCAACCCTAGCTGAAACTCTGTCTAGAGACACAGTAGAGAGAGAAAGCTTGAGAGATTGTATACATGGCCATTAGAGCCTTATTGCAGTGAGATTATTCACACACACACTGGACGTAGGCCAATCTAGGCTGAACCACTTATATCCTGGTGTACTCTCTCCTTCTCCTCATCTCATTCTCTTGCCATTTGCATAATTATGCTGCCATTGCTGTTCTTAGATTGAGCTTAAAAACACCTTACCTGGTGGTGTTGATTCCGGCATCATCACTAGCCTCCAAATCAAACTTAACTTTACTCGAATCTCTCAGTTTTTCTTCAAGTTCACTTATCCTTGACTCAAGTAAATGCATATAGTTTTCAAACTTTAGGATTTTATTTTTCATAGTCTCCATCAATCCCCGAAGACTATCTCTCTCACCCTCGACATATTCTAGCTTCTCTCGAATTTTCTTTTCTTGTGCCCTAAGATCCTCATTTAAAGAATTGGAATTATTTATTTATATGGCACGTTATTTCAACATAGCTCCTAGTTTCACGTTTGCTTTCTTTACTTTTAAAGTTTCTCCATACAATTCTTTGAAAGCAGTTTGCAAATCTCTCTTATCTTCGCTCTCATCCTCACTCACCTCCTCATCACTCTCAGGAGAATTAACTTCAGTGGTTGCGAAAGAATCATGTAAGGTAAGTCTTTATCACTTTCATGACTAACCACAGAGGTGGAAAGATCACGCTTACTAGCAAAAAAGTTTTCTTCTTCTGGGTCACTATCACTAAGGGTAGAAACATGATTTATTGATTTATTAAAATTCTCCCTAAGTTTAGTGGGACACTCATCTATCTTGTGACCAAAACCTTCGCAACAAAGTCACTTTTCACAATCACCTTTATTGACCACTTTTTTAAGAGCAGTTTTCATGTGTGATTTCTAATTAGATGATTCAAACAGGTGAATTCTAAAATCATAAAGACCACCGAAAGGCATACCTAAATACACGGGATCACAAATAAGCTCTGATACCAATTTGAAACGGCCCAGTAGTGTACTTTTGGTAAAAAAAACTTTGTTCCAATTTTAGTTTCAAACCCTAAACATGCATCTAAGTGATTAAATTCATTTGATGAATAAAGCATGCGGTAAACGAAACAATTTCAAGAAAAATCCCCGAAGGGCAAAACCTTTTTATTTCACTATAATTTGTAAGAGAACGGCTTACATGGATTACAATGAAATAAGTGCAACATACGAAATACCCACAGGTGTCGGTTTCGATGTCTCAGCTAGAACTTTCCCTTTCCAGGTGGGCAGCAGTGAAGAAGAAGACGGCTCCTCCACAAGTTACTTCGTAAGGTATCCTTCTATGATGGCGCGCAGCTCTTCGGTTATAGAGTTCTTCTCACAAAGTGAATCATGATGTAGTTAATGCATTATCTTCCGGTAAACGCGTTCAAGATCACTTAACTTTAGAATTAAGTAATACGATCTTGAATAAACACCGAAATATGAAAAACTTGTATGGGAATAAGTTTTTTGAAACTATTCTGCCTTTTGAAACATTTGCAGATGCTTTTTTATTTATAACTGAGTTGCACAGAGTCCAAGAAAATAAAAACACGAAAATCGAGGCGGCAGGTCGTTCGAGGGAGATGAGATCTCGTTCGCGCGACATGTCAATGTTGTTTGAACGATTCACAATCTCGTTTGAGCGAGATACAGTAAAAAAATAATATTTCTTATTTTTATTTTAATCCTCGAATTTTCTTTAAACTGTTTGCAACTCAGAAATATTTTTAAAACATAAAAAGATTTAATTCCCAAACATTTAAATCACCCAGTATTTAATCAATATACAGATTACCCAACTACTCACAAGTATTCATACCTGAGTGATCTTAAACATATGCAACTTGTATTGACTTGTAATCTTCTTGAAAGCTTTGATTGCACATTCTTGGACTTGAACTTTGTCATGGGCTTTAAATAAACTCCATAGATAACTAGCCTAGACTTAATTTATTTTGTCCGGAATTAAGCCAATTAAAACAAATGAATATGCTAAGAATTATGTTCTTACAAATCTCCCCCTTTGGATATTCCGGGACAAAACTAAACAGAACTATATGCCATAAACAAATACATGTCCTATCCCAAAACGCAGAAATATAAAAGTACAGGATATAGTGAAACTGAATAAACGGTAGGCATTTGAATCTGTCTCTAAATGGCAATCATCTGAATATGTCTCTGTATGTGATGTATTAATGAATATCTGAATCTCTAAAACCAATAGGTCGACTCATGCCCCTACCTGAAACCACAGGGTAAGAGGCATGATGTGATGTATGTTGGACGGCATCATCTCGACTCGAAATCCATATAATCATAGGTCACCACCGTGTCACTTTACGACTAATAATCTCACCGACCATCGTCGCCACCCTCGCCTCCTCTAACATCTCCCTCTCTAGCCTCGCATACCTCGAGGTCCTCGCTTGTGGAACCATAACCTCACCTTCCACCACCTGTCGAACTAATCTCTCCCCCAGGTACCAGCAGTAGCCGAACGCGTGCACTAATAGAAGATGCAACTATGCATTCCACTCGATCACCCCCATGTGATGGATAACCGTACCCCAGGGATAGAAGGTCACCTGTAAAATACCTGGAAAAAAATCAATACTTGAAAAAGGTCATTATAAATAAAATGATCTCAAGAAGAAAGAATAATTTACCCGATCGCTCGTCAGGAAATTCAAGACCTGAGCACCACTTCCAAAGAGAGAGACTGTCTCGACTACCAGTTGGACTTCTAACACCGGTACATACGAAAAAATTCCCCCACCGACTCATCCTTCAAACCTATCAAGTGGGGATTGAGATCAATAACCTCATAGAACCATGCTTCCAAAGGACAAGGGTCCTCAATCAGAAGAAAGCAATCAAGGAATTAATAATAAAATGCATAAAAGAAAATGAATCGAGGAAAAGGCAAAAAAGGAAATAATACCTCCAAAAGATATGTGGCGCCAGTAAAGGTCAGTCGGTTGCACCGGCTGAATGCATCCAGATACAAATAAAGGGTCTCCACTCGTCACTCGTCACCAAAAAACCTCGAAATAGCAAAAGGATAAATAAATGTGCCATCTTCCGCACATGAAACTCGTCAGTCTCATCAATATGCATACTCAATAAAACCTCTTTCAGAAGAGACAGATGGATGGAGTTCCCTAAGACTATCAACCTAACATCACCCACTACCACCTCCTCTACCGTCAGTGTCACCCGAAAAGTCCTGCCAACCTTTATCTGGCCCCCCTCACAGTGCACATCGATGGGAGTCACTGTCATCTCCCAAAAATGATATGGGCGGTATCCCACCACCTCTTCCCCAAAGCATAGACAACAATCATCAAACGAGGCATCTCATCCAATGCAGATGCCAAACTGCCAAAGCCAACGGATGACACCACTCAACGCACCACTAGAGGAAGGTGATCCCAGACATCCTTGAACCCCGTTATCCCCCGAGAACGCAAGTTCATCGTATATATATATCAGTCTGTCAAAGCCAAAGAAAAACCCTTATGAAAATTCAGAAATAATAAGGAAATAATTCCAAGAAAAAAAATACCAAAGTTCATTAACACTTATGTAACCACTAGGGTTCACCACCTTAGAGGATTTATGGTTTTCCGACTCACACAAAAGACCTCTCATCCGTAACCGGATCAAATGAGTCAAATGCATTCTCATTGCCCATCACTAGGGGTACCCTGGCTCGCCACTCCAAATGCGGCCATTGGTCAACACTCAACCATGCCATGTGGACTACCCTGCTTGAAAAATCAGACATTTCTTAGTCTTGGTGGAGAAAAGAATGCTAAAACAGCTCACAGAAAGGCAGAAGATAGAAGATCTAAAAGGTGTGAAAAATGAAGGAGGCTAAGGTTCATGTTGATTGGCAGTCACCGGCCACATACCGATCGGTACTGTCCTTTCACCTACCTAAGGTAGTCCAAAATATCGTTCCACTACCATTTGGCACCTCCTACACCCTACCGGTTGGAACCTCCCTGAAATTTTGTACAAAAATTCCCAAGAAGATTGTAAAAAATCCCTAGAAAATTCCTAAAATTACCAAATGAATTTCAGACCCTTTTTAACCAAGTTTTTTTTTTCTAAACCTCTCAAATCCCCAAATTAATTAATACCACATCTTCTCCCAGAATTATTTCCCCCGAGTAATTCCCAAATCCAATTGAATATCTCTAAGGGACACCAAAGAAATCGAAGACAATTCCCTAGCAGGGCTGCACCCAATCCTCGGATTAATATCCTTTCCCAGTGGAGTCTCCAAACTTCCATAAACCCTCAAAATTGGATTCAACCCTCAAAAGTATTCACCCCTACTTAAGCCCTCAAAATTTTCTTCGACCCTCTCAAAATTGGTCACCTTTACTTAAGCCCTCAGAATTGCCTTCGACCCATAGAATTCCCCGCTTCTACTTAAGCCCTCAAAATTGGTCACCCCTACTTAAGCCCTCAGAATTGGCTTCGACCCTCAGCATGGGTCACCTCTATTTAAGTCATCAGCATTGGCTTCAACCCGTAGAATTGGTCGCATTTACTTAAAGCCCTCAGAATTGGCTTCGACCCGCAAAATTGGTCCCTCCCACTTAAAGCCCTCAGAATTGGCTTTGACCCTCAAAATTGGTAATTTCTACTTAAGATCCTCATAATTGACCTCGATCCTCAGAATTGATTGCTCCATACTCAAGCTCTCAGAACTGCTCACTCCCTACCCCAGGTCCTTAGAATTGGCCTCGACCCTCCGAATTGGTCAATCCCTACCATAGGTCCTCGAAATTGGCTTCGATCCTCAGAATTGGTCGCTCCCTACCCTAGGTCTTAGAAATCGACCTCATCTTGAAGAATTTTCCATCTCCAGCATCACCATAGTTCCCTAAAATTGTCCTCAGCCCTTTGATTTGCAGAATCGACCTCTTTCCAAAACATCATGGGGTGTCAATTCGATGACATTAACTTTTTCTAATATCATTCGTTGACGGGCTTTGTAGACACCACATTCTAAGACCCCCTAAGTCTCTCATTATGCCCCTAGAACCTCCCCAATTTACTACAAACCCTAAGTCATACTCCGAGTACTAATCTAGAGGCCAACGGGCGCTCCCGAGCCCCATTTAACTGCGATTAACTCTATAACTATAGTGAAAGCTCTTTTAATCTTTAAAGGTCTCTGAATCTCTTTTCCAATGGTGCACCCCATGCACAAATCGTCATAACGGTTTGGATGAATGGACCATTTTACCATCGAAAATTAATCTCGAGGCCAATTAGCGCTCTCGAGCCCTAATTTTACCCCAATCAACTACATCATCAGAGAAAAATCTATTTTAATCTTTGAAGGGCACTGATACCCCTTTTTAAAGGTCCACCCCATGCACAAAATGGCATAACCATTCGGATAAACGATCCATTTTCCTCAAAAAATTGATCAAGAGGCCACCGAGTGCTTTTGGGCTTCGTTTCGCCATGGTCAACTCTTAAACTTGAACAATACTAAATTAATCTTTAAAGGTAACTGAATACCCTTTCCAACAGTCTTCCCCATGCATTAATGAGCGTTATGGCATGGATGAATGATCCATTTTACTCCAAAAGGTCACCGAGCATTTTTAGGGCTCGGTTGACCAAAGTCAGCTTCATGAAATAAGCGAAGATCTTTGGAACATCAAATTAACTCACATAACCTTTCTAACGGTCCACCCTATGCATGATTCTAACTTACGGTTTGGACGAACGATCCATTTTCGTCTGATGATCACGTGCCTAAAGGACCGATGAGCGCGTTCGAGCCCCGTTTGACCCAAAGTCAAGTCTCAGACCCCGGAGCAGACCAAAGGACTCTTGAAGGTATGTCCCTTGCACTATTTTGATTTACGAAATGTGTTATACAACCATTTATTAAGAAAAAATCTTCATGAAACTCTCGACTAGCAGGTCCATTTCCCTAACTATCGACAGCGTGTATAGTGGTACCTGCCGATTGGCATGGCTAGGGCTATGCCGATCGGCACCCCCTTACACTATAAATAGAGGTCGTGACCTCACTCCCAAAATACACCTCAAATCCATCAATATCAGTGATCTCAACAACATTCTCTTACAATCAGTGAAGTTTCCATGTGTGAAATTCCTTTCCATCTTTCATTCCCATCATTTTCATACCCAATTTAGCCAAATCTCATTCTCTCTCATCCAACATTCATCTTAACATTCAAGGGAGTTCTTAAGGATCAAGATCATTCCTCAATTCTCCAAAGATGGTCCAAAAATTCTTCTCTCTCTTTAAATTCTTTGTTTTCGCATTAGTTACATAAATTCTTAATCTAGCTTTTACTTTAGTTCATACACATTAATACTTCATCCTTTATTAGTTATATTTCACATACTTTATTTTCTATAAAAAAAAAAAGAGGGTTACACCTATAAATTCCAATGGGATTATCCACCACAATTTCTCGAAGCTAAAATACATTTTCTACACACACATATATAATAAATTTCCATTAAAATCTATGGGATAAACCCCACCCTTATGCCGTATATGAACTACTTGGACTTTGATACTTTTATATGCTACGTAGGCATTTTGGGATAAAACTCGAGACTTTACTTCAATTTTCCCTTTTTCGCATTTGTCTCATTTTCATTTATACATTATATATATTATATATTTGTGATACTTATTGGCATTTTATCCAATATATATCATCATTTCATCATAACGATCAATATCTCGATAAACGCAAACATTATATGTTCTAAATATTAATTTGGGAACATTCTTTTGGATGACCTCACACTATCTTTTCCATGGTATGAGTTGGGCCTTTTCGATCTCCATTTATCTATACACTCACACACACTTCCTGGAAAAATTAAGGAAAACAGTAACACAAGCATATAAGAGACCGAAAGGTCGGCATAGGTGCCTAACACCTTCCCATTTCATAACATAGCCCCCGAATCTTCAAACTATTGGCTTCGTAAACATGAGTTTGTCTTTGATGTCGCTCTCTTGGGGTGGCGACATGTTATTTTGCCTGTTTTGTGCAAAATAGGCTGGCAAAATTCATCTCTTTACATCCACTCTGCACCGATGACGGCCGAAGCTCTCTTAGAGAAAGAGGGCGTGAGACCTTTTCTCCTTCCTTCCCCCCCACCACCCCCACCGGGGAAAGAGGAGAAAAGTGGGGAGAGATCACTGGGATAGACAGAATGACATAGTAGATGTCGGTGTGTGTGGTATTGGATTGTTGGTCATATATTTGATTTTTTGTGAATTTCTCTCATATTTTCTCATTGGCTCGATGGATAAATTTTATGTTTTGGGTTCCACAAATCATCCTCCTTATTTTAATGTCTCTAACTACGGGCATTTGATGGTTAAAATACATGTCCATCTTAGATCTAAATAGCAACGTGTGTAGGTAAGTATATAGGAACGTTAAATATACCCTACGATTATAGAAGATGGGGTAAGAGTTACAAAACTAAGAGTGTTATGGACGAAAGAGGAATTTGTTATTTATAACTTCAACTCAGTATAAGCAAACGGTAATTCAATCAAACGATAAGTAAATCATGGATCTTAGATTTATCCCTCCTTTTTTTTTGCAGACATCTTGCCAATTCACCCATTGAAATTTCATCTTCTCTTATTGGTTTCCCCATAGAAATCGAGTAAGAAGATTATTTATGTGAATGAGAACATTTAACGGTGGATTGATCGCTTCCAGGAGATCAAGATGCACGGAATCCGCTACTGATTTTATAAGAGTCATGCTACCTGCTTGAGAGATACAATGATGATTCCAATAATTTATTTTTCCAACCAATTTGTCGATATAGGGTGAAAAATAAGCTTTCTTTTTCTTGCCTAAGAATAAAGGGATCCCCAAATAAATTACTGGGAGATTTTTGCATTTGAATTCAGTTGAATTTTCAACTACTTTCTTCGTGTCATATGTCTCATTTCCTGGAAGGTAAAAAGATGTTTGATTGGAATTGACCACTTGTCCCGATTCCTCTTCATATGTTTTTAAAAAATTCGTGTGATGCTTTAAAGAACTTCTATCACCATTGGAAAATATAAGAGTGTAGTCTGCTAAAAAAACCAAGAAATAATGGAGTAGCCCCATGTTAGGGAAAATTATAAAAAATTTCAGAGGAACGATTTCTCTTTCATCATAGCTGTGGAGAAGAATGCGACGTATTTTGGAGGAATTTTTCAAATTTTTTTATTTTATTTTTGAAAAATGGGCATTGGAAAAAGATGGATGTTTCATAGTTAATTTAGCTTGGCATTTGGTGAGAGAAATAATTTGAATCCAACGCTCCTTTTCTCTAATATGGGATAAAAGGATTTCTAAAAAAATCAGTTTTCATGTGGCAACTCCTACATAAAGGAATTGCAATAGATGATTACATAAAAAAATTCATATACCACTTGTATCAAAATGTAGATGTTGGCGTTTCTATAACATTCTTGGGTTGAGATTCATTTCTTCATATTTTAATAGCAACTTGATGAATTGGTGGATTAATATAAAGGTGTCAAAATTAGAGTTATTCTTTGTCGGATTATTCCCACTTTCAACTGTTGGCATTTATGGTGTTCTTGGAACAAAAGCATGTATCAGGGAGTACCAATGAAGTAATCTTCTATTCTCATTCAAATTTGTGGGGAGATTAAAATTTATTTTCAAAGTTTTCCTTTCTAAGGATCAAAAACTAGATATTGTATTAATATTTTAGAGGCTTTTTCTCTTTTAGGTTCTCACATTGCACTACTTTGATATAGCCATTGGTGGGGGGATTTTCCCCACCTATTTTTTCTAATAAATTCATGGGACTCATTCCTATTTAATAAAATAACTTCAACTCGGTTTCTTTGAATGCACTTCTTTCATCGGTGCGTACTCAAGAGTACAACTGGATTTTAAATTATGAGCAAGCCAAGGAAGCTTGGGATATATTGAGAGTCACTTGTGAGGGTACTTCGAGTGTGAGCAGATCAAAGTTGCAAAGTTTCACAATGAAATTTTAGCTTTATGCAGATGGATGAGAGTGATGAAAGTAATGAATTCATCGTTTAATCTAGGAAAGAAAATTTTAGAAAACAAAGTTGTGAATAATCTCCTTTGAACTTTAGATTCTACGTTTGCTACTAAGGTTGCCATCTTGGATGATGTCAAGGACATGTACACATGTAGTCTCAAAGAGGTCTTTGGGTCACTTCAAATTTTTCGTCAAAAAGAAAATATATTTTCTACAAAACCACAAAAGGTCTTAGCATTTGTTATTAAGTCTAGCAAGAACAATTCAGTGAAAGATGGTGAGAAACCAAAGGATAGTTTTGAAGTAGATGTGGATTTATTTGGGAAAAAGTTTAGTAGAATTTGTATACAAGCAAAAAAAAAATCTAAAACAATCACAAGTTTGAAGTTAAACCTTACACATCTATTAAACACATCTCAATTGCTGAGAAAGGTGATTTCAAGAAGAAAATGTCCAAGGATGAGGAGAAGTACTTTGGTTATGGTGGCATTAGTCATCATATTAATGCTTTCCCAGCATATTTGAAGAAAATTGAAAATAACGAGAGTGGAGAAAAGAAAAAGAAAGCATTAAAAGCTACTCTTAGTGATTCAGAGAGTGAACGTGAGGATAATTCTTGTAGTGATGATTTCGGGAGTGAGATTAAATTCATACTGAGACTTGAAGAAAATCTTGACGAGAGTGATGGTTGTATGCCATTTAATATTGTGGTGAAGAAGAATATTGCGAGAACTATTAGTGATAGGTTTTTGAGCAACTCATCATCGTATAGTAGTAAGGATTCATGCACGTTGAATGTGGAATCAAAAAGATACATCAATTATAAATGTGGGGACATACTAGAGGATTTTTAAGAACTCTATCAGGAGTCACCAGAACTTAAAAAGTCCAACATCGAACATTAGTCAAAATCGAAAGTTTTTCGAAATGAGCTTGATGAAAAAAAGTAGAGATTGAAAATGTTCAATCAAGATGTGTTGATTTTTGAAAAAGTGATGGTTGTTTTGAACAAACAATATGAATCTTTGAAATCTCAAAATACAGCTATTTTGAATGAAAAATAAGAAATTTAAATTGCAAATTTATCTTTAAAAATTGACTTTGAGAAATTGAAACTTGATATTGAAGATGCAAAGGATTTGAAAATTAAAGTCTATGATAAAACGAAAGTTCTTGATAGTATTTTTGTAAGCAATTATCAATGAAGCTCAACAATATTGGGATAGGTCTTAATGACCCAAAGCTTGAGAAAAAACTTAGAAATGAAAAAGTGGAATTTGAAAATTCAGATTCTAGTGAAAATAGAGGATAAGGTAAAAACTTTATGCAACAAGAAATAAGTGTTATCGTCTAAAATTGGTATCATGATTTATGATTTTTAGCTTATAAATACAATAAAATAAGCTATAAAAAATAAAGAGAACAACAAACTAGATCAAATATAGATATGAGAAAATGGGATTGAGACATGGGATTAACGTGGTTCAGTTAGTATAATGCCTATGTCTACAAGTGTTGTGCAGGGGTTTATTATTCGATCATCAGCAACGATATGTCCGTATATCGATTTATGTCCCTTCTTTGGATGGGTGTGTGTGATATATATGAGAGAAAGAGTAGATGGACAGGAGGAGTACCTTAATATGTTAGGCAATTGCATCTTTGTATATTTTATATGTAACTAATGACGATTTAATTACAATCAGTAGAAGGGTTTTCCCACATGCATTTAATGGAGGCTATACATATTCCCATGTGTGGTACACATGCATGCCTATTTATTTAAACTAATAATATTAATTTATTATGGTTGGCTTCCTAGTTAAGTAGGAGTAATGCTTAGCCAACCAATGAGATGATGTGTCACTCACATTTAGTAAGTGAGTTAAGCTTATGTTAATGAAAAGTGCCATAATTCCATTGGTCCATGTTATAATACAACCAAGTGCCACGTGGTCATAAGCCAAGTGCCACCCTAGTTCGAGATGGTTGAGGTGGCGGCAGCCTTAAAGTCCTTAGTCGCTACTTAATAAGCGATGCATGAGCAGTTTTCTCAACTCAGCCAGAATATGTTGATGAGACCACATGGGATCTCACCAGAGATGATTACTCCGATAGAGGTTCAGGGATAACATAAGGCCAGGGGACCACCCCAGGCACCAAGAAAAGACCTACCTCCTCAACAACGGAGGGACGTTGCTGACCCTAGGCATTTACGCCTGGGGAGGCAAGGAAACTCTTACCCAGAGGATAGGTATGACGATATGGAGGCAGAAGAAGATCCATCTAACTATTGGGAGCTAAATTAGGTCTCAAACAACACTATACGTCCTATCCAGCAAAGTCGACGTCAAGGTGTAAGACGAGACTGCGATACCCGTCAAAGAGGATCAGCTTTTGATCGGTTAAGTAAAGGGTCAGCCTTCGAAAAACTCAGCCCAGTTAATAACCTTTGAGAAAGGTTGTCCAGGTCAAGAAGCATCGCTGGGTCACGAAAAGAGGGTGGCGACTATCGGCCCCATCATGGACGAACCCCACATGGCCAAGACTGTGGTCAGGGGGAGGTCAACAGTCGATGTTGTGCAGTAGTTGGGAAACCCTTAGTCCATCCTTTAGAAGTGGATGGGGATAACCTGGTCCAGGCTGATGTTGATAAGACCTTGAACGACTCTATTCAAAGACTGGAAGAAAATATAGGGGATCTCATAAAAATCCAAGACCCATTTCAGAGAGGGTACTTAGAGGGTTCACCATTTGTTTCAAGGATTGTCAACTTCCCAACCCCTGCCAAATTTAAACCTCTAGTGGTGTCTCCCAAGTACGATGGAAGTACCAACCCTTTCCATCATATTGAAATGTATCAGTCTACAGCGGACATTTATTCAATCTCTGATGAGATGATGAGCCGAGCTTTCTCAATCACTCTAACTGGGGTTACACATATGTAGTTCACTTCTCTTCCTAAAAGTTCAATTGAGAGTTTTAAAGGTTTGGCTGAGCGGTTCATTCACAATTTTTGTTTTAGGGTAAGGCCTGAGAAGAAGAATACCTATTTGATTTATGTAAAGCAAAGGAATAATGAAAGCCCCAGAGACTATATCGCGAGGTTTAAAAAGGAAAAGTTAGAGGTAGAGGACTATGAAGAGAGTATAGCCATAATAGCCCTCATTGGAGAACTTCAGAAGGGAACGCTACTCTGCAAGCTTGCTGAAGACCCTCCTAAGTCTATGGCCGAGCTATTGGAAATAGCTGGAAAGGTAATGAATGCAGAGGAAGCAATGGTTGCGAAACATGACGATGAGAATGGATGTAATAGTGGGAAGTTCCATAAGAAAAAGGATGGAAAAAATAGGGTTACACACGATAAGTTTGCAGACTATACTCCTTTAACTGTGAGTTGTGAACACATCCTCAACGAGATAAAGAATGACAGGTCTCTGAGATGGCCAGAGAATATGAGGGCTCCTCCATATAAGATAAATAAGAATTTGTGGTGCGAGTTCCATCAAGATTACAGCCATCTAACTGACAAATGTTTTGCCCCGAAGGACGAGATTGAAAAAATGATGAAGTCTGGAAAGCTGAGAAAGTATGTCGATACAAAAACTTCAAATAATGGTCGGGCCGACCCTAGAAAGAAAAAAAATGATAAATGCCGGGAAGACACCCCTGCCAGGAAAGATGATGCCTCCGATGATGATGACGATGACCCTGATCTCCCACCAAATGAGGATAATGTCCCAGTAAAGAGAGTCAACATGATCTTTTTTGGTGGAGAACTATCTAAAGGGAACTACCAGGAGGTGGTGCAGAGGTAGCTGATTGCAAGGCTCATGTGGCAGAGGCCAAAGCAGTGCCCAAAGTCGAAGTTGTGAACTTGGCTTCAACAAAGGTTAAACTTGAGAAAAGAAAGAAGGTAGACATGGACACACTCGTAGTCGGCTTCTCGTGACTTGATTTCAAGGGTATCTTAGCTCCCCACAATGACCCTCTAGTCATCACCACAAGGGTGCACAGATGTGAAGTTCAGAGGATCCATATGGATGGGGGGAAGTTCTGCAGACGTTATGTTTGGCCATATTTCAAGAGCTTGGGCAAAGCAAGGCTTGTCCCATATCATCACCCCTTGATTGGCTTCAGTGGGGAGAAGATCCATCCATTGGGAATGTATGAGATGGATGTGACAATGGGAGATGAATGGCCTAAGAGGTTGATCGAAAAAATCAATTTCTTTGTGATGGATGAAAATTTTTTCTCTCAGCCTACAACCTCATCATGGGGAGAGTGACCTTCAAGGAATTTCAGGTCGTGCCTTCAATGGTCCACCAGATGATAAAATTCTCGACTCCCTATGGAGTAGGGGAAGGGAAAAGTGACCAAACATCAGCACATGAATATTACTTCAACTTTGCAGAAGAGAGAGAGGATCATAAGAGGGAAACAACCATTTATAATATTGACACCCTTGATCCCAGAGATAAAACAAAGATAAAAAAGGGAGAGGCTATGGAGGAGGTAGAATCCATCGTACTCAATGAGGACGAGCAGAAAAAAACATCCAAATTAGAAAATCCCTAAAGCCTGAGATCAGGGAGGAGTTACTGAAGCTGTTAGGGAAGAGACAAAATATCTTTAACTGGAGCCATGCAGTCATGCTAGGTATTGATCCTGAGATTATGTGTAATAAACTCAATGTGGTAAAGGATACCAAACCCATTAAACAGAAAAGAAGGATGTACTCAAGAGATAAGTACGAAGTCATCAGAGACGAGGTTCGAAAGCTTGAAGAGGCCAATTTTATTGGAGAAATTATATACCCTGAGTGGTTATCCGATGTTGTCAGAATGCCTAAAGTTAATGGGAAGTGAAGTATGTGTTTAGACTTCACCGATTTAAACAAGTCTTGCCCAAAGGACAGTTTTCCCCTACATCGTATAGATCAGATGGTGGATACCATAGCAGGACATGAGATCATGATCTTTATGGATGCATATTTCGGGTATAATCAGATCTTCATAGACTCGACTGACTCAGAGAAGACAAACTTCATTATAGACAAGGGGACCTATTGCTATAAGGTCATGCCTTTCGGCCTAAAGAACGTAGGTTCTACTTACCAACATCTTGTAAATAGGATGTTCGAGGATCAGATAGGCAAAACCATGGATGTCTATATTGACGACATGCTAACCAAGAGTGTGAGGGATGGCATTCATGTGTCCGACCTCAAAAGAACTTTTAGTACCATGGACAAATATAGAATTAAGCTCAACCCGGCCAAGTGTGTCTTTGGGGTCAGAGCTGGAAATTTTTGGGGCTTCATTATCAATCAAAGGGGGATAGAGGTCAACCCTGAGAAGATCAAGGCTTTGCTAGAAATGAAGACATCCAGAACCATCAAAGACATTCAAAGGATGACCGTACAAGTGGCTGCACTTAACAGGTTCATCTTTAAAGCTACAGATAAGTGTCTTCCTTGTTTCAAAGTTATTTGAAAAGCCTTCGAATGGAATAAGGAATATGACAAAGATTTTAAAAAACTCAATCCCTACCTCGTATCCCCTCTACTCCTATCTTGGCCAATTCAGGATGGGAAGTTGTATGTATATTTAGCTGTCTCAGAGTCAGCCATTAGTGCTGTAATAGTAAGGGAAGAGGATGGAGTGAAGATACCAGTGTACATAAATAGCAAGGTACTCCAAGGGTCTGAGCAGAAGTACCCTTGGATGGAAAAGTTAGTATGTGCTTTGATACATGCTTCTAGGAAAATGAAGTTATACTTCCACGCTCACTTCATGGTCATACTCATCGATTCCCCACTCAGACAGGTCCTCTATAAGCCTGAGAAGTTAGGAAGGCTAATGATCTGGGCAATTGAGCTAGGGGATTATGATATTATTTATCAACCCAGGGTTACCATCAAGGGATAAGAACTCGCAGATTTTGTGGCCGAATTTACCTAGGACGAGGTCAAGGTTGAGAATCGTCTTGAAGCGGCACATAAGCAAGTGGATAGGAATGTCAGTTGAGCAGCAGATGAGGCTGAGATAAGTACAGCCAGACAAAAGGCAGTTGAGAATAAAGAAGAGAGATACATCTTCAAGTAGGGGAACCTGTTAGAGGGAAACTTCTCTTCAAATGAAACCATCTAGAACCTCTTCGTTGATGGGTCGTCATATGAAAATGGAAGTGGAGCAGGGCTGATAGTGTCGGCACCAGATGGTACAGATATAGAGTATGCACTAAGGTTTAACTTTAAAGCCTCCAATAATGAGTCAGAGTATGAGGCATTAATAGCAGGTCTCTCTCTGTCAAAAGCCCTTAGTGTCAGCAAGCTCCTAGCCACAGTGACTCAAGATTGGTCATGAACCAAATCCTGGGGGTATATGAATCCAAAGATGAAAGTATGGCCAAATATATAAAGAGGGTAAGATCGATGCTAGAAAGCTTCAAGGAAGTAAATATGAAGAGGATATCTCGGCCAGACAATAGTCGAGCTAATGCACTTGCGAAGTTGGCCTCAACAACAAGAGCAGTTATAAGGAGAATAGTATCAGTTCAGATTCTGCTCAAGCCGACCATCGAAGAGGAAGAGGTTGCTAAAACTTGCCTAAATCTGAGTATGGGAGTCTCGTGGATGGATTATCTTATCTGGTACATCAGAAAGGGAGAATTACCAGAGTCAACATTTGAGAGGAGAAAGCTAAGGTTCAGAGCTGCTAAATTCTATATTATGGGAGATGTTCTGTACAAAAAAGGATTCCTACTCCCTCTTCTTAGATGTGTCCATCCTTCATAGGTTCCATACATCTTTCCAGAAGCGCATGAAGGCTCTTGTTCAAGTCAAATTGGAGGAAGGTCATTGGCTAAAAGGATAATCACTCAGGGATATTGGTGGCCGACCTTGGCCAAAGATGCAACTGCGTATGTATAAAGATGTGATAAGTGCCAACGATTATCCACCATTCGCCATCATCCTCACCAACCTCTGACTTCTATCAGCTCCTCTTATCCATTTTCAGTATTGGGCATTGATTTGGTAGGACCCTTGCCAAGGGCTATAAATAACTATCGGTACTTAATTGTGGTGATTGATTACTTCTCTAAATGGGTAGAAGTCGAGTCAATGATCACAATCACTGAGCAAAAGACCTTTCAGTTCATCTGAAAAACTTTATATGCAGGTATGGCCTCCCAAACACCCTCGTCTCATACAATGGAACCCAATTGAAGAATTTTTCCTTAGAAAAGTACTGTGAAAGAGTAGGGATTAAGCAATTCTTCTCTTCCCCTAGCCGACCCCAGGCAAATGGTCAGACTGAGGTCACAAATCGAATAATCCTTGATGGAATAAAAAGGAAGTTGGAAGAGGCCAAATAAAGATTATAAAAGAGGTATATGTTGTGCTTTGGTCTTACAGGACGACAGTGAGGACACCTACAGGGGAAACTCCATTTATGTTAGTCCATGGCTCAGAGGCTGTTATCCCAGCAGAGATATGGCTTCCCACTCACAGAGTTCAGACATATGACCCTCAAAGGAATGGAAAAGAGAGAAGACTTTATCTTGATTTGATTGAGGAAAGAAGAAAGGATATAGAGATAAGACAGGAAGCCTATCAGTAGAGAACTACGAGATTCTACAATCAGACGGTAAAGTCAAGGCCTATAGCTATGGGAGACCTAGTCCTGAAGAAGATGTGGAAGAAAACCAATAAGCTCCATCCCAATTAGCATGGTCCTTGTAGGGTAATCGATGAGGTTGTACCAGGTACCTATCGTCTAGAGAATCTTGAAGGAGAGCCTTTTTCCAACCC
Organism: Sambucus nigra; assembly: GCA_949130495.1. Taxonomy (NCBI): domain Eukaryota; kingdom Viridiplantae; phylum Streptophyta; class Magnoliopsida; order Dipsacales; family Adoxaceae; genus Sambucus; species Sambucus nigra. Next base: position 385,846,560 of record OX422218.1, on the reverse strand, counting down.
TTGGAATGCCGACCTCTTGAAAAAATATTACTTATGATGTTGAAATTATTTTATCTCTTTGTAATACATGTATCAACTTATACAGAGAATGTCAATGAAAAAATAGCAATGATGTCTTGATGTTTTTGTTCCAATGTATATGTATTTAACATCATTCTTTTGGTTAAATTATGAGGTGAAACATCATTACCGTGTTGACCTCAGACCTTTAACATCATTCATTTGATGATATTATGAGGTGAAAAATGATTAACTTAGTGACCTCGGACCTTTAACACCATTCATTTGGTGAAATTATAAGTTGAAACATCATTAACTTGGTGACCTCAGACCTTTAACATCATTCATTTGGTGAAATTATGAGGTGAAATATCATTAACTTGGTGACCTCAGACCTTTAACATCATTCATTTGGTGAAATTAGGAGGTGAAACATCATTAACTTGGTGACCTCAGACCTTTAACATCATTCATTTAGTGAAATTATGAGGTGAAACGTCATTAACTTGGTGACTTTGACTTTTCACATCATTCATTTGGTGAAATTAAAAGGTGTAACATCATTAACTTCGTGATCTCAGAGCTTTAACATCATTCATTTGGTGAAATTATGAGGTGAAACATCATTAACTTGGTGACCTCAGAGCTTTAACATCATTCATTTGGTGAAATTATAAGGTGAAACACCATAACTTGGTGACCTCAGACCTTTAACATCATTTATTCGGTGAAACTATGAGGTGAAACACCATAACTTGGTGACCTCAGACCTTTAATATCATTCATGTGCTGAAATTATGAGGTGTAACACCATAACTTGGTGACATCATACCTTTAACATCATTTATTCGGTAAAATTATGAGGTGAAACACCATAACTTGGTGACCTCAGAACTATTAACATTATTCATTTGACGAAATTATGAGGCGAAACACCATAACTTGGTGACCTTAGACCTTTAACATCATTTATTTGGTGAAATATAAGGTGAAACATCATTAACTTGGTGACCTCAGGCCTTTGGTGCATAAGTGAAACATCGTATACATTGAATAGCAAAGAAATAAGTAAAGAAATTGGTATTTCATTCATCAAAGCATAAAGATTACATCATTTGAAAGGAAAAGGTTACAGTTCATACAAAAAAAATGGGTTACATAAAAGCTTCACAAAAAATTCAGACATGAAAGTGAGACTCTCAGAGCTCAGTCCGTCCCTCAGCTCGGACCGACCCATCAGCAGTAGGGTTGGTTTGTGCAGGGTTTGGATTGTTAACTTAAACCTCATCATCATGAGATCCATCATCGGTCTCAGTAACCCTTAGCTATATGGTTTTAGTTGGATCACCCTCCTCAACCTACTGCAAGGCTTGAGCAAGCTGAGGATTGGCAAATCCGAGACTAATAAAGTCTTCAGCCGACAGACTTCCAGAGCTGGCCTATTTCATGGCAGCCCATCGACTGGTTGCCTTAATGCCCCTCTCCAGATACTCAAGGATGAAGCTAATAAACTCATCCGATGTTTGATACTCCTTGATGATCATCTCTGAAACATCTTCCATAGCAGCCTTAACAACAACAAAAACTTTTGATTGAAGTCTCTCGTCTTTCGCCTTCAGAGCCAGGGCATGGTCTTCCTTATGCTTTGTAAGCTCGTCATCTTTATCCTTTAGACTTTGCTTCAAATTAGCAATCTTCTTCCTAAGATCCTCCTCAATCTTCTCAGCATCCCTACCCTTTTGGATCAGAGGAAGTCTCTTTAACGTATAGTCGGCCAGACGATGGAGGGAAACAACACTCTACAAAAAGAAGAAACAAACACATTAGTAATGATAAATGTCTAAGATCAGAGGTAAAACAGGATAGGAAAAGTTGCAAATAAATACCTGAACCGCCTTATGGATAGAAAATTTAGCCAATAGAGGGACGTCCATTGCATGCAAGAAACGTTTATCATCCTCGATCATCATTCAACTGAGGGAATCAAAGGCCTGGGTGCTATGGTTGATAACACTATGGCCTATCTTCAGCTAATATAGATAAATAGATAAAGCTTCATCAGTAAAAATGGGGATAGCACGCCCAATAGTTTGATCTTTGTTAGGCCTCATACGGGAAGGGCTTGTAGGTGCTTTCCTCTTCTTTATGGTGTCGGTAGGGGCATTCCCCTTCTTTGCTTGGGTAGGAAGGGGTGCTTTCTTTCCACCATGATTCTCCAGTAGTTTCGTGATACTTGGTGCAGACATGTTCCAGAGATCATCTGAAATGCCTTTTGGTCTCTCTGTAAAACAAACATCAGAGTTAGCAGCTCAGATACATGAAAGGTACGGGACTAAACTTGGTATACAAAACTTTTATTCTAAATCACTTACGAAGCTCGACCAATGGGCCACCACCAAGACATGTCTAAGATAAATAGTAAGGGGACATCAAATGCTCATACTTGACGAGATTGCCATCTTTGCCCTAATTATGAAGGTCCTCAAAATTTTTATAGTTATATTGGCTCGACCTAAGGTCATTTTGGCCGAGAAAGAGACCTTACCCCATCTTAGTGGAGTTTTTGGAACAGATATTCCACAAGCCTCGTTACGGTTGAATTCTAAAGCCCTAGAGGCGTAGAAGAACCGAGTCTTCTGTTTATGGTTAGAAGTCTGGGTCACAACAACCTCTTCTTCTCAGACTTCCTAGCTATGAAGTGGTAGTATATAAGATTATTTCTAGCAGATAAGGGTATGTAGCAAGCTAAGAAAACCTTGACGAGAAGGTCGGTGTGATTGATTGCCTTCCAAACGATAATAGATCCAACCAAGACCCTCTAGGAATTGGGGGATAGTTGGGCAGGGTCTAGCTTGATGTAATAAAGGATTGCTCGAATAATGGGGTGAATTAGAAGGTGGAAGCCGAGTTTGAACATATGCTCATAAATGCAGATCTCTCCCTCTTTGCCATCGAAGTCTCTCTCGTCCTTTAAAGGTTTCCTTAAAGTTATGGAAGAGGTAATGGAATACAGTTGATGGAAGAAAAGAAGGTCATATCCAGTGATTGAACTCTCATATCCTTCAACTTTAAAAGTGTCAAGTTCACTCCCTCATCATCATCGTTATCATGAAGAGTCTAAGCTTGAGCCTCAAAGGGGGCACCAGGAAAAGCCGTTAGAGGAACGACCTCAATTGGAGCACAAAAAGCTATAGTTGGCTCTAAGACCTCTATAGATGGAGACCTACGAGAAGTATTAGCCTCTCGGTGAGATGAGGAACGGTCAAAAACTTCTGCTTCCTCAGACACTACACTTCCCTTGGGGGAGTAATCCATAGCCTTTTGAAAAGAGACTATGGACTCAGCAGCCTCAGAGGTAGACATCGAGTCTGAGGTAGCTGACTCAGACATTAGAACAGGAACCTCAGCAGGCTCAGTTGACTTAGGGTATATGACAGCTAGTGGTGGAGGAAACATAGGTATAAGTGAAAAAGCCATGGCCCTACGAGCCTCTTCCTGGGCTAACTCTATCTGTCTAATCTTTTCAGAGGTCCTCTCACAAAAAGTTTGGAACTCCTCAATAAGTTTATACTAAGGTCTGAGCATTCGGCAGACGACACTACGCTTGGGAGGAGAAACTTCAAAAGGCAAACTGGTAAACAACTTATGCTATCTAAATCAAAAATCAAAGTTTGGAATTCTAAAGGTTTTCACCAAGAAAACTCAAAAGTTGGGTGATCGAAAGGTCACCGAATGGAAGAAAAAAGGGGGTTTTAGCTAAAAAAAAACCTCGTATCAGCCTGGAACAGCCCCTAAAACACCTAACCACATAAACCCTAGCCTAATAACCACCAAATAGTGGTCGTTCTCCTCACCAGAAACCAAAAAACCAACCGAAAATTATGGAATGTTGCAAACAAAGCTAAAAAATAGAAAGCAAGGAACAAAAAGGTTACCTGAGTAATAGGGAATGAAAAGGCAAGGGTGACAAACCCAAAGTGATCGTAGAACCTGAGAAATGACGAAGCTTTTGTCTGTCAAGGAGATTGAAATTTTGCAGCAAAAGTGCTAAGGCGGGAGAAATGATAAGAAGAAAGAGAAATGAGTAAAGAGAAAGGGTTTTAAACTTCCCCCAATGATTTGGCTTAACTCCCAAGTCACTCATCATTGCCCTAGAAATCCTAAAAGGCACCGTTAGAGCTGTCGTATCTTGGGGAGTACGTTAGCCACTTCAAAGAGTGACATGTGTCCAAAGAACCACTCCAAATCCCAAGACACCAAAAAATGTCCCTTCATTAACGTGACTCTTATAGCCTTCAATCACCTACTCACATAGGAGACTAAGGGCTAGGGGTGATTGATATGCCCAAAGTGTACCCTCGTACTCGGGGTCACTAACCTCGACTTACCCCACAGCCGAGTTGCTAGGAAGCACACAATAGACATCAGAAAGGTCTTCATCCTCAAGGTTGGATCCACACCGTAAAACCTCAGTCGGACAGTAGTCGAGGTCTGCAACATCTTATGGGCTCAAGATATTGCCAACATCGTACTCTGCTTCAGTCGACACTACATCCTATCTCGTACCTAACCTCGACCATTTTCCTAGGTTGAGGTCATGGTTACGACTGGTAGGACAAAGCAACTATCACCCAATGTCGTCCTCGGATGAGCCGAGGTTTCATCAGATAATGTCACAAGTCCGAGCACACTCAAGCATATGAAAGACTTAGAACACATGAGAAAATCAGTTATAACCAAATCATTCCCCTCATGTGAGGGAATATTTGGTAATCATTCCTTACATGTGGTACAACTAGGTGTTCACCTTTGATTAGTGTACTCAATGCACACATGCTCATGGCATGCTTGGGGGGTACACTACACCCCCCAAGCACTATAAATACATGTCTTCTCCTACTTTTGAGGGGATCAATAATTATAACCGTAGCCTAAACTCTGTTTGTGTACAAAGAAATAGAGAAAGTGAGAGATTGTATCACAGGTTAGTAGTGCCCTCATACTAGGAAACTTACTCACACACTTATAGTGGACGTTGGTCAAATTGGCTGAACCACTTATATACTAATATTTCTCATCTTCTCCTCATCCCCTTCTACAAGATATTTACTCTTGTGCTGCCATTGTTATTGCTAGCTTGAGCTTATTAACACCTTATCAGGTGTTATTATTTACAGCAAAATCAGATAACATCAGAGAGTTGTTATTTTATGATTTTCTTTTGACATAGTTCAGTGGTAATTTCATACAGATGGAGAATTTTTATAAAATGAAGCGATTACGTTGGTAATAAAGTGTCTTTGGTGGCACATCATCATCAGAATGAAACATCGGGTATGTTTAACCATCATCAAACTTGGAGAACTGTGTGAACATCCTACAGACCTATAAAATGTCAATTCCCACTCTTTTTCCTCACTTCACTTTTTATTCAAAACCTTTCCTTTCTTCGCCTCCAAGTTTTTTCAACCATTGTGAGGGTTTGTTGTGTTCTTCTTCTCCACTATAAGGATATTCTCTTTCTTTTCTCCTTTGAAATTGTTTCATACTCTTGTTAAAACGTGGTTCATATTGTTGATTAGAGTTTGATAGAATTATTTAGGGCCACCCATAGAATCCCACTTTGAGTAATAGCTAAACTATTAAATAGGGTGTGTGACCATTATACCTTTTTTTAGGGTCACTGTGTGCCTTCTATATTTACTGTTGAGTGCGGGGTTAACATTCCCCTAATCATTTTTTTTTAATTCTATCAATACTTTAATGTGTTCGCTGCGTAAGTTTTTCCAAACACTTAGAGGATCTTTATGGGATACATCACATTAATGAACTGTATGTGACCCATATCGGCATCTGGAGTTGTTGTACTTCTATAATTAGGTTACCACCAATGATAATATTCAGTATATTAAAATAGAATTTTCGAATAGATCCTTGATTATCAACCTTCTTGATTCTAATAAGGATTATTGGAACCATGGTTTAACTGTGAAGAATTGACAATTCACTTGTCTTTTTTAGGGTACAACGTTTGATGGGCCAAGATTCCCTTAGGAAGGCAAGGGAATAGGTTTGGATATTTAGAATATTTCTATTTGAATTGTTAATTTCTAATTGAAGCTAATTTTTCTCTCTTTCTTTCTCTTTTCTGCAGTGTAGAATAAAAAGAAAGCCCCTTGTGCGGTCGACGTTAACTTTGTCGACCTTGAGATTGTGTGGTCACTTCAATAAAGGTTGGGTGTTGAAGATCACCCTAGGCCGGCTACTTTTGTACTTGGGTATTATAATACTACCTCTTCTTTTATATCAAGGCCTATAAAGTAAAGACCAGTTGCTCTAATACTTTTAGACGACCCAATGACTTTAACTTTTGAATTCGTTGGCCCTGAATCCTCTCATAGAGAATGGATTTTTTTTACAAAAAGTAATTCATCTTCTTATGAGCCTCTTGACGTTGCATTAGTACCGAACAACATACCTTCAAATGTGATGGTAAAAAGAAATATTCCCAACCTCCTTTCCTGGGCTAGGTCGCCACCTCCATCTCGACCAGTAAAAAGCAAGAAAATTGAAGCTAGAGGTTCTAAAAAGACCTTCATCGTGGATAAGTCTCCTTCAATGGAACATGAATCTCTGTTTAAGAGGATGAGGAAGTATCCATATCCTCTAACTGACATTGCTTGAAAGAGACATGTCGACAGGGGAAAAGGTACGATACAATATGTTGAAATTTGCACTGAGTTTGCTCCTAATTTAATCAGTGTTGGATTCATTTTTGCTGAGAAGCGGTTGCATCATCTCTTCCTCATTCGATATTGCTAGATCACGCAAACCATACTTTGGCCATTAGAAGTTGTTCACTCATTGCTTAATTTGGTCACTATTCTAACTACACCACCCTCGCACACCCCCTTATATTGATGAAAATGAAGAGGCCGGTGGAGCTGATGATAAGGAGCAAATAGTGCAAATCTCTTTTTTTTGGCTCAATTTTGAGGAAAATATTTTTCTCTGCTTCTGTATTTTTTTATTTGATTAAAATATTTTTTAATATATCTAAAAAAAATTGCGTAGTATACATTTTTTTATTTTGTTAAAATACAATTTCATTTGTTTTTTTATATACTCTTATTTTTTATGTATTAATATTTTTCTGCATTTAAAATTTATTTTAAAAATGCCCGAACTTTTACATCTTTTATTTTACTTAATATATAAAATATTTTATATAAAATATGTTTCGAATGTATTTTCGAGTTAAACAAATGTTGTATTGTCAATAATTTGGTGTATTTTACTTTCAGAATTTTTTATGATTTTTATTTATTTATTCGAAACTTTTAATTGGATAAAATGTTATGAGATTAAACATGGGACATATACTAAATAGTCCCTCAGACATTTTTTAATACCCATTTAGTCCAAACTTTTTTATTTTGCCTCAAAAAGTCCTTTGCCACATATTTTGGAGAGGGAGTGCCGCTGGCGCGGACCTCTAAAAATAAGAGGATATTGAGTGCTTGAGGAACTAAATGGGTTAAACTAAAAATATGTGTCCTTTTTAAAAAATATATATTTATAGTAGGGAGTATTTAATAATTGACCCTTAAACATTGGCTTTTGTTTAATGTAAACATTTATTCCAACATTATACGGCAGCCCTGTGTTTTTTTTGGTGTCGTTTTGAGGTTTAATTTTAGTCGTTTGAGGCTTTGCGTGTTTGCTTGTCTCGAGTTGCATGCGTTCTGATCATTGTTGTCTCTTGGATTCTGGCGATTTTGACCCTCAGTTGCCTTGACAGATTACGTTCGCAACCTTTCCTTTTGTTCGAGCCCTTATATTTTGACAGTGGGTATTTTTTTAGATTGGGATTTTTTATTTCTTCTCTTTAAAGAGCTGTCGATATTACCCTATTTCTCTCTCTAAATTTTCTACCGAAATACATAATTTCTTGAGAGTTTCTTTTGCTACAAACCTTGTATACATCGAGGGTTGTTTGGTGTTGAAAGTTGTGTTTCGTTGTTTTGCTTTATTTTGAGATCGGAGCCTTTGGTGGAGATTTCAAAAGTTGTAAATCGTTGAATCTTGGGGGAGCGAAGACTTTATTTCCTTCTTCAACACCATTTTCCATTGAAGCTATTTTTGTTGTTTGTTGGATCGGAGCTCCTATCCTCTATTTTCAATCATGGATTTGCTTTTGTTTGGTAATCTCTTTTACTCATATATATATATACACTCAATTATATATTTTTTGTTTGCTGTTGTGTGGGAGTTTTATTTTTCACATTTAGGGGTCTCGTATCTATCACATTTTTGTTTGTTGATTGTTGAGACCTAGGTCTGGTTAGGTAGTGTTGATCTAGTGTTGCTATCCCAAACTAGTGTTGTTTAGATCTAGTGTTACTTTTAAAACAGGTTGAGTTGTTTTTATAAAGTTCAACTGTGAGGATTGAGTTTGTTTAAAATCAAAAGGGTAATTAATGTTTTTTTAATATAAAATTATTTTTTTTATTATTTACGCACACTTTTCTTTTGAGTGTGTTTATTAAGTACTTATAACAGTGTAAAGAGTTGAAATTTTGGTTGAGATTATTTGGTGTTTTTTTTGGCATAAACTTGGACATATCTTAGCATAATTTTGTGTGTTCTAATTTGAACTCGTATGTGTATTTACTCTCTTTAGATTTGTTTCTTTCGAACACTCCTACCTGCTAGTCTTTGAGATCTGTTCTTTTTATGTAATTTTGGACTAAGAATATTTGGACTAAAATTAATTGGACCCCGTTATAACTAAGTCTGAAATTTTTAGGTGTGTGTAGTTAAGATATTATTTACACCTATTTCAGTATGTGTGAACTTGTTAATTAGACTTAACAATTTGGGTAAAAAAATATTTGTGTCACATAATCTTTATTAAAATATCTTTTATTCAAATCTGATTTAATTAAATTCTTTGTGATTTAAGGTTAATTTGTTTTTACTCATAACTTATTTACATCCTCTAAATTGAACATTTCCTTTGTGTGTTCATTTTATTTAGTTGGGTTAAATAAGTGTGAGCTTTAAAATCATTTCTTTATTATTCTTTTATTTTCTTTATCAGTCCTAATTTATATGAGCTAAGTTCTATACGCTTTATCGTTTGCTCATTTTACATTGCCTCGATATTTTTAACATAACACCTGTTTAAATTTATTCATTTCCTATCCAGTGTTAGGTTATTTTATTTCAGTAGTGTGACAAAATTTCTGAAATTTTATTTCCTAATTTGTTTGTGGACATTTACAATTAACTAGATTTTTATTTATGTTGAATTATTGATGTTGATAATTAATTATTAAAGAGGACCTTGTGTGGGTCTAATGATTTAATAATTTGTAATCACTTTATGAACTAATTACATCAGTATCTACTTATTGATTTTTATTGCTCGTGTATATCAATACACGGATTCTCTAGTCTTGAGTGCATAGTTGTGTGTGTGTACCAAATTGTCACTATCCTCGTTGTTTAGGAAGATTTAGTATTGTGGGGTTGGTTAGTTTATGCCCTGGTGTACTGGTTTGTATTGGTCAAACTATTTCATTTATACTGGTGTTGTTGTAATATGTTCTTAAACATTGGTATTAGTGGACATAAGTGTGTAGTTGTGTGTGTGTCCCAAGTGTCCACTGCCTTAGTGTGATTAGTGGTGTATTTTAGTTCAATTGTGGGGGACTTGATCTTGTTGTACGGTTTATATTGATTAAGTTAGTTCATTTACATATGTATATCTGTAATTTGCAACTAATCATTAATAATAGTGGACTCGGCTGCGTGAGTTGTCCTGGGACTAAAGGACACGGGGTTTTCCATTTCGGTGGTTTCCTCGAGAATAAATATTATGTTCTTTCCACTTTACATCATCTCATTCTTAAAGGGTATTTTTAAATAAAGCATCACCACCTTTTCTTACTAGTGTGCGTGAGTGTATTTTAATTTATATTTACAATAGATTTTATATCAAAGAGTTAAAAGAGTTTTATAACCTAATACATGTTTACGTGTGTACCCATTAGGTTGTTTCAATTAGTGGTCATTGAGAAGGCTAAAGGTCATGTCGATACTCATAAGAAGAATATGAGGAAATAGACCCCTCTATTTTTTAAGGAGTTTTCCTTTTGATTTACTTTGATCATTTACACTATTATATCGATGTATAGGACTTGGCCTGATGTAACCCCTTCTTTTTTATAATGAAATGAAATTTTCGTTACATATGTTTTTGCCTCAGTTAGATTCTTGCGAGTTCTTTTTCTTTACAAATACTTACATCAGACCACATGCTTTGCAATTAAATACAATACTAGCATATATAGTCATCATTTGAAATGATTTCGTGGAAAAATGTAGTCGATTATTCGATGATGGCCATATTGAGATCGATGAAGTTGAGCTTAAGGTGCTACTTGGCCACGATGCATCTTTCCCGGCCAAATAATAATATAAAAGTCTGCACTGTCTTTATCATTAGGAAATTATAAAGAACTCTTCCTATCATGAAAAGATTTTGAATCTACAAAAGATCCATAATGAATTAGTGGAAAGTGTTCACTCTGATTATAAAAAGAAGTTATCTGTTATACGGACGAGCAATGGATCTGACCAAAAGATGCTTTCACTAGCCTTAACCTTTTCTAAGAAAGTGTTCGTTCTTAATGGTGAACTAAAAGGTGCTAGAAAGGTCACCATAATGCTCGAGCAAGAAAATAATGCCTTGCACGGTGATCTTGAAGGTCTTATGAAGTCAGGGCCATAAGACCAAAATGAGGGTATTTCCTTCTTAGAAAAGGAGAATGCTCGCCTGAGGTAGAAATAGGAGAAAATAAAGAAATACAAAGGTTAGTATTCTTATCACTATAGGAGGATTTTGTGGTAAGTGGAAGAAGAGCTAACTAAGAAAAACTCTTTCAGACCAAACCACGACCATAAAAGAATTAGTTGCCATCATCAAGGGCTAAATGAGAAGGTTGATCGCCTAACATATCAATTCATAAGAAATCTTATACTATATGATAGGATGGTTATTGTAAGACCCTTATATAAATGGGTATATAACTTGACCATGCTCGAAAGGTCGGTTATAAATAATGCTAGCTAAAATACATTACAATAATAAAGGTGTCAATGGATAATGGTCTGTGGTATTAGCATGAGCCAGGTTGCTTGGAACATCTTGAACCTCCCATTAGGCTTGATGTTTTATGGATCCATTCGGATGCCATTATCGGGACATTAATGAGAAAATACCTTAGGTACTATAGCTTTGATGGAGAATACAAACTTCAACCACCTTATCACCTAGTGGATAGGGCTAAGTCTACCAGTCAATCGTGTCTTATAGACCTGAGAACAACTGTTACCCCTTATACTTTGGATGTTCCTCTTAGCATTTTCCATGATTCAAAAAGCAAGTAAACCCCTTTTATGATTAAAGATTCTATTATATCCTGTTTTCGTGATGTCTTGTAATAATATTCAAGTTATAATGGAATATTATATTCATGCCTCCTTATTTGTTTGTCTTTTTCAAAGGTAATTACGTCATCTTGATGAGTTAAAAACTTTTCTACTAATAGTTTAGCCTTTTGATCACATGGTTGGTTGTTGCCTAAATGATCTTATTAACTAGTTACCAAGATTGGAGGAACTTGGGTTATCCAATCATAGGTTTTACTAACGCCCTTTTTGCTGGTCATAGGGACGGATCTTGTTGTCCGACTCGAGTACTAGTGTTAGTTGCCTGAGATGACCAAATGTGTTAAGAACTGCCCTTGTGTTTAAGCAGCTATGGTCAGGTCTTGTCGTCCATATGACTAATGATCCCTAAAATTTGACGAACATCTTGTTCTTAGTCTTCCCTAAAGGCAAGATCATACATAAAGTAATTTTTGTGAACTTTTTGTTCTTAGTAAGCTCTCAAGGCGAGATAATATATGAAGTAATTTCAGTTAATTTTGGGATCATACATGAAATTTGTTTTATAATTATTGAGTTCTAATGTATTGTTTAGATGTCTTCGACTTTGGCTCTTGGCAAGATTTTTAGCATAACTCCCCATACTGAGAAAAAAAAATAAAACAACATCATTAATTGATAGAATATTTTTTTTTTTTGCCAAAGGCGAGTTACAAGAAATGAAACGACATTATATGAAAAGACTTTACATGTTTATTGATAAAAATTTCCTTATGTGTTTGTCATTTCGAGAGTTTTTGAACTTCTCTCCTTCTAAGTTTTCAATTATGTAAGTTCATGGATATTCTACTTACTCGTTTGTTGTAAAATTGAAAAGTTCATTACTGGCATGCTACCATCCAGCGCATTACATGTTCTTTGAATTCTTCTGCAAGGTCCAATTCTAGTATTCTCATAAGTCACTTTTTGGCGAGTTAAAATTAAGAAAACTGTGATTGGGAAAACCAATCTTTATTATCCCCAAGGCCAATATATAAGGGTCTCGCATGTTGTTGTCCTCGGTGTTGTCTTATATACCCATAAAACACATTGTAGTTCATTAATCCACTTTCATTTAGCATTGTCCATCCATTTCATTATTCCATGAGGCAAGATTTTTTCGTTAATTCTATTTGTCCATTGCATTGAGGATGTTTGGGTATAGAGTGCAATTTTTGAATTTTAAAGCACTCAGAGTAGTCTTCGAACTCCTGATGTCAAATTGAGTGTTGTGATCGGTGATGAAAGCATATATCAACCCATAATGACAAATGATGTTCTTCCAGATAAAGTGGAAGTATTTTTTCATATGGCATTTCCACGAAGGGCTAAGCCTCCACCCACTTGGTGAAGTAGTCTACAGCCACAACAAAGTATTCAAACCTACCTCTAATCATTGGTAAAGGTCCGAACAAATTTCTTCCCCACATTACAAACATCCAAGGAGATATTGTTGTCATAAGATAAGCCCTTGGAATCTTGGGAACGTTGGCGTACTTTTGACATGTTGCACAATTTTTTCGTGTAATTTAAATAATTAACTTTCATTATCGGCTAGTAGTATCCATGTTTGTCTACTCTCTTTACCAATGATCGGCCCACTGAATTGCTCCAAAAGAGCCTTCATGTACTTCTTTACTCAAGTTATGGACTTCGGTTGGATGGATACATCTAAGTAATGCAATTATGAACCCTCTCTTGAATAGGATGCCCCTCCCAAGAACATATCTCATTTTTTAATACCTAAATCTACAGGCTTCTTTACGGTCTAGTGGGAGAATGTCGGTCTCTCGGTACGATCGTATTGGATCCATCCATGTTGGCCCTAAATCTAGTTCCATTATATTGTTAATATATTCATTTGTACTCCAGTGTGTAAGGATTTCCATTGGATTTGTTCTTATCAATTATTCCTTATAACAGATGCCAATCGGGCAAGTGCGTCTTCTTGGGCATTTTTTGACCTCAGGATTGTGATCATCTTGACGTCGAGAATTTCGCTGACCGCTCCTTAATTTTAGCCAAGAATTTTTCCATAGACTCTTATCTCACCTCATATATTCCCAGAACTTGGTTTACTATAATGTGAGAGTCACTGTGTAATAATATTTTCTTAATTCCACGAGATTGTGCCAATCCAATCCCCATTATGATCACTTCGTACCCTGCCTCGTTATAGGAGGCCTCAAATTGGAATCTAAAGGCATATTCCATATCAATATCATCTGTCATTATAATGATTAAATATGCTTCGAACATTTTACAGATATTAGGGTTTCCTTGAAATATCCTTCGATCAAGTTCTCGTAATTAAATAATTTCTCGATTTACAACAAATTGTGAGTAATTTCTTCCTGCTTGGTTGATGACCCTGGAATCTGAGTTCCTCTCCTTTGAGGAAGTTTGTTCGATATGTTTTGGGACTGAACTTTCTTCAACAGAAATCTATTTTGCCCCCTTTATTGGTGAGCTCTATTTCATAAAAGTTTGATCGGTAGATTTTTCTTTGTAAGTGAATTGGGCTATAAATTTGTCATAGATTGGCCCTTGATGGTCATTCTAGGTTCATATTGGATGTTTTACTCTCCTAGTTTTACAACCCAAGCCATTTGTTTACCTGATTTCTTAGGTTTATGGATACATTGATATAGAGGCAGTCCCATGTAGACATAAATAGCTTGGGCTTGAAAGTATGGCTTCATCCTCCGAGAAGCCTCAATTAGGGCCAGTGCCAATTTTTCTAGTCTTGGGTAGTGAATTTATGCTCCTTAAAATGCTTTGCTTACTTTAGTAATGTGTTTTCTTAGTAGACCAATGCCTAGATGACAATAGATTCTAATACGATCAAGTACAAGTAATGTTTTTACCCCAAGATAGGCCTTGAAAGTAGAGGTGGGGATCTAAAATATTTCTTCAACTTCAAGAATTTAGTCGAACATTCGTCATTCCAGTCAAAGATCTTTCGCAATACTTTAAAGAATGGTAGGCACTTGTTATTAGCTCACGAAACAAATAGGTTTAATATGGCCACAAACTATGTTACGCTTTGCACTCCATTTTTATTCATCGGATATTGCATATTGATCAGTGCTTGAATTTTATCTGGGTTGTCTTCAATGACTCTTTGATTAACTATGAATCCCAAGAACATTCCTTCTCGTAATCCAGAGACACATTTCATTGGGTTGAGTTTCATTCTTTATTTTCTAGTTGGTTAAATGTCTACCCCAGAGCTCTATTGTGGACGGAGGCTATTTTGTGCTTTGTGAGCATGCCATCAATGCACACCTCCATATTTTTGTCAATGTGTTCATCAAATACTTTATTTACCAGCCTTTGATACATCGCTCAAGAATTCTTGATCCCAAAGAGAATAAAATTAAATTAAACTTCTTATGACGAAGTTTTTTACCGATCTTCGATCTTCATCTTGATTTGTTTATATCCTAAGTATGAGACCACAAAAATGAGTAGCTCATATCCTGAAGTAGTGTCGACTAACTGACCAATTCTAGGAAAAGTATAGTGATCCTTTGGTCTTGCTTTTTTCAGATCGATGAAGTCAAAAAACATACATCATTTGTTATTCTTTTTCATGGCCATCACTACATTGGAGAGCCACTCTGGATCTGGATATTTGATGTCTTCAAATAAGTGTATTTTTTTGTGATTTCTCCACTTCTTCTTGTACGACCATATATTTCTCCTGTATGAAGACACGTAATTTTTATTTGATCATCTTAGCATCATTGACTATGTTTAGCTCATGAGAGATAAATTCTGGTTCAACCCTGGCATATTTTCATGACTCCAAGAAAACACGCTCTGCCGTTGCCTAAGAAAATCAACCAATTCTTTCTTGAGGTTAGGTCTTACTGATGATCCAATCTGGACCATCCTCTCTGGGTATTGGTTATCCAAGATAACTGACTTCATATCTTTTATGACGTGCTCTTAGACTAACTCTTCTTTATCCCTAGGATTGATCATTTTAATTTGGTAGGTCACAGCCAGTTTCTTGTATTCCTCTTGGTTTGTGGAGGTATAATAACACTCCAGGGTTTCAAGTTTGCTTCCTAATACCAAACCCACCCCATAATAAGTGGAGAACTTCAAAAAGTGGTGTACGATGGAGGGAAGTTCTTCAAATTTCTTTATCCTTACCCTGTCAAACATGAGGCTGTATGTTGAGAGGACATTTATGTCAAAGATGAAGAAATGAATCTTCTCTACTCTGCAGGTGGGCAATGTGATGGTCATAACTTCTAACTCAATTGTTCCCAAAGGAAATACCTTTTCTCATGAGAAGCTGATAAGTGGTTGGTGATTGGCTTCAATCTTGGTATCCATATCACAGACTTTTGAAGGAATCATAAAATAAGACGTTAGCAGATCTACCATTGTTTGCTAAAATTCATTCAACCTTTCTTTCATATACCATCATAGACATGACCAATGGATCGTCGTGTGGATATGACATGTCGGACAAGTCATCTTTCGAGAATTCAACCACAAGGCGATCTTTGTTTACCTTCCAAGGTCAGGTTTCCACATTGATGATCAGTCGATGTGAGTACAGACCTCTGCCTCATTGATATAGGATTTCCTCTCTATGGTATCATCTCCTCATTAACATTCCATCTTGCAATGAAGTTACATCCAAAAGAGTTCATTTTCACCACCTTTATAGGTTCCTTGGGCCTCTTGAGAAGATTATGGTCATCCCCAATGTCATCGTCTCTATATCTTTTCTTCTCATCGGGTCTTCGACATGGAGACTCCAACCATTTCCTTAGATTTTTCCAGTCCTTTTGATATGTTTAACCACTTTTGTCCACAAACTTTGATAGTATTCCCCTCCTGATTAGATTTTCTATCTCGTTCTTAAGGGCTATGGAATTATTACTATTATGGTCGTGATCCCTATGGAACTCACAATATTTCAATTTATCGAGTCACTTTAGGTCTTTGCTTCAGATTTTCTCAAGAATATTATAGACTCCGACGGTCAAAGGAGTGTATTCGTTATATCTTTTTATTTTTTCAGCCTTTTTTTTCTTCTCTTTCTTCTTCGAGCATTTGTTGATGTTGGCTTTGGAGCCTCTTTGGCAGCAATAGCTTCTTCTACATTCATAATCTTCTCAGTTTTGGGCAACAAATTAGTCATCATCTTGGGTGGCTCCTTAGCTAATGCCCAGTGCATCTTTCTTAATTGCACACCACACAGTAGGGCTATAATGGCTTATTTTTTTATCATAATCAATCGCATACATCTTCTCGCTAAATGCAATCATTTTCTCACAAAAAGTATTCTATCCCATAGTTATTTAGAGTTATTTTTTAAACCCTATTGAACATTCTTTTACATTGCTCGGGACTAGCAAAGAGCTAAGTTAGGGGGATTTGATTAGGCATAAATATTCCATATTTATCCCCTTAATTTTGATATTTTTATGGTCCCAAACAATGCATTTAGTCAGGATTTATATCATATTTGTTATGATATACTTTTTGGCGAGTATTTTTGTTTTGTGTAATGCTCTTATGTTTTATAGGAAAATCGTGCAACTGGATGGAAGACAAAAGTCAAAACAATGAAAGAATTGTGAGAAGGAAATTCAAGGTCAAATTGATATGTTTTTATCAAGAATTCATAGGAGGATCCAACTGAATCATTGAAAATCTTAAAGTCATGAGAACACTAGAAAAAATGACACATCAATCCGAGTTATGGTGAAGAAGTTATCACCATTTGAAGTTGAGAAGAAATATGGGGGCAAAACTGCAATTAAGAAGAAAATGAAAAAGCTGAGGAAGAACCTCCGATAAATCAGTTTGTTTTATGAACCGGTTGTCCCTCATGGGTTCAGTTGAGGGTTTGGTTTGGCCAATGGGTTCGGTCCCAAGTGGGATTTTTTTATCTCTTCCTAAATTTTTGCTTGAATAATTTGAGTTTATCAAAAACACTTTGGACGAATTTTGGCACATGATTTAGGCCATTAGGATTACTAGAACATTGTGGGAATTATTTTAAGAAACCTATGATCAAGTACTAATTAGGGAACAACTTTTACATCTTTTCATCATTAATTCAAGCAAGATAAATCTTCTTCTTGTTTTCTTAAATAGAAGTGATTTCTCTTGCATGCTAAGTGCTTTCTCCAAGTTGGCAATATAATGTCACGTTTCTTTCTTGTTATTTGAATCATATTTTCTTGAACTACAATGTTTATTTGCATGGATATTAATTCTATGTCTAGCTAAACTCATCACGATTTGGGTGACATGAACCCAACCTAGGCTTTTGAAGTTAGATATAAAATTTGACATAATGGTATGATTAATTCTTAGGTTTTGATGTTTTTATTGGTACTAATATCGTAGATCTCTTAACTCCATTTGTCAAAGGCAACCGAGTGTCTGAGAATACAATATACGTGTTGATAATCCTATCACTCGCGTTAATTAATTGGTTGAGTAAGTATTGTACGGATTAACACCCACGGATGTTTAATGCTTCGAATTAATTATACAGTTTTAAAGAATTTTATATTTAGAGAAATATACCTAGAGTTCGAGGATTAGATCCGGACTCCATTTTTTTTCAAATGGTTTTCAATCCCAAAAATCTCAAGTTCTTGCTTTTTCAGTAGTTTAAATTGCACTTGCTAACTTAATTTTCATAGTTAAATACAAATTTTCTAGAAAGCAAAATCATGTTTTCTTTTCTTTCGTGAGTCTATACCTAGATCTTAGAATCCGACCTTATTGTCGCAAAAATTTTCTACGTCATATTTTTGGAGGATTCGACCCCGACTTACCGGGTATTACTTGAGCGACTCGCTTGCACTTGAGCCGTATGTACACACATAACACACACATTCTGCAACGCGTCAGAGACCATAAGGTGTGCTAGTTCATATACTAAGTAGATTATTTTTCATCAGTATGAGGACTTTACAGGTGATATATTCTTAGATGTTCGACTAGGAATATAAGGAATTGGAATTTCGAGGCTCAGATTCCTTGTTTAAGGGAAGAAAAATGTAATAACTCGTATTTTTTGTGAATTTTTAAACTGAATGACATTATTTACATGCGCTTGTTGCGACTAGAGATGTCACTATTTATATTTTTTATTTGTTATTTATATTGGATTCAAGACAAAGTAATTAATTAATTAATTAATATTTGTACTCGTATCGAGTAATTATAAAATAACTGAGTTGTTACTTATTTTTTGGGTCTTTTTGGTAGTAGAGTTTTGGGATATGTAAAATATTTTTTTAATTTAAAGTAATGGTTTAAAAGCCTATTGGGTGAGTACAAAGTTCCGATAATGTTTTAAGTCATTTGGAGTCGAATTCGGGATCTTTTAGGTGAGGCCCATTTGTGGCCCAAGTGTAATTTCGTGGGTTAAGGGTTTTAAGGGGTCATTAGGGATCTCACTTAGAACAAGACATACTTAGGAAGCACTTTGGGGATATAGAGAGAAGGATCAAGAAGAGAACGTGAGAAATTAGGTGGTTTAGCTTGGTTTTCTCCATATATATATGAGCCAAGTTTATATAGAATATGATTATGATTGTATGTGTATTAATATTAAATCAATTCATTGGAAATCTAAATCAAATTATGTGTAAATCCTATTTTAGATGAGTAAATATTTTTTTTTTTAATTAACCTAATTTAGATGTTAATTAGGTTGATTTTTCTCTTTATGTTAATTGATTTCTTCTTGAATATGGATTGAAACTAGAAGATAATGATTTGAATTTATTTTATATTGAGAATCATAAATAAACCTATGGGGGATAAAGTAATTCACTAGGACCATTTACCAAGTTGGACGACCAGCCCACTACGAGACAGGACTGCCCGACCCAACTAGTAAGATAATTTTACTCACGTATTTTATCATGTGCTCAAATACATGATGATAAGATCAAATTGGTTACCAACAGTCTCAACGAGATATTCAGGGACACGTTATGAGCTACACTCAGGCAGGAAGAATTACATGTGCAATCAGCCTCTTGAACACGACTATTAATGTAAACCCTCACCCCTGAGTAAAGGGGATGAAACTTTGTAAATTTGAGAGATACACTATAAAGAAAAATCGTAACCTATCCATGGGCATAGGTAATATGTTGAACCACTTATATTGTGTGTTGTGAATGTGACTGCTTTACTTTCTTTCTTTACTTGTTTGCTTTTTTGAAATATTCATTGTGATAATTTTTCACACACAATTAGTGTTGTCTATGTGAACAATTATTTTTTTCCTCACAAAAGCAACTACTAAAGGATGTGCCATGATGTCTCACCATAGCAGCAACCTACTTCAGGTCAATGATGTGTAGGATGACCCCGTTCCCCCTAGGGTCAGGTGTGAAGTTCGCAAAGATCCAAATCCTAGGTTTAGTCAACAAAGATTGACTTCTAAAGAAAGTCACGGACTACCTAGCTCTACACAGATATCCAGGTTGCTCGATGCGTATGAGGCCAGGCTTCAAGAGAAGAACTAGGTCACATGACTCCAAATGAAAGAGGATGCTCACCTCCAGAGCCAAGTGGAACAAATGGAGAGAGATCTTCATGGAGATAATAAACAATGTTGCGCACGAACTCTGAGTCCTCAGGTGAGCGGTACTTGCAACCAAGTGATGGGTTCTAAGCGGGACCGGGATCAATCAGAATGTGGCCAATATGAAAGTCTCCACAGAGATGATGATCATTAGAGAGACGACATAAGGACCTTGGTTCAAATAAATATGGATCAAAACCCAACCAATCGAGGGGATAGGTCTACTAAAGAGCGGGCCAGGAAAGCACTCAGCACACAAACGAAATCTCCTTGTTTGAAGGGCGATTGAAAAAAAAGAGACCCTAAAGAAGTTTTTAATTCCTAGGTTCAAGATCTAAGATGGAAAAACTATCCTCATAGACCATGTCAGACAATACAGGCGAGGGATGACCATGTGGATCCATAATGTCTCCCTCATGTTTCGTATTTTCCCTTCTAGCCTACACAAACCATAATAACTCCCTCATAATGACTCCCTCATATGCCACCAAGAGCTTCAATGCCCTCTCTGAGGCTTTCACTTATCGCATCATAACCAGTATTTCCCACCCGAAGAGGATGGACTCACTGCTCACGATGAAGAAGAAGACACAGGAGACTCTTCACGAATATAACAAAAGGTATTAGGAAGTTTTTAACAAAGAAGAAAATTGCTCGGAGCAGGTTTTTATAGCATTTTTCAAAATTTATATGCCGACCACATCTATGCTGAACCAGTCCTTCACAAAGAAGAAGGCTAACACTAATACATTATCGATGAACTTAGGGTGCGTATTAAAAATATGCCAAGGTTGAGGATGTGGTTCACACTAGTCCTATGAAAACTAGTCGCATCAAAGTCAATAATGAAGAAGACGAGGCTAATAATCCCAAGAAGGTGAATAGGAACGTGGATAAGAACGATTCAATGAATAAAAATAAGGTTGATCTCTCAAAAGCCTTTCAGGTTATTACACAGTCTTTAAGGAATCGATCTATAGATCCTAAGAAAAATTAAAGACCAACCATTTAGGAAGAGAACCAAGATGATGGGTGGAGACCCTACGAAGAGGAATAGTGCACTGCGATGGGCATTCTACAAGGAAGGCGACCACATAACAAAAAGATACAAAGCTTTAAAATGTCATTTGGAGGATATAACCTAGGCTGGGTATCTGAATGAATAAATAGATAAGAATGCTAACAAGGTCGCAACCAATGGCAACTAAAAGACGTACAACGTCCTTAATGATGACATGGAATATGAATTCACAGTAATGCACGGAGCCTCCGACCTCAAACAGGTTTAAGGGAATGTTGTTCGAATGGAAATGAAGAAGGTTACGATCATTGTTGAGGCCTTCCCGATTGACCCCGCTAAAATCCAGGCTGAAAATCACCAATGACCATAGGTACTCGACTACAATAAAACCATCGCCTTTATTGAGGAATACTTAATTGGGGTAAGGACCCCGCATGACAATGCACTAGTAATAACTCTTAGGATTACAAATTAGGATATCTACGAAATATTGGTGGATCAAAGAAGCTTGTTCGAGGTAATCTACCTATAGCACTTTTACAAATTAAATCTCAACCTAGCACATCTCAAGGAAATGCCTATTTCGTTAGTCGGCATTACGGGGAATATCACAATGACGCTGGGGAAGATAGTCAAACCAGTGAGGGCAGGGAATATTTCAAAATTAATCAAAATCCTGTTAGTAAAGATAGACTCGCCCTACCGTGCCATTCCTAGTAGAGGATGGATTCATGCAATTAGAGTCATACCATCGACCTACCACCATAAGCTCAAGTGCGTCACGGACTGAGGGGTAGTGGAAATTTGCGACGACCAGGCCATGACCAAAAAATGATTTATTGTCGTCATGCAGACTCGAAAGGAAAAGAAGAAGTGAAGGAAGTCCCTCCCGAGGAAGCCCAGGACAGGGCTACTCCTTAAAATAATAATTGCAGTACGATCGACTAGGGGTGGCTATGACTAGCATCCACCATGTTGATAGGGTCATTGAAAACCTAGAGGAGGTTACGTTTGATGCCAACCTACCACAGAGAAAGTTTATGATCAAGACAATGTTCATCGACCACAAAAAGGAGTTAATAACTTTTCTAAAGAGTAACTTAGACATATTCTCTTGCGAGTCATATAGCCTTCCAGGTATTAGTCCTAAGGTTGCCTACCACCGCCTTTACATGAACCTAATTGTCAAGACAATCACTTAAAAGGAGCGTCGAATAGCCCTAGAGAAGGCTAAAGCGATGGAATAGGAAAACTTCTAGATGCATGGTCCATTATGGAAGTTCAATTCCCTATGTGGATCTCAAATCTAGTGGTGGTACGAAAGAGTAACGGTAGCCAAAGAGTTTACATCAATTTCACTTATCTCAACAAAGCATGCCCCAAAGACAGTTTTCCTCTACCAAAGATTGATCAGCTGGTCAACATCATGGCTTCACGAGAATGAATGAGCTTCTAAGATGCCTACTGAGGGTATTATTTAATTTCGTTGTTCATCTCCGACTAAGACAATATGTCATTCATCACCCCAGTCTTTTTGTACTGCTACATGGTAATGTCATTCGGCCTTAAGAATGTTGCCTCGCGTATCAGAGGCTGGTCACTAAAATGTTCAAGAAATAAATGGGCGAAATAATGGAAGTTCACATCAAAAGAAAGTAAAAAAGTGACCACCTCAACAATCTGGCTAACACCTTCAAAATCTTACGAATGAAGCTCAACGAGTGTAAGTGCTCATTTTGTGTCTAGTTAGGAAAATTTCTGGTTATTTGTTTAGAAAAATAGGCACTGAGGCCAATCCATATCGGATTGATGCTATTAATAGAGTCCATCCACCAAAAACATTATAAGATATTCAAAATCTAACTATAATGCTCACAGCACTTAACCTCTTCATCTCCAAGTCCTCAGAGCACCATCGACCATTCTTACAGCTCTTCAAGACGAATAAGGTCCTCACCTAGAATGGCGACTGCTCAAAAGCCCTAGAAGAAATAAAATATTATATCAGTAAACCACCCTTACTGGAAATCCTCGATGATGGACATACTTTGTACCTTTACCTTGCAGTATCAAGTCATGTAGTCAGTTGGACCTTAGTGTACAAGAAGGAGGGAAGACAGTGCCCTGTCTATTATGTGAGAAAGACACTTCTAGATGATGAAAAGTCCTACTTACCATTGGATAAGTTAGCTTATGCTCTGGTAATTGCCTCAAGGAAACTTAGGCACTATTTTAAAGCCTAATCAGTGACCGTAATCACTTCATTCTCAAAGATGTGCTTCGAAAAGACAACTGATAATTATGAAAGTGGTTAATCGAACTTAGAAGGTTTGACATTCACTTTTAGGAAAGTACAATAATTAAGGGGAAATATTCGCTGATTTTATCACGAAATTTATGGGAGACGGGCCAACCGACCAACAACTTATAAAGCAACCATCGAACAAGCAATCACAATCTGAGGAGTGAACCCCATACGTTGATGGATCCCCTAATTCTAAGGGGGAAAGTGGGAATCATCCTCGTCACACCATATGAAACTATCATTAAGCAAGGAATCAGGATGGATTTTGAAGCCTCTAATAACGAAACCAAGTACAAAGCACTAGTAGTTGGCCTACACAAGTCTCTACTACTAGGGGCAAAGAGGCTCAATATGTTCGAAAATTCTAAACTAGTGTCCAACCAGATCAGGGGCGATTTTAACACAAAATTTGATAGGATGGTAGCTTACTTCATTGTGGTTTGTGAGCTCATAGCGAAGTTCGAAGAGGTCCATATTTAGCAGCTATCTAGGGGATAAAATAGTCATGTTGATGCCTTAGTAGACCTAAGCTCAAAAATGGACTCGGACCTCAAACGAATAATCAAAGTAGAGTTCTTCAACAAGACTAGTATCGAAAAGACGATTGTCATCGAGTAGCTTATCAAGATTGAAAAGGGTCCTAGATAGATGGATCCAATTATTGCATACTTAGGGAACAAGACACTATCGATAAATAAAAGTTTGGCTCACCAAGAGAGAGTGAAAGCTACTCGTTTTTATCTTAATCCTGAAGGAAAACTCTATAAAATATCTTCACAGGTCCTTAACAATGGTGCATCCACCCAAAATATGTAGGGCAAGTTCTCTATGAAATTTATGATGGGATTTATGGGAGTCACGCATAAGAAAGATTTCTAGTATTCCGAGCAATCAAAGAGGGTTACTAGTGTCTATATATGCAGAAGGATGCAAATATCTATGTTCAGAAGTGCAAAAAAGTGCAAGAAGTTCTCTCCTATGATTTGAGGCCTTTAACTAGACCATGGCCATTTGCACAATGGGAGATATTATGGGACCAACACCTACCACACCTTGGAATCGCAAGTTGGTATAATCAGAACCATTGGCCAATATTAGAGACGTTGACATGATAAGATTAATCTGGGGGAATATTATAACATGTTTTGGGGTACCAATAGCCATCATCGCTAATAACGACATGCAATTCGAGAGTGGACCTTTCCAGAATTTCTACGATCAGCATGGAATCAAACACCACTGCATCTTAGTAGCGTATCATCAAAGCAACTGCCAAGCAGAATCTTCGAATAAGATAATGCTCAATGGCCTTAAGAAAAGGTTAGAAAGAGCAGAAAATCTTGGGTGGAAGAGCTTCCCCATGTTCTCTAGGCGTATCATACCAGACCCAAGAGACCAACTGTGGAAACACCCTTCACACCCACCTATGGAATGGAAGTTATCATATTGCTGGAAGCTGGCCTCCTAACCATGAGAACCAAACTGACCGACTAACGACTTAACCAGGAAGCCCTTCGCACTGAACTTGACCTAGTGGATGAACCAAGAGAGAAAGGTATGATTAATCTAGACTTATATGAGCAATAACTAGTAAGGTCGTACAATAAAAGTTTCAATCTGAGGAATTTCTAGGAAGGAAACTACATCCAAATGAAAGTTCTCGATAGCTCCATAAGGCCATCAGATGGGAAACTAAGTCCCAATTGGGAGGAACCTTTCAAGGTGGTCATAGGTGATCTTCAATGACTTTATCACTAGGAAATAATGGAGGGAAGAGAGATACCAAGGGCATGGAATGCGACCAACCTCAAAAAGTTCTACTTCTAGACTTCTTATATCTTAGCGCACTTAGTTTATGAAAATTTTTATTTACAACTTATGTTGCTCGCAATTATTATTTATGCTATGAATGAATAAAAGCCCTTTTGTTCCATGTCTTGATTATATCAATTTTATGCATCATTTTGAAGCAACAAGTCCTCATTTTTGGGTATCGAGCATGATTTCACTTGATTATAGTAAGTTATTCAACTTATTTCAATCAAGGAGCTTCCTCGCGCTGAGTAGGATTTTAGTTTATTGTAATAAGTTATTCTGCTTATTTCAATCACGGAACTTCCTTACACCGAATAGAATTCAAACTTAATTACAGTAAGCTACTCAGTTTACTTCAATTAAGGAAAATCAATAGGCCCTTGTAATTGGATTACAATAAGCTATTCAGTTTATTTCAATGAAGTAAAAGGGTCCAGATGTGTTTTTTATTTTGCAACCAAAATGACCTCATGAGTTTCCTAGGCAATCACAAAAATCCCTATAAGGGATCCGTAGGCACAGAACCCAACTCTGGCTGGTTTGAAAAATCCTAAACGGGTGGATAGCCCATTAACCAGGTGCATGTTTTCCATCGTCTTTCCTAGGCCTAAGGGAGTGTGATGACACGAGCTAAACGGTAAGGAAGATGTAATAACACATGCAAAGGAATATTGGAATAGAAAAATGATACAATGATTGCTATTAAATTTACTTATTCGATAGAGGCCCAAAGTATAAAATATATCAATTACACCATCAAATTATAAGAAATATACAACGAATTATGGTCGATCAGATAAAAATTGTTATATTCCCCTTCTACGACCATTATCTGGATTGGGAGCAAACTCGTACTCTTTGCTAGGATCCACCTAGAAGTAATTAAGAAGTTCGTGAGGGATAGCATCCAAAGGAACCCACTTCTTGTCTTTCCCAAATAGAGATCGATGACATGCTGGTAAATCCACCTGCAATATATACCGCAACTGAGATTTCTTGGGTTTTTTAATCACCTTAAGGGAATTCAACCACCCATGCTTGTATGCTATGTGTTGAGCCTCCTATAACCTGACAGGTGCATCCTACCATCCTTCATCATAGCTTGTCGACCATGCAGCCTGAGAACCCATTCAGAAAAAGAACTTGAGCTTTTTTATATCTCTCTGCAACTCGACAAATATGACGTTCTTCCTCTTAAAATCTTCCTCCGATTTAGAAATTTTTTACTGTAGGGCATCATTATTCAACTTAACCAACTCACCAACATTGTTTATATCCTTTCTTTCTACAAATTAGGCCTTAAGGTTAGTTATCTCCTTCTATATTAAGGAACTCAAATCCTTCAAGTCTTGGACATTGTTCTCCAACTTTGTGACCAGTGTAGACTGGTCCTTGTATGCTTCGATTCTCTCTTTTAATGCCTTATTGGAATTTAATAATATGCGATGATCTTGCTCGCTCACATCTGGACCAAGAAAATTATCTACATTCTTAGAAGATGAAACATCCTCGACAACGAGCTACAAGTAATAAAGAAAATAAAAAGTAAAAGGGAAATATGTGAAGGGAAATAATCCTTTTTCATTGACAACGAAAGAGGTAGGCAGAGCCATTAAGGCAAAAAAAAGACGAAGTAAAACATTTTAAGAAGAATAAAATAGAAAAAACCTAAGTCTACAAGCTTTACTCCTTCACCTGCTTAGACGACTCCGGAGCCTTTCATTGGTTGCAGCCTTTTCTGCCTGGTCAACAATGGTCTCGACTTGGTTTGACTCTTTTTTAACCTGATCAGCAGGGTGGCAATCATAAGGCTCCTCTTCAATGATTGGATCAGGACCTGGGTGATGCTTCTCTAAAATCTTTAAATAGGGAGTGATTCCTGCTGCTTTAAAGTCTTAGTCCCATCCCTTGTTAAAGCTTACCTTTTAAGCATAGGCAATCTTGATTTTGGCGATCTCATACTTCTCAGTCCAACCTTGCGCGAAGCTGGCCTCTTTCTACTGCAATATGTGATTATTGTGTAACAGTACTATAGATAGTTGTACTGGCTTATATGCTATAGTAGAGATTTATATAACTTATAGTAGGATGTCTACCTACGTTCTTATGTTTCGAATTGTGTATTACTTATACTAGAGATGTATACATTGCATTATTAGTATGAGATTATCAAATGTGGATAGATTTGAGATAAGAGACTATTAATTGCATCATCGTTATTTTGTGAGATGTACCTTAAGACTGAGACTTTAGTAGGTAATGGGATTCCTCTTAAAGAGATTAAATTCGTATAGTTAACGGTAAAGATTAAATGATTATGTTGTAATACTTTAATCATATAGGCTACATATGAATTATGATTTAGAACCACTAGGTAACTAATAACTTAAAATACATTAAAACATGAGAGGAAGATGTGTAGTTATAGTGTGGCCCAAACTCAATTATAATCCTACTTTACATAGACTTGTTATTTACATTTTCTTTTAAAACTATTTTTGTAGGTCCTTGTTAGGGTAGTTCCTATAGATATAGGTTCGTTAGAGGAGAATCTCTAGCCATATCCCATTTCTTACTCCTAGGATTGTAGGATTCGAGAAAATATAGCTCATTATTTTATTGTGCTCTTTTATTTTCAATCAAATTGTACATGTATTCTTATCCGGAGTTGAACTTTTGTATATATACATATTATATTCAGAGATAGCTTATGTTGTATTGGCTGTGATTGGTACTAGAGTCTGTTTTATGTTAATTAAGGATTTTATTATCTTGTCATTGTTCATTCAGTTTTTATTATTTCTTATGTTGAGAATGTTAACAAAAAAAAATTCTTCTTAAGATTTTTATATTAGTCATGATTAATGTATTTACGGATATTGCTGGGTGCCACATCTAATACCCAGGTGAAATTTTCTCCTAACCCATTTTTTTGGTGTTCCATGTTCATTTGGACACATTTTTAGGGATTTTTGGATGATTGTTGATATCAAAACCTAGATTTGTCATAATTGGTTTTCATCCATATACATTTTGGTAAGTCATCGTTCCTCTTTGATTTCCATTAATTCACACCACTCTTAGGATTCTTATGATGATTTCATCTTTTATAAGTCATTTGAGTGATCATTTGAGCTATTATTTTGACTTTGGAGTACTTGATTTTGATGTTTTTTATATACACTTTACTTTCCTTCTATTGTTTTGTTGTTGTGTAAGTTCTACTCCATATTTTGAATTATGGTTCAGTCGAAGACTTGGGCTATAAAGAGAGTTTTGAGTAGACTTGATGAGAGTTATAGAGCTTGATACTCTACTTTGACCCCTAGACCGACTAGGAAATGTCGTGTGGCCCTGAGTGAATACATTATTATTTCTAAATCTTAATCATATGCCTTTAGAATTTGGTTAACGGAGTAGTTCAACATTATAAGCATAATTCATGCCACATCCTATCATCACGGAGAGAGAGAGAGAGAGAGAGACTGACTTAGATCATTTATATAGGAGTGATGATGGTAAATATTTATTGTTTTTGATTGATTGCATCTGTGATACTCCATTGGTTTGACCTCAGGGTTCGACCATTGAGACTTTGGTTAGATAGTTCTATGCAAACATGATTCTTTCTCATGATATTTATTCAATTTCTACCTTTGTACAATTTATTGAGATAATTCGTACTGATAACTGTCTAGCTATGCATTTAGGGGTAGAGGCTTATTTTGATGAGCATGACTATGACTCATACATTATTAATGATAATATTAATCATCATAAGCTTTCTTCATTTCTTATGGGACATCAGGATATTTAGATGGACCCATTATTTCCTCAATCTAAGTTGGATAAATGTTACTCTTTGTTACACTTTTTTAGTTGTGTATAACCTCATGCCAGGTTTCCATACTCATGACTTATCATATTAACCCGGTAGATTGATTTATGTCTTAATACATCACTTAGTTATCGATTACCCCTTACTTATCATTACCACGATGAGGAGAGCCTTCATCAACTAAACTTATATTTGTCTGCCCTAAGGGAGACTAATTACTGGATAGCTTTATCCTTTGAGTGTTTAATTTTTTATGATTGATGTGGATACACGTATCATGAGTGCATTCTCTAGTATGACTTTTTTCATTATGCACGACAGGCTGCACTTGACATAGATGATTCGATTCCTGCACTTGATCCAGCACCTGATCCTGCTCCTGATCCCAGAGAATTCCATAATCAACATTTTTTGTTACATTACAGTTTTCTTTTTTAAGAGGTCAGTTCATACAGATCCATGATGAGTTGGCTAGTCATAGATAGTACCTTGATCTCAATGACAAACAGTAGCATAGTTTGTTTTTTGATGTTTCTTTTATGATTGTGTAATTGTGGATATTATGGTTGGTTGGTAATTTTGTTCTCGAGGATCCTCCACTAGTGGCTACCCCTCCACATGCTGCAGTTCCACCTTGAAGTCGTGTGAGCTCGCGTTCAAATGATCAAATTATATATAAAACCCTTTTAACACAAACAAACCCTAAACATGCAGCAGTATGTGATTGAATAAATTGATAATCTACGCAAGAACATTCAAACACATGCAATTAAGGAAAAATCCCCCATAGGGGCAAAACCATTTATTTCACTATAATTTGTAAGAAAACGGCTTACAATCGGATTACAATGAAAATACAAGTTGACTAAGAATTACCCTCGGGTATCGGATTCTGTAGTCGCGGCTGGAACTATCCCTTTCCAGTAGGGTTGCAATGGAGAAGAGAAACGGCTTCTCCACAAGGGTTGAACAAACCAAAGTTGTGTTCTTGGGTTGCAAAAGGATTCACAAATATTTGGCAAGGATGTGTGAATCAAAACATGATTCTTGGGACTCAAAAATATGAAGACTAGATGTATTTGGACTCTCAAAAACGTCTTCTAAAGTCTTGCAAAACAACTCCCCCGAAGTTGGTATTTATAGGGAAATACATGAAGAGACCCACGATTTTAAAACTCTAAAATTCTATCCAGCGTACAGGTACCCCGAACCGGTTCGGGTACCCTGCGAACCGGTTCTCCACCCCGAACCGGTTTCGGGCTGGGTTCGGGAAAGTGTGCTGGGAACAGGGGGTTAAACACTTAGAAAAATTCCCAGTATTTTCTATGTAAATATCTCCATTTTCAACGGGCCATAACTTGTTCACCGTAGCTCGGATTGAGGTGCCGTTTCTTCCAGTATCTTTGTTACGGCAAGCTCTTCAACTTTTCAGTTGACCGGTCCTCCGGACAGTGGCTGTAAAATTACCAATTTGACCTTGAACATCCCTATCATGCCTTGTTTCACTGATTTGACTTCTCTTGCGTACCACTTGCATTACGAGCCTAGAATCAAGGAACGTGAAGTCGTTGATGCAGATGAGGGACACATTAATGGATATAATGCATGCTTGATTCCCGGAATTCGGATAGAGGCCGTCATGTGAGATCGTGAGGTGACGTGCCACATGTAGCGGCGTACGACATAAATAAATGAAACATTTCGAACATGAGAAAAATGTCCTTACAAATCTCCCCCTATGTCTATGACGGTACATACATAAAAAATCCGAATTATTAAATATGAAATTGCCTATACAAATCTACCCTCCCATGAACCCAAAACTCGAAAAGGTACAAGTGAATAGTCTCCATCGTTTGTTCTTCAAATCGTCAGGAATCTCAAATCTTTTCTCATCAGGGTGTGCAATTTAGTGATCATCAATGTAGTACCTACACACATGAGATAAAGCAAAATACCAAGTGACATATCGAGTTTGAAATGATGAGATAAACATATATATATCAATTTATGAGCAAACTCAAATTTCAAATCTCCCCCATAATAAGATAATTCATTCTCCCCCTTTTTATGATGTCCCCAAATAGACAAATGAGAGAAACAAATCAAATAAGCAAGAGCGGGGTGTCACTAGGATAAAACCACACCATTAATGAACACAAAGCAACCAAGTCAATGATAGCGTAAATGAAGTGGTGTGATCAAATACGATACGAAAATCAATGCATACAAACATGACATATGTGCACGATGAATATTGGATATTCCTAGCGAATGAACTCAAATGCTTCCTTTGGTGTAAAATAATGACAATATAAGGTATTGACTCAATCAAATCAACAAATCAAAGCTCAAAGTGATTTTCACACCAATAACGTCCAAAATGATTTTATGTGTTTTCAGGACTTTCAAGGAAGCGCAAACCCGTTTAAAGATTCTCCAACCAAACTCCCTCAGATATAATTTTGAATAGAGGCATTCTAAATTCTCAAACTTTGGAGAAATGATGGTGAAACTTAAGTGGCCCATATTTGACATGAATTGCTTTTTATTGCCTGTAAATTTTTTCGGGCTCTTTTAACCTCTTTGGACCTCGGATATTAAAATTCTTCCATTTTTTAGGTCCTTTTTAACGGTGGCTTTTGCGCAAAGGATAGATTATTACCTTTCGCAGTCCCTCCCCGTTATACAAAAACACACAGTCTCACCAAAACGGTTTTTACATGCATTCCAATCTTGTCAAGTTTTATCGCATATTGTACATTGTATAGACAGAATTGAGATGGAAACACTCAAGCCAATATGAGATAGACAAGTGCAATAATCAAATATAGCCGTGCATGTGTGCAATAAAGGATATAGGAGTCAAACATGTAGGACGATATCACTAATTACATCTCAAAGACTCCAACCAATGTAAAGCACATGGATGAAATGATGTAGCCTCTCAAATCTCTATCAAAAAGTCACATGGAAATATGGAATGAAGTTGTGACTTGGCTATCTTAAATGCTCATCCATAAAAGGTGCTTAAAAGTACAAAAATCTTTTTGGTCTTTTTCAAAATTTTATCAAAATAAAATCTTTTTGTGCTTTTCAAAAAAATTTCTTAAAGGAAAATCTTTTTGTATTTTTTTTTTAAAAGAAATGAAAAACTAACTAATGATTCATGCTAGCAATAGGTAAAAAAAACATGATAAACAACTTATGCTAGCAATCAAGACTAGATCTCAACCGGGAGTAACGATGGAGTTTTCTAAAGATGGTGACATCTTTTGAACCAACTCCACTAGATCATGTGTAGTCTTGATCAAAAACTTCACTTGCTCGCGAATATGTGCAAACTCTCTATCAAAATGAGCAGGCAAAGTATCATGAGTGGGTGCATGTGCATGAATATGTGAAGTGGCATGATATGGCACAAAACCTAACTTAGAACAAAATTCCCTAAGATGTCCTCGCTTCTTGCAGTGGGAGCAAACATAAACTGGTCTAGGAAGTAATTTATCAACAATTTTGGGATGAACATTCCTAGATAGACACTCATGGGACTCACTCACAACGGTGGATATAGGCTCGGGTGAATTCTCTAATGTGACTTGAACCTCCCGTGCTTGTTTGAGGTCATCCTCGAGATGGGATATACGTGTCGTCAGACTAGACACCGTGTTGGTCAAGTCACCTTTTTCCCTTTTAAGCTCATCATTCTCTCCACAACTCTCTCTCTCTCCAAACAATCTTAAATCCTTCTCTAAAGCGGTGATCCTAAGGATTAAAGCATTATTACGCGTCTTGGTTTCAAAAAACTCAGAATATAACTCGGCGTAAGCGCGTGGGAGATCACACTCGCTCTCACTTGCCTCATCCTCCCCTTCACTCTCATCACTCTTACTGTCGAGGTGTCCTTGTGACGTAGCATCCTCATCGTCGTGAGAAGCATTGGAGGTACTCACATGACTTGCCATGAATGCGGTGAAGTTACGCTCATGCGGTGACTCATCTCCTGAATCCACCGTCTCGACCTCACTGTCGTCACTAAGGGTAGCATTAAGGACAGCTTTCCCTTTCTCTCTATTCAGACGATTGGCACACTCAAAAGCTCTATGACCCCTACCATCGCATTCAAAACATATCTCTCACTATCTTTCTTAGGAGGGTCTTTGGAATCTTTCTCATTTTCCTTTTCAGAAATATTTTTCTCAACATTCCTTTTATCATTGAAATTTCCACTTTTCTTGAATTTGAGAATTCTTTTGAAATTTTTTGCAAACAGGGCCAAGTCATCTAAGTCAAAATCACATTGAGACTTGGACTCAAAAACTTTTTCTTTCTTTTTCTGAAAATGAGTCTTTAAAGAAATCCCATTATCCTTAGCCTTAATGGTTTTGGGGAACATGTCAATCTCATAGGTTTGAAGATCTCCTACAAGTTCTTCCAACTTAAGTGATTTCAAATTTCCCAAAGAATTCAAAACAGTGACTTTAGGAATAAAGCGTTTTGGGAGAGATCTCAAAATCTTTTTAACGACACGCGTGTTATCAATTACCTCACCCAAATTAAAACTAGTGTTAACAATGTCCGATAAGCGTGCAAAAAACTCATCAAAGCATTCGGACTCAGACATGGTGATAGTCTCAAATTGAGTGGCCAAATTTTGTAATTTAGACTCTTTAACAGCGTTCGTACCCTCATGGGTAAGTTGCAAAACATCCCATGCCTCTTTTAACGTGGTACACGCCATTATGCGTTTGAACTCATCAGGTGTGATAGACCCAGAGATAGCACTTAGACCCTTAGAATTAAAAGATGACCATTTAAATTCTTCATCAGTCCAAGAAGTGTCAGGTTTCAAGCTGGTCACATTATCAACAGTCACGGTGGGAGGAGTCCACCCTCGTTCAACCAAAATCCAGACACGTTCATCAATGGCTTTTAAAGCCGACCTCATACGGGCTTTCCAATAAGCATAATTTGTCCCGTCAAAAACAGGCATTTTATAATATGACTTCTCCATTTGAACACGCACTTTTTTTAAAAATCAATTTTTTCAGAAAATTGATATCTTAGAAAACTTTTGCGGAAAAAGGAATACGCGATAGATTAGCGTAACCTGCTCTGATACCAATTTGAAGTCGTGTGTGCTCGCGTTCAAATGATCAAATTATATATAAAACCCTTTTAACACAAACAAACCCTAAACATGCAGCAGTATGTGATTGAATAAATTGATAATCTACGCAAGAACATTCAAACACATGCAATTAAGGAAAAATCCCCCACAGGGGCAAAACCATTTATTTTCACTATAATTTGTAAGAAAACGTCTTACAATCGGATTACAATGAAAATACAAGTTGACTAAGAATTACCCTCGGGTATCGGATTCCGTAGTCGCGGCTGGAACTATCCCTTTCCAGTAGGGCTGCAATGGAGAAGAGAAATGGCTTCTCCACAAGGGTTGAACAAACCAAAGTTGTGTTCTTGGGTTGCAAAAGGATTCACAAATATTTGGCAAGGATGTGTGAATCAAAACATGAGTCTTGGGACTCAAAAATATGAAGACTAGATGTATTTGGACTCTCAAAAACGTCTTCTAAAGTCTTGCAAAACAACTCCCCCGAAGTTGGTATTTATAGGGAAATACATGAAGAGACCCACGATTTTAAAACTCTGAAATTCTATCCAGCGTACAGGTACCCCGAACCGGTTCGGGTACCCTGCGAACCGGTTCGCCACCCCGAACCGGTTTCGGGCTGGGTTCGGGAAAGTGTGCTGGGAATAGGGGGTTAAACACTTAGAAAAATTCCCAGTATTTTCTATGTAAATATCTCCATTTTCAACGAGCCATAACTTGTTCACCGTAGCTCGGATTGAGGTGTCGTTTCTTCCAGTATCTTTGTTGTGGCAAGCTCTTCAACTTTTCAGTTGACCGGTCCTCCGGATAGTGGCTGTAAAATTACCAATTTGCCCTTGAACATCCCTATCATGCCTTGTTTCACTGATTTGACTTCTCTTGCGTACCACTTGCATTACGAGCCTAGAATCAAGGAACGTGAAGTCGTTGATGCAGATGAGGGACACATTAATGGAGATAATGCATGCTTGATTCCCGGAATTCGGATAGAGACTGTCATGTGAGATCGTGAGGTGACGTGCCAAATGTAGCGGCGTACGACATAAATATATGAAACATTTCGGACATGAGAAAAATGTCCTTACAAATCTCCCCCTATGTCTATGCCGGTACATACATAAAAAATCCGAATTATTAAATATGAAATTGCCTATACAAATCTACCCTCCCATGAACCCAAAACTGGAAAAGGTACAAGTAAATAGTCTCCATCGTTTGTTCTTCAAATCGTCAGGAATCTCAAATCTTTTCTCATCAGGGTGTGCAATTTAGTGATCATCAATGTAGTACCTACACACATGACATAAAGCAAAATACCAAGTGACATATCGAGTTTGAAATGATGAGATAAACATATATATATCAATTTATGAGCAAACTCAAATTTCAAATCTCCCCCATAATAAGATAATTCATTCTCCCCCTTTTTATGATGTCCCCAAATAAACAAATGAGAGAAACAAATCAAATAAGCAAGAGCGGGGTGTCACTAGGATAAAACCACACCATTAATGAACACAAAGCAACCAATTCAATGATAGCGTAAATGAAGTGGTGTGATCAAATACGATAGGAAAATCAATGCATACAAACATGACATATGTGCACGATGAATATTGGATATTCCTAGAGAATGAACTCAAATGCTTCCTTTGGTGTAAAATAATGACAATATAAGGTATTGACTCAATCAAATCAACAAATCAAAGCTCAAAGTGATTTTCACACCAATAACGTCCAAAATGATTTTATGCTTTTTCAGGACTTTCAAGGAAGTGCAAACCCGTTTAAAGATTCTCCAACCAAACTCCCTCAGATATAATTTTGAATAGAGGCATTCTAAATTCTCAAACTTTGGAGAATTGATGGTGAAACTTAAGTGGCCCATATTTGACATGAATTGCTTTTTATTGCCTGTAAATTTTTTCGGGCTCTTTTAACCTCTTTGGACCTCGGATATTAAAATTCCTCCATTTTTTAGGTCCTTTTTAACGGTGGCTTTTGCGCAAAGGATAGATGATTACCTTTCGCAGCCCCTCCCCGTTATACAAAAACACATAGTCTCACCAAAACGGTTTTTACATGCATTCTAATCTTGTCAAGTTTTATCGCATATTGTACATTGTATAGACAGAATTGAGATGGAAACACTCAAGCCAATATGAGATAGACAAGTGCAATAATCAAATATAGCCGTGCATGTGTGCAATAAAGTATATAGGAGTCAAACATGTAGGACGATATCACTAATTACATCTCAAAGACTCCAACCAATGTAAAGCACATGGATGAAATGATGTAGCCTCTCAAATCTCTATCAAACAGTCACATGGAAATATGGAATGAAGTTGTGACTTGGCTATCTTAAATGCTCATCCATAAAAGGTGCTTAAAAGTACAAAAAATCTTTTTGGTCTTTTTCAAAATTTTATCAAAATAAAATCTTTTTGTGCTTTTCAAAAAAATTTCTTAAAGGAAAATCTTTTTGTATTTTTTTTTAAAGAAATGAAAAACTAACTAATGATACATGCTATCTTAGTCCTTATGGGTATTTTTGTTCATATCTCTTTTGCTACATTGATATATTCTCTATTAGTCCAGGATTTTTATCCTTGTTTTATTTATTTGATCTCATTTTTACTAGATTGACGTTATGATTATCCTATATCATGTGTTTGTGCTAATTGTTTTGATATCATTCATCTTCTAGTGTATTTGATTAAGATTCATTTGCGATTTTGTGATTCACATGTATATAACCTGAATGTGTTCGTTCCCATTATATAACTCGGTAGTTCACATGCTTTTCTAACTCTCTCTTTGTTAGTTTCTCTTCCTTGTGTGACTTTGTGTGCATTACTCTACCCGTATCTATGATTTTTTTCAACTTCTCTTTGACTTTTTTTTGTAAAAAATGGGGAGAAAAACTTATTCTATGATTTGTTATAAGTGAGGTGCGGGTTAGTTTAGGTTTAGCATGGACCTTCAAGATTAAAGATTGAAAATCATGCTCCGCATCTTATTCAAGAATCCCAAAGCCCTACATTAATTTGAAGTAATGAGGATGTTTGAATTTATATTTGTGAATTGTACAAGGATAAACACACATGTTCACAATTATCTAGAAGTTTCACTTTATTAAAATGTGTGAGGATTTTACAAAAAGGGACAAGTTGTTTTTATGCAAACCTTAGATATCTTAAAATTTTTAGGAATTGGCCTTATTTTTTTCATTTGTTAAATCATTTTTAAAATTATTATGTGAAGAGGCGTTCGCATGCCCTTACTTTTGGACCGTTTGCAAGGCCTCATTTGCATCTCCCCGTTTGCACGACCTCTCTTTATGCCCATATACACGACGTTAGCATGATGTCCACACTGGACAAAATCATGCAAATGTCCAGAGCTAACCATGCGCACGGACGCACCGAATTTTGTAATTTTATTATAAATAAGCCAAGTTCCCACCATTTCAAAGATATATGAAAATCTCATAAGTGACGCACCGAATTTTGTATTTTCATTATAAATAAGCCAAGTTCCCACCATTTTAAAGATATATGAAAATCACTTTTGTGAAATACATCGCTAAGATAATATTCGATGTCAGAAGAATTTTTCTTTGCTTCTTTTTCCCAATTAACTCATTCCCTCTTATTTTATCAAAACTTAGATTTATACTTGATATGGTGTCTTTTAGAGAGGATTGATAGTTCTTTGGTTTCGAGCACACATTATCTTTGTCATTCAAAACATCGTTAAAGAATTGGTATGATTTAAACTTCACGATATAAAATTGGAGGCATATCTTTCTATTGGGGTGATCGAGGTGTGGCATGACTACAAGGAAGAGTAGAGTTCTTCCTTTATCCCATGGAGCTCAGAGTGGATTTTCATTTTCTATGGGGAGATTTTAAGGTTTATAGGTGACTACACAATAGTTTTTTTGTGAGACGTGCCCTTTTTCCTTTTGTAAAATTACTTTTTAAGTAAAAATCGAATTCGAAGTGCATCGAGATTTTTTACCCCTAGGGGGGGGGGGGGGGGGGGGGGTCCGCATAAAATTTGCTCGTGATTAATTTTGATTATTTCTACGCATTTAATTTCACACACCTCACTTGGACTTGTGTTGATCTTATGACTTGTTGTAGATTTGGTTAAGTGTTGTAGATATAGGTTTCCTTAACTAGATTGACTTAATTTCAACTTATGCATGTATTTAAAATCAATTTGAGAAGGTTTTATTAAAATCAATTGTTAAGGATTTAACATTCAGAACAATTTTATGGATAGGCGAAAAAATGACCAAGTATGTGTTCAAACCTAATCCCCTAAGGTTTGTTATTGATGTGCACTTTGTACATACTAGACAATTCTTTCATTTAAATGTTATGTTTTTTTTGATTCTTTTGTTATATAACTGTGCACATCAAATGAATTTTATCTCGAGGTGTGGATCTTATATAGTCTAACGGAGATATTTCATAGTGAAAGTTATTAGTTGATCACATGTCGGCTCTTATAGTACGAGCATTCTGGTTTTGATCATGTGTAGACATGTGTATGCTCACAATCAGAACGTTTAGTACTGAACATGTGTGAGTGATTCTGTAGTGGAAGACTCAAGGTATTATTATAGACATGTTTGAATTTTGAGGGATTATAGCTTTTGTGTGTACGATCGTGCACAAAACATTGGTGGATCCTTATGGTTTGGTACATGTCGAGATGGTTTTATGAGCACTATTAACCAAATTTTGTATTCACTCAAGTAGTCATTTCGAATATATATATATATATATATATATATATATATATATATATATATATATATATATATATATATATATATATTCCCAAGTGGGAGAATGTTATAATTAGGGCTTCATATTTATAATTGTTTAGCAAAATAATTGGGTGAAAAATCGTGATTTGATGAACATGCGAAAAAGGCCCGGTTATTGAAATTATTGGGCCTATTATGAAATGCCTTCACAATAGTCCCAATAATATTATAATCACACTAGAATTATAATTTTCTTTTAATTCAACTAATTACAGTGCCAAACAAAATTAAATTCTCTTTTAATTTGAAATAGTTTCAATTTTACCATATAAACTAATCAATCCAAATTCTCATAAAAGTGATTATCATCGAAAGAAAATAGATATAATAATCACACTATAAAATAAGGATTTTAGATTGGAAATCCACGTGGGGAAAACCATTATTTCCCAAGCCTACACAAGTCCAATAAACTGAATAATATTTACATGTCTTAGACTTCACTTATATATACGACAGCGATAACCTCCAGGAAAAATGCTCCCTAGTTGTCTGATCCTTTATATTTAACAATGCTAGCAATAGCCTTTTTAGTCTAGGAATCAATTACACCACAGTCAATGCCTAGATGCCCAGTGATCTTTAGTTGATGGCAATGTGCCCATATGCATTACACCATGTTGATCACCTGCACAATCTCTCATGAAATTATTCTACTTATGTAGATAATTCAAAAAGCATTGTAAACTTGAAGTCTTGTTTGAAAGCATGAAAGTTACAAAACTCACACTCTCAAAGGACTCTCTCAAAATAAAATAAAATTGTGAAAACTAGGCTTCATACTTTGAAAGATTCTGTTACGACATTATTTATACTGTAGCAATAAAAGAACTTGACTATAACATGTTTCCCAGTAATACAACCCTCGATCAAACAGGGCTCATCGATCGCTCTAAATCATTTTCAATCGATATCCTCTCGGATAAAGTTTTTATCACACAAATATGCCTAATTAAAAGTCAAGGTACTCGTCTAAAACCTCCTTCTTCTAAGGTGATGTTATACGAAGTAGTGTACCTTACAAGCTCCGTTGTTTGAAAAATAGTGACCCCAATCCATTAAAACTTCCATCGATCTAGGGAATCTCATTGAAAGGAAATCTCTTTTTGGGGGGGTTCTTATAAAATTAAAAACATTTTAAAAACATTTTCTATTGATTTTGAAAAACATGTGTTTTCATAACAATTCCCCACTTTAAAGGATAAACTAAAGAAAATACAAAACTTGAAAAGCTTACCCAACTTCAAATATTCTTTCGTCCAAAAAGTCCGGTTCGACAGAGTAGTTTGTGTCATGGTACTTTGTCCCTTTTTCAATAATATTCTATTTACCACTCAATAGACTCGATATAAAGACACCATGGCACAAAAATGTTTGTTCCAAAATAAGGACAATATAAACTAAACTTAGGGAGTGTAAAATATGTCCTTATAAATATCCACATTTGGCTAGTTTTGGACATAAACGCAGAGATGAAAAATATCCAAAAAATTACTGGATCAAATACCTACACATAAATCTACCGTTTTCCAATCCCTAGGAGACAGACTCAATTTTAATGTATGGGATTTCAACCCACGGTAAATCAACATCTTGAGACAATAAGTCTTTCATATTTAAAAAAAATACCATATGGCCTACAGAAGATAATGGAAAGCAATATAAAAATGGCATAAATTAAAAATTCAATGCATGCACTAAACTATCCCCTTAGTATATAATACCCCTAAATACGAAATCTCTCCCCCCTTTTTTCTAGAATTGAAAATATAAAGAAGTAAAAAATATAAAGAAGTCGAAAATATATCACAAATCAATTAATTTATGAAAATAGAATAATCATACAATGATAACATGTTCTCAATGAGATAAGTAATATATAATCATGGAAATATGAATAGTAGTAAAATATATCATATAACCTAAGTATCCATATCTCAACATGATAAAAAATAATACAAGTGGAAAATAAGTTCAAGACAATGTTAAATCTAAAAAATATCACACAAGTTATCTAACAGAATTAGGAATGAACTTCAAACCTGAAAAAAATACATAATCCCCACGTATGTCATACATGAACCCCTTGGTGCGACTCATAATTTAAAAATAATGACAAGTCAAGCATACTGAAAAAAAAGTTTAGTGTTCATAGGCTAATGACGTTAAAGACCTAAAACAAACTGCTTAAGTTTACAATTCAATATGGCCAGAAAATCTCGTACTAGACATAAATATTCAAACCCATTGATCTTCACCTTATAACTTCCTCAAATAGGTACTTTTTATATATATTTCAATTTATTCTTTGGGAGTATGCATTTGAATATATAATTCATTTTTCTTTTCTCTTATTAGAACATTATTATAAGTTTGTTACCAATGGAAGCTATCACTCTCTTTAGGTATCTTTTGCGAATTATTCTCTCATTATTTTTATAAAAAATTTATAATTAATGGTTCTTACATGCACGTCCCAAAATTCTAGCAGACAAAATATGCCCTGAGTTGCTGAAAAATTTGTTTCAAAATATTTCAAATTGAAATTGAAAATACACTTTAATTAACTCGTATATGTGTATGAGGTATGGCAATGACGGCAATATAGTGACTATGACTACACTAAAACTCACACCAAGACTAAAAAAATAATCAAATATAGTCACACCTAGTAGATGGAGTGAAAAAAGAAATCAAATGTGCAAAAAGAACTTTTACCTACTGAGGTTCGACACTAGGTGTATCCAAAGGAACACTGTGAGAAGCATAAAGCCTATTAACCAATTGTGAGTCCAATTTAGATTCCCTAACCCAAATTAATCTCATAATTGGAACATGGGGTTTAGTAATATATTTGATTCTATCCTTATATGGTACCTCAACCGTAGGATTCTAACCTACAAACTTCACATCTTTAGTGACAACATTGACTTTTATAAAGAGGTTACTAATCCTTTGACCTATGTGGTTCGACTTCAGGGTCTGGATAGTGAAATAGTTGGTTCTAGGATTACCAGACATTCTTCTATTATCAAAATAAAGGTCTCTAAAGTGTCCCTTCCAACGCTAATAGGTTCAAACATATGGTTATGAGGTTCTTAGGCTTAGGAGTGTTCACAGTTAGGGTACATAAAGGAGTCATGTTTGACCTTTTGACAAAGACGATCTTGGCTTTGGGATTAGTCCCTTTTAAATGGTCAAAGATAAGTTCACTCTTGTCCTTCAAGGATTGGGATGGTGTAAGAAGCATATCCTTAACTCCTCGAATTTGTCTTCAAGGTAAACTTGCGCTTTATTACACTCCTCACGATCTTTATTTTTTTTAAATATCCTTCTCTATAAATCTTCGAGTTTGGGGTTACTTAACAAGTGCCTTCTTTTGGCGAGAGAACTTTTCGTACAAAAACCATGCTTCGCATTCCCTTATTTAAGCTTCTAAAAAAAAGTATCTTCAAAAGCATTCAAATTACTCATAAGTGCCTCACCTTCTTCATGGAACAAATATCCTCCCCT
This sequence comes from Sambucus nigra, assembly GCA_949130495.1. Lineage (NCBI taxonomy): Eukaryota > Viridiplantae > Streptophyta > Magnoliopsida > Dipsacales > Adoxaceae > Sambucus > Sambucus nigra. Next base: position 385,804,002 of record OX422218.1, on the reverse strand, counting down.
CACTTCTTAGTCTTAGAGGAAAGCTATAATTCGCATTTGCCATCTTGAGGGAAATTTTGTAAAGATTGGAATAATATATTTAAATGCCAACCTCTCCCTCTCCTTCTTTGGAAATTTTAGAAATGGGAATTTAGGCCACCATCCTCTACATTGTCTTTAATGAAAGAAGACTTAGTACTAGACACATCCTGAATGGAGGTGAAGGGAGTAAAATTATATTCAACTAGAGACTCACTCATGGAGGTCGAGTCCCTATCACTAGGATGGATATTCAACTTCTAATCATCCTTAATCCATATTCTAGTGGGGACACTCAAAAGCTTTGTGACCAACATTTTAACATGTGATGCATCTTCTCGAAACATTTTCTATCCCTCGATTTTTCTTCCATCGATTCCTTGAAATCTTACCTTAGTGTCACTATTTTTCTCAAACATTTTTCGTATATCAAATTTATTACTTTTAGAAATTTTATTCAGTGTCTTAGCCCTTTTGGTTAAATTGTCTTCTACACTATCGCCCATCTCATAACAAGAAGTCTTGGACTTGTGGGACTTTAAAATAATTATATTCCTCTTTAGTGAGCACCTTTTTTAACTCAAATGCTTCGATAAAACCTAGGATATACTATGCATTCATAGTATCTACACCTCCTACAACATTTAAGGTTGATACATGGGGTAGTAACCAATGGATTTCAATAATGATCGTAAATCTTGAGATCTTCTCACATAAACAAAAGGGGCAGATCTTGATATCAGGGCATTTTACATAAAACTTATTGAAGGCCTCATTATCGGGTGGCAATATGTTGTAGCTTATATACATGAACGATATCGGTACCCTTATGGGTGAGCAGCGGAATGTCCTACGCCTCCATGGATATTGTAACCGTAGAGCTCCGATGGAACTCTTTTTAGGAAACTCCACCAAAAATCTTATTTAAGTCCCCTAGATTTTTAGTTATCTAATGTAATACCCCGTGTTTTCATAATAAATTATTTTTGGTAGAATTTAATTAAATAAATAAATTGCTTGATTGTGATTCCATGTTTATATGATTCATTCATGTACTATGTGTTCACTCGTATAAAAATAAATTATATTTTAATTAAATTATTATTATATGGTGATTAAATATAAAAAAGTGTGTAACTTGGGTAGATATAGTTTAGGCTCATTCGAAAGAGAATTTGGACCTCGTTTAAGTGTTTTAGACATCTAAGTTTGGGTCCGAGGCATAGATATACCCTTATACGAGTTATTGGATCAAAGCGAGTATTGTTTCTGACTTATTTGGGGGCCCAAAAGTGGGGGTTTAAGTGTAATACTGGATTAGAGGTTATAATATGATAATTACCAACCTACATTTTCTCATAACAATTCCGGGTTAATTGGATAAATTGATGATTCTGACCAATTGTAATCAACTCTAGGATTTCTCAGAAGAAATATGAAAATAATGGTGTTTAAGGATTAAACATTTTGGTGATAAATTCGCAATTAATGTCGTGTTATTAAGGAAATTGAATATTACAACTAATATGGTAGGATTACTACTTTGATAATGACAGTTCATGTGTGATCCCTTTAAATCCGATAATGTTTAGATGAACATTACGAATTAAAATTTGGTGAGATGAAATCTAGTGTTAGATTTAATTTCTAGGATTTTGGGGGCATGATCTTATGTTAATGGGTTAGATGATCATAAAATAAGGTTTTTGCATCATTCGAGGCCTATAACTTTTAAAATAAAAGTAGTTAGAACATTGGAAAGAAGATTGGAAATTTGAGTATAAAACTCATATAAGAAAAGTATAATAGCTCTGGCTTCTGCCAGAATTTGAATTCATTCGGCCTTATAGGAGAATCGATTCGTCCTTAAAGGTGAATCGATTCACCCTCTGGGCCTAGGTCAGGACGGGACCGAGAAGATATTCAGGTTATTTTTACGAACTTAAACGAGTATGTGGGAGGTCATCTAACTGAGTAGATAATTAATTAAAAGTAGCTTTGTGTTACTGTTTATTATTTGAAGAAATTAATAATTAACTAGATGCTTAATTCTTAAAGTAAGAATATTATCTTGAGATTGATGAGAATCATTGGGGGTGATTATAGGGATAATTATCTATGTATATGATGTGTTAAAATATGTATTAATTATTTGTGTGAACATACACATGTCCATGGATGACCTATCAGTTGGGGTTGTGTATGTGTCGGGACCGTAGCACACGTCGACACTTGTGGGCTAGGCATTGTGTAGGTCATTATCTTAGGTCTGATATGGCAGCACCACTTGCGAGGAGGTAGGTGGGATAGTTGGAATCAATTGTCATCGTCGGGGGTATGGACCGTGTAATGGTGTACTGCGTAGGGACCGCCCCTCTTATATGTGTTTCGTGATGTCTGTTTGGATAAGGGACTCCTCCGGACTTACCAATAGAGCATGAACTGAACACTGAAGGTAGATGACTTCATATGTCGTATATATGTAAGGACATATATAATTATATAAAGTAATTGAGAATACATTCATGTAGTCTAATGATGCGGATAACTATTAATGAACCCAATGATACGAAAAATGCATAATGTGATGATATGTTATTTGTTGTGGATAGTATTGTAAGTATTACTCTTGGGACCAGAAGCATACATGTAGATGGCTAGCTTCAGTATTAGATTTATGTTTGATGCCTTATATATAGTCTTATTTCTATAGATTTCGGATTTCATAAGTGGGACTTTGGATAATATGCGTATAGTATTACACTTAGACGAGGGATGAGATATTTACTGCATGCGAGTGATGATGGGCGGTGTATAATTTGAATTAACTATATAATTGCATATTGATTTTGTAAGTTAATTCTTGCAACTTTAGAGTGCTGACCCAAATTATAAAATATTTTCCCCCAAATTTGCCTAGACAGGGACAACAAGACTGATAGGAGACCAGGCTTATGGTCATATTTGATTATCAGTTACTTCAATTCGATTGACTCTAGCATAGGTTGTTGTTTCCATTCCAGTAATAATTCCAAAGATTGTATGGGCATAAGTTCGAGATTTATTATTCAGCCCTTTATGTTTCAGTCATATTTAAGTTGGATGTTTTATAACTAGTTGGGAGATTGGATTTATTTATTATTTAAATGATTTCGTTATATGTGTTTGATTTAAAAATAATAATTTCGTATTATGGTTTGATGATGATAATGATATAGATTATTAGACAAGTCTCATCTTCAACGTATTATGTCTGGTCAAGCTTTACGTGGAAAATGAGAGTCGTTACATCTAACCTATATTTATCCTCTGACCATGACTCCTCGAGTTTACGAAATACAGTTTCACCTAGTTAATTCGTTGGGCGTTCAACCCCTAACTACAGTTAACCACTCCCTCACATCTTGGGACTTAAAGAAAAGGTTCATATGTGTCTTCCAGTGTGAGTAGTTACTATCATAAAAATTAAGTCAGGATTCATAATAAAGAAGTCATTAATACCAGTTTGAAATAGGTATAAGCCTAAGGGTCTATATTGAATGAATTAATTTGTTAATTAATTATTGTTTAAAAAAATCTTTTTTTTTATATTTTGAACCAGTTTTAATATTACTAACTAAAATAATTAATCCATATTCTCATGATAGTAATTATCAGTGAATGCAAATAATAAAATAATTAGTCCATCACAAAAGTCCCTTGCAGAAAAAACTATTATTACCCCAGTTCACACAAGTCCACTAATATTGAATAATATTTACAGGACTAAGAAGGACTCAAACATGACTTACATATATGATAACAATAACTACCATAAAGTCGCTCATTAGTGTTCTGACCATTTGCATTTTTCCGCACAAGTGATAGCCTTTCTATTCGAGGAATCAACTACACAACCTACAAGGCCTCTGTATCTACTGATCTTTGGTTGATGACGATCTGCCCATTCATAGTTCAACGTGTTATTCACCTTCATGGTATCTCATGCAATTCTTCTGTTGATGTAGAATATTTAAAGGGCATTTTCAATCTAAAGTCTTCCTTAAAAGCATGGAAGTTGAAAACCAGTCACACTCTCAAAGGATTCTCTCAAAATCAAGAATTTTTTTTTGTAAAAATTGGGGTTCATACATTAAAAGATGCATTTAAGAAGTTATTTATACTTCAGTAGTAAAAGAACTTGACTAAAACACGTTTTTCAAAAATACGATTCTCTTTCAGATTATATCACTTTTGATCAAGGTCCTCTCGAACAAAGTTCTTATCTTGCAAAGATCCTTGAATGAAAGTCGGGGTCCTTGCTCGAAATCTTCTTCTTTCGAGGTGCCCTCATTTGAATATTGCATCTTTTGAGGTCCATTATTTGAAAAATAGGGACATCGATCAAAACTTGGTCGAGAGAATCCCGTTCGAACAAGATCCTTGTTTTTGCGTTCTTGTGAAATAAAAAATATTTAAAAAATCTTTTCCAATTTTTTTCAAAAACAAGTGTTGTCATATCGGTTTCTTACTTAATGTGATAAACTAAAGGAAATATAAAACTTGAAAACGTTACCTAATCTCAAATATTCTTTCGTGTGAAAAGTCGAGTCCGGCATAGTAGTATATGTTACGGTGCTTCGTCTCGTTGTCTTCATTGATATGATCTTTACAACTCAATACAAAAATAATATGATACAAAAAAGTTTGTTCCGGAATAAAACTAATAAAAAGTAAACCTAAGGAGTGTAAAATATGTCCTTGCACATCATCATTTTTTCATCTCACCTAGTTTTTAATAGAATTTTTGGGGGAATCTTTTTGTAAATGATTCTTCACTATGAAGATCATCTATGAAAAAGTTATCACAAAATTCAATTTTTTATCAATTTTAAAAAATGATATGTATTGGGCATAGTATATATGAAGTATGTACAACAAACTCCGGATATGTATATATGTATGTATGTATGTATATATGTATGAGGTATGTACAACAAACTCCCTAAGATTGTTCAAATTTATAGGTTAAATTATTTATGTTTTTGGTTTGTGTACTACAATGCGCTTTTGTGACAGGTCACTTTCTTGTTTTAATGGACATCGTTTTATAATTGTCATCTTAATGTTGACAAGACATTGTGTTGTTTTGTCTAATTTTCATGTCCCGTTAAGATTGGTTCTACAAATAGTAGCCCGTTTATGACTGTCTATAGTGGGTTTTCACAGTGTTGAATGTGATTTTAGTGGGTATGTTTTGTTTTGTGTATAGTGAAGTCCTTGTCATTTATTTATTTAGTCATTTCTAATGATTAACTCATTAAGACTAAACTCAAAGCTAACTATAGTAGTGGCTATGGTAGGAATTTGTAACGTGTTTTTCAACGAAAATCTTGCCATCGATTTGTGAAAAAGACGGCAACCTACTCAGCTCACTGCCAAATAAATGTTCACATGTCGTTCCAATTATATGTGTACTATCTAAGACTCCACTGATCATCTTTTCCACGCGCAAATCTTCTGTTGGATTTGGTCTGGTAAGAGTGAAAAATCTATCCCGAAATTGATGCTGTCACGCTTATTTTCTCTGAATTCTAAGGCTTTAGAAGAAGAAAGAACGTCCCCGTTATCACTTACTTATTCCAATCCAATATCCTATTACTCTAATCTCAAGATCAACTTGAAAATAAGAACCAGTCCTCATAAAACATTTTGAAAATGTGACTTGAATCTCTACTAACTCAATATTATCTAGAAATTCGGTTCTCATGCAATATAAAATAATAAAATAAAACTAAAATAATAGATAGTCAGGTTATAGCACAGCCCCTAATTCAAATGTTCAGAATCAATCATGAATCTTGTATGATGACGTTTTATCCTATTTGGGGGGGAATATTTCTTTGGCGATTTGTACAATAAGACAGCTATAGAATCTCTGCTAGTAGAATGTCACATTCATAAGAGTGTCACATTCATAATGTATTCCTTATTTTAGCAACATCAATTGTATAGACATTATATAAGGTCACATCAGAGATCGATGTTTTTCTTTTCAATTTAACTTCTTCTGTACCAACTATGTTTTTCTTTATTTATAGTTGGATTAAAGATTGTCTTAATCTAAAGAGTTGGACTAACTTTCCGAGCCTGTTCAATCAGCAAAAACTCCCATGGTATGTTTTTAAGGATACAAGGGTCCCTTCGATAACATTATAAAGCAAATTTTGTCATGATAAATAGAATTTTTTGAATTCGTCATATTTTGACATGTGTGATAGGCCTTATTTGTCACGCCGAATTTTGCCAACTAACACTTAAAGTAATATTGATGACTTGACATGGAAAACTTTTCTTTGGGAGAGAATAAAACAAAATTTGTCACCATTAACCCTAACTAAAAAACAAGGCATTAATGATTGTATATATTGATACCCAAAAAATCTATATATATTGATAAAAGGGATACCTTTTCCTTTTTCAATTTAATGTTTAAAATTGGTCGAAGAGGAATTAAGAATACAAGTGAAAGAAAACGACGTTGTTTAATTTACTATGACTCACCTGGTAATTCTCCACGACATGTCAACACGAACCAAGCACGGCCTCATAATTTTTTTAACGGATTTGTATTTAGTTTTACATGCCAATATTATTAATGAGTAGAGAACCTAGTTACACTTTAGAAAAAAGGGTGGCACAAACCTGAAACTACGAAACACGAACTTGTGAGACATGACACATTAACATACCTTAACCGCAGGAACCCAACCCAGCATGACCATTAGCAATGTGAACTATCTTGAATTTACAGTAACATAAAAGAAAGAGAGTAGAGAGAGAGAAAGATGATAATGTGTTTTTGGTTTTTCTATTTCATCACTCTACTAATAAATACATTTGCCTTTTATAGATATTACATCAACAAACTAATAACATAATTAGTTATAACTAAATCTAACTGTTTGGGGAATATTCTAGAGAAGCTAACTGTCTAGATTTGTTGTGTTTATCGAGTCTATTAACATCCTCCCTCAAACTAATGGGAGTACAAAACATTAGTTTGTTTCTAATGAGCAGGAAAGTATGGGATGACAGACCTTTAGTAAAGATATCTGTTAGCTGGTCTTTGGATGACACAAAATGAATAACAATGTTTTTGTTCATAACTTTCTCACAAATGAAGTGGTAATCTATCTCAATGTGTTTAGTCCTTGCATGAAAAACAGGATTAGAGGCAAGAGCTAAGGCAAAAATGTTATCACAATAGAGAAGAGGAGGCTAGAATAACTCAATATTGAGATCACATAGAAGCATCCTAATCCAAGCAAGTTCAGTAGTGGTGATAGCAATAGCTCTATACTCAGCTTCAGTAGAGGATCTAGCAACCGTATGTTGTTTCTTAGTTGTCCAGCTAATAGGTTCATGGCCCAAGAGAATGACAAAACCAGTAGTACTCCTTTTATCATTAAGGTCCCTTGCCCAATCAGCATCTGAGAAAGCACTAAGGTGAAGGTCTATCTTGTGATAGTGTAGTCCATAACTAGTAGAACCTTTGAGATACCTCAAGATGCTTTTAACAACCCAGTGAACATATGTAGGGAAGTGCATATATTGACATAAATTTTTTTTACACAAAAGGCAATATCTAGTCTTGAGAAAGTGAGATATTGTAGAGCTCCAACTATTCTTCGATAAAGTTTAGGATCAGGAAGTGGAGTCCCATCAAGTTTTCCCATTCGAGCTGAGGTAGTACATGGAGTATTGCAAGGTTTTCAATCAAGCATAGAGGACCTAGTGAGTAGATCCTTGAGATATTTGTCTTGAGAAAAGGAGATGCCCTTAGGAGTAGAGTGAATTTGAAGACCCAAAAAATAACTCAAAGGCCCTAAATCCTTCATATCAAAAGTGGAGTTGAGATCTAGGATTAATTGTTGAGTAAAATTGGATTCACTACCGGTGACTATTATATCATCCACATAGAGAAGTAGGATAGCATAAGAGGAGCCATGATGTCTTATAAACAGAGAATGATTATCTGAGGACTAGACAAAGTTGAACTATAAGAGATGTTGTGTAAAGGCTTAAAACCAGGCTCTGGGGGCTTGTTTAAGACCATAGATAGCCTTGTGTAGTTTGTAGACATATGTAGGAGTGTTTAGGTCAACAAAGCCTTGAGGTTGAGTCATGTAAACTTCTTCAACAAGAGATCCATGTAAAAAAGCATTTTTAACATCTAATTCCTTGAGAGACCAATAAAATTGAGCAGCCAACTTGAGAATGAGTCTGACAATAGTGTACTTAACAATTAGACTAAATGTATCAGTATAATATAAGGACTCCTCTTGATGAAATCCTTTGGCCACCAACCTGGATTTATATCTGGAAAGAGAACCATCAACATTATATTTGATCTTATATACCCACTTATAACCAATGAGGTTCTTTTCAGGTGGTAAGGGAACTAGACTCCAAGTCCCTTATTTAGGAAGAGAAGAGAACTCATCAGCCATGGCACTTCTCCGTTGGTACTCTTAACTAATTCAGTAAAGCAGTTAGGTTCTGTAGCTTTAAGAGTAGCTTGAAAGGCTTTGGGTTTGGATATACCAGATTTATCTCTGGCCAGCATAGGATGAATATTATGAGTGGTTATAGGAGGAGGAGTGCTAGTAAGTGTAGGAGAAGGTAATATCGGAGTTGTGGACAATACAGGTAGTGGTAATAGGGGAGGTAAGGTGGAAGGAGGAGGAGGTGATGATGGAGTATGAAGAGGGGGGATAGTAGAAGAGGGCCAATTGGAGATATTGAGTTGAATGGAGGATTGTCCCTGGACAAGAAAAGCATGTTCATTGAAGTGAACATGTCTTGATATTTGAAGCTTTTGAGGAAGAGGATCAAAACAAATATACCCTTTGTAATCACTAGGATATCCCAATAAAAATGCAAGTCTTAGTTTTGGGTTGAAGTTTATTAGAATTAAAGGGAGTAAGAAGTGGATAACAAGTGCAACCAAATGTATTAAGGTTTTGATAGTTAGGAATATATTTAAAAAGAACTTCATAAGGAGATTTATTTTATAATGTGGGAGTGGGAAGTCTATTCATAAGAAAGACAGCAGTTGCAAATGCATGAAACCAAAATTTAGAAGACATGGTGCCAATGGCAAGAAGTGTAAGACCAGTTTCTACAATATGTTTGTGTTACCTCTCAGCTCTACCATTTTATTGAGAGGTTTTAGGACAAGTCTTTTGATGTTGAATTCCATAAGAAGATAAAAAATGTTGAATGCCATAAGAAGCTAAAAAATATTGAAACTTAGTTTTATTACACTCACCTCCACCATCTGTTCTGAGAATTTTAATTTTGGAATTTAATTGATTTTCCATGAGTGATAGAAATTGAGTAAAGGCAAAAAATGTCTGAGACTTAAAAGTAAGTGGATAAATCCAAGTAAATCTGCTAAAATCATCCATAAAGGAAACATAATAGTTATAACCGGTAAGAGAAGGAATAGGAGAAGGGCCCCACAAGTCACTATGATTAACTTGCAATGGAGAAGAAGCTTTACTAAAAGAAATAGGAAAATGAATTTTACACATTTTAGCAACTAAATAACGTTCACACAAATCAAAGATAGCAGTTGGTGTTTTAATATAAGAATTAGGAAAAATAGACAACACTTGATGAACTATAGAGTTTGAAGGATGACCAAGCATATTGTGTCATAGAGTATGAGACACTTTTTGACCTAATTGAGCTTTGTGAGATGACTTTAATGGAGAAAGTTGCTGAGAAGTAGGCTTGGTGAGTGTATTACTGAAAGAAGATGAGTTATAGAGCCCATTAGAACTAAGCCCCTGGAAGAGAATCTTCCCTGATAGATTGTCCTGTATTTTTAATGAGTTAGTATCAAAGTTGCTTGTACAAATATTATCTTGATAGAGTTTGTGAACAGAGAGTACATTAGAAGATAAAGAAGGGACACATTGAGGGTTTTTAAAGATAAATTTATGAGTATGAGTGTAAAGAGAATATATACCAGAATGAGAGATAGGCAAATGTTGTCCATTGGCAACTGAAATGGATTCATCACCTTCATAGTCATTGGTTATGGACAAGTTCGAGAAATCATTGGTCATGTGAGAAGAAGCACCTGAGTCTGTGTACCACACATTGTTTGAATACTGAGTTGGAGCAGGTGTAGCGATGGAAAAAAGTTGCTGAGGGGGAGGTCTTCCTTGATATCTATAGTTCATTTTATGATAACAATCCACAGCAACATGACTAGTGCGACCATAAATTTGGCAAGAATAAGAAGTACTAAAGGGACGAGGGTGATACCATTTGAACTATCTTGAATTTACAATATCATAAAAAAAAAAAAGGAGAGAGAAAAGAGGATAATGTGTTTTTTTTCTACTTAATCACTCTCTTAATGAATACATTTGCCTTTATATAGATATTACATCAACAAACTAATACATAATTCGTTATAACTAATTCTAACTGTTTGGGGAATATTCTACAGAAGCTAACTGTCTTAATTTGTTGTGTGTATCAGGTCTGCTAACAGCCAGTTCTTACTCTCTTAGGTAACTGAATTCAAATTATTTAGTTTAAAAGTCCACAAAATAACCATCCTAATTTACTACCTATTTAACTCACTTGTAACCCCATTGACGCGGAGATTTTTATTCTTTTATGCAAAAATAAACTTTAATAATATTTATAAATTCAAAACAATAATGAAATTTGAAGGACAGTATCCAAAGTTTAATATTAGGGATTTACTTAAGCCTTAAGAATTAGGTCTTGATTTATATAAAAAAATTTACTCATGGTTCATTACTTCGAAGTAAAAGCCACTAGCATCCAGAATTGTGATAATTATTGTGTTAACTAATTCTTTGTGTGTTATTCAAAGTGTCAGTCAACTCTCCAACAGATATAGTTTAATACACCCCTAATATTTTAATTGAGTGATATTGTGCTCGCAATATTATGTTATTGCATTTTTAGGGAAGAAAACTCTAGGTAGATCATGTGGTTTCCTAGGACTCCCCAATATCGAATGGTATTTGGTGACATCGCACTTCTAAATATCGCATGCACTTTCTTCAGACTTCTAAATATCACGGTTGGAATGAGTATTATGGAAAATCTCTCATAAGTTGTTATTGGGAGATATTCTATATTTATGGGAAGTAAATGGATATTACGTATATATTACTAGTTACATAATGACGAAATAAACATATGCATGTGGATATGATGAGATTGTTAAGAAAGTTACGTGTAAATTATATTGAGTCGAGTTAAATCCATATGGGAACCATGCGGTGCAGCATGAATATCTCTAACCCCTACCCCCTCCTCAAGTTGAGTGTGTGGGTTTACACACACCAAGCTTCGAACGTAACCATGAAAACTTAGAGGCAAATCAAAGCTTTGTAAGTACATCTTCCAATTGGTGGTTAGTCCTAACAAATCTCATTATAAGAGAATTTTTATCCCTGATAAAATTGCATTCTCACTCTATATTATTAGTCCTAGCTTGAAAAACAAGATACATAGCACGTTAGAGAGCATTGATGTTGTTTAGAAGTAGCATAGGAGGAGAGGAGAAGGATGTTGGGGGTTTATTTTTAAAACCATATATGACGTTAAGTTTTCAGTAAAGATGTGTCAGTTCATTTTTAAATAAGAATCATGGTTGCGAGGATACTTTATACTTATGCTTTTAAATATACCATTTTCTATAAATATCGATCAATTGTACTTAGTAGGAATTTCGGTGAGTTGAGTTTATCTTGATCACAGGAGATCGGAATTCCATTTCCAGTACAATTACATCCTATCAAAATGATTACGATGCAATTCTAGTAGTTTATCTCAAACTATGAGAAATTATATGATGGTTCGAGAACTTGTATGATAGTTCAATAGAGAATTTTTATCAATACATCCCAAAAATGTATTAAACAGGGTGCCTTGATTAGACTCGAAAAATCTAACATCATTTGAAAAGGGTGCACAGATTCGTAATCTCGATAATTATGAGGACTAGAATGCTTACACAAATGTTATTTTGATTGTTATGGATGCGATGTGAGTATATATCGAGTCAAATGATCCAGAACATTGGCTGAAAGTTGTGTAAGTAAGCCTCAGATCAAAATTCGGAGGAATTCGTGTCGAGAGGATGTCGTGGATTGTGATACCCCCTTAATAGACGTACATATTTTTTTTATACCAGTAAAACTTGGGAGGAGGATTATTTTATAATCTTGGTGGAGTTGAAAATAAGTTAAGTCTAAGAATCGAGGAATTGATTAGGTGTTGGTTAAAATCGATTACGGATAAATTGATTTGACTAAGAGGGTATCGAAAACTTAATGTGAAAAATCATATTATGTACCATAATCAACTTTGCATAAAAGAACTCTTTATTTTGAGTGAATTAGAAATAATTAAATTGGACTGTTGTCATGATTATTTAGTGAAATTAATCACGATTAAATAAAGAAATGAAATAATTATTGTAATTATAATTGGAATTTTTAAGTATTTATTTGGAAGCCAATTTAATTATTTGTCTTGGGTCCCTAGCATCGTTCAATACCCAAGTAGTAGGCCTGAAACTCTTTGAAAGCCCAATTTGACTAATGCCCATAGCTCTTACTTATTTATATTAGGGTAAACTAGGGTATAATTCTAATGATCTATTATGGAGGCTTAGAGAGAAAGAGGAAAAATATCATTCCCATTTTTTGAAGGGGTGAGGATATTGAAGGTCAATTATCCCATATTTCACCATGGTGTTATCTTTAAGATTGTCCAGACACAAGACTTACTTTGAGTGTATCGTATGCTAGAAGATTAAAGGTACTCAGAGCTTATTAACAAGGTTTTTAGAGACCTTAGAGGGAAGCGAGAATTTAAACTTCTTAAGCATTTGTCTACTCATACTAATCACAACATGATTTGATATGGTATTGTACTCTTGAAATATAGGTTTGACCTTTTGTAAGGCGAAATTTCCAATCGAGTCAATTTGTATGTATATTTTCTTAATTCCATTTGGACAAAAATTGTTTGAGTCATAGGTTAGGATTTGAGTTGTTTATCCTCAATCTTATGATGTGTGATTGAAGATTATAGCGACCAAGTAAAGAAACTTCATCGACGTTCAGTGTTTTCATGCCAAGTTTAGTCTTTATTATCCATGAGATCTCAAGAGGTATGAATGGGTATTTAATTTTAATCCTAGGATACTTTGTTTGGGTATTAGTTTTCAAAATAATTCTGAGGCTTTTTTGTAAAAGGAATTTTCTAAGAAAAATTATTTTTTTGGTTAATTCGTTTGAATGAGAATTTCAATATGTTCAAACAAGTTTACTATATTCATTAGAACAATTTTTAAGGTTGGTTTAGCCCAAAATTCTAAAAAAAAATTAACTAGTGTTGAACGAACATTGAACGAGTTGGTTTTGTTTCACAAAAAAAAATTTGTTCGAAGGTCATTTGATCCTTGTCCAAACAAGTTTCTCTATCTCGTTTGAACAAGATTTATTTTGTTTAAATGAGATTGAACAACCCTAGAATTTTCATTCGAACGAGTTTCCCCTTTTTATACCTCCTCGATTTTCATATTTTTTTTATAAATAGGAGCGCTCACAACTGTTTTTAAAGAGAGGTATTTGCAAAAATAATTTCCAAGAATATATCTTCTGCCATCAAACCCTAGTTTACATCCAAACCGCTTGAGATCCAAGCTTCATTCATATATGCTTTGTTGAGATCTCATGTCCTAGCATCAAGATTTATATACTTTTCATCTTTGTTGAGTATCATTTCATATGGTAGGTTTAGTGTGTTGTTGTTTCACACAGTGGACTTAGTGTTCCTGTGATGATTTGTTGAGCCAGGATCAGTGGATATCGAGACATATGAGGAGCACACAGTGTGGTAGTTCATGGTTGGATTCCTACATGTCACTATGAAAAAGATTTTAAGGAATGAAAAAGCATCAAGTATTGAAGGAATCGAGCCATTTCTATAAATTATTTGTCATCCTTCTGTAGTTCCTAGATTATTGTGAATTTATATGGCTGCGCCGTCTGAGCTTTTTACCATTTTGAGTTTCTTATACATAGGTGTGTTGTGATTTCTTTATTATACTCTTGATATACTCATCTCGATGAATGGCTTAGGACAAGATAATTTTTTTTAACTTTTTACGCAACGTGCAGTTTAATTGTTGCATAATTAATTGGGTAATTCTTTACTTAATATTGATTTGAAAAATTAAAAATTAGTGTGTTTGGCAATCCTTTTAGTGCATTAGCACTTTCAAATTGGTATAAGAGCATGTATATATAAGTTATTTAGGCATGAATCCAGGAGGTTTATATATTGAAGATCTTTTGATGTCTAGACCACCATTGGCAAGATCCTAAAAGAAAAGACATGCCAAGATAAGAAAATAATTACTAAGTCCATGTTTTATAAATCAATGCTTTAAAATTGATATGCTTCATGAAAGAGAGTAAAGAATGGGATATGCTTATTTTTTAGGATGTTAAAGTTTAAGATCAATAGGTTTTCACAAGAGTCCTAGTTAAGATTTATCCACTTAAGCTTTAATGTGTGACATTATTGATCCTATAATCATCAAGATTTTTAGTCTAGTGTGGATTGTGTACTTTTATCCATTATGAAATCACCCTATTTGTCACTTGCGGTTAAATCAAAGTTCGATATTTTAATGTTGTCAATACTCCTTGGACATATCTTGAGTGATTGAGACATATTTCTTTTGTTTGTAGTTCACACACCTTCATTATGTACCACATTTATGCTATACGAGTGTGTATAGCTTATGTATTTTGTGTCTTTTGCGATTTTTTACCTAAATATTCCTCTACAGCATTGGTATCTTTGCATATTTATATATGTGGTATGCTTGTTCGTAGTCTTCGCATTGCATTTAATCCATATTTTTCCATATAATTCATAATGGATTAAAATTGGTATGTTATAAGATCATATTGGTATCTTTTGTTTCATTGTTTACATTGATATCATTTGTTCATTATTTTGATTTTTGTGATTGTATTGCCAAGTGTGTTTGTCATTGCAGGTTTCACTTCATATCATTGCATGATATACTTATTTTTACTTTAAATTTACATATTTTACATTTAGGGGTGAAGTTATTTATATTGTGCACCTTTATATATGTTTATTCCTAAACAAAAAGGAGGAGAATATTTACTTTTGGGAGAGATGTCTTAACTTAGGTGGAAAATAGTAAAGTTAGTTTTAGGAAATTTTTGGACAAAAAGTGAAGGTTATTCATATGTTGATTCATATTTGTCAAATATTCTTTTTTCATTTAAAATGTGTGTTTAGTGTATATGTTTAGCAACGATGTGGAAAAGTTTCACAACAACAAACCTATTCAAAGTTTGTGTCGGTTAAGAATCTGTACCATTTCCTTTGGGAATTAGGATTGAGTCTTAGTGAGTATGACGAGTTAATAGTTTTTTATTTTTGAATTTTCTCCTAAAAGAGTTAAAGAGGGAGAATTTTAATGGGAAATTTCCAGTTGAGTTTATTTGTATGTATATTAGCTTAATTACACTTGGACAGACCATTTGAGTAATAGATTATGATTTGATTTATTTATCCTTTAAGCTTATGATGTATGATTGAAGTCTATAGCGTCCAAGTAAAGCAATTTCATAAACGTGTCATGTTTTGAGGCCGTGTTTCGTCTTTAATGTCCATAAGATCTTAATAGGTATGAATGTGGATTTAAGTTTGACCCCTGATACTTTTTTGGGGTGTTTGTTTTGAAAATATTCCGAGACATTTTCATAAAAGTAATTTCTTAGAAAAAAAATTGGTTTAAGTATTAGAACGAGAATTTCGACATGTTCAAATAAGTTTATTGTAGTCGTTCGAACGAGTTTTAAGGTTGTTTGAAACGATAATATTGTTTTCGTTCGAACGAGCATTGAATGAGTTGTTTCTAGTTTACACGAAGATTTTGTTCAAAGGTGGTTTGATCCTCATTCAAAAGAGTTTTCCTATCTCATTCAAACCAGATTTATTCCGTTCAAAGGATATTGGATAACTCGTTCGAATAACCCTAGAATTTCCATTTAAATGAGTCGCCTCATTTTTTGTGCTACCTGAATTTTCTTATTTTTTATAAATAGGGGTGCTAGAAACTATTTTTAAAGAGAGGTCTTTATGAAAATAATTTCCAAGAATTTATTATGTGCCTTCAAACCCTTTTTCACACCCAAACTGTTTGAGATCTAAGTTTTATTCTTATATGCTTGTTTGCAATCTCATGTTTGGTTACCAATGTTTGTCTACTCTTAATCTTTGTTGGGTATCATTCCATACGGTGGTTTTTGTGTGTGTTTTTATTTGACACGATGGACTCTATGTTGTTGTGGTAGTTTCTTGAGCTAGGATCGGTGGATATCGAGGGGTGTGAGGAGAACGCTTTACGGCAGTCTGCGAGTAGATTCTTGCATATCGCTATGAATAAGGTTGAAGGAACGAAGACGCTTCAAGGCTTGAAGGACTCTAGTCAGTTATGTAAGTCACATACCATCCTTCTGTAATTCCTGATCATAGTGAACTTATGTGATGGGGTCATCCGAGGATTTTCCTATTTGGGTTTTACTCGTACATCGGCATGCTTTGTGATTGCTTTATTTTACTCTTACTATAATCACCTAGATGCATGGCTTAGGGAGGGATAAAATTTGGCTATTGTTTACATAACATTCGGTTTAATTGATGCATAACTAATTAGTTAACTATTTAATTAAAATTGATTTGAAAAATAGAAAATTGGTGTGTGTTTGGCAATCCATTTATCGCATTCGAACTTTCTTCTTTGAACCTAGTTCTTTATTACTCTTCAATGGATTATTAATCAAAGATCTTTAGGGTTGATATTTTTTCGTGTTTTAAATGTTAACCCCAAGTTGTTTTCCCCGTCAATTATTATCAGAGCACCGATTGAGATTGGTCGTGTTTTGAAAAGGTTCATATTATCCACTATAAAACTCTAATTTTTAGATGATGTATGATATTACAATATTTTGTATGGTATCGTACTAACATAGTTTCTCATATATTCTATGTTTATTTCCCTTCCATTATGGTCACATATCACGGTGGTTTATCCATAGTTGTTTTTCTCTCCTAAATTCGATATGGTTATAATAATTAGGATTTTGTAATTATTTCTTTATCAATTTATTTAGAGTAGATGAAAGGGGGTTGTAATGTTTATTTATAGTTATAATCATGCTTTTATATGGGTTTGTGTGCTGGGCAAAGTTTGTGTAGATTCATGAAGATCCGAGGTTAATATGACTATTTTTCTTGTCATTCCTATAAGGAAGACGAAGTTGATATGATACAGGGACAAATCGATCCGAAAGAGCCGGATCTATTCTATGGAAACAAATTACGGTTGGAATATTTGATTTCAGTTGCTTCTTATCGATTTTCATGGTGGTTCTTATCCTTTCATTGGCCCACAATAGAAAGGATTAATTCTAGGGGCTTATTGCATGAAGAACTCTAAGATTCAAAGACATTTAATTCAATAATAATTCTTGTCTGGATAAAAGTCTACTTTGAGTGGGTTGCTTGCTCTTCAAGACTTCTACATAAACAAGGATTCTTGGCCGTAATAAATAAGGGCATTTTTTCCATATATTTATGTTTAAATTTATTTAATTATTTACAAGTTGTCTGTAGACTATTATGTTTTATAATTTCACTTACTAAGTAATTGATTAATTAGGGACACTCATTTTATGCACAACATGGATTTAATTTTGAGACTGACCTAGATCATTGATTTTTTTCAAAAATCCATTTTATTTATTATTTTTCTAAACTGAATTATATCGGGTAATTAATTTTATGGTATAAATGAAATTATGATCTTCAGGTTTTATTTTAATTTAAAAATGATTTTATTTTCAAAAAATTAAAATAGTTAGATCGAGTAATTTAATTTGTACATGCAAATTAAAAATTACCAATGATTTAATTCGAATATTTAGAATTGAATGAATTATTTTTTCAAACCCTAAAGTTTTAAAATATTAAGTTGGAGAGGGGTTTCAACATAAAACATGATCTCCATTGGTGTCTTGAAAATTAGGGCATTCGGTATTCTCAAGATTCTTCTGTGATAGTTCATTAAAATTGAATGTGAGTGAGTTCGGTCCTCCCATAGAGGAAGTTCTACATGAGAGGATTTGATTTCAATTAACGAATTGACGGTACACACTTAAACACAACTAGTTATATCCTCCTCATCAGAGTCACTGTCATTAGGAGTGGGATCACAAGATGACGGCTATTCATTATGTTTGATAAAAGTATCCCGAACTATTTGGTAACTTGCTGAATGATAAAAATTTGTCTAGTTCAAAGTGGGGTGATTTAAGATCCCAACAAGAAATCTTACATCATAAGGTAACTATGATGTCCAATGGAATTAGTTTTTAATTGGATGTAGAGGAATGCCACTTTAATATTTAATCAAACTAATTCTCTCTTTTAAATTGGAAATTAATTTTTTTTTCAATTTGATGATTCTAAGATTTCAAAAATGAATTCAACTTTTTGTCACTCTTTTAATCTTAAAGTTTTGACTAGAATAAAATTATAGGATTGAAAATGTAATCGCACACTGTTCTAACTTAAGTGAATAATAAATTATTTTAACCTATAATTGTCATTAATGTTTTCATATTGTGATGTGATTAACTCCTCGTGTCATCTTGTCTCAACCCCATCGGATGGTTTTAATCATGGAATCACAATATTCTAAAATATATGGTAATTCCTTTAAATTAAGTGTTACGTGTGTTCGGTCCCCCAATCGAAAAAGTTCCGCATGGACATTTTAGCTTTAAATAATTGACTGGTGGGAATTTGTTAACACCTTATGTTTATTGATAACACCTAAGTAAGAATCATGTTCTCAAAATGATCTACAACATTTATTGAACGAATGATTCTTTGGATTAGACATGGTGGAAAAATCTAATACTACTTCGTAATTTAGGAGTGAGGATCATCGAACCAAAAATTGGTGTTACTTATTGAGAAGAAGATTTACTTATTTCTTAAAAGGGAAGTTTGAGGTAAGGCTAAGTCTCAAGTACAACAGTTTGGTGTTAAGAAAGTTCACATTCCTTGTTTGTAGAAAAATATCCAAAAGGTCGGTATTCGCATAAGTAGTTAGAACTTTTACATCAACTTGTTCGGTTTCCTTATTTTGTTAGGAAAAGAACATGTCAGTGGTTTGTCTCTTAAAAGTAAATAAATGAATTTTTTTCGGTCTATAGTAACTTGGTATATAGGCTTAAAAATCGGAAATTAGGATAGTAACTCGTTGCAGTGATTTCCGGTACCTGGAAAATTACTTTAAAAGGGGATGTTCCTAGTTATAGGCAATTATAATAAGGAAACAACATAAATGGTTTAATGTACTTGAGTTTTAAAAAGTTAGTTTTGGTTTTGAAATTGGATTTAAATAAACGTTCAAATTGGTTTTATAAAATTAGTATATCTTTTAACTGTTCTGGTACATTGTAAAATAATTTCTACATTATAATTTTTGTTGCACCAATACTACTAAACCGTAATACGAATAATTTAATAGACATTAATTAAAGAGAAATCTTCCTTCTATATCCAAACATAATTTATGCATTTATGCTTAGGTTATTTTAATCTAGAAGGAATTCAAAGACCGGTTTGAAAATGGACTATTGAGTTCATTGACAATGAAATAACTTATAGTCTTCAATCTCATTTAGAAGGTAAAATTATCAAGGGGCCTTCACGGACAAAAGCTATAGGGCTAAAGATGTGTTTAAAATGGTTCAATTCGATTACTGTGCTTCTAAATCTATCTGGTCAACAGGTGTCTTTGAGTGCTTTATCAATTACATTAATGATTACTCAACGGTGGGGATATGTTTACCTACGCACTATATGTATGAAGACTTTGATTAGTTCAAAGTTTATTAGACTAAGGTGGAGTATAGGTGAGGTAAACTAATTCAAAATTTTTAATCTAATAGTAGAGGTGTTTACCTCTAGGAATAATCAAGGAATCTTCTATCAAAAGTTAGAATTATACAATAGTCTACACCAGGTATTCCTTTATGGAATGTAATAAACTACACCATATTAGGCAAAGGGTCACGGCCAAAGTCTCTAACTAGTTATGTGGGTCGCGACCAAGAGTCGTGACCATTTTCGTGGGTCACGACCCAAATCCACGACCAAACGAAGGGTCACGTACCTTGGAGGTCACAGGAGATAGTCGTAAACTTTAGTCGTGACCCATACATACACCTGGTTACGTCCATTAGCCGTGACCCATCCTTTAATATATGAGATTTTTCATGGCTCATTTCCGTGACCCATCCTTCAATATATAAAAATGGTCACGACTGTGGTCATGGCTTAAGGCCGTGACCCACACTTTGACCTTACCAAAATATTCACGGCCCTAAGTCGTGACCTGTTTATGCGTGATTACAAATGGATATGGTCACGACTTAGATCCGTTACCATCTTTAACTATATTAAAAAAATTAGGCAGAATGTTTTCTGTTTTCTAGACATTCTAAAACATGCGTAATGTAAACCCCGCATGGCCATAATGCTAAATAATAAATTACAAAAGCCTGCGTGGTCACGCACAACACCAAAATGACAAAATTTTCACCTTTCAGCCGGTCACCCTTGTCAAGGTCATTGATCGTGATAAAAAACACGCGTTTTGTGTCACGGTCATTGACCTTGACACGACCGTGACAAAGAATTGTCACGGTCATTGACCGTGATAATTACTTAAATAATTGTCACGGTCAATGACCTTGACATGACCGTGACAATGTTTGCAGCAAAAACCCTTTCCCCCTTCTTTTTTCCCTCCCGCCGTTCCCTCCCTCTCTCTCTCTCGACGTTGCTCTCTCTCTCTCTCTCTCTCTCTCTCTCTCTCTCTCTTCCATTTATATATATGTTTCTGTGTATATATATGTGTGTATGTGTGTATATATGTGCGTGTGTGTGTGCGGGGGTAGGGGTGGGGCAGGGTGGGGGTAGGGTGGGGGCAGAGTGGGGGTAGGGGGTGGGGTAGGGTGGGGGTAGGGGGTTAAAAATGTAATATTATTTTGATACAACATTAATTTGTGTATGAGTTTCATAATTATAAATAATATCCAAAAATATTGGATAACAATTTATTTTCATTCAAAATAAATAAGTAATTTTCTACAAATTTCATAAAAAAATGAAGGCCGGCTTAATATGTGATTTAAGTGTGAAATAATCGCTATATACTTATACTAATGGAGAAAAAAAACCATATATGACGTTTTTTGTTTTTATTAGATGCAAAATAACACATATAGGTATCACATGACTTTATATCCATCAAATAAAATTTTACCATAAAATATCATTTTGTGGAAGGCAAGATCTATTACAATATATTTACATACCTAAATGATTTTTTTTAATGACATTACAATCAAAAACTACAATAAGGGTTAAAATGGCATCCGAAATTGCTAAAAGCATGAAACATAAAATATCATTTAGTCTATGTTGTTGAAAAATTTGATCAAATTGGTGAGCCCTTCATATTTTAAAAATGTTGTTTTTATTCCTATTTAACTTTTCTTTCTATACACCCTTAATTATATTAAGTTTAATAAAATAGGAGTTATAGAAAGAAAAGTGGGTTTAAATAAAAACACTTTTTTTAAATTTTAGGTTCTGGTGCATAATCTTACTTTGTCACAATTAATTTATATGCCTCAAAGTTATTTTATCACTCTTAGTTTATATTTGTGATAATACTTTATGAACCACAACTTTAGGTTGATTATTTTAGAACTTAAACTTCAAGATACAAAAATTAATTCTATAGAACAACTTAGATATCTTAACAAAACACATATCTAACATTGAATATGATTTATAAAAAGCACAAAACAATAGTAGAAATTCAATACATGAAATTAACATTGAGATTATTTTATATAGACAGTCACTACTGTGTGTGTGTGTGTGTGTGTGTGTGTGTGTGTGGTGGGTGGGGGGCTATTGTGTGTGTGTGTGTGTGTGTGTGTATGTGTGTGTGTATGTGGTGAGTGGGGGTGGTGGTGTGTGTGTATGTGGTGAGTGGGGGTGTGGAGGGAGGTGGGGGTGTGTGTGTATATGGTGAGTGGGGGGCGTGGAGGGAGGTGTGTGTGTGTGTGTGTGTGTGTGTGTGTGTGTGTGTGTGTGTGTGTGTATTTGAATTAACCCATGAATTTGTATTTTTGTATTTGAATTAACCCATGAATTTATTTTTGTATTTGAATTAACCCATGAATTTATTTTTGTATTTGAATTAACCCATTATATGAAACATACTTGAAATTAAATATAGTGCGCATAGATACTAGCCTTCTAGTTCTTATGCGTACGCATTCAATAGACCTTAGACCCGTTCGAGAGTCATTACCCCTGTAATGAGATCTCTCGAATTGTCCCATTTGGACAGTTTGAGACTGTATAATTTCTGTATAATATTCTTATTGGCTTAAAGTTGTTACTTTTGGAGGAAGTTCTGCAGTCGTATCTTAATGTTCTCTGGATACATACTAGATTGAAAAGTGTGACTGTTATTTCAATTGACTAATTGAAATAACACTCACACCTGCCAATCTACGTCGTGTACTTGGAGAACTAAGGGGATATGCTGTCGAATTTTTTTCAAATCGTAACAATGTGCATGAGCTGTTAAGTATATTACAGAAAAATGCAGTCTTGAATGGGATAGGACCACTTACCCTTTAATAGGATAATTAAATGATGGGATAATTAAATAAAACATACTATAAATCTAAGTTTTGTTTACCTTTAATAGGTGTTTAGTTGTGGTAGCTGTGATGGGATATCCAAAATACAAAGAGTGGATGGGTGAGACTAATAGAATGGGGGATGTGTTTCGCAGAGGCGCTAACGAATTTGTGAAATATGCAAAGAGATGTCGTAATGATGAAGAGTTTTCGTGTCCGTGTGCTAGGTGTAAGAATGGTAAGGTGTTTGAGTGGAAAACAGTTGAACTACATTTGTTAAGATCGGGTATGCAAGATAGTTATCGATTTTGGAGTTTTCACGGTGAATTGAAAGTTCCTTTTGTCCCCGACCAACCTTCACAACAACCTTCAACAAGTATAATAGATGTAGAAGGGGATGACGTAGATCATAATATGTTAGAGGATTTAGTTGATGATGCGTATGGAGTTTATGAAGCTGAGGATAATGAGGTTAATGATGATGTAGAAGATTCAAGTGCTCGTGAAGATAACACAATAAAACTTGATGATGACTACCAAAGTTTAAAATTTAAGGTGACCCAACCGTTATACTCTGGCTGTGAGAAAGATCAAACAACTTTACATGCCATGGTTGGTTTGCACAGTTTGAAGACGCAGTACGGTTTGTCTGGCAATAGCGTGACAGGAATTTTGAAATGGGTGAAGGGCTTATTACCCAAGGTGAATACACTTCCAAATAGCTATCCTGTTATGAAGAACAGTTTGAAAGGTTTGGGAATGAAGTATAAATCGATTCATGCTTGTGTGTATGACTGCATACTATACCGAAACGATTATGAAAATCTCGATCGTTGTTCGGTATGCGATGAACCTAGATATGTCCAATCTACTAGTAAGGAAGGCACAAGCTCAAAAGTGCCTCAAAAAGTATTGAAATATTTTCCCGTTGGGCCTAGATTAAAGCGATTTTTCACAGTACCATGGATTGCAGAGGCAATGACTTGGCATGCTAGGGCAGAAGTAGGGGGTAATATCATACGTCATCCTATTGATTCTACTGCCTGGCGGATGATGAATTTTGAGTATCCCGATTTTGCTCGAGAACAACGCAACATTCGTTTGGCTATATCAACAGATGGTTTCAATCCATTTGGAAATCTAAGCACCAATCAGAGTGTATAGCCAGTGATCCTAGCCCCACTCAACCTCCCTCCTTCACTGTGTATGAGACCTGAATTTTCGATGATGGCTTTATTGATACCTGGGCCAAAGGCACCAAGTGATGACATTGATATCTACCTGGCTCCTTTGGTAGAAGAATTAAATGAGTTGTGGGAAGAGGGTGTGCAATCATTTGACTCTTTTAGAAAAGAAGAGTTTACGCTGAAAGCTATGTTGATGTGGGCAATTCATGATTTTCCAGCTTATGGGACATTATCCAGATGTGTAGTACATGGTTATTTGGGGTGTCCTATTTGTGGAGAGGAGACTGAATCTCTTCGTCTATCCTCTAGCTTAAAAAATGTATACCATTGCCACAGGAGGTTTTTACCCCCAGCTCATAGTTTCAGATTTGAGAAAGGTTCCAATTTTTTATTGGGCGGAGTTGAACATAGGCTACCGCCGAGACAACTTTCGGGTTCAGAAATTAAAAGTAAATCTTCTGAATGTGGCCCAAATATGCCAGGTAAGAATCCCAAATTTAAGAATGTCAAGCATAAGAAGACCCCAACTGGGAATGAAACTGAGATAAGAAAGGCATGGTCTAGGAGGTCAATTTTATTTGACTTGCCTCATTGGAAGAAAAACCCGATGCGCCATGTATTGGATGTGATGCATGCAGAGAAGAACTTCGTTGAACATATTGTGGGTACTTGCCTTGGGGGGATTCATTCGAAGGATGGAGAAAATGCACGAAAAGACCTTAAAACGTTAAAACTTAAGCTATAACTATGGTTGAAAGAAGATAGTAGGGGAAGAACAATAATTCCCCCTGGTGCGTTTACTTTGACGAGTGGGGAAAGGAAGGTGCTTCTAGACACAATATATAATTTGAAGGGCCCATCTACTTTTTCGTCCAACTTGCAAAGGATTGTGAATTATGCTACTCATGATTTACATAAGTGTAAGTCCCACGATTGGCATGTGATAATGCAATTGGTTCCTCTATTGTTTAAGCATTGTTTCTCCAAGCACAAGGATTTGCGTAGGGCTATTATGAAAATTAGTATTACCTTCTCCCTCTTGTGTGAGAAGGTAGTGAATCGAGAACACATAGTGGCCATAAAATTGGCTGTGAACGAAGCGATTTGTGTATTGGAGAAGTACTTTCCCCCAGCATTCTTTGACATAAGTGTTCACTTGTTGGTACACCTATGCGACGAGGCACTTCTTTGTGGTCCATTAGATATCGGTGGATGTATCCGTTTGAAAGATTGATGAAAGTTTTTAAAGATTACGTCAAGAATACGCGATATATTGCAGGATCAATTGCAGAGGAATACATCACTGTGGAGTCATCAATATATACTCGGGAATATATGCCTGACTCGACCAGCGTTTATGACACTGATGAATTCCTCGATGATGGTGGTAATGTGATGGGAAAACGAGTGAAATTAACGAGTTTGCAACATGAACAAGTAGCTCGTTATCTAAATGACACACATGAAGATGTCGAAGAATGGAAAAAGTAAGTTTCGAATATTATAATGTTTAACATTATTTTAGATTATTTTATACATGATTAATTTTGTAATATGCAGTAAATATGAAGCCTCTGAGAACAATAAAAGACGAAAAATAATGGTACAATCAGACAGCGAATTTAGGCTATGGTTGACACAAGAGGTAATTATAATGAAAATAGTCGTTATATAACGTTACATTACACTCAAATTTTACCACTAATATAATTAATTTATCTATATTCTCAGCTCCTAAAGATGGGTGATGCGACATCAAGGCTTGCTCGTATAGCCACTGGACCCTTGTTCGTGGCACAAGAGTACAAAAAGTATCGATTGAACGGTTACATTTTCGGCGCTAAAGTGTACGAGGAAAGTACAAATATACATAACTCGGAAATTTCATACAAGGCTCTTACTTTCTTTCGAGCGAGCGCAAAAGATAAAAACCTCGTTGAAGCTGAAATGACTTACTATGGTGTAATCCAAAATATATTTGAATTGGATTATATAAGCTTCAAAGAGGTTGTATTTTACTGTGAATGGGTAAGAGTTGAGGATAAAGATGCTTGTAAAGTTGATGTTGTCACCAATTTGATCATGGTTGACTTGTCCAAGTTGAAGAGCAACGACCACGTGAGCGATGAACCGTTTGTTTGTTCATTTCAAAAGGTTAAGCAAGTGTTTTACTCGGAGTATATCAACAACGAGCCGTGGTCAATTGTCCAACACGCGCCAAGGCGTCTAAATAGTAGTGTGGATGACTTGGCTGCTCCTACCGAATATCAATCCATTTTTTATGATAACCCGAATTTGAAACAATTTTTCAATTTGTAATAAATATTTCAATTTGTACCGAAACATCCATTTTTAATGCTTTTAATTGATCTGCACTTTATCATTTTCACTCTTGTGTAGTGTGCGTGTGTGGAGAGGAGATTAATACATAAATATTCCAACTACATCTAAGTTTTGTTTATACTAATCCATGAATATACGCTTCTTACCTTTAATAGGTGATTAGTACATAGTTATTTGGGGTGTCCTATTTGTGGAGAGGAGACTGAATCTCTTCATCTATCCGAACACTAAGAAATGCCATAATCCTATGGAGCGATGCTCTGCAAATTCCTCCCAACCATTATGTAGCCAAACATCACTAGTTGAAGTTGTCAATTCCACTTTCCATACCCCACCACTTGGAACTTCTAGCAAAACATGGGAGACCATTGAAAGGTGGAATTGACAACTTCAACTGCTGATTTTTGGCTACACAACGGTTGGAAGGAATTTGCAACGCATAACTCCATAGGATTATGGTATTTCTTAGTGTTTAGATATGAAGAGAATTATATTTGACACGATTGCCCAGGGTACATTAGTTGGAAGGAGGTGCCATATGAGCTCAAGTTAGCTGTTTGAGTGACACTACAGGTAATGTATTTATATTTATATGTCAATTTCGATTTCGATTTCAATTACGATTTATATTTATCTATATTTGAGGGGCGGATACTAATTTTACTTTATTTCAATTCAGGGGACAGGGAGTGGCCCTAAGGGTAGGCCACATATGCTCTATACTTATGTGGCTATTCGGACGAGAAGGGAAGGATAAGGAGGTGTCCCCGAGCGTCGCGGTACAAAATCTCTTTTCCATGCAAATAGTTTGTAGATTTGAGATAATTGATGGTGATGTTGTTTCTTCTTAAATAGTTTCTATTTTGAATATATATTTGCATTATTTTTAGTTTGTTTGGATATATGATGTTTGGAACAGGTACAACGTTGCTATAACAGGTACAAATATACTGCTGGGCAGTGGCAGTGGCCATACTGCCCAGCAGATTTTTTTTAAATTCTACCCAGAATTGTCACGGTCATTGACCGTGACAATTTTTTAAAAAAGGGTCACGGCTTTGTCACGGTTTATAACCGTTACAAATGTGTCACGGTCATTGACCGCGATACGACCGTGACACAAAACGCGAGTTTTGTGTCTAGGTCAATGACCGTGACACGACCGTGACAAAAAAAGTTGTCTCGCCTCAAAATATCACGGTCATTGACCTTGACAAGTTGGATTTGTCAAGGTCAATGACCTTGACAATTCGGCAGATTTGGTGTAGTGATGGGACCCTCGATTTGAGAGCATGCGAGCATCTTTAGATTTCCATTTTTTGAGAAAAATGGAAAGTTAAATTCCCATTTCATAACCTCAATAATCCTGACAAATCTAGAAATGAAAATATAGATCTTAAGCTTCGCCAAGAGAAAATGTGTGCGAGTAAATAAGTTGTACATGTGACGAAGGTGTATTCGTAGAAGAAAGAACAAAGCGTACTAAGAGTTAGCTATAATTTGTATTAGGATATTTTCGGTGAGAAAATTATGACGAATGAACACATAAATAAAGGGAAAAGGAGTGTTGTAAATGAAAAACATCAAGAATGGGGTAAAATACTATTGGAGTGTCCTGGATTGGTGGATCTTAATAAAGGCCACACTCTCTGTATTTGGAATACTCTATCAACCTCCAATTGGAAAAACTCATCATATTATCTAGGACTCCTTTCTAGAACAATTTCAATGAGCTATACAACACGCTGCATTTCGTAAGGCTAGAAAAGGAAGATTTTCTTGCCAAACCTGCCTTTACAGGGAAAAAATCCAAAGCACACCCCAAACGGCCTCATGAGAGGCGCAAACACCTCACACGAGATCAATGTAATTTGCATGAACTGACCGCATGCCGGTTTGAGAATATGATGATAATTTGAAAATATATAGACTTGGGCTTAAAAACATGCAGTTAAAGAGTGAAAAAATAAAACATCCCCAAACAAACCTGTGAGAGGCATGAACACGTCGCACGGGATCAAAATAACTCACAAGAACTGATCACATGGTCACGGGACCGCTGGTTTGAGAATATGACGATAATTTGAAAATATCTAGACTTAAGCTCAAAAACATGCCGTCAAAGGGTGAAAAACCAAAACACCCCTCAAACGACCCCTTGAGAGGCGCAAACACCTCACACGGGATCCACGCAACTTATAGGAACTGACATGTTTGTCACGGAACCCCCGGTTCGAGAATATGACAATAATTTGAAAATATCTAGACTTCAGGTTAAAAACATGCCATTAGACAGCGAAAAATAACACCCCCCCCCCCCAAACGGCCCCATGAGAGGCGCCAACACCTCGCACGAGACTAATGTTTGATCGTTGGATAGTTATTGGTTATCATAACATGTAAGATTACCAAGGTCTTTAACCATCTCTCTCCAATTAATGTCATGTTTTCAAAACTATTGAGCTCTAAAAAGTTGCAAAACTCTATAGCTCGAAATATTTGTGCACGATGTGTTCGTGCCTCTCGCGGTGCTCTTTGGGTGCCGCTGGGGGTGCCCACACCCCTGCGGTACGTTTTCAAGCCTAAATGTTATTGTTTTTTAATTTTTTATATTCCAGGCACACACACCATGCTACTCCAAACAAACGCTACACTAGCTTTGGCACTTTCCCAAGTTTCCAACACCATACTTATGATGGCAAATCCCAACTATGAGGTGGAGTACAAATCTACCGCTGACGACGCTTGGTACACATCTTGACTAAGTTTTTATGATTAATATCTGATCATGAAGCTCTTAAACTTCCCTGACTCTTGCGACTGATTGTCCACATTTGGGGGGTATTCCGAGGTTTCACCCCCTAATGGCATATTTTTAAGCCTAAGTCTAGATATTTTGAAATAAACTTCATGTTCTCAAATTGGGGATCCCGTGATTATCCAAGAGCCAAAAACCAATAACAAGACAACAACCAATAATTGTCTCGTACTCCTTCTAACTTTCTATCCAACAACAAGCCAACAACCAATAATTATCCAACAGCAAAACCAAACAAGATCAATAATGATCCCGTACTCCTTATAACATACTATCCAACAACAAGTAAACAACCAATAATTATCCAACAACCAAACCAAACAAAACCAATAATTATCCCGTACTCCTTCTATTATCTAAAAGATTCAAACGATAATGCATACCAATTATATAACAACTTCAGTTAAAGTAAAGAGTACTCGATTCCTGCAATCCAAGAAGGCCATTAAATAGAGTCATCTGAATGTATGATTAGACAAAATTGATCCTGGATCCCCTAACGTATTCTTTTACATGTACATTTGTGATTAGTTTCTTTAATACAATCTTCATAAAATCAAGAAAATTTAACTTCATTTGATGAACATTGCATCAATGAATGTAATCACCAAATGTGTGTGTGTATATATATATATATATATATATATACACACACACACACACACATATAGGAACACGTGAAGCAATTTGATTCAATCACAAATTCAATTGACTCTATTCTCAAACCGAGCATCTTGTGAAAGTAACTAAACATTCGATGAATTTACCTTGGAAGTTGCATTTATTAATGAATTTGTACTAGGGTGTATTTTTATCACACACGAATAAATAACCGCACAGATAAGATGTGAAATTTACCTCTTTTGATACCCATACCCTAAAATCAATTATCATGGTAGGTGACTTGGTTTGCTAGGTGTACTTTCTCATATCTATAGTTACGTGTGTGATCCCATTTCTTTATATTTATTTTTTCTTACCCTACTGTTTCAATTATTAGCAATCTAGAATTCCCCTTTATAATACTATCCTATCATATACTAATAAATGTATTTATTAATTTTTCTTGTCCTAAGGATGATCTTGCTCACTTAGCTACACTTGAGACCCGATACTATGGTGAGTGAGATGCTTCTGAAAATGAATTTAGTAGTGGGGGTAAGGTCACAACATAGAGGAATGGAGTTGCGCAATAAAGCGCAATAGAACATCCGTCTCTATTGCGTAATAGAGACGAATATTCTATTACACTCTATTGTCCAGCTTCATTGCGCTCTATATTGTAACCCTACCCCCAATGCTAGATTCATTTTTCAAAGCATCTCACCCAAAATAGTATCGGGCCTGAAATGAAGCTTAGTGAGCAAGATCATCCAGAGGACAAGAAAAAATAATAAATAAATTTATTAATATTTGACAGATTAGTATTATAAAAAGAATTTTAGATAACTAATACTTGGCATATCAGTGTAAAAAATTAAATTTAAACAAATGGAATTGCAGATGAACGTTTAGATATTGAGCGAGTGTACCTAGCAAATCACGTTACCTAGCACCTATTCACCGATGTAGTCATAGATGCAGTCACATGTGGTCTACCATCTCTCCCCATTTAATGGGTCTACAATAAAATATGGGAATAAGAATTTAAAATGGGAATAAGAATTTAAAATGAGAAAAATTGTTTGGACTTAACAAATTAAACTGGGAAGGAAAACACAACCACCCCAAATCATGAGTTGTTTCAATCAGCGACCTAGTTAGGCCGTGAGTTATTGTAATTTATGGGCAATCCAAGCCATGACTTGTTGAATAACCATGGATAACTTAGGTCGTTGATATGAAAACTTTGTTGGCCTATTGCAATCGGGAATATGAGTTCCACACCTGAACTTGACGGTGGAAACCCATCAGCTATGGTTACGAGAGACCGTGAGATATTCAGCTTCAATAGACATGTATATAATGGTTAAGGTTTAAGTGTATATTAGTTTATATAATGGAGATTGAAATTGTGGTTTTGAGAAAAATGAATATGAGTCCTACGGTTAAGGTATAAGGGTGGTATATTAGTGTGATTAAGGTTTTGAGAATGGAAAGGATTTTGAGTCAATGGCTATGGAACATAAAATACTCAATTAATTTCAAACTCTAAATAAATACCAAGCCCTAAATGACAATACCCTTAAATAATAAAATTTACTTTAATTCCTAAGTAACCACATTCAGTCAATACTAATAATACTCAATTAATTTCAAACTTTAAATAAATTTCAAGCCCTAATGACAATACCCTTAAATAATGCAATTTATTTTAATCCCTAAGTAACCACATTCAGTCAATAATAATAATAACAATAATATTCAACAATGCAATTAATTTCAAACTCTAAATAACAATTCCCAATCAATGTTAACAATACCCAATAAATTTCAATCCCTAAGTATAACAAACCCAATCAAAATATGAAATTATAAAACATCCTTTTTTCTTGAAAATAAAGTATACACATACACACACATACACACACATACACATGTGTGCAGAAATATACATACATTCACACACATATACAAGTTGGGGTTGTATACTAAAAGTCATGGTTCACTAGTGAATTTTAGTATGTCTATTTAATGAGAATCTTAACAAGTAATGTTTGCATCATATTATTTTATATATTTATGCATATATGTCTTTTATTCTACACAGTATATGATTTAGTGTGTAAAGTTCACGGAAGATCAAATCATTGGTCCTTATAGAATATAAGTCTGGTTAAAAATCTTAAATGGAGATGGACACACCATCAATAGGATTGTAGCACACTATTTTAGTAGGTCTATCTTGATTACGGAAAACTATATAGTTTCGACTTATTGTGTTAATACACTTTGTGTGTATTGAACGGGACCAATTAGAGATAATTGTCTTTATACTGACTATATAAGATAATGAATATCTCAAGGTTGTTATGAGTTCTTAAGCTCTTAATCCAAACATAATTGATGCACGTGTGCATCAGTTGTTCGGTACTTTGACCTATTGGATGAGATTCATTTATGGATCAATAAGATTGGTAGATTGGGTAATATTGATTAGTGTATGGTGAAAGTTAATTATGAATGAAATCCACGTCTCACTAAAGAGATTGATAATACCCTCTTGATGTAGCTTATAAGTTTTGATTATGTCAAACCCGGCCAGTGGATTTAATTGCCCGACATATCAAATAAGTTAAGCGAACGGTCTCAAGGAATTTATAAGAGGTCGATTAAATATAATTGTCAGTAATTTAATTTAATCGGCGGGTATTTATAATCTTAACGTGTGGAGATTATTAAGCATTTAATAACGTGGAGATTGAAATTATAATTTTGAGATAGTAGATTAGAGTGAAATTATTATTCTTTAGTGGAATGAATAATAATTTCTAGAATTATGAAATTAATTATAGAGTTTAATTAGAATTCCTAAATTATGTAGGAAGCTAGTTTTCTATTTCTCCTAGGGGTCCCCGTGCTAGCCTATATAAGAAACCCCTTGTCTCCGTATAAGTGAGGGATCAATATAGATCATGAAAAATACCTAAAAGGAGTATTAGGGTCATGATCATTGGTGCCCACACACCAATGACATGTATTCTCTTAAAGGAATAGCATGGAACATCTCGAGGTCTCTCTCAAAGCTCTTATATTGTAAAATTTGTTACGGGCAATCGGAGAGTCCCAAAATTCTGAAAGTAGAATCACGTATTACTGACATATATAGGAAGAGGCACAAGAAATTTCAAGTCATTTAGAGGTCGTTTGATCCGCCTGCCTAACACATCTTTACCAAATTTTAGCTATCTAAACAGATGCGCGACACGGTATGGTATCTACTTGTTAGAGCCATAACTTGAGAACCATAGATCGGATGGGGCTGAAATTGTTTCTATGGATTCCAGAGGTCAAAAGACATAAAATTTAGCAACAGATATTTTTTTGAGGCTGTTATGATTTTTGAAAAAAATTATTTCATTTTTGTGGCTAACACACCGTTAAATTTGCAACACGGGTCGGTGTAACATGAAAGAGATCAAATCTCTACGGTTCAAGCCAGGGTATGAGATCTTGAATATCCTATGTAGATACACCATGTGTAAATTTTTTATGATTCGATCTATACGCGTTTTCAATAGACTCTTGGCCTTTCGCTCCAATAATACACATGTACACAGAAATACACATACATTCATATAGACATACATAGATATACACACATACACATACACAAAAATACAAACACATTCATACACATATAGATACATATACATTATGGTTTAAATCAGAATCACAAAATATAGGGTTTATCTTTGAGATTGAGAGAGAAATTAGGGTTTGAGAGAGAGAATGAAAATCACCGGTAGCGCACACACACACACACACAGAGAGAGAGAGAGAGAGAGATTGATGCGGGAATAAATAAAATGGAGGCATACTGTATTTAGTATGAGGACATTGGTCACGGCCTAAAATAGTGACCCATTACAATGACCCTTAAAAAATTTTCACATCAGTGTGTAGGCAATCATGTGGTCACGACCCTCATCCATAACCCACGCGAGTGAACAAATTGAGATGGTTACAGCCCAATTCCATGATCCGATGGGTTTGCATTGTGGCGTTGGTCATTACCCTTGTCCGTAACCCTACCGTGACCAAACTTGGAGGGAACTTTGGCATGAATTTGGTGTCATGATGGTCACAACCTAAGTCTGTGACCCATAAGTGTCATGGATTTGGTCAATGATGACTTCCAAGAGCATCCATGGACACACTGGGTCATGAATATAGTCATGTCAAATTTTTTGTGGTCACAGCTTTAGGTCGTGATCAACTGGTTAGGGCTTTGGACCATGACCCTCTGGGGGTGACCATTCGCAGGATTTGGTGTAGTGATAGAGGATAAGGAAGGATTAAAACTCTTTTAGATATGATAAGGTCCATCATTACTTATTTAAGACTGCAACATTCTTATTGGGATCACTACAAGAATAAAGGATGATAAAAGAGACATGTATTAGGGACAACTTTTAAGATGTACTCTAAAAATAGTATAAGGGATAACAAAATTTGGAATTCCTTTATAATAGTGCTAAAAGGACTGTTAATTGTAAATGATACCTTTATAAATGACTGGAAATAATTCTAAGGATAGAAAATTTTTGTTTTCCTTTATAACAAATCTAAAAGGACAACACATGATGTCCTTTAAAATATTTCATTTCCCTTTTTCAGTGTCTCTCTCTCTTTTACTAAAAAATAATTTCCCTCATATTGTTTGATAGGAATTTTTTAATATAAATGATACAAGTATTTTGAACAATTTGTAAGTTGTCCTTGAAAAACTGTATAAGAGACAACACGATACTATTATCCTTTATAATAGTTAAAAAAGAATGGCGGTTTAACCTCTTACAAAATAAAATTTTAAGGACAAAATGTTAGTTGTTCTTACAATCATCTAACAGGACAACATATGTCCCTTATATCACATTGACACAAATAAAAAGGACACCAATTTTAAACTGTCCTTTAAAATACTTTGTTCCCTATTTTTTACCCCGTTCCCTCTTCTTTTTCGTCAAAGCCCTAATTTTCTTTAAAAAATCATTTCTCTCATTCCATCCTACTCCTTATACATGTTTCTCTTACTCTCCACCTCCAACCTCATCTTCTCCACCTCTTATCTTATCTTCATCTTCAGCCTCACTCATAAGGGGATTTATAAATATATTTGATTATGTAACAGAAATTCATGGTTTTGTTTTATCCTTGCAAACCTATTTTGTATTTGTATATTAGTGAGGTGCTCATTCGGGTTTGATGCTCTTGTTTATCTCCTTGTTCAATTCACATTATAAATTATATATCCTTACCCCCATTTAGGGAAAATTAAACACGAAAAATAGTAGTGGCTGAGATTTTGAATCATTAGTGTTGACTTTGATAAAAGTTCACTTTGGGCAATTAATTAATATGTACATGCGTTCAAATGTAAGTTTTATCAAGATTATTATTGCTTGTGTATGTTCCTAATTTGGATCCCTATCCGAATTATTCCCCCCTATTCCTCATACGAACTAACGTTGAGGACATGTTGGGTTTGTTTCACATGTTGTAAAAGCCCGCTCAACTAATCAATTTTATGTTCGGGTCTTATATGTTTATAAGGGATGTTTTAATAAGCTTGGATCAAGGAGTTTGAATTTTCACTCCTGAATTTGTTTGAAAACCAATTAGGGATTTGGATGCCATAATTATTAGAATCTACCTTTAATAATGTTGATTAATGAGTTAAAATTGGTTTTTTATGCTTTAAGCTGAAGTATATTATAGTGTGATTTTGGATTTAGCTCGAGCATATTAAATTAGACATGTTAAAGTGAAATATTCTTATACAATGTTGTAGAAAGCACATATTCCAAGGATTAATTTAATTATTTGGTAGAAAATTTACAATGATGTTCAATATTATTATACGTGTTTACGTTTTGAAATTCTAAATGTGTTGTCAAGATGGATTCCAAATGGTACATAATATATTTTTTGGTTATGGATTCCGTATATATACAGTACAAACATAATTATGTATATATTCATTAATTGATTTTGAATATGTCAAGTTATATGACTCTAGCAGAACCCAATTCAGTTTATATAATTTCTTTTAGATTCAACTAAATTTTCCTAATTTTCCCAAAATAAATGTCAATTTGTAGTTATATACATACAATGAGGATTGGTAGATGTTGGTCAATGAAATAGAAGACCTATTTCGGGTGGCCCTTTAGTCTCACCAATTTCTTCTCGATATTACCGGTAAATTATTCATAGCTCTTTGTATAACGGTTAAGATTATGAAGTGGTGACCTCACGAAATAGAGCATATAGGTACCAGGATCTCTTGGAGCATGGATCAAATTTCCTTAAATGAAGAAGAAGAATAAGACCTCAAGTTTTTGAAGTTGTTTCTTCATTGACTAATTATTGACAGTTATTCATAGTGAATCATTCGACTAGATAAGCATAATGATAATTTATAGACCATGTTGGACATACTTAAGGGACCAATTTTTGGTGATAGTGATCGAGTGATGTGGACATAGGATTATGTATAAAGATTATTCCCATGGATCATCTCACAATTACCAAACAACTTATATCATTCAGTTCCCAAATTTTGATCCCTAAGTTGGTCAAATGGAGCATTGCCTCGCTTGTAGGGGACGCCAAGCGCGCCTCAAATTTATTTAAAACATTTCCTAGATCAATTCTAATTTCAAAGGAATGACTGTGTATCAAGGACCATCATGGTTTGGTTCTTTGTTGTGTGTATATCCCAATTGGACTCTTATTAGTATATTATACTATCATTTATCTTATCCGGTCGACATCGAAATAGAGGTTACGCATGTCATGCTAATGCCCAAGATGGTAATTCAAAGGATAACAATTGTGAATGGGCAGTAATACAATGGATTCCTAGAATTTCCATTAGTCCTTCTTGTAATTTTTTAAATTATTTGAAGGAAGGGAAGAGAAGATCGATTATGGTATCTGCAATAAACATTATTAGAAAGAAAAAAAGTAAAGTGAGAAGAGAAACAACACTAAAGCGGTGTTTGTGTGGAGGTTTTCCCATATGTTCCTCAAATCATATTATTCTCTTTGAAAATTAAAACTGAATTCTTATTTCTTGTAACCTGAAGTACAAACTATTTCTATGGGTTTCATCTGTATTTGTGTGGCTATGGAGACAATTAAAAATATTCCCCTAAATGTCATTTGGTAACTTACAAAGGAACTGGAAAAATTGATGAAACATCTCCCGAGGGTAGTAAAGTAGGAGTGAATGAAGATGATTTTTCAACCATATATGCTGACATTAAAGGCCTAGTTGGGACTCCATATGAGAATGGTGTGTTCCGCATGATGTTAAAATTGTTTCATAACTTCCCACATTCCCCACCCAAAGGATTTTTTCTGACCAAGATTTCCAATCCTAACATTGCAACAAATGGTGAGATTTGTGTCAATACATTGAAAAGAGACAGGAACCTAAGTCTTGGGTTACGACATGTTTTAATTGTAGTCTAATGTTTACTGATTGAACCATTTCTAGAATTATCTCTAAATGAATAGGTAGGCAAGGAAGATGCTGCTTGAAAATTATGACGAGTATGCCAGGCATGCCAATATTTACACTAGAATTCATGCTTTGAATCCAAATCTTAAGTTCGAAAGATGAGTTATTTCAAAGTCAATAGCTAAACACCTAAGTCATTAATGTTGACACGAAGAATGTAGTTGTGTCCATCCCATTCTCCTCCTCAGGGTGTTGGCGCTTGCTCGTGTAGTGGAGAGAGAGAAGGTCTTGTGCCCTTCCTAGGGGCGCTTCGGTTGTCGTCAATTTAGGGTGATGTAAGGAGATAGAGTCGCCAGCCTATTTTTCACAAAATAAGCAACACAAAGTGTTACTGCCTCGAGAGAATGACATAAAGGACATACTGATGATTTGAAAACCAACTAGTTCAAGAATTCAGGGGCTAACTTACGGAATAGGAAGGTGTTAGGCACCCATCCCCCACTTTGGGTTTCTCATGGGAATATGTTATTATTCTCCATAATAACTCTCCGAAGAGTGTGCCCGTGTATAAATAAATGGAGAATGGAATTTCTTGACTCGCCTTATGGAGAAAAACGGAGTGTGGTCATCCATATGAGAGTTCCCAAAATATAATGTATGCATTGGTCGGGTTATTGATCGTTTATAGAAAGACAATGGTATGAATTGGACACAACACGAGCATGAATCATCAATATAATATGTGGGAATAATATATGAATGAAAATGGTAAAAGAGGAATTGAGTCTCGAGTTTTGACCAAAGACTCCTACGTAGCCTAAAAATACATCAAAGTCCACGTAGTTTGCATGAAACACGAGGGTGGGGTTTATCCCATAAATCCAACCAGGTATTTCATTAGATGTGTGTGTGAAGAAAAATGATATTTTTTGTTTAAGAAAATATGGTTAGAATTTCCATTTAGAATTTATAAGCAAACCCTCTTTTTCTTATTTTTTGTTTTTTTGTAAAAATTATAGTATGTGCAATACTACTAATAAAAAGTGGGGTATTAATATGGGTGAACTAACAAAGATGAATGCTAAAAAAAGAATTGAATAACTAATGCGAAAATAATGAAATTTAAAGAGAGAGAAAAATGTTTGGACCTTCTTTGGATACTTGAAGGTTGATCTTGATTGTTGAAGGGATACCCTTGCAAGTGGGTGAAGGTGGTAGGAGGAATGGGAAGAGATTTTACTAAATTGTGTGTGAAAGGGATGGAAATGGAATGTGGATGAGAGGTTTCAATAGGAAAACCATTCTGACTCCGAGAGAATGTTGATGAGATCACTGAGAGGGATGTTTCCAAGGTCCCTTTTGAAGTGATCTTATGCTTTAATTATATAGGGTCAAACGGGTGCCGATCGACAGTGTACATGAACTGCCTATCATCAAGAAATCCTAGAAACACTGTCGATAGGTAGGGAAATGGGTTTTCCATTCATCAATCTCATACAGATTTTCCAAAAAAGATGGTCCTAAAATGCAATTCATAAGTTCGAATCGCGCACTAGGCATACCATTGGAAAAATTATTCAGAGCCCTTTAAAAATTCATTGGGATGCTCCCGGGTCGGGAATTGACTGTGGTCAAACTGGGCTAGGAAGCTCCCGATGATCTTTTGGAGAAGAGATTCTCGGAGGAAAATGGATCATTGAAATGGGATGGACCGTTGAAAAGGTTATTGAGATCCCTTCGAAGATTCATTCTGCCTTGTTCAGTTCAGAGAGTAATGGGGCTTAAAAATGCCTAGTGATCCTTTGGAGTAAAATGGGTCATTCATTTGTACCGTAAGGCTGATTCGTATACGGGGTGGATGATTGGAAAGGGTAAATAGAGACCTTGGAAGAATCATTTAGTCTCGTTCGAGTTGAAGAGTTGACGAGAGTCAAATGGACTCTGAGAGCGCTCGATTGTCTCTAGTTCAATTCTTTAGGGAAAACTAATCGTTCGTTCAAATCATAAGGCCGTTTTATGCATGGAGAAGACCGTTGGAAAGGGAATACAGATCCCTTTAAATATTCATGAGCTTCCTCTCAGGAGTGAAAGTTTATCGGGGTCAAAACGAGGCCTGGGAGTGCCCGATGACCTCCAAATCGGATTTTAAAATTAAAATGGATCATTCGTCGGAACCGTAAGGCCGATTTGCACACAGGGCCTACCATTGGAAATTAATTCATAGACATTAAAATATTCGTTATTCTTTCACTCAGATGAGAAATTTGACCAGATTCAAACGGAGTCCAGGAGCGCCTGGTGGCCTCCGGAGCGGTACTCGGAGTATGAACTAGGGTTTAGAGTGAAAGGGGAAGTGTTAGGGATCTAATGACAGGCTTAGGAGGGTCTTAAAATCTGGTGTCTATATCGGCATCGAGTGTTGTGCTTCACATGTCATAGCCTTAGACCCTTCTTCATACCCTATTAAATGACTCGTAGTTTAACCATCTCTTTCTCATTATACAATCACCACCGATACTGGAGTTAGCATCTTAGCAGAAATTAATACAGTTCCAAAGATGAAGAAAGTTAATGATGGGTGTTCTGGCAGACAAAAAAAAGATCGATGCTCGAAAGAAGTGCTTGAAAAGATGATAAAATTTATAGGGTGGGTAAAATGATATTCTTTATCTCCTCTCATAACTGATTACTGATTTATCCTATAACTACATGACAGGCTTTCCACATAACTAATTGAACATGCAAATATACTGCCTTTATGTTAACAATATGAAAATTAGAACAAACTGGATATTTTATTTCATATATATTTAATTCCCTTTATTAGCGAGCTTCCTTTTAAAACATTCCATTTTTACATATCTATTAAAGTATATGTTTTGTTACCAGTTTAACACATTTGTTTTAGATACTTACTGTTTTCCTACCTTTATCTCGAGTGTTATTTATTTACAAAATATATTATTTTTGGAATTAATCTTCTAAATTTGGTTCAATAATGTTTGATTACTTAACTTTAAAAGATTGACTAAATTTTGTATCACATTATTTAGTTTCATACAAAGTGGCTCAAAACATGACCTTTTTTAGTTTGTTTTAAGCAATGTAACATGTGTAAAATGGTATGCGTAGATGTCAGCAACATTATTGGGTCCTATCTGGACATATAGTGTACAAAGAAATCATGAAAGGTGGGACCAAGATTGCTGTGATATCCCTTTGCATTAAAGAAGAGCGTTGGACACGTTATATCGAGCTCTATTTTTAGAAAGAGGTAACTAGATTTTAAGTAATTATTCTAGTATATTGTCAAAAATTTAATTACATCTTCCTATATCAGTCGCTCAAATGTGAACTTTGATTTAACTACAATTGGAGAAGGATGACACCTCAACTAAACATAGAGAATGAAAATTGTTATAGGCACCGCTAAGGGATTAATGTATCTTCACATGGATTGGTTGCATTATGATCCATTTCAAATGGATCACATATTGGTATAGGAATTAGATTTTTGTTCAAGGGAAGATTTTTTAGGGAATGATTCATATCCATATGTATAAGATTATTATGATCATGAAGTTCGTCCATTCAAATTCATTTGAATGAATTTTGGGATTGTTGTTGGGATCTATGGCAGCGGTTTTAGATTTGTAAGGGACATCAATTATGGAGGTATATTTCAGATCTTCATGACATCTGATTGTTCCTATTTGAAACATTGGTTATATCAAATGGTTTTTGAAGAATTGTTTGAGCTTCCATCAAATATAACAGAATTGTACGCAGATGAATGTACATCATTAAGAAACAAAATCATTAAGGCATCATATCTCTATTTTTTGGTTAGCACTTTTTTGATTTTTTTTTATGAGCTACATCTCTATTTTCTCTATTTTTTGTAACCGTTGGGGGGTTGAATCAATTAAAGGGATTTTATATGATGATTGGTGATTATTGATGTTATGTTGATGATTAAACAAGTTGGATTACATGTAAAAACAAAAAAAACTCTGTCAAAAATCTTTGAAAAATAATAAAGTATATGAAAATTAACCAACTTATAGAGGATTTACAAATAATGATAAGTAACTTGAAATGTCATTAACATTATTTATTTCGGTTTGAAGCGAGTAGCGGATATGAATGTCACGAACCGAGCATATTTTTGTTCCCACCCTAAAATTGGGTGACCTTTAATTATCGAAATAAAGAAAAGATTTAGTATGAATGTTCTTAATTTACTCTATATATAATTTCTCTATGTATTTTTAACACGTTTTCTACTTTTATATAAACTAGTTGAAGTGAAAAAAGGAGCCCACCAACAAATTGAGTGTTTGAAGGTGTATATATAAGAAAAAAAATTCACATGTGATGTTAATGATTAAGCAACCGATAGAGAGGAATAAATATGCCAATAATATATATGGTGTGTGCATATTTGGAAAATGAAATATAAGAAAGACTCATGACGGCTAAGAGAGAAACTCTAGTAAAATCTATGATTAAAATCGCTAGTATGATACGAGAATAAGGTATCCCACTACCACCACCACCACTAGCAATTGATACTTTCGATACCCACGCTTGACTGTGTATTGATGTAACTAACCTAGAAGTGGAAATGACAATTTGAATGTATGTGGTGGTGTTTATTTTTATGAAATGTGATTAGATACTATTTATTTTTGTTATTATTTTAAAGGTTAAATTTTGGTATAATACGACTTTGCGTTTTTGTTTTTATAATTTACTGTTATTATATTAGAGAAAGCTTCGATTTTTTAATGACTATAGTTTTTATTATTGAATTTAGGCTTACTACAATATAACGTATAAAAAAATATTTTTCTTTTGGGACAACTACAACTATCTTTTAACATATTAATTTGATGCCACATTTTAGGCATCAAAATATATCTGGGACAACTACTTTTGTCCCTAATATTGCATTTTAAAAGGCATCAAACATCTGTCGTTATAAACACGTAATAGTAGTTGGATTAAAAAGGATGGAACTAAAAGGACAACTTTCTATTGTTCTAAAACTCATAAAGGACAACGATTCACTACACCAAAATGGGAGATTTGTGAGTGTTGTTAGCACTCACAAATGAACTTTATAACTGCTATTTACCGTCATAATTTAGGGGGTGTCAAAAGAAAATTTGTAACTCCTAACAGCAGTCACAAATTTTTATAACCCCGATGGGGGTTATGACTGGTGACCCCAATTTGTAACTGTTATTTGTAACTGCTATCAGCAGTTAGGAATCTAACATTTGTAACTACTCTCAGTAGTTACAAATCTAATACTTATAACTGCTGTCAGCAGTTACGAATTTGTGACTGTTGTCAGCAGTTATGAATTTGTGACTGCTTTCAGCAGTTATAAAGG
This sequence comes from Sambucus nigra, assembly GCA_949130495.1. Classification (NCBI taxonomy): domain Eukaryota; kingdom Viridiplantae; phylum Streptophyta; class Magnoliopsida; order Dipsacales; family Adoxaceae; genus Sambucus; species Sambucus nigra. The sequence continues at coordinate 385,761,203 of OX422218.1, read as the reverse complement.
TTGAATTTGTTAAATGTAATAAGAATTGTTACAAATATTTATATTTTCACAAAATGATGAGAGTAGAATAAAAAAAATAAACCAAAATAAAGTAGATGAAATATCACGAACATATAACAAGTCTAAAAATTGATAACATCTCATTTATTTTTCTGATATTCCAAATATCTGGTACACATAAAACTTCTTTACACTTAATTTAACATCAAATAACCCCTTCTTGTGTGCCAAGTACAAAAATGAACATATAATAAAATATAAACTAAAACAAATAATGACATAATACTTCGATGACATGAAATGTCATGAACATGTAACAAATTATTCTAAACCTAGACTAGGGGTCGTCATGTGGTGGATACGCTTCGTCAAGTTTAGGTATATCAACTGTGGGGGTATTGATGCGGTGACATCCTCTCTTGTGTACTCGGAGTACACCTGCTGAGAAAGTTCAATGGACTCAAATTCTTTGAATACAGCTCCTTGATATCCATTGACTTGTGCTTGTGTTGCTTGACACAAAGTGTAAACACCTGGATTTAAGCCTTTGAATACTATGTGTGTCGGGTATGCCATGTGTATGCCTGTAAACAATCAAATGTAACTATGCTAGTTACAATAAAGAAGGTGTGGCACAGTGTTATTTTCATAATACATGCAAGGGGAAAAGTAAAATGGTAGTAAGAATGAGAGACTTTCATGAATAGAAAAAATCCCCAATTTGTGGCATTCATTACAACAAACCAATCATTTTCAGTACAACACAGTCATTCAATACCAAGTATTTTTCCGCTTCATGAACACTATGCACATACAACTCTAGTGCAAGTATACGGCTGCATAAAAGAGACCAATTATATCTCCATTTGCTCTATCTTTGCCACTTGATCCTCTTATCTTAAATTATACATTACCAAAACCAGTACTCGAAATCATACACACAATTGGTAAAGCTAAAGAAACATTAAAGAATCAACATTAAATCAACTATAGTGCATTTTAAAGAGAGAAATTGGTGATAGCATAAATTTTTCATGTACAGTAAATAATCTTCCATCTTCACTACTTTTTGAAACATGACCACACACACAACTAACCTGAACACAACCTAATAACAGTACTTCATGGAATTGGAAGGATATGCTTATCTCGTGAACTTGATGTTACACACACCAAATCTTAAAGGTATTATGCTATTTGGATTCATATTTCAAACTTCTGAAATAACATACATATACAAAATGGGTCCCAACAGCTCATCATCAAGTATTATTCAAATGATCTTATGGTGACCTCGATGATTGACTATGAATCACTCATTTGACACATGCTTTGGAAATTTGAGAGTAATGTAGAAAATTTGGAGCATTCTCAACGCTTACAGTCGTACCTAGTACACTAGGTTTCATTTAATTGCATTCTCAATGCTTAGAGCATTCTCAACTACGTTGTTCTAATCTAATGACAGTACCAATAAAACTTCTAATAACAGTACCAATAACACTGAATCAATATCAATAACAAGAATCCATCCCTGCACAAATCTAATGAAGTTTTTGAAGAAGTTTGAAACTGAATCAGGCCAATTAATAGCTGGAAATGTAAGTTGTTAACTTTGGGAGGTATATTAAGTCTAATTCAAGATGTTCTGTCATCTATCCCTCCTTATACTCTATTGGCCATCAATCCTCCAAAACTGATTATTAAAATAGTTGAGAAGCTTCTAAGTTCTTTTATGCTCTCAAAGTATGGTCTAATTTATGCTCTCAAAGTATATGGTCTAATTTATGCTCTCAAGGAAAATAGAAGTTTATGGTCTAATTTTATCAATGTTCTAAAATGTGCGATGCGACATCGATGCATAATCGATGCAGTGCATAAACTGCATACATTTATAACTGTATAAGCATACATTTATTCATTTATGCACTACATAACATTTATAGCTGTATAAGCATTAACTATATAAGCATCAAAAACAACGTTTCGGGTTACACTACATAAGCATTTATCAGCAAAACAACATTAATTATATAAGCATTTATCAGCAAAACTTAACATCAAAGATTTACACTCGAATGATTTTGACTTTTAATAAATTATAAGAAAACTAAATTCTTTTCATGATAAAAGAAATAAGAAAGAAAAAAATAAGAAAAGAAATGAGAAATCAACATTTCGGGTTGTTTTCAGCTGGTATATAAGAAATCAAAAGAAGGAAATAAGAAATAAGAAAACTTACCTGTTTTTTATTTTCGGATGGAGTGGACCTTTTTTATACGGTGGCTGATGCAATCAGGTACCTCAAAGCTTTCAAAATGGTTGCATAGTATTATTCCATTTGGCCTCAAAGCTTTCAATTGTGCACTAGAATTGCATCGCTGCGCGCCTTAATTAATTGAAGAATTAAAGTTCTTATGCCTATGAAGATGACCAGGTGTACAAAAAGCATAAACTCATCAAGAATATCCTCAATACGATAAGCAATCTCTTGAATTAGTTTTACTTCATCTTTGAAACTCGCGTCATCATCCTTGTCTTCCATGCCTTTTAAGTAGGCTTGCATTCTGCTCAACCAAGTTCTGATATCACCAACTTCTTCAAGAAAAAAATATATGAAGTTAGGGGTAATTTGCACAAGTCACATTATTTAACCCAAATTCTGTATCTACTTATTGGAATAGTTCTGATCCCACTTCGTATCAAAGACCATATCCAGACATCAACATGTATGCACCTGTTGAGTAATCACTGAGGGCACAGTTGCCCATGTGATTTAAAGTATTTACTCTAGTTCTACTTTAGATACTTTGTGACATTGTTAGTTTAAGAGACATTTGACTCCCATTCTTGCTGTAACACATAATAGAAAAGTACCTTCCAAGAAAGGACCTGTCAGTTGTAACACAATACGTTTAACATGTTCTTTAATCATAAGTGAGGTAGAGAAAACTGTGTTGTTTGAAGTGTATTGCTTGGTATGTATTGTTCACTGTGGGGCAGAATAAAATAGGGTTACTAAAGCAATTCAAGTGCAAATTAAGAGTATTTAAAACAAAACTTATACACAAAAAGGAATATTGTTGCATTTATATGACTGAGAATGTATATTTTCCAACGCGTATCCATGAATTGGCCACGACATGTCAATACCAAAAGCAATTTGAAATGGGTATCTGCATAAATGCAATTTGAATGTGTACCCTAAAGTGTTTATTATATAACAAGATAACTACTACTAAACCAATTTAACAAATACTTTAAATACAAAACAGAGAATTAAATTTAGGTGCATACAGATAAATAAGCTAAATGAAATAATAAAATTTAAATCTGAGATAAAAATGGACATCCATATCAAAATAATAAAAATGGGTATATGCATATATGCAATTTTCATATGTAACCTTTAAGGTATATTCATATAACATGAAAACTATCACTTAATTAATATAACAAACACTTAGAATACAAAACAGACATCACTGAGAACAAAATCAACCCTTAAAAACCTCTACATGATTTACTACTTGAGAACTAAAATTAGGTGCGTAAAAATAAAATAGTAATATAGCAAACCTCTACATGATTTGCTACCTGAGAACGAAATCAATACTTACATAGCTATGAACGAAACCCTTAAAACCTCTGTACGATTTCAACAAAACCTCTGCACAATTTCTGATGGGGGAGAGTTTTGTTAACTTAGGAGAGAAAAGAGGGAGGGAGCGTGAGATTGAAGAGGGATGGAGGCGGGAGATTGAAGAGCACAGAGGAGAGAGAGGAGGGAAATTAAACCTAGGCAAAATTTTGGTGGCCCCTAATAGCAGTCACAAATTAACTCTTACATCAAAATTTGTGACCGCTAGGAGCAGTCACAAATTTGTGACCGCTACGAGCAGTCACAAATTAAGTCTTAAGCCAAAATTTGTGATGGCTACGAGCAGTCACAAATTTGTAACCGTTAATAGCGGTCACCAATCTAAAATTTGTGACTGCTCATAGCAGTTACAATTTTGTGAGTGCTCATAAGAGTCATAACTTAAGCTTAGTGATAAGTTTGTGACTCCTTGTGGCAGTTGTAAAGTTGTGACTCTTTATAGCAGTCACAAATTAATTATATGGTAAGATTTGTGGCTGCCATTAGCAGTGATAAACTAATTTACTCAAATTTTTCATTACCCAAATATTTTATGACTCCTAATGGCAGTTACAAATAATGTTGTGACTCCTAATGGCAGTGATAAAGTTTGTCACCCCCTTTAGGAGTTACAAGAAGGCAGTCACAAAATTAACATTTTGGTGTAGTGATTGTTGTCCCTTTAGCTTTTAATGATGCCCACCTATTAGGATAACTCTTTCCATCCTTATGACTGTCCTAAATACTATTGAAAATTGTAAATGAGCTTTAGGGATAACGAATTAGCTGTCATTAATTATTTTTTTTCTAGTAATGTATTTTACTTAAGATACGAGTATATACATTTCAAATTTAGTTTCTTCTTAGTTGTTCTCTTCAAATCCCTTTTAATATTGGAGTGGGCCCAAGATTATTCTATGGCATGTTCAGATTTGGGGACCCTAACACTCGTGATGTGAAAGGATCCAAGGAAGTTGAACTTAAGGATAGAGTTATGCCTCTTTATTAGTTATCCCAAATGTTATTAAGTTAGTTTATATCGTATTCCTAAGAACAAGAAAGGTCGTTGATTGCATCAATGTTCGGTTCTTGAAAGATGATTGTGTAATAAATAGCATGCCTAGGTGTAAGCTAGTCTTAAAAGATTATAAAGGAACATCATATTTCCAAAGTTTTTAGACCCCCCGCACAGGATGAAATACAACTTGATATCAATAATAAACTACCTAATGGTAGTGAAAGTATTATTGATTATTAGGATACACATATCACTTCTACTGGATAACAATTGGTTCCACGTCTTAGTGAGAGCATCAGGAATCCTCTTGAATGGTTAGTGTTTTAGGTGATCATTTTGATGAGATCCCAAGTAAATAGGAATTGGGTACTAATAACTACAACGACACATTATAAGGCAAGAACTTTTTCTTTGGTTTATGACTATGGATACCAAAAGGATTAGATGTATTTGAAATAATTTTTGGGGATTATAAACTTATTGATGGGGTAAAAATCATCGGGTACAAGTGGACCTATAAGGAGTTAAAAGGCATATGGATGGGAAGGTAAAAACCTCCAAGTCAAGGCTTGTGAAAAGGGTTAAGTCAGAAAAATAGAAATTGACTATGACTAAACCTTTTCACATTAGCCGTGATAATGTCTGTTAGGATTATTTTAATTTCAAGACTTCGTTCTTGAACAATTGTCTTAACAAGTACATAATAAGAAGTCGGGAAAGAAAAATGATGTAAGATTGTGAGATAAATTTATGAATTTAATCTAACACCAAGGTTTTGGGTCATTCAGTTTGATCAGGAAATCAATTTTTGATTTTGTTCTAAGTTTGAATACTACTTGTTAGTATAAGAAGGGTGACGAAAAAATGGGTGTATTTCTAAGTACAATTTATGGATAATACGTGCCTAATAAGGAAAAAGGTAGGAGTATCGTCTTATAGAAGAGTGTGGTTGTTTGAGGATTTTGGTAAATAGAACTTAGGATAATACAAGCACATTCTTATGATCAAGATTTCTCTAGATCAGATATAAAGGGTATTTTTCTTATCCCAAGTCAATTATATCGATATCTTATTCACAAGATTAGCATCGAGATTTCATGAAAAGATATCATTTTCAAATATGGAACCATTTTGTTTGGGAATCAATGTCTTAGGATTCTTAATTAAATGGAAGGAATGAGGAATATACTTAATGCTTTAATGGTGGATAGCCAAAAACAAAAATATGTTATGCCTTCGGCATGGTCAGAAGTTTTTAGTCTAATAGTCTTGTAACTTTTAGTCACAAATACTAGGTTTTCAATCAAATAACAATTTCAAGTTTTTTTACCTCTAAATATTTATTTACCCAAGGAGATTGAGCTATTAGTTGGACGAGTGGGAAGCAATTGGATTACTGACTCCACCTGGGAGTCCAAAGTCGTTGCCACTTCAGAGATAAATAAAGAGGCTATATGGTTTGGTTACTTATCAAGTAACTCAGGAGAGGTTCCTTAAGTACAATTAGATATTAAACCTTTCATTATGTTTAAGGGTATAATAGCAAGTACTAGAGAACTAGTACCCCATAAAAGGCTTAAGCACATTGAGTGTAGGTTTCACCTAGTTCAAGTAATTGAACAGGGTGGGTGATAAGATTATGATAAAGGTTGTATCGGATAACATCCAGTTAGTCATTTTACAAATGCATAGAAAATTCCCATGTAAATGGATTTGGAGTTACATATGTGTGTTTAAAACTATGTGGAAGTGTGATGGGGTTTTATTCTTAAAACGCTAAAGTATACCAAACCACCCTGAGCTGTTGATTTTTTTACAGCCAATAAATTTTCATAAAAAAGTATTGATAAAATGTGATTTTATGCAACAAAAATATAAAACTTTTGTTAAAAATGGGTTGAGTGTAAAAAAACTAATAGTTCAGGGGGCTTGGTGTAATTTACCCTTCTTAAAACAATGTATAGTATTACTTTTTAATAAAGGTTGTCGGTTCATTTCAAGAAAAGAATCATGGTTGCAAGAATTTTTTATATTTATTCTTTTAAAAATATTATTTTTTATAAATGTTGATCAAGTGTACTTAGTAGGAATTTTGGTGAGTTGGGTTAGGATTCATCATGGGAGATCGAAATTCTTACTCTAGTAAAATTGAACAGTTCACAACGTAGATAGGGAGTTAACATCCAATTGAAATAGTTGAGATGCAATCCTAGTATTTTATCTCAAACCACGGGAACACGTATGATGGTTCGAGAACTTATACGATAGTTCAAGAGGATAGTGATCGGCAGATCTGAGGAATTTTTTGGACAGGGCCACCGGAGAGATTTAAGTTTAAGTATTATTTTTATTAGACATGTGTAATATTTTAGACCATTTAAGGGTGCATAAATTCTTAATGTCATAAATAATGAGGATCAATTTTTTTTTGCAAATATCACTTTTACTGCTATGGGTGCAATCTGATTTTATATTGGGTTAAATGATCCCCTCACATTGGGTGAGAGTTGTGTGAGTAGATCTGAGACCATAATTCAAAGGAATCCATGTCTAAGGGGTATCGTGGATTGTGACACCCCTTGATAGACTTATATATTTTATTTTCACCAGTAAAGTCCAACCAATGGATTACTTTATAATCACTATGGAGTAGAAAATAAATTAAGCATGAGAATCATTGAATCAATTAGATGTTGGTCAAAATCAATTATCGACAAATTGATTTGACCAAGTAAGTATCGGACACTTAACTTTGAAAATTATATTATGTACCATAATTAAATTTACAAATAAGACCTCTTTATTATGATAGGTATAATGATAATTAAATTGTGGTGCAATCCTGATTATTTAGTGAAGTTAATTACGATTCCGAGTATTTATTTGGAAGCCAACTTAGTTATATCTCCCTAGTATAGTCCAATACTTCATTAGTAGGTATGAAACTCTCTGAAAGTCCAGTTTAATAATAGTCCATAGCCCATACTTATTTATATCGATTTAGGCTAATGATCCATTATGGGAGTTTAGAGAGGGGGATGAAAAAGACTATTCATGTTTCTATAAGGGCGTGAGAGAGAATATAAATTCCCTCCTATTTACCATGGTGTCATCTTCAAGAGTGCCCATATACAAGACTTACTTTGGGTGGATCATATACTAGTAGATTCGAGTTGTAAGGATCTTTCTAATAAGGTCTTTGGAGCCCTTGTAGGGTTGCAAGATTTCCATCCTCTTCAACCTTTGTATCCTCATATTTATCAAAACATTATTTGTTATCGTTTTTATTATTGAACCCTAGATTTAATCTTTAAGCCTAGTTCTTGATTTCTTTTCAATGCGTGATTAATCAAAGATCTTTGGGGATGTATTTTTTTTTGCATTTAGATATCAATCTCAATACGTTTTTCCCAATAATATAATTGGAACTGTCTTGGAAAATTACATGAGACATATGATTTTAACAATGGTTGAAGCTAAAGTATGATATTCAGCTTTATAACTAGAACATGAGACAATAGGGTGCTTCTTAGAGTATCGGGAGATACAGTTAGCTCCCAAAAATTCAATAACTAAAAGTAGAGTGTCTTGTGATAGGGTAGCCATCCCAATCCTCACTGAAAATGCATACAAGTTCGAAGAGGATTGAGAGAGAATATGTGTTAAAAAATCGATGGTACCATTGGCGTAGTGAAGTAAACGTTTTACAACATGAAAGCGTTCAACTTATAGGGAATGCATGGCCTGAAAAATGAGATTGGATGCATATGTTAAGTCTTGAAGAGTGATCATGAGGTATTATAGAGACCCTACAATCGATCAAATGGTAATGGCATCAATGGAATGATTCCAACACTCATTTAGTGAATTTTTAACAAGAACAGTGGTATAATTAAAACTAGCATAAAGAATATATTGGTCTTATCAAGGAGTGTAGCAGCATATGCATTTTGTTTTAAGTAAAGACCTTTGGAAAAATGACCATACCTCAATGCCTAGAAGATAGTGTGAATGGACAAGATCATTTATTGAAAATTCATTCCTCGACAAAGAATATTGAAATGGAGGACATAGAATTAAAAAATCAACATGGACTAATAAAATAATAGTCCCCAAGGATTGGGTGATAACTAATATGAAGGAGTCAACTTTACTTCACACAAAGCCAAGATGAAGCAAATAGGTACTAAATCGATCAAACCATGCCTACAAAGCTTGTTGGAAGCCATAAACTTTCTTATAAAGTAGGCACACATGCTGAGGATGCTCCAATATTTAACATGGTATCAAATCATCCTATAAAGGTACAAGATCTCTATGTCATCTGATAAAATATGTCAATGGATCAATCTCACGTTACCCCCCACGTGATAGTGTGCTGAGAGTATAAAGTCCCACGTGAAAAAAGTGAAAGCCTTACAATAAAATATAAAATGATGGGTCCTTTCCGTCCATAGACAATTAGTTTGGGGGCTGATGCTCCAACATTCCACATATTATACCTAAAATCGAAGTCTTTTATGCCTCATCGAAACCGAAGTCTCTTAGAAAGAAAATTGAAAATCCCCATTTGGCAGTGGAAAACTAAATCATCGGAGCAACTTGGTATCAAAATTGAACTCACTGAAGCTAATTAACTTCGATATAGGAGATGCTTAATATTTCAATTAAGGGATTGAAGGATTTAAACAAAATAACTTTGATATATCGACTTTATTTTAGGGATTTAAACAAAGACTGTTAAGTATTCTCACATGAGCAATGACGACAAGTCAACAAGGGTCATTTTCATATCAAAATGTAATTATAATCATATTGTAAGATTTATTATCTAAAAAACATAGTGTGCATTTTACCATGTAAATTTTTTTATTGATCGAAATGTCATATTCCTTTATTTTGAATAGTATGGTATTATGTTTAAGGCTTTATTTGAAATGATGTTAATTTGAAATAATTTATTGATTTGTTTGTAATGATTGTTTTAACATATTTGTTTATCTATATTATTAATTATAAAAATAAAATGCACGAACCACTTGTGCAATTTGCGACAAAGCTCCAAAATAAAAACGCTAATGCCTGCATCGACCACAATTAAAAATAGGGTGGTGATATTCCCACCCCAAAATATTCTCCAAAACACCCTTGACTTTAAAACACCACAAAATTACACCTTATTTCTCACTAACGCCACAAAAACCCAACACCATAATTTGAAGCCCCAATATAAACCGAAATTAAAAATGCCCTCATTTTTTTCCCTCCTTTCTCTCTCTCTACTCTTTTCTCTCTACTACCTTTTCCATATCTACATACTCAAACTAAATCCTTATTCAAACCTTCCAAACATAACCTGGTATGCACTCCAAGACTCTCTCATTGTGCATTTATGTTCATGCCAAATCTATACCTTCTTTCAAACCCCCTATTAGTAATAAAAAAAGTTAATAAAACCCTAATTTTTGTTTAAAAAAAACGTAATCTAAACCTGCATAAAAACCTAATTTTTTGAAAATGAAACTTAAATGTCGAAAAAGTAGAATTGAAAATTGTGGTATTGTATGGTCTCCTGTCATCGTAGAAGGTGAATTCTCACGGCCTACTTCGATCATGTAATCTAATTTCACTGCTATAGTACACTGTCTATTTTTCAACACCAATGGCCTATTAAGACCGTGGATTGCCACATTCCATGGTTTTTTAGGGTCATGGATATTATTTTCCAAATTTATCCATTTTATAAAGCCTGTTAAATGCATGTTCCGAAATTTATTCATGGCTCTATATACTTTAACAAGTATTGCAGATCATAAATGGGGATAGAGGGTAGACAACCCATGACTATGTAAAAAAATGAAAACAAGATAGAATTTTAGGTAAAGATGTAATGGGTGAGGATGTGGTTGGTGATGAGGTGGTTGGGGAGGATGTGGTTGGTAAGGATGTGGTTGGTGAGGGTTTGGTCAGTGGGGAGGCGGTGGGTGAGTGTACTGTGGTTGGTGAGGGTGTAATGGGTGAGGATGTTATTCATGAGGGTGGGTAAGGTTACTGTGGGTGAGGTAAATGTTGGTGAGGGGTTTATTGGTAAAGGGAATGTTAGTGAGAGTGTTGTTGTTCTTGAGGGGGATGTTGGTGAGGGGGATGTTGATGAACGTGAAAGTGGGGATAGTAAAGATAGCCCGTCAAGCAATTCATCTACATAGTTATCGTTTGATGATGGCGTCCTACTCGGAGGGGAATCTTCTTCGACAACGGTTGAAAAGAAAAAAATAAGGACGAAACCAACAATACTAGATGCACAGCCGTTAGAAGGGTCCTCTCCTAAAAACCCCGAGTTATTAAAGAATTTTTCTAACCATGTGTCATACGGTATTTGGAACAACTATGAAGAACGAGGTATGATAAAGTGTTTATTCCATTATAAGAAATTCGTTGAGTGTAATATAGATGAAGATGTTGAGTGGGTGGTGAATGTGGCAAAGTCCTCGGGATAATGGACTTTGATAAAAAAAACTCTTTTCGGTTTATTGATCATGTCCTTGTATTCAGCTAACGGTGGAAACCCGAAACAAATACGTTTCATATGCCATTTGGTGGAATGACCATTACACTAAATGATGTTAATCATTTGTTGGGGATAGCGGTTGAGGGGCATAGTGTGTGTGGGGTGATCCCAAAGACGGCTCAAGAATGATCTACAATAATTAGGAAGTTTTCTAAGTTGATTGGGTCAACGGTGAAAGAGGTTAAGGATGAGTGCAAGTCTTTTCATACGTTCCATTTTGATTGGTTGATGAAATTGTGGAAGGATATGGTGAGGTAAATGGGTGAGAATGTAAAGGCTAAACACATCGATCGATGTGACCGAGCCTATCTTTTATTCATGATAGGGTGCCTTTTCTTCCAGACAAGTCGGGGATCCAAGTCTCGATATATTACATTCAATCTTGGAAGAACGTGGGGGGAAGTCAAGGAAAATAACTGGGGAGGTACCCTCTTATCCCACCTATACCTCCAATTGGGGATCGCATCCAGGGCAGACGTACGACAAGTTGCTGGATATCTCCCTCTTCTAGTGGTGATGTGTATATATATTCTTTATCCTAATATATTTTAATTTATCATATTCCTTTTCTAACTTAGCTTCATTGAAATAATTTTATGGATATGTAAGCATGGATACACGATCACTTCGATCTAAAGCATAGTGTTCATAAGTCTGATTATACCACCGTCGAGCCCCGAATTTGTAGGTGGAAGGCGCAAATGATTTCGAGTGACTCGAAAGAGCAATTTATTGCTTTGAGGTAGACGTTGGATGATTTAAAAGTTCATGATGTGAGTATCACTGCTAATTTTTACTTGCTTGATATGTTTATAATCAAGTTTATTATTTACTTACATGATGATTTAAAATGTAGGTTGTATAAGATTTATACAAAGAAAATGTTGAGGATTTTCCATTCCAGGAGATATCGTGGTACACTGGTAGTCTCATATGATATGACGTTGTTGAGCCATACTATCATGAGAGAGTGCTTCATCAAGTCAGCAGGGTCCAAACTATTCCACGTCTTCCCATGCTCTCGATTAAATAAGAGAGGGGTAGGACATAACCAAGGTACAAGGTGGCATATGACAATGAGAAATGGTACCAGAAGAATTGGGTTGACCATGTATTCAATTATTTTAGATAATTAACACCATATGCAACTACCCTTGGGAGTCTGTTGAAGGCTACTTGGCATGGTACAATGATGGATCCCATCCTTTGGTATGCAATCCTATTCACCGAAAGGGCAAGTCAAGAGTGGACGCTATGAAAAAAATAGTATGATACCTCACATCAAAATTTAAGGTTTAGTAACATGTATTTTTAGTATTAATTACATTCATTGTGGCAACATGGATAAGAGTCAGGTGTTGACGTAGCCATTCATCTCTTGGAAGAGGCACTTAAATATCCAAGTGACGATCCCTCGGTCGAAGAGTATCAAGCTCTCTTTGATACTTCTCGTGCAGCATATGATACCCTCTTAAAGGCTAAAGGAAGTCATGGTAGAAAAGGAAAGCGAAAGGAGAACAATGAACAGGACCCGAAGCGACGAATGAAACGTCGGTTCGACCCTCACAAGCAATGTGCGCCTACCACTTCAAGGAAAGGCCCAGGAAAAAGGGGACAACCAAGGAAGAAATATTAGTGTTGGTTGTTTGTATTTTTAATGGATAAATAGTTTTTGGTTAGTTTTAGTAAACAATTATTATTTTGTTATAGTTAACAATTTAGGTTCACTACACCAAAAAGGTCAAATTGTCACCTTTCAGTCGCCAGCCTTGTCACGGTCATTGACCGTAATAAAAAACATGCATTTTTTATCACGATCAATGACCATGACAAGTCCATGAAAAAGACTTATCACAGTCATTGACCGTGATAAGTCCATGACAAGTACAGTTGTCAAGGACTTGTCATGGTCATTGACCGTGACAACCTTATAAAGTTGTCATGGTCAAAGACAATTATAGGTCCGTGATAATTCATTTAACATTAATGACCTAGCACATAATTTTTTCCACCATTTTATTTCCCCAAATTTCTCTCTCTCTAAGCGGCGGTGCTCTCTCTCTCTCTCTCTCTCTCTCTCTCTCTCTCTCTAAGCAGCGATCCATTTTTCTCTCCTCTTTTTCTATTTTTTTTTTTGTGTGTGTGTGTGAATATGTATATGTGTATGGGTATGTGTGTGTGTGCTGTGGGTAGGGGTTGGGGGCGTAGTGGGGGCGAGGGTGGGGGAATTAGGTGTGCATGTGTGTGTGATATGTGTGGGGGTTGGGGGTTGCGTGGTAGTGTGTGTGTGTGTGTGTGTGTGATGTGTGTGAGAAGTGGGGGTTGGGGGGCAGTGGGGGGCGGTGGGGGAGTGTTGTTTAGAGTTTTGAGTTTGATAAATTGTTGGAATTTTTTGTTTCATACAATCATTTAATAAATTATGGCATTTTCATAGATGAATTTTGTTAATATTAATTTAAATTACACCCTGACAGTTGAAATGGACAAATTGATTAATAAAATATGTATTTCTCCTTTCATATGCAAGTAGGATTGCCCCTCATTAGGAGATAGTTGTTGAAATTCGAAGTAACTTTAATTGTATAGCTTTAATAAAATCAATTATATACTTTAATTGTAACTTTAATTGTATAGCTTTAATTGTATAACTTTAATGTTGATATATTTATAAGACGTGATGAAAGGAATTAGTTGAGTAGATGAATCAGAAGGAGTACGGGGTACACATTTGTTGATTTATTGTTGATGCTGGATTATAGTGGACCGATGTTGGGTTGGTTAATTTTAGAAGTGGCATGACCACCGGATTACAATAAAAATGGGGGGGGGGGGAGTTTTCAATTTTTTTCTAAAATTACTTTGTGTCACGAACAATATATTATTAATTCATATGTATAGTATGTTTCATTTATGATAATTATAGTGTGCATAGATACTATCCTTCTAGTTCTTATGCGTACGCATTTAATAACTCAACCACATAAAATGTTTGTATGTCTTCTAATTCATTTTGATTTGTACTAATAACAACAATTTTTACCGAAAATGTCTTCTTCAGGGATTTAGGTAAGGATGATGATGATGATAATGATGATGACTTCTTCAGGTCTCGGCGGTAGCGGAGGCGACGAGGGCTCCTCAGCCCCTAAGCTCCCTAAATGGGGAAAATTGGTAATGGTTGTTGAGAACAAGACGGGCTTATTGACTAGATCCATCGAGCTGGTGAAGACGATTATCAGCTTGGGGTACACCAGTTGGAGGGAGGTGCCAAATGAGCTAAAGTTACCTATTTGGGCGTCACTACAAATAATGTATTTCAATTTCAATTTCAATTTCAATTTCCATTTCCATTTCCATTTCAATTTCTATTTATATTTATATTTATTCACGACTAACACTTACATTATTTTTGTTTTGTATTTGTTTGACAAGAATAATTCAGCCTACCCCCAGAACTCCTTGATTCTGTGTTAGAGCAGTTAAGGGAGAAACACATGACATGGAAGAAGAATTTGCGGGCCCGATACTTTGGGATGACCCGAGAGTCCATTATCAGAATGCGTGAATCCGTCCTGCCGATCTCATTGACACATTGGCAAAAGTTCATTGACAATGAGATCGAGGAGCGACAATTGGCATCTCACCAATCGGGGAGGGAAAATCGAGCGAAAAAGATGGACGTACACTACTCTGGCCGAACGTCTTACACCGAGGTGGAGAACAGGATGGTAAGTTTTTATTTTCTATAGTTATAGAAATATGTTATTCTGCATTATTTTACTTTGCGTTACTTACTAATTTTGCATTATTTTATTTCAGGGGACGGGGAGTGGCCCTAAGGGTAGGCCACATAGGATCGATGCCTATGTGGTAATTCGAACAAAGAAGGGCAAGGATAAGGAGGTGTCGCCGAGCATTTCGGCCATCATTGTAAGTAATCCGATGGTTTAATTTTTGTAAATTACGTTCTAATTTTTTTATTTACTTATTTAACTAATCGTGCGTTGTTTGTCGTTTCAGGAAAAGCTTAAGGAAGTGCATGAGTCGCAGTTTGATGTCGACAAGGCATCTTTGTCCACGGACGCACTCAGCCAAGTGCTTGGCGTTGATTGCAAGGGGAGGACTAAGGGGTGAGCTAGCGGGTGGGAAAATCTAAGATCACTGGAATGGAGACGAGCAACACCGGGTTGGCTTGTCAGGTGGACACACATGATGCGAAGCTATTAAGGTTGGAGGTGACGGTCCTAGATATGTACGCATTCATGAAGAGTAAGTTGGGAGGAAATGGCAAGGGCAAAGGGAAGGAGAAGGTGGTGGAGGGGGAGGAGGAGGAGGACGAGGGTGTGGACATCGTTTCTTCATCGTCGATATGCACGAACTCACCGCTTTATGATTAAGTCCCCTACTTGGCTCCCGTCCAGTGGCCTATGTCAACAATCGGTTGGCCGAGCGTGTTTTTACCCGACATATGTGATGGCCAGTGGATAGCGAGGGGTTTGAGGGACCCGAATACCATCGAGGGTATACCGGTTCATGCACGTAGCCTTCAAAATATCGAGGCCAAGGTGCTCGTCACGCATGTGATACCCACAAAGGAGAACTCCCCATTGTGCTTGTGCGAACAATGCGACGTGACGCATATTGAGGGGTGTCTCAATGTGTATATCGTGTGGCCTTCCTTCCTCCTTGATCCTATCCCAGACACTATGTCGTGATATTATTTGTATCTATTTTTATTTGGACACTTGGATTATATTTGAATTGTTTTGATTTGGACATTTGGATATGGAAATATATATGCAATGAATTGGTTTGTTCTTTCTATTTTATTTGGATATATGATGTTTGAACAGGTACAATTTTTCTATAACAGGTACAACTATATTGATGAGCAGTGGCAGTGGCCAAACTGCCCAGTAGATAATTTTAAAATTCTGCCCAGATTTGTCACGATCAATGACCGTGATAATTTTTTTAAGATGTGTCACTGGTTTGTCACGGTCTTTAATCGTGACAAACATTGTCAAGGTCAAAGACCGTGATAGGACCATAATAAGTCTAATGAACTTATCACGGTCAATAACTATGACAAGTCCGTGACAACAAAAGTCTTCACCCCTATACTTGTCACGGTCATTGACCTTGACAAGTTGTACTTGTTAAGGTCAATAATCGTGACAATCCGACAGATTTTGTGTAGTGGTTGATTATGTGCGGTACTAAACACTTATCATAACTTTGTTAATTAGTAAACAAGTTGTCCTAAGTTTTTTTAATGACCAAATATTTATCCTACATTTGTTTAATGACCAAATATTGTAGTAAATAATTTTTCTTTTATCACTAAATATTTATCCTATATTTGTTTAATTAGAAACAAAGACCCTTGGCAATTACATTGATTTCACTACATGGTTTCCATAACCAATGATGATCGTAATAAGTCTTCCACAGTCACACATGACCGTTATTTTCCTAACACGGCCTCACATGACCGTGGTATTTCATTCACGGCGAAAGAAAACTGTAAAAATGCCTTTGAAATTTGTGCAAAGTCATTGCATGATTGCCACGATCAATGATGATCGTGAGAAGTCCTCCACGACCACACATGACCGTTAATGTCCTGCCACAGTCATAGACAACCTTGGTAAACCCTTAAAAAATTATCCAAACTCGCTAGATAATTTAAACGGCCAGAGAAGACCGTGTAGATGTTATGAGGACCAGCTTTGACCATGGTATTTCACTCACGGCCAAAGAAAATCGTAGAAATACCTTTGAAAATTATACAAAGTCACTGCATGATTTCCACGATCAATGATGATCGTGAGAAATTGTCCACGGCCATACATGACCGTTAATGTCCTGCCACGGCCATAGACAATTGTGGTAAACCCTTAGAAAATTATCCAAACTCACTAGATAATTTGAATGGCCAGAGAAGACCATGGTTATGTTGTGACGGCCATCTTTGACCGTGTCATTTCATTCATGAACAAATAACACCGTAGAAATGCCTTTGAAAATTATACAAAGTCACTACATGATTACCACGACCAATGATGACTGTGAGAAGTCTTATATGGCCACACATGATCGTTAATGTCCCGTCACGGCTATAGACAAATGTGATAAACCCTTAGAAAATTATCCAAACCCACTGGATGATTTTAACAGCCATAGAAGATCATGGTGATGTTGTTACGGCCAGGTATGACCGTGGTTATTCATTCGAGGCCAAACAAAAGCGTATAAATGCCTTCGAAAATTGTTTTAAAGTCACTGCATGATTGCCACGACAAATGATGATTGTGGCAGGTTTTAGAACGGTTAAGGATGACTGTGGTTTCCTTCACGCAGCCAAGTGAGATCGTACTACGTTTAAATGTAGTATACCCTAATTTAATCATAAGTGTTACATATAGTCTATCCTTAAAGGTGTTATATATGGTGTATCCAACATTTATATCCAATATAATTAAAGGTGTATCCAACATTCATATCCAATATTCAAAGCAAACATGATTATTCATCCAATGTTAATATCCAATATTCAAAGCCAACATTCATATCCAACATGTAAATAAAAAGAGACATTTGGGGTTTCAACATTTCATATCCAACACGATTGTTTTTAATAATCATTCACAAAAATATAATACCCAACAATTCCCTATGATATACATATAATGTTAGAATTACTTCACATGCAATGTTAAAAAATATTATAATTGCCCACGTCGTGGCTTATAATTTAGTCAAATCAACTTCTTCATCCGATTCAATGAAAACCGATTCATCCCTTGCCCATACATTGTTTGAATAGATCTTTCCAGCATAGTGCATCGACCGATGCCTTCGACATCCAATTTGATGCAATGGAGGGTATGGGAGAAAATCAGGTGCACTTCATCGTCACCCACTGACAATTAGATATGTTCAGTAAGAAAACAATATTGTTATCCTCCTGAATGGGTTTTGGACACTCATCAAATGGCACAAAAGTTAGGCATTGGAGCTTTAATATCAAGACTACCATTACTTTCATCGCATTCATCGCTAGATAGCCAAAATCTGGCATTATGAACTAATGATTTATCGTGATGGAATGCTTGAACATGTTCAGTCCAGTTTCATACTCATCGATGGTATATGATTTCATGATAGAATCATAAAATTCCTTATCCCTACGTGTAGCTCAGTTAAACATTTAACTACATATAGCATGAGAGTGACTAAGAGATTCCCCAATACCCATCCCCTAGGCTGAGGCGGTGAAGCCACAATTACCATCCAACCTAACTTCATATATGTCCTCCCCAAAATATTAGAAGAAGTTCGGAACGTTCTTCATATATATCTTCTTTTAGGTGGACCACATCTTCGATTTCTTAGTTGTATGAGGTGGCCTCGCATCTAACTTCTTGCCACAAAGTTCACTCATATTTGGAGGATCCTTTTCCCACGTACATAGGATTATTTTGGTAGATGTATTTTTCTTCAAGGCCTTGGGTATCCCCTTGGCCTTAGCTGAAGTGGGCTCCATCAACTGTGTGTAAGATTGTTAAGAAATATCCATTATTTTTGCTTGCATTATTTGTCGTTCGACTTCCCCCACTTCATTCCACCTCTTATTTAGTAAAATCATCTCGGATATATAATTAACATCATGATACATAGGGACATCATGATACATTGGGACATCGAGGACTATAGCAATCTTCTTCCAATGAATGTCTAATGCCTATGTTGGAATGACGCCACCCATCCTCCTCTATTCGGCCAATTCATCAGTGCACGAAAGGTCATAGATTGTACGAATTTTTTGCCCTCATGCAATATCCATTAATTGAGTATTACTCGAAAATCGGGATAAAAGCGTCCTCATACAATCTATATCCCGTAGAATAAAATTAAGAGTAAGGTGGGAGGCTCATCCACGTATCCCTCATAGCAATTGTTCGTTGTGCGTATGCTTTGTTGATTGCAATAACATTTCGAATTCCAATCTAATTTGAGTCTCTTGAAATTCAAGTAGTGCATCCATCCCTTTCCACACCATGGGAAATGTCCCCTTAGAGTTAAGCAAATATTTTTTCAACTGTGCATGGGTGCCCTCGCCCCTATTTATGGTGCAGTCCGCCCGATGTTGAATCTTATTCATCCATGGATGGGCATACACAAAACTGTGCGGCAACCATACATTTTCAAGGTATGCAATCATACGAAGACATTGATGCTTCCAAGTTGAAAGAAAACATGACCATGCTCTATCATATTCCACATGCGTTTCTGATTCGACTACCCTAATCCAACGGGATATAAATGACTTTTTATCCGGGTCTTTTAATCCAACTGTCAAACAAGTCGCTTCAATATTCTTCTACACATGGAATACACATAATAGAAGCTTCGCACTCGAAAAGACTTATCTCACGGCATTTATGCATGACAATTGTCTATCGGCCACGATGACCCCGAGCAAATCTTTTGGATCATAGAGAGATCTCAAATGTTTCAGAGCCCATTAAAAATTGTCCTCCTTCTCACTCTTCGAAAATGCAAATGCAATACAAAATAATTTCCCTATAGAGGTAACCCGAATCATCTCAAACAAAGTCATGTTGTATCTATTTATTTTGTAAGTGCAATCATTCACCAGAACATAAGGGAAGCACTTGGAAAGTAACACGGAGGTCAGATGTGCAAAAAATATGTCTTCAACGATGTCATTTTTTTCATGACACGTGCACGCAATGTTTTTCAAAAATCAAATGCATGAGTTGTTGCATTACGCTCCTCCAGCATGATCCCCTACACTCATCTTGTGTTTCGTGTTGTACACGGTTCTTACCGAGGATAAATTGTAAGGATTCAT
The DNA here is from genome assembly GCA_949130495.1 of Sambucus nigra. Lineage (NCBI taxonomy): Eukaryota > Viridiplantae > Streptophyta > Magnoliopsida > Dipsacales > Adoxaceae > Sambucus > Sambucus nigra. Next base: position 385,741,096 of record OX422218.1, on the reverse strand, counting down.
TTATTTCAATGTGTGCATCATCTCCTTCGGACGAATACTATTAGAAACTAACTCCTTTGTCACATTTCATCCCTCTTCATTTAACCATATGACATATGGGTGTCCAACTAACGAATCAACGCCCTTGTGATTATCTAGACCGCACAAAACTTTTACATCCCACTTACTATCTTCCATCGGGACACCCTTAAGTCTAAATGGGCAATCACACTTGTGGGTGCCAACATTATGCTTTCTCTTCTTTTCTATTTCCTCCTCATTTTCCCGTTTGTGTAATAAGCTTCTTTCACATCCAAGAATTATACGTGGCTTTCTTCCCGATTTTTCCTTCTCGGATTTGAGTATAACCACGATAGCTTTCATTTTTAAACCAATCATCTGACACCATTCTACCATTTTACTTCTACTCACGAATACCCGTGAAGATTGAAAATAAATAATTAGCCATTGTGTGTATATGACTAAACTCTGCAACATAAAAATGACTAAGAAAAAAATCAAGCTCTTCGGTAGAAAATTCAGAGGTATGATATGGCACTATGAGAAGATCCCGTATCTATACATACATCCTAAATTAAAGAAAATATTTAATATTAATAATGCAATATTCATCGGATATCTTATTACTTTTGAGAAAAATTACAATGGATATAGTCAAGTCTAGAAATTCATCCCGCAAGCAAGAACCGGTTGTTTTACGCACTTCTACAAAAGATTGTTCAACAGTAGATTGCTCATGCGTAAACCCCTTAAGTGATGTATCTGGTGGTGTACCCGATGATGATTCGTCAATCCAATTCGGACTAGCACTCGGTACGATAAGGTTATCAATATCCCCCCAATCAATTGAATTTATTATTGAGTCATCAAGCTGCAATTTCAGATAATAATAAATTGAGTTTTATTAAGTCAACCCAAAGGTAAACCGTGAATAAGGCGATCCCTATCAAGATAAGCCCTGACATGCATTTATCAATGGCTAAGGTAAACTATTAATTAGATATCACGACTATGGTTAGCCGTGAAATCCTACAATCCACGACTATGATAAATCGTAAACTTGAATATCATGGCCACACATGGTCGTGACTTTCCATCGTCTCCGGTTATGGAAGACCGTGGGAAGCCATGTCAGCTTTTTTTTCAAAGTTTTTTTAGTGCTTCTTTTCTTACATTTCTTGGTTTATAATGACTAAATACAGTGTGTCTAAACGTTTAGTACCTCAAATGAGTCCAATGTAGGAGTGAAATCTAAATTTTGAGCATCCTTTGTGTCTTTGATCTTTTGATCATCCATAGTCATTCTTGTTGTTGTTAAACTGTAAAAAAATGCAAAACACAACCACACAAACTATCTCAAACACAATGTAGATGATATAAACAAAAGAAGGTTAAGTTTTGAGGGTTTCAGTCGTGCTAATGGGTTTCATGGTTTGAGTTTGAATTTTTTGGGGTGTTGAATAGTTAGAGGTTAAAATTAGGGTTATTATGTTAAAGGACATTTTAAACTTGTTATTAAGATTATAAGTGTTAAATTTGTAGCGTTTGATGGTAGAAAAATTGATTTTTTCTGTGATGTTTTGGAGAATATTTTGGGGTGGAAATATCACCACGCTTAAAAATATTAGTATACGTAAAGAACATATATAAGATCACATTTACTAAATTTTATCAAAAATTTAAATCATTTAGATGGAGAAGCGCAAATTAGATATATTTCCATTAGTAAAGAGACAATCGCCACCAAATTTTATTAAATAATTGAATTATTTAGTCTGAAAAAATAAATGTATGATTTAGACATGATTCACAATGGATGTTGGAGATTATCTAATTATTCTATTAAAGAAGGCTCAAAGCTACAAACCCTACAAACCATAAGTGTTCGGTGTTTATTGAAATTCGTTAAGAAACAAATATGAAATTAAAACTCGTTAGACTAGAAAAAAATAATAAAGTATTAGAACAAGCCTAAATAGAGAAACACAACCCATGGATATTTCAAGCGTGTAAAGAACCTAATAACATAAGTCAACGATTAAATTAAGATTTTGGGCCTGACAAGAAAACAAAATTATATCATTTTGTCGTTTTCCAAACATGGAAATTCTAATCTAAACACATGCATCTACATGAGAGGGCTATTGAGAAGCCCATGCCATGATGAACCAAACCCATTCCAGCTTTGTCTCACTGATTCAACACCACCACCACCACTCATGTCACCATCTCCACTTACCTGCCATGGAAGTCCCCAAAATACCTTCCTCTCTACTTCTATTCCCCCTTTATTAGACTCTTGCTTCACTATTGCACTACTCTCTTCATACCCCATTTGATTTTCCTCTCCACCATAGTTAAACCCCGGCCCAACATTTTGATCTCCATAATATACGTTGTGAAACCCATTGTGGGTGGTCTCAAGATATGCATGACCGGAATTGGGGGTGCTGCAGTATTGGGTAGGGTTACTCAGCATTGACATATGAGGGTGACCATCATACCCTAATTGCCCATTTGTTTGACTTTGGAGCCTAGCAAAGGCAAGTGAGAGATCAGTTGATGAGTCATAAGAGAAGGGTGAGAAAGTGGAGATAAGTGGGTTTTGGTTTGGTTGATCATCTTGGGTTCTTTTTAATGACGATGATCTTTTGTTCTTCCTATACCCCCCACCCACTGGAACATTTCTGAGGGTCCCACCTTTGGTCCAATACCTCCTGCAGGATTTGCAGAAGTACCTTGGCTGAGTGAGACTGTAGTTGTTATAATAACAAAACTTGGTGTTGGTGGAGTCACATCTAGGGCACTTTAGAGCATGTTCATCAGCAGGCCTTGGTTTCTTGTCTTGCTGTGTTTTGTTGCACGCCAATATACATTCTAGTGTCTGGGAACTCATTTCCTGAGGAAGTAGGGGGTAAAACAATAGTTAAGATTACACGGAACGGAAATGTTAACATCTGCCTTTAACTAAACATGCTAAGAATATTAAAAGTTAACATGAACGTATGAATTATGGACTATAATCACTAATTTCTTACGGGCTATATGTAAATTCTTGGGAGAGAATAAAATAAATAATAATCTACAATATAACTGTGTATAAGGAATTATGAATCTTAAACACCACTGTTTTTCATTATGGTAGGGAAAAAATATTATTTTTTAATTTTTGATAACATTACTTATTCGTTACACGTTTTGTCCAAGTCATATTTACAATGGTTTCCCAATATTTTCCACGTGAGCTTTATAATCATTACCAGGATTAGAGAGTTTTTCTTTATTTTAACGTCTACACATTTTATGATTTTATTATTTCTCAAATCATAATTTCATGTGTAGATGCTCTTGGACAATAGGGTTAATTAATGTTTAACTTTAAAAAAAAGTTACATTTGCACGTCACTGTCATGGATTAATTTTTTTTTTTAAATACGTTGAACTAAAAAAAATCATGCGCTTTCGTTAAATTCACCTAGAATCTAATGAAGCCAGCGCCTCTTTAGTTTTCTATTTGGAAAGAAACACTTGTGATTGGGATTACACTAATCTAAAGTGGCAAGTGTGTTTTGTGATAGCTTGCTGCATTTGTGAATTGGGATTGTGTACTTTGAGAGTCTTCCTTCATATTTTTAATATTTTAATTTAAAACATATGTTGTTGAAGTTAAATTATAAAATAATAGGATATTTCTTATTTATACAAAAGAAAAATTATTTCAACACTAGCTCAAATGGTATTACAACTTCAACTTATCATGAGAAAAGGTTAGACGATTTTTTTTTTTTAAATCTAAACTTACTTTAACATATGACTCTTACTTTAAAATAAAGCAAGCCTTCTACAGTTGTATGCAGTACATACATTACTATACACTTGAATACACAAAAGTAAATTACAATATATTTGAATTACAAACAAAAGTTGCCGGTACAAATTAGTCATAAGGAATCCCACTATTTTATCAAGCTTTTTGGGAAAGAATTTAAGAATTAAACTACTTAATAAGAATTAAGAAAGCTATATTAGAGTTCAAAAAAAATTCACATCTGTGTGTGTCTACCATTCCAAATTCAAGTAGTACGTTTATTAAAAAAATAATATTGGTAGTAGGAGAAGGATGATCAGTTGTTGTTTAGAAAATGAGTAAATTGAAAGAAGTGGAATTCGTGAGATGGGATTGTCAACTGTAATTACTTGTCTTTACTTTTTATTCTTTGAAAAATGAGAACCACATACAAAAAATTAAGCCCGTATATTAAATTAACCATCCACTCAAACCCGCTTCAATAGTCGCCCAGAACGAACAAAATGCAACAAAAGCATAAAAATCATTTATTTCTGTGACACCAAAAGAAGAGGGTGGGAGAGAGGAAAAAAAATGTCGAGAGGGGAACAATCTACAGTCGATGTCAAAAATGAGTAAAGCAAGACAAGTGCTCAAACGGTGTACTTAGCAACTTACCTGATGGAATTGTGCTGTAGAAGGGTCCATTCATGCACAATTGTCACTCCTGCTGTATGGAGGAGAGAGAGAGAGAGAGAGAGAGAGAGAGAGAATTGGTGATGAGAAGACAGATGGCTTATGAAGTCATGCAAAGTTATTGCACAACCTCGGATATATATATAGACGAGAGAGAGCAAAAATTCAAGTTCATCCATCGACAACTAAAACTGATTCGCTCCAAAAAAAAAAAGAAAAAAAGGAAAAACTGTCAGTTCTACGTGGGTCCTCATCGCGTGGGATTTCAACTACACATGGTCCCCATGGTCCCTAGCCCGACGTGTCCTACGCCAACACCCCAGCCCCCCTTGTACTATTTTATACGAAAATTTATTTTCTATATTCTTATTTTATTTTTTATTGGCCAAGCTTGATAAGATTTTGTCCATATTCGATAAATTTTATGTATGGATTCCGATCGAAGAAATTTTTTATAAATAAATTTCATTAATTTATCAATTATCAAATAGATTATATTTCTATTTTTTTCAGATGCTTTTTTGATAAATTTAATCATTTTAAACTAGTCATCCGTAATTAATGGAGCAAATTAAATGGTTGAACTTTGTTTTTCTCCTATTTTTTAATTTTCAAATGATCATAATTTTTTATTTTCAAATTTATTTTTCGAAACATTACTATTTTTGAAATCTAATCACTGAGATCTATTAATTAAGATCCATGAACAATATAAAATTCTTAAGAAAAAAATTACACAGACAATATACATTAACTGTGTTCACTAGAAAATGAAATTATTTTATATCTAGAACGTTTTCATAAATAGTAAACATTTATTGTGTTAATACTACACAAATATTAAATATCTACTTTTTGCATATAAGATGAAGGAAATACACCATTTTTATTTTATTACTAGATTCTATTGAATATAGATCTTATTTTATAGATCTCGATTTGTAGATTTGAAAATTTTCAATTTTGTAAATTTTGAATTTGTATATCGAAAGTTGTAGTTCTTTAAAGTTTGAAAGGAAAAAATAACTGCCACTTTAAATTTGGATGGAATATGTGAAGAGGGGTATATTAGTAACGAAAAAATTCGTAAATTCAAAAATATGACTTAATTACTGGTTGACTAGTCAACTGAACGTAAAGAAAAAATCAAATATGACTCACATATAATAATCCCTAAAATTAAATCATTTGACTTGTAAATTTGGTTAATTTTTTTATACTTAAATTGCCCTTCTTTTAATGAATTCGTAAAGTAAATACATTGATTTAGTAGAAATTCCAGTTAGATGGATTCGGCTATATCACGGGAGATTAGACTTCTAGTTCTAGTACAATCAAACAGTTTACAACCTAGATAGGAGTTTTTCATTTTTCAATATAGTTGCCTGTACAATCCTAGTAATTTATCTCAAATAATGGAAATATGTATAATGGTTCAAGAACTTGTGCCATAGTTCAAAAGGGGATTGTGACGGGTACGTGTAGGAATGTAATGAACAGGACCACCCATGAGATTTAAGTCTAAGGGTCGCCATTATTAGACTTAGGTAATCTCACACCATTTGCGAAGGGTGCATAAATTCTTAATCCCGAGAATTATGGTGATTGGAATGCTTACATAACTGTTGCTTTGATTGTTATGGAAAAGATTCATTTTTATTGGATCTCGATCTTCACAAATTGGGTAATCATTGTGTGGCTACGTCTTAAATCATAATTTAGAGGAATTACGTTCAAGACATATCTTAGATTATGATATCCCCTTGATAGACTTATAGTTTTATTTCTACCAATTAAACCCAGTCAGTGGATTATTTTATAATCCGGTGGAGTAGAAAATAAGTTATGCCTCAGAATCAAGTAATTTATTAGATGCTGGTGAAGATCGATCAGCTGCATATTAATTGGATCAAACGGGTATCGAACACTTGCCGTGGGAAATCACATTATGTACCATAATAAACTTTACAAATAAGACCACTATATTTCGAGTGATTTTGTAACTTTGCAACTTTGTAGATACATTTACACTTATTAATGTAGATCAGTTATATTTATAATTGTAATCATCATTGTATTTAGATATAATTATAATTGTATCTACATTAATAAGTGTAAATGTATCTATATTAATCGGGATAATGGTATCTATAACAATAATAATTGAAACACATGTGGACTTATTGAAAAGTCTAAATAAAATGCGTGTCCGGAGCTAAGGTATTTTTCATCATTTTCTCGTTTAAATGTTTGTCTTGAGTCCCAACTATAGTTAATTTCCCAAGTAGTAGGCCCGATACGCTCTCAAAGCCCAGTTTAGCTAAACCACGTGACTTATACTTATATATGTTGGTGTAAGGTAGGGTTTTAGGTTAATAATTCATTATGTAGCGTTAGAGAGGGAGATAAAAAATATTATTCACATTTTTGTGAAGAGGTTAGGAGATAAAAAATGATTTTTCTCATATTTTACCACTGTGTCATCTCTAAGAGTGTCCACACACGAGCCTTATTTTGGGTGAATCATATACTAGAACATTCGAAACGTTCAGAGCATTCTAACAAGGTTTTTAGAGACCTTAGATGGGCATTAAGATCTTGATCATCATTGACATTTTTCTCCCCATACTGATCACAATAAGATCTGGAAAGGTGTTGTTTCTTGAAACCCTAGGTTTATTCTTTAAACCCAGTTCTTATTTTTCTTTCCATGACATGGTTGATTAAACTTCTTAAGGATGAATTATTTTTTCACATTTATGTCAATCATGTTTTTTCATTTATTGGTATCGAAGACCACGGTTGTAGATTTATCATATTTTGGAAAGGTACATGTTGTCCAATGATCGAAATCCTTGGTTGCATGATAGAAAAGTGTGCATGAATGTGTATATATTTGCACTAACATGATTTTGTAAAATGCGAATAATTGTATCACTTCCATCATAGTCACATGAATGTGTTGTGTATAATTGAATCCTACGATCATTTATCTGTAGTTATCTTCTGCTCATAGATTTGATTTGGTTGTAATAATTAGAGTTTTTAGTTATTGCATTTTTAATCGTTGTATTTAGAGGAGAATGTAAGGGGATGTAATTTTTTACTGTCGAATTAGTATTTGGGTTTAATCTTGGAGGTATTCCATGGGTTCCGTATAAGCTTCGGGGTTCTTCATGGTGATTTCAAGAAGTTAAAGAAAAATAAGAAAAAACAAAGGAATAGGAAGAAGAAAAGCAAAGAGATTGTATTTTGGAGGTTTACTCCTAGCTAATATAGTGTCAATGTTTAATCGATATAGCAGCAACATCTAACCACGATAGCAACAATGCTAACCGCTATAGCGGGTTCATTGTTTGACCAACGAGGATTCTTGGTGGTTCTGGTGGTTTTGACTTCTAGTTCTTTGAGAGTTATTTTTTAGAAAGGTTTATTTATTTAAGAGTTAGACTTTGGATATGAGTCTTTTACAACAAGTTTTGTCCAAAAGTATTTTCATAATATCCACCTTTTGTATAAGAATATATTGGATTTTTCTCTTCAATAATTTGGACACAGGATGTGGACTTCCCACGGGGACTCAACTCAAGGAAGATTCTTGGTCATAATGGATAGGGAAATTTTTGTCCTTGTTTATTTTTTTTTGCAATTATTTATATAATTGCATGTGTCTCTTGATTATTTGTTGCACAATTCCATCTCCTAATTAATTTGATTAATTAAGGACTCCCATCTGGTCAAGAGCATATTTTCTTAAAAATCCATTTTATTCATTATTTTTTAAATTGAATTTAATCGAGCAATTAGTTTAAAGTTATAAATTAAATTTTGACATTTAGTTTTATTTTAAGCCAAAAATGGTTTATTTTTTAAAAAATTAAAATAGTTACATCATGTAATTTAATTTGTACAATTAAAATAAGAATTACCAAGGATTTAATTATGACATTTAAAATTAAATGAATACTTTTTCAAAATACCCTTAAGTTTAAAATAGTAAGTGGGAGAGGGGTTTTTAAATATACTATGCGCTCTCCATTGGTGTTTTGAAAATGTGATATGATTACTTCCTCCTGTCATCTTGATCTGGCCCCCATCAAACGAATTTTACAACATTGAGTATTCTCGAGACTCTTAAGTGGTACTTCATTGAAATTGAATGTGAGTGAGTTCGGTCCTCCCATCAAGAATGTTCTATATGACTGGGTTTAATCTAAACGAACGAATCGATGGTATACACTTAAATAAAACTAATGATATCCTCTTCATCAGAGTCAGTGTCAGTACACGTGGGACCAAAAGACATCGACTCTTCATTAAGTTGGACAGAAATTTTTCAGACTGTTGGATGACATAATTAAAGATGAAAATATGTCTAGTTCAAGATGATGTGATTTAATCTCCCATCGATAAATATCACTTCATCAGGTTACTAGGATGTCAAATGGGATTAGTTTTTAATTAGTGGTAGAGGGATGCCACGTTAAGATTTAATTGAAATAATTATTGCATTTTTAATTAGAAATTAAATTTTTCAATAATGATTATAAGATTTCAAAAATGAATTCAATTTTTAATCATTGATTTTAGTTCAAAAATTTTACTTGGAAATAAGTTTCAAAGACTGAAAATGATAATTGAGCATTATTCTAACTTAAGGAGATAATAAAGTTACTCAACCTACAATTCTCATCTACGTTATAAAATTATGATGTGATTGATTCCTCCTGTTAGTATTTAATTTTTCTCTCCATTAGAGGGAATTGATCATGGAATCATAGCAATTTAAAAATGTACGGTATCTATTTTATATTAAGTGTTGTATATGTCTAGTCCCCCCATCGAGAAAGTTTTATATAAAAGTTTTTAATTTTAAAGAATTAACCAATGGGAATTTTTAAACAATGATGTTAGTTGATTACACTCAAGAAAGAATCATGTTCTTAAAATTAACTTCATAGTTGATTGAACAAATGATTCTTCGAATTCAAAATATATTGGGAAACCGAGATTTATTTTGTAATCCGGGAGTAAGAAACATCGGTAGCGAAGAATTGGTGTTAGTTGTTGAGAAAATCTTTAATTCCTTCCCGAAAGGGAAGTAGGAGGATAAGGCTAAGTCTCAAATACATAAGAATGTCAATATTCCTCGACAATAGTAAAAAAGTTAAATGAATGATATTCTCACTATAAGTAGTTAGACCATTTATAGTTATGATGTACGATTTTTCCCAGCTTTATTAAAAAATGACATGGTAATGATTTATCTCTTTAAAATAAATGCATGATTAATGGCCCGATCTACAGCATCCTAGTATATAGACTCGAAAATCACAAATCAGGCTACAACTCTTTACAAAGGTTCAAGGTAACTGGACAATTACTTAAAAGAAAGATTTTCCTAATAATGGAAAATAAGAATAAGACATCAGTATCAAGAAGTAAGACATCTTTTAGATTATGGTAACCAAAAAAGGGATGATATAAGTAAATTATTTAAATGTACCTTGTTTTAGAAAAGTTGGTTTCGGTTTCGAAATTAGGTTTCAATTGATATTCGATTATTTTCAAGGGTCCCTTTACGGCCGAAAGATAGAGATCTAAAGATGTATTGAAAATGATTTATTTCAATTTGTATAGTCTTATGACTATCCGATCAATAGTTGTTTTTGAGTACTTCATTACATTATTTAATGATTATGCAAGGTACGGGTATCTTTACCTTACGTACCACATGCCTAAAACTTACAATTAATTAGAAGTGTATAAGACTAGGGTAGAGATTAAGTAAGGTAAACTAATCCAATCTTTACAATTTGATCATGGGGGTGTACCAATTGGGACAATTAAGGAATCATTTATCAAATGTTAGGATTGTATCCCAGCTATCCACACTATACATTCTACTTTTTAATGGTGTAGAGGATAGGATAGGAAGGAATGAGACTCTTTTAGATATGATAAGTTTTATGGTTAGTTATTCAGGACTGCAACATTCGTATTGGAATTTTATGTAACAGACAACAATATATATTCTTAATTTAGTTTATTCGCAATTGGTCTCTTTAGCTACCATTGAACATTTGAGTGGGTGCAATATCATTTTAAGGCATGTTTGGATATGGGGGTGCCTGACACTCATGTTGTGAAAAGGAGACAAGAAAGTTGAAATTGAGGGCTTAGGTATGCCTTTTTTATGGTTATTAAAAAAGTTAAAAAGGTAGTTTATATCATATTACTAAGAAACTGTAAGGACACAAATTTCCAATTGAGTCCATATGTAGTTTTAGCTCAATTCCGGACAAAAACATTTATTCATAGGAAAGTATGTAATTGTAATACTCTCAAGCCTATGGAGTGTTTGTTGAAGACGTAGCGGCAAAGAATATAAAGCTTCATCAAATGTGCCGGTTTGCGTGCCTCGTTTCTACGTCATCAACTATGGTTCCATGCTCCCAAGGTATGAATGCAATTATATTTATATAGGAGCTTGGAACAAAGTTTATTGGGTGTTAGGTTGAATTATAACTGTGTTTACTTTCAAATAAAATTTAATTAGAACTTTAAAAAATAAAGTATATAAAGTTTCTGGGCCAAAAATCGAATTTTGTAAAAATTCTGGAAGTCGTTCGAAATGTCGTTCGAACGAGTTTTTCGTTCGAACCAGGTTTCGTTCGAACGAGTTTGCCAACGAGTCTAAACTGGTATGTCGTTCGAAATGTCGTTCGAACGAACTTGTTCGTTCTAACAAGGTTTCCAATGAGATTCTAACGAAGTCCATACTGGTATGTCGTTAGAAGTCTCGTTAGAACGACAGTTCGTTCGAACGAAATGTCGTTCGAACGAGCTGTCAGGCGGGAACAGTTTTTAGGCAGTTTTTGGCAGTTTGGCAATTTACAAACTTTAATAGGTGCGGGAATGACATTTTCTAAACCAACATTTCCATAACTTTTCATTCTAGTTTATCTCTTAGAGAGAGTTTGAGAGCAAAAATGGTTTAGGAAAATGTTCATGTTTTGAGTGAGTTTTTTAGAGAAATATTTTCATCACTCTAGTGTTTACACCCAATTGAATTTATTCCAAGTTCAAATATACTTATCAATTGCATGGAGTTTGGCATCGGTTTATCTCTACCGAATTCAAGAAGAGAAGTTTTGGTTTGCTTCTACATCCATCAAAGAAGAAGACGTTTTGTTGTGTTTCTACCCACTTGGAGAAAGGCTCCTTGCTCGGGTGACGGTGACCATATAAAGTCCTATCAGTGGATTCCGAGACCGCGGTGGTGTTCCAAGGTTATCCGCTAGGAAGAGGTTTCTACGAGAAGAAGTGTCGAGGCTTGAGAAGGATCGAGTTAGTCGTTATAAGTCTATCTCTCTTGTAAGTATAATTCCGTATCTAGTGGATTTGTGGCTAGGGCCGTCCGAGGTTGTTTCCCGTCTTGGGTTTTTCCTCGTACATCGCGGCGTAGTGTGATTGGTTTATTTTATCTTGCATAAATAACGTAGAACGCATGCTTAGACTAATTCAAGATAAAATTCGGTTTATTTATCACACTCAATTTAATTTGGACTTATATTAAATGTTGGGTAATGTATAATTAATTCAAGTCATTTACTAAAAGTTGTTTTCGCCTAATTTACTAATATTGATAAATATGACTTAGGCAAATTCTAGGGCTTGGATTAATGAATTGGTTTAATTTTGTTTTATTAAACTAAAATTTGTTTTGTTTAATTGTTGGACCATCACTTATATACGCTTCCGCATCATCGTGTTTGTTTAAAAAGGAAATTATATTAATAGTCTGATTTTAATTGTGAAAATCAAAATCCGGGGTCTTTCAGAAACTGAGGGTAGTTAATTGTATCAATTCTCGGTTCTTGGAGAAGGATTGTGTAATAAATCGCGTGACCAAGTGTAAGCCAGTCTTACAAGATTAAAAAGAAACTTCATATTACCAATGTTGATAGACCACACCTACAGGATGAAATACAATTTTATATTAATAATACATTGTCTAACGATAGTGGGAGTATTAGTGATGATTAGTATACACGTGTCACTCACTAAATAACAAGCGATGACACATCATAGTGGGAGCAACAAGAGAAATCCTGATAGGTTAGTGTTTTTGGGTGATCGCTTCGATGAGATTCCAGGAAAACACAAACCAGGTCCTAGGAAATTGAGGCAATTTATGAAAAGGACGTTTTCTTTGACTTATGACTATGGATACCAAAAGGAGATTTAATGTATTCGAATAAAGTTTTGGCACTTGTACACTTGTTAATCAGAAAAAATCCATATGGTGCAAGTGGACGTACAAGAAGTTAAAAGATAGATGGATGGGAAGGTGAAAACTTTCAAAGCAGTGCTTGCAAAATAGTTTAGTTAGAAAGAAAGGTATTTCCTATGAGCAAACTTTTTTCTTGGTATCCATGCTAAATTCTATCGGTATTTTTTTAAAGTCAAGATTGCATTATTGAACGATTGTCTTGACAAGTATATGATAAGAGTGCCGAGAAAACTAAATGATGTAAGCATGTGAGATCCATTTATGTATTTAAGCTGACATCGAGGTCTTGGAATATTTAGTTTGATCAGGAAATCAATATTTTTATTTTGATCAAAGTTATAATAATATTTTTTTTGTAAGAATCATAACGGACATGTGGTGGTATTTCTCAGTAGAATTTATCGATAGTATTTGCCTAATCGGGAACGAAGTGGGAGTATTGTATTACATAAGAGTGTGGTTGTCCAAGCATCTCTATATAAAGTACTCAGGACTAGTTGGACACATCCGTATGATCAATCTTTTATTCAATCGGATAAAAAAAATATGTTAATCTTATCCAAAGTTGCTTATATTGATGTTTTGTTTACAATATTTTCGAAATTCCAAGATATGATTTTTCTTTCAAGTATCGAGTCACCCTATCTAGGAACACTCAATTAGATAGAAAATATAAGGAATATACCTAATTCTTTGACAATGGGCAAACTCATATGTGCTATATTTTCTATTAGACCGAATATCTGATATATCGTTAGCACGACCACTAGATTTCAATCAAATAAGTCATATACCATTTAGTTACAAAGACTTTTTATAGTCAGATAACCCTAGGAGGTGGTGCTATAAGTTGGAGAAGTATGAATCTATCTTTATTTTTTTATTCCACCAAGCGGGGCAAAGTTTTTTCCACTTCAAAGGATGTAAAGAGGCTATATAGTTCGGTAACTTCTTAAGTAACTTGGGTGAGGTTTCTCCATGTAAAATTAGCTATACACTTTTAGTGTATATATCGGTATAATTACAAGTTTGGCAAAACCCATAACCCATAAAAGAGTGAAGCACATTGAGAGTAGGTTTCACATAGTTCAAAAAATCGAACATGTAGGTGATATTTTATGACCAAGATTGCATTGGATAACACATGGTTAATCCTTCTACAATTAGGTGGTTAACTTTCGAACATGACTTTGAGACTACGTGGGAGTTTGTTGGGGTTTTATTCTTAAAATCACGTATACTTTTCAGTAAATATGGGCGACTTCATTTTCAAATAAGAAATATGGTTACAAGAAAGCCTTATATTTATACTTCAAATATATTGTATAAAATATCGATCAATTGTACTCAATAGGAATTTTTGTTGACTTAGGATTGACTTGATCACCGGAGATCAAAATTCTGGTTCTAGTACCTTTGAACAATTCACAACATAGATTGAGAGTTAACATCCTATTGATATTGTTGCATGTGCAATCCTTGTAGTTTATCTCAAACTATGAAAACATATCTGATGGCTCGAGAACTTGTGCAATAGTTCAAAAGAAGATTGTGACTGATTTATCCATGAATGTATTCAACATGACCACCATTGAGATTTAAGTCTAGGGGTTCTCTTGATTAGACTTAGGTAATCTCACACCATTTTCATAGGGTTTATAAATTCTTAACCAGGAGAGTTATGAGGATTGAAATGCTTGCATAATTATTGCTTTGACTGTTATGAAAAATATTCATTTTTATGGGATGTCAATCTCCACATATTGAGAAATAGTTGTGTTAGTATGCAATAGATCATAATTAGTAGGAATATATGCCTAAGAGATATCTAGGATTATGATACTCCTTGATAGACTTATATATTTTGTTTCTACCAATTAAACTCAGCCAGTGGATTATTTTATAATCTGAAGAAATAGTAAATATGCTTATTGATGCAAAAAACTAGACTAGGATAATTAATTGATCACGGATAAATATAAATAAAAGAGACAAGAAATTTTTGAAGTGGTTCGTCTTAAGGGAATAGCCTACGTACACTGTTGTGTATTGCTTTAGAATTATTCAATTGCCTCTCTTTTCGTGTCCCTTGGCTGTAGGGTTTACAATGTATATATAGCCCCCAAGGGGTGTATAAGGGCTAAAATATCAAATGATAGAATGTATTTATATCGTAGACATTTACATATGTACAATCATTTATGTATACAATTGTTGGCATTTTCCTGTCATCATTAATCGGTCTTCCTGGTGTTGGTTGGCATCTCTGGTGATGGTTGGTATCCCTGGTGTAGATCGATATTTCATCTTTGTTGACTAAAATTAATCTTTCACTGTAAAACATGTGTCTGTATTTGAGTTTTCCATGTAGATGGATAATTTTTTATATCAACAGAAGCCCCCAATGTTTCATGCTTGAAGTTTTTACAAGAGTATGGAGCATTTACCTCGTAAAGTTGCTCGGTCAACAATTTTAATCCTGGTCGATTGTCGACTTTCCATACTTGTAAAACATTATGGTTTAATTATTGAAATATAATGCGCATGGCCTTTTTGAAATTATCCACAACCTTAATGAATCGTTTTTGTACAAATCCGTCTTTTCTGCTTTTTAGCCGCTACCAGTTCAATTGACGCTGCCTTTTAATCATTATTTTTCCAGTTTTCGAGGCAACCTATAAAAAGTGGGAAAAGCCACGAACTTTTACTACCTCAAATTTTATGAGTGTTTTTTTCTACTGTGTCTTCAAGCTTTCTTTCTCTCTCTTATGCGATCATTTTTTGTTCTTTAGCTCTTGCTAAATCCTTAATTCCTGTAAGAAATCTTTATCTTCTCTTTTATTCTTGATCATGGTTTACTCTATTGATTCTCTTGATGAATTCATAAATGAATTTAAGATTCCCTCTTGGGTTATTTTGGAATACGCTATTTTTCCTTCTGATTTTTTCTCAATTGCTGAGGGTCACTGGTTTCCCTCTACTTTTATAGCTATGTGTGGGTTTACCTTTCCTCCCAATCCACTGTTTCTTGAATTTTGTCAATATTTTGACATTTTCCCAGCTAGATTAGCCCCCAATACTTGGAGGGTCATAAATGGAGTGAATGGGTTGAATCAAATTCATGGAACCCATCTGGGGATTCGAGAAATAATGTTTTGTTATAAGTGGGTGGCTAGTGACCCCACTTTTTATTTAAAAACTAGGGCTATAAACAAACTGTTAGTAGTTGATCTTACAGATTCCAATAGGGATTATTTTGAGCACGGAGTTGTTGTAAAAAATTGGCAATACGCCCCTTTGACTGGAAATACTGAGTACCAGGGGCCTAGATGCCTTCATTTTGGAAATGGAATAGGTTATTTCTTATTTAACTATTTTGCCCTGTATATATTTTTTTAATTGTAGCACTAATTATTACTCTCTAAATTTTGATTGCAATTGATAAGAAGAGAAGGTGCCCAAAGGAATGTGAAGTGAATCTTAGGGACTTGAAATTCATTTGGGGACTTCATCAGAGGATTGGGGAGGAGCGCGTCAGGTCTACATCTTATTTGATGCAGTACAAGAACATAATTTCCTCCTTTGTTGCTCGTACTACTCCTTATCATATAATTAACCTTGAGCAATATCCTCCTTCTACTTCCTCATCTGTTGCATCTAGAAGTAGTGATCTTACTGCCCTATCCTCTTCTTCCTTAGATTCAAATTTTCCCATTACCGTAGCCATGGGAAAGAGAAAGTTTCCCAACATATTAGGATACATAAATGTCAATACACCTTCCAAACAAGCTGATGAAGGGGTGAAAAATAAAGACGAGACTGGGAATAAGCCCCCAACCAAGAATATTAAAGAGAGCCCTCTGAAAAGAATAAAGAAATGGTTTTCTTCTAAGTTAGCATAAGGTTCTTCTTCTCTTCCTGACTAGCGTGAGTTGGTTGATATATCTTCTTCTGCTTCTCCAGTGGTCCTTGGCCATGGATTGGCAAGATAACTAATGAAGTCTAGAACTTTGTCAGACCACAGGGGTGCTGCAACTGAATGACCTCGTTCCAAAAGTTCTGACAGGGCTACTTAAAGCCTTGCTCTGGAATATTCTTTTGCCCTCTTTAATTTTCTATCTCTTGATTTGTTCTTCATAATCATGACTTTCCTTATCGTTCTTGTGCAGTTCCTTATTGAGAAAGATGAGGCTTTGAGAGGTTCTTCCTCTGGTGAAGTTGAAGAAGATTTTAATGAGATGAAAAAGTTAATGCTTGATTCCCAACAAGCATTGGCTAATGAACAAAAGAAATGGGAGGAGAAGATAAAAGCTACTGAAGTTGCTGCTAAAACTTCTCGGGGGTTGCCTGATAATTTTCAAAAAGACTTATATGCTGAGAAAGTCAAGTTGCAAATTGAATTTACAAAGAAAAAATGCTTTAAGGATGGCTGGTCTGCTTCCCTGGTGGAGGTCGGCACTCCAAAAGATTTCGAGATGTTCTTAGGACATGATCCTGGAGCCCCTCCAAACTGGATGGGAAAGTTGATGATGATGGGGGTTCTAGTGAATCCTTTATAGCGGTGGAGTCTACCGATCAACGCCATGATGTTGATTTTGTTGTTCCCTCCACAGTTAATCCTCCTCCTCCTTATGTTCCTTCTTCTACTTCAGTTAATCATGAGGCAGATAAGAAGAAGGAGTAGAACCGAGAAGATTTTTATTTTCCTTTTTTAGTAGTCGTACTTTTTCTTTTCTTTTGAAGATGTATTTATACTTTCCTTTTTTTATTAATGAAAAGAGAAATGTTTTTGTTCCTCTGCTTGTGTGTTTCTATGCTCTGCACCTTGTGGATTGATAACTTTCTTCTTCTTAATAGTTCATAGATAAATTAGAATATTTCTCATCTACTGACTCCGAACTACTCCAGAGGTGTAATGAGCTTTTCAAAGCTGGTCACTTATCTCAGACTGATGTCGACCTACTGAAGCCTATGTTTACTTGAAGTGTCTTCTTGATCGGGAAGTGGCCAATAATGTTGCCTACTATGAAATGATTGAAGAGTTATAGGAGGAGCATGATGAATCTAAGGCACTTTTGCATGAGGATTATGAGAAAAAATTCTAGGCCCTTAATGAAGGTTGAAGCTTTGAGGGAAAATTGGATAAATTTTCTTCTCATTTTCGAAGATAAGAATTTTTGCTGAAACGTGAAGTGGGTGAAGAAAGGGACATTGCCAAGATTCTAGAGGAAGAGAACAATAATTTGAGAGATTAACTTGACGCTTTGAAGTCATCCACTGCTGTTGTTGCTACTATAGATGAGGGTCATTCATTCTTGGAGGCTGAGAACGCAAGGTTGAGTGAGGAGTTGGAGCTCTAAAGAAATTAAAATCTGCTTCTTCATCTTTTCGAGCTAGAGTCAAACCTGGTCGAGGTATTACAGAGGAAGCCAGGACCCAAGAGTCCCTTACCAATTAATTTACTCAATTAAAGGCCAAAAATCAAGCCATTACGCAGATGTCGCAGAAGCTATAGGCCTTGTCTAAGGAACTATCCACTCAATCTTTTCAATTACAAGATAAGGATGGCGTGTTGAAGAAACTGCATTACCAAGTTGGCATATTGACCTTTAAATTCCATAAATAATCAAGGGAAGTCTATATGGATGGGTACAATGAATCTCTGGGGCACTTTGATGATAAGCTTCAACAAGCTAAGAATGAGAGCTATAAATGGGGTTAGATGAATGCTTTGACAATGATGAAGGTGGATCAAAATAGTCAATTGTGGGACTGGTATGATCCAGGATTTCTTGAGCTTGACAATCCCCCATTTAAATTAGATGTCAATTGGATTCCAGTCCATCTTATTCGCCAGTGCTTGATTTCAAAATACATGGGGGATTATGAGCTTCATGATGAATTAGAAATCGTCCGACCTCCTCACTTGATTGATCGTCCTAATAGCAGCAATACCATAATGCTTCAAGATTTTAACTTCATTAATTCTCCTTACACTTTAGATGATCCTCCTGCTGGAGCGGATTTTATTTCCAAAGCTGAACGGAAATGTCCTACAGAATGAAGCTTTGTATTTTATTTTGTTAATACAATCATGTAATTAATTTGATTGAAAGAAATGGAAATTTGATCAACTTATCTTATGTTGAATGTTAATCCTTTATTTATCATTAATTCCATTGACACCCTTTGATTAAGTTGAGTATCAATGATCAATGAGTGCAGATGTTATACTAGCATACTTAGATTAAAATCTAAATTTAGAGCTAGTCAGATGAATACATAGGTTCTACTCGCATATTTAGATTAAAATCTAAATTTAGAGCTAGTTACCTATGTATCTCCAAAGGTTTTATTAACGCGACCAAATGTTAGGGTTTTTACATTAGATACCAGTGGCGTGACCAGGCATTTGTGGAATATGTGCTTACATTCCTCTTGAGGAATATTTATAGCGTTACTCCTGTACTTTGCCTAGTAGGATAAAGATCTTGTTTTATCCTTATGTTTGTGAACCAAGTTTCTTGAGGATTTAACATCCTGTTAACTTGGACTTTGTGTATCAACGATCAAGTTTGTGGCTACTCTGAGCAACTTATTGCTTCTGTCGAGCAATAATTTATAACTTTTATCAATTATCCATAGTAGTGCATAGCAGTAGTACTCCAAAAAAAAAAATTAAAAATTAAAATGGAAAGAAATTTAAGATTATTTCAAACTGATTACAACATCATTGATAATATTTTCTGAGATGCTCTGCATGCCATGGGTTTTTGAATTCTTCACATTCTGGAGTTTCAATTCGATAGGTTCCAGGTCGGATCACTTCTAAAATACGGTATGTCCCATGCTAATTAGTCTCAAGCTTATTATTTTTCTGTAGCACTTTCTTAAGAATATAATCTCGTTCATTTAAGTTGGTCGGTTTCATCCTTTTATTGTGAAAATGAGATGTTCTCTGTTGGTAGGTTACATTTCTTAGGGCGACGTCTTCTTTTACTTCCTCCAGCATATCTAGATCCAACCTTCTCATTAAGTCACTTACAGGAGAGTTAAAATTCAAAACTTTATGGGATGGTAAGCTTAGCTCGGCAGGAATGAAAACTTCAGTTCCAAATGCTAACATGTATGGGGATTCTCCAGTTGCTATTCATGGTATTATTTGGTATGCCCACAAGACAGAATGTAGCTCGTTTATTCAATTTCCTTTGGCATCATCTAGCCTTTTCTTTAACCTGTTAAGCAAAGTTCTATTCGTAACTTCAGTTTGTCCATTACTCTGAGGAAGTCCTAGAGCAGAATGCAATTTTTAAACATTGAACTGAGCAGAGTAATTTGCGAATTCATCATTGTCAAATTGTGTTTTATGGTTGGTAATGAAATCATAGGGCAGCCCATACCTACAAATGATGTTTTTCGTAGGAACCGATAGACCTTTTCATAAAGCATGTCTATCAGAGGCTCTGCCTCAACCCATTTTGTAAAATAATCCACGGTGAGAATTAAGTATTTAAATCTTCCTCGGGAAGTTTGTAGTGGTCCGACCAAGTCTATACCCCATATGGAAAATGGCCATAGTGAAGTGATTGGAGTGAGAGCAGCCTGTGGAGTTTTGCTAATTCTGGAGAATCTCTGACATTTATCACACTTCTTGGTAAAAGTTGCACAATCTTCTCACATTGTTGTCCAGTAATACCCTTGCGATCTGATTCTTTGCAGAAGTATTCTCCCTACTATGTGAGCTCCACATGATCCTTCATGCACCTCCTGAATTATATCTTGGACCTCTGATGGATGCACATAGCGTTGCAAATTGACTGTTAGTCCTTTTCTGTACAAAACACCTTTATCTAATATATACCAAGATGCTTTATACTTCAACTTATTTTCTTCCACCATATCTGTTGGTAGAGTTCCTTCTTCAATGTATACTCTGATGGGGTCCATCCATGATGACCCCATATCTATGGCCATCAAATTGATCATCAAATATTCATCGATGCTCCTATTGGCCAAAATCTCAATAGGGATAGTTCGTCGGAGTTCAATTCTGGTTGCTGAGGCTAGCCGAGCAAGGGCATTAGCTCGGGTATTTTCCAACCTTGAGATTCTGTACATTAGAACAGCTGGTAATTTTCAATGACTTCCATCGCCTTCGATAAATTCCTAGATCTTAATTCTCCTTTAGCTTTATATAAACCCATTGTTTGGCTTACCACTAGTTGTGAGTCACTGTGTGCCATAACTTGCTTGACATTCAATGATTGGGCTAAACTTAGGGCCACAATACGAGCTTCGCACCATTTTTCGAAGCCTGAAATTAAAAACTTAGTGCATACTCAATATCATTACCATCGAAAGTGTTAAGTATTATACCTTCTCCACTACCAGTTGAACAAGATGATCCATCAACATATAAGTTCAATATTGGGGCATTATTTTTAAACGCTTAGTCCGTCAAACTCCCATAGTGGAATATCTTGCCCTTTGCTTCTTCATACTTCGTAGTCATCTCCTGTGTTCGGGAAGAAGAATCTCGTAGGTCGTCAACCACTTCTTTTGAAGAAATTTCTATGGGAGCTTTATTGTTAACATCATTTCCTCCTGATTCTTGTTCTGCCTGTTAAATTTATTGCTTGGAGGCCCCAGAGTAAGTGAACTCCGCTATGAAATCTTCCACTGCTTGACCTTTCAAAGAAGTCCTTGGCTCATATATGATATAATATTCCCCTAATTCTATATCCCAATACATTAATCTACCATATTTCTCCGATTTGTGTAAAGCCTGCCTTAGAGGCATATTAGTGTAAACTACGATTGTATGGGCTTGGAAAAAAGTTTCATACATCTGGATGTTTCAATTAGTGATAAAGTTAATTTCTCCAAATAAGGGTACCTGATTTTTACTCATCGGAAAGCCTTACTGGTATAGTAAAAGAGTTTTTGATCTCCATTTTCTTCTCGGATCAATGCAGAACTTACTGCCGATTCAGAAACAACTAAGTACATGTATAATTTTTCACCCGTGATTGGTTGGGAGAGTAATGGAGGTGACCACAAATACTTTTTAAATTCCACAAAAAAAATCACATTCTTCATTCCACTCAAAATGCTTTCTGAGCACTTTGAAGAAGGGCAGGCACCTATCTGTAGCTTGGGACACGAATATGTTCAACGCTGCTACTCGTTCAGTCAATCTTTTCATGTCCTTCTTGCAAGGTGGGGATTGAATTTCAAGTAATGCTTTGATCTTATCTAGATTTTCTTTAATTCCCCTTTGATTTACTATGTACCTGTGGAACATTCTCTCTTGCACTCCAAAAACATACTTGGTCGGATTCAGCATCATCTGGTGCTTCTCAATTTGATCAAAAGTCTGGTTGAGGTCGACAATGTGATCGAATACCTTTTTTCTTTTTATTAGCATATCATCCACGTAGACTTCCATATTCTTGCCTATTTTTTCCTCGAACACCTTATTGAGAAACATTTGATATGTAGCACCTACATTTTTCAAACCAAAAGGCATAACATTATAACAGTATGTTCCTCGAGGAGTGATGAAAGAAGTTATTTCCCTGTCTTCAGGTTTTATTTTTATCTGGTTATAACAAGAACAAGCATCAATAAAGCTGAGTAACTCATGTCCTAATGTTGCAACCATGAGTTGATCTATTCGGGTGAAAGGAAAATGATCATTTGGGAATGCTTTATTTAAATCTGTGAAATCTACACACATTCTCCACTTATTGTTTTTCTTTTTTCCCATAACTACATTGGCCAACTAGTCTGGTATTTTATTTCATTAATAAAAATATGCTTTCTGAAGCGTTTCGACTTCTTCCTGTATGGTTTGGTTCTTCTCGAGGCTGAACACTCTTAGTCTTTGCTTTACTGGTTTAACTTTTTTGTTTACATTGATCTCATGGCAGAGAAAGTTGGGATTTAACCCAGACATATCTTCATGACTCCAGGCAAACACGTGCTTTATCTGTTTAAGGAAGCTCACCAGTTCCTATTTAAGAACATGATCCAATGTTGTCCCTTTTTGAGTGATGCACTCCGATTTGTCATCATCTAACACAATGCTTTTATTTGCTTCCACAATCTGTCCCTTTACCAACTCTATTTCCTCTCTTGGGTCTAAGGTCTTCATCAAGATCAGGAGTATCCACTTAATAGATAGTGGTTTTCTTCTTTATTTCCTCCAAGTCTTCTTACTCGCAGAAGAGTAGTAACATTCCCGAGCTACTTTCTGATCACTTTTCACAATTACCACACCAAAATTAGTAGGGAATTTTAGACATTGATGAACAGTGGATGGTAGTTCTTCGAACTTCTTTAGCCCTACTCTTCCCATGATTATATTATTAGCGAAATGGATGTTTTTATCCATTACAAAGAAATGGATCTTCTCTGTTCGGTTAGTTGGTCAGGTGCATGTCATCACTTCCATTTTAATGGTTCCCAGAGGAAAGACTTTCTCACCTACAAAGCCTATTAGTGGTCGATGATAGGGCTCTAATTGGCTGAGTTTAAAATCCAAGTTGGTGAAACAATAATAGAACATGATATCCGTCGAGCTACCATTATCTACTAATACTCTAGAGATAATGATTTCGTACTTTCTGATTTTGATTACTAATAGGTCGTCATGAGGATACAATACTCCTGAAAGGTCATTTTTAGAGAAATCAATTACTAACTTGTCTTTGTTAACCTTCCTTGGTCGATCTTCCTCTGCAAGGTTGATCATCTGTATGTACGAGCAAGCTTGTTCTTCATGGAGGTAAGCTTTCCGCTTAGCTGTATGATCTCATCCTCTTACATCTCCACCTGTAATCATTTGGCAATCAAAAGTATCAAAATTGATACAAAACACCTCACGTTCTGGTTGCCAGGTTTTTTTAAGGGAGATCGGGATCATCATCCTGATTATCTTCATGAGTTTTTTTCTTCTCCTCTCTGGGCTTGCAAGGAGATTTTGATCTTCGCCGAATTATGTTGTTGTTCTGGAGATCAACATATTTATTCAGCTTTCCTCACCGAATGAGAGTTTTAATCTCATTTTGAAGAGCTATGCAACGTTCCTTCGTGTGACTGTGATCCCTATGGAATTCGCAGTACTTAGTTTTATCTCTCTTGGTCGGGGAACTTCTCACCTTATCAGGCCAACGCATATCTTTGTTGTTCTTGATTACTTCCAAAATATGGTGAATTACCATGGCTAACGGATTATAGTCGTTGTACTTCTTGAGTTGCTCCAAAACTCCTTTTTGTTTTGATTTCCTATGTTCTATTGGGTATTTATGATCTTTCTTATCATTTTTTCCATCAACTTTTTTACCCAAGCTATACTTAGCTGCCATTGCTTCCTCGATATTCATGATCTTTGCTGCTTTAGCCATCAATTCTGCCATTGTCTTCGGAGGATCCTTGGCAAGAGTGCAATACAGTTTTTTAGGAAGAAATCCACTCATAAGGGTAGTTATTACAGTCTTCTCTTCATAATCTATGACTTCTAGTTTCTCGTTATTAAAACGAGTGATGTAATATCTGGTACTCTCTCACACTAAGTAAGTGTGCCACCCTTTTCATAAGTTTTTCTCCAAAGCAAAAATTGTTAATGAATAGCTCGTCCTGTCAGTTGCAGTTAGAAATTTGTCCCCGAGGAAGACCATTGTACCAGATTTAGGCAGATCCAATAATGGTTCCAGAAAATGCTCTACATCTCATTTTGTCGAGAACAACATAAATATCAGCAGTTGCCTGACATTGTTCCATGTGGAGGACTGGATCAGTTTTTCAATCATATTTGGGTGTTACTACTGGAGCCTTAAACTTTGCTGGAGTAGGGAAATTCACAATTGCCTGCATAAATGGAGAACCTTTTATAAAGCTTCTTTGTAGTGGCTTTCTTGTCTTCGCCATTTCTCCTAATCTGTCTTTCAATCTCTGTATGGATCATTTCCATGCATCATTGGCAGTACCGGATTTATGTGTTACAACTTTATTAGTTGTTGATCTCTCTTCCTAAAGCCGTTGCTCAATCCGATTAGCAGTTCGCCGAGCATTTAATCTAGATTGAGTTGTTCTTTTCCTTTGATCAGATGGTTATCGAGTGTTACTAAATCTTGCCCTAGGAATATTTATGTTCCCCCTAAGTCCCAAACGATCGAAGGGAGAAGCACGACTTAATCTCTCTAGGGAACTTGACCTTTCTGGAGAATAAGACTGCGTGTGAAAAGATTTTGACGTCCTGAGTAATGAATTTGACCTTGGGTGGTAGGAGACATCTCTTGCTGTCATTGAGTGGCTACGCTGACCACCTCTTGGTTGAGGTGGTGGCATATTTTCTTGAGCAGATAGAGCAGGTGCCCCATCTTGAAGAGTTTGTGCAAGTTTCCTGATAGCATCTTACATAGCCTCTTGGCCTCCTGCAAGACTGGCGAGAATACCACTTAAATCATTTGCAGATGGAGGAGCAGAAGGGGCAGACGGAATACCTTCATTCCTAATATTTAATTCAGGAATATCATCCATTATTTGATTGAGTGAGATCGATTAGAAAAATCGTTCCCACAGACGACGCTAATCTGTTGATGCAAAAAACTAGACTAAACTAATTAATTTATCACACATAAATTGAAATAAAAGAGACAAGAGATTTTTAATGTGGTTCGGCTTAAGGGAATAGCCTATGTCCACTGTTGTGTATTACTTTAACATTGTTCAATTGCCTCTCTTTTCGTGTCCCTTGGATGTAGGGTTTATAATATATTTATAGCCCCCAAGGGGTGTATAAGGGATAGAATATAAAAGGATGGAATGTCTTTATATTGTAGACATATACATCTATACAATCATTTATGTATATAACTGTTGGCATTTTGCTGTCATCATTGGTCGGTCTTTCTGGTTTTGGTCAGCATCCCTGATGATGGTCGGTATCCCTGGTGTAGATCGGTATTTCTTCCTTGCTGACTAGAATTAGTCTTCCACTGTACAACGCGTGTCAGTATTCGAGTTGTCCACGTAGATGGATAATTTTTGGCATCAGGAATCCTAATCCTGAGAATTAAGAAATTTATTATATGTTGGTTAAAATTCATTAAAGATAAATTGATTTGTTTAAGTGGATGTAGGAAACTTAACGCGAGGAATCATATCACGTACCATAATAAACTTTGCAAATAATATCTCTTTATTCCGAGTGATTTTGAGATAATTAAATTGGAGTGCAGTCATAATTAGTTAATGGAAGTACTCCTGATTAAATAAAAAATAATAATTACGATAAATGTAATTGGAATTTTTAAGTATTTATTTAGAAGCCAATTTAATTATTTATTTTGGGTCATTTGCATTGTCCATTACCTAAGTAGTAGGCCCAATACTATTTGAAAGCCCAGTTTGACTAAAGGCCATGGCTTTAACCTTTATATATTGCTATAACCTAGGGGTTTTAGGTTAATGGTCCAGTGTAGAGGATTAGAGAGGGATAGAAAATACGCTATTCATGTTTTTGTGAAAGGGTGAGGAGAGAAAAAGTGATTTCTCTCATATTTCACCATGGTGTCCTCTCCAAGAGTGCCCACACATAAGGCTTACTCTGGGTGGAACATATACTAGAAGATTCAAGACATTCAGAGCATTCTAGCAAGATTTTTGAAGATCTTGGATAGGCAATAAGATCTTCATCATCATCAACATGTTTCTCCCCATACGGATCACAACAAGATCTATATTATTATTTTTTTAAACTATAGGTTTATTCTTTAAACCTAGCCTTGATTTTCTTTCCATTACATGATCGGTCAACGTTTATATGACTGAATTGTTTTCGTGTTTATGTTAACCCCGTTTTCCCAACAATATATATATATATTAAAATCTAAATTTATTAGATATAAGTGAAAAAACTCTTTGATTCAGACTAAATAATTACACACACCAAAAGGCAAACACAATACACTCAAACAATACCAACATCATATAAAATGATACATTGTGTACGTGATTTGACAACTTCCCTAACTCCATAGGGAGAGTTATTTTTTATTAATCAAAAAGAGAGAAAGTGTGAACACAATTGAACATAAGTTCTCTACATACAATCTCGCATGCCCCACTTAGAAGGGGTGATTCTTATCTTTTTGTGGTGCTTATCACATTGATAATATCTCTTATGCTAATTGATTTCTATTTTACCTCGTTGTATCTTCTTGATAACATGGCGGGAAAAAGAATGTGAGATATTTCGAAGGAAAGAAAGCAACACCATCTAGTAATTGTTACTTATTTCTGAGCACATTATTGATATTGTATAAGAAAAGATATAAAAAATATCTTTCTATTTTTTAGACTTCGTGGAGGAGATGCAGAGAGAATTGTAGTTTAGGAAGTTTTCAAGGAATGGGCTCTTTTGGGTTCTTTTCTCTGTTGTTATTTTGTATACTTCCTGTATACGAGTTTCACCCTCTTGGCGGGCAGTTTATATATTTCATTTACTTATAAAAAAAACTATTGCAATACAATTAGGCATTATGTGCGACTTTGTTCTCTTGTCGACCACTAATGGCTTGGAAACCACCGAAAAATCTAGTGTGTAAGTTATTTTGGATGGATGTAAATTTTTATAATCTACACTTGGGCGAATTTGAGGGACGTCGTGGAGATATGATATATGATGGTGACGATTTGGCAGGGATTTGATGGACGGCAACATAATCTACAGTGCGACAGATTTTAGGGTATTGGTGAAAATTTGATGAGATGTATCAAAGAGAATATATTTTTGAGCACTAAATTTATTGTAAAAAGCATTTCAAGGTCTAAATTCTATGTCTAAAATGAATTTTCAACAAAAAACATACACAAGTTTTAGTTGAATGGCCCCTTTAAGTTTCTTGTGTAAAAATTAGAGTACAAATATAAACATAATATATACAAACGTATGTTAAGAATGCTACAATGATATTTTGACTTTACTCACTATGTACTTATCATTATATGACTTTCGTCACAGTTTTGTTTATATTTAAACTTTTACTCATCAGTTTTCACTTTTGGTGACGAAAAAATTGCGTCGCTAAAAGTTGAAAGGTGCGTAAAATTTAAATGAAAACAAAATAGTGCTTATAATCAAATATTGATAATTATATGGTGGGTAGAATGTCCCATAACTTATGACAAGACTCCATAAAAGAAAGAAAGTGAATAAGTGGGTATATATTATAATGATATAGTTTAAAAAAATAAAAGAAATGATATGTGAAAGATGAAATTGCTTATATGACTTTGTATATTAAGTATGCAAAATACTCGTATTTTTTATACATTATTAATGAGTCCACATTCCTTAATACAATACAATTGGTGATGCGGCAAAAATACGGTTGTCCAAATAAACTAAACTGTGTTTCGTCCCCCAAAACTATTTTCACATTGCACTATGAATAGCCTTAGCCAATTAATTGGCTAGAAATCGTAGCAGCGGTTTATATTTTGAGTAGTTCTACATATACAGAAGATTCGTACAAAATCGTGAGTACAAATTGATGTGTCGTATTCATATTAGTTCGTGTCTTGAATTCACCAAAGATACTGACCAATACAAATACAACACGTTAATCTATATACACAATTCTATACGAATTATATGTCGAAATAAAATTATAGTTATATTTTACGCATGCATCATATGTTTTGACAAATATGCCATAACTTGTAAGGGAGAAGCACTAGTATTCCAAGATAGCCTTTCTCACTTTAAAATAATATTTGGAATGTATGGGAGCAGAGTAAATGTCTAGTGATGTAGGTAAATGGTGTTGCATAATATGTGTACTGACTGAATCATTTTTGTATGTACTATTTCAATTACTTGGAGAGAAAAGTTGTTTCATACTAATGTCACGTCAATAAGTATGTTGAAGATGTCGAAAAAACCAGTAAATACGTTGAAGGCATAAAGTTGGTTAACTCGGGGAAAGAAGGAATTTGAGGAATGAAAAATTCTTTTGACGGTAAAATTCATCGATAAATTAATGTGGTTATTTTTTATTGATTTGTGTTGGGATTTATGTTAATAAAATTTAAAAATTAATTAATAAAAATTAACCACATTATTTTGTTCCCAATGTTTGATTACAATGGAAGGGCACTTTGAGTAATACTCATATATTAAGAAAAGAAAATGGTTAACATGGTAAAAATGGAAGAAACAAATAAATGTTATAATTATTAGGACATTGTCAAAATTCTCTCTGCAAATTGATTCTGTCCCTAACGAGAAGAGGCAGTTAATATATGAAAGGGGCGATCGAGAGAACATACTGTTTGTTAACATCAAATCTAACAACACATGCTATCCACTCAAAATGATCATCTTCTAATCATAAATAAAGATCACAGCACAAGGCTAACCAGCCGCTTTGGTCTTTTTCTTTCCAAATATTATCCATTTAGAGCCAAGATTTTTAGTAAAGCGGAAAAATCAACGTTACCCAACAAATATTCTAACCTGTCATCATCCGTCAGAAGCATATATCATAAACAAACAATGATTGATTCTACAATCATTATCTTTGGATCCTATGAACATGGTTTGTCCCCTCAATCTTTTAAATATATGTATATATCCATTAACAGGTAAATAATATTATAATGAAAATTGTCTTTGGTGCACAAATCGTTGTGGGTCCCAATATGTACAATATAGGGATCATTCAAGCTTGCTGAGTCGGTGAAAAAAAAAAAAAAGCTTGCTGAGTCGTCAAATAATATCAGTCAAAGAAAACACTGAACTAAAGTTAAAGTAGAATAGAAAACTGTGCCGGAAACATATAGCAGCATCTTTGAAGAGAAGAATCTGTCATTCCCATCCTAGGGATTTTATGGGCTGCTCTCATTCTCACTAGGATTCCCGAAAATCACGACTTTTAATACTGTTTAAATACTCACAGTTCTCGTTAAAAATAGAGTAATGGTATACATTAAAATACGAGGGGGGATATTCGTGGCGCAAAAAGTTCTTTAAAATATATATATTTTTAAATATTGTAGAAAATTCACTTTTATTTTCTTAGCATCACAAAAAGAAGCCGTGAACATCAATAGGTTAACTATGAAAAATGAGTACTATAGTCAAGGTTAGCGGTGAAAATAAATAAAACGGCCAAGGTTAGCAATAAAAATGATATCATGACCAAGGTTAGACGTAAAATGGATATCACGATCAGGGTTAACCGTGAAAGTCAAGGTTAATCGTGAAAACGAATACCACGACCAAGGTTAACCGTGAGATTTTTGGGTAGAATAGTAAAAAAAAAAAGGGTTTTGTAAAGCTATGACATATTGTAATATATATTATGAAAATAATATAACAAACATTTTGTTTCTATTTTTAGTCCCTATTTTTAAATTACCAGCTGACATGGCATGCTGTGATTGGTTGACGTGATATGCTTTATTAAAAAATAGGGACTATAAATGAAAACAAAATGTTTGTGTTCCTATATTCATAACCAATATTATTTAAAGTCCTAAAAGTGCATAATCTATAAAAAAAAAAAAAAGACTTATTTTTGCCGTGTTTTGAGGAAGTTTTGGGGTTGCGAATATCACCACCCTTGAAACATTTGCAAACGTGTATTTAATATTTTCATTTTGTCCGAATCATATTTCAATGTATAAATATGTTAGCTTATATATCATTTTCTTAAAAAGAAATAATTTGCATTGAATATTGTACAAGGCCATCCACAATTAACAATCATAAAAAATGTACATTTTGATCTCCACCTACAAAACCATTTCCCTATGAGAACAATAGTGAGAAGGCTAAACATTTTACTTTGTGTAATGGGGCCCAGGGGCGTAACCAGGAATTTATATCCGGGTGGGCTGACTTAACACTGATTTTCGGGGGTTCGGGGGCGGGAGCCCCCGAGTCGAATTTTTTTGAGGTTATTTTTGAGTATTTACTTAAAAATAATGAAAAATAATGTTAATTAAAAAATATAGGTGCAAAATAATGCCCAAAATAATGATTCATATAGGTTTTTTTTTTAAATGGATCATTGAGGTTTGATTGTTTGGGCGGACTAACTTTTTTATTTATTGGGTGGGCTGTGATGTATTGGACCTTAAAATTTACACTAATTTTTTTTTTTTTTTTTTAAAAATGACCCGGGCTTGAGCCCGCCCTAGCCCACTACATGGCTACGCCCCTGATGGGGCCTCACTAACCGATCCTTATTGTGCATTGGTCACTAAATGTAATTGGACCACTAAAACTAGCCTTTGTGATCCAATCAAATTCTTCCATAACTCCATCTTCCTCACCAAGTTTTTAACTCATTCTTAAAAGATCTGGATATATTATCTAAAAAATTATTTCAACTTTAATGAAAATTTGGTACGAAATCAACCAGGCCTATAAACCACCCCCTCCCTCCGAGGTTGTGTGATCACCAACCTCATCTTAGAGACGGAATAATTAACATTAGTGCACATCCTCTCGACGTTCAATCAATTATCTGTGGTATTGTGTATGACGCACTTGAGGTATATGTTGGAATATTTTTAATATTCTAATGTGGACTTACATATTAAAATATCAATTGTATTTGGACTTCTATTCTGTTTGGGCTAATTAGGTGATCTAATTTAATAGAGCCCAATAAGACATCTAAAAATGAGTATGGGCTTTGTAATGTGTGGTTACCCAAAAGTCACATTCTGGTTACTCAAGGGTTGTGTTACTCAAGAGTCACCTAATCAGCATATATGGGGTTCTATATATATATATATATATATATATATATATATATATAATGAAGGGTTCTGGTCCCCAACGCTAATGCACTCAAAACACTCTCTTCCTCATTCCCATCATTGAGAGAGAACTCATAGAGAGAGAGAGGGATTAGTCTCTGGAAGACCTCTAACCTCCAAGTCTCAATCACCACTATAAATTCAGGTACATAGATTCTATAATTATTTTATTAGATAATCTCGATAATCTAATATATTTATAAATTTAATTTTAATATTTCAACAAGTGCTATTAGAGCCTCTTCATATTAAATTATTGGGATTGGTATTGTGATTGTGATTTAGAAGAGATTTTATTTTATTTATCATACATATGATCTAGTTAGAACCCATATGATTTTTAGGATTCTATGTAGAATTTATGTATGATTTCTGATAATTTTCGTAATCATACTCCCAAATTGATTAAAAATTGTTAATCCATAGTGATTTTTTTTATTTCCCTCAAAAGGGTTTGATTCATAATGGATTTGGATGGATTAATTCAGTTTTGTTCAAGATTAATATGATAATTGTTGAAATCTAAATTTAGAATTTTGAGGAACGTTTTCAGTGACATAATTCGTTTTCTTGCTTAGAATTTTATGAAATTTTGATGATCACCTGAAAACATCGAAATAAACAAAACCCATTGTAAACAATGAGCACCATCCTATCTCGAAGATTTGACATCGTCCATACCCTTAAAAACGTGTTTTTAGCCATTTTTTAATAATAATGTCAACAACAATAACTCTCGCTTAAAAATTGATTGTGTGATTCTGCAAATCGGAGAGTGATTCTGAAGAGATTGTTTAAGTTAATGTTGTGATAACTAAAAAATTTCCATTTTTGGAAAAAATAAATTATTTTTCCATATTTTGTGTTATAAATCACTACATATATTTTTATAATTAAATGTTTGTTCTAATAATAATGTTATATGTTATTTTGTATTGACCAAAGATTCAAAATAAAGTTTTGAATATTAGATATGTGATAAAGTGTTTATATGGTTGATGGGAGGAAGGAGAATCCCATCAGGTTAACATATATTCTAACAAATTTGAATTTCGGATATTATTTTGAAACCAAATGGTGGCTCCCATTTATGGTATTTAATTAATACCCTTTTATCTTATATCTTAAAATAAATTAATTGAAGTAGTATATTGCCAAAGTAACCTCTATTGCATAGATTAATCTATTTTGAGTTATTAAGATGCGTATATTTATTATTTATACGATTAGTGATAGATCCAAAGGAAAATATTTAATTAGCTAAATAATAAATATACATGCGGAAATAAATGTGTGACGATTATAAAATTTATATATTGACAATGTACAGACCCAAAAGAAGGTTGTTGTTTGACCAAATTTATCATTAACTTTTGATTTTTGCATCGAGAAGATACGATTAATAATAAGGGTGTTGTCTTTGAAGAGGAATCAATTCCTCTCCCAAAAATTGTTCAACTTGCTGACAGTGTTCAAGAAGACAACAATGAGGATTTTCCTACTCAAATCAAAGTGGGATACGATTAATAATAAGAATGTTGTCTTTAAAGAGGAATGAATTCCTCTCCCAAACATTGTTCAGCCTACTAACAGTTTTCAAGAAGACAACAATGAGGGCTTAACAACCTTATGAGCACTTGTAAATCATTTTGATTTAGAGCTGCATCAGATGGATGTTAAGATGGCTTTTCTCAATGGTAACATTGAGAAAACCATGTATATGGTGCAACTGTTAGATTACTTTCTATTTATGAGAACTATCACACAAACATGAACATTCATATTGAATTCTCAAGAAAAAATATTGAATTTGCGGAAGCGTACCTGAATCTATAATGAGAAAAGTAAAATATCTGAGTCTGAGGTCTTATGATCTTTCATATCACACTACTAGAAAAATTACAATTAAGGACAGCTAATTAGTTGTCCCAAAAGCCTATCTGTTGTCCCCAATAGTATTTAGCACAGTCATAAGGATAGGAAGAGATGTCCTATCAGGTGGGCGTCATAAAAGGCTAAAAGGACAGCAATTGCTGTCCTTTTTGAGTTTTTAGGACAGCAGGAAGCCGTCCTTTTAGCTTTGTCCTTTTAAATCCAAAAACTTCTAAATGTTTATAAGGATAGATGTTGTTGTCCTTTAAAATGGATTATTAGGGACAAAAGTAGTTATCCCAAATAGATTTCGACGCATAAAATGTGGCGCCAAATTAATATGTAAAAAGGCAGTTGTAGTTATCCTAAAAGATAAATATATATTTTTTATACATTAATAAAAATTGTAGTTCTTCAAAAATCGAGGGAATCTCTAATATAATAACAGTAAATTAAAAAAATAAATAAAATGCAAAGTCATATTATACCAAAATATAACCTTTGGATTAATAACAAAGCCAAATAATATATAATCATACTTCATAAAAATAAACACCACCACATACATTCAAACCGTCATATCCAATTCCATGTTAGTTATATCCATGACTTAATAACAATCTATAGCAAAACAAAATAATAAGCCCTCTGTAGCAAAAATTTGATTATTTATAGTCAATCGTGGGTATCATAAGTATCAACTTGTGGCGGCGGTGGTTTTAGTGGAATGCCTGCCTTTTGTATCGTACAAGAGATTTCAATCCTCGCTTCTATTAGAGTTTCCCTCTTGGCCCTCATAGCTCTTTATTATATTTTATTTACCGAATTGGCACTCACCATATCAATTTCTTCTTGATGACGATTCTCTCCAAAATTGAAGTTCCCACAACTCTATGGTAGGAACAAAGATGTTCGGTTAATGACATTCATATCCGTGACTCGTTGCAAGAGAAAATAAATAATGTTAATTACATTTCAAGTTACTTGTCATTGTTTTTAAATACTCTTTAAGTTGGTCATTTTCAAATACTTTATTATTTTTAGAAAATTTCGACAGAGCTTCCTTTGATTTTACAGTATCCAACCTGCTTAATTATCCCCCCCCCCCCCTTCCGTTTACCCCCAAAAATATAGAAACCCAGCATATATAGACCAATATCACCAACTTTAGAGAACATATACAGACCAATATCACCAATTTTAAAAATCCATGGGGTAACCATTTAATAAGAGCCAATGAAAGTTATTTACCAACAAAGTGGATTAGATGACAAGATCCAATTTGAGAGGCTTTGTAGGATCTTGAGGACTGCATGGTACAATGACAACCCAACTGTAAAGTGAACTTTAGTCAGTATAATCATAGATTGATTAGTTAGCTTTCCTAAACATATCATGAACATACTAACATCATAATAATAATTTTTACCCTCAAAACATCTCTATGTTCCTCTCCTACATTACATATTGTTCAGACTATTAGAAAATTCTAAACCCCTAGATAACTTGAGGTTAACCCCTTCTTATTCAACCGCTGCATTTATAAACTTATAAGCACCATCTAAGCGTACCTTATAAACACACATGCATATACTATATAAATGTCAGTTAAATAAGTAAACATGACTTGTTTATATAATCGGTACTTATGGTCCTTCTTTGGTCTCGGGATCATTGCAAAGATCTATGTTAATATGCAAATAAAAAATAATCAGATACTATGTCACAATCGCAGTGTTGTCCATAAATGCAATGCCCCATTGGACAGGGAAGAAAGAAACAAAAAATAAGAATGTTGCAAATTTTAGAATATCTCGAAATAAGCACTCCGAATTCGAAAATGGAAGAAATCCAAATTCTCTTTGCCAAGTGATATGTACATGTTCTCTATAAAAGAATGCATCATTAGAAACAACATTAGGTTGGATTGTTAGAACACCTATAAGAAATGCTCCACAAGCATTACTAGGAATTTCTAGGGAGGATTTAAGTTCTAGAGATGTATAAAAGATTTAAGTTCTGAGACTACTAATCTTTACTGTGTTCTGTTTTTTAGTCTCTTATTTTCATTTATTAATCGAAATTATATTTGTTTCTATAAACGTTACTTTTGTTTTTATCCTTAACACTTCATATGTTTTTGTTTATGGATTTCCCCTCAATAGCAGGAATGCATATGTTGGATTCGAGTTGATTTATTAGATGGTTTAACAATTTCATAATGTTTAATGCCACCCTATCATTGATTTTGAGGTCTTTAAAATAGGTGGTACGAACTCAAAACACCAGAATATTTAAAATTTCATAAAACACATTTTTAAAGAAATTTATATAAAGAAATTGGTAAACTGTTAAATTAATTAAGGACATTGGCACCACTACAATATTATTTTTAAGACGCATTTTGAAACTTTATTGATATTTTTCAATTGTGCCAATATTATGTTCAATGTGAGTCCTCATATTATAGCACCATGTGGCAACTAGCTCTAGAGTGCATACCCTTAATTAAAGGCAATAATTTCATCAATTAAGAGGATGCATCATTATATTGATAGAAAGAGAGAAGCTTAACATTGCGAATTGTGTAGCATTGACGTACGCAAATATGTAAAAAATTGTATGTACATGATCTATTATTTGCATGATGTTGAAATGCAATATGTATTTGCATGATGCTGAAATGCGTGGTATTGATGAGATGGGAGAAGAGAGAGCAGGTAGATGTGCAACCGTTCACGCTCATGAGTGACTTCACAAGAACAACCTAGGAATGAACACGTGAATAATTATTTTCATGCCTTGAACATAAATACGATATAAAACAAATAACGTGAAAAAGAAATGGTATTGCACATAATTAAATAGGTACATTCACATTCTAACACAGTGTGACAAATATGTAAAACAAATTTTTAACTTCGGACACTCTATCGACACTTCTATACAAATTCTTAAGTACCTAGAACACTCAAACTCTTCTTCACATCCCAAAAACATTAGCAAGCCACTCTCACAATACATAAGAATTCTAATTCTTCAAGAGATTAGTCTCCCACTATCACTTCATTCCCCACACCAAAAGTTAATTACCATTTAAAGGAAATTATCATATAGTATATTAGTTTGGGTAGTTAGGGTGGAGTTAATTTATAGTGGAGGGATGTAAGTTTAACATCTTAAAAAAATAGGCGAGGTGGCTTAATTTTTTTTATAAACTCATATTTATGTTCTGTTCAGGCAACCTAAACTTATTAAAAACGAAAGTTAAATAAGCTCACCCGCCTTATTCTTCCTTTTCTGTTCACTCTCTCAGGGCCTGGAGAGATTCAGCATAGAGTCAACATCGGAGGACCATCTTTGTGCTCTCTCATCTCTCTACAAGTTCATAATCTCTCTACTGAGTGTTATTTTTAGTAATTACAGGTGACATTGGTACCCAAGGTAACACCCTAATGCATAGATAGATTAGGTTAACTATTACATGATATTATTAGTCCAAACTCATATACATTTTGATTAATATGATGTGTGAATTTGATTAATCGGGATCTGAGAGTCCCAATGGAAGGCAAAATTGGTGGCTTTCGCCATCTAATGTTGCTTGTCACTTTGGTACCAATGGGATTTCTGTTACAGCTGCCACTGCCTTTACTCATTAATGAAGATTTCATATGGATCATTCTCTGCTGCCATTACCACAACGCTCACCAACCCAGTTGAAGTCCTAAAGGTGCAGTTGCAAATGAATCCCAACTTAGTTAGGGGATCAATTGGGGAATTCAAAAGATTTCCTTAGAATATGGAATGGTGGATCTATGGAGGGGGGTTGGGCCTTCTATGATTAGAGTTACTAATTTAACTGAATCACACCCTCCTAACTACACCTATGGACTTAATTAAAACCCATCTCATTTTGCAAAGAGACTCTATAAAACTTGGAACCTATAGAAATGGTTTTCATTGTGCATTTTAAATTCTGCATACTGAAGGCCCTCAAGGACTTTACAAAGGCTAAGATTTTAGACATACCCAAATTGAATTCCCAGAGAATTTCGAACTATTTTGATTACTATTAAAAAATATATCAATCCATGTTTTGAAATGTACCTAATTTTGCATAGGTGAATCAACGTATCTTGACCATTAATTTCAATATGTTCAAGTACTCTGTATGATAACATCTAAAAAATTTAATGTTGTTTATATGAAAATTCGTAACTTCGTACGCTCTACAGACACTTCTTTTATACTCTCCAAAGTAACAACAGATTTGGATACTAAAAAGTATAGAGACTAAGATAAATCAATCTAAAGAATATATCTCCAATAAAAGTAAGCTTAAGTAGAGAAGTCGTGATAATTGAGTATATAATTGGAAACTTACATATAAATAACAAAATATCCACAAATCTGAAGGGTGGAGAATATATTAACTATTAAAGATCTAGTATCAACATTTATAATCAGTGTGGGAAAATATTAAGTGTTAAACAACTAATAGTAACTAAACAGGGCATAAATGATATATAAAGGTTAGCAATACAATAGCTCACAATCCAGTGGCCAATAAATGAGAAAGGGTTCTCTCCAAGTCCCATATACAATAACTTACAAATGACAAGATTATCATATACAATTCACAGGACTAAATCTTGTTCTTTTATCGTTATCTTACTATTTTAGGAGTAAAAACATGTGTTGTATGCGACATAGTATTGATTGAAATCAAATCGAGTCAATTTATTGAATTTAGTTTCCCAAGCCATAAAATATTTGTTCAATGGTTTTAGAGTACTCTACTAGAAATACACAATGGTTTTAGAGTACTCTTGATGTACTCTACTAGAAATACATGTCGAACTGATTCACAATGGTATTGATTCATTTACCATATGAATTTTCCCCATTGATGTACTCTACTAGAAATACACAATGGTTTTAGAGTATTACCTGAATCTGCCACAAAGAATTCTTTAGCGTGCAATTTCCAAAAGAACGAGACATTTCTATACATATCCTTCCCTCCAAGTTTCTAAAAATTAATCAAATATGAGAAACTGATAACCACTGGCCCTAAGTATCACTTAATCATATTTGTCTGTAAAAAAAAATTATCTTGCACTTCACAAAAAGTTACAGAATAAAAGAAAATTAGAGACTGAGTTCCTTTCTTACCTCAACCAATCAGAATTCACAGTCCATAGTTCTGGTGGTTGTACTTGATGTAAGAAAATTGAGGAAAGGACTGGGAAAATATAGAAAGAATAAGAGACTGAAGAACTAAATCCATATCCATTTATACAAAGACTATAACAACAGTGAGTTTAGTCTTCTAAAACACATTTGGCTGGTGCCTTGCCTTGCGGATGTTGTACCCCGCCAAGCTAGATGGTCGGGTGGTAATGACTAGATCGCGTGTTTAGTTTTCTAAGGTACGTGAACACACCTAGTCTATAAAAAGGAGACATACCTCTAAGCATTAAGGGACATACCTCATTAGCTTTCCATCAATTCATACGTAAGAGTGACACGAATATTATAACCTATAAAAAAGAGAAAATATTAGGTTCTCACTGTGACACACGTCCATAGTGGGTGATAAAAGTAAAAATTGAAATCAAACATTAGTTTAGAGAGATGAGAGTATACCTGATTTGCAAAACCATATAAATACAAATATATTCACCAAATTAGTACCTATAAAGGTAAAACGCAAAATATGAAATCCAAAAAGAGAAACACAAAAAAGGAATTGATAAAACATGAAAATAGAGATCCCTATAGACACCAATGCATGAGTATTAAGGAAAATTAATGTGTTAATCAAAGAAAGGCTTCGTTTGATATAGGATGGCTTTGAACATACAAATTACCCAACGGGTACAAAAAGATTAAAGTAACAACAACTCTTAAAATAATAACACTCATATGGGAAGTGTTTTAAGGCATTCAAAAATGATTATTAAGCTCCCCCATCTCCAGCGCCTCACAATTATGACTAAAAGAGGGGACATACACATAAAAAACTATAATCCATAAAGAAACAGACATTTTAGCAAACAACGGGTGGGAAATAACCAGAATGGGATATATAATCACATCAATTCAATGGAATGAATTATTTCATGCCTGAACAATCAAATTATGAAATCATTTAACTATATAAACCAACTTCGATTAGATTTTTTCAATTCAAATATACTACACCAAAAATAGGAATCTGTCATGGTTTTAAACCGTGCCAGACTGAATCTGGCACGATTTTAAATCGTGCCAGAATCAGGGGTGCCATATTTTTTGGCACGGTTTAAAACCGTATCAAATTGGTCAATCTGGCATGCTTTTAAACCGTGCTAGATATTGAATTTGACACGCTTTTGGTACAGTTTAAAACTGTGCCAGATTTACATTTTTCTGGCACACTTTTGGCACGTTTATAAAGCGTGCCACATTGTTTATAATCATGCTCAAATTTTGTAATTTGTTATGATTTTGACAGGGTTTTAAACCGTGCCAAAATTTTCAATTAATAAAAAAAATATTTAAAAACAAAATTGGAAAATCATCAAATTCAAAATCTCATAGGAAAAATATTTTTTATTTGCAAAACAAAAATTAGAAAATTCACAAATTATGAATATCGCATGTTGTTGATAAACTAATATATATACAAACTTCAAAGTATTACAAGTGTTAATAGTTTATAGACCAAAAAAAATTTGGGCAAAGTTTCCTTCATTTTTTGGACATTCCAACACCTGCTAATATAAAGCCTGCATGGCTATAAAATATATCAATAAAATTACAATAGCCCGTACGGCTACAAAAGTTGACAATAAAACTACTAAAGCCAGCACGACCATAAAAGTTAACCATAAAACTACTAAAGACTTCACGATCATAACACAATAAATAGAACCCTGAATATTAACAACAATAAATAAATAATCCCCCTGTTGTAACCCATTGACTTCTTCGTGTATTGCATGTGGATAAAAGCTAACGATTGAATGTTATCCTGCAAAAAATAGGATGCAAAAAAGATATGATATTAGTAACCAAGTAATTTTAAAAAAAATCATATTCAATCTGAAAAATTACGAGTTATAATTATTATTATTATATACTCAAACTGAAAGTCTCGTGACTACGTGGTCAGTTCATACGAGTTATATTAGTCTCATACGAGGTGTGCATGCCTCTTACGGGACTAGTTTGGGTTTTCACCCTTTAACGATTTATTTTTAAGCCTAATCTAGATAATTTCAAATTACTATCATATTATCAAACCAGGAGATCCGTGACTACACGGTCAGTTCCTATGAGTTAAACTGATCCCGTGCGAGGTGTTAGCGCCTCTTACGGGGCTGTTTGGGGGCTGATTTGAGTTTTCACCCTTTAATGACATATTTTTAAGCATAATTTAAATATTTTTAAACTATCGTCATATTCTCAAATTAGGAGACCCGTGACTACGTGATCAGTTCCTGTGAGTTACATTAGTCCCGTGCGAGGTGTACATGCCTCTACGGGGCCGTTTTGGGGCTAGTTTGGATTTTCACCCTTTAACGACTTGTTTTTAAGCCTAATCTAGATATTTTTAAAT
The DNA here is from genome assembly GCA_949130495.1 of Sambucus nigra. Lineage (NCBI taxonomy): Eukaryota > Viridiplantae > Streptophyta > Magnoliopsida > Dipsacales > Adoxaceae > Sambucus > Sambucus nigra. The sequence goes on along the minus strand of OX422218.1, from coordinate 385,699,996 downwards.
TATCATCATATTCTCAAATCGGGAGATTCGTGCCTACGCAGTTAGTTCTTACGAGTTACATTGGTCCCGTATGAGGTGTTAGTGCCTCTTACGGGAACGTTTGGGGGCTAGTTTGAGTTCTCACCCTTTAACGACATATTTTTAAGCATAATCTACATATTTTCAAATTATCGTCATATTCTTAAACTGGGAGACCTGTGACTATGCGGTTATTTCGTACGAGTTACATTGGTCCCGTGCGGGGGGGGGGGGGGGGGGGGGGGGGTTCATGCCTCTTATGGGGTTGGTTTGAGTTTTCACCCTTTAACGGCATGTTTTTAAATTTAATCTAGATATTTTCAAATTATTGTCATATTCTCAAAACTGGGAGACCCATGACTACACGATGAGTTCCTACAAGTTACATTAGTCTCGTGCGAGGTGTTCATGCCTCTTACAGGGACATTCGGGGGTTGGTTTGGATTTTCACCATTTAATGGCTTATTTTTAAGCTTAATCTATATATTTTCAAATTATCGTCATATTTTCAAACTGCACCCATGACTACTCGGTCAGTTTCAACGAGTTGCATTGGTCCCGTACGAGGTGTTCATGCCTCTTACAGGCCGTTTGGGGACTGGTTTGAGTTTTCACCCTTTAACGATTTGTTTTTAAGCCTAATCTTGATATTTTTAAATTAGCGTCATATTCTCAAATCGAGAGACCTGTGACTATGCAGTCAGTTTCTATGAGTTACATTGGTTCCGTGCGAGGTGTTAGTACTTCTTACGGGGCCATTTGGGGGCTAGTTTAAGTTTTCACTCATTAACGGCATATGTTTAAGCATAATCTAGATATTTTCAAATAATCGTCATATTCTCAAAACCGAGAGATCCATGACTACATGCTCAGTTTTTATGAGTTACATTGGTCTCGGGCGAGGTGCTCATGCCTCTTACGAGGTCGTTTGGGGGATGATTTGGGATTTCACCCTTTAACGGTTTATTTTTAAGCTTTATCTATTTTCAAATTATCGTCATATGTTCAAACCGAGAAACCTGTGACTACGCAGTCAATTCCTACGAGTTACATTGGACATTGGTCCCGTACGAGATTTTCGTGCATCTTACGGGGTCATTTGGGAGATGGTTTGGGTTTCACCCTTTAACGGCTTATTTTTAAGCCAAATATAGATATTTTTAAATTATCGTTATATTCTCAAATCAGGAGACCCATGAGTATGCGATCAGCTCCTATGAGTTACATTGATCCCGTGCGAGGTGTCCATGCCTCTTATGGGGCCGTTTGGGGGTGGTTTGAGTTTTCACCCTCAAACGACATATTTTTAAGCCTAATCTAGATATTTTCAAATTGTCATCATATTCTCAAACCGGGAGACCCACGACTACGCGGTCAATTCCTACGAGTTACATTGGTCCCATGTGAGGTGTTAGTGCCTCTTATGGGGCCGTTTGGGGGTTGGTTTGGGTATTCACCTTTTAACATCTTCCTTTTAAGTTTAATCTAGATATTCTCAAATTATCGTCATATTCTCAAACTGGGAGACCCGTGACTATGCGGTTATTTCGTACGAGTTACATTGGTCCCGTGCGAGTTACTCATGCCTCTTACGAGGCTGTTTGTCGGCTGGTTTAGGTTTTCACCCTTTAACGACTTATTTTACGCCTAATCTAGAAAATTTCAAATTATCATCATATTCTCAAATCGGGAGACCCGTGACTACGGTCAGTTCCTACGAGTTACATTGCTCCTATGCGAGGTGCTCAAGACTTTTATGGGGCCGTTTGGGAGTTGGTTTCAGTTTTCACCCTCAAACGATATATTTTTAAGCGTAATCTAGATTTTTTAAATTATCATCATATTCTCAAATTGAGAGGACCGTGACTACGCGGTGAGTTCCTACGAGTTATATTGGTCCCGTACGAGGTGCTCATGCCTCTTACGGGGCTGTTTGGTAGCTAGTTTGGGTTTTCACCCTTTAACGGCTTGTTTTTAAGCCTAATCTAGAAATTTTCAAATTATCATCATATTCTCAAACCTGGAGACCCGTGACTACGCGATCAGTTCCTACGAGTTACATTGCTCCCGTGCGAGGTGTTCATACCTTTTACGGGGCTGTTTGGGAGTTGGTTTAAGTTTTCACCCTCAAACGATATATTCTTAAGCCTAATCTAGATATTTTCAAATTATCATCATATTATCAAATCGGGAGACCCGTGACTACGCGGTTAGTTCCTGCGAGTGACATTGGTCCCATACGAGGTGTTCATGCCTTTTATGAAGCCGTTTGGGGCTGGTTGATGTTTTCACCCTTTAACGGCTTATTTTTAAGCTTAATCTAGATATTTTCAAATTATTGTCATATTCTCAAACCGGGAGACCCGTGACTACACGGTTAGTTCCTACGAGTGACATTGGCCCCGTGCGAGGTGTTAGTCCCTCTTATGGGGCCATTTAGGGGCTAGTTTGAGTTCTCAACCTCTAATATCTTGATTTTAAACCTAATCTAGATATATTCAAATTATGGTCATATTCTCAATCCTGGAATCATACTCAATTTAGTTATCTGGTAGTTAAATTAGAGAATTATAAGTTCCAAATAATTATAATAGAATCAAAAACTAGAAATAAAAAAAATACCAAAACTAGAGCATGTGATTACCTGGTAGAATCCCACTGAGTTCCACATCAGACTAACATTCATGCTAACAATATAGAAGCTTGCAAATAGAACAAATCTTAGAAGCTCATAAATGCGTAGATGAGAAGGTTGGATGTATCCCAGCTATCTAAGAACCTCCCTCATCAGGGTGGTGGTAACAAAAATGTAAACCAGTTAACGTTGTAGTTGTGGGAATTATAGTAATCAAAAGTTAATACAACCTGTGATAAATAAACTGAGAGCATCTATAATATAATAAAACTTCATGACTTTCAATGGACATGGATGCCAAATACAACATGACACAGATAAGAAAAGACGATCACACATAAACAAAAAGATCCATATTATACTTGCAAAAAGTAAAGGAATATACATTGTAAATAAAATATTATCATATGATATATATTTGAGAACTAACACATATTATGTGAAAACCCATAATAATCAAGTCCCATATCCCAATGATATATATTTGAGATATAAAAGCACTCGGTTCCTAATGCAAAAGAAATAATAATTAGTAACATATTAAACAAAAGGTGAAGTGGTCATACCAGATGTAAAACTACATTTTTTACTAAAATATAAAGGGGATTCAAATCGTGAAAATAAAATTAACAACATGTCCCTTTACCTCACATAAAACATCTTAACATCAAAATTTTAATTGTAGAATCCTTCCTACACAAAGACCCACCTACAAACCTTGGGCCCATGACATAAGAGGCTTAAAATGAAAATTACAAATCGACCCAACTAAGTTTGATGTAAATACATGCCTACAACATGTTTATTGTTCAGCGGAGATGTGGATATGACAAAAAATCAAACGATTATGAATATGTTTTGTACCTTGAATTTTAAGAAAATGCAAGTGTAAATCAAAGGCTAAAAGTAAGGGTTATGACATATTATTCAAGAACATCACTTAAGTATCCATCATACTTGGAATGATAATAAATAACAAAAAGCAAAAGCCACTTATACTGGTGTATTTCTTATTTCGACATACAAAAGCAAGATGTTGAGGTTATGAACGATGTGTCAGTGATGATGCACATGGTACAAAAAAACATTATGCTGAACCTATGATATGCCTAGTAAAAAAAATACTTTTTCAGAAAATACGAATGCCACAATGATTACACAATTACCATTAGTTATGTAGTAATCACTAAGGCTTCTATTGGAGCTAATAACAACTTGTTGAACTTTACATTGCCAAAAAATGAATAGTAACTTAATCTCAATTTAAATGTTACATCTCCGGTTTGAAAGGTCGAGTACTTGACCTACACATATGTAATAACCATAATATCATCTCTATACCAAACTAAAACTATCATAAAGTGTATTATTGGTTCTTTTTCAAACAAAAACAAAAATATGCTTAGGGATGTAATTCAACAAACTCTATGCACACTTATATAGGTATTGAAACCAAGGAACTAAGAATCATATGGAAAATAGTAGAGATTCTAAACAAACCTACATGTTGAAACACCTGTAAAGAAGCTTACCTCTGTTGTATTAGACATCCTCACAACTCGAATCGAAATTGAACTAATATAGAATTTTAGGAACAACTGTAAAGAAAACTCCATTAAGCAGCACGTGGGAAAAAACACTGAGAGCTTCATAATATCTAATCATTTAAATATGAACATCACTCGGATAATTTGTGGTATTTTTTATTTTATTTTATCTCAGAGCTTCCAAAATAAGACTCAAACAAAAGAACAAAAGTTACACACAGTAGTCAAAGAAAAGTAACTGATATTACAAGTTTACCTTTTGTAAAGATGATTCATGCCACTAAAGCCAAGTTATACAGACAAATTAGTTTGAAATGACAAACACCGCCTGAGGACAATATCCGAATAAAGAATCCTTTATGATCATAGCAAGTCTGTGCAATAATATAATTATGTCCATAGAAATATCCGAGGAAAATATCAGAATAGGCAAAAAATATTGAAGAAAAAAACTTACCCGAACCAAATCTTGCAATGAAAAAAGGAACTGCTGACTTTATAGTCGATTTTGACCCCTCGAATAATGCTGAAAATAGCCCAAAACGTATCACTAACTACGTTGCATTAATATTGAACATTAATAAAAATTTAATGTTTAACAACCTTACAATACTGTTGGTCTAAATAAAAATTTCAGCTTGGAAAGTAAATAGAAATTCTGGCAGCCTTACAGTACTGATAGTCTAAATAGAAATTTCAGTTTGACAACCACGAAAATAATACTGATAGATAATAAATGACTACCTACATGCTTAAATCTATTACATACGTTTCTTGGAAAGTAACAAAGTGATAATGTTTCTCATAGTACTCAATCCATGACATGCATTAACAATATCTATATGAAATATCTGAATTGACCTTCACATCTCTACAACAATATGTGGGATAGTGTGGGAGGCACGATAGTGATGATTTCGTGGATAGTGTGGGAGGCACGATAGTGATGATTTCGTAGATAGTGTGGGAGGCACGATGGTGATAATGTTTAGAACATATGTTATATTTATGAACATACGTTATATTTATGTTCTAAAGATATATGGATTGTTATATCTATGTTCGAAAGGTTCAATGGATTGTAAATTTATAATATTGTTGTATATATTGGTTGTTATATTTATGTTCTAAAGATCTATTTTTGTTTTATTATGAGAAACATTATCACCATCGTGCCTCCCACACTATCCACGAAATCGTGCCTCCCACACTATCCATGAAATATATTTATGTTCTAAACATCTTTCTAACCTGTTATGTTCAATTTTGTGGATAGTGTGGGAGGCAGGATGGTGATGATTAGAATATATAATGATGATGAACAGTGATGGTGGGGATCTGGGAGCAGATGGTGAGGTTCCAGGTAGTGGAGTAAATCCCGTAATGTAGAGAGAGAGAGAGGTTAGAAAGATTTTGGTCCCGCTTGAAATTTTGGTCCCCAGTTAAAATTTTGGGTGTTATTTTTTTAATGAAGCATACTCATATTTGGCACGTTTTAAACTGTGCCATATTTTGACACTGGTTTAGATCGTGCTAGATTATGTCAAAACTGTGCCAGATTTTGCCACGGTTTAAAATCGTTCCAGAATCTCCTTGCCTCGGCGTACCAGATTGGCATTTTTGGTGTAGTGATATTTTTTAAAGAAATTTAATCATCGTAGAGGATCTATATAGGTCAAAAAGATACAGATCCAACTTGTAACTTCACAACCACACTTAACTACTCCAATGGATGATAAATGATATGTCAACCCAACCGAAAAACAATAGTTCATGGAAAAATCAATCTGCGCACATCCAAAAATCAAGCCACCCTACAAAATTAAAAAAAATGAAAGTTACACTCATAAATTGTAGTTTTCAGAGATATATCTGTTTGCTAAGATGATTCAAATTCATAAGAAATTGGCATACATTCATCAAAACATGACATACATCCATTTTTACCTGATGACAACTCTTGAAAACAACACGAACTGCTATAAGTGGCTGAAATGTCATCCAAAAATATATACCCACATTGGAGAACAAATTAACACAAATTTCATATATATTAAAAACGAGAAACATTCCTCAATCTTCGGGTTGGTCAATTTCAAAACCTCAATTATGCCCTAAAACATGTTTCAAATCAATCCCTAAAACATGTATATAGTATATATATACATATATGTTAAGAAATAAATTGAAAGAACATAAACATACTTACGATTTTGAGTTTCTAGATATTTGATTAATGATGGAATTGGATTGAGGGAGAGAGGATTTGCTGGAATCCATGAGTGAGTGCGGGTTGATGGACAACGAGGTGTCGAGGAGAGAGGAGTAGAATGGGATGAAAAATAGGGTTGCTTTTAGTGAAATTTGGAAGATAAAAATTGGAGGGAAATGAAATAGTTTAAAGGACATCTTTCTCTGTCCTTTTAGAGTTTTATTTTAAGGGACATCATTTTACTATCCTTTTTGAGTTATTATAAGGGACAATATATTTTTAAGTGTCCCTAAAACTATATATCTTATGATATAAAGGATGGGGAAAAAATGTTGTCCTTTTAGACTATTATAAAGGACAACCAAATTTTGTTGTCCCTTGCACGTTTTTTAAAAGGACAGCTTAAAAGCTATCCCTAATGCCTGTGTCCTTAATTATCATTTTTCTAGTAGTGTCAGCACTTTTTTTTTCTCTCTAAATTTCTCTCTCATAATGGGAATCAGAAGAATGGTCTAGTGTGATCTAGGGATCATGACCCCTATTTATAAGAAAATCATATCTTTTCATATTTCGTATATTTCTAATTTCACCCATCATAAAAATAAAATTATGCTTGTCTCTACACATTAAAATCCACACTTTAATAATACATTATTAAGTCCCCAAAACTTAAATTAATCACTTTAAATGGACTGACTTTATTTGATAGCCTATAATTCATATTTATTTCATATACCATATATTAAATTTTACTCTAATAGTCTCCCACTTGGGCTATATATGTAACTTTATAAACTTTAATTATACTTTATGAGGTCATGAGTTTTTCTTTTTCTTTTTGTTATCAAAACTTTGTGCATCTTAACATTCTTGTCCGTTAATTGCACCAATATAGAATCAAAGCGATCTTCATTACATATTTCGCAAGTAGACCCATCAATGATCACATATATCAATGCAACTAATGACAAAGATCAATTGTGGATGTGTAGGATGGAAATTTTATGTAGTGTTATCTTAACATGCCTATTTCAAACTAGTCCTCCTTAAACCTTAGTGAGATCAAACCATATAAAATTGGAGTGAATATAAACAGAATACTTTATCGCAATAAATAACTATAAAATAACCATAAAATTCCTAACAAACGTGTCTACGAAAAAATATAAAATACAAAATCCTCCTACACGGGCATATCTTGAAAGGAAACTACACCCATATGAGCAGTGTGCTCATAAAAGACCTTGGGTGGTAATCCCTTAGTCAACGGATCCACAATCATGGAGTTTGTCCTAATATGCTCTATCAACATAACTCGACTCTAAACTTTTTCTTTTACAACTAGGAACTTGATGTCAATAAACTTTGTCTTCAGAAAAATCCTATTGTTGTTGGAATATAGTATTGTTGGTTTATTATCATAAAATAAATTAAGCGGTATCTCAATGCCATCCACAACACGCAACCCCATGACAAAATTTTGCAACCAAATTCTATGATTGGACACTTCATAATAAGCTACAAACTCAGCTTCCATGGTGAAAGAAGCTATAATAGAATGTTTAACACTCTTTCAATAAATAGCACCTCCAATAAGTAAGTAGATATAAACAGAAGTAGATTTCATGCTATTTTGACATCCAACAAAATTGGAGTAAGAATACCCAATGATCTTTAATTGATCTGACTTTCGATAGTTGATCCTATAGTCTTTTGTTCTCTATAAGTACCCGTTGACTCGCTTGGCTGCTATCTAGTGACACTTTTCAACATTGCTTAAGTATCTGCCTAACATATCAATAATGTACGCATTATCCGGATGCGTACATACTTAAGCATACATAAGACTTTCTACTGCTGATGCATAACGAATCTTTTGCATCTCTCGAATCTTAAAATCATTCTTAGGACATTGACTGATACTAAATATATCTCCTTTAACCACAGGGGTGTCACCTGGTTTACAATCATGTATGGCAAACCTTTTAAGAAATTTCTCGATGTAGCTCTTTTGTGATAAACCAAGTATACCCCGATAGGGATATCGATGTATCTGTATACCCAAAACAAATTAAGCGTTACTAAGATCTTTCTTCTCATATTTCTTTGAAAGAATTTTTATTATTTTGTGAAACATACCTATATCGTTGGTGGCAAGTAAGATATCATTAACATATAAAATCAAGTAAATTTTCTTACTCCCACTGAACTTGTGGTATATATAATCATCAACAACATCTTAAAATTTTCTTACTCCCACTGAAATACCATTGACAAGAAGCTTGCTTGAGCCCATAGGTGGATTTCTTTAACTTGCAAGTAGTCTTCTTTGCAGCTTTCAACACAAAGTTTTCTGGTTGCACCATATAGACTGATTCATTAATGTCACCATTGAGAAACACAGTCTTAATATCCATCTCATGAAGCTCAAGGTCAAAGTTCACCACAAGTGCCATTATTATCCTAAAAGAGTCTTTCGATGAAATTGAAGAGAAAGCCTTTTTATAATCGATGCCTTTTTTTTTTCTGTGTAAAGCCTTTAGCGACAAGACGGGCTTTGTATCTCTCCACATCACCTTTCGAATCCATTTTGGTTTTAAATATCCATTTGCAACCAATGGGTTTTGCACCTTCAGGTTATGGGATAAGATCCCAAACGACATTCATAGACTTTATCTCCTCATTCATGGCATCAATCCACTATTGAGATTTAGAACTGGTCATGGCTTGCCGGAAGGTGATTGGATCATCTTCCACCGCACAAATGTCAAATTCATGTTCTTGGAGAAATACAATGTAATCAATTGGCACAACACTTCTCCTTTCTCTAGTGGATCTCCTTAATGGCATAGGTTCTGTAGGTGGTAGAGTTTGTTCTTCTTAGGATCTGCTTCTTGAACAATGCCAGGTTTAGGATCCTGATCAATGTAATAAAACAGTGGGAATATCAACATAGTCCTCTTCAAAACTAAAATCCCCCTGAAAAACTCAGCATCCTCAAAGAACCGGGCATTTCCCATATGAAAAATTATTTTAGTAGTAAGATCGTAGAATTTATAACCCCCAGATATTTGAGAGAGTATCCAATAAAATAGATACTAACCATTCTTTAATCTAGTTTCTTTTCATATGGCCTATAAGGCCTTGCTTCAGCTTGACATCCCCAAATATGAAGGTGCTTTAGACTAAGCTTCTTGCCTTTCCAAAGTTCAAAAGGGGTTTTAGCAGTTGCTTTAGTTAGTACTCTGTTAAGGATATACACTGTAATCTTTAATGCTTTACTCTAGAGAAAATCTGACAAGTTAGAGTAATTGATCATACTCCTTATCATGTCTTTAAGCATTCAGTTTCACCTTTCAGTAACACCATTCATGGTTAGATAACTTATCATGGTGTACTGTGGGATGATACCGCACTCCTCTAGGAATGTAGCAAATGGCCCCGAGCGTTGTTCACCTGAACCGTCATACCTACCATAGTATTCACCACCATGATCAGATTTAACGCTTTTAATCCTTTTGTTGAGTTGATCTTTGACTTCAACCTTGAATGATTTGAACATGTCCAGAGATTGGGACTTTTCGTGGATGAGATAAAGGTAGCCATAACATGAAAAATCGTCTATGAATGTGATAAAATATTGTTGACCGTTACATGAGACCATAGGGAATGGCCCATAAATATCTATATGTATTATTTCTAAGACGCTGTAACCCTATCGACGCCAAATCTCCTTATGTTTGTCTGTTTTATCTTTATGCAATTTGTGCAAATTTCAAAATCTGAAAAATCAAGGGAATCGAGAATCCTATTTGACACGAGTCTTTCAATTCTCCTTTTGGATATGTGACCTAATCTCTTAAGCCATAATGATTCAAATTAAGGCAAACCCCATTTTAAGATATTGTACACTCTATTTATATTTTAGCTTTGGAAAAAATATTAACTTATAAGTGATATCTTGTTGTAGTAATCAAACACTGATAATAAGAGCATATCGAACAATAATTCTTCCTTTGGGGAGATTTATTATTCATATGTAAAGAACCAAATAATTATCACGCGCTTATTACTAAAGGATCACATGCTATTTTGTTAAAAAATAATCTTCCTTTTGTCCGATTAATATTCACATAATTACATGCACATAATCCTTTTATATTTCGAAATAAAATTATTTTTTTTTTCAATAAGATAGGTCACTTTGGTGACATATTGTTTAAATTAATTTATCTCAAAATATGTATGTTGAAACACACCATTATTTGAATTTGAATTTGTATTATATACAAGCATAAGTAGGAAAGTAATGTTCTGTAAATACTAAATATTTATATATAACAACATCATGGCCAAATTGGTTGCTTAGCCTAGTGGTTGATGGTATAAATTATGGATCTTAGAACATGGAAGGTCATGGGTTCGAAACCCCTTAGGCTCCTAAATATTCAGTTACTGCTTCTACTACTAATATCACTGCCAACATGAACACAATTCCTATTCTTAATGGCACAAACTTCAAGAACTAAAAATAAACATTTCGATAGTTCTCGGCTGCATGGATTTAGACTACGCACTAAGAAAAGAATAACTCGCTCCTTTTACGGAGAAAAAAGTTCCATTGAGAATAAAGCGAACTTTGAGAAGTGGGATTTTTCTAATCGCTTAAGTCGAATGATGTTAAAGCGCATCGTTACAAGCATTCAGGGGCGGTATGTTCGAAAAGGTAATTATTAAGGATTTCCTGCTAGATATTGAAAATTATTTTACAAAGAAACAAAAGGTTGAAATAAGTACGCATCTTGTTGACCTTATTGAAATTAGGTATAAAGGTAAAGGAAACATAAGAGAGTACATTATAGAGATGTTTAACATCGCTTCAAAACTTCAGGCACTAAAGACAGAGCTGTCTGATGACTTGCTAATGCATCTGCTACTGATTTCGCTTCCTGCACACTATCGACAGTTTATAATTAGCTATAATACTCGCGACGACAAATAAACTCTTAATGAGTTCATTTCTCCTTGTGTGCAAGAAGATGATAGATTGAAGTGAGAAAAGACAATTAAAAGTTCTCATATTGCATCTACCTCAAATGACAATAAATGAAAAAAGAATTATAATACGAAAGCTGCAGTAGGGATATCACAACCCAAAATTTCATAAAAGAATCAGGATTCAGAATTTACATGATACTTCTGCAAGAAACGTGGGCATATGAAGAAGGATTGTTCCATGTATGTCGCATGGCGTACAAAGAAAGATACACGTCTCACTTTAGTTTGTTATGAAGTTAATTTAAGTAGATTCTGGTGCTAATACTCATGTAAGTATGTTTATGCTAGGTTACCTGTGGAGCCGAGCGCCAAATGATTCTGAAAGATTCATCGATGTGGGCGATGTAAAACCGTTGTTGTTGAAGCAATTATGACCTTTAGACTATCTTTTGAGAGTAGTCATTTCATTCAATTAAGAAAGACTTATGTGGTACCATCTTTCAGACGGAATTTGGTTTCTATTTGTGTTTTGGACACATATGGTTTTTCTTCTTATTCGTTTGAAAATAATAAAGTCAGTTTTTTTCTTAATTCTACTCCTGTTGTGACTGGTTCTTTAACTAGTAAATTGTATATGTTGAACACTAATGCTTCATTTAATGAAACCTTGCAAGCGACTACAAGAGGCACAAAATACAAATTGATTAATGAGAATTCTTCCACCTTATGGCACAAACATTTGGGTCAGATCTCCCAAAGGAGAATTAAAAGGCTTGTGTTAGACGGAATACTTGAACCCCTTGATTTAACAGACTTTGATGTTTGTATGGGGTGTATAAAGGGGAAACAGACAAACATTCATAAGTTAAGTGCCAAAAGGAGTTTTGGTGTCTTAGAATTGATACATACTGGTATTTGTGATCCATTCCATACATCGTCAACAATATTTTATCACTTTTATAGACGACTATTCACATTATGGGTACACATATCTAATTTATGAGAAGTCTCAATCCTTGGACATTTTTTAAGGCCTTCAAATCCGAAGTTGAAAATTAACTAGGCAATAAGATTAAAGTTGTCAAATATGACTTTGGTGGTGAATACTATAGCAGATATGGTGGATCAGGTGAACAACGTTCAGAAATTTTTGCCAAATTTCTAGAGACAAAACATAACATTTAAGGACATTGTAAGAAGTATGATTAGTCATTCTTCTTTGTAAAATTAGTCTAGTGAGAGTCACTTAAAACTACAGTATACATTCTAAATTGAGAACTTAGTAAAGCGGTAGCTAAAACCCCTTGTGAACTATGGGTAGGCTGAAAACATGTCATTAAATATTTACACATTTGGGGATGTCTAGGTAATGCAAGGCTTTATAGGCCAACTGAAAATAAATTGGACTTAAGAACTATTAGCTGCTATTTTGTTAGGTACGTTGAACGGTTAAACAGTTTTAAGTTATATGATCCCTCAACTAAGTCCTTTTTCAAGACGGGGAATGCGAGATTTCTTGAGGATGTTGAGTTTGAGGGGGAAGATAAGGTTAATAATAAGAATGTTGTCTTTAAAGAGGAATTAATTCCTCTCCCAAACAATTTTAGCCCGCTGAGAGTGTTTAAGAAGACAACAATGAGGATTTCTCTACTCAAAATCAAATAGTTGATCTAGAAGAGAAAATTCAATAACCTCATAAGCAATTATAAATCATTTTGATTTAGAGCTGCATCAGATGGATGCTAAGATTTTTTTTTTCAATAGTAACATTGAGGAAACTATGTATACAGTGAAACCAAAAAACTTCGACCCAGGTGATTGAAAGTATATGGTTTGCAAACTTAAGATATCCATATATGGTCTCAAGCAAGCTTCCCGTCAATGGTATCACAAGTTTCATCAAGTCATTATCTCATATGGTTTTGAGGTTAATGCTATATCATAAGTTTAGTGGGAGTAAATTTATCTTTCTTGTGATCTGTATCGATGAAATACTATTCGCTAGCAGCAATATAGGCTTATTTCAGAAAACTAAGAGATTTCTATCTAAGCATTTTGAAATAAAAGATCTTGGGGATGCCTCTTTTGTATTGGGATTTAAGATACATAAATATTGCTCTCAAGGCCTCCTTGGGTTATCACAAAAGAGCTATATCGAGAAGGTACCCACTACATTTGACATAAAAGATTATGCACAAGGAGATACTCCTGTTACTAAGGGAAATACGTTTAGTCTCTATCAATGCCCCAAGTATGAGATTGAAAGTGAAAAAATTGAAAAAAGGTTCCTTATGCTTCATCTATAGGGAGTATTTTGTATGCTCAAGTACGTACGCGTCTGAATTTAGTGTACATAGTGGCTATATTAGGAAGATATTTGAATAACCCTGGAATGGATCACTAGAAAGCATCCAAACTGGTTATGACGTATTTATAGAGAACAAAAGATTACATGATCATCTACCGAAAATCAATAATTTGGAGATCATTGGGTATTCTGATGTCGATCTTGTGGGTTGCCAAGCCACTAAGAGATCCACTTATGGCTACGTATACATGTTGTCTGGAGGTTCTATTTCCTGGAGGAGTGCGAAGAGCATTCGTAATAGTTATGCTAAAAAATGAAAGAAATTATAACTTTACAAATCGAAAGGTCTGCAGTGGTGTAGTGAGAGCAATAAATTTTGTAGTAGAAAAGGTACTCATTTTACAAAGTTATGAAATGTCTACTGAATTTGCAAATGGTTCCTAGAACTTCATTTGTTACTAGGAATTCCTACAAACAAATGAAGTTTGTTCCGAATATAAACAATAATTTTTACTATATTTCTAGGTTCTTACGAACAACATTTGTTCGTAATATTTTCGACGAACAAATGTTGTTCGTTAGAACTAATATTAAACTTCCTATGAATAAAAATAGTTCGTAGGAACTATTCTCCTCCAAACCCTTATCCACATTTTCTTATCACCTATGTAGCGCATTTGACCCATGAAAGCTAACTATACTTTTCAAATTTGTAACTTTGCCATTTGAGAGCATCCACTATTGTGGATGCTCTAAGCTGTCACTCATTGCACCTTCCACTATGGAAGCGGAGTTCATAGTTTGTTATGAGGCAAAAAAATCATGCGATATGGCTACGAAATTTTGTCACTGGGCTGCAAATCATGGATAGCATTAAAAGATCACTAAAGATATATTGTGACGATGATTCAACAGTTCTATATTCAAATAACAACAGAATCTTTTCGAAGTTTAAGCACATATACATTACATTTCTTGTTGTTCAGGAAAGAGTTTAGAGTAAGATAGTGTCTATTGAACATATAAGAACAAAGTCCATGCTCGCGGATCCCCTTACTAAAGGCTTACCACCCAAGGTCTTTCATGAGCACACTGCTCATGTGGGTGCTGCTTTATTTGACGATATTCCGTTTTAGTGGGAGTTTGTCCTTGTTATAATGTTTTTATCTTTGACACTATTGAGATATTTTATGTATGTTTTAGTTTAAAGTTGATGGTATTTTCATTTTATTGTTTACTCTGAATATATTGTCTTTTAATTGTGGTAGAACATAAGGTTTAAAAGACTAAGGTTTGATCTCACTACGGAATAAAGTTAGGACCAATTGGAAATAGGCATGTCTACATGTAATTTCCAGCCACACATACATACTTGGTTTATATCATTGAATATATTTGGTATGATGATCATTGATGGATCAAGTTACGTAATAAATGTAACAAAGGCCGCTTTGGTCTTATACTGGTATACGTGATGAACCACATTGATTCGAAAGATGTTTTAAGAATAGATAGAAAATATGGTGCACACCTAAGGATATTGAATATAATTGTATTTGAACTTGACGTATGTGGGGTATTGTGCGTGGCGCACTTGAGGTATATGTTGGAATATTTTTAATATTCTAACATGGATTTTCATATTAAAATATCAATTGTATATGGACTTCTATTCGATTTGGGATAATTAAGTGATCTAATTAATAGAGCCCAATAAGACATTTAAAAATGAGTATGGTCTTTGTATTATGTGGTTACCCAAAAGTCACCTACTGGTTACTCAAGAGTCGTTTTACTTAAGAATCACCTATTGCTTACTCAAGAGTCACCTAATCAAAATTTATGGGGTTCTAATTAGATGCCTATAAATATAATGAAGGGTTCTAGTCCCCAAGGCTAATGCACTCAAAACACTCTCCTCCTCATTCCCATCAACTAGAGAGAACTCATAGAGAGAGAGAGAGGGATTAGTTTGTGTAAGACCTTTAACCCCTAAATCTTAATCACCACTATGGATTCAGGTACATAATTTCTACAATTCTTTTACTAGATAATCTCGATAATCTAATATGTTAATGAATTTAATTTTAATATTCCAACAGTATATGGTTTATTTAGCGTGATGGGAAAACTAAGAAATACAATTGATACTTTTGGGTTTAACCACTTATTTTCGTTAATTACCTAAATTCTAACAACCATATCATTGTTGCACTAATAATTATTTGGTCAGCGATAACCCACATGTTTCATCTCGTGTACGTTGAACTAGGGATGTCACCACACGATTTTATCCACCCTATGTGCATGACAAAATATTTATTTGAAATTTTTGTACGAAAATTTCTAAATTAATAATGTCGCCTTTAATATACTTTATACACCTTTGTACATTTTTATTTTTTCTAGGATTTTGCATTGGTTTCTGACCAAAACTATCCCCATTTTCTCATACTAACGACTTGACGGTACCTAAAATCTTTATCACTTATTTTGTGACGATAAAAACACCTCTTGTGGATGGGTGTAACATTAAATGTAAAGATGTCAAAGCTTATTTGAAGATGGTAGAAGAATGAAGATGCAATAGAAGCTATTATATTACAAATTTTGAGTATTTTTATTATTTATATAATGAGTTGTGTTTCCTCTTCACATTGTTATAATAAATTTTAGTTTGATTGAGCTCTATATCTAGATGTTAAGAACAATTTGGGGGAAGGTTTAAGGCTTCACAATACTTGTCCACATTTTCTACGTGTTATATGCTTGTACAACAAATGTAGAAAAACTGTAAATTGTATTGGTAACTGTTGGAGATATATGTTTAATTTGAAACCTGTGATTATTTAGATTCCTCAGATTCATTTTGAAAATTAATTTACATGTGTTTATAGTAATATTATTGTCAAAAATATTATTTCTAAATTGCAGTACTTTGGCTATGAGTACCTTCATAAATTAACCCTAGAAATATATTCTTCAAAACATCGTATGATAAAAAATTTCATACTTGGCCCAGAATATTTTCCCTTTAGTGATAATAAAAATGGAGTGCTCACAAGCACTATATGATGCTTGATCCAGAGATAGAGGTCACTTGGTTTCTCGGAGATAGATGTAATAGGCAAATCGCAGGGAAAATTTCAATTCCAGGAAATCCACCTTACCTTGTGTCATACATGTCAGGGAAGTTTATTATCCAAAAACTTTTATTGCTCATGCAATAAAAATATAAAACAAAAACTATGTTTAAAGCAAATACTTAGGGTTTCGAATCATAGTAACTTTGTGGATCTAGTAGGCTATCTAGACGAGGAGAAATAAACTATGAAAAAGATGAAAGGATTTCCTTTTTTAGTCCTCAAAAACCTTACTAGAACTCATTAAATGCCTTGGATATTTTTGTATATGATCCTTTTAAAGAACATTCTGTGTGTGGACACTTTTGAAGCAGAATACTTGGTGTTTTGAATGAGATATAGCCTTTTGTCTTTGCATGCTTTTAAAAAAAATGTGAATAGTACTTTTCCTCTTCATTTATAACCCTCAATAATGAGTATTCAACTTAAATCCCTAGATTATACAAATATATATAGGTTTAATCCGTGAGATTATACTAAAATGGATTTTTTACGAGTCAGCGCCTGCTACTTAGGTAAATGTACTATACTAGGGACCTAATACTAAATAATTAAATTGGCTCCCAAAGAGGTACTCATAAATACTAACACTGCAACTTAATTATCTAAAAATTACTTTAATGATGAGTTGTTTTTGCAGAGTTGTTATGGTCTGCTAATTGATTTTAGCCAACTTCTTATTTATTCCTTGATTTTCAGACTAATTTTTTTATACTCTATAGGCTTATAGAAAATAATCCACTGGTCAAGTTTACTTATAGAACCAAAATATCTAAGCCTATGAAGTGGGTATAACAATAAAATACCTTTCTTGAACAAATATTCCTCCTAATTACAATCTCAAACCTACTTATACAACGATTGCCCAATTTGTGGAGATTTAGATCCAATAAGAATGAATCACACCCATAACAATAAAAGAAAGAATTGTAGAAGCAATCTTATCCTCATAACCCTCAGAATTAAGACGTTAGGCACCATTTGAAATATGTGAGATTATGAAAGTATAATCTGGTTAACATTAAACTCGAATCTCACCCGTGATCCTATTAAATATATTCCTGAATTTAGTGGTCGCATTCCTCTTTGAACTATCAGACATGTTCTTGAACCATCGTACAAGTTCCCGTAGTTTAAGATAAACTACTAGGATTTTACTCGCATCTTTACCTCTAGGATGCCAATTCCCGATATAGGTTGTGAACTTTTCAATTATACTAGAACCAAAATTTTAATCTCTCGTGATTAGGCCTTACCCAACTCATCAGAATTCCTTTTAAGTTCATTTGACTGACATTGAATACAATATATTTAGAAACAAGCATAACGGATTTTAATAAACATGATTTTCATTTTAAATGAATCTAACACACCTTTATTAAAATATAAATGTGATACATTGTTCTGATAACAAAACTCTAACAATCTCCTACTTACTATTAAATCCATGAGCCTATGCATCTAATACTCATTCCCTCAACATGACTATCAAAAGCCTTAGTTGGCCAACTCTTTATAAAATGATCCATTGGGTTGTCCGAGATGCAATCTTGGTGACAATGACGTAACATCTCTTCACTATCTCTAGTATTAATTTATACTTGCACACATTGTTCTTTTTACTTTTATGAGTTCTTGGTTGTTTTAAGTTAGTAACTACGCCACTATTATCACAATAAAGTGTAATAAACGACTGCACTGAAGGAATGAAACCCAAATCACTTATGAAGTTCCTTAAACAAAATCTCCTCCTTTGGAGCCTCCCAAGATACAACATAGTAGACTTCCATAGTGGAGTTAATAATGCATTATTACTCAATAATACTCCAACTTATGAATCCAACTCCTAGTGTAAATACATATCCTAATATCGGGTTTTTTGAATCTTTATCTAACTAAAAATCTAAGTATGTCCAAGGGGGACAAGATTATCCATTGATTGAACCATTACATAATATCTAGTCCTTTTCAAGTACTTGAGAATGTCTTTATTGCAGTCCAATGCCCTTAGTTTGGAATCTGCCTACCATTCCAATGGAAAAGTGTGACACCCCACCTACTTCAATCATGGGGTGATCTGTCCTTTATCAAAATAAACAATATTGCATTTGGTTCATTCTTAGCATCACTGTCGAAAACCATTTTTAATTTACCAATCATCTATGTTAAATGAAGCCGATGTCAATTTTATCTTTCTTTAACATAACAACATGCAGAAATTAAACTAAAATAACTCATCCACAACAATTATGAGTTCAAATAATCACACTATCAATCGATAAATAATAAATATTGAATAAACCATTGGTTCCCAAAACGGAATCCGAATCATAAGTCTAGAGCAATAAACTAAATCAAAGTACATCGTCTAATAAATAAAACTAGAATGTATCAACTGAAAGGGAAACATGCCCAAATGAACTGTTAAATCAACAACCTAGTCTAGTAATGAACAACTGAAGCCTCTAGACAAAGTCCTGCAAGCCTTCATAATGCTGCAACTACGTATCCCTGGAATGAGTCCTCTAACTTGGCATCCTTATGGCTAGACAACTAAAATGTTTTGGACAAATATTTTGACACGGGTCGGAGCCCAAAACCATTTGAGAATATTTTTAAAGTAATTAAAATGCAATAGTTAAATACGCATTAACACTTTTCATATTTAAGTAGGTGTCACACTCTCTTGAGATATTACTCACCCCTCAATTACAGTTCATGCCTAACACTTACCTTCTAACTCAACTAGTTGTACTACCCCACCTAACTAGTCCTATTACATATCTTTCTATCATTCTACTATATCCCGATTACTTTCTCCATTTGATTCCTAAGTTATTTTACTCTTTAACTTAGTTAATCATTTCAACTTTAATTGATTATATAACATTCACACTAGTTATATAAATAATGCATTCACACTTTGTAGTTTTAACCCGTATATAAATTATCTATTATATTATATACATATAAATATACTACAACAATCACACACATATCGCGTATAATAAACATCCTCCTGAGTAATAACACACTGGATGCTTGTCTCTAATATGCTATCATATCCCAGGTATACTGACTCTAACCCGGCTACCAAGGTAAATAAAATTGCAAATGTAGTGGAGGCGGTCGTATTTCCCAGAGAGTGAGACCGAATCATACCTAAAACGTATCACTTTGAAAATAAAATACCTGACGATATGACTTAGGAACTATACTCTCCCTGCATTCACTAGTTAGGGAATTCACCCACATCGCACAACCTCTGATGATAGCACTAGAGGGGTATGTTTTCACATAAATATCATGCACAACAATATATATACTAACTCTAATTCTGTATATATATAAATTAAAATAAATTCTACTAACCCGTGCCCAACTCCCATAGCACTAGCCCATAATCCTCGAATCTATTTCTCTGACTCTTAATTTATTTAATTTCACGTCAATTAAATAATTAATGTATCTTCACTTGCTGAAATACCCAAACTCACCCAGTCGGTCTATAGTTAAATATTTATGAATTATCTCACTTAATTCATTCTTTAAACTTTCGTCGTTTCTAAATTTAGAATTAACCATAGATTTACCCATGAGCCCTAGGTAATATGTTTCCTCTTAATTTTACACCAATTAAATGAGACTTGGATAAAATTCCAACAAAAACTTAAGACCCAAATAAAACAAGTTAAATTTCTCCATTTCAGGCTTTATCGATCGATCGATGCTGGGCATAGTTAGCTTCGTCCGTAGGCTATTTTCCTCTATTTTGTTACCCAAACCTTCATCAAATCAACCCAACTCTCAACCAGTTCAAACTTCATATCTATTATACTTCTCAAATAGATTTTAACATGATTTATATTCCCAAACAATAATGATTTATACATCCATCAATTATATAAACGAATTGGGTTTATAAATGTGTTATTGAATTCTCTTCCAAGATTTGAGTTCACCATCCGTAGTGATATGGATTCAACTTTTGGATTTCGATTATCAATCAGATTCCAACAACACTATATGATGTATCATCATTAATTGAACATTAATTATACATTTACTGTCCAAATCTCCCCAAAACTCATTTTTCATGTGACAACCCTCCCCCGAAACAAGTTTATCTACACCTAACATAATATGAACATGATTTTTTGATATTTAAAATAGAAGCAAGTTAATTACTTGCCTTTCTAGGTTCATGGGGTCTGATTACGCGTTGTAGAAGACGGATTTGACAAGGTACACCCATTTACTCATTGAATCTCGCCTCTAAAGTTCCCTTCTTTTCTCCTTTATATCTTCTCTCAATTTCTAAGATTTAGAGTTTAAGATCCCAAAGCCTGAAATTAGAATAACGGGCCAAGCCCAAATGACCTGAATACCCCTGCATGGGCCCGATTATGACTAAAAAGTCCTAAGGACCCAATTACTACTGCGAGTAGACTATTTTGACTATCTTGACTCTTTCAAAACCAACCGTGATCTCAAAATTGACATACGAGTCACCATACAAATATTTCCTCTCTCAACATCATATACTCTACACATGACTCCCGGTTGAGATATAACACTGTTACGTCACTATGACTCGCTTTGACGCAAAATAATTCTTTACTACTCACTTAGTAATTACATTTCATAAATATTAATCATTATCTCTCCCGATTAATATTTTAATAAGCACATAATAATTGATTCAAATAAATTACGTAACATGTGTAATTTAAAACAACCATATTAATTAAATATTTAATACTAAAAAATACGAGGTGTTACACAAAGTAGATTTTTGGTCTTGTACACACCATAGCATACATAAGACGACCCAACACCGAGGTGTTAGGTATATTCATTATCCTCTCTATTCGATCTCGTGTCTTAGAAAACTAATCCTTAAATTAAGAGATTCCACTTTTGAAAGGAAAAAAACCATTTTATTAGAATCTTGGATGCTAAATTAACGATAAAAGTTACTTGGGATAAGACCAACACCCAATTTTTCTGATCATGTATAAGGTTGATCCTAAGGATGTGATTGGTTTCTCCTAGTTCCTTCATATTAAATTGAATTGGCAACCACACTCTTATACTTGATGATATACCTAAATCATTCTCGAGTAGGAGAATATCATCCATATATAGTACTAGAAATACCACCAAGTTTCCATCATGCTTCTTATACTCACAAGTTTATATGAGAATTGATCAAAATCGTAAGATGGTATTACCTAATTAAATCAAATGTTCCAAGACCTTGACACGTACTTAAGTCTATAAATGGATCTCTTAATATTACACACCTTGTTTTCCTGGCCATTTACAATGAATCCCTCAGGTTGCATCATATATATTCACTTACCGAGACTATAATTTAAGAATGCAGTCTTGACATCATTTTCCAAATCTCAAAATCGAGATGAGACGCAATGAATAAAAGAATCCTGACAAACTTCATCATGGCTACTGTCGAGAAGGTTTCCTCATAGTTAATCCCCTCTTTTTGAATAAAATATTTCTTCAAAAGTGTTGGATTGATGTTTTCCAACTTCCCACAGACCCATCTTTTCTTCTTGTAGATCCATTTGCATCTGATGGGTTTTATCCCATCTGGAAAGTCAAGATCCCAAGCCTGATTTGAATACATCAATTCCATCTTGGTATTCATAGCTTTTAGCCAAAGCTTAGAGTTCTCATCTTAGTGTGCTTCATCATAATTCCTGAGATTTGGTTCATGTTCCCCTGGGGTCTCACCAAAATCTTCACCTAAATACACTAACCTATTAAGATGATGCTTGACTCTCCTACTACGACGTGACTCCACTTGTGGTCTAGTTTAAGTGACAAGTGTATCTTGATCTTTGGTACTACTCCCACTACCGCTACGCAATGTACTATGGATATCAGGTTGTATTCCATCCTATACGAGTGGTTGGAAACCACTTACTTAGTCTTTCCTTCTTATCTATTGTAATTTACTCTTGGGTTTGTGGTGTATTATATAATTATCCTCAAAGAAACGAGAATTTATTCTAACAAATACCCTACACCCCTTGAGATCATCAAATTGACCACCATTTATTTCTTTTAGGTAAACTACAAAGTGACACACACTATAACACCCTATATTTTTGGGATTTAATTATTTTTTTTATAAATTGATATATTTATTTCATAATTTTATTTCCGTATTATAAACGAATTATGTGGGATTTTATGGTTTTATTATAATTACTTAAATAATATATGGGTTCAATAAATCAATTGTGAATATATTTATATGAACATATTTTAATTATTTAAAATATATGTGAAATTTAGTGAATTTTGATTTAGCTAGTTTTCAAATTAGTTTGTACACTACATGTTAAAGAGTTTGCATATTTTATTTTTATATTTTTTTATCATGGTAACAAAACATTAGAATAATTGGATATACTAAGAGTTCAAATTTAATATAAATCTAGAAGAATTTTTAAAAATAATATTAATTGTAGGTTAATTAATAGGGCACTAATTTAATTAGTTAAAATGACCTTAATTGCGAGCTTGAGGGAGATTATGTAAGGAATACGATGAGGTTTTGATATAAACAACTTTTGTTTGTATTTTATATTTTTATTTTTATTAGAAATAAGAAAAATAAATTTATGAGGAATATTAAGTGTTACATAATCAACATGGGAGTTTAAGGCTCTTTTAATGGGGGTATTTATCAGAGGATATGAAGGGTTAAGTGGGAAAATAAAGTGAGAAATAGTGGGATATAAGTTTTAACATGTTTTAAAATATTTTACGTTTATTTTAAACCTACCAACTGGATATATAAATGTGTGTTAAGGTTTAGGGACTTTAGGAACCTTTTAGTCAAAGAATTCTAGATAATTAAAAGACAAAATATGAGAAAAATATGAGAAATGTGATGAACTTGAGGGAAATTTTTTCAACGAAATAAATGGGTTTTTAATAGAATAGGTGTTCGTCTTACAGTGGTTTATTTTGGGTGCTAGATGTATTCACCCTTGTGCTATATGGAAAATGATTACAAAGGAATTTTCCACCTTAAGATTTTCAAGGATTTTGGTGATTTGATTCGATGTTTATATTTTAAGCGAATTGAAATAGGTGTTCGTCCTATAGTGGTTTATTTTGGGTGCTACATGTATCCACCCTTGTTCATATTCATATATTCCATGCTATGTGTGAAATATATATATATATATATATTCACCCATGTGCTCATTGTTTTCAAGCCGATTATTTCGAAAAAAATCATAATTAACTAAATTTACATACATGTTGGGTTGTAGAAAGTGGGTAGATTAATTACGCGTAACTGTGAAAATTTAATCTTGTTAGAGATGTTAAATTGAGAGGTTGATATTTTTATTTTTGTTTGAGGATGCGTAGGCACCCATTGGCCAAATAATCCGCCGGACGGGGTGTACTTTCGGACCATAATATTCTCTCTTACAGATGAAATAGAACATGGACCCCTTGGATTGTTAAGCTTATTTGTTATGGGTTGTTAAGTTTGTTTGCACTACAACAAATAGTAATTTTGGCAACAATTTGGTTAGCTACGAAATTAATTTCGTAGCCAAGAGGTCACTTTTAGCAATGAAATTCAAATTGCATCCATAAGGTATGCCAGTAGTCACAAAGTATTTAATTTTGTTGTCAAATCATTAAAGAAAATTGGAGGCCACCGTTCTTTCCCAAATAATGTAGTGGAATTTTTTTTGGCGAAAAAAAGGTAAAGTAACGTAAAGTTACCTACAAAAAGGTTTCATGGAGAAACGTTTTTCTGTTTTTCTAAAAAATAGTTTTGTAGCCATATATCTTTTCTTATTCTCTACAACATGAATTTTGTGTCCCAAAAATGGATTAGAATTGAAACGACACGATATCACCAAAATAAAAACACAATCCTAAATCCATGGGAGTCAATATGTTGTCACCTAAGTGAGGGGGTACCACATGACCTTGAGCACCAGCCTAACAGGAATAAACAAGAGTTAGTGATATACCCGTTTATATCCTTGGCCTGGCTGAAGATTATCTCCAAAACGGACGACCCTACGAGGGGCCGACCCTTCACCAGGCTCCCGCTGGCCTCCACCAGGCCCAGACGACCCTACGAGTGGCCGACCCTTCCCCAGGCTCCAGACGACCCTACGAGGGTACGACCCTCCACCAGGCTCCGGACGACACTACGAGTGGCCGACCCTCCACCAGACTCCGGACGACACTACGAGGGTACGACAGTACGAGGCCAGAATTAAGCCAGACTCACTACCGGAAGGGACTTTGCCCTCGGCCTCGTCTTATAGGCCGAGGGTGACATCATCACAGCGCGTGGTTTGGGAGACGCGTGGAACAGTGCGCGTGAGGCTCCCATGGCACGTGGCAGACCGTTATAACCAAATCACACCCTCACGTGAGGGAATATTATGTCATCATTGGGCATCTACAGGTGTCAACAGGGGGTTGGCTAGATCATCATTCACATGCACCATGCATACTTGGGGGGTACACTACACCCCCCAAGACCTATATATACTTGTCACCTACAACCCTACAGGAGATCAAATTATTTGCAACCCTAGCTAAAACTCTGCTTGTACACACAGTAGAGAGAGAGAGTGAGCTTATGTGCATTGTATCCAAGGCCATTAGTGCCCATACTTAGTGGATCACACACTCACAGTGGATGTAGGCCTAATTGGCTGAACCGCTATACATCATTGTCTTATTTCCTCTTATACTCATCCCCTTCGACACACTTACATACTTATATACTTGCATCTCTATGGCTGCCATAGCTACTACTGTTTGAGCTCATTATCACTTATCCGGTGGAGCTAAATCTCAGCATCATCAGTTTGGCGCCGTCTGTGGGAAATAGAAGACATCTCTTCCTTTGCACAGCTTGACCTCACTGGGCACTCTGGTGGTGAACCAACCCTCCCCCTGAGAGGAGGTGTTTCACCATTGAAAGAGACCCACTAAGGTTCCCAAGCTCACCATTCTTCAGCTGTTCTAGCTCAAAGCACATGGAACCTGAGATGCCACCACCACCACTTCCCCTGCCGGATGAGGGGGGAAGACCCAGTTCCAGTCAGCCGCCGCCTCAGTCTGAGATGGCTGATGTGGCGGCAGCCCTAAAGTCTCTGGCAGCAAGCCAACGGATGATGCAGGAGCAGTTCACAGCTCTAAGCCAGAACATACTGAGACCACCCGGGGTCTCACCTGAGATGATCAGTCCGGAAGCAGCTCGAGGACAGCATGAGGCCAGGGGACCACCCCAGGCACCACGCAAAGACCTGCCACCCCCTCAGCGGCGTAGGGATGTTGCTGACCCCCGGCGTCTGCGCCTAGGGAGGCAAGGAAACCCTTGCCCTGAGGACAGGTATGACGATCTGGAGGGAGAGGAGGCCCCAATTGAATGCTAGGAACCGTATGAGGTCTCCAACAATAGTGTGCGACCCCTCCAGGATAGTAGAGGAAAGTGCGTGAGACCAAACCCTGACGATCGCCCGAGAGGCTCTACTTTTGATCGCTTGAGCAGGGGGTCGGCCTTTGAGAGGCTAGGCCCAGTAAATGACCTGCGAGACAAGTTGTCCAGGTCAAGAAGTGCGGCGAGGTCCAGGAAGGAGGCAGCAGATGGCCGACCCCAGGGACGAGATGACGGCCAAAGGGAAGTAAATAGCCGACACAGGCCTGCTGCCGTGGAACCCTCAGTTCACCTTCAAGAGGCGGCTGGGGATAACATCGGCCGCGCCGACCCTGTGAGGCCCTGGAATGACTCAATCCAGCGGCTAGAGGATAAGATAGGTGATATATTGAAGAGCTGAGATCCCCTTCAGAAGGGATATACCATAGGCTCACCCTTTGTGGCGAAGATAGTCGACTTACCTACGCCATCAAGGTTCAAGCCACGTGTGGTCACCCCAAGATACGATGGGAGCACCAACCCTGTCCACCATGTTGAGATGTATCAATCGGCAGCATACATATACTCTATCTCAGATGAGATGAGATGTCGCGCCTTCTCTGGAACCCTGACGGGGGCTGCACACGTTTGGTACACGTCTCTTCCAAAAAATTCCATTGAAAACTTTAAGCAGTTAGCAGACCGGTTCATCCACAATTTTTGCTTTGGAGTAAGGCCACAGAAGAAGACCACCCACCTGCTCTATGTCAAGCAGGGGAAGAATGAGAGTCTGAGGGACTACATAGCCAGATTCAATAAAGAGAAGATGGAGGTAGAAGACTACGAGGAAAGCATAGCTATGACAGCCCTGATTGGAGGACTCCAAAAGGGGAAGCTGTTATGGAAGCTTGCTGAAGACCCTCCGAGGACGATGGCCGAATTGCTGTCGACAGCAGGAAAGGTGATGAACGCCAAAGAGGCGATGGCCGCAAAATATGAAGACGAGAAGGGAGGTATTGGTGGGGGTAAGTACCCTAAGAAGAACAAAGAGGGGAAGAAGAGGTCCACAGACGACAAGTTCGCTGGTTACACCCCTCTGACGGTCAGCTGTGAGCAAATTCTCAATGAGATAAAGAGTGACCGATCCCTGAAGTGGCCTGAGAAGCTAAGGGCAGCACCTGGCAAGAGAAATAAGAACCTGTGGTGTGAATTTCATCAAGACCACGGTCACGTGACAGACAAATGCTTCGCTCTGAAAGATGAGATTGAGAAGATGATGAAAGAAGGGAAGCTCAGAAAGTACGTCGACAGAGGCGCCTTCAAGAGGGGCCGAGGGGACGACCCCAGAAAGAAGCGAGTCGATGCATGTAGAGAGGGTCCTCAAAAAAGAGGGGACGACCCTTCTGATGATGAGGACGACCCTGACCTCCCGCCGAGAGACGATCAAGGCCCCGTCAAGAGGCTTAATATGATCTCGCTCGGGGTGGGAATGATCTCTGGGGGTCTGGAAGGAGGAGGGTCGGAAGTCGCATATAGGAAGGCCCACGTGGCAGAAGCCAGGGCAGTGACGAAGACTGTCCTCTCGACATCTCTGGAGGCCAAGCCAGAAAAGAGGAAGAAGGTGGACATGGACACACTGATAGTAGGGTTCTCACGAATGGACTTCAAAGGCCTCTTAGCCCCGCATGATGACCCACTCGTCATCACGACCAGGGTGCATGGGTGTGAGGTGCCGAGGATCCTGGTGGATGGGGGCTCATCTGCAGATGTAATGTTTTGGCCATGCTTCAAGGCCTTAGGTCTCAGCCGTGCTAGACTCGTCCCGTACCATCATCCGTTGATTGGATTCAGTGGGGAAAAAGTTCACCCCCTTGGAGTGTATGAGGCTGACATTAGGATGGGGGACGAGTGGCCGAGATGGCTCACAAGGAAGGTCAGTTTCTTTGTGATGGATGAGCATGTGTTTTCAGCCTATAATATCATATTGGGGCGGGTGGCCCTCAAAGGGTTCGAGGCCGTGCCGTCTACGGTCCACCAGATGATTAAATTCCCTACCCCATACGGGGTGGGGGAGGTTCAGGGAGACCAGACGACAGCGAGAGAGTGCTACTACAACTCCGCTGAAGAAAGGGAAGCACACAAGAGGGCTACAGCCACTTACAACATTGATACCCTAGACCCCAGGGACGAGACGAAGCTCAAAAAAGGAGAGGCTGCTGAGGAGGTAGAACCCATCATCCTCGATGAGGATGACCCGGGAAAAACTGTCCAAGTTGGCAAGTCTCTGAAGCCCAGTATCAAGGAAGACCTCATCAAACTGTTGAGGAGAAGACGAAGCGTCTTCGCGTGGAGTCATGTAGATATGCCAGGGATCGACCCTGAAATCATGTGCCACAAACTCAATGTGGTAGAGGGAGTAAAGCCGGTAAAGCAGAAGAGGAGGATTTACTCTAGAGAGAAGTATGAGGTCATCAGGGATGAGGTTAAAAAATTACAAGACGCCGAGTTTATCAGGGAGGTCATCTACCCTGAATGGCTGTCCAACGCAGTCATTGTCCCAAAGGCCAACGGGAAGTGGCGGATGTGTGTGGACTTCACAGACCTCAACAAGCACTGCCCCAAAGACAGCTTCCCTCTCCCTCGCATTGACCAGATGGTAGACGCTATTGCAGGCCACGAGCTCATGAGTTTTATGGATGCCTACTCAGGGTACAACCAGATCTTCATGAACCATGAAGACTCGGAGAGGACTGCCTTCATCACTGACAAGGGGACATACTGCTACAGGGTCATGCCCTTTGGCCTAAAGAATGCAGGGGCAACGTAACAGCGCCTCGTGAACAAAATGTTTGAAGATCAAATTGGGAAATCTATGGAGGTCTACGTAGACGACATGCTGACGAAGAGTCTGAAGGCAGAGGATCATGTGGCAGACGTGGAGAAGACCTTTAATACGATGGACAAATACCAGATGAAGCTTAACCCGGCCAAATGTGTCTTCGGGGTCGGAGCAGGGAAGTTCCTAGGGTTCATTGTCAATCAAAGAGGCATCGAGGCCAATCCTGAAAAGATAAAGGCCCTTATTGAGATGAAGACCCCCAAGTCCATTAAAGACGTTCAGAGGCTCACAGGGAGAGTGGCTGCCTTGAACAGATTTGTGTTAAGGGCCACAGACAGGTGTCTACCATTCTTCAAGATCCTCATGAAGGCCTTTGAATGGAGTGAAGAGTGTGATGAGGCTTTCAAGGAGCTAAAATCATACTTAGGGTCTCCCTTGCTGCTGTCACGACCCGTGCAGGGTGAACGACTTTACGTGTACCTCTCCGTCTCAGAGTCTGCCATCAGCGCAGCCATTGTGAGAGACGAGGACGGTATACAAAAGCCTGTATATTTTAACAGCAAGGCACTCCAGGGGGCATAGAAAAGATACCCGAGGATGGAAAAGTTGGCCTACGCCTTGATCCATGCCTCAAGGAAGATGAAACCGTACTTCCAGTCCCATACTATGGTCATCCTTACTGACTCTCCTCTTAGGCAGGTCCTACACAAGCCTGAAAAATCAGGAAGGCTAATGACCTGGGCTATAGAGCTGGGGGAGTTCGATATTGTGTATCAGCCTAAAACAGCCATTAAGGGGCAGGCATTGGCAGATTTCGTGGCTGAATTTACTTGGGAGAGTGACGAGGCCGAGGGTGAGGGTCTAAGCCAGACAGATACCCGACAAGGTAGGCTCACCGACCCTCCTACAGATAAGGCTGAGACAAGCACCGCTAGAAGAAAGGTGGCTGAAAATGAAGAGGGAAGATACCTTTTTAGACAAGGGTCACTCACCGAGGGAAATTTCTCGGAGGAACATGCTGTGTGGAGTCTCTTCGTCGACGGGTCCTCTTGCGAAAGCGGGAGCGGAGCTGGATTGATAGTATCAGCACCCGACGGCACAGACATCGAGTACGCCCTGAGGTTCAATTTCAAAGCCTCCAACAATGAGGCTGAGTATGAGGCCTTGATAGCTGGCCTTTCCTTGGCCAAATCTCTTAGTGTCGGCCAAATTTTGGTTCACAGTGATTCAAGGCTGGTGGTGAATCAGATACTAGGAGCCTAAGAGGCCAAAGACGAGAGGATGGATAGGTATCTTGAGAAGGTGAGGTCATTGCTGAAAAACTTTAAAGAAGTGAAATTCAAGAGGATACCTAGGCTCGACAATGGCCGTGCTGACGCCCTTGCAAGGTTAGCCTCAGCTACTAGGACAGACATAAGGAGGACAGTCCCGGTAGAAATCTTGCTTTGACCAACTATCGAAGACGTCGAGGGAACACTTGGCATTTGCATGAATGTTTCTCAAGAACCTTCATGGATGGATCCTCTGATCAGATACATTAAAGGGGGAGAGATGCCAGAAGCAAGCCAAGAGAGGAAGAAGCTGAGATACAGGGCTGCAAAGTTCACTGTCATCGGAGACACGCTGTACAAAAAGGGGTTTCTGCTCCCCTTACTTACGTGTGTGCATCCCTCAGAAGTCCCTTCTATTTTGCAAGATGTGCATGAAGGGTCGTGCTCAAGCCACATTGGGGGTAGATCCTTGGCAAAGAGGGTGATCACCCAAGGCTACTGGTGGCCGACCTTAGGGAAAGATGCTGCCGCATATGTTGAAAAGTGTGATAAATGCCAAAGATTTGCTACCATCCCTCACCAATCTCATCAGCCTCTTACCTCCATTACATTCCCATGGCCGTTTGCAGTGTGGGGGATTGACCTGGTAGGACCCTTACCGAGGGCAGTCAATAACTATCGGTTCCTCATCGTAGCAATTGACTACTTTTCAAAGTGGGTAGAGGCCGAACCAATGGTCATGATCACGAAACAGAAGACCTTCCAGTTCATCTGGAAGAATGTGATATGCAGATATGGTCTACCCAACACCCTCATCTCGAATAACGGGACCCAGTTCAAGAATGCCTCTCTGCAGAAGTACTGTGAGAGGGTAAGTATAAAACAATTTTTCTCCACCCCAGGCCGACCTTAGGCCAATGGGCAAACCGAAGTTACGAACAGGACAATCCTAGATGGGATTAAGAAGAGGCTTGAGGAGGCAAAAGGAAGATGGGCCGAGGAGTTATATGCAGTGTTGTGGGCGTACAAGACGACAGTAAGGACCTCTACTGGGGAGACCCCATTCATGTTAGCTTATGGATCAGAAGCAGTCATCCCCACCGAAGTCGAGTTTCCCACTCATAGGGTCCAAATGTACGACCCCCAGGGAAATACGCAAGAGAGGAGACTTGACCTGGACTTGATTGAGGAAAGAAGGGAGGATGCTGAGATAAGGCAGGCTTCCTACCAGTAGAGGACCGCAAGGTTTTACAATCAGAGGGTGAAACAGAGACCTATCGCAGTAGGAGACTTGGTTCTCAAGAAGACTTGGCAAAAGCCCAACAAACTCCATCCTAATTGGCACGGCCCCTACAGGGTCATCGATGAAGTTGTCCCTGGGACATATAGACTAGAAAACCTAGAAGGGGAACCTTTTTCCAACCACTGGAACGCAGATCATTTGAAGAAATACTACCAGTAGTGTTGTAAGGTCTTGATAGACCATAGTTGTAATAGGAGTTGCTCCAATAGGACACTTTGGAAAATTAATGAGAAATATGATTCCCCTCACCCTATAGTTGTCAGTTCCAGTATGCGTGGAAACATCTACAAAAAACCATTAATTTGTTAAGTGGATCCCTCGGCCATAGTGAGGACCAGTAGAGGGGACGACCCCTCCACTGTTCTCAAGAAAGACGAGGGTAGACTTCATAAAAATCATTAGTTTCGTTTGTTGAACCCTCGGCTATAATGAGGACCAGTGGAGGGGACGACCCCTCCACTGTTCTAAAAAAAGACGAGGATAGACTACATAAAAATCATTAATTTGGTTAGTTGAAGCCTCGGCTATAATGAGGACCAGTGGAGGGGACGACCCCTCCACTGTTCTAAAAAAAGACGAGGGTAGACTACATAAAAATCATTAATTTGGTTAGTTGAACCCTCGGCTATAATGAGGACCAGTGGAGGGGACGACCCCTCCACTGTTCTAAAAAAAGACGAGGGTAGACTACATAAAAATCATTAATTTGGCTAGTTGAACCCTCGGCTATAATGAGGACCAGTGGAGGGGACGACCCCTCCACTGTTCTAAAAAAAGACGAGGGTAGACTACATAAAAATCATTAATTTGGTTAGTTGAACCCTCGGCTATAATGAGGACCAGTGGAGGGGACGACCGCTCCACTGTTCTAAAAAAAGACGAGGGTAGACTACATAAAAATCATTAATTTGGTTAGTTGAACCCTCGGCTATAATGAGGACCAATGGAGGGGACGACCCCTCCACTGTTCTCAAGAAAGACGAGGGTAGACTTCATAAAAATCATTAATTTGGTTAATTGAACCCTCGGCTATAATGAGGACCAGTGGAGGGGACGACCCCTCCCCTGTTCTCAAAAAAGACGAGGGAATACTACATAAAAATCATTAATTTGGTTAGTTGAACCCTCAGCTATAATGAGAACCAGTGGAGGAGACGACCCCTCCACTGTTCTCAAGAAAGACGAGGGTAAACTTCATAAAAATCATTAATTTGGTTAGATGAACCCTCGGCTATAATGAGGACCAGTGGAGGGGACGACCCCTCCCCTATTCTCAAAAAAGACGAGGGAAGACTACATAAAAATCATTAATTTGGTTAATTGAACCCTCGCCTATAATGAGGACCAGTGGAGGGGACGACCCCTCCCCTGTTCTAAAAAAAGACGAGGGTAGGTTTTATTTAAAAGCATTAAATTGGTTCATTGAACCCTCGGCTATAATGAGGCCAGATGAGGGGACGACCCCACATTGGTCCTCAAAAAAGATGAGGGAAGGGTTAGTAGCATCCTCATCAACAAGGAGCAAACCATAAAAGAAGGAAATAAGGAAGACAGCAATGGTGGAAGTAAGAGACGATGGTATTAATATAAAGCGTCCAAGTGTTTTACAATACATAGAACAAAAATACAAAAATGAGGGTATGGGCCACAGACGGCCACTCTAAGGGGCGATATCACAAGGCAGAGCCTCAACATCAACCAATGGGGTCTCTTCAGCAATCATGACTGGCCAATCCTCAGACGTGCCGACCCCCTCAACATGAACTTGGGACTCCACTTGCGACAGGACCTCAGCAATCAAGGGATCATCC
The DNA here is from genome assembly GCA_949130495.1 of Sambucus nigra. Taxonomy (NCBI): domain Eukaryota; kingdom Viridiplantae; phylum Streptophyta; class Magnoliopsida; order Dipsacales; family Adoxaceae; genus Sambucus; species Sambucus nigra. Next base: position 385,666,472 of record OX422218.1, on the reverse strand, counting down.
AGCTGAACCACCTCAAGAGAAGGGCGGATGGACGATACTGTGTCGGCAAACTTTAGGACGACCCATCGAAAGGCCGTCCTAATTCCCCTCTCAAGATATTCAAGGCCGAAGCCTTGGAATTCGTCAGAGACCTTGTAAGCCTCAACAGCATCAGCCCCGACTTTCCTGACAGCCTCTTCAAGATCAGTTTTATGTTGGGCCTCCAGGTTGATTAGAGCCGAGTCCCTCTCCTTAATGAGCAAGTCCTTAGCCTGCAGATCGGCATCATGCTACCTCGTCATCTCATCAAGGACTCTAGCGTGCTTAGTCCTTGTACTCTCCAGCTCGGCCCTCGCAGTATCCAGCTCTGTCCGTAGGTCGGCCTCTTATTGAATGGCCCTCTCAGCTTCGTGAAACTTTTGTTGATTCTCGGCCATCGACTTGGTGGCTGAGGTCAAGGCACAAACAGACTGCAAGAAAAAATGAACAAACATCAAGATGGGCCGAGGTAACAGTTAGTAAGAATAAAATTAAAAGGTCAAGACCAATACCTGAGCAAGGGAGTGCAGACCATAGTCGTACACTTTGGCAGGGGGCATCTTCGCCAAGAACTCGAAGTCAGAGGCCGACGGTGCAGAGAACATCGAGGCCTTGGCTGCCCTCAAGTTTGTGATCAGGGACGAGGGGTCGGCCCTCAGATGGGCCAGATTTTGAGACCAGAAGACCCCCATGCTCGACGAAGAGGTTGCCCCCTCAGAGGCCTCGACCCTGGCCCTTGTCTTAGGGTCAGGACGATGCTCAACTAGAGCCTCAGGATCCTTCCTTTTGTGGCTATCGGCTGTCGGCTCAACAACCGTCGACCCTGAGGCCCTCGTCTTCTTTGGAGCTTGCTGAGGCTCCTTCCCCTTCTCCTTTGACAAACCAGCGAGTAGGCTTGGAGCAGTCATTTCCCAGAGGTAATCTGACACACCTACAGGATGACCTGAAAAGGGTACCATGCATCAGAAAAATACAGAGATAAACAGGAAACACTTCAAAAAAGTAAAGAATGGAAAACGTGTTGTATAACTCACATAGTTCCGTCAGAGGGCCGACCCTCAGACCAGCTTCTTTGAGGTACCGAGGGGTCATCAAATCTTCAAACTTTGGGATCTCACCCCCTCTCCCTCGTCCCCTCAGATACTCAACAATATCCCTTTCCTCCAGGCTAAGTCCGGGGTCTGACCTAGCTTTCATTGAGGGATTAGACCATTTGTTAGGGATCCTCGGACCATCGGCAGAAGGGGACGCCTCGGTGGAGCACTCCCACGCCCCAGATATGAAGAAGAATCTCTTTTTCCAATCATGATTGGAAGTTTGAGCCAAGTGGAGAAGTTTCTTCTCAGACCTTCTCGCCCCTAGATGATAGTATCCGGGCTGTTTAGATGAAGAGGTGATGTTGTAACAAGCCAAGAATACGTCGGACGAGGGCTCATCAGTGAAAGCGTTTTTCCACAAGGAAATGTAACCCAGAATCGTCCTCCAAGAGTTGGGTGGAAGTTGAGAGGGGGAGACGCCCAGAGCCGACAGAATATCTACAATGGCAGGGTGGAAGGGAAGTCTGACACCTACCTTGAACATTTGCTCATAAACTGTAACCTCTCCCTCTTGACAGTCAAAAACCCTCTCAGTATCAGAGGGAACCCTCATAGTTACCCCAGAGGGCACTCCGTAAATATGCCTCCATATCAGAAGGTCTCTATCCCTAACGGAGGAGATAAAGGACGAGGCGTGGGAGGTGTCAACCTCATCATCTGTATCATCGTCCTCATCCTCATCTCCTTCCCCCTCATCACCTGCAGGAGGACCCTGGGGAAAAGCCACTTGGAAGGCATTGGGGGATAGGGTTGTCACAGGGACAGCCTCAGAGGGGATCGTACCTTCGGCCTCTCGGGGAGGGCTAAGGTCAGACGTGTCCCTTCTACCGGACGTTCCAGCACCAGTTGGTGAGGAAGCTCTCTCATCCATTTCACTTGATTTGGGTGTCTCGTCCGGACGAGATGACGACCCACAAGACTCAGAGGGTTCAGATGGTCTTATGGTGGCAAGAGGAACGGGAAAGATGGGTCGTACCCAATTGGGGTCGGCCCCTCGTCTCCTCTCTTCCTCTTCCTCTATTCGTCTGATCTCGGTAAATAGTTTCTCTCTCAAAGATGGGAATTCAGACACTAAGTTGTAAAGCCTCCTAAGCATTAAAGGGAAGACCCTACACTTGGAGAAATTACACTAGACTTGGCTAATTCAACTACAAACACTTGGGGGATTGACCAGGTTTGACTTTTGGATTAAACCAAAGAACTAAAAAGTTTTTTGTCAAGAACGTTCAAGAACTAACAACCGGAGAAGACACCGGAAAAGGCTATGGGGGAACTCTAAGAAAGTGCCGACCTACGACCCTAAAAAATACACAGAAATGAAGACAAAAGAAGGCGCGAGGAGAAAAAGGTTACCTGACGAGGAGAGAACAAGAGCGCTGCGAGGCCTGAAGGATTGAAGGCTGCAAATGGCGACTGGTTCTAGAGAGAGAGTAAACTTAGGCGCGAAGAAGAAGAAGCTGTGGAGAGAGAGAGTTTAAAAACTCTTAACCTTGGTAATAAATGGGCACATTTGTCAAGAAGGGTATAATCAGGGCACAGAGCCCCATGCAAGTGTGCAGCCGCCCTGCCTTGGGAACTTGAATAGCAATGAGTACCTGCCCATGTGTCACTCACCTAACTGGTCATACACGCATCTCAATTTCAGCATTATCCCTCAGCCATCTCAATGACACCTATGGCTAAGGGCTGGGGGGTGATTGATATACTCGTTTATATCCTTGGCCTGGCTGAAGATTATCTCCAAAACGGACGACCCTACGAGGGGCCGACCCTTCACCAGGCTCCCGCTGGCCTCCACCAGGCCCAGACGACCCTACGAGTGGCCGACCCTTCCCTAGGATCCAGACGACCCTACGAGGGTACGACCCTCCACCAGGCTCCGGACGACACTACGAGTGGCCGACCCTCCACCAGGCTCCGGACGACACTACGAGGGTACGACAGTACGAGGCCAGAATTAAGCCAGACTCACTACCGGAAGGGACTTTTCCCTCGGCCTCGTCTCATAGGCCGAGGGTGACATCATCACAGCGCGTGGTTTGGGAGACGCGTGGAACAGTGCGCATGAGGCTCCCATGGCACGTGGCAGACCGTTATAACCAAATCACACCCTCACGTGAGGGAATATTATGTCATCATTGGGCATCTACAGGTGTCAACAGGGGGTTGGCTAGATCATCATTCACATGCACCATGCATACTTGGGGGGTACACTACACCCCCCAAGACCTATATATACTTGTCACCTACAACACTACAGGGGATCAGATTATTTGCAACCCTAGCTAAAACTCTGCTTGTACACACAGTAGAGAGAGAGAGTGAGCTTATGTTCATTGTATCCAAGGCCATTAGTGCCCATACTTAGTGGATCACACACTCACAGTGGATGTAGGCCTAATTGGCTGAACCACTATACATCATTGTCTTATTTCCTCTTATACTCATCCCCTTCGACACACTTACATACTTATATACTTGCATCTCTATGGCTGCCATAGCTACTACTGTTTGAGCTCATTATCACTTATCCGGTGGTGCTAAATCTCAGCATCATCAGTTAGTATTTTTTCTTATCGACCAAAGAAAAAGAGAAATGCACTAGCTTTAACAGACATCAATAACCAAGGTACGATAGTTTAATACCTGGGGAGTGCGCAGTATAACACTCACAGCAGGTCCCGCAAAACTAGGGACGACCGCCTCACTAACCTGAAAATAAGGAAATAAGGACGTGAAGGTGAGCTAACTTGCACAGTAAAAGGAAGAAGAAAAAAAGGGGAACAAAGAAAAGAGTAAGGTGTGATAGTATAATACCTGATTCACAGTAGTTCCCCCTAGTTGTTCCACAGTCAAAGGAACAATCGCTGCGCTAATCTGAAAACAGGTAAATGCCGACAAGTATTTATACAGAAAACGTAAGCTCAAGAGATTTAGGAAGATTAAGTATTTACCTGGGAGCCCCCCACTGATATACTTGCCAAAGACTCCTCAACAGTTGGAGCAAGAATGGTACTGACTGAAAGGATGACCATGTCTCCTCAAGTATAGAAACTGGTGGGCTACTAACCTGAGGGTCCAAATATAAGACCCATGAGTAAAGGGACCACACACACACACACACACACACATACACACACACACACACACACACACACACACACACACACACACACACATATATATATATATATATATGTAACTAAGCTAGCTGGTAGAGGCTGCAAAGACTAAACATATCACTAAAGCTAGTCCCGCGTAGCTAAGAACAAACCCCTCAGACAAGGGGAGTTCGAACAGACCGATTGAAGCAGCTTCCCCTATAAAAGATAAGGGGAGACTCACAGGTACTACATCAGGTACTGTCCCTGAGACCTCCATCACAGGCACCGTAGGTGAGGAGGTTTCACTAGCACTACCCTGCCAGAGAAGAAAGATATGAAAACTTATAAATCTTTCGTAGTAATGAAAAAGGAGACATAAAATACAAGTAAGGACAAGTCGGGATAGTTACCGGGATAGGTGCTATAATAATCCCTCCCATAGATACGACGACTGCGGGAGCTTCCTCAGAGGTAGCAGGGACTACTAAAGGGGGAACTAAAGATGCAGATGGAGAAGCAGCAGTGCCAACCAATTGGCATAAAGGCAAACAGAAACAGAGTATGAAAATGGAATCCCAATGGCATGGGAAAATGAATCAGAATGACAAATGATTCAATATAGGCATACCGAAAGCCCTTCTAAAGGAGAATGAGTGAAGATGACCAGTGGGATAGTAGCAATGGATACAACATACTAGTTATAGAAAAATGATCAGAATACCCAAAACATATACAAAGAAAAAGATGAAACCTAAGGAGAATAAGAAATACCTGAGAGGTGGGGCTAACTTGTGTAACATGCTCACTATATACTATAGTGAAACTTGGCCTGGAGGATAAAGGAGGAATGTGAGGCCTATTGTCCATAGACACAAAGACCTGAGAGATGGGAATCCTCCTTGAAGGTAATAGACCTGGGGCAGTGCCTCCCATAAGCGGGGCTATTCCCATAGTAGATGAAAGGCCACTGGAAGAAGATCCATGTAATAAAAATAAACAAAGACAATACAGTCATAGAAGTAGAAAAATATGACAGAGTAGAGAAAGACCATAGAGAAGACAGGCTCAAAGTACCTCTGATAGTCCCATATAGGAACCCATCACCGCCAAGGAGGGGTGAGGTGAAGAAAGGCGACCAAGACAAATGATCACCTATGTGTGTAATAATGGGAGACTTCAAAAGATATGCCTCAAAATATAACAAATAAAAGTAAGAAACTCAGGAGAGCTAATGTTTACCTGGAATGAAGAGGAGGACACAAAAGAAGTCCTCATTGTCGTCGGTAATACAGTGGATGACTGTAAAAAAGACAAGGACAGAAGATGCATTAGTAAAACAAAAAAGAAAAAAAAAAGAATAAAGAGTAGCAACTGAGCAGAGGAAAATTACAAACCTCCCTAGATAGGCCCAGAGATGACATTAACATAGAACTCTGGGCCCTAGGAAAAGGACCCCGGGCAGGAGGTGGAGGCGACGATTCACTCGTCGCGACAGAGACACCCTGAAAATTCCCCAAAGATAGAGACAATTCACATATGAACTATGTATATGAAAATAGACAGTAAAATAGTAATAGAGAAGTTAAGAGAAAAGACTTACAGTGGTAGAGCGGGCGGTTTTCCCATATGCTAGATGTCCAGAAGTGGGGTTACTGGCAGAAGGAGCCTATCAGGGCACCCTAGCTAGAAGACTCCCCCAAAAATAGTAACAAAGAAGAAGTATCAGGGCGGGGATCGCCATAAGGGTCAGTTACACTCATCTCATTTGAAGAAGAATCGCCATCATCATAGGAGGGATTGCTTTTATAATCAACTAGTTCCTCTTCAAATGATAGAGAAGGTGAACCAGCAAGAGAAACCCTGCGAAAGTCAGTTTCACTAAGTAAAAAGGAATGAGGTGTTGTACCTTCACATATGGGAATGGAAGTAATAGCAGGCTCTGCAGCAGATAACCCACGAGTCTCATAGCCTTATTCTCGCACAGTCTTATACATATCCTCTACTCTAAGGTTATCAGTATTAGACCCCTGGTCTGGTGCATGAGAAGGAGCAGAGGTCCCAACTCTAGTATTCTTCTTCTTCCTACTCACCCTGATTCTTATAGGCGAGGGGGAGAGTAGTAGCAACAATGGAAATAACAGTGGTAGCAGGGGTAATAGTAGCTGGTATGAAACTAGAAATATCTACATCGGGATGCTTCTTCTTTGAAGCAGCAGAAGCTCTTGACTTGCGACTCAACTTAGGTGTAGTAGGTTGAGTCTTAGGTTACTTGGAATAAATAGACTCATCGAGTAGAGGCCTCACCAATATTGGAGTTATCTGTTCGAGAGGAGCTTTAGGGATGGTACTCCAATGCCACACTGACCTTTGGGTCCTCTTACCCAAATACCTATCATTATTGGGAATCTTTGTATAAATAGTATTATAAGGGACATCTTGTTTGAGAGCACGGACCAAATTTTATAATATCAACACTTAGGCATGAAAATATGATGTTAGAGGGCAAAACTGTGAACCACCCCCCAAACAGCACCGTGAGCGACGTCAACACCTCTCACGGGATAAACATATCTCATAGCAAGCGATTCCGTGGTAACAGGACCCACGGTTTGAGAGCACGACCCAAATTTCAGAATATTTACACTCAGTCTTGAAAACATGTCGTTAGAGGAGGAAACGACGAACCACCCTCAAATGTCCCCATGAGAGGTGCCAGTACCTCCCACGGAACCAATGTAGCTTGTAAAAATAGAGCACATGGCCATGGGACCCACGGTTTGAGAGCCCGGTTCAAATTTTAGAACAACTACACTTAGGCTTGAAAATATGCCGTTAGAGGCCGAAACATCAAACCACCTGCCAACGGCCCATGAGGGGAGCCAACACCTCCCATGGGACCAACTTGTCTCTTAGGAATCGATCAACTGGCCATGGGATCCATAGTTTGAGAGCACGACCCAAATTTTAGAATATCTACATTGAGGCTTGAAAACTTACCGTTTGAAGGCAAAACCACAAACCACCCCCCAAACGGCCCCTTGAGTGGCACCAACACCTCCCACAAGATAAAAGTAGCTCATAGGAACTGACTGTATGGCCACAGGACCCACGGTTTGAGAGCAAGACCAGAATTTTAGAATATCTACACTTAGGCTTGAAAATATGTCGTTAAAGGAACGAATCATAAACCAGCCGCTAAAAGGCCCTGTGAGTATCACCAGCACCTCCCACGGGACCAACATAGCTCATAGGAATCGACCACATGGACAAGGGATCCTCGGTTTAAGAGCATGAACCAAATTTTAGAATATCCACACTTAGGCTTGAAAACATGCTGTTAGAGGGCGGAACCGCGAAGCACCCCCCAAATGGCCTCGTGAACGTCATCAACACCTCCACGGGATCAACGTATCTGATAGGAACTGACCGCGTGGCCACAGGACCCTTGGATCGAAAGAACATCCCAAATTTCAGAAGATCTAGACTTAGTCTTGAAAACATTCCATTAGAGGGAGAAACCACGAACTACTCCCTAACGACCCCATGAGCTGCACCAACACATCACACGGGACCAATGTAGCTCATAGGAACCGACTTCAAGGCCACGGGGCCCTCGGTTTGAGAGCACGACCCAAATTTCATAATATCTATACTTAGGCTTGAAAACATGCCATTAGAGGGTGGAACATGAACCACCCCCAAACGTCCCTGTGAGCGGAACCATCACCTCCCACGGGACCAACGTAGCTCGTAAGAAGCAGCCATATGTCCCCGTGATCCTTGATTTGAGAGCACGACCCAAATTTTAGAATATCTACACTTAATTCTGAAAACATTCCGTTTCAGGTCAGAACCACAAACCACCCCACAAATGGCCCCGTGAGCTATACCAACACCTCCCACTGGAATAATGTATCTCATAGGAATCGATCGCATAGCCATGGGGCCCACGATTTGAGAACACCGACCAAGTTTCAAAATATTTACACTTAGGGGTAAAAACACGCTGTTAGAGGGCGAAACCACGAACCACCTCCCAAACGGTCTAGTTACGGGTGCTAACACCTCCCAGGGGACCAACTTATCTCCTAGGAATTAATGATGCTGGAAACTGAAAAACGTCGCTAATGCCGTTTAACACAAGGTTAAACTGTATAAGCAACTCCGAATGTTTGTTGGAGAAACCCTTTTCCTTTGAAAATAAAAATTATAAACAAGATTTGTTTACAAAGAAACTTATGTACGAGATTAATTAAGATTGTGTAATCAGTTTTAAAACTAAGGCAGTTTCAAAAATTCAGCACACTTAAGGAATGAGGTGAGTAGATGAAGATAATCAACACAATGATTTTTAACGTGGTAAAACCTCTCCCAACAGAGGAAACATCCACGGTGACTTCTAAGTCACAAAAACAAAAGTCCACTAATAACAAAAATCAGTTACAAACAACACAACATGCAAGCACACAAATCAACCTATTCTAAGTTTAGGAATATACCCCACTTGGCTCCTTCTAACTTCTGATAGATCTGATTTGTTGATGATGTTCTCCGGTTTGCTAACTTCCTTTGCTTTAGCTTCTTTACGTCGACTCAATGATCTCAGATCTTAAACACAACACTTCCAGTGTAGTAGTGTGTAAAGTGTTTGTGTAGTGAATCCTATTCACATGCATGAACTCACACACACTTAGATTTACAAACAGTCCTATACAAATTACATATAAAGTCTATATGGAGTGATTTTGTTATTTTTCTTTCTTACAAAACTAAAAACCTTTTGACCTTTAAATATAACCCAGATTCCACGGAGATCTTGCTTAAGAAATCGGTCAAGACCTTTCTCAATCTCTTTTGAAAATATTTAGGAGATTGAAAACCCTCCAAATGCGAATCCAACTAGGTCAGGTTAAGTTTTGTAAAAACAGAAACTATAAAACATTTTTAAAACCAAAACAGAAATTATTTTCTTAAACCAAGTTGAAAATATGCAGATCTAGTGAAAAATGTAACATTCAGAGTATAGATCTAACGTTTCTATGAAAAGAAACTAGATCTTCACTCTAACGTTTAAGTTGTGTACAAGATCAGAAATCACGAGGTTACAGCAACAATATGAACAAAACACTCTCTCTCTCTCTCTTTCAAACACTCAGGTTGTGTTTGGGGTAAGATTTATTTGAAGGTTTGTTTCAGAGATGAAGTGTTTAGGGTTAGGGTTGGATTTTGGCTAACTGTTTCCCTTTCTCTCTCTTTTCTCTATTCTTTTATCTCTTCTCTCACTTCTCTCTTCTCTCTCTTATTTTTTTTTCCTCTCTGGAAGACGAATGCCCAAAAGTTCTCTAAGGCTGAGAAGTGAGGGGTATATATAGTGCCTGGGGAAGGTTCTGGACGTTCGAGTCAAATCAAAGGCTGAGATCAAGTCTTCAAAGGTTTGACTTGATCCAATGGTTCTAAAACAACGATGGTTTAAAACGATTCTAATTGGTTCAAATGGATAGCACCGGGATTAACCAAGAACGCATGCAGACCCTTGATAAGAAATGATCCAACGATCAACAATCATCCATCCAACCCTCTCACATAAGAAACACAAATACATTAACCCGGAGGATGACAAGTGTTGGCTGGTTATAGGCTCTCACATGCGCGTCAAAATAATTACAAAACCTCACCCTGAAGTCTCTAGCGCTTTGAGATCGTACCCAACCAAACAATTCAGTGAAAAAAGAAGTTTCTAAAATAGTAAATTAACCCCAAAAACTTTATTATCCCATTTTATTAATAAAAACAATTATTAAAAAAATGTTTAAAAAAAGTTTAAAAAGATTTAAAAATTATTTAAAATTCCCAAGAAATTATTAAAGCTCCAAATCAAGGGGAATTAAACACACACTCAATTTTAAGTAATATGAACACATGTATGCACTTCTAATTGTGTGTTTTGTGATTCATTTTATACCATCATTGATCTTTGAAGAGGATTAGAGAGATAGGTTCTGAGGCTTTTTGGTTTCTAGGATGGACTACCAATTTTGCCAATATTTCCAAATTAGTTGAGCACTTATACAATGCAGACTTAAGCAAGTCAAAGGTATAAGGTGCTTCAATCTCCCCCTTTGGAAATATGAGACAAAATCTCCTTTGAGTTAGGTTAAAACTCGTAGGGAACAAAAAAATAAAACCTAGTCCTATACAAAAGATTCTATCTACCCATATCCTAGAAAGTCAAAAATTACATAACTCAACTATTTACAAATTTTACCCTAGAAACGGTAGACAATCAGAAGAAGAGATTCCTGAAAATATACACACTAAGATCAAGCAGTTTAGATGAAATGTGAACAAAAATGAACTTCATAAAACTACAATTTCTCCCCCATTTTGTCTCAAATGGGCAAAGGGTAAAACTTAAAGTTTTAAGAGTTTAATCAGCGCATACCATGCCTATGGAATTTCGCAAATACAGAAATCTGTTATAGTCTAAAGGTTTAGTGAACATGTCTACAAGTTGCAGATCAGTAGGCAGGTAATGAATTTCTAATTCCTTAGTTTCAACAAGTTCACGAATAAAATGATGCCTTATTTTAATATGTTTAGTTCGCGAGTGTTGAACCGGGTTTTTAGATATGTTAATGGCGCTTTGATTGTCACAATACAATTGTAATTGTTCTTCTTTAATCCCATAATCACTTAACATCTGTTTGATCCATAACAATTGAGCACAGCAACTTCCTGCTGCTATATATTCGGACTCAGCCGTAGATCAAGATGTGCAATTCTGTTTTTTACTACTCCACCCAACTAAATTATTGCCGACATAATAACAGGCACCTGATGTACTTTTACTATCATCAGTACAACCGGCCCAATCAGCATCAGTATACCCTATGATGGTGCTACAGGTATCTTTAGTGTACCTAAGTCCAAGGTTAAGAGTGCCTTTTATGTACTTTATTATACGTTTTACATTCAATAAATGGCTCTCTTTAGGGTTATTCTGGTAACGAGCGCACAGACATACAGCATACATTATGTCTGGTCGTGAGGCAGTTAGATAGAGTAGGCTACCAATCATACTACGGTAAAGTGTGGAATCAACTGACTTACCAGTTTCATCTTTACATAATTTAACAATAGTACTCATAGGTGTTTTGGCGACTTTAGCATTCTCTAAGCCAAATTTCTTAACAAGGTCTAAGGCATACTTAGTTTGAGAAACAAATAGACCATCAGAATACTGTTTCACTTGAAATCCTAAGAAAAGCTGTAGCTCCCCCATAAGGGACATGTGAAATTCCTTATGCATACTAGCAGAAAAGGATTTAACTTCAGAGTTTGAAGTTGACCCGAAAATGATGTCGTCTACATAGACTTGGGCGATGATAATGTTTTTGTCAAAATGTTTGACAAAGAGAGTCTGGTCATTTCCTCCTCTCTTAAAACCCTTATCCAACAAAAAGTTGGAAAGGCGTTCATACCAAGCTCTAGGAGCTTGTTTTAAGCCATACAAAGCCTTTTTTAGACGAAAGACATGATTAGGGTATTTAGGATCAATGAACCCTTTGGGTTGTTCTACATATGTCTCTTCGGACAGAATTCCATTTAGGAAGGCAGATTTGACGTCCATTTGATAAAGTGTGAATTTTAAGTAACACGCTATGGCGAAAAGAAGTCGAACAGATTCAAGACGAGTGACAGGGGAAAAAGTCTCGCTGAAATCTATCCCTTCTATTTGAGAGTAGCCTTGAGCAACTAGTCTAGCTTTGTTTCTAAGGATTACCCCATTTTCATCAGATTTGTTCTTAAAAATCCAACGTGTTCCAATAACATTTTTATTTTGAGGCCGAGGTACAAGATACCAGACATCGTGAATGACAAATTGTAAAAGTTCTTCCTGCATAGCAGAAATCCAGTGTGTGTCATTCAATGCTTCATTAACATTTTTCGGTTCCACAAGGGAGACGAAACATGCATAATTAGCATAATTTCTTAACTGGGATCTAGTACGAACTGGCTTATTAAGATTATCGACCACGTTGTCAATGGGATGATCTTTAGAGACCCAGCCAGGTACTTCTGGACTCTCAATAGGTAATGAGTCATCTATTTCTGGTGAATCAGTTTTGAAATCATTTTCAGATTCAACCACAATAGGTGATTCAGATATCTTATTTTCGACAATAATGTCACTTACAATTACATTTATCGATTCCATAAGGGCCTTAGTACGCAGATTGTATATACGATAAGCACGACTATTTGGTGAGTATCCTAAGAAGATGGCTTTATCACCACGAGTTTCGAATTTAGACAGATGTTCTCTGTCTTTACAGACATAACACTGACTTCCAAAGGTTCTTTGGTATTTCAGATTAGGTTTCTTACCGTACCACAACTCATAAGGGGTTTGTTTAGAGTTTTTCCTAAGATAGACCCTATTAGTGATGTGACAGGCAGTTCTAATGGATTCTACCCAAAAGTATTTAGGTAGGGATTTAGCATGAAACATGACACGGGCCATCTCTTGAAGAGTTCGGTTTTTCCTTTCAGCAATACCATTCTGCTGAGGAGTTTTAGGGGCACTAAATTCATGTTTGTAACCGTTGTAGTCACAATATTCAACTATTCATGTGTCTATGAACTCTCCCCCTCTATCACTACGGATGCGATTGACTTGTGTGTCCTTCTCATTTTCAATTCTTAGAAGAATTTTCAAAAAATTCTGAAATGTGTCAGATTTATGTTTCAAGAAGGCAACCCAAGTGAATCGTGTGAAATCATCAACCATCACAAGGATATAACTGTGTCCACAAAGACTAACAGTTCTAGAGGGACCAATAAGGTCCATATGGATGAGATCTAAAGGTCTAGAGGTAAGGATGTCTTTAACCTTTTTATGCGAAGTCTTAACTATTTTTCCTTCCTGGCAATGACCACAGACAACACTGGAAATAGGTTTAATTTTAGGAATACCTCTAACTATATCTTGACTAGACAATCTACTAAGGATATCATAACTTAAGTGACCCATACGATTATGCCAGATCTCATTGTCATCCATTCTGACAATGTTACAGGTTTCAGAACTAGTCTTGACAGTATAACAATTGTCAGGTGTTCTAAATCCTGTAATAATACATTCACCTTTATCATTTAGAATTTTACAATTGTTCTTTGAAAAGGTGACAGTATGGTCAGAGTCACAAAATTGTGATATGCTTAGAAGGTTGGCTTTAAGGCCTTTAACTAATAGAACATTTTCGAGAACAGACATTCCTTCTTCTTTTAGGGTTCCTTTACCTATGATCTGAGATGAGACACCATCACCAAAAACTACTTTCCCACCAGCAAATCTGGTTTTGTTTAGAAGTTTTGTTTCATCTCCTGTCATATGTTTGGAACATCCTGAATCTAAGTACCAACCAGATGAAGTGTGTTCAGCTTTTAAAGCAGTGATGACAATGTTACACTTCATTTGGGGTAAAAGATCCTCTTTTCTAACCCAAATAGCTCTAGTTTTAATTTTGCGCAAGTTTGCCCTCATTTGATAAAATTTTTGAGATACAGTTTTTTGTCGAAAAACATTTGGAGCAGCAAACTGATTGTTGTGAAAAAATTGAGCTTTTGGTTTAGGAATGTTTCTGGGAGCCTTTCTCTTAAATGAACTCTTACTTTTGGTCTTTCTGTTTCTGTAGTTAGAGTTCTTATCAGGTTGTCTTGGAAGGACATAATTGTTACGACTTTGCCTAGAATAGTTAAAGTTCTTATAGACAGAAGTATTGTATATAGGGGTGTTTAGACGCATAGCATAACAACCTTCAAAGGAATGACCATAAATGTCACAGTAGGAGCAATATTGATTGCTTGAGGGATGAAATTCCTTAGGAAAACTTCTAAAGATAGGTTTGACAGCATTCTGTTCAGAAGTGTTCTTCCTAGGAGGTATGGTCTTATAGGTAGAATCAACCTTTCTGATTAAAGGACAGACGTATTTAGTCTTATGTGCAGTGTCAGCCTTAGAAGTACTAGACTCTCCAATGTCTTTCTGTTGTTGCTTTTGATCAAATTCATTTTTAATCAAATGAAAGTCTGGACATGTTTCAATTGGTCTTTTGCCCCCAGACACAAACTTAATAGGTTCAAGTTTTGTATTTTGAGATTTGTTCTTAGGGCAAAATCCAATGCCGGTTCTATCATCAGAATTGGTCTTGGAGTCAACAACAAAGTCAGTAAAACAGTTTGAATTGTTTTCAAACTTAGAAATTTTTTTAAAAATAGTAGCTGTCTTTGTTTTTGCTTCCTCCAATTCTAATAATGTTCCCTTATATTTCATTTCCAGGGTTTCATTAGTTTTAGTCAACTCTTTTAATTTTTGATCAAAAGTTTCAATTTCAGATTGATGAGATAGACACTGGTTAGTGTACTCTTCAGCATTCAACTTCACTATAAGACTTAGATCATCTAATTTCTTAGTCAGGTCTCTAACAGTCTTCTCCAGTCTAGTGCCTTTTTTAAGAGTCTTAGCATACAAGGTATGGATATCAGGGAGGTCATCTGTGTCTGAGTCGCTAAGTGCAGTGTGTGTAGTGACCCCTAACGATTCAGTTTTAGTACTCACGCACCCATTTGCATCATCATTATCGAGATCACTTTGATTCACACACATGGAACTAGAACTAGCAACATTTTCAGACAATAAAGCATCTAGGCCAATCAAAGGAGTATTCACACAAGCAAGAGTAGAAGCATCATTATCACACACAGGCATATCATCATTGTAAATGATCTTAGCATAAAAAGACATGCAAGGGTCAAGTTCATTTGATGACTCAAGTTCCTCTTCATCAGAGTCACTTCAATCATTCCAAGTTTTACAGACATTGGCTCTATTGTGTGTGTTGGCTTTATTCAGATTAACTCTGCAATCGTGATCAATGTGACCTAGTTTCCCACATCTAAAACATTCAATATTTTTAAGGTCTCTAGTGGGTCTGGAATTGTTGTCCTTAGAATGTTTGTCAAAGCCTCTCTCATGAGGTTTGGGATTAGACAGAGTAGGATAATTAGGCTTGCCTTGTTTAGTGGCCTGTTTGTTTCGAAATTTGACAATTTTCTTAAATTGTTTAGACATTAAGGCAATCTGATTATCTAGTTTGTCTATATCACACTCCTCATCAGAGTCAGAGTTGGTCAAATTGGACTCAAGTTTGGGTATCTTAGAGGCAAAACTCAAGTTAGAGTTAGGTTGTTTTCTTTGAGAATGATTCAATTGTTTCTTAAAGTCTAATTCCATTTCCACAGTTCTAAGTTTGCTACTGAGTAACTCAGGAGTAAGGTTTTGATCATTCATTTCCTCAATAGCATACCTCTTACTGTCGAACTTTTGTGGTAATGACCTTAGGATTTTAGAAACAATTTTATTTCTATCATAAGTAATACCATTAGCATGCAACTTAGTGACTATATCAGTTAAGTTCATGTAAAAATCATCAAAAGATTCAGAATCAGACATGATCAAAGAGTTGTACTGCTGGATAAGCATTTGGGTTTTAACAGCTTTGACTCTTGAGTCTCCTTCATGTGCAGTGATTAATGTGTCCCATGCTTCCTTAGAAGTGGCACAAGATGAGATTCTTTTGAACTCATACTCATTAATGGACATAAAAATGGCATTCTTGCCTTTACTGTTATTTCGAGAAATGGTTTTCTCTTCTTGGGTAAATTCACTTAAGATTTTCTTTACCCTCTCATCACTTCCTTCAGTGGCTGGTTTTGTAGGATAAGTGTATCCATTTTCGATAATATCCCAGACATCATCTCCTAAAGTCCCTTGGATGAAGGCAACCATCCTTACTTTCCAGTAAGCAAATTTGTTTCCATCAAAGAGAGGAGGTTTGGACAGATTACCAAACCTTTCATTCTTCTCGTCCATAGTCAGGTTTTTCAGAAAACGATTTCAGAAACACAAGATCTTGTAAAATAAAAGTTAACAGGGCTCTGATACCAATTGAAAAACGTCGCTAATGCCGTTTAACACAAGGTTAAACTGTATAAGCAACTCTGAATGTTTATTGGAGAAACCCTTTTCTTTTGAAAATAAAAATTATAAACAAGATTTGTTTACAAAGAAACTTATGTACGAGATTAATTAAGATTGTGTAATCAGTTTTAAAACTAAGGCAGTTTCAAAAATTCAGCACACTTAAGGAATGAGGTGAGTAGATGAAGATAATCAACACAATGATTTTTAACGTGGTAAAACCTCTCCCAACAGAGGAAACATCCACGGTGACTTCTAAGTAACAAAAACAAAAGTCCACTAATAACAAAAATCAGTTACAAACAACACAACATGCAAGCACACATATCAACCTATTCTAAGTTTAGGAATATACCCCACTTGGCTCCTTCTAACTTCTGATAGATCTGATTTGTTGATGATGTTCTCCGGTTTGCTAACTTCCTTTGCTTTAGCTTCTTTACGTCGACTCAATGATCTCAGATCTTAAACATAACACTTCCAGTGTAGTAGTGTGTAAAGTGTTTGTGTAGTGAATCCTATTCACATGCATGAACTCACACACACTTAGATTTACAAGAAGTCCTATACAAATTACATATAAAGTCTATATGCAGTGATTTTGTTATTTTTCTTTCTTACAAAACTAAAAACCTTTTGACCTTTAAATATAACCCAGATTCCACAGAGATCTTGCTTAAGAAATCGGTCAAGACCTTTCTCAATCTCTTTTGAAAATATTTAGGAGATTGAAAACCCTCCAAGTGCGAATCCAACTAGGTCAGGTTAAGTTTTGTAAAAACAGAAACTATAAAACATTTTTAAAACCAAAACAGAAATGATTTTCTTAAACCAAGTTGAAAATATGCAGATCTAGTGAAAAATGTAACATTCAGAGTATAGATCTAACGTTTCTATGAAAAAGAAACTAGATCTTCACTCTAACGTTTAAGTTGTGTACAAGATCAGAAATCACGAGGTTACAGCAACAATATGAACAAACCACTATCTCTCTCTCTCTTTCAAACACTCAGGTTGTGTTTGGGGTAAGATTTATTTGAAGGTTTGTTTCAGAGATGAAGTGTTTAGGGTTAGGGTTGGATTTTGGCTAATTGTTTCCCTTTCTCTCTCTTCTCTCTATTCTTTTCTCTCTTCTCTCACTTCTCTCTTCTCTCTCTTATTTTTTTTCTCTCTGGAAGACGAATGCCCAAAAGTTCTCTAAGGCTGAGAAGTGAGGGGTATATATAGTGCCTGGGGAAGGTTCTGGACGTTCGAGGCAAATCAAAGGCTGAGATCAAGTCTTCAAAGGTTTGACTTGATCCAATGGTTCTAAAACAGCGGTGGTTTAAAACGATTCTAATTGGTTCAAATGGATAGCACCGGGATTAACCAAGAACGCATGCAGACCCTTAATAAGAAATGATCCAACGATCAACAATCATCCATCCAACCCTCTCACATAAGAAACACAAATACATTAACCCGGAGGATGACAAGTGTTGGCTGGTTATAGGCTCTCACACGCGCGTCAAAATAATTACAAAACCTCACCCCGAACTCTCTAGCGCTTTGAGATCGTACCCAACCAAACAATTCAGTGAAAAAAGAAGTTTCTAAAATAGTAAATTAACCCTAAAAACTTTATTATCCCATTTTATTAATAAAAACAATTATTAAAAAAATGTTTAAAAAAAGTTTAAAAAGATTTAAAAATTATTTAAAATTCCCAAAAAATTATTAAAGCTCCAAATCAAGGGGAATTAAACACACACTCAATTTTAAGTAATATGAACACATGTATGCACTTCTAATTGTGTGTTGTGTGATTCATTTTATACCATCATTGATCTTTGAAGAGGATTAGAGAGATAGGTTCTGAGGCTTTTTGGTTTCTAGGATGGACTACCAATTTTGTCAATATTTCCAAATTAGTTGAGCACTTATACAATGCAGACTTAAGCAAGTCAAAGGTATAAGGTGCTTCAGAAACAACACCACCCGTCAAGGTGTTTGGAAGCTCAAATCAGTTATAACAATGGAAGCACAAGAATATACTAAATATAAGAGATTGAGATGAGGAGAAAAGGATGAAAACCAATATATAAGTGGTTCAGCCAATTAGGCCTATGTCCTCTGTGCAAGTGAGTGAGTAAGGTCACTAAAATAAGGCACTAATGGCCATGGATACAATCTCTCAAGATTTCTCTCTCTAGTGTATAATTTGACAGAGTTTCAACTAGGGTTGTCATTATTCCCCACTACAAGGTTAGGGTTGATCCCTATATATAGTGTTTGGGGGTGTAATGTACCCCTTAAGCATGCAATGAGCATGTATGTGATGATCTAGCCAATCCAAAGAGGACATCTATCACTGTGACATGTAGAGAATGATTATGAAATATTCCCTCACGTGGAGGGAAAAATTCAGTTATAACAGACCTATCCACATGTTCCAAGGCATTCATGAGTGAAAATGCTCGGCTATCCTTGAAGAGTACCCACCTCGGCCCGAGTGAGTACGAGGTTGGTGAAGTATGACCTTTGTATTGATGAGTTGAAATACGATGAGGACCTCGTCCAAGGGGTCTGCCGAGTTTGGCCTTGCATATGACATCGTCCATGGCCGATGTTTGACATTATTGGTGGTACTGGTAACGTCGGTTGTGGCCGACCTAATAAAAGTTGAGCTTCAAGGTTCTAGATGATATCCACTTATTCCAAGCCGAGATGAGGTTCGTCGTTGAGGGGGTGTCGGTTGTGGTCGACCTTAGTAGGATGATGTTGATGTTGGTTATTGTCGAACTTCTATTACCTCAGTTGTTATAAATGCCGAGGTTGAAGTCTCTGGATCGTCCGGTATACTTTGGCCATATCAATCACCCCCTAGCCCTTAGTTACATATGTAAATAGGTGACTATGGGGTATGTATCTTCGAGGCCTTTCTTCCTGCTGTGCTAATATTCCCTTAACAAGTGTCAAGTACTGCAGTAGGTAGCGTGTTAGGCAAGTGTAATGATGATTGCCTTTTAGGCTCCCAAGGCAATGATGGGCCTTGAGATTTGTGCCAACGTGGCTAGGGGTTTAAACCCATTTTCTCTCTCATTCCTTCTCATTTCTCTCATTTTCCTGCCTGAGTTTCCTGTGCTCTCTCTCTCTCTCTCTCTCTCTCTCTTCAAGAGATCCTTCACTGCTGAGGTTTCTGAGTTTTCATTATCCTTAATCCTCCTATTCCTCATCTCGCGTTCCTTCAGGTACTATCGTCATCCCATCTTTCCATTTTCAGCCTTATTTCTCTATTTCTTACATTTTTCGGTATCAGCTTGAGTTTTTCGGTGGTAGTTTAGGTTTTTCAATGAGCTTATGAGTTTTTCGATGGAAAGTTGTTGACTGTTCTTGGTTAAAAATATTTAAATAACCACGTTTGATCTTTAGCCTTGGTTGTGCCAAGCTGTTTATGGTTTAGAGTCCCAAGTGTAGTCTCGTCCTCCTTTGCGCAGACCTCTTTACCTGCTCTTAGAAGAATTCCCTTCTCTTAGAGAGAAGACCTTAGAAAAGATTAGGCAAATAGAGCGAGCCCAAGAGGAATCTCGTAGGGCTGAGGCCTTCCCCGTTAGGCCAATCTTTCCACCCCCTCTGAGGTTGATATACCCCGAGCCAGCCGAGTCTGCGAGTGTCGAGAAAGCGGAGGCCCCATTGAAACCTACTCCAATGTATGAGTCTGATTTGTCCACCTCAGACCCTGTGTCCGTGGATTATTTTTAAGAGGCCATGGACTTCTCCATTAGGCAGGATTAGGTCCCTGATCAAGCCGAGGTCTCGAACCGTGTCTCATCCCACAATGAGTATAGCTCTTCACGAACCTCTTCAGATGTTGAAGTTATTGGGCCAAGTGTTGTCTTTGTTCCACCCATTGACGCTGTCCCCCTATCATTTGCTACAGGGGATGAGTTTGCCAAGAGGTTTCCTGGTGGTGCTCCTATGCCTTCCAGGTCGACGTTTCTAGAGATGAGGATGATGGTCATGAAAGTGATGTTGACACCTTGGAGTCAGCCAAGATAGAGAGCTCTGTCAATGAATTCGACCTTTTAAACTTTAGGCATCTTTATTCCATAGGCCCCTCTGTTAAACTTAGGAGACCTCTGAGGGATGAGAGGGCCTTTAGCGGCCGAGATGGTGAAATATGCCTATATGAGCAGATGTTTAAGCTAGGATTTTTTCTTCCCATTCATCTGATAATTAGAGCCATATTATCCCACATTAACTTGGCTCCCTCCCAATTATCCCCTAATGCTTGGAGGGTAATGATTGGAACTATCGTCTTGTAGAGGGCAGTCCATCATTCAGGCCTTCCCGTTTAGTCTTCACAGGGTGATACTTGCCCTCCTCTATTAGGAACCATCCGAGTTACTACCACTTCCTAGCTAGGATGTCTAATAAGAAGATGTTGTTGGTTACCCAGGCTTCAAACCAAAACTAGAAACCACGATACTTCTTAGCTTCAGGGGCATGGGAATTCAGTCCCTATGCCACCTCTTCATCTTTAGAGCCATGGACACCTCTGAGGTGGGGGAAGGTGTCAATTATTGCCATGGCCGACCCCGGGTTAAGCCAGGATAACCTTCAGAAGGTTAAAGACCTTCAAGATCAGGGATCCCTTGGTCAGCTAGTCAAGTACGAGCATTTGATGACCCCTTACTACCTCTATGAGACTAGCCTTGGGGGGAGTCCCCTGACTGAGCTTCGTAAGTTACTTTACTTTTTTAACAAGTTGTACTTCTGAATTTACTATGTCTCTGATCTTTTAACTCAGACCTTTCTTTTTGCAGAACGCCCTGAAGGAATATTGGTTGACCTCAAGGAAATATTGGCCCCTAGTTTAGTCAGGTTGGTGAAGAGAGCAGGCCTAAATGCACCTCCTCCTCCTCCTCCAACCTCTTCTAAGGCCGATGATTCAAAGAAGAGAAAATCCACCGCTATTACCCCTGAGGATTAGAGGAAGAGCAAAGCCTCTAAGGGAGATTACGCCATCCCTATTTCAATTGATGACACTCTAGCTGCTCGTCTGGAGCAGTTGAAAATCGGCGATAGCCTCATAGGCCAAAGTATGAAGGCCATGGGTTCCATCAGCTCTGTGATGACCGATGCTGACAAACGCTTCTGTCGTTCTTTGGATACCCCTCTATTGGTTGATTTTTTCCACCATATGTCAATCCAGGTAATACAAGAAACTCTTATATTCCAAGTGTAACCTCGGCATTGAATTTTATTAGCTCATGAACTCATGTATCTGATTCTATTTTACAGGGTATTATCACCAGGTATCAGTTTGTTGATCGAACTCTGAGAAAGTTGCCCCTCACTGAGAAGGGGAAGGAGGCCCAAAAGGTGCAGGATTCTTTGAATGCTGAGGTGGAACGTCCGAAGGCTGCTTTTGAAGGGTATGAGATTAAGGTTAAGTAGATGGAAAAGGAGATTGCCAAACTCAAGAATGACCACAGCTCTGTTATGAAGCCCAAGGATGATGCCCTTCAACAAAAGGTTGACCCTGCAGTGAAAGCTGTAGTTGAAGACACTTCATAGAAGATCTTAGCTAACTACAAGGTCTCCGATGAATTTATCAGCTTTGTCTTTGAATACCTCGAATGAGGTGTTAAGGCCACTGGTAAATGGGCGGCCATGAAAGAGAAGGAGTCAGGGACCTTAGCAGCTTCGGATTTCATTGGTCTGGGCTATGTTAACCCTCAGTTCGCTCAAGACCTACAAGAGGTGGAGGAAAAAGGTGCTTCTCCTGGAGAGACTACCCAGCCAGAAGCCACAGAGATTGAGGGTGTCAACGATGAGGCCGAGGTTATCAATGTCGGCCCAAATGATCAGGCCGAGGTTACCAACCCTATGGCTGCAGTCCCTTAGGCCATAATTTGTGAAGCTTTGTAATTTTTGTTAATCTGTAACTTCTGATAATATTCTGTTGCGCATTTTGACTTCTAATTCTTAATTTCATGCTATATCATCCTCTGAAGAGGGCTTTGCTTCTTTTGATGTATGTTCCTTGAATGGTTTTATGCGTCATGCAATGGTGTTTGTATTAAGGTCTGAAGCCTCAATATAATGGTGTATTCATCACAAAACTATGATGTTACCCTAAAAAATTTCACCAAATTAATGATGTTTAAGGTCCGAGGTCATCCAAATATGATGTTTCACCTCAGACCTTGTCACCAAATTAATGATGTTTAACGTCTGAAGTCATCCAACTAAGATGTTATCACCATAAATTTCACCAAATTATGATATTTAAGGTCTAAGGTCATCCAAATATGATGTTTCACCTCAGACCTTGTCTCCAAATTAATGATGTTTAAGGTATGAGGTCAACCAACTAAGATGTTACCCCCATAAATTTCACCAAATTAATGATGTTTAAGGTCTGAGGTTATCCAACTAAGATGTTACCCCCATAAATTTCACCAAATTATGATGTTTAAGGTCTGAGGTCATCCAAATATAATATTTTACCTCAGACATTGTCACCAAATTATGATGTTTAAGGTCTGAGGTCATCCAACTAAGATGTTACACCCATAAATTTTGCCAAATTACGATGTTTAAGGTCTGAGGTCATCCAACTAAGATGTTACCCCCATAAATTTTACCAAATTAATAATGTTTAAGGTATGAGGTCATCCAAATATGATGTTTCACCTCAGACCTTGTCACCAAATTAATGATGTTTAAGGTTCGAGGTCATCCAACTAAGATGTTACCCCCATAAATTTCACCAAATTAATGATGTTTAAGGTCTGAGGTCATCCAAGTAAGATGTTACCCTCATAAATTTTACCAAATTATGATGTTTAAGGTCTGAGGTCATCCAAATATGATGTTTCACCTCAGACCTTGCCACCAAATTATGATGTTTAAGGTCTGAGGTCATCCAACTAAGATGTTACCCCCATAAATTTCACCAAATTATGATGTTTAAGGTCTGAGGTCATCAAAATATGATGTTTCACCTCAGACCTTCTCACCAAATTAATGACGTTTTAGGTCTGAGGTCATCCAACTAAGATGTTAGCCCCATAAATTTCACCAAATTAATGATGTTTAAGGTCTGAGGTCATCCAAATATGATGTTTCACTAGACCTTGTCACCAAATTAATGATGTTTAAGGTCCGAGGTCATCCAACTAAGATGTTACCCCCATAAATTTCACTAAATTAATGATGTTTAAGGTCCGAGGTCATCCAAATATGACGTTTCACCTTAGACCTTGTCACCAAATTAATGATGTTTAAGGTCCGAGGTCATCTAACTATTATGTTACCCCCATAAATTTCACCAAATTATTGATGTATAAGGCTTGAGGTCATCCAAATATGATATTTCACCTCAGACCTTGTCACCAAATTAATGATGTTTAAGGTCTGAGTTCATCCAACAAAGATGTTATCCCCATAAATTTTATGATGTTTAAGGTTTTAGGTCATCTAAATATGATGTTTCACCTGAGACCTTGTCACCAAATTAATGATGTTTAAGGTCTGAGGTCATCCAACTAAGATATTAATCCCATAAATTTCACCAAATTTTGATGTTTAAGGTCTGAGGTCATCGAAATATGATGTTTCACCTCAGACCTTGTCACCAAATTATGATGTTTAAGGTCTGAGGTCATCCAACTAAGATGTTACCTGTAACACCCCGCCCCCCCGGGGAGAGCGAACGGAGCGCCACTCATCGATAAAATTAAACTAATCTACAATCATAAGGTATAGAGCATCTAAATCCCACAACAACAAGAGAGGAAACCACTAATCTTAAATCTCTTCAAATAAATACAACGAATCTCTCGAATTAAATACAACATCTAAATCGAAATAAAATAAATCCCAATGCTCTATACAACAAAATAAATAAATACAAGTCTTCTCAAATGTATTAAAAATTCTTCCCAAAATATCCAAGATAAAATCAATCTCCAATAATCCATAGCGTCCCAATCCACGCTAACCTGTCAACTAAAGAAAATATGGGGAAGTACACAATACGACAGGAAAGATGCTCAACAAATATATGTTAGCGATAAGGCATAACAACACGGGTACGAATATTCAAATCAAATACAAATCTCAAAGCATTTATCAATATAATTTTTCAACAACACAACAATGGGTAACCATGCCTCACCCCATTCACATATGCTTTATCAAGCCATAGCCGGGAATAGGTATTTTAGCGAGTACTCAACATCCGTGCCATATTAAAATCTCATGACAACGTTATCAACAACAATATAATGATGCCACATGAATAAAAATAATTCAACAATTATTTTTCCAGATTTCAAAGAATTTAACAATTCAAATATGAGTTCAATTAAACATGAAATCAACGGAATAAACTCTCAAGAGATTTAAAGGAGCATATTGTGTAAAACCCCATACCTCAAACCATGATGAGAAACCAACGATCACATCCTCAAGATATACACAAAAGATCTACAGAAGCTCCTCCAAGAAAAATAGCCCCAAGAACACCTCTAATCTAAGGTTGGAACTCACAAATCTCAAGGGCCAAAGTATACTTAAAAAGGAGAGAAATATAAAATATATTTGCTGCCAAAAGTTGTTCCAATAGTAGGTTAAAAAGGGTTGCCCATGACTCCTTTTATAATGAAAAGAAATGAAGAGTTGGAAGACAAAACAACTCTTGAAAATTACTTGTTGTTCATGAAATCTTAGGAGGTTAATCGATCGACTCCCAGGATCGATCCCAGGATCGATCGATCGATCCTTCAAGAATTTTGATAGTTCGCCGACTAAGAATTCAAAGAGTTAAAACATAAAAAAATAATTTTAAAATCCGTTTTAACTCCGATTTCGAAACCGTTTGAAATTCTCACCTTTAAAATAATAACCAACATATTTGAGCAATAAAAATAATTTTATCAAAAACTTTATTTTCCTCCATTTTCCAGAAATTAATTAAAATATCCCAAAATTACGTGGGTTATTACACTTTCCCACTAACAATGGAATTCCGCCCTCGAAATTCGCCGAATGCCTAACTCTCAAAAATCAGGTCAACAATCTCCAAAATAATCTCGTCTCCAAAAATAAATTCCCCACATCTAATCTCGAAACCTATCACGAATATCACCTAAAATTTTCTATCTCCAAAAATTGTTATCCACGCAATGAACCCAAAACTCAAGCCCCGAGGGTTTCCGTATACCTAAGCTCTGATACCATTTGTAACACCCCGCCGCCCGGGGAGAGCGAACAGAGCGCAACTCATCGATAAAATTAAACTAATCCACAATCACGAGGTATAGAGCATCTAAATCCCACAACGACAAGAGAGGAAACCACTAATCTTAAATCTCTTTAAATAAATACAACGAATCTCTCGAATTAAATACAACATCTAAATCGAAATAAAATAAATCCCAATGCTCTATACATCAAAATAAATAAATACAAGTCTTCTCAAATGTATTAAAAATTCTCCCCAAAATATCCAAGATAAAATAAATCTCCAATAATCCATAGCGTCCCAATCCACGCTAACCTGCCAACTAAAGAAAATATGGGGAAGTACACAATACGACAGGAAAGATGATCAACAAATATATGTTAGCGATAAGTCATAACAATACGAGTACGAATATTCAAATAAAATGCAAATCTCAAAGCATTTATCAATATAATTTTTCAATAACACATCAATGGGTAACCATGCCTCACCCCATTCACATATGCTTTATCAAGCCATAGCCGGGAATAGGTATTTTGGCGGGTACTCAACATCCGTGCCATATTAAAATCTCATGACAACGTGCTCAACAACGATATAATGATTCCACATGAATAAAAATAATTCAACAATTATTTTTCCAGATTTCAAAGAATTTAACAATTCAAATATGAGTTCAATTAAACATGAAATCAACGGAATAAACTCTCGAGAGATTTAAAGGAGCATATTGTGTAAAACCTCATACCTCAAACCATGATGAGAAACCAACGATCACATCCTCAAGATCAACACAAAAGATATATAGAAGCTCCTCCAAGAAAAATATCCCCAAGAACACCTCTAGTCTAAGGTTGGAACTCAAAAATCTCAAGGGCCAAAGTATAATTAAAAAGGAGAGGAATATAAAATATATTTGCTGCCAAAAGTTGTGCTAAAAGTAGGTTAAAAAGGGTTGCCCATGACTCCTTTTATAATGAAAAGAAATTAAGAGTTGGAAGCCAAAACAACTCTTTAAAATTACTTGTTGTTCACGAAATCTGGGGAGGTCAATCGATCGACTCCCAGGATCGATCGATCGATCCTTCAGGAATTTTGACAGTTTGTCGACTAAGAATTCCAAGCGTTAAAAACATAAAAAAATAATTTTAGAATCCGTTTTAAGTCCGATTTCGAAACCGTTTGAAATTCTCGCCTTCAAAAATAATAACCAACATATTTGAGCAATAAAACTAATTTTATCAAAAACTTTATTTTGCCTCCATTTTCCAGAAATTAATTAAAATATCCCAGAATTACGCGGGTTATTACATTACCCCCATAAATTTCACTGAATTATGATGTTTGAGGTTTGAGGTCATCCAAATATAATGTTTCATCTCAGACCTTGTCACCAAATTAATGATGTTTAAGGTCTGAGGTCATCCAACTAAGATGTTACCCCTATAAATTTCACCAAATTATGATGTTTAAAGTTTGAGGTCATCCAAATATGATGTTTCACCTTAGACCTTGTCACCAAATTAATGATGTTTAAGGTCTGAGGTCATCCAACTAAGATGTTACCCCCATAAATTTCACGAAATTAATGATGTTTAAGGTCCCAGGTCATCCAAATATGATGTTTCACCTCAGACCTTCTCACCAAAGTAATGATGTTTAAGGTCTGAGATCATCCAACTATGATGTTACCCCCATAAATTTCACCAAATTAATGATGTTTAAGGTCTGAGGTCATCCAAATATGATGTTTCACCTCAGACCTTGTCACCAAATTAATGATGTTTAAGGTCTGAAGTCATCCAACTAAGATGTTACCCCCATAAATTTCACCAAATTGTGATGTTTAAGGTCTGAGGTAATCAAAATATGATATTTTACCTCAGACCTTATTACCAAATTAATGATGTTTAAGGTTTGAGGTCATCCAACTAAGATGTTACCCCCATAAATTTCACCAAATTATGATGTTTAAGGTCTGAGGTCATCCAAATATGATGTTTCACCTAAGACCTTGTCACAAAATTATGATGTCTAAGGTCTGAGGTCATCCAACTAAGATGTTACCCCCATAAATTTAACCAAATTATGATGTTTAAGGTCTGAGGTCATCCAAATATGATGTTTCACCTCAGACCTTGTCACCAAATTAATGATGTTTAAGGTCTGAGGTCATCCGACTAAATGGTACCCCCATAAATTTCACCCCTAACGCATAATGAACAAAGAATTGACACAAGAACTGATATTCTCATCAATATTTTCTTCATAATCTGATACATTTATATTGAAACAATTACAACATCATATATAGTACTTCTTCAGATGATCAGCATTCCATAGATTGGAGAAAGGTTCCCCTTCAAGGTTTTCTAGCTTGTAGGTCCTGAGTACAACCTCATCAATTACCCTATAAGGACCATGCCAATTCGTGTGAAGCTTATTTTTCTTTTGCAACGTCTTCTTGAGCATTAGGTCTCCTGCAACTATGGGTCTTGATTTCACCTTTGATTGTAGAACTTTGTTGTTCTCTCCTGGTAGGCTGCCTGTCTGATCTCAGCATCTTTCATTCTTTCCTCAATCAAATCTAAGTCAAGTCTTATCTCCTCCCCATTCTTCTCGGGGTCATAAGTCTGAACTCTATGAGTAGGAAGTCCTACCTCTGTTGGTATGACGGCTTCTAAGCCATGTGCTAACATAAATGGGGTTTCCCCCATTAGTGCCCTAGTCGTTGTTCTGTAGGCCCACAACACAGTACAAACCTCTTCAGTCCATTGCCCCTTAGCTTCTTCCAACCTTTTCTTAATACCGTCGAGGATTGTTCTGTTTGTGACTTCGGTCTGACCGTTTGCCTGAGGTCGTCCTGGAGAAGTGAAAAATTGCTTGATCCCAACTCTCTCGCAATACTTCTGCAAGGAAGAATTCTTGAACGGGGTTCCATTGTCTGAGATGAGGGTGTTCGGGAGTCCATATCTACATATGATGCTCTTTTGATAAATTGGAAGGTCTTCTACTCTATAATCGTGATCATCGGCTCAGCCTCTACCCACTTAGATAAGTAATCAATCGCTACTATCAGAAATCGATAATTATTCACAACCCTTAGCAAGGGACCCACCAAGTTAATCCCCCATACTACGAATGGCCAAAGGGAACTGATAGACGTCATAGGTTGATGAGGTTGATGGGGAATAGTGGAGAATCTTTGGCATTTATCACACCTCTTTATATAGGCTATAGTATCCTTAGCCAAGGTCGGCCACCAGTATCCTTGGGTGATTATCCTCTTAGCCAACGGGCTTCCTCCTATGTGACTGGAGCAGGAAGCCTCGTGTACCTCCTATAGGACATTGGGGACCCCTGTGGGATGATCACATCTGAGGAGAGGTAACAAAAATCCCTTCTTATATAGTACATCTCCTATTATTGATAACTTTACAACTTTGTATCTCAGATTCCTCTCTAGCTTTGATTTCAGTAACTCTCCCTCTCTGATATATCTGATGAGGGGGTCTATTCATGAGTCTCCTAGGTTCAAGTTGAGGCATGATCTGGTAACCTCTTCTTCCTCAATGGTCGATTTGAGCAGGATCTTAACTGGTACTGTCCTTCTGATGCCTATCCTTATTGTTAAAGCCAACATTGCTAGTGCATCTGCATGGATGTTATTTTATCGAGTTGCCCTCTTCATCTTTACCTCTTCGAATCTTTCTAGCATCATTCTTACCTTCTTTAGGTATCTGGGCATTCTTTCATCCTCGGCCTTATAAACTCCAAACACTTGGTTAACAACTAACCTCGAGTCACTGTGAAGTAGGAGTCGGTCAACTCTAAAGGCTTTTGCTAAGGAGAGGCCTGCTACCATGGCCTCATATTCTGACTCATTATTCGATGATTTAAAGTTAAACCTTAGTGTATATTCAAAGTTGGTACCATCCAGTGCTGACAGTATCAACCCTACACTGCTTCCACTTTCGCAAGAAGACCCGTCAATAAAGAGGTTCCAAACATCTTCTTTCGAAGAGAAGCTCCCCTCAGACAGGGTTCCTCACTTGAAAAGGTACCTGTCTACCTCATTCTCAGCTATCCCATTTTTGGCTCTACTGGGCACAACCTCTTTCGAGTATTGGAAGACGTTATTGTTTGATCCCTCTCTGATCTCTGAACTATTCTCAACATCAGCCTCTTCCCATGTGAACTCAACAACAAAGTCTGTGAGTGCCTGCCCTTTAATGGCCACCCTGGGTTGATAGATAAGGTCATACTCTCCCAACTCGATGGCCTAAGTCATCAATCTGCCTGATTTCTTAGGCTTGTGGAGGACTTGCCTTAATGGGGAGTCAGTGAGGATGACCATAGAGTGGGCTTGGAAATATGGTTTCATCTTCCTGGAGGCATGTATCAAGGCGTATACCAACTTTTCCATTCGAGGATAGTTCTATTAAGACCCTTTAAAGGACTTACTATTGAAGTATACATGCCTCTGTACATCATCGTCTTCCCGTACTATGGCTACGCTTATAACTGACTCTGAAACTGCTAGATAGACATACAACTTCTCTCCCAGGATAGGCCGAGATAAGAGCAGTGAGGATTCGAGGTAGGACTTGAGCTCCCTAAAGGCCTTATCACAATCTTCGTCCCATTCGAAGGCCTTTCTAAGTACTTTGAAGAATAAATAGCACTTTTCTGTAGCTCTAGAAACGAACCTCTTGAGTGCTGTAACTCTTTCGGTGAGCCTCTGAACATCTTTTATGCTTCTTGATGTCTTTATATCCAGCAAAGCCTTAATATTTTCAGGATCGGACTCTATCCCCCTCTGATTGAAGATGAATCCAAGAAATTTTCCATCTCCTACTCCAAAAACATACTTTGTTGGATTGAGTTTCATCTTGTACAAGTCCATGGTGTCAAAATTTTTCTCTAGGTCTGCCACGGGAGTGCAGGCCTTCAATCTCTTCGTCAACATATCATCTACATATACCTCCATAGTTTTATCAATTTGATCTTCAAACATCTTATTTACAAGACTTTGATACGTGGCCCCTGCATTCTTCAAGCCGAAGGGCATAACCTTATAATAATAGGTCCCATTGTCTGTGATGAAGACTGTCTTTTCTGAGTCTTCAGCATCCATGAAGATCTGATTATTTCCTGAATACGCGTCCATGAAGCTCATAAGCTCATGCCCCATCACGGCGTCTACCATCCGATCAATTCGAGGTAAGGGATAACTGTCTTTTGGGCAGGACTTGTTCAGGTCGGTGAAGTCTACGCACATCCTCCATTTTCCATTAGCTTTAGGCACAATGACGGCGTTTGATAACCACTTTGTCTATATGACCTCCTTGATGAATCCTTCCTCTTCTAGCTTTCTGACCTCTTCTCCGATGACATCGTACTTTTCCCTGGAGTAAACTCTTCGTCTTTGTTTGATTGGCTTAGCCTCTTCTGCCACATTGAGTTTATGGCACATAACCCCTGGATCGATACCAGGCATGTCTGCGTGGCTTCAAATGAAGACACGCTGTCTCTTCTTCAAAAACCTTATCAGCTCTTACTTGATCTCTAGTTTTAAGGCCTTACCGATTTGGACAGTTTTTTCCAGTTCATCCTCATTGAGGATGATGGATTCTACCTCTTCCACAACCTCTCCTTTATTCAATTTTGTTTTGTCCCTAGGATCAAGAATGCCAATGTTATATGTGGAAGTTTCCCTCTTATGGTCCTCTCTCTCCTCCACCGAGTTGAAGTTGCATTCTCGTGCCGATGTCCGATCCCTATGCACTTCCCCTACCCCTTAGGTGGTCGAGAATTTTAGTATTTGGTGGATCGTTGACGGCACCGCCTCAAACTCCTTAAGGGAAACTCGTCCTATGATGAGGTTGTATGTCGAGAAGACATTTTCATCCTTAACAAAAAAATTGATCTTCCGGGTCAACCTCTTAGGTCAGCCGTCTCCCATTCGTACGTCTATCTCATACATGCCCAACGGATGGACCTGTTCACCGCTGAAGCCCATCAACGGATGATAATAGGGTACCAACCTTGCTTTACAAAGACCTAACCTCTTAAAATAGGGCCAAAACATCACATCTGCTGAACTTCCTCCATCTACGAGGATTCTTTGTACCTCACATCCATGAACTCTTGTTGTAATTACCAAAGGGTTATCATGCGGAGCTAAGATACCTTTGAAATCGAGTCAGGAGAACCCAACTATAAGAGTGTCCATATCCACCTTCTTTTTCTTCTGCTTAGCCTCCGAAGATGCCAAATTCATAACCTCTACTTTGGTCACTGAACTACCCTCTTCTATATAGGCTTTACGATCGACTATTTTAGAGCCGCCCCTTGCAAGTCCTCGACATATGGTGTTAACATCGAAAGAGATCATTCCAACCCTCTTCACCGGGGCATTATCGTCTTTTGGTGGGAGGTTTGGATCGTCTTCATCATCTCCATCCGAGTCATTGTCTCTTCATGCCGGGGTATCATCTTGACATCTATCGTTTCACTTCTTTTTAGGGTCATCTCTTCCCCTCTTAGGGACCTACCATCGACATACTTCCTCAACTTTCCAAATTTTAACATCTTCTGAATCTCATCCTTTAAGGAGAAGCCTTTGTCTGTCACATGGCCGTGGTCTTGGTGGGACTCACACCACAAGTTATTGTTCCTCTTATGCAGAGGAGCCTTCAGCTTCTCTGGCCATATCAAAGACCGGTCATTCTTAACATCGGTGAGGACGTGTTCGCAGCTCGCATTTAGAGGAGTATAGCGTGCAAACTTGTCGTCAGTTGACCTCTTCTTTCCATCTTTCTTTCTTTGGAATTTCCTGCTGCCACTTCCATTCTCATCCTCATATTTCGCTGCCATAGCCTCTTCTCCATTCATGACCTTTCCTGTAGTTTCCAATAGCTCTGCCATAGACTTGGGAGGGTCTTTCGCAAGCTTCCATAGCAGCTTCCCATTCTGAAGTCCTCCAATGAGGGTTGTCATGGCTATAGTCTCTTCATAATCCTCAACCTCCAACTTCTCTTTGTTGAATCTAGCAATGTAGTCTCTTAGGCTCTCGTTCTTGCCTTGCTTGACATATAAAATATGGGTGGTCTTATTTTGAGGTCTTACCCCAAAACAGAAATTATGGATGAAACGTTCAGCCAAACCCTTAAAGCTCTCAATTGAGTTCTTCGGGAGAGAGGTAAACCAGATGTGTGCAGCTCCTCTTAAAGTCCCGGAGAAGGCCCGTCACTTCATCTCATCTGGTATTGTATAAATATCCACCGCAGACTGGTACATATCAATATAATGTACAGGCTTGGTGCTACCATCATACTTGGGAGACACCGTAGGTGGTTTGAACTTGGAAGGGGTTGAGAAGCTCACTATCTTAGCCACGAATGGGGAGCCTTCTGAGAAACCACTTTGCAGTGGGTCTCAGCTTTTGATGAGGTCCCATATCTTCTCTTCAAGGCGTTGCATGGAGTCATTCCATGGATTTGTAATGTCGTCCTGGCCGAGGTTGTCCCCATCCACCACCAAGGGGTGAATCGAGGGTTCCCCAGCCGCTTCACAATGTCGGTTATTAACCTCCTCTTGATCCCTATCTCGGTCTTGCTGGGGTCATCCATGATGAGGTCGTCCATGATGAGGTCGATGTTCCCCATCTTCCCTTTTTTATCCTGAAACACTTCTTGACCTGGATAACCTCTGCCTCAGGTCCTTGACTGGGCCGAGCCTTTCGAAGGTTGACCCTCTGATCAAGCGGTCAAAAGATGATCCTCTTGGTTGGGAAACACCGTCTCTTCTGTCCTCATAACCTCGGCTTTTGTGGATAGGACGTACAGTGTTGTTCGAAACCTCATCTGCCTCCTAGCAGTGCTCTGGAACATCTTTGGTCTCCATATTGTCATACCTATCCTTAGGGCAAGGGTGTCCTTGCCTCCCCAAATGTAAATGCCTAGGGTCAGCAACGTCCATCCTTAGTTGAGGTGTAGGTTAGTCTTTTCGCGTGCTTAGGGTGGTCCCCTGGCTTCAGGATGGGGCTGAGCAGTCGCTGGAGTAATCATCTTCGGTGAGACCCCAAGTGGTCTCATCATATTTTGACTGAGTTGTGCAAATTTCTCCTTAATTGCTTGTTGCGTTATTGCTAAGGACTTCAAGGTTGCTACCACCTCAGCCATTTCAGACTAGGGTGGTGCCTTGCTGGAACTAGGCCCTCCAGCACCAGGTGGTGGAGGAGGTGGTAGTAACTCTAGTGCCATATGTTAAAACAAAAGAGCTTGTGAAGAAATGATCTTAAACCTTAAAGGGCCTTTTTCAATGGTGAAACAACTCCACGCAAGGGGTGAGGTAAGGATCACCACCAGAGTCTCTGGTGAGCTTAAGCAGAAAAAGAGGAAGAGACAGCTTCTCGTTTCCATAGACGGTGCCAAAATTGTGATGCTGGAAACAACACCACCCATCAAGGTGTTTGTAAGTTCAAATCAGTGATAACAATGGTAGCACAAGAGTATACTAAATATAAGAGATTGAGATGAGGAGAAGATAATGAACACCAATATATAAGAGGTTCAGCCAATTAGGCCTACGTCCACTGTGCAAGTGAATGAGTAAGGTAACTAAAAAAAGGCACTAATGTCCATGGATACAATCTCTCAAGCTTTCTCTCTCTACTATATAATTTGACAGAGTTTCAGCTAGGGTTGTCATTATTTCCCACTACAAGGTTAGGTTTGATCCCTATATATAGTGTTTGGGGGGCGTAATGTATCCCCCGATGATCTAGACAATCCAAAGAGGACATCTGTCACTGTCACATGTAGAGAATGATGATGAAATATTCCCTCACGTGGAGGGAATGATTCAGTTACAACAGACCTATCCACGTGTTCCAAGGCATTCATGAGTGCAAATGCTCGGCCGTCCTTGAAGAGTACCCACCTCGGCCCGAGTGAGTATGAGGTTGGTGAAGTATGAACTTTGCCTTATTAAGTTGAAATACGATGAGGACCTCGGCCAAGGGGTTGACCGAGGTTGGCCTTACATATGACGTCGGCCATGGCCGATATTTGACATTATTGGTGGTACTAGTAACGTCGGCTATGGCTGACCTGATAAAAGCTGAGCTTCAAGGTTCTAGATGATCTCAGCTTATTCCAAGACGAGATGAGGTTCGTAGTTGAGGGGGTGTCGACTGTGGCCGACCTTAGTAGGACGATGTTGCTATCGGTTATTCTCGAACTTCGAATATCTCAGCTGTCATAAAGGCCGAGGTTGAGGTCTCTGGATCATTTGGTATACTTTGGGCATATCGAGAATATACTGCAGATCAAATTTTAGAATATCTTCACTTAAGCTAGAAAACATGACGTCAGAGGGCGGAACCATGAACCACCCCTAAACAGCCCTGTGAGCGGCGTCAACACCTTCCACGGGATCAACATATCTCATAGGGAGTGCTCGCATGGCAACCGAACCCACGGTTGGAGAGCACGACCCAAATTTTAGAATATCTACACTCAGTCTGAAAACATGCCCTTAGAGGCAGGAACAACGAACCACCCTCAAACGGCCCCTTGAGTGGTGACATCACCTCCCAAGAAACTAATGTAGCTCATAAGAATCGAGCGTGTGGCCATGGGACCCATGGTTTGAGATCACGGTTCAAATTCCAGAATATCCACACTCAGGCCTAAAAATATGCCGTTAGAGGCCGAAACCTCGAACCACCCGCCAATGGCCCCATGAGCGGAGCGAACACCTCCCATGGGACCAACTTATCTCTTAGGCATTGATCGCGTGGCCACGGAACCCACAGTTTGAGAGCACGAACCAAATTTCATAATATCTACACTAAGGCTTGAAAACTTTTCGTTTGAAGCAGGAACCACGAATCACCCCCCAAACGGCCTAGTGAACAGCACCAACACTTCCCACGGGACAAACGTAACTCGTAGAAACTGACTGTGTGGCCATAGGACCCACGGTTTCAGAGCAAGACCAAAATTTCAGAATATCTACACTTAGGCCTAAAAACATGTCGTTAAAGAAACGAATAAAAAACTAGCCGCCAAAAGGCCCCGTGAGCATCACCAACACCACCCACGAGACCAACATAGTTCATACGAATTGACCAAATGGACACGGGACCCTCGGTTTAAGAGCACAAACCAAATTTCAGAATACCCACACTTAGGCTTGAAAACATGCCGTTAGAGGGAGGAACCGTGAAACATCCCCTAAACAGCCCGTGAATGGCATCAACATCCCCCACGGGATCAACGTATCTCATAGGAACTGACCGTGTGACCATAGGACCCTTGGTTTGAAAGAACGACCCAAATTTCAGAATATCTAGACTTACGCTTGAAAACATGTCGTTAGAGGGTGAAACCACAAACCACCCCATAACGACCCTGTGATCCGCACCAACACATAACACGGGACCAATAGAGCTCATAGGAACTGATCACATGGCCACGGGACCCTCAGTTTGAGAGCACGACTCAAATTTCATAATACCTATACTTAGGCTTGAAAACATGCCCTTAGAGGGCGGAACCACGAACCACCACCAAACGGCCCCCTCCCATGGGACCAAGGTATATCGTAGTAACCGACCATGTGGCCACGGGATTCCCAATTTGAGAGAATGACCCAAATTTCAGAATATCTACACTTAGTCCTGAAAACATTTCATTTGAGGGCATGACCACGAACCACCCCACAAACGGCCCCATGAGCTGTACCAACACCTTTCACTGAAATAATGTATCTCCTAGGAACCGATCGCATGGCCACGGGGCCCACAATTTGAGAGAAATGCCCAAATTTTAAAATATATACATTTAGGGGTAAAAACACATGGTTAGAGGGTGAAACCACGAACCACCACCCAGACGGTCCAGCTTTCGGTGCTAACACCTCCCACGGGACCAACTTATCTCCTAGGAATATAACGCATGGACATTGGACCCCTGTTTCAAAGGACGGACCAAATTTAAGAATATCTGCACTTAGGCTTGAAAACATGCCGTTAGAGGGCGAAACCACAGACTACCCCAAAACGGCCCTGTGAGCGTTGCCAATACCTCCCACGGGACAAATGTAGCTCGTAGGAATCGATCGCGTGGCCACGGGACCCACGGTTTGAAGCATAACCCAAATTTCAGAATAATTACACTTCGTCTTGAAGACAAGACATTAGAGGGAGGAACCACAAACCACCCCCCAAACGACCCCGTGAGCAGTGCCAATAACTCCACTTGACCAACGTAGCTCGTAGGAACCGATCGCGTGGCCACGGGACCCACAGTTTTAGAGGACGACCCAAATTTTAAATATCTACACGTAGGCTTGAAAATATGTCGATAGGGGGAGGAACCACGAACCAACTCTCAAGTGGCCCCATGAGCCGTGCAAACACCTCCTATGGGTCCAACACGGCTCGTTGGAACTGATGCCTAGACACGGGACCCCCGATTTAGGAGCATGACCCAAAGTTTATAATAGCCACACTTAGGCTTGAAAACATACCGTTAGAGGGCGGAACCGCGAACCACCCCCCAAACGGCCCCATGAGTTGCGTCAACACCTCCCACGGGATCAACGTATCTCATAAGAACTGATCGCGTGGCCACGGGACCCACAGTGTAAAAGAATGACCCAAATTTCATAATATATATACTTAGGCTTGAAAACATGTCATTATAAGGAGAAACCACGAACCCCCCAACGACCCCATGAGCGGTGCAATATGTCCCACATGACCAACGTATATCGTAGGAACCAATTGCATGGCCACGGGATCCACAGTTTAAGAGGACGGCCCAAATTTTAAAGTATCTACACTTAGTCCTGAAAACCTGCCGTTAGAGGGAGAAATCATGAACCATCCCCCAAATGGCCCTGTGAGTGGAGCCAACACCTCCCATGTGACCAACATATCTCATAGGAACCGACTGCGTGGCCACGAGAGCCACGGTTTGATAGCATGGCCAAAATTTCAAAATGTCTGCACTTAGTCCTAAAAACTTACAGTTATAAGGCGGAACCACAAACCACCCTCCAAACGGCCCCGTGAGCGACACCAACACCTCCCATGAGATCCCCAATTTGAGGGCACGACCCAAATTTTAGAATATCTACACTTAGGCATTAAAACAAACCATTAGAGTGTAGAACCACAAAAATCTCCCCAATCGGCCCCATGAGTGGCGCCAACACCTCCCATGGGACCAACATATCTTATAGGAACAGACCGCGTGGCCATGGGACCAATAGTTTGAGAGCATAACCCAAATTTTAGAATACTACACTTAGGATTGAACACATGTCGCTAGAGGGCGAAACTGTGAACCACGCCTAAAAGGTCCCATGGGTGGCGCCAACACCTCCCACAGGACCAACGAAGCTAATAGGAACCGACCGCGTGGCCATGGGGCCCCCGATTTGGGAGAACGACCCAAATTTTATAATGTATACACTTAGGCTTACAAATATGCCGTTAGAGGGAAGAAACACGAACCACCCCCCCAAATGGCCTCATGAGTGGTGCCAACACCTCCCATTGGACCAACGTAGCCCTTTGGAACCGACCGCATGGATACGAGACCCACGGTTTGTGAGCACGACCAAAATTTCAAAATATTTACACTTAGGCTTGAAAATATACTGTTATAGGGTGGAACCCGGAACCACCAACCAAACGGCCTCGTGAGTGGTGTCAACAGCACTCATGGGACCAATATTGCTCGTAGGAACTGACCGCGTGGACACGGGATCAACGGTTGAAGAACACGGACCAAATTTCAAAATATATTTACAATTGGCTTGAAAATATGCCATTAGAGGGCAGAACCACGAACCACCCCACAAACGGTCCCTTAAGTGGTGCCAACACCTCTCACATGACCAACGTATCTCATAGGAACCGACTGTTTGGCAACGGGGGCCACGGTTGAAGAGCACAAGCCAAAGTTTAGACTATCATCACTTAGGCTTGAAAACATGCCGTTAGAGGGAGAAACCATGAACCACCCCCTAAACGGACCCGTGGGCAGAGCCAACACCTAACACGGAACCAATGTAGCTCATAGAGACCGCATGGCCACGAGACTCCCGATTTGAGATCACGATCGAAATTTCAAAATATCTACACTTTGGCCTGAAAACATGTCGTTAAAGGGCCGAACCAGAAACCACCCACCAAAGGGCCCCGTGAGCTACGACAACACCCCCATAGGACCAACTTTGCTCGTAGGAACCAACCGCGTGGACCCGGGACCCCCGATTTGAGAGCACGACCCAAATTTCAGAATATCTGCACTTAGGCTTGAAAACATGTCGTTAGAGGGCGCAACCACGAACCACCCCACAAATGGCCCCTTAAGTGGTGCCAACACCTCTCACAGGACCAACTTATCTCGTAGGAATCGACTGTGTGTCAATGGGAATCACGATTTGAGAGCACGACCCAAATTTTAAAATATCTATACTTAGTCTTGAAAACATGCCGTTAGAGGGAGAAACTACGAACCACCCCCCAAACGGCCCCGGGAGCGAACCTAACACCTAACACGGAACCAATGTATCTTATAGGAACTGACATGATGTCCACGAGACCCCCAGTTTGAGAGCACGACCCAAATTTTAAAATATCTACACTTTGGCATGAAAACATGTCGTTAAAGGACCGAACCAGAAACCACCCGCCAAATCTCCCCATGAGCTACGCCAACACCTCCCACGGGACAAACGTAACTCGTAGTAACCGACCGCGTGGCCACGAGAGCCCCGAATTGCGAGCATGACCCAATTATTAGAATATCTACACTTGGGCATTAAAATAAGCCATTAGAGGGCGAAACATCGAACCTATCCCCAAATAGCCTCGTGAGCGGTGCTAACACCTCCCACGAGACCAACATATCTCACAAGAACCGATCGCGTGGCCACGGGATGAACGGTTTGAGAGCACGACCAAAATATCAAAATATCTACACTTAGGTTTGAAAATAGGCCGTTAGAGAGAGAAACCATGAACCACCCTCCAAGAGGTCCCATAAGCAGTGCCAATACCCCCCATGGGACCAATGTAGCTCGTAGGAACAGATCGCGTGGTCGCGGGACCCACAATTTGAGAGCACGACCCAAAATTTAGAAAATCTACACTTAGGCTTGAAAACATGCCGTTAGAGGGAAAAAATGAGAACCACCCCCAAAACAGCCCCGTGAACGGTGCCAACACCTCCTACGGGACCAACGTAACTCGTAGGAACTGATCGCGTGGCCACGAGACCTACGGCGTGAGAGTATGATCGAAATTTCAGAATATCTACACTTAGGCTTGAAAACACACCGTTAGAGGGCGAATCCATGAACCACCCCCCAAACGGTCCCATGAGCGGCGCTAACACCTCCCATGGGACCAACATAGCTCATTCTAATCGACCACGTGACCACGGGACCCCTGATTTGAGAGCGCAACCCAAATTTCAGAATATTTACAATTTGGCTTGAAAACATTACGTTAAAGGGTGAAACCACCAACCAGCCCTCAAGAGGACCCGTGAGCCATGCTAACACCTCCCACGGGACCAACGTAGCTCATACCAAATGACCGTGTGGCCACAAGACCCATGATTTGAGAGAACATCCCAAATTTTAGATTATTTACACTTTGGCTTCGAAACATACTGTTAGAGGGCGAAACCATAAACCACCGTCCAAACGCCCCCGTGAGAAGTGCCAACACCTCCCACGAGACTAGCATAGCTCGGAGGAACCGACCGCCTAGCCATGGGACCCACAGTTTGAGAGCACGGCCCAAATTTCAGAATATTTACACTTAGGCTTGAAAAGATGCCGTTAGAGGGTGGAACCATAAACCACCCCATAAATGACCCCGTGAGAAGTGCCAAGACCTCTCACATAACCAAAGTATCTCGTAGGAACCGATCGCGTGGCCATAGAACCCACGATTCGAGAGCACGTCCTAAATTTCAAAATATCTACCCTTAAGCTTGATAACATGCCGTTAGAAGGGAAAAACCATGAACTAATCCCAAATAGCCCCGTGAATGGTGCCAACACCTCCCATAGGACTAACGTATCTTATAGGAACTGACCGCATGGCTAGGGGACCCCTGGTATGGGAGCACGACCCAAATTTTAGAATATCTACACTAAGGCCTGAAAATATGTCGTTAAAGGGAGGAACGTAGCTTGTGGTAACATGTCGTTAAAGCACCAGTTTCAGAGCCAACACCTCCCAGGGGACCAACGTAGCTCGTAGGAACCGATCGCATAGACATTGGACTCCCGATTTGAGAGCACAGTTCAAATTTTAGAATACCTACACTTAAGCCTGTAAACATGCTGTTAGATCCTAAAACCTCGAACCACCCCCCAAACGTCCCCATGATGAAGCCAACACCTCCCATGGGACCAACTTATCTCTTAGAAATCAACCGCGTGGCCACAAGACTCAGAGTTTAAGAGCACGATCCAAATTTCAAAATATCTACCCTAAGGTTTGAAAACTTGCCGTTTGAAGGTGGAACCACGAACCACCCCCCAAATGGCCTCGTGAGCGGCGCCAACACCTCCCACGGAACAAACGTAGCTCATAGGAACTGACTGCATGGCCATAGGATCCACGGTTTGAGAGCAAGAAAAAAATTTCAGAATATCTACACTTAAGCCTGAAAGCTTACCATTAGAGTGCGAAACTACAAACCACATCCCAAATGGCCGCGTGAGTGGCGCCAACACCTCCACGGGACCAACTTATCTCGTAGGAACTGACCTCGTCCCCAACGAACCCATGGTTTTTAGAGCATGGTTAAAATTTTAGAATATCTACACTTAGGCTTGAAAACAAGCCGTTAGAGGGCGAAACCACGAACCGATTCCCAAACTCCTTTGGGAGTGACACCAACACCTCCCACGAGACCAACGTAGCTCATAGGAACCGACCACGTAGCCACTAGGCACACGATTTGAGAGAACGACCCAAATTTCAAAATATATACACAGGCTTAAAAATATGTCATTAGAGGGCGAAACTACGAAACGGCCCCATGAGCGGTGCCAAAACCTCCCATGG
This sequence comes from Sambucus nigra, assembly GCA_949130495.1. NCBI lineage: Eukaryota > Viridiplantae > Streptophyta > Magnoliopsida > Dipsacales > Adoxaceae > Sambucus > Sambucus nigra. Next base: position 385,624,861 of record OX422218.1, on the reverse strand, counting down.
GATAAAATTAGCTCGACGGAACCGACTGCGTAACCATAAGACCCATGGTTTGAGAGCATGACCCAAATTTCAGAATATCTACACTTGGGCTAGATGTCATGAGGTTAGAGGGAGAAATCTTGAACCACAGCACAAATGGCTCCGGAAGCGACACCAACACCACCCACGGGACTAATATTTCTCGTAGGAATTGACTGCATGACCAAGGGACCAACTGTTTGAGAGCACATCCCAAATTTCAGAATATCTACATTTATGCTTGGAAACATGCCATTAGAGGGTGAAACCATGAACCAATCCCCAAATAGACTCTAAATCTAATCCAACACCTCCCGCGGGACAAACGTAGCTCGAAGAAACTGACCGCATGGGCACGAGACCGACAATTTGAGAGCACGACCCAAATTTGAGAATATTAGCACTTAGACCTGAAAACATGTTATTAAAGGGAGGAATCACAAACCACCTGCCAAAAGTCCCCATGAGCAATAACAATACCTCCCACGAGACCAACATAGCTCATAGGAATCGATCGCATGGATACGGGACCCTCGGTTTGAGAGCACGAACCAATTTTCATAATATCCACACTTTGGACTAAAAACAATCCCATTAGAGACGGAACCAAGAACCACCCCCAAATTGACCCCATGTGCGGCATCAATACCTGCCACGGGATTAATGTATCTCATAGGAACTAATCGCGTCGCCATAGGACCCACGGTTTGAAAGAACGGCCTAAATTTCAGAATATCTAGACTTAGGCTTGAAAATATTTTGTTACAGGAAGAAACTAGGAACCACCCCACTAACGACCCCATGAGCAGCACCAACACTTCACGCGGGACCAATATAGCTCATAGGAATCGATCGCATGAAGACGGGACCCTCGGTTTGAGAGCATGACCCAAATTTTAGAATATATATACTTAGGCTTGAAAACATGCCGTTACAGGGCTGAACCATGAACCACTCACAAAAGACCCCGTGAGAGGTACCATTACCTCCCACGGGACCAACATAGCTCGTAGGAACCGACCATGTGGCCACGGGATCCTTTATTTGAGAGCACGACCCAAATTTCATAATATCTACACTTAGGCTTGAAAACATTCCGTTTGAGGGTGGAACCACGAACCACCCGATAAACGGCCCCATGAGCTGTGCCAACACCTCCCATGGGACCAACGTATCTCGTAGGAACTGACCGTAAGGCCAGGGGACCCCTGGTTTGGGAGCATGGCCTAAATTTTAGAATATCTACACCTAGGCTTGAAAACATGTCGTTAAAGGGAGGAATGTAGTTCATGGCAACATGTCATTAAAGCATCAGTTTCAGAGCCAACACCTCCCACGGGACCAATGTAGCTCGTAGGAACCAACTGCATGGACATTGGACCCCTATTTTGAGAGCACGGTTCGAATTACAAAATATCTACACTAAGGCCTGAAAACATGCCGTTAGATCCCGAAACCTCGAACCACCCCCCAAACGGCCCCATGAGAAAAGCCAACACCTCCCATGGGACCAACTTATCTCTTAGGAATCAGTCGTGTGGCCACGAGTCCTAGAGTTTAGGAGAACAATCCGAATTCAAAATATCTACCCTAAGCCTTGAAAACTTGCCATTTGAAGGCGGAACCATGAACCACCCCCCAAATGGACCCGTGAGCGGTGCCAACACCTCACATGGGACAAATGTAGCACGTAGGAACTGACTGCATGGCCACAGGACCCACGATTTGAGAGCAAGACCAAAATTTCAGAATATCTACACTTAGGCCTGAAAGCTTACCGTTAGAGTGTGAAACTACAAACAACATCCCAAATGGCCCCATGTGTAGCGCCAACACCTCCCTCGGGACCAACATATCTCGTAGGAACCGACCCCATCCCCAACGGACCCATGGTTTTGAGAGCATGGTAAAAATGTAAGAATATCTACACTTAGCCTTGAAAAAAAGACGTTAGAGGGCAAAACCACGAACTGATGCCCAAACGCCCCTGTGAGCGACACCAACACCTCCAACGAGACCAACATAGCTCATAGGAACCGATCGCATAGCCATTGGACCCACGATTTAAGGGCACGACCCAAATTTAAAAAAATATCCACTTAGGCTTGAAAACATGTCATTAAAGGGCGAAACTACGAAATGGCCCCATGAGCGGTGCCAAGACCACCCATGGGACAAAATTAGCTCGTCGGAACCGACCGCGTGGCCACAAGACCCATGGTTTGAGAGCATGAACCAAATTTCAAAATATCTACACTTAGGCTAGAACTCATGCTGTTGGAGGATGAAACCCCGAACCACTGCACAAATGGCTCTGGGAGCGGCACCAACACCTCCCACGGGACCAATGTATCTCGTAGGAATTGAATTCATGGCCAAGGGACCAACGATTTGAGAGCACGACCCAAATTTTAGAATATCTACATTTACGCTTGAAAATAAGCCGTTAGAGGGCAAAACCACGAACCAATCCCAAAATAGCCTCTATAGGAGTGCCAACACCTCCCACGAGACAAACGTAGCTCGTAAGAACTGACTGCTTGGGCATAAGACCCACAGTTTGAGAGAAAGACCCAAATTTGAGAATATAAACCCTTAGATCTGAAAACATGCCGTTAAAGGGATGAATCATAAACCACCTGCCAAAATTCCCCATGAGCGGCACCAACACCTCCCACAGGACAAACATAACTCATAGGAATCGATCGCATGGATACAGGACCCTCGGTTTGAGAGTATGAACCAAAATTTTGAATATATAGACTTTGGATTAAAAAAAAATCCGTTAGAGATGGAACTGTGAACAATCCCCCAAACGCCCAATGTACGTCATTAACACCTCCCACGGGATCAACGTATCTCATAGAAACTGATCGTGTCGCCACGGGACCCATGATTTGAAAGAACGTCCCAAATTTTAGAATATCTAGACTTAGGATTGAGAACATGCCGTTACAGGGAGAAACCAGGAACCACCCCACTAACGACCCCATGAGCAGCACCGGCACTTCACACGGGACCAATGTATCTCATAGGAATTGACCACGTGGACACATGACCCTCGATTTGAGAGCACGACCCAAATTTCAGAATATATATACTTAGTCTCGAAAACATGCCGTTAGAGGGCGGAACCACGAACCACTCACAAATGACCATGTGAGTGGCACCATTACCTCTCACGGGACCAACATAGCTCATAGGAACCGACCATGTGTCCATGGGATCCCCGATTTGAGAGCACGACCCAAATTTCATAATATCTACACTTAGGCCTGAAAACATTTCGTTTGAGGGTGGAACCACGAACCAGCCCACAAATGCCCCATGAGTGGTGCCAACACCTCCCATGGGACAACGGTATCTCTAGGAACTGATCGCATGGACAGGGGACCCCTGGTTTGGGAGCATGGCCCAAATTTTAGAATATCTACACTTAGGCCTAAAAACATGTCGTTAAAGGGAGGAACGTAGCTAGTGGGAGCATGTCGTTAAAGCGCTGGATTCAGAGCCAACACCTCCCATGAGAACAATGTAGCTCGTAGGAACCGACTACATGGACATTAGACCCCGGTTTGAGAGCATGGTTCAAATTTCAGAATATCCACACTTAGGCCTGAAAACATGCCATTAGATCCCGAAACCTCAAACCACCCCCCAAATGGCCCTGTAAGCGAGCCAACACCTTCCATGGGACCAACTTATCTCTTAGGAATCAACTACGTGGCCACCGGACCCAGAGTTTAAAAGCACGATTCAAATTTCAAAATATCTACCCTAAGGCTTGAAAACTTGCCATTTGAAGGAGGAACCATGAACCACCCCCAAAGGGCCCTATGATCGGGGCCAACACCTCCCATGGGACAAATATAACTGGTAGGAACTGATTGCATGGCGACATGATCCAAGGTTTGAGAGAAAGACCAAAATTTCAAAATATCTACACTTAGGCCTAAAAGCTTCCCGTTAGAGTGTGAAACTACAAACCACATCCCAAATGTCCCAGTGAGTGGCGCCAACACCTCCCACGAGACCAACGTATCTCGTAGGAACCGAACTCATCCCCAACGAACCCATGGTTTTGGGAGCATGCTCAAAATTTTAGAATATCTACACTTAGACTTGAAAACAAGTCGTTAAAGGGAGAAACCACAAATCGATCCCCAAACGCCCCTGTGGGCGACACCAACACCTCCCACGAGACCACCGCAGCTCATAGGAACTGACCACGTAGCCACATGACCCATTGTTTAAGAGCATCACCCAAATTTTAGAAAATAAACACCCAGGCTTGCAAACATGCCGTTAGAGGGCGAAACTATGAAACGGCCCCGTGAGCGGTGCCAAAACCTCCCATGGGACAAAATTAGCTCATCAGAACTGACTATGTGTCCACAAGACCTATAGTTTAAGAGCATGACCCAAATTTTAGAATATCTACACTTAGGCTAGAACTCATGCCGTTAGAGGATGAAACCACAAACCACCGCACAAATGGCTCCGGGTGCGACACCAACACCTCCCATTGGACCAATGTATCTCGTAGGAATTGACTGTATGGCCAAGGGACCAACGATTTGAGAGCACGACCCAAATTTTAGAATATATACATTTACACTTGAAAACATGCCGTTAGAGAGAGAAACCACGAACCAATCCCCAAATAGCCTCTAGAGTAGTGCCAACACCTCCCATGGGACAAACGTAGCTCGTAGGAACTAACCTCATGGGCACAAGGCCCACAGTTTGAGAGCACGATGCAAATTTGAGAATATTAACACTTAGACCTGAATACTTGTCGTTAAAGGGACAAATCATAAACCACCAGCCAAAAGGCCTCATGAGCTACACCAACGCCTCCCACGGGACCAATAAAGCTCATAGGAATCGATCGCATGGATACAGGACACTCCGTTTGAGAGAACCAATGAAATTTTAGAATATCAACACTTTGGATTAAAAATAATCCCATTAGAGATGAAATCGCGAACCACCCCCCAAATGGCCCCATGTGCGGTGTCAACACCTCCCACGTGATCAATGTATCTCATAGGAAGTGACCATGTCGCCACGGGTGCCACGATTTGAAAGAACGACCTAATTTTAGAATATCTAGAATTAGGCTTAAAAACATGCCGTTATAGGGAGAAACCAGGAGCCACCCCACTAACGACCCCGTGAGCAGCACCGACACTTCACACGGGACCAATGTAGCTCATAGGAATCGATCGCATGTCCACGGGACCCTCGGTTTGAGAGCACGACCCAAATTTTAGAATATATATACTTAGGATTGAAAACATAACTTTAGAGGGCGGAACCACAAACCACTCACAAACGGCCCTGTGGGCGGCGGCATTACCTCCCACGGGACCAATATAGCTCGTAGGAACCGGACATGTGGCTAAGGGATCCCTGATTTGAGAGCACGACCCAAATTTCATAATATTTACACTTAAGCCTGAAAACATTCCATTTGAGGGCGGAACCACGAACCACCCCGCAAACGGCCCCATGAGCGGTGCCAACACCTCCCGTGGGACAACTGTATCTCACAGGAACTGACCGCATGGCCAGGGGACCCACGGTTTGAGACCAAGGTTCAAATTTTAGAATATCTACACTTAGGCCTGAAAACAAGTAATTATGGGTCGAAACCTCGAACCACCCCCCAAACGGCCCCGTGAGCGGAGTCAACACCTCCCATGGGACCAACTTATCTCGTAGTAATTAACTACTTGGCCACGGGTCCCACAGTTTGAGAGTAGAAACGAAATTTCAGAATATCCATACTGAGTCTTGAAAACTTTTTATTTCAAGGTGGAACCATGAACTACCCCCCAAACAGCCTTGTGAGCGGCGCCAACACCTCCCACGAGACAAACATAGCTCCTAAAAACTGACTGCATGGCCACAGAACCTACGGTTTGAGAGCAACACCAATAGTTTGAAATATTTACACTTAGGCCTGAAAGCTTAGCGTTATAGTGCGAAACTACAAATTGCATCCCAAACGGCCCCATGAGTGGTTCCAACAACTCCCACGGGACTAACGTATCTCATAGGAACCGAACTCGTATCCAACAGACCCATGGTTTGAGAGCACGGTCAAAATTTTAGAATATTTACACTTAGGCTAGAAAATAAGCCGTTAGAGGGCGAAACCTACGGTTTGAGAGCAACACCAATAGTTTGAAATATTTACACTTAGGCCTGAAAGCTTAGCGTTATAGTGCGAAACTACAAATTGCATCCCAAACGGCCCCATGAGTGGTTCCAACAACTCCCACGGGACTAACGTATCTCATAGGAACCGAACTCGTATCCAACAGACCCATGGTTTGAGAGCACGGTCAAAATTTTAGAATATTTACACTTAGGCTAGAAAATAAGCCGTTAGAGGGCGAAATCACAAATTGACCCCCAAACGCCCCTATGAGTGACACCAACACCTCCCACGAGACCACTGTAGGTCATAGGAACCGATAGCGTGGCCATCGGAGCCACAGTTTGATAGCACGACCCAAATTTCAAAAAATTGACACTTAGGCTTGAAAACATGTCGTTAGAGGGCGAAACTATGAATCGGCCCCATGAGCAGTGCCAAGACCTCCCGTGCGACAAAATTAGCTCGTCGGAACCGACTGCGTGGCCACAAGACCCCTGGTTTGAGAGCATGACCCAAAATAATAGAATATCTACACTTAGGCCAGAACTCATGCTGTTAGAAAATGAAACCCCGAACCACCTCACAAATGGCTCCAGGAGCGGTACCAACACCTCGTACGGGACCAATGTATCTCGTAGGAATTGACTGCATGGCCAAGGGACCAACGATTTGAGAGCAAGGCCCAAATTTCAGAATATCTACATTTAAGCTTGAAAACATGCCGTTAGAGGGCGAAACCACAAAACAATCCCCAAATAGCCTCTAGAGCAGTGCCAACACCTCCCATGAGACAAACATAGCTCGTAGGAACTGACCGCATGTGCACGAAACCCACGATTTGAGAGCACGTCCCAAATTAGAGAATATTAACACTTAGGCCTGAAAACACGTTGTTAAAGGAATGAATCACAAAACACCCGCTAAAAGGACATGTAAGTAGCACCAATACCTCCCACGGGACCAACATAACTCGTAGGAATTGACAACATGGACACGGGACCCTCAGTTTGAGATTACGGATCAAATTTTAGAATATCCACACTTAGGTTTGAAAACATGCCGTTAGAGGGCGGAATCGTGACCCCCCAAATGGCCCCGTGAGCGACACCAACACCTCCGATGGGATCAACGTATCTTATAGGAACTGATCGTGTGGCCACAAGACCCATGGTTTGAAAGAAAGACCCAAATTTTAGAATATTGACTTAGGCTTGAAAATACGCCGTTAGAGGGAGAACCCACAAACCACCTCCTAACAACCTCGTGAGCCGCACCAACACATCACATGGGACCAATATAGCTCATAGGAACCGACTGCGTGGCCACGGGACCCTCAGTTTGAGATCATGACCCAAATTTCATAATATCAACACTTAGGCTTGAAAACATGTCGTTAGAGGGCAGAACGACAAACCACCCCAACCGGCCCTGTGAGCGGTGCCATCACCTCCGACGAGACCAACGTAGCTCGTAGGAACCGACCATATGGCCACGGGATCCCCTGTTTGAGAGCATGACCCAAATTTCAGAATATCTACACTTAGGCCTGAAAACATTCCATTTGAGGGAAGAACAACGAACAACCCCACAAACGGCTAGCACTGCCTTGATTTTAAAATATATACACATAGGGGTAAAAACATGCAATTAGAGGGCAAAACCATGAACCACCTCCAAACGGTCCCGTTACCGGTGCTAAAAACTGCCCAAGTGACCAACTTATCTCCTAAGAATAGACCATGTATCCACGGGACCCTCGGTTAGAGAGCACGACCCAAATTTCATAATATCTTCACTTAGGATTGAAAACATGCCCTTAGAGGGCGAAATCACGAACCACCCCCAAAAGGTCCCGTGAGCGATGCCAACTCCTCCCACGAGACCAATGAACCGATCGCGTGGCCACGGGACCCATGGTTGGAGATCATAACCCAAATTTCAGAATATTTACACTTCGTTTTGAAAACATGCCATTAGAGGGAGAAATCACGAACCACGAACCACCCCCCAAACAACCCCGTGAGCAGTATCAGCACCTCCCACATGAAGAAAGTAGCTCGTAAGAACAGAGCGCGTGGCCACGGGACCCACGGTTTGAGAGCACGACTCAAATTTTAGAAAAAATATATTTAGTCCCCAAAACATACCATTAGAGGACGAAACCTCGAACCACCCCCCAAACGGGCACATGAGCGGTGCCAACACCTCCCACGGGACCAACTTATCTCTTAGAACTGACCATGTGGTCACAGGATCCACGGTTTGAGAACACGACCCAAATTGTAGAATATCTACACTGAGGCTTAAAACTTACCATTCAAGGGTGGAACCACTAACTGCCCCCAGAACGGCCCCGTGAGGGGAGCCAAAACCTACCATGGGACAAATGTAGCTCGTAGGAACTAACTGCGTGGCCACAAGCCTGAAATCTTACTATTAGAGTGCTAAACCATGAGTCCCCTCAACATTCCTGTGAGTGTCACCAACACCTCCCACAGGACCAACGTATCTCGTAGGAACTGACCGCGTGGCCAATGGACCCATGGTTTGAGAGCACGACCAAAATTTCAGGATATCTACACTTAGCCTTGAAAATAAGCCCCTAGAGGGAAGAACCATGAACCAATACCCAAACATCGCCGTGAGCAGTGCCATCACCTCCCAAGGGACCAATGTAGCTCATAGGAATCGGCCATGTGGCCAAGAGACCTACGGTTTGAGAACATGACCCAAATTTCATAATATCTACTCTAAGTCTTAAAAACATGTCATTAGAGTGCGAAACCATCAGCCACCCCCAAACGTCCGCATAAGCAGTGCCAACACCTCGTATGTGACAAATTTAGCTCGTCGGAACCGACTGTGTGGCCACAGGACCCCACGTATGAGAACATGACCCAAATTTCAGAATATCTACACTTAGGCCTGAAAGCATGCCATTAGAGGGCGAAACTATGAACCACCACCCAAACGGCCTCATGAGTGGTGCCAACACCTCCCACGAGACCAATCTATCTCATAGGAATTGATTACATCACCAAGGGACACGACTCAAATTTCATAATATCTACACTTAGGATTGAAAACATGTCGTTAAAGGGAGGAACTACGACCCCCCCAAACCCCATCGTGAGCATTGCCAACACCTCCCTAGGGACCAATGTAGTGCGTAGGTACCGACAACGTGTCCATAGGACCCATGGTTTGATAGCACGCCCTAAATTTTAGAATATCAACACTTAGGCTTAAAAATATGTTGTTAGAGGGCGGAACCACCCCCTAAACGGCCCAGTGAGTGATGCCAACACCTCCCACGGGGCCAGTGTATCTCATAAGAACCGACTGCCCGAGCACGGGACCCATGGTTTAAGAGCAAGATCCAAATTTCAGAATATTTACACTTAGGCTTGAAAACATGCAGTTAGAGGGCGAAACCACAAACCACCCCCTAAAAGGCCCCGTGAGCAGAGCCAACACCTCTTATGGGACCAATGTAGATCATAGGAATTGACCGTGTGGCCATGAGACCCACGGTTTTAGAGCACAACCCATATTTTTTATTATCTATACTTAGGCTTGAAAACATGTCGTTAGACGGCGGAACCATGAACCACCCCAAACGGCCCTGTGAGCGGCCCCATCACCTCCCATGATACCAATGTAACTCGTAGGAATCAACCATGTGGCCACGGGACCCCCGATTTAAGAGCACGACCCAAATTTCAGAATATCTACACTTAGGCCTCAAAACCTGTCGTTTAAGGGAGGAACAACGAACCACCCCAAAAGGCCCCATGAGTGGCAGCAACACCTCCCGCGATACCAACATAACTCATAGGAACCGATCGCATGGCCATGGGATCCACGGTTTAAGAGCACGACCCACCCACCAAACGGCACCGTGAGTGGTGCCAACACATCCCACAAGACCAACGTAGCTTGTAGGAATTGATCGCATAGCCACGTGACCCCCGATTTGAGAGAACGACCCAAAATTTAGAATATCTACATTTTGGCCTGAAGACATGCTGTTAAAGGGCGAAACCATGACCCACTGATCAAACGGCCCCGTGAGTAGTGGCAACCACTCCCATGGGACCAACGTAGTTTGTAGGAGCCAAACGCATGGACACGGGACCCCTAGTTTGAGAGTACATACCAAATATCAGAATATCTACACTTAGGCTTCAAAACATGCCGTTAGAGGGAGAAACCATGAACGTCCCTCGAAATGTCCCCGTAAGCGGTGCTAACACCTCTCACAGAACCAACGTATCTTGCCGGAACTGACAACATGGCCACGGGACCCACGGTTTGAGAGCATAACCCAATTTCAAAATATCTACACTTAGGCTTGAAAATATGTCGTTAGTGGAAGAAACCACGAACCATCCCCCAAACAACCTCATGAATAATGTCAATAGCTCCCATAGGACAAACTTAGGTTGTTGGAATCGACTTCGTGGCCACAGGACCCACGATTTGAGAGAACGACCCAAATTTTAGAATATCTACACTTCGGACTGAAAGCATGCCGTTAGAGGAAAAATCCATAAACCACCACCTAAATGTCCCCGTGAGCGGTGCCAACACCTCCCATGGGACCAATGTATCTCGTAGGAATTGACCGCACGGACAAGGGACCAACAGTTTGAGAGTACGACCCAAATTTTAGAATATCTACACTTTGGCTTGAGAACATGCCGTTAGAGGGAGAAACTACGAACCACCCCCTAAATGCCCCAGTAAGGGGTGCTAACACCTCCAACAGGACCAACGTAGCTCATAGGAACTGACCACGTGGCCACAGGACCCACGGTTTGAGAGCACGTCCCAAATTTCAGAATATCTACACTTTGGCTTCAAACATTCTATTAGAGGGAGGAACCACAAACTACCCCCCAAACAGCACCGTGAGTTGTGCCAACACCTCCCACGGGACCAACATATCTCATAATAATCGACTGCCTAACCACGGGACCCATGGTTTGAGAGCACGACCCAAATTTTAGAATATCTACACTTAGGCTTCAAAACTTGCCGTTAGAGGGCGAAACCATGAAACCCCCCAAACGATCCCGTGAGTAGTGGCAACACTTTCCACGAGACCAATGTTGCTCATAGGAACTGACCGCGTATCCATGGGACCCCCAGTTTGAGAGCACGACCCAAATTTTAGAATATATATACCCAGGCTTGAAAACATGTCGTAAAAGGGTGAAACCATGAACCACCCCCTCCCCAAACAGCCCCGTGAGCAGTACCAAAACCTCCCACAGGACCAATATAGATCATAGGAACCAACCGCGTGGCCACGGGACCCCCAGTTTGAGAGCACAACCCAAATTTTAGAATATCTATACTTATACTTAAAAATACTTCGTTAGAGGGCGGAACCACAAACCTCCCCCAAACGTCCCCATAACTGGTGTCAGCACCTCCCACGGGACCAACGTAGCTCATAGAAACAGACTGCATGGCAATGGTACCCTCGATTTGAGAGAACGGCCCAGATTTCAGAATATCAACGCGTTGGCCTGAAAACATGCCGTTAAAAGGTGAAATAACGAACCACCTACCAAACATCCCTGTGAGTAGCGGCAATACCTCCCACGGGACCAGCGTAGCTTGTAGGAACTGATCGTGTGGACACGGGACCCACGCTTTGTGAGTAGAGCCCAAATTTTAGAATATCTGCACTTAAGCTTGAAAACATGCCTTTAGTAGGCATAACCATGAACAACTCCCCAAACGTCCCCATGAGTGGCGCAAACACCTCCCACTGGACCAATATATCTCGTAGGGAACCGATCGCAGGACCACGGGACCCACGATTTTAGAGCACCGCCCAAATTTCAGAATATTTACACTTAGGCTTGAAAACTCACCGTTAGAGGGTGAAAACACGAACCACCCCCTGACGTCCCCATGAGTTACGCCAACACATCCCACGGGATAGAAGAATCTCATAGGCCGATCGCGTGACCATGAGACCCTCTGTTTAGGAGGATAACCCAAATTTTAGAATATATCTGTTATCTCAAACCGAGGTCCCATGACCACGCGGGCTTTTATAATTTATTGTTTAGCATTATGGACGTGTGGGGCTCACATTACGCAGGTTTTAGAATGTCCAGAAAATAAATAAAATTCTGCCCAATTTTTTTTAAAAATATTTTAAAATGGTCACGGACATAGTCCATAACCAACCCTATTTTTTAATCAAGCATAAATGGGGTCACGGCCTAGGGCTGTGACCATTTCGAGTACATCAGGGTATGGTTCATGGTCTAGGGACGTGACCAATCTAATAAGATAAAAGTATGGGTCACGATCCAAGGTCGTGATAATATCTGTGACCATTTCCATACGCTGAAGGGTTTATCACGGCTTTGAGCCATGACTCGCTTCATGAACATTCACGTTAATTGAAGGGTGGGTCATAGGCCAAGGTCATGACTAGTTATGAGATGGGGTCACAGCTAGTGTCTACGACTATATGCTGTGACCCCTGAGGTCTGTGACCAAAGGTGTGATCAAGGATATGGGTCGTGACCACTGAATATGGTAACACCCGATTGGGTCACGAACCAAATCCGCAACCCATAGCATGTGGGCACGGAAAAAATCCGTGACCGATCACCCAGTTTGGTGTAGTGTGGATCCTATGGATTGTTGGTACTACTTTTATAGCTGACAAAGGTAGTGTACCAATGTTGGGAATGGGGGGTGGGAGTATTCTCTCTCTATTTTCGGTTGTAGCAGTGAGCTCATGAAGGAGGACTCGTGGTTGGCATAATGACCTTATTTTCTACTGCATGGTTCTATGAGAGGTGGTGGTGTCGACGAGTGGTCTAGAAACATGTTCTATTACAAAGAGCACGATCCTTCAGTAGAAATGGAGTTTATAGTAGTGCAAACCTAATAGTTGTGGGTTGGGAGATCTCTGATTAAAACTAGACAATCGCACGAAGCGTGAACTTAGGTTTCTAGGGTAAGAACATGGTAGGAGTTCTATACTGATAATGATAACCTCGGAGAAATTTGGGCCACTTTCGTTCGGTTTTTGTGGACATAAAGACTGGAAGAAAAAGAATATACAAGGGGAGAGGGACTCACATATGTATTATTTTTCTGATGTAATTCTTTTATCTATTTTTAACCGCATGTGGACGGTATTTTGTTAGTTCTTTTATTTTGTAGTAGCTTCAAAGGGGAAGAACTTAATGGATTCACATTGAATTTGAGTGAACAAGGGTGAACTCTCATTTTTTAGTACGAGGAGTGAGAATATAATACACTGCGGTTTAATATTATCTTATACTAAAATAGGGTTAGGGAAATCCAATGTAAGTACCTCTATTTTTGCGACAAATTGAGGATTTATGTTGTTGATCTTCGTTTCACGGGAAAGACATTCAACCTAGAATCTGAGGGGTCTTGGACCAAACTCCGGCCAACTGACAATTTGTGAAAAATTTCGTCATATCGATTGACTCGTGAGTATCTATTCTTTTTGTGTAATAGGATATGTTCCTAGAGCTTCTAGTATATGCAAAAAGGGCGATGTGACTCGATGATTGGTGGATCATTTTGCATTGTCATTGATCATTATATATCGAGTTGCCCAGACCAAGAAACCTTTATGGTATGTGTGACACCACTTTACCCTAGTACTTAATAGTTATGAGAGACAAATCGACATACCCCTGTAATAAAAAAACCTCAAAAGTTCCCTATCATTGGGACTTTGGGATTAAGAGAGAAGTTGTCCAATATACTAAAAACGTGGATGAAAAGAGTGATAATACTCACCGGATACTAGCCTTACGAGGAAGTGACACTTCCAAAGTATCTTTATCCGAGGAAGTGACTTCTCAAAAGTACAAACCTCTCTTTTGGGAGAGATAAATTTCCTAAACTATGAATTTCCTTTTGGGGAAAATGACTTTCCTAAAGTGTGAACTTCTTTCAAGTAGTTGCTTTTAGGGCCTCCAGGGTATATGGTTTAAACAATATGAAAATCAAGACCACGCTGTGCGTGATGCAAATAGGCATTATTTAATTTTTTCATACTTTAATGTTTATTTGATCACGAGGTCCTTCGCACATACCTAGACATTTAGCAAATGTACAATCTTCTACATAGGGACCTAAGCACTAATCTATGTTATGAGGGAACCTAGAACTAAATCCGCTATTTTTTTTTAAAATTAACATAAAGTAGTCATGCGGGAGAGCAATAGTAATCTTAGTACAAAAGAAGCGTATAGATAGTTCGGTTTGCTTGATTAATCCCCAACAGATTAGGCACTGCGACGTAACTTGAAATCTAGTTACGAAAGACAATATTGACTGGTTGAAAATTATCCTCAGTAGGGTCGATATGGAGGTGTTGTGGGCCCCGAACGAGTGGTGCACCCGAGGGGATATTGCTCGTTGTGGAGTTAATGACAGATGCATGAGTGCTTGTATCTCGATCCTCCTCTTCCCCCTAGATCAGGTTATCGATTCGACATTGGGTTTGCGATTTTGACCCTGGATGTAGATTCACGCCATGTCCAGTTTTTGGTCCATGACCTCATAAGTGTGGCTTTCATGCGGAAAAAGGGGATTTCTAGGTTGTTCAGAGTTGCCAATTTATTTAATACAAAAACAAATAATAAGGTATGGGCTAATGCTTTGGGGCTAATACTAAGGTAAATTTTAAAGTCTATGGTTGGTCTAGCGATTCTTATTTTTTATGTTTGGTAACCAGGTTATAAGTGGGGATAGGGTTAGGCACCCCTCTTGCTCTGTATGCTTCCTTATTATTATTATTATTATTATTATTATTATTATTATTATTATTATTATTATTATTATTATTATTATTATTATTATTATTATTATTATTATTATTATTATTATTATTATTATTAATGCTCTTTACATTAATTGATTACTTTTTAGCTAATTTATAATTTTTTAGATACTTTAGCGCGGGGTTCATTAAAAAAATGTAGATATGTGCTTAGGTTGGAAAATAGTATTAGTGAGAGGTATGGAAACATGACTTCAACCAATATATGTACACAAGATTGCTTGTGTATGACTTTGTGCTTGATATTTATATAACGAATGGCCATTATTATATATGTAAGTGTGCGATAAAGCTTGGTTTTGAGATAGTTTGATATGTCATTAAAGGTTTAAGGAGAGATAACAAGGTAAGAGATTTGTGCATCTCTGTTGTGATTAATGTATACATGTTTTCATGCTTGTATATAGGGATATATTTTGAGGTACCGCATTAAGATAGTTTGATGTTTCATTTTGATTATTTAGGTGTAATGGAGACAACATATCATGAGATATATTTTCAAGACCCGGGCTCAGGAGAAATACTTAGTATTGCACTTACATAATCAAGAGGACTTAGGATTAAAGATTACATATTTTGGTCGTACACATGTTCCAACGTGATATGTTTGCAAGTGTATAACTTGGCTTCGGAGGGGGAGGCCTTGTGTCTACAGTATAAAAATATGAGTGAACCCTAAGATGTCTGGTATATGGACATAACCTTATAATATCCTGGTGATTACTAGCGGTAAGGTGTGGTCCTTCAGACTAGTTTGAAGGTATGAAATTGGGAGGAGTTGGGATAAGAAATTGAGACGTTACATGAAGGATATAATGTTATATTGCTGAGAAGCAAAACAAAACACAACACGTTCCTATTGGGGTGGACTAGGAGAACTCGGGGGAGTTCAGGATTAGGGTTGGATGCAGCTTTAGTAGATATTATGTCATGAGTGACATATTATGAGGCTTGGGATTTATGAGTTTAACTAGTTATAGATCCTACGTATCCAAGGGGACTTGGGATCGAAGCCAATGTAGTTCTAACAAACGGGGTTGGATTAAATATAAAAGGGGTTGTATTAGAGATGGAGTCATCCCTAAGAAATAACTTGCTGAAAGACATATTATGAGTCTTAGGCTTCCCGAGTTTAGCTCGGTATACCACCTATATACCCAAATAGACATGGGATCAAATCCAATGTAGTTATAACATAAGGGTTTGGATTATTGATAAGGGGTCGGGCTAGATATAGAAGCATCCCAAGGAAATAATACGCCGAGAGACGTATTATAAATTTTAGGCTTCACTAGTTTAGTTCGGTATTTCTCCTACGTACCCAATGGGACTTTGGACCAAAGCCAATGCAGTTTGTATATTTACATGTATAGGCTATGGGATACTGGGTATACAAGGTACAACATTTCAGTATTTAGGGAGACTAGTCCTTAATACAGCATTTTCGTTGTGTTGGATTGATATATTTATATGTCAAAAAAAGATGTTGATCAAAAGCTGATGTTTGAAAAGTATTTGTATGAAAACACATATTCGGCATGTTGCTGCATTAACGAGATTAGTTTGCTCGAAGAAGCGGTGAGAATAGCTAAATTTTAGACTTTGGCCTACAAAGATTTGTGCTGACATAGCTCAAGGAAACTTTTCTGAGAACGTATTTTGAAAAGTATGTTTTCATATTTTGTATTTTGGAATCATGGCATTATATTTGTATTTTTTTAACATATAAGCATGTCAATGGAATTTTATTTGCATTTTTTTAACATATAAGCATGCCAAATACAATAGACAAGTAGAGATGATGGATTGGAAACTAGACTTTTGAAATATAAATGTTGTAAATTGCATACTCGTCCCCTTTGTAGACACCTCATTGCGTTACCCCTAACTCTCCTTAGGTCCCTAGTACCTCCACTCATCACTGTAAACCCTGGTCACATCCCGAGTACTGACCTAAAAGCCATCGGGCACTCCCTGGCTTAGTTTGACCCAAAAGTCAAACTCTTCATCTCGATCGAGACTCAATGAATCTTCTAAGGGCACTGAATACCCTTTCCAACGGTCCGTCCCGTGCGCGATTTCGACTCACCATGCGGACGAATGTTCCGTTTGTGTCTGAAACCCTACCTGGAGGCCACCGGGTGCTTCCAGGCTCTGTTTGACCCAAGTCAACTCTTCAACTTGACTGAGGCTGAATGAATCTTCGAAGGGCACTGAATACCCTTTCCAACGGTCCATCCCGTGCGCGATTCGGACTTACCATGAGAACGAACGATCCGTTTGACCCCGAGAGGTCACCGAAGGTTTCTCGGGCCCAGTTGACCAAAGTCAACTCCCTGAACAGGGTCAAACTCTTTGGAATGTCGAAGTACACTCTTAACCTTTATAACGGTCCATCCCGTACGCGATTCGAACTTATCATGCGGACGAACGCTCCATTTGCATCTGAACGATTCCCCGTCCAGCAGACTGACAAACGCTTTCGAGCCACATTTGACCCAAAGTCAACTCCCGAAATCGGGAGCGATCTGGAGGACTTTCTAAGTTCTCGGAAATACCTTTCCAACGGTATTCCTCGTGCACGATTCTGACCAAAAGTTTTCCCTCGGCGACTAATTTTTCGAAAAAGCCTGAAACACACTGCCTAACGGCACCTTCCTGCCGGCAGGCAGGAAGGGCTCTAAGACGATCGGCAGTCCCCTTGAGATATAAAAGGAGGCCCTGGCCTCATTTGCAGGGGAGCTCAAATCAGAGGCAAATCACTCTCAGAAAACCCCAAGAAACCTCTCTCGAAGGCAGCGTGATTTCAACTCTCAAATCCCTTTTTCACTTCCACTTTTCATCATCCCTTTCATCAAACTTGATGAATTAACCACTCACCATCATCATCCAAGTGCAAGGGCTACTCTCTAACATTCAAGATCAAGCTCAAGGTCTCCAAGAAGGTCCAACTTTCTCAAACTCTCTCTCCTAAATTCTCTTAAATTTGCAATAACTTGTTTTCTTACTTAGCACTTTTATTATCTCATCTCACACATCATAAATATAATTTTTATCTAGTATTATTGCACATCTCCTATTTTCATATAAATAAAAACCCCAAAAACAAGAAAAAGAGTGTTTGCTCATAAATTCCAAGTAGGGATTCTCACACCTTTTCCACACTTTTCTCACAACTAAAACACTTTTTTCTACACACACACGCACACTTACAAATAAGAGATTTCTCCATTTGTATTTATGGGTTAAAGCCCACCCCTCGTTTATTTGCGAACTACATGGACTTTGATGCCTTTATAGGCTACGTAGGCATCTCGGGGTAAAACTCGAAACTCGAGTCCTTTTCTCACTTTTTCTCTTATTTTCTATCTTCTCTTTATCTCATTTTCCATTATATTCTATATACTTGTTCCTAGTAACGTATTATTCCATATGCGTTATCGTTCCTTTATAATGGTCAACGTAGGAGTAATCACGTAAATCTTATTTTCTACACTAATCTCACATTCCTACGGATGACTCGCTTTGTCTTTTCTATGATACAAGTCGAGGATTCCTACCTCCATTCTATATTTACACGTGCACACATATCACGGGGGGAAATATAAAGGAAAATAGCAAATATCCATGAGAAATCGAAAGGGCGGAATGGGTGACTAACACCTTCCCATTTCGTAACTACGCCTCCGAACCTTTCTCGAATCATTTGGTTTCGCACGCACCAGTATGTCTTTGGATGCCATCCTTCGGGGTGGCTTCCCCTTTTTCTTTTGTCTGTTTTGAGTAAAATAGACCGACGACTCTAAATCTCTCTACATCTTCACACCTCACAAATCGATGCCGGACAAAGTGCTCTCCCGAGAGGGGACGCGCGCGACCCGAAGGATCCTTTCCTCCCTTCGCGACGGGGATTGGGGATGGCCACAGTGGCAACTCCGCTGGGGATTTTATTTATTATATTTTTGAGGGCTTGATTCTATTTACATGGATGCTATATTTGTTTATGTTCCCCCCCCCCCCCCCATATCTTCTTATCCCCCTTTCTCACATGTATATCGCATGCCTATGCTTATACTCACACACTTGTAGAAAATTTTCCATGTACACTTCACACCAAGTGCACCTAGGATCACATGTATATCCCCATGTTGCATGCATCACCCATCCATGCTTGGTGTACCTTTTGGGGTACTTTTACATTGGCTCCCTGTTTGGCATAATCAAGAAAGGCATTATCATCATAAGATACTAATAAGAGAATCATGCATGATTCACACGATATCACCAAAAGAGCATTGATATTTACCAAATTTTACCCAGTAACTAGAGGGTCACTTCGTGATGGGCGCTGGTCCGGCAGGTCGCAGTTAGCCTAAGCGATATGACTCTCACCTTCCATTGGCCAAGTACCTTCGACGTATATTGAACGGTTCTCCCGCATCATACCACTTGACCGAAGTCATGACGGGAGGTATATCGCAGGGAATTCGTTCACGTACGCCGAGTATATCAAATTCGCTCTCACACGTACCGTCCCCACGAGGTATATGGTGAGGAAATTCACGTACACTCAGGTATATCAAATGGCTTGTCCACACGTACCGATTACCCGCAAGAGCAAGACGTATATCGTGGAAGTCACGCCAAAGGGGGGAACCCATGCCGATTCACCCAACCAACTGCATACCCGAATATAGGTGTCAAACCTAGGACACGCACTTTAGATTACCGGTTTCAACCCGAAACTCTGCCGAAATTCTGGGTCGTCCTGCCGCCCAATTTTCGCGCATTTTTTAAAACGGGACCCTGTCCGCGAGCCTGGTTACAAGTCCAAACCGTAGCCTTGAATATATTAAAGACCCCACTTTTCTAGGCTCGGGTCCCCTCCGGCATTGCATTTAGGAGAATTAAATACAAGTGAGAACATAATAATCAGAATAATCATGCTGAGTTCCATCTCCAAAAACACTTATCCCCTCTTTATTAAAAATCCAAAAACATTTCTCCTTTCTTTATTAAAAATTTAAAAACATTTCTCCATTCTTTATTAAAATCCAAAAACATTTCTCTCTTTTTTAAAAATCCAAAAATATTTCTCCCTTCTTTATCAAAAATCCAAAAATAGTTTCTTCCCTTTTTTCTCAAAAATAAATCTTATCCTACGCCTTCTCAGGTCGATCGCACACCCTTGGCCTGGCTCTTTATTGGCTTTGGTCTTCAGTAAAATCACCTTGGAGTTTTATGCGCTCCTCTACTACTTCTTCCGAATCCGGAATCCATCCATATTCCATGGAGAATGCAGATCAACCACCAGTCATACAACCGGATCTGCCGACAGTCCTAGCTAGGCTCGTAGCCAAGATTGACAACCTCCAAACTGAGGTTCGAGAAATGCAACGAAACCAAGTTCCTATGCCTCAAGAGCCCGAGGCCCTGTTCCCTCGTGCTATGGGTCCACCCGAGCCTATCTGGGTCCCGGAGGAATATCAGCATGCTCCACGTGCCCCTCCAGCTAATGGGCCGCCGCCTGCCCAGCTTCCAATGCCAAACATTGCCCAACCTGTAGCTAACAAGCCTGTGGTCACTGATACAAAGGAGGAGGAGTTAAACAAAGTCAAAGAAGATCTTAAGATTCTCATTAAGAAGTTCGACCAAGTCCGAATCTCTGGGAATTACATGGACTACACCCATATGTCTCCTTATCCTAAAGCAAGGTTACCCGAGAAGTTCAAGATGCCAAACATCGAGAAATTCGGAGGGAGTGGCCCCCCAATTGTTCATCTTCGCAGTTATCATCGTTCCATGACTCTCCTAAGGGCTTCTGAAGAGGTGATGGTCCAACTGTTTCAGCAAACTTTAAAGAACAGTGCTCTCCGATGGTTTTTATCTCTTGAGGAATCCAGAATCTGTAGCTGGGAGGATGTAGCCCGAGAATTCATGTCGCAGTAAAAATACAACGAAGAGCTCGAGGTCACCCGCCGTGATTTAGAGCTGCTCAAACAAAACTCTGGAGAATAAGCCAATAACTTTATAGCCCGATAGAGGGAAAAAGCAGCTACCATGACCAATCGGCCATCGGAGGAAGAATAAGTCAACATAGTGAAGAAGAATTTCTTGCCCCATGTCCGAGCAACCATGGGAGGACAGTACTACCCCCACTTTCGAGCTCTCAGAGAAGCAGGAGTAGAAATCGAGGAAAGTCTTGCCAAAATAGAAGTTGAACCGAAGAAGGTGGCCGCACAGTTCACCCCTAGAAATTATGACAAGCCTGCCAACACTACAGTCTCAACCATCAACAACATCTCTCAACCAACCACATCATGGGAACCAGAAATCCACCCTGCACCCGTCCAAAGGGAATACACTAAGCTTCATGCTCCCCTCTCCAAAGTTTACCAAGCCCGGTTAAGCCGAAAACTTATAAAACCCTTGGATCCCCGTCCATTACCAAACCCACTCCCAAGAAACTTCAAGATCGATGCTCATTGCGCCTTTCACCAAACAGCTGGTCATACCACCGACCAATACTTTCACCTTCAGAACGTAATCCAGGATCTTATTGATCGGGGTACCATCTCCCCACCAGCCAATCTTAAGCCAAACACTAGTCATAACCCACTCCCAAATCACACCAATGCCATCTTCTTGGAAGAAAACCTAAATTTCGATCCATCAATTCAAATCACACCCCTATACCCTCCTAAACCTCTTCAAATTTGCCCATATTTCCTCCTACACCCTACTAGCCCCGCTGATTAGGCACTGTCACTCCTTACTAGAGCATGCATCACTGTCCGGACCTGTTCTGAAGGTGGAAGTATGGAATTGTCAGAGGTATTGAATCAACTCCTAGAGTTCGGGCTAAAATTTCCCTCACAGATGATTATCTATTGTCAGAGGTTCAGCGCACTATTTTTGGAGGCACGAAAATGGGCCCGAGAATCAGATAGGTGGGTGGTACCAACCGACGAAGTCAGCTTAGATGATGTTGTCCAGATCATGGCGGAAGCATTCAGGCAAACCAACAGCATTTGCAGTATCACCGGGTTACTTGACACTTTGAAGCTATAAGGGCGCCTGATCCCTTTACCCTTACACATCCCCACAGAATGGGAAGACCTATATGAGGAGACCGTTGAAGTTGGGGAATGCATTGATTTCACGAGGGAAAATATAATTGTTGCCATCGGACGGGGGGAAGAATTCAAAGTTTCAAATGAAGAACAAGCTTCAGGAGGAAATGGCCCAGTAGACGACATATGTGGGATGATATCATTTGAATAACTCCTCGGAGAAATAGATAGGGTGGCAGAACAACCTGAGATTGACGAGGAAACTGGATTTAAGTTTTTCCCTTCTTCAGTAAATCACATGACCAGATCTGGGAGACATTATCAAATTCCAAACTCACTACCAGCAAATGACAAGGGGAAGGGTGTTGAAGACCTTCCTATGCCAGAAATGACCCTCGAGGAGAGCAAGATCCTCGATCAACTGAAGAAAACTCAAGCTAACATCACTCTATGGGGGCTTTTCATGTCTTCCCAACAGCACAGAAATGCTTTAATCAAGTTGCCCACAGGACCCATAGTTCCTCCTTCTACCACACTAGAGGAGGCGGTGAATTTGGTCGGGTCCTTGACCTCCATCCGAATGCTGTCATTTTCTGAAGAGGAAATCCCCAAAATTGGGGCGAATCACAATCATGCACTCAACATCTCCATCGAAGTTATGGGGAACGGGGTACCGCGCTTTGAATGCCTTCCCACTGAGAACCTTCAAATGTCTGGGCTTAAAAGAAAGTGACCTCGCTCCAACCTCCGCTACCGTGCGCGCCTACGATAATACCCGTCGGGAGGTGATGGGATCCATAAAACTGACAATAGGGGTTGGAGCTATAAACCCTGTCGTCGAATTCCAAGTCATTGATATCCCGTCCTGTGTCTCTTCCTCATTCCATCAGAAATTGAAGTTCTTCGCCGATGGGCGAGTCATCACCATCTTGGGTGACGACGATAACGCCGAGGGTACAGGCACCAGCAGTCCAATTCTTGAGATACATCATGGGTCAAATGATATGCTCCTATCAGGATTTCGAGTTGAGCCACCTCTACTCCCGGCAGGGGACGGTTTCAAAGAAAGGATTTGTCCAGAATACGACCCTCATGGCAATGTCAATGTGATTCAGATGTTCATAAACATGCACTTCATGCCAGGAATGGGGCGAGGACAAAGCAACAGGGGTTATTGGAGCCCATCTAATTGAAGAAACCTTTCCCTCCTTGCGGCTTGGGGTATCATCCTTCAGAACAAGAGCTCAGAATGATCCTCCAGTCTCGATCAAAGAAAGGGTTAGACTGCGTTCAAACTATCTCGGCAGATTCTTTAAATAGACGATTCATTAAAGAGGGTGAAGACTTCCCCTTTCGAGGCTTTACAGAACCGTGGTATGACCATACAGATAAGAAAATGAAGACTGGAATGGAGATCTTTTTCCAAGATAGCTACCCATGGGCCGAAATTTTCCCACACCGCGTACAACCGCTCATAAAAAATATCGAAGAAACCGAGGAAAGTGATTTTAATGATTCCTTCAACTTGCAGACGCTGGGGCTGGCACTCTTCATGGTTCACTGAGGCATTGCATCACTGGACCCTTATCATCTAATCAAAGTTGCTGATACACCTATCCTCAACTGGCATGCTACGCTAGTTCTACCTCTTGAAATCTCCCCTAAACCTAATGTTTACCCTGTTTCTTTTTCTGTTGTCCATCCTTGATCAAATGTAATCGAGACCTCTTTTGATGAGGTTCTCAATGTTGTTTTTCCTATCAATGAAATAAATTAAGATTTTGAGTATCTTGCTATGCCTTACATTAACTGCTTGGTTTATAATCAAACTTTTAATGATGATGATTTTACAAATGAACAATTCTTAACTTATTTAAATAAGGTTAATAACAAACAACATAACCGCGTTCAAGTTAATGAAGAAGAGACGGTTGTTATCAATCTCGGTTCTAGTAGCCAACTGCGCGAGATTAGGATAGAGGCCACCCTTGACGAGCATGGGCGCGCACAACTCGAAGAATTGCTAAAGGAGTTCGTGGATGTATTCGCATGGTCCTACAACGACATGCCCTTTATTGATCCCGAAATAGCTCAGCATGAGATCCCCACTCTCCCAGATTCCAAGCCAGTTAAATAAAAATTGAGAAAGCTCTGCACCGAATGGTCGCTCAAAGTCAAGGAGGAGGTGGTCAAATAGTTGAACGTGGGTTTCATTCGAGTGATCCAATATCCCACATGGCTAGCTAACATTGCACCTGTACCAAAATCAGGAGGAAAGGTTCGAATGTGTGTGGATTACCAAGATTTAAACAAAGCCTCTCCGAAGGATGATTATCCGCTACCCAACATCGATATGATCGTGGACAACACAGCCAGTCATACTCTCAAGTCATTCGTCGATGGGTTTACCGGATACAATCAAATCAAGATGCACCCCGACCACCAAGAGAAAACCATATTCATCACCCCATGGGGAACCTTATGCTACACTGTTATGCCATTCGGTCTCAAGAATGTTGGGGCTACCTACCAAAGGGCTGCCACAATCATCCTGCACGACCTGATTCACAATGAGGTTGAGGTTTACGTGGATGATATGATTATCAAGTCCAAAACTAGATAAGGTCATGCTCCTGCTCTACGAAAGTTATTCGAACGACTGCGACAGTATCAGATGCGACTTAATCCACAGAAATGCGTCTTCGGAGTTACAAAGGGAAAACTCTTAGGATTCATGGTCAGTGAGAAGGGGATAGAAGCAGATCCCGTCAAGATGAAGGCCATACTTGAGATGCCTCCACCCCAAACAGAGAAAGAAGTCCGGGGTTTTCTTGGGAAATTACAATATATCAGCCAGCTCATTAGCCAAAAGGATTCAACCAAGGTTTGGAACGAGGCCTGCCAAGAAGCTTTTGATAGAATCAAACAATATCTGTCCCAACCTCCAGTTCTCATGCCACCACAGCCTGGTCTCCCTTTGCTCCTATACCTAACCATAACCAACACTGCTGCTGGGGCTTTGCTAGCCCAATACCTTGAAGACTCCCACAAAGAAAGAGTTGTCTATTATGCCAGTCGCAAATTGGCCGGGTATGAGGTCAACTACACTGCTTTAGAAAAATCATGCGTCGCGCTTGTCTGGGTTACCCAAAAGTTGCAACACTACATGCTCGCCTTCCCCATTAAGATTGTATCCCAAATGGATCCCATCAAGTACCTTCTCGAAAAACCCACCTTATCCAGTCGAATGGCCCGATGGTTGATGCTCCTAATCGAGTTCGATATCGTGTACGCCACACAGAAAGTCGTTAAAGGAAGAGCCATCTCTGACTACCTCGCTGACTACCCTATAGAAGAAACAGATGTCTGGATTTCCGAATTCCCAGATGAAAATGTCCTCTGCATCACTCAAGACTACCTCCGATGGAAAATGTTTTTCGATGGCAATGCCAATAAAAAGGGATATGGCATTGGGATACTTCTGGTCGCCCCAGATGACTCCCACACTCCCATCGCCATAAAATTGGATTTCCCTTGCACCAATAATATGACAGAATACGAGGCATGCACAGTGGGCCTCAAGGTCGCTCTCAAGAAAGGTATTCAATACCTTGATGTATATGGGGATTCTTCCCTCATCATCGGTCAAGTGCTCAAAAAGTGGAAGGTCAAGGACGAAAAGCCCTAACCCTTTCATGCCCAATTAGAAGAGTTAGCCTCCCAATTCCGAGATATCACCTTCCATCACCTGCCCCGAGAAAAGAACAACCTAGCCGATGCTCTCGCTACCTTGGCCTCCATGGTCGACATGCCTGAGGGAATAACAATGACCCCCTTCCTAGTTCAGAAGCAGGACAAACCAACCCATTGTTACCATATTAATCTTGTCTCCACAGAAGACCCCGAACTAGCCGATTACTAGTATTATGATATATGGTGCCTCCTCAGGTACGGTAGGTATCCCGAGGGTTCCAATAAGAACGACCAATCTACCCTCCGAAGGTTGGCCGCTCAGTACATCACCTGTCATAAAGCACTACTCAAGAGGAATTTCGATGGAACTCATTTGCATTGTATCACAGGGGCTGACATTGAAAAGATAATGTAGAAAATCCACAGCGGGGAATGCGGGCCCCACATGAACGGTCACATGCTTGCCAAGAAGATCATCCGACAGGGCTACTACTGGACTACCATGGCCCAGGATTGCACCGCCTATGTTTGGAGATGCCCTAAATGCCAACAGTTCTCCAATCTTCAACACTTGCCTCCGCGGGAATTATACAACCCGACTTCTCCCTGGCCGTTCTCCACCTGGGGTATCGACATCATAGGGAAGGTTATGCCAAAAGCGTCAAACGAGCATGAGTTCATCCTGGTTGCCATCGATTACTTCACCAAATGGGTCAAAGTTGAGTCATACGCAGTATTAGATGCCAAGAAGGTGGCCAAATTCATCAAGAAAAATATCATCTGCCGATATGGAGTCCCGCACGAGCTAGTGTCAGATAACGGTTTGCACTTCGAGGCAGAAGTCACAGAAGTTATCAACAAGTATGGGATTCAGAGACACAAATCTTCTCCATACCGACCTCAGACCAATGGTGCAGTTGAAGCCGCCAATAAAAGCCTTAAAGCCATCATCAGCAAGATGACCGAAAATTGTAGAGACTGGGATCCCATACGCCCTTTGGGGCTATCGAACCTCAATCCGAACCTCTACTGGGGCTACCCTTTACTCCTTGGTCTACGGCATGGAGACGGTCCTACTTATGGAGCTAGAAATAACCTCGCTATGTGTCATGATCGAAAGCAAGGTTAGTGAAGAAGACTGGTGCCAAGGCCGTCTTGATGAGCTAGCCCTTCTGGATGAAAGAAGATTAAAAGATCTTTATCATATATAGGGATACCATCGTCGAATAGCGCGTTCATTCAACAAGAGAGTCAAGGACCATGGTGTCCAGGAAGGGGATTTAGCCCTCAAGGAGATAATAGAACCCATCTGGGACCCCAGAGGAAAATTCAAGCCCAATTGGAGTGGCCCCTAAATTGTGAAGAAGATCTTGTCTGGCGATGCCGCCATGCTCACTGACCTAGATGGGGAAGAGATGGCTCGTCTAGTCAATCTTGACCGTCTCAAGAAATTCTACCCCTAGTTCGAAATCTCGGCGCGCTACGACTCTTCTCATCCCCCTTCTATTCTTAAAAAAAAATTCTTCATTTCCCTCTACCCAGAACTACATGGGCCCGATCCTCTACATAAAACTATTTTAAAACTTTTCAAAAAAACCCCACAGGTACATAGGCATCTCATACATCCCACACGAGCACGACCCCTTCTTTTTCACAAAAAGATATTCTTTTCTAAACATCTACTTGAACAAAAGGATTATGTATGCCTTAGTGATTGGTATAGATAATTCAAACACAAAATTCATCGAAAGGCACAACTGGATGATCAGAAACTTGTTTATTTCATTAATAAGAAACTACAATACAAATTACATAAGAAAAAGGAACAGATAACTCCCTTCCCCCCACTACCATAAAAACCAGATAAAATCCCCCACGTCTGTTACATAAATAAACTCCCCAGGAGTCCTACCCACAGCTACCAGAAGAGCCTGCACCCTCATCATCTACATCCTGAGGAACCCAAGTTTCTCCTGCCTAAATGGAGTGCTGAAAACATTCCATGGATCGATGAGCCTTAACCATCTTCGAAAAGGCCACAACACCCCCTTCCATGGAGTCAGATAAAACAAACCATCTTTGACCAGTCTCTACTGCCAACATCTTGTTGACTACTTTCCTCCATAACCACCTCATATAATCGTTAGGGACATGGCAAACCTTCCCAACAGACTGAGAGGACGGGTCGACGGACGCTGATTTCCCCACAGAGACCCAGAATAAAGGCTCCATCATAGCCAACATCACCCACTTCCCACAAATGCACGGACTGCAACACCGCTGGGAGGGAGATTACTCCTCCAGAAACCAATGACCTGGCCGCTGAGGGCGAGATATGAAGAAGCCCAGCCAACAAATCCCTAGGGGAGCAGGAAAATTCGGGTAAAGCATCAGCAACACTGGGATTCACACCTAGTATGGAAGAAAATTCCTCGTAGGTAGGACAAACTTCTTGCAACCCAAAGCGAAATACGTGGTCTTAGGGATACCAAAATTTTACCGCCGCTGTCAGCATATTCCACTCAAAAGGCCGATTGCGCCACAAGGAGACTCGACACATGTTGAAAGCATCATAGTCGACATTATAAGAGCACATAGCTTCCAAAGCTTCGAGGTAGTTGACAAACTCGTTGCTACCAGGGAGAGCCATCTTGTAGGGCAAAGAAATAGTAGGCAAGTGGATAAGGATGCAAAGGTGTGATGAAAACACTCCACCCTCACCCCCTTTTATACTTGAGAACTCTCACAAAAGACATAATCCCTGTAGAAACCGGAGGGAATCCAACCCCATAAAGTACCAAAGGCTGAAGAGGGTACCATTCAAAGCTTTCAATTGATGGGACTGGACTGAACTGCCGATAGGCAGGCCAGGGTGCTTGCCAATCAGCAACCCCCTATTTTTGGAAAATTTCCTCCTTTCCTTTTTTTGTCAAATCAGAAAACTCCATAAAAATAAATTGATATTCTCAAAAGAATTTCAAGAATCCTGTTTTCCCCTTATGGGATTCCCCGTTTTAAATAAAACAGCTTTCCTTTGAAAAATTCCAAAAATACTCCTGTTTTACGGTCTCAGTAGAAAATTAAAAAGCGCGTGTGCATGCATTCATTCATAATTAAAATAAAAGATAGTCAAAAAATTATATTGCATTGCATATATCTGTTT
Source organism: Sambucus nigra (assembly GCA_949130495.1). Classification (NCBI taxonomy): domain Eukaryota; kingdom Viridiplantae; phylum Streptophyta; class Magnoliopsida; order Dipsacales; family Adoxaceae; genus Sambucus; species Sambucus nigra. The sequence continues at coordinate 385,595,882 of OX422218.1, read as the reverse complement.
TTTGTGTTACATCATCTTGTAGGAAATAGAAAGAAAAAGCCAAAAAACAACGGGACTCAGCCTGAACCCACTCTCTCTCTCTCTCTCTCTCAAGAGCTTCCACCCCTGCGACGCGCTATCTTCCCCCTTATGGCGAGACGACGCGCCCCCACTGCCGGAGCCAGAGTCTTCCTCGGACGAAGATGACGGCACCAAGGAAGAAGGAACAGGGACAACATCCCTAATGTGGGTAGTCGCCGATGATATCCAATCCCTGATGTCTCTCAGCCAAGTGGTCGACACCCGGATTTGCTGCAAGGAAAAGGCAGAATCAGTATCAAGCAAAAGAAATCAAAAAGACGAAAAGGACCGAAAGGTTTACCGCAGGACGAAGGACCTCCTCTATCAAACCCAGCTCCTCCGGATCCATCGAAAGGGGATGGTGCAATATCGGCACTATCCCTCCATCGACCCGCCGGATGTTGTACAAAGGAGTGTGCAGCCGAACAAAAGGGACCTCCGATGTTGCCGCCGCGGCAGGTGCCGAGGGACCACCACCACTGTGGGAAGACCCCACCGCCCGACTCAAACCAGCAGGAGGGAAGGGCAAGACATCATGAATGTTGAGCTCCATCAACCAACTCGTCACAAAGTCCATATAATCATACAGCACGACCGTATCAGTATACAAAGCATAGGACTCGCCGATCATCGCCACGATCCTCTCATCCTCCAACAACTGTAGCTCCTGCCTCATAGACGTATGAGGCTGTGCAGGTGGCACCACCACCTCCTCCTCAGCGATATGAAGAATCACCCTCTCCCCGAGGTACCAGGAATGTCCTAACTCATGCACCAACAAGCACCTCATTTGCGCATTCACCCCAGTCAGCCTCGTGTCCTGAATAGTTGTCCTAGAAGGATAAAAGGTCACCTGAAAATCCCCAAGCAGGCATGAGTCAATACAAGATTAGAAGGTGCAAAAACCCAGACTGAAAAGGAAAAGACCTTACCCTACCACTGGTCAGGTCATTCAAGACCTGACGCACCGCCTCCAGGGAAAGAGATCCCTTCGATTGCCGGTTGGCCTTACGCCATCGGTACAGTCGGCAGAAGTCCCCAGAAGTGTCATCCTTCAAACCAATCAGCGGGGTGTTGCACCCAATCACATCATAGAACCACGTCTGAATTCAGAAGCAAAAAGAGAAACATAAGGAAAATGTGAACGCATGAAATGAAAATGCGAATTCATGAAATGAAAATGCACAAAATAAAGAATACCTCAAGGAGATACGTGGCTCCAGTAAAAGTCTATCGGCATCACCGAATGAATGCATCCAGAGAAGAGTAAAGGGTCACCAAGGCTAGACTCCCCCAATCATAGAAAGGGATGTTCGAAAACATCCTCAAGTATGGAAAAAACCACAAATGGACGACATCGCAACTCGACGCCACCATAAAACCTCCCAATACCAAAAAGATGAATAACCGGGCCATCTGCCTCACTTGCAGCCCGTCCTCCACATCAACCACCCTGCTTAGCAAAACATCCTTCAGCAAGGACAACCAGATGGAATCTCCAAAAACTATCCTCCTCACATCACCAAGTATCGCATGCACAACCACCTCTATCTGCGCCCCGTCACAATCCAATCCCAATAAATGTTGCACATCTATGGGAGTCACCGTCATCTCCCCGAAGCCAAAATGAAAGGTGTTGGTAGTGTCCCACCACCTCTCCCCCAAGGCACACAAAACTGCTGTCGAACGAGGTGTCTCATCCAGCACAACTGCCAACCTCCCAAAATCCGCTGATGATACAATCCAGCACACCACGGGTGGAAGATGCTCCCAAACATCCTTAAGCCCTATCGTCCCGCGGGCATGCATGTTCTTCAAAGAAATATCCGACTGGAAAAAGGGAAAATTCAGTCAAAGGTTAAGAAAAAGGAAAAATCACCCAAAAAGAAAGAAATTCCAAAGGTCAGGTTACTTACATTACCACCAGGGATCACTCTCGAAGAGAGATGACGCGATGGCTCCCGTAGTAAGGGCCGCTCATCCGCAACCGGCTCGAATGCATCAAAGGCATTCTCATTCCCCAAAGCAAGGGGCACCCTATCCCTCCAATCCATATTCGCCCAGTCATCAACGATCAACCACTCCCGGTGGACAGCGGTGCTCACAAAGGCGGCCATTTCTTGAAGATCGGAACGTTAGAACAATTCGCAGAGAGAAATTGCAGAAAGGGAGAAGGCAAGAAGATGTGAAAAATGAAAGGGATTCGCCCCCTTTATATAGGAGGCCAAGCGCCATGCCGATCGGCACAGACCATTGCCATACCGATCGACACTGTATCCTCACCTTCCCGAGGCAGCCCAAAAGTCTGTTCCACTGCGGAATGGCACCCCTCAGTCTATGCCGTCCGGCACCCCCCTTAAAATTTTGTACAGAAATTCCCAAAAAATGCTAGAAAGCCTCGAAAAATCCATGGAAAATCCCCAAAAATCCCAGGATGGATTTTGAACATTTTCATCAAGAAAATTTTCACATTTCTTCAGGCGAAACCTCTTTTTCCCTAGTGAAACCCTCAAAATCCAAGCAAATAACCTCTCGAGCGATGCGCCTGGACCCCCTAATCACCTCCTTAGCAGAGTTTACGACCTCAAACCGATTATCTCCCCAATGATTAGCTCCTCCGCTCAATTCAAAGGTAAAAGGCCTCCCCAGCTAGCGGCTACCCGATGCGAAACAATATCTCATGGTATTTTTCCCAGCAAAATTCAGAAGAATCACTCACCCCAGGTGATCTATCCCAAAGGACGATCCAAATCTTCCCCAGCTCATTCATCATTCCCCAGTGAAACCTCAAATCCAATTCTTATTCCCCATCGAAACCTAAAATCCAATTCTTATTCCCCAGTGGAACCCTTTTTCTTTTCCCAAAGGAAATGCAATCACTCTTGGGTCACAATTGGCCCCGGTCTTGGATTGTCACCTGAGTTAGGTCAGAATTGACCTCGGTTCTCGGTCGTCACCACTCTTGGGTAAGAATTGGCCCCGATCTTGGATCTTCACATGAGTTAGGTCAAAATTGACCTCGGTCCTCGGTCGTCACCACTCTTGGGTCAGAATTGGCCCCGATCTTGGATCGTCACCTAAGTTAGGTCAGAATTGACCTCGGTCCTCGGTCGTCACCACTATTGGGTCAGAATTGGCCCCGGTCTTGGATCATCACCTAAGTTATGTCAGAATTGACCTCGGTCCTTGGTCGTCACCACTCTTGGGTCAGAATTGGCCCCGGTATTAGATCGTTACCTGAGTTAGGTCAGAATTGACCTCGATCCTCGGTCGTCACCACTCTTGGGTCAAAATTGGCCCCAGTCTTGGATCGTCACCTAAGTTACGTCAAAATTGACCTCGGTCCTCGGTCGTCACCACTCTTGGGTCAGAATTGGCCCCGGTCTTGGATCGTCACCTGAGTTAGGTCAGAATTGACCTTGGTCCTCGGTCGTCACCACTCTTGGGTCAGAATTTGCCCCGGTCTTGGATCGTCACCTGAGTTAGGTCAGAATTGACCTCGGTCCTCGGTCGTCACCACTCTTAGGTCAGAATTAGCCCCGATCTTGGATCGTCCCCTAAGTTAGGTCAGAATTGACCTCGGTTCTCGGTCGCTACCACTCTTGGGTCAGAATTGGTCCCGGTCTTGGATCGTCACCTGAGTTAGGTCAAAATTGACCTCGGTCCTCAGTCGTCACCACTCTTGGGTTAAAATTGGCCCCGGTCTTGGATCATCACCTGGGTTAGGTCAGAATTGACCTCGGTTCTCGGTCGTCACCACTCTTGGGTCAGAATTGGCCCCGATCTTAGATCGTCACCTGAGTTAGGTCAGAATTGACCTCGATCCTCGGTCGTCACCACTCTTGGGTCAGAATTGGCCCCGGTCTTGGATCGTCACCTGAGTTAGGTCAGAATTGACCTCGGTCCTCGTTCGTCACCACTCTTGGCTCAGAATTGGCCCCAGTCTTGAATTTTCACCTGAGTTAGGTCAGAATTGACCTCACCCTCGATTGTCACCACTCTTGGCTTAGAATTGGCCCCGATCTTAGATCGTCACCTGAGTTAGGTCGGAATTAACCTCGGTCCTCTTTCGTCACCACTCTTGGGTCAGAATTAGCCCCGGTCTTGGATCGTCACCTAAGTTAGGTCAGAATTGACCTCGGTCCTCGGTCGTCACCACTCTTGGGTCAGAATTGGCCCCGTTCTTAGATCGTCACCTAAGTTAGGTCAGAATTGACCTCGGTCGTCACCACTCTTGAGTCAGAATTGGCCCCGGTCTTGGATCGTCACCTGAGTTAGGTCAGAATTGACCTTGGTCCTCGATCGTCACCACTCTTAGGTCCTCAATATCGACCTCGACCCTCTGAATTGGTCATCCTCGCTTCCTCAGGTCCTCAGAATTAACCTCGACCCTCTGAATTGGTCATCCTCGCTTCCTTAGGTCCTCAGAATCGACCTCGACCCTCTGAATTGGTCACACTCTCTCAGAAGCATCATGCGGTGTCTAATCGACGGCTATCATTTGTTACAAATTCACTCATCGAGGGGCTCTGTAGACACCTCATTCCGTTACCCCTAACTCTCCTTAGGTCCCTAGTACCTCCACTCATCACTGTAAAGCCTGGTCACGTCCCGAGTACTGACCTAAAAGCCATCGGGCACTCCCTGACTCTGTTTGACCCAAAATTCAAACTCTTCATCTCGATCGAGACTCAATGAATCTTCGAAGGTAACTGAGTACCCTTTCCAACGGTCCACCCCATGCGCGATTCCGACTCACCATGCGGACGAATGTTCCGTTTGTGTCTAAAACCCTACTTGGAGGACACCGGGCGCTTCCAGGCTCTGTTTGACCCAAGTCAACTCTTCAGCTCAATTGAGGCTGAATGAATCTCCGAAGGGCACTGAATATCCTTTCCAATGGTCTATCCTGTGTGCAATTCGGACTTACCATGCGGACGAACGATTCATTTGACTTCGAAAGGTCACCGAAGGCTTCTCGGGCCCGGTTGACCAAAGTCACCTCCCCAAACTTGGTCAAACTCTTTGGAATGTCGAAGTACACCTCCTAACCTTTCTAACGGTATGTTTCGTGCGTGATTCGGACTTACCATGCGAACGAACGATCCATTTGCGTTCGAACGATTCCCCGTCCAGCGAACTGACAAACATTTCCGAGCCACATTTGACCCAAAGTCAACTACCAAAATCGGGAGCAGTCCAAAGGAATTTTGCAGGTCTCTAAAATATCTTTCCAATGGTATGCCCCGTGCACGATTCTGACCAACGGTTTGCCCTCGGCGGCTAATTTTTTGAAAAATCCTGAAAGACACTACCAAACGGCAGGTCCCAGAACCTGCCTATCGGCACCTTCCTGCCGGAAGGCAGGAAGGGCTCTAAACCGATCGGCAGTCCCCTGGATCTATAAAAGGAGGCCTTGGACTCATTTGCAGGGGAGCTCAGATCAGAGGCAAATCACTCTCAGAAAACTCCCAGAAACCTCTCTCGAAGGCAGCCTGATTTCAACTCTCAAATCCCTTTTTCACTTCCACTTTTCATCATCCCTTTCATCAAACTTGATGAATTAACCACTCTCCATCATCATCCAAGTGCAAGGTCTTCTCTCCAACATTCAAGATCAAGCTCAAGGTCTCCAAGAAGGTCCAACTTTCCCAAACTCTCTCTCCTAAATTCTCTTAAATTTGCAATAACTTGTTTTCTTACTTAGTACTTTTATTATCTCATCTCACACATCATAAATATACTTTTTATCTAGTATTATTTCACATATCCTATTTTCATATAAATAAAAACCCAAAAAATAAGAAAAAGAGGGTTTTTTCATAAATTCCAAGTAGGGATTCTCACACATTTTCCACACTTTTCTCACAACTAAAACACTTTTTTCTACACACACACACACACACTTACAAATAAGAGATTCCTCCATTTGGATTTATGGGTTAAACCCCAATCCTCATTTATTTGCGAACTACGTGGACTTTGATGCCTTTATAGGCTACGTAGGCATCTCGGGGTAAAACCCGAAACTCGAGTCATTTTCTCACTTTTTCTCTTATTTTCTATCTTCTTTTTATCTCATTTTCCATTATATTCTATATACTTGTTCCTAGTAATGTATTATTCCATATGCGTTATCGTTCCTTTATATTGTTCAACGTAGGGGTAATCACGTAAGTCTTATTTTCTACACTAATCTCACATTCCTACGGATGACTCGCTTTGTCTTTTCTATGATACAAGTCGAGGATTCCTACCTCCATTCTATATATACACATGCACACATATCACGGGGGGAAATATAAAGGAAAATAACAAATACCCATGAGAAACCGAAAGGGCACAATGGGTGCCTAACACCTTCCCATTTCGTAACTAAGCCTCCGAACCCTTCTCGAATCATTTGGTTTCGCACGCACCAGTATGTCTTTGGATGCCATCCTTCGGGGTGGCTTCCCCTTTTTCTTTTGTCTGTTTTGAGTAAAATAGACTGGTGACTCTAAATCTCTCTACACCTTCACACCTCACAAATCGATGCCAACCGAAGCGCTCTCCCGAGAGGGGACGCGCGGGACCCGAAGGATCCATTTCTCCCTTCGCGGTGGGGATCGAGGATGGCCACACCCTTAAACAGGTGTCGAGTTAAAAAAGATAAAAAAGTATATAAAGTTTATCATAGTATATATATACACAGGGTAATACCCTAAAGTTTTTACATAGATTATTTACCCTTACGAAGGAAGGCTAGTTTTTTCCCGAGGATGCACCCTCTTTTTTTGCAGTTTTCAGTCAGGCAGAGCCTCGTCTAGAAGGGCATACGTTGGTAGAAATTGTGCATGGATTCGTATCTTTTTATTTCTCGAAGAAGACTTTTTAGAAGTACGAGCTCTTTTTAGGAATTCGAAGATACTATAGATCCATACAAGCTTTTATTTTAAGGGGAACGCTAATTTTTTAACGTATGAGGTTCTTCAGGACTTTTAGAATGAGCTCAAATATCTCAGACTCTCGGGGAGAATAAGTTTATAAAGCCGGATCAGATTCAGGTTTTGTGATGCTTTGAAATGGATGGTGGGCACCTTTATTTAGGGTGGATCAGGGTCAATAGACATGTGTACGACTGGGAGAATTTTTTAAAATTTTGGTAATGATGATTTTTAGGGGTATAACTAATCGATTATCCATTTGAGGAACTGTAACTGGTCGGTTGATGGTCCAAGAGGGTGTATTTGGATCGTTCGGAGTGAAAAAAGTGAACAAATTTGTTGACCGATCAGTTAAAGGACCAAAAGTCCTTTGAACGGTATGTTACATGCTTCAATTTAGCTTTGGTCATAATTTTGTATTATTTTCATAACTTTGAATTGTAACTCCAATTGGCACGTGGCATTCGCCATTGGAAAGATATTCAAGTATCTATAACTTTTGTGTTTTCCATTTTCTCAAGTCATAAGGTTTTGTAGGTCCAAAATATTCATAAAATGATATTTAGTGTAAATTATCTCAATCGGGACTACCCTTAGCTTCGTCATTTTAAGTGAGGCACGAACAGGCATAAGAGGGATTTGATAAATGGTGTTTGTATATGTATCGTACTTTATAAATTTGGTTAAGTCCATTATAGGCCAAGCTTTAGATATTTACACGAGTGCACCTACAATCAGGAAAGGTTTAGGGTTTCTCTATCACTGTAGTCATGATTTTTAGGAAATCTCTTTGTGACTTTGAAAAGTAGGTGTTTTATGAAAATGATGTGCCATTAAGGATCGAGGAGAAATGACCCACACCTTGATTTTCAAATCAGGGTGTCCACTCAAACACCGTATGAAACTCAATGTGAAAGTAAAAGATAAATGTAGTCAGTGTCCCACTTCCATCTAAACTACAATAGGAGCCCCTAATCTCCAAGTTCGAAAGATGCAATTGAAATAACCAGAAAAGTAATAAACTCATGTAAGAGAAAGAGAGAGAAATAAATACCTATTGGGTTGGGAGGGATAACGCGCCGATTGATTACCAGTGGCGGCGCTCAACATAGGAAACACCATTTATCAGAGTCGATCGGGAGTAACTGAGAGAAAAAATGATTAGGAGCTACAAAGAGAGGGAGATAATAGGGGTGGGGAATATGGGCATGGTGGGTCGAGTGGTGGTAATGAATTGGGAACTTTGGGGTAAGCGTTCCATGATCTTTGTTTCAATTTGAATATGGTTAACCCACCTATTTCTACTTCTCTTCTTTAAAACTAATCTCCTTTTTCGTTTCACACCGCAGGATTCAGTTGTAGAGCCTGGTGAGGCCGACCAGAGTTCTGAGGCTATCGATGATACTGGCTCTGGAGAGGATTCTTCCATCCCTTTTTCAGAGCTTGAGTCTCATAACACATGCTACGATGATATAGAGGTAGAGGTTGTTAGGTCTTTTATGAGCGCGCTATGGCATTCAGAGTTGCCTTCCCAATTCCGTGCACATGAGCGCAAAGTTTTGGAGATTCTTATGGAGCACCATCTTGGGACTTTTTATTCCTAGAGCTTCATCAACATCAATATCCTTACCGTCTTCAACTTTAAGGCCCTAGCTATCCATGTGCATGACTTCTTATCTACCCATCCTGTTGACATGACAACTGAGAGGGCTGCACTATTTCTCTAGACTCTTTATGATCTTCAACGCTTCTATAATTTCCAATTGTATTGGCTCTAAGATCTAATTCTTCATTTTCTTGGTATCACATTTAAGAATATGATGAATATCCATACTTCTAAGTAGACTAGGGAGCAACAGTGTCAGGCTAAGGTTGATCGGATTCAGACTCAGATTTCATCCCTCTAGGCGAAGCTAGAGGCTGGTGTTGGTGAGTATGAGGCTCAGATGGATAGATTATAGGAGCATCTTCTTGAGGAGGCTGGTCCTTCTTCCAAAGACATGTGCTCCCACCAGGATTTTTTTTCATGTTGTTTAGTTAGTAGATAGCCCTATGGTGTAGACTTTCTTTTATACAATTTTTCATATGTAAAGAACTTTGTCATTATTAATGAAAAAGTATTTTGATTATTTCCATCATCTTGCTCACCAGCTTTTATGTGAACTTTGATATATGCTTACTATATCCTGCTCTAATTTTATGTGGACACTTCATCTGTTTGAACTGTCCCCTTTAACTGTGGGATACATGCATGTTAGAACTCTCCCCTATAACTGTGGGGTACTTGCGTATTATCTGAGCAAGTAATATTTTTAGAATTGTCCCCTCTAATTGTGGGGTGCTTGCATATTATCTGCGCAAGTTATTATTTTAGGTCTATCCCTTCTAACTGTAGTATACTTTCATATTATCTGAGAAAGTTTACATTTTTAGAACTATCCCCTCTAACCGTGGGGTATTTTATCATGGTTATCATTTCTCAGGGAATAGCTGGGAGATAAAGGGTTAGCTCCTCTCCTTCCCTCCAACTTTTTTTTAAGAAATTAGAGTAGGAGAGTTTAAGTCCCATTTTCTCTATATTTTCTATGAATTGGTCAAATATGGCCTTTTATTTGAGAACAAAAGTTAAAACTTGTTCTCTAGGAAATTAAAAAATATACATTTGCTATATATATTTTTTATTATGACTTGGAGGATGTCCTCCTAATGGTCTGGTGACAAGATCAAAATCATTTGTCTAACATGCTTGGAGAGCTTTGCTCAATATACTTTTCTATCGAGATGGATGTACCCCCAAGTGTAATGAGCAAAGTTCTCATTATCTTGGGCCCTCTTCTAGTCTAGTGGAGGGTATATAAAAAAATATTCCGATGGATCTACCTTATGCCATAGGTAAACAAGCAAAATAAGAATCATCGTGCAATGCTAAAAAAAGGAGTTACTATTCATTTCTTTTCATTTTCTGTATCATTTACAAAATTATATTGCTCTATCAATTAAAAAGAACTTTTCTAGTGCTAGAGAAAGATGATCAAATTATTTAACAGAAATGAAAAAAAAGTTAACAATGCTAAGTCTAATACCTCTTCAGCCACTTGCAGTTGATAGACTGGAGGAAATCACTCTCTGGTTTTGAAATCTGGCAATATAACCCGACTTGCCTACGCCTCTCGCGACAAAGGGGCCTTCCCAGTTTGGTTTGAACTTTGATGCCGACATGTTGCGAAAATGGTGATTGGATGCTCATAGGACTAAGTCTCCTACCTGGAACTCCCTGAGCTTAACCAAATTTTCATAGGCTCTAGACAACTACTAGGTATAGACTTTATAGTTCTCTTTCGCCTTATCTTTATGCTTGTCCAGCACCTCTAGTTGTACATGTCGTGAGTCAGGGATGAGTCCATTTCTTAGAGTGACTCTGGATGAGGGTACTACCTACTCTACTAGTAATACAACTTCAATCCCATATACCAATGAGAATGGGGTGAACCCGATTGGTTTTCTCTTTAAGGTTCGATAAGCTATAGCACCATGGGCAGCTTATCATCCCATACCCCGAGCATGTCCTCCAACATCTTCTTCAAGATATTGATCAGGGTCTTATTGGTGGCTTCTGCTTGGCCATTACCCTTAGGGTAAGAGATGGTTGAACTATTATGCATAATTTTTTACTTATCTCTGAGGAGGGCCATATCCTTGCATATGAACTGCTTCCCATTATCTGTCAAAATTACTTTGGGTGTACCAAACTTGCATATTATGAACTCCTTGATAAACTCGGTTACCACTTGGGCAGTTACTCTCCATAGAGGGATGGCTTCTGTCCATTTGGTGTATAATTATGTAGCGATAATGATGAAATATTTGCCATGAGAAGTTGGGCTGATTTTTCCAATTAGGTCAAATGCCCATGTGTGGAAGGGATAGGGATCTTCTAGGCTTTGTAAGATGACTGAAGGAGCATGTATCATATTTCCATGTAATTGACATGCTTTTCACTTCTTTACGTAACCAATGGACTCATCCTCCATGGTAGGCCAGTAGTATCCCAACGTCATCAACTAATCATACAGATAGGCACGCCCCATGTGGGAGGACTCATGGGATTCTTTCAGCACTCTCTTGATCTCTCCCTTATCTATGAACCTCGACGCCTTCTCATTGTACCCATTCTTATAAATCTCTCCTTCCACTAAATAAAAATGAGATTTCCTTTTTTGTAGATAAATTTCATCCGCTCTTTCTGTCGGTAACTCACTATCTTTCAGATATGCTATGTTGGTTGCCTTTAATCTTCGAAGGCTTAAAAAAAGTTAGCTTCCGTTGGCTGGTCAAAATAGGCCTGGCACTTCAAACAACCTTGTTGCAAATGAGCATCCTCTGCATTCATAGTGGTCCAATAGTATCCCCCCCGCTGGAATTGACGATAAAGACGAATATCAGTGTCCCTGCAATGTTTTTCGTGCATCTCTGCCAACCTTTCTTTAGCTTCTTTTTCCCCCACATATATTTCTAGGAACCCTTTAGGGCTCTTGAAATAAAGTGTTCCCTGCAACAGATGGTTGTTAGCTAGTTCTAACATTTTCATTGTCCCCTCTCTGGTCTCTAGTTGCTTCACAACTATGTGTCTCCAATCTTCTGGCTCGTTGCCTGGGAACAAAGATCTTACTCTAGTAGGTGTTATTCTTCATTGTACTGTGATTGTTGCTTGTGGCTCATCCATGTCCAAGTTCTACGCTATCGTGGCCAGTGCGTCAGGGTACCTATTCATTGTTCTTATATGTCTCTCCATAGTTACTTCCAAAAACTTCCCCCCACAATATCTAAATGATGTATTTGTAGGGTGCCAGGTTATCATGCTTGAGGGAGAACTTCCCATTAACATATTTTACTACCAGGTTGGAGTCCCCTCGTATGCACAACACTATGACCCCTCTTCTAACTGCCTCCAACATCCCCAAAATGAGGGCCTCATATTCATCATCATTGTTTGAGCATTTAAAATCTAACGTAAAGGATAGGGTGATCTTATCCTTACTGTTTGACAATATAATACCGGCACCTCCTGTTCCTTGATCACTAGAGCCATCGAATTCCATCACCCACTTTTCCATTTATTCCACCATGCCTGCTTCAAAGTTCTCCCCACGTAATTCCTCACTAGGGGCTCAAAATTCCCACTTGGAAAATGGGAGAGTAGATCTACTACCGCTTGACTTTTAATAGATTTGGGCACTATACATTTTGAATCATATTCTGACAAATTTAAAAACCATTTTGCTTCTCATCCCACAAGCACTGTCCGTGCGAGGAGGTACTTGATGGGGTCACACTTAGTGATTATGTGAACTGTGAAAGATAGTAAATAATGTCTCAACTTCTGAGCAACAAAGACTAAGGTAAGATAGTGTCTCTCTACGCTAGTGTATCTAGATTTTGTACTTGAGATCACTCTTGACAAGTAGTACACTAGTTTCTCTACTCCTTCCTTTTCTTGGGCAGTAGTGCTCGTATGGATCTTTTTGTTGAAGTAAGGTAGGGAAGTAATGGTGCCCCAACTTCTGGTGTAATCATTGTAGATGGGGAGGATAAAATTTCTTTGATCTTTTTAAAGGCCTTCTTCTGATCATCTCCCAAAATCCAATTGTCTTTGTCTTTTAGAAGGGGTGTGAATGGGTGGGTAAGCTCCGCTAACACTGATATGAAGCTTCTTAGGTAAGACATCTTCCCTAAGAAGCTCTTAACCTACCTTTGACTCTTTGGAGGTGTGATCATCACGATGTCTTTATTTTTCTCTGCATCTACTAGAACCCCCTACCAATTCATAAAAAAACCCAAAAAATTTCCCGAAGTGACCCTCAAAGCACATTTCGAGGGATTTATCCACATCTTGTACCTACAACACCTCTCGAACACTCTCTGGAGGTCCTATATGTACTTTCCTTCTTTCTCGGATTTCACCACAAGGTCTTCCATATAAAATTATAGTACGTTATGAAATAAATCAGGAAAAATTTCCATCATGGTCCTTTGGTATGTGGCTCCGGCATTCTTCAATCCGAACAGCATGACTATGTAGTGAAAATTTCCCAAGGGCATGTGGAAGGTAGTCTTCTATGCATCTATTGGGTCCATCCTAAGCTGATTGGATCCAACATACCTATCCATGAAGAGGTACATCTCATGGCCTACTGTAGCATCAACTATGCTGTCTATGCTTGGCAGAGGAAACTCACGTTTGGGACATGCCCAATTCAGGTCGTGAAAATCAACATAAATTCGAATTTAGCTCTTTTCCTTCTTTGCCACCATCACTATGATGGAGAGCCAGACAAGATGTTGAATAGGATTTATGAACCCCACTTGCCATAACTTCTCCACCTCTACTTTTATCTTTAGTTTTATGTATGTGTTGCTTGCCTGACTGTGAGAGCGTTAGGAAGAACATTCAATCTATGAGATCTCACCTCTAAGTCTATCCCTAGCATGGGTCTACTTTCAATAGGCCCATAAGATCTGCCTTATATTTTAGGTTCAGACTCTTGGATATTAGAATGGGGTTTACTTTCACACCTTTTCACCCCCAAGTTGATCTCCTCTAACTCTTGTAGTTGCTCCCTGGGTCCGTCCTTCATGCATTCTGGAGCTTCCTCTGGCTCCTCAACATACTCAATGATATAGGATTCATCAACAACAAAATAATCTGGTGTCGATTCGGTGCTGTCATCCCAAAACACCGCTCGCGTAGACTATTATAAATGGTAGATAACTTTTCCATCGGGTATGACCACTTTTTTACAGGTTTGAGGAGGTTTAACTACCTCCTCTACCTTTCTCTTGACTTTTTCTATGTGGGGAATCATCATCCCCCCAAACGATCATGTGCAGATTTCCTTGGCTGGGCAATTCCTCCAACCACTTGATTTTCTTCTAGCTTTCTCGCAGAATTCTTTATTTCCTCATCCAATTCTATGTATAACGATGTGTCTACCAGATGGGCTTCCTCAACGGAAAAAGGATTTTATGTGGCTTTAATTATGATGTTGGCCTTTTCACACTGATGGTAGGTTGAGGGAACTATTCCATGGGTATGTATCCATACCCTCCCAATGAGCAGTTGGTCGCTGGTATTGGCATTGATGATGAGAGTGCAGCTACAGCGGAAATATTGCGACTTCTCAAATAAAATCCAGTTTTTAATTAAACCCAAATTTTAGTTAAACCCTAAGACATGCATCTAGATGATTTATTAAATAAAATATAGCATGCAGGATAAAAACAAACAATTTCAGGAAAAATCCCCCAAAGGGGCAAAACCTTTTATTTCATTATAATTTGTAAGAAAACGGCTTACAATCGGATTACAATGAAATACAGTTTGACTAAGAATTACCCTCAGGTATCGGATTCTGTAGTCGGCGGCTGGAAATATCCCTTTCCAGTAGGGCTGGCGGCTGGAACTATCCCTGTCCAGTAGGGCTGCAATGGAGAAGAAGAACGGTCTCCTCCACAAGGGGTTGAACAGCAAAAGTGCGTTCTTGGGTTGCCAAAAGGTGATTCACGAAGGTATGGAATTTGTGTGAATCAAAGGTATGAATCAATGGACTCAAATACCATGAAGACTTTAGAGTTTTGGAACTCAGAAAATCGTGTAGAAGTCTTGAAAAATAACTCTCCCGAAGTTGGTATAAATAAGAGGACTTGAGCCATAAAAATCGGAACACGATCTGTTTGAAGTTATCCCAGGCGGACCGGTCTGGGTCTAAGGCAGATCGGTCCGGTTGACATCGGATCGGTTCTTTTATTGAAAGCGGATCGGTCCGGATGACATCGGATCGGTTCGACTTTCAGATTCATCGGTTTGCCATCGATCCGGGGTATACTGGCCTTCAGCATAACGGATTGGTCCGGTTGTGACCGGATTGGTCCGGATGACCGGATCGGTTCTTTTATTTTGGCCGGATCGGTCCGGTCCTCAGAAACCAGATTCCTTTGAGGAATTCTCTCCATTTTCAAAGGGCCATATCTTCTTCATCGTAGCTCAGAATGGGATGCCGTTTCTTCCAGTATCTTTGTTGCGGCAAGCTCTTCAACTTTCTAGTTGACCAATCCTCCGGACGGTGGATGCACAATTACCAAATTTCCCTTGAACTTACATATCAACTTCTTTCATTGATTTGACTTTTCTTGCATACCACTAGCATATAGTCCCTAAAAGCATGGTATGTGAAGTCTTTGAGAACGATGTGGGACACATGATGGAGATATTGGAAGCTTGATTCCCAGAATTCGGATAGAGGCCGTCATGTGAGATCGTGAGGTGACGTGCCAAATGTAGCGGCGTACGACATACATAAATGTAAAATGTTGGACATGAGAAAAATGTCCTTACAAATCTCCCCCTATGTCTATGCCCGTACATACATAAAAAATCCGAATTATCAAATATGAAATTGCCTATACAAATCTACCCTTCCATGAACCCAAAACTGAAAGAGTACAAGTGAATAAGACTGCATCGTTTGATCTTCAAATCTTCGGGAATCTCAACGCTTTTCTCATCAGGGTGTGCAATTAAGTGATCATCAAAGTATTACCTACACACATGAGATAAAGCAAAATACCAGGTGACATATCGAGTTTGAAATGAGATAAATATAGATACCAATTTATGAGCAAACTCAAAACTCAAACCTCCCCCATAATATGATAATTCTTTCTCCCCCATTTTATGATGTCCCCAAAATAGACAAATGAGAAGAATGAAACAAGCAAAGACAGGGTGACACAAGGAATAAACATCTATTTTTTGAATATTTCAAACAAACAAAAAATAGGATACCAATATGAAAAAAAATATGAACATGATACAAAAAAAATCACACCATGGATTTAGACTCAAACAATCAAGTCATGGAAATGGAATGAATGGGTGTGAACACATTCGATAGGTAAATCAATTCAATCAATCATATGTGCAAGATGCATATGTGTACCCCTAACGAATGAGCATCAAAAGTATCCTTAGGTGAAAAGATTGTTGAATTTAGATGACATCGTCTTATACAAATCAACAAATCAAAGTCAAAATGATTTTCACCCCAATAACGTCCAAAACTATTTAGCGCATTTTCAACCATTTCAAGGACGTGCAAACCCGTTTTAAATTCTCCAACCAAACTCCCTCATATATATTTTCTTTTAGAGGTAATCTAAATTCTCAAACTTTGGAGAATTGTTGCAAAAACCTAAATGGCCCATATTTTGGCATGAATATCTTTTTATTGCCTTTCAATTTTTTTGGGCTCTTTTAAACCTCTTTGGACCTCGGATAATAAACTTCCTCAATTTTTTAGGTCCTTTTTAACCGTGGCTTTTGCGCAAAGGATAGATGATTACCTTTCGCAACCCCTCCCCGTTATCAAACAAGGCACACAAACTCACAAAACGGTTTTTATATGCACAATTTCCTTATCAAAATTTATCGCGCTTGGTTCGTTTTAAGGACAGGATTGAAGTGAAAACACCCAACCAACATGTGATAAGGCAAGCACAATAATCAAACAAATCCGTGCATGTGTGCAATAAAGGACAAAGTGAGTCAAACATGTATAAAGTAACACTATAGCAATTCAAAGACTCCAAACTTTGTAAAGCACAAGGATGAATTGACCTATTGTCTCAAAACACTATCAAATAGTCACATGAAAAAAAATGGAATGAAGTTGTGACTCGGTCATCCTAAGTATTCATCCATAAACGGTGCAACCAAAAAAAATCTTTTTGAATTTTTCAAAATTTTATCAAAATAAAATCGTTTTGTATTTTTTTAAAAAAAAAAATCAAAAACAAAGATTTATACAAAAAGTACACTATCAAAAATATATCATGAAAACATAACTAGTGTATGACAAACATGCAAATACAATCAACCAAAAGATTTCACATGGGTTGAATCACGTGCAAGCAAACGGGAATCGTGGACAAATAAACCATAAGCCTTTAAATCCGATTTTCTAACCCAAATAGATGTGTAACGGAGTGTGGGGGTTTTGGGAATCGAATTTATTCTTCTATTAAGCTTCCTAGGTTCATTTATCAGCTTGTAACAGAATCGCCTAATATGACCTTGCCTACCGCAATGTGTGCAAGTGTAAATCGGGCGGTGTGTGTTACCTAAAGGTGGCCCTCTCCTCAAATTTCTTGGTTGCTCTTTCCGAATTTGCCTAGGTGGGTCTCTCCTAATGATCCTAGGAGGCACTCTCACGATGTTCCTAGGGGGCTCTTTCCTAACAACCTTAGGTGTCTCTTTCTTAACAATCCTAGGGGGCTCTCTCACACGTGTGGGAATGGGTGCAACATATTTTTCAAGACCAATCCCACCTCTATCTGTTTTGATCTCGACTGTGCCTAAAATCTTATCAAGTTTTTCAGACCTAGACTCCAAATCAAATTTCACCTTACTTGAATCTTTCAATTTCATCTCAAGTTCACCTATCCTAGATTCAAGTACTCGTCTAGAATCCTCACACTCTAAAAGCTGCTTTTTCATAGTCTCCATCAACCCTCTAAGACTATCTCTCTCACCCTCGACGTACTCAAGCTTGTCTTTCAAAATTTTTTGCATGTGCCCTAAGTTCTTTAACTAAAAAATCATTATTTTTTATGGCACACTCTTTCAATTGAGCTTTCAATTTCAAATTTTCTTTCTTTGTTTTCAAAGTTTCAGCATAAAGTTTATTGAAAGAAGTTTGCAAGTCATGCTCATCTACACTTTCCTCCTCACTTTCATCCACACTCCCATCACCTTCACTATCATCACTAATCACATGGATGGGAAACTCTCGCCTAGAAGCATAAAAAACTTCTTCTTCCGAATCACAATCACTAAGGGTAGAAACATGAGAAATCGGTTTATTCAATTTCTTCTTTAGATTTGTGGTACACTCATCTAACGTGTGACCAACACCCTCACAACAAGAACACCTATTTGATTCGTTTTCAACAGAAGATTTAAAACAGGAGTTCGTGTGAATTTTCCAATTAAATTTTTCAAAAATTTGACATCGAAGATCATCAAAACCATCAAAATTCATTTGATACCAATTTGAAAACGTGAGTAGACAAATTGTATCACAAAGAAAATAAATCCTTTAAAAATCAGGATCACGCGATAAATTAGCGTAACCCGCTCTGATACCAATTTGAGAGTGCATCTACAGCGGAAATATTGCGACTTCTCAAATAAAATCCAGTTTTTAATTAAACCCAAATTTTAGTTAAACCCTAAGACATGCATCTAGATGATTTATTAAATAAAATATAGCATGCAGGATAAAAACAAACAATTTCAGGAAAAATCCCCCAAAGGGGCAAAACCTTTTATTTCACTATAATTTGTAAGAAAACGGCTTACAATCGGATTACAATGAAATACAGTTTGACTAAGAATTAACCTCAGGGATCGGATTCTGTAATCGGCGGCTGGAAATATCCCTTTCTAGTAGGGCTGGCGGCTGGAACTATCCCTGTCCAGTAGGGCTGCAATGGGGAAGAAGAACGGTCTCCTCCACAAGGGGTTGAACAGCAAAAGTGCGTTCTTGGGTTGCCAAAAGGTGATTCACGAAGGTATGGAATTTGTGTGAATCAAAGGTATGAATCAATGGACTCAAATACCATGAAGACTTTAGAGTTTTGGAACTCAGAAAATCGTGTAGAAGTCTTGAAAAATAACTCTCCCAAAGTTGGTATAAATAAGAGGACTTGAGCCATAAAAATCGGAACACGATCTGTTTGAAGTTATCCCAGGTGGACCGGTCTGGGTCTGAGGCGGATCGGTTCGGTTGACATCGGATCGGTTCTTTTATTGAAGGCGGATCGGTCCGGATGACATCGGATCGGTTCGGCTTTCAGCTTCATCGGTTTACCATCGATCCGGGGTATACTAGCCTTCAGCATAACGGATCGGTCCGGTTGTGACCGGATTGGTCCGGATGACCGGATCGGTTCTTTTATTTTGGTCGGACCGGTCCGGTCCTCAGAAACCAGATTCCTTCGAGGAATTCTCTCCATTTTCAAAGGGCCATATCTTCTTCATCGTAGCTCGGAATGGGATGCCGTTTCTTCCAGTATCTTTGTTGAGGCAAGATCTTCAACTTTCCAGTTGACCAATCCTCCGGACGGTGGATGTACATTTACGAAATTGTCCTTGAACTTCCATATCGACTTATTTCATTGATTTGACTTTTCTTGCATACCACTAGCATATAGTCCCTAAAAGCATGGTATGTGAAGTCGTTGAGGACGATGTGGGACACATGATGGAGATGTTGGAAGCTTGATTCCCGGAATTTGGATAGAGGCCGTCATGTGAGATCGTGAGGTGACGTGCCAAATGTAGCGGCGTACGACATACATAAATGTAAAATGTTGGACATGAGAAAAATGTCCTTACAGAGGGCATGGAATTTAATGTGGTAAAGTAAAATTCCCCAACTTAATTCCTACATTCACATATCTGATGGATTGCATTCTGGTGCTCTCGAATCCTAATATCACTAGTGGTACATACACTATCTTCTCTTGATCAATCCTCATCTCGTATAATGTGCCGATCGGCATAATGTTAACGAATGCTACTCCATCCATTAATGCTCTGGGAAATGAGACTCCATTGATCATAGAAATGAAATATAGTGGGAGGTTGTGGAAGTAAGGCACCTGCATATCTGCCTGAGAAAATACCACTTCAGAAGTATACCTCTTGATCAGCCTGCCAATCAGCCCCTACCAATTTAATGAGGGGTCTCCTCTCTGCTGTACCGCCTCTAAGACTTTTCTTTTTATGACTACCCTGATGTTATATTTTTCTCCCATTTGGTTGAAGAACCCCTTGAACTTGGGGCTCCTTGCTATAGCTTCGCATTCAGAATAAAAAATTCTACATTAAAAGGAACATCTAAAAATTCTACATTAAAAGGAAATCGCTTAAAGATTACGATCGCTTGCACGTTTTGTCGCTCAGAAAGTTGAAGAGGAAGAAGAACCATCGAATCCTAACAAATGTCAAAAGAAACATATTTGATGATTACATTTTCATTTTTTAGCATTACACATTGTTATTATCCAATGTCTTCCCAATACAAATTATATATTACTTTGCATTTTACATTCTTAATAACTCGGATTCATTGACAGTGATTTTTACTATTTCATATCTTCTTACGTCATTGTCGCTACATTCTTTCACACAAATCGTTTAGTTTACTTCATTAGTTATGCATGATTTATTATAGGATTTACTCTTTATATAAACAATTTTTAAATTGATAGATTCTTATTCATTTATTCAAATCCTCAAGTTGAATATTTGGAATCTCCCACACCTGCAATGCACGTGGGCACAACAATTATATATAAGTGTGTTAAGGTTTAGGGCTTTTAGGCACCTTTTAGTGAAAGAAATCTTGAAAATTGGGAGAGAAAATGTGAGAAAATAAAATTAACTTGAGAGAAATTTTTACACATAAATAAAGGGATTTTTAATAGAATATGAATATTTCTAATATTTTCAAGTCAATATTTTTATGGATTTTGCTTCTTTGATTTGATGGTTGTATTTTAACGAATTAAGGTAGGTGTTCGTCCACCAATGGTTTATTTTGTGTGCTACATCTATTCACCCATGTTCGTATGCATATATTCCATGCTATGTGTTGCATTGTTAATTGTATTACTTTTATTTATATATCATTTTTTTTCGTGCATGTTATATGATCATTGTTTTCTTGCCGATTAGTTGGGAAAAATCATAATTAGATGAATTTATGTAGATATTGGGTTGTAGAAATTAGGTAGAATAATTATACCTAAACTGTGGAAATTTAAATTTGATAAAGATGTTAAATTGGGAGACTTATATTTTTATTATCGTTGGAGGATGCATGTGAATACTTTAGCCAAACCACCAATTAAACCGGATGTGCTTTTAAGCTACGATTTTGTCTCTTATCAGAAAAAACTAGGCCGCGGATTCCTTGGACTGTTAAATCGATTTCTTATGGATGTTAAGCCATTCTGGAAGGTAGATGATGAGATTTTCCTATTATTCATTGTGTATGTATT
This sequence comes from Sambucus nigra, assembly GCA_949130495.1. Lineage (NCBI taxonomy): Eukaryota > Viridiplantae > Streptophyta > Magnoliopsida > Dipsacales > Adoxaceae > Sambucus > Sambucus nigra. Next base: position 385,574,772 of record OX422218.1, on the reverse strand, counting down.
ATGGTCATTGGATTATTTGGAGGATAATTGACAAGAGAGCTAATGGCAGTACATTCCATACTAGGGGAAATACGGTGGGATTTTTGTCAAATATGAATTGAGAAGTGTAATAATGCATGGTGATATCCTAGGATTAAATTTGATTGTCTTGGGATTTTAGTTGAGTGTTCGTATGCATCCACTCTTATATATGTGAACAAATGAGTTTATGTGGTTCATTTGGATCAATTATACAAACCTAGTGAGTTTCTCGCTAATGCCCCTACAATTTATATATGCATTTTAGGTTTTGTACGAGTTTGGATCGATTAAGATTTTATTCGAGTTTGGGATGCATTTGGGATGTTTAGAACTCTGTATTTCTTTTAAAAGAAAGATGTATTTCCTTTTCCATTATAAATGGTAAAAGAGACTTTCAATAGTAATGAGAAAATATTATTTATTATTTATAATTTGTTATTTTTGCTTTTGCGACCAGTATATTTTAATGTGATTTTCTTTTAAATAGGATAAATTTGGCACACATTTTCATTTTTTTTGTTTTTAAATTTTCGCGAGTGTCATAAATAGTATGAGATCTCTAGGTTACTCGTATTCTTCGGCTTGAGCTTATCAGTTCTTCATGTATATGTTGCGTTATATTTAATTTTTCCTTTTTAAGCTAATGAAAGGATAAGTTTTAGTGAATTTTGAGGATGAAATTCCCTTTTTAAGGGTAAAGATTTTAGCACCATGTATTTTTAGTGTTATTTTTTTTTTTATAAATTGTCATATTTATTTGAGAATGTTATTTGTAGATTATAAACTAGTTATGTGGGATTTTATACATTTAAGTGTAATTGTTTATATGACATATGAATTTAATAAATCTAGTGCGAAATATATGTGAAATTTAGTGAATTTTTATTTGACAAGTTTTTAAATTACTTAGTATGCAATATGTTAGAGAGGTTGCACATTTTCTTTTTATACTTTTATTAACGCCAACGAGACACTAGAATATTTAAAAATATTTGGAAACATTAAGAGTTCTTTTTCAATATAAAATTAGAAAAAAATGAATCCAAATGAATATTAATTGTAGGTTGAATAATAGAGTGCTAAATTGTTAGCTAAAATGACCGTAATTATGAGATTGGGGGAGATTATTTGAAGGAAATAAGGCGGTTGAGATATGAAATTAGGAGGAATATAAATATTTAAATAATCAATATTGGAGTTTAAGGCCCATTTAATTGGCCATTTATGAGGGGATATAAAGGGTTAAATGAGAAAATAAAGTGTGAAAGAATGAGAACCAAGTCATAATGTCTTTGAAAGGATTTTACATTTATTTTAAAACTACCAACTAATATATGAATTTGTGTTAACGTTTAGGGCTTGAAAATAAGTGAGACAATGAGATGAAATTCAGAGAAATATTTAGAGAGAAATAAAGGTTTTTTTAATAGAAGATGAAAATTACTAATATTTTCAAGTCAATAATTTCAATAATTTTGTTGCTTTGGTTCAATGGTAATTTTTTATGCGAATTAAGGTAGGTGTTTGTCCTCCCGTGGTTTATTTTGTGTGCTACATGTACTCATCCTTGTTTGGTAAATATATTTTTCATGGTATGTGTTGCATATATGTATGCATTACTTGTTTCTATATATATATATATATATATATATATCATTAATTTTGTGCACCTATTATATGCTCATTGTTTTCAAATTGATTGTTTGGGGAAAAATCATAATCAACTGAATTTACATAGATGTTATGTTATAGAATATGGGTAAAGTAATTGTACCTAAATTGTGAAAATTTGATCCTAATATAAATGTTCAATTGAGAGAATGATATTTTTATTATAGTTGGAGGATGTGTAGACATCCATTAGCCTAACAACCCATTGGACAGGATGTACTTTCTGGATATAATTTTATCTCTTATCGGAGGAACTAGTCCACGGATGCCTTAAACTGTTAAGATGGTTTCTTATTTCTGTTAAGACAATTTGGGAAGATGATGAGTGTATTTTCCTATTGTTTATTGTGTATTTATTGTGACCTTACTTTTATTGGGGGGCCATTGAATTGTTTGGAGTATAATTGACAAGTGAGCTGATAGGAACCGTACCGGGGGAAATACAGTGGAGATTTTGTTACATGGGAATTGAGAAGTGTAGTAATACGTGGTGAGGTCCTAGGATTAAATTTTATTGCCTTGGGATTTTAATTGAGTGTTCATATACATACACTCTTATATATGTGAACACATAAGTATATGTGGTTCACTTGGCTAAATTATGTGAGCCTACTGAGTTTTTCGCTCACAACCTCACCGTTTATGTATGCATTTCAGGTTTTGTATGACTTTATATTGATTACGACTTTATTGGAGTTTGGGATTTATTGGGACATTTATAACTATATATTCTTTTTAAAGAAAAATACATTTTATTCTCCGTTACAAATTGTAAAATAGACTTCGAATAGTAATGAGAAAATATCGTTTTTTTATTTATAATTTATTATTTTAGCTTCCGCAATCGGTTTATTTCAAATGTGATTTTCTTTTAAATATGTTCAATCTGGCACACATTTTTAATTTTTTATTTTTAAAATATGACGAGTGTTATAAGTTGTATGAGAGCTCTAGGTTACTCGTATTCTCCAGCTTGGGGTTATTGTTTTTTCACGTGTACATTGCATTAGGTTAATTTTTTTCTTTTTAAGTGAATGAAAGAATAGGTTTTCGTGATTTTTTAGGACGAATTTTTTTAGGGAAATTTTTTTAACACCACATATTTGTAGGATTTAATTAAAATTACTTTTTTCATAAATTATGAGATTTATTTGGATTTTATTTGTGGACTAGAAACTAGTTATGTGGAATTTTATTATAATTATTTATATGACATATGGATTTCAAAAATCATATGCCGAATATATTTATATGAACATATTTAATTATTTTAAATATATGTGTAATTTAGTGAATTTTGATTTGACTTGTTTTTAAATTAGTTACTATGCAACATTTTAAGGACGTTGCACATTTTATTTTTATACTTTTGGTAATGCCAATGAGACACTAGAATATTCGGCAATAAGAAGATTTGTTTTTAAATAGAGCATTAGAAAAAAATGAATTTTAATGAATATTAGTTTTAGGTTGAATAATAGGGTGCTAAATTACTATCTAAAATGACTTTAATTGTGAGATCGATGGAGATTATATGAGGGAGATAAGGAAGTTGAGAGGTGAACAACTTCGGTATGTATTTTATGTGTTTATTTTTATTATAAATAATAAAAATAAATTAGGAGGAATACTAATTGTGAAATAATCAATATTGGAGTCTAAAGCTCATTTAAATAGGCATTTCTGAGGAGATATGAAGGGTAAATAGGAAAATAATGTGTGGAAGAGTGGGAACCAAGTCTCGACATGTTTGAAAAGGTTTTACATTTGTTTTAAACCTAACAACTAATAAACAAAATTGTGTTGAGGTTTAGAGATTTTAGGTACCTTTTAGTAAAATAATTCTTGATTATTGAGAGCGAAAATAAGAGGGAAAATTAGATGAAATTCAGAGAAATTTTTAGAGAGAAATAAATGGATTTTTAATAGAAGATGAAGAACACTAATATTTTCATGTCAATATTTTCAAGGATTTTGGTGCTTTAATTCGAGGGTTATGTTTTAAGAGAATTAAAGTAGGTGTCTGTCCTCCCGTGGTTTATTTTGTGTGCTACATGTATTCACCCTTGTTTGGTACACATATATTTTATGTTATGTCCTGCATCTTTATATGCATTAATTGTTTATATATATATATATATATATATATATATATATATATATATATATATATATATATATATATATATATATATATTTCTTTTCGTGCATGTTATATGCTCACTATTTTCATGTTGATTAGTTGGTGAAAAATCATAATCAACTGAACTTACATAAACGTTGGGTTATAGAATATAGGTAGAGTAATTGTACCTAAACTGTGGAAATTTGACCCTATAGCCACCCGGTATTCCTTCGGTGCTGGATCGCCCTGAAAGGGGGTGAGAGAAGAAAATCTCCCATGGTTCATGCGGGGATTCGAGGATGGAGGTCATCTTTTCGCCACTCGTACGATCTTTGCAGGCTACCACGAATATAAACCAACCGTCATGGAAAAGGGAGGAAAGATAGAAAATGGATTTGCCAGCCTAGTTTAGTCAAAAGAGACAAAAGAATGTAGCCATTCCCGAAAAACGACATCAAAAGACAAACTAATTCATATGAAACCAAATGAATCGAGGGTCTGGGGACTAAGTTACAAGATAGGAAGGTGTTAGGAACCCATTCTTCCCTTTCGATCTCCCATGGGCTATGATACTATTCAACTTTTTATCCAATATATGACTCATGTCTATAATGTGTGTGACGTGGAAATAGTGAGAAAAAAATAATCATCCAACTCACACCATGGGAAAGATGGAGGGTAGTCATCCTAAGGAGTATATGAAGGAAAGAGAATAATGAGAAATATATGATATTAGTGACCCCCGAATCATGATTTACTATGAGGAAGTGAAAGTGCATGTCGGGGGAACACAAATTTGTAATAATACTAAATATGAGATTTAAACAAAATATTACAATTAACAAAATAGGACTCCAATCTTGATAATGATTCGGAACACCTACATAGCCAAAATAGGCATAAAAGTCTACGTAGTTAGATACATCACAAACGTGGGGTTTAACTCATAAAACCAAATTTAGAACTCCTATTTAGTTGATTTTTTTAGAAAATGTGCTCACGTATAAAAGTGTAGAAAAAGTAAGGAAATTCTACTTTAGGGTTTATAGGTGAACCCTCTTTTTATCCTTTAGTTTCTATGAATATATGTTACGTGAGTACTAGTAATAAAATAGGATATTAGTTTATATGAGAGAGTTAAACAAGACTAAAATATACAAAGGGTATGGAGAACGCAAATAAATAACATCAATTAAATGAAATATTAAAGAGTAAGAGTACACCTCCTATAAGATTTTGCTATTGAATTTTGAGGAGGAGGAGGCTGATTTTATGGTGATGGAGTGATGGTGGAATAGGGTTGAGGTAAGTGGTAAAAGATGGAATAAAAATGATGTAAGGAAAATGGATAGAAAGTTGGAAACTTGGATTTTTTGGAGTGGCAGGGCAATGATTTCGAGGCAATGAATGTTCTTATTGTTGAAAAGGGTCCTTTGGAATGAGGTTTTGACCTTCTTAATTAGCAATAACTAGGGTTAAAGGGTTTGACGATCGACATAGGACCTATTCTGCCTATCGGCATACCCCTGTCGTGCCAGCGAAGTAAATTACACCTCTGATTATAAATAGAGGATCTAGAATGCCTATAAATAGTACAAAAAGGACTTTTTTTTAAAAAAAATGGGCATAAAATACTAACCTTAAGTTAGAATCACACAGGATTGGGACCTTTGAAAAAGGTATTCAGAGCCCTATAAAGGTGCAATAAGCTTCTCTCAGGTTGGAGAGATAACTAAAGTCAAACGGGGCTCGAGAGTGCTTGGTGACCTCTAAATCAGGGTTTAGAATAAAAAGGTGAGTATGAGGGAATCGTATGTTCTAATCGCGCATAATATGGACCATTGGAAAGGGTATTAGGAGCCCTATAAAGGTGCAATGAGCTTCGATCGGGTTGAAGAGTTGACCAAAATCAAAAGGGGCTTTGAAATGTCCGGCAACTTTCGAATTAGAGTTTAGAGTATGATAGTGGAAGGAATGGTGTTAGGGACCTAAGGATGTATTAGGATGGTATTGATATAGTGTGTCTATAGAGATCCTCTACGGGAGAGGTTAGGAGAAGAGAATGTCATCCAAAGATAGACACCTCATAGAAGGTTAAAAAGGTTTACAAGGGGTAGAGGCTAGACGAATTGGGCCAAAGGTAGGGGAATTTTTGAGGATTTTAGGAAGGTAGAAATTAATTCTAAAGGTTAAAGAAGATTATGTGGGACTAGAGATTTAAGGCGACCGAGTGATAGGGTTGAGGCCGATCATGCGGACCTAAATAGTTGAGGTGACCGATTCAGGTGGTCGAGGCCATTTCTGTATACTTAAGGTGTTGAGGCGATCGATTCAGAGAGTCGAGAACAATTTTATGGGCCTAAAGAGTTTAGGTGACATATTCATAGGGTTGAGGCCGATTTTACAAATCTAAAGAGTTAAATCGATCAATTCTGAGGGTCGAGGTCAATTCTGCGGGCCCAAAGAGTTGAAGCAATCAATTTAGAGGGTCGAGGCTGATTTTGCAAACCTAAATAGTTTAGGTGAAAAATTTAGAGAGTTGAGGATGAGTCTAAAAATCCAAATAGTTAAGGCGACTGATTTAGAGGGAGGCTAATTCTGCGAACCTAAAGAGTTGAGGCGACCGACTCAAAGGATCAAGGTCAATTCTGCATACCTAGAGAGTTGAGGTGATCGATTCAGGGTGTAGAGATTAATTTTGTAGACCTAAAGATTTAAAGTGACAAATTCAGAGTGTCGAGGTCACTTCTACAGATCTAAAGAGTTAAGGTGACCAATTCAGAGTGTCGAGGTTGATTCTGCGTAACCAAAGAGTTGAAGTGAACGATTCAGACGACCGAGGCCAATTCTGCGGACCTAAAGAGTTTTGGCGATTGGTAGTTATGACAGGTGACATTCTTCAATTTTGTTTCCACTAGGGAGTATGTTAGTGGTGAGGGATCTGCAAGTACTGGCATACTTTGTTTTATAAAATTCTCGAAGCTCTTATGTACTTAATCCTCTAAGGAATTTCACGCAGGTCCGTCATTATGACTGTAGTTTCTTGCCATTAAAGATGTCATATGATTGATTTTGTGGATTTTCTTTCTACCTGAAAAGATACTCAAAAAGACAAAAAAGATATATGTTGGTTTCATTATATTGATTTAGTGGCTTACTCTACACGCACTTTAATTTTCCTTTAGGGTTTGTTTTGAGAAAAAGTAGGAAAAATGTTTTTTTTTTTAATTTTTGAATATAATTTTGGCATATCTGAATAGACAAATGGCTTGGAGGCTTGGTTGAAAAGGTCTTCTCCTTGAAGGGACTTATTTCGAAATGAAAAGGGGTAGAAGTGGAAAATGGCGGTTTCCCAAAATAGTGAATGACCAATATCCCCCTCTGGCCTGCTTGTCATATTATTAGTGCAGGGGAGGATTATCATCCTTCCAAAAGCATTGAATTCGTTGTGTCAAAGAGATTATACCGATAACGCTATTGTTGTAGCCTTATGGTTGACTTCCAGACTACTTTTAGTAACTGGTGATATGACAACGGACCCTCAAGTAGCCACGATTGTGTGTTATGGATGTCTCATCATTGTAATCCAATTATTGTCATATTAATAGAGACTCTAAATAGCGTGGATGACTAGAAGGAAATCTAGGCCAAATTTTTATGGGTCAGCCTCGTGATGCTATTCATGTGGTTATCGAAGAGATTATGCTTGGTGGCCCCTCCTAAGTACCCTTTAGCGAGTGTTCCTAATTTCTTTTCACAATTTTTTTAGCTTTGTCCCATCTATGAAGAACTGGATCAATTGGCTTGTGGAGTATAGGGCTCAAATTATTCGTTGGTTTGTGTCATGGTGGGACAACCTGTAGCACGTTCTATAACTATGCGACTACTAGTATGTCCGCTTGGTAGGCCTTCTCCAGACTTCCTTCTCTATTTCTTGGCGACTTCTACATCTAAGTGGTTGGGAGAAGATTTTTTATCCTCGTGTAGCCAACTTCTTTCCTGTAGAAGATCTGACTGAATCTCTGAGGATGATCCTAAGACCTTTATGGTAGCACCATTGACCCTCTACACGTCTTTCTCAGTCTATTAGGGAGGCTGGGTTTGTAACTGAGGACTATTTGAAATGGCTATGTAATAAGATGATTATAAAGGTATATATTAAGGAGACGGGGTAAAGGTGGCTTATAATGTTTGATGCATTAGAGGAGGGAGTCTTGGTTTCATCCAAGCTGATCAAGGCATACCGTCACATGGAACGAATATGGAAGCGGGGTCAGGATTCGGATTCTTGGGGTCCTTCAGGGACTAGAAATAATGATGAGGCGGGTTCGTTTAGTAGTTGAAGTAGGTCTCGTGGGGAACATGGGGAAGGTGTTGGCAATTTATGGGTTTGTTATGTAGGTAAGCTTTAAGGTGTTTTGGTTTGTGAAGTTTGTAAAAATATTGGTTAAATTTTGTTCTTGTTGCTGATGTGCCATGTAAGTTACACATTTCATTTTTTTAATAAAGATGATGATTTTAACGCATTTTTTGTTCCATTGATTAATTTTTTTATTTGAACTATTTACACCGATCGCTATGGCGTACATAATCTTTTTGTTCATTTAAATTATGAGATAGACTAATGTTCTCGATGGGAGAAAATAATATCATTTTATGAAAGAGAAAGGACTGTGCCCAAGGTATTTTTATGGGTTTCCTGTGTATCTCAATGGAATTTTGAAAATTATGAGTGTTTCTTCGAAAAGGTTATTTTTTAGAGGATCGGGTCCTACGTAGTTCTGAGTAGAGGGAATTTTTTTAAAAGAGAAGAGATGTGAAATAAGTCGTAGTGTGATGAGAGTTGGGACTCAGGATGAAATTTCTTAAGACGGTCGAAATTGATCGGAGGGCCCATCTATTTTCTATCGAGGTCTATAAGCATAGCAATACCAGTTTATAGGATTTCTTTACATTGTAGGACCTATTCTAATTGGACTTAAACTTCCTCCTCAGATCCCAGATGGGTTATATGATTTCCTTGAGGATAAGATCTCCTTCTTGGTTAACACAATCCTTGACCTTTCTATTAAATGATTGCGAAATATAGCGATAGTACCCTTGTATATGATATAGGTCTTTCAGTCCTCTTTCATCCAAGAGCACAAGTTCATTGTAGTAACTTTATTGGTAATCTTCCTCGCTAACCTAAATTTTGGTAAATAACCCATATGGAAGGTATTTTAATTTCAACGAGTAGAACCGCCACCATGCCATATATTGGAGAGTAAGGGGTGGCTCAAGTGGGTGTTCCGATGGAGGCACGAAATATCTAGAGGGCGTATGGGACCCGATTGGCCCAGTCTCTATAAGTTTTGATCATTTTACTGATTATGGTCTTGAGGCTTTTGTTGGTGGCTTCTATAGCGTTGTTGGTTTGCAGTCAGAAAGGAAAGGACTTATGCCTTTGGATTCTAAATTCATCAAGAAATTCTATTACATCGACTTCGAAATGGAGCCCATTATCGTATACCCATTCCTAGGGAACTCCATGGCGGCAGATGATGTTCTTCCTGATGAATTTAACTACTTTCTTTGCATTTAAAACTGCATACGGCTCGTCTTTAACCCATTTCGTAAAATATTCAATGGCGATAAGGATAAATTCATTCCCATTTGATGCCTTAGGAGTAACTTTCCCATTGATATCTAAGCCCTAAGTGAAGAATGGACATGGAAAAGTCATGTTATATAATTTTCAGGAGGCAATTGCTGGAGTTGGTAAATTTTTAGTATTTTAGGCACCTTGCGATGTAAGCAGTGAAGTCTTGAGCCGTGGTTGTCTAGTGATATCCATGAAAAATGATCTTATTCGCAAGCATATGACTGTTAATATGGGGACCATATTCCCTGTTATGGATTTTCTTCATAATATCTTCGACCCCAACCCCTATTAAGCAATGTAAGTGGGTTCCATCTAAATTTTATTTAAAGAGTGCCTTATTACCAATGATTTACTAAGTAGCCAACATGCGAAGGGTCGCATGGTCTTTATTATTAATGTCCTGAGAATAACCACCATGCTTGAGGAGGCAAATATGTCGTAATACCATATTCCATCTATGTTCGGATCTTTTTCTATAATGAGTTCAACGTGGTAGAAATGAGTGGGTGCTACCTATTTTCGAACTAGAAAGGGGCCATTATTATCCCTTCGGGCATGACGACCATAGAAAACAAGGTCTCTAAAGTGTCAGCTAGGTTGTTTCACGAGCAAGGAAGGTAGTGTCAAGTCACATCCTCAAACTGGGAGGCGATATCTTTGAGGTAAGCATAGAAGGGTAGGAGATTCTCATTTTTAACTTTCCCTTTCCTAAGAATTTGCGTGACAATGAGAGGTAAATCTCCATAGACGTTGATACGCTTGACAATTCTTTCAAGGGTGATCTTGAGCCATACCCCATATTTCGTCATGTTGGTGGTGCAAGGGAAATCTAATTTGATGGCGATGTGGGTGTGAAACTCATCGGTAGCGATCAGAAGTATCCAAATACCATATCCTTTCTTGTTAGGAGCTCTATCGAACAACATCAACTATGTGAGCTCTTCGTGATAGGTGTAGATAATTTCTTCATCTAGGAATTCAAAAACTTAAACCTCGGGTCCCCCAATTGGATTGTCCACAAGTTAGTAAAAAATAGCTCTTACCTTAATGGTTTTTCAACATACGTTTTGTCATATTCATCTAGTAATATCAACCATAAGGCCATGTAACTGGACAAGGTGGGCTTCTCCAAGAGGTATTTCATTAGATCCATTCGGGATACTAATTTGATTGGGAATGCCAGCATGTAATGCCGGAGTTTTTGCATGACCCATACTAAGGCAACAGACTCTTTCTTCAATCCAATGTAGTTCACGTCCTCGTACCCTACCAGATTTTCACTAGTGTAGTAGATGGCCATCTCTTTATGGGATTCTTTGATGTATTGGGATAGCATATCCCTTGCTACGGTGTTTGTGACGGTGAGATATAGAAGTATGGAGAGACCATGATACAGAGGCGTGATCATCGGAGGTCGAGTGAGGTATTAATTAATCTATTCAAACGATTATTACCATGACTCACTATAGACTTTGGTTGAATCTTTTTAAAGAAGTTTGAAAATAGGCTCACCGATGGAGGTCAGTTATCTGATGAATCGACTGATGTATTGGAGCTTGTCCAAGAAGCTGTGAACTTATTTCTTCATTAGGATCGGTGGCCATTCTAGAATTTCCCTGAGTTTGGTAGGGTCCACTCATATCCCTTTTTTCTGACCATGAAGTCAAGGATTTTTCCCTTCTTAACACCAAATACACATTTATGCGGGTTAAGTTACTTCTAGTATTGCCACAGTCGCTTAAAGAATTTCCTCAGGGCAAGAATGTGACCTTCCCGAGTCTTAAGCTTGATGATCATATCGTCAATATAAACCTCAACCTCCTTGGGTATATAATCGTATATAATGGTCGTAACATCCCTTTGGTAGGTATCCCCATCATTGTTTAGACCAAACAACATGAATGTAGACAAAAAAATTTTCCACGGGGTGATTAAGGCTATCTTTTCTTGATGGTCAAGGGGCATCTTAATCTGATTATACCCGGCAAAGCAGTCGACAAATGATTTGAGGGCATGGCTAGCAGTGCTATCAATTATCATGTCAATATTAGGTAATGAGTAATCATCTTTCGAATATGCTTTGGTTATATCTCAATAGTCAATGCAAATGCGGACTTTTCCTCCTCATTTTGGCACAGGGACAATGTTTGCAAGCCATATAGGGTATTTCATCATGCAAATAATAGGAGCTTTCTCAGCTTCCACGTGATTTTCTTTCTTTCTAGGAAGGTAGGAATTTCGTATTATGCTATTTTCGAGTTAATTCAGGCTTGTTGTCGTTGGACTAGGCGAAGAAGTCCATAAATTCCATTAGAAGTTCTTCAAAATGTAAATGCTCATGCTTGTTAAGGGTGGACCATATCCTAATGTCACGCGAATATCTACTAGAATCGATATTGATAATGATAGTTTCATCATCATTAGTTTAAATGCAATTATGTTCTTTAGTTTTTTCCATATTGAGATTAGTTAAGAATTGTTCATTTATTAGATAATCTTCATCAATTATTTTATCAGAGTTATTAAAACAATGTACGGAACTTCAAGATACTCTAAATCATCATTCATTTCATTGAAATCTTTTTTAGGTAATACAATAGTGAGGACCTCATTGAAGGAGGCTCGGTTCATAATTACATCAGAAATAGAAGAAAAGGCAGTAGATTTACGTTTTTTTCTTTAAGGGGTGAACAATAGGGTTTAGGTATACTTAGGAATGCTTAATATGGATGGCATGCCAGTTGAGGAGTGCATTATCAATAGTGACGATCTTTTGGGAAGGATCAAATGGTTAGACCTTCATATGGATCATACAGAGATCCAGTTCTAGTGTATGCAGGTCAAACGACTCATCGTCATCATTATCTTAAGTGTTTTCGATGCTTTCCAAAACATTAGTGATTAGTGTCTCCATTTCATGCTTCAGGTCTTCATCCCAGGTGACTTCGTCCCGCAAAAAAATCTCTTATCCTAGCTTCGTCTTTTACTCCACAGGGTTGTACCATGGCTCGGGGAATCCACAGAAGGGGAAGTTTTTTCCCTTTTTTAATAAATATTCCATTCAAGGAGTCTCCTAAGATTATCCTTTTTCCTTTTTTAGATCCACTTTTTGTATGGCTGGCAAAGTAATCTGAGTTCAGGTAGTGATGGCTGATAGACCAAACTGTAGAGGTAAGGCTTCTTTCAGGACTATTGGATCAAGAATTCCTTATTGGCGGTGACCCAACCCCATCCCGATCTTAAAGTGCATATATTTAACATCTGAATCGCGTTGAAATTTCTGTGAGGGATGTGCTCTGTACAGCCTTAATCCTTAAAATTATCCCCAACTGGGCAGGAAATATATCGATCTTAAAGCTTGAGAGGAACATATCATTAACCCCATGTTGAATTTCTAGTACTAAGTTGCTCGTACTGATACCACCTAAGTTATCTTCATCCATGAGAATGGTGATTACCTAGGAATTGTCTAAGAATTTCAATTTTTGGTGGAGGGAAAAATATACACCTCAGTCCAAGGGTGGCCAAGGCATAAGTTGAAACAAACAAGTATGTCGACGACTTGGAACTCGATTTGAAGGCAAATAGGACCATCCCTTAGCGTGAGTTTTATGGAGCCAATAACCTCTCAAAGGGTTTTATTATAGGCGCGCACAATGGAAGATATTGGAGGGAAATCTATGACCTTTATCCCCAAGCAGTTGAGAGTTCTTAGTGGGCAGATGTTGAGAGTAGACCCATTATCCATAAGGTCTAGTGGGAATTTTTTCCCCATGACTTCGACTGAGATATTGAGGGAGTAGTTATGGTCAGGAGAAATCTTGGCGATTTCCTCATCGGAGAAGGAGAGGATCCTTGTTGTAGTCAGCTATCCTACCAGTGTGGAACCGTGGATCCTGTGAGCAGTTTTATCAAAGAATTTTTATGTCTTTGGGAGGACTTGAAAATCCCTCATACAGTGATATTAGCTCGAGTCTTTTTAAGCTACTCGAGGAGCCTATTTTCTTCGCCTGTCATTTTTGGCATTAGGAGTTCTTCAACGACTCATTTTCCTTTATCTATGCCAATTAGAGGGAGCATTGGATCTTTGTAGTGCCTCTCGGATCGGGTCATATGATTTATAAATGTAGGGAAAAATGGAAACCCAGTATCTTCATCTGCCTCAGGCGTGATAGATACTTTTTTTATCCCTTCTAGTAGCTCCTCAAATGAAATCATTCCGCCTAAGGAAGCAACTGAGTCGGCTTCCTTACCATTTTATTCATCATCTGAGTTGTCAAAATTGTCCCCTCATCTGGTGGCAATGATGTCATCTTTTCAAGAAAAGTCAATGCATTCCAAAACCTCTATGTCTTTGTCATACAAGTCTTCCTATTGAGTAAGGGAGTGTTAGAAGGAAGGGACTAGATACCTTTAGAGTTTCAAGATTGTGAGTAGCTCGAAGATATTACATATTTCTTACTTCTTGATGAACACATCAGACATAACCTAAACAATGTTGTCTAAACTGAATTCCTCCACTGGTACGAATTATTTGACAGATTATCGAGTCCACTATTTATTGAACATGGAACTAATCTTCTCACATTTGTTTTCCCCGAGGGTCAATTCTGAGGCAATTTCAGCCCAAATTCTTGAGGTTGATCTAAAACTGCGGGCAGTTCCATGCCTCTTCCTTCTAAACGAGTATAAACGACTATGAAACCCTGGTAAAGAGGGATAAAGCTTGATCGGTGGGATTATTAGGATGTAGGAGGAAGAAAGGATAGACTTTTAGGGGTTTTGATGAACTAGTGGATGAATCAGGTGTTTCGATGGGCTTAATTTTGGTGAAAGGGTCAAATTTGGGATTTTCTTCAAAGAATATGGCATTTACCCCCATTTGGTGTGCCAGTAAACGATTCTGTAAGGACATAGTCCGTCATAATTATGTATGTCATATACCACAACAACCGTCGAAGAGGTTCAAAATCAAATATGCAATGAGACGGTCCAAATACCAAGCTTCATCAACAATCAAGCCTCTGCAAAATGAATTTGGTAAAGCTATGTTTTTAATTCCTTAATAATTCACTTTTGATATTGGGATATTTTTCACAAAATATTTTCTAAGTGTTGGAGTGGAACTTTAAATGTTTTTCATCAAAAAAGAATATATATATATATATATATATATATATATATATATATATATATATATATATATATATATATATATATATATACAGAAAGTCTCCTGTAAGGACTCCTTATGGTGTAGACCTCGATACATACCATTTTTTTAAAATAGTAAAAAAATGAATTTTTTGATGAAACTTCATGGATATGATCTCCATGGTGGTAAGATCATCTCTAATTTTTTTGTTCGAAAAATTCAATAAAAAAACCGTTGAGATGAGGTGATATGTAAAAAAATGGTATAAATATGCATTTTCAACCGTTGAAATGTTGGGTCGGCGCCAGCCGCTTTATTGATTGAATTTTTTGATGAAACTTCATAGATATGATCTTCTCACTATCTAGATCATATCCATGAAGTTTCATAAAAAAAATTAATCAAAAAGTGGGTGAGATGATCGCTAACATTTCAACGGTCGAAAATACATATTTATACCATTTTTTAATATATCCCTTCATCTCAACGGTTTTTTTGTTGAATTTTTTGATGAAAAAAATTGAAGATGATCTTCCCACCATGGAGATCACATCCATGAAGTTTCATCAAAAAATTCATTTTTTTACTATTTTAAAAAAATGGTATGTACCGGAGTCTGCACCATAAGGAGTCCTTACAAGAGAGGGCCTATATATATATATATATATATATATATATATATATATATAGTAAAAAGATGAATTTTTTGATGAAACTTCATGGATATGATCTCCATGGTGGTAAGATCATCTCTAATTTTTTGTTCGAAAAATTCAATAAAAAAACCGTTAAGATGAGGTGATATGTAAAAAAATGGTATAAATATGCATTTTCAACCGTTGAAATGTTGGGTCGGCGCCAGCCGCTTTATTGATTGAATTTTTTGATGAAACTTCATAGATATGATCTTCTCACTATCTAGATCATATCCATGAAGTTTCATAAAAAAAATTAATCAAAAAGTGGGTGAGATTGTCGCTAACATTTCAACGGTCAAAAATACATATTTATACCATTTTTTAATATATCCCTTCATCTCAACGGTTTTTTTGTTGAATTTTTTGATGAAAAAAATTGAAGATGATCTTCCCACCATGGAGATCACATCCATGAAGTTTCATCAAAAAAATCATTTTTTTACTATTTAAAAAAAATGGTATGTACCGGAGTCTGCACCATAAGGAGTCCGTACAGGAGAGGGCTTATATATATATATATATATATATATATGTAAGAGTTTTTGAGGTAGTGCATTTACTGAAACGATAAGCAAGAAAAAAATATTATATTAGTCTCATTCGAACGATGTCGTATATCGTTCAAACGACATTGCATGTCTCGCGATACGTCAAACGACACCACGTCTCTCTCAAACGACAGTGTGTCTGACTCAAATGACCCACCACCTTAAATTTTCTATAAAAGGGTCTTTTCAACTACGTTTTCAATAAGAATTATGTATGTTTTTGATTTTGCAAAACAGTGTGAAATTAGCAAAACCTTTTAGCTTCTTCTTTTAGAGTTTAATCTCTTTTGTTTTCAATTCACAAAAGTCCCAATTTGTTAGTGAATTGTTTTGGAGTTTGAGAACACATTTTTCTGGTGTTCATACTTTTGTGGAAAAGATACATCATATGGTTGCGCGTAAATGAGGTTCGCTTCGTGTAGATATTTGCTGAAGATAGGAATGCGGCTCTTAGGGATTGTTATGTGTAATTCATTGCTGGCGATGCCGACCGACACCAGCGGGTAATTGTGTGTAAAACAACTGTATTTTATTGTAATCCGTGCAAGTTACGATTTATAAATTATAGTGAAATAAAAGGTTTCTCCCTCAGGGAATTTTTCCTGAACTATGTATCCCATATTATATTTATGTTGGTTTGACACGTGCACGCACGTAGCTAGTTGGTTTTGAGGGCTGAATTAATTTGATTCATAAATTGACTCTAATTAAATAAGTTTGTGATTGGAATTTGCGCATCTATTCGAAACCTTATCACACATAGGCCTTTTTCAAATTGGTATCAGAGCAGGTTGCACTAATCTATTGTGTATTCCTATTATTCCCACAAAAGTGTGATATTGATTTTTTTTAAACTCATATTTTTAAAATTGGCGCATTATTTCCAAGTGAAAACTTATACAATCGGTTGCTAATTTTTGACGTGTCTAATTATGCTTACTAGAAAGCCCGAATAAAATCCCATTTAGAAGAAATCGATAAAAGAGTTTGGGTCATTTGTGAAAGAGGTTTGAATTCTCCCACTGTCACTACAAACAATGTCACTAATTTAAAACATGTGTCAGATTGGACCGAGGAAGAGTTTAGGTGGAGCACTTACAATTCACGAGGGCTTAGTGCAATTTTTGGACACGTCACCCCTGACGAGTTTAGACATATCATGATGTGCACCATGTCTAAAGAACTGTGGGATATTTTACAACTCACCCACAAAGGCACTAATGCGGTCAAAGAGTCTAAAATTTAAATTTTGACCACTTAATTTGAGACGATCACTATGTTAGAGGCTGAGTATTTTGGCGAGTTTTATGCACGCTTGTCTGATATTGTCACCACTAGTTTTACTCCTGGTGAGCCTATACCTGATGCTCGAGTGGTTAAAAAGATTTTAAGATCTCTACCTAAACTCTTTATCCCGAAAGTAATTATTTTGAACACCTTGGGTAATTTGAATCGTCTGAAATTAGAAGAGTTGGTAGGAGACCTCCAGACGTACGAAATTGACATGTTTCCTGACACTGTCAAACCTAAGGATAGGGGGATAGTGCTTAAAGCCCAACCTAGAAAAGGAAAGGAAATATCCCATAGTGATGGAAAAAGAAAGGGAGTTTTTGTGAGTCCAAGTCTGAGGACGAGGCTCATTTTGACATGGACCTGGTTGCAAAGAATTTTAAAAAAATACAGTTTTTGAGACAAAATTATTCCAATAAAAAGTTTTCGGATAAAAACAAAAAGAAAGACAATTCTAAAGAAAGTGGTGAGAAATAGAAATAGGGTGAAGAAAGTTTTGAAAATATGACATGTTTTGAGTGTGAGGGCAGAGGGCATAAGTCGTTTGAGTGTCCCACTAGGCTTAGAAGAGAGGGAAAGAAAGTACCCATGCCTGCCACTCTTAGTGATAGTGAGAGAGATGAGTCTGGTAAAGATTTTACACATGGTATGTGTGTAGCTTTTTCGAGTCTTGTGAGCACACCCACTTTGTTCCACAATAATTGTGTACATGAGAGCGACGATGATGAGTCGAGTGTTTCTACTAGGGTGAGAGCGAGTTTGAGAGTGGAGATGAAAGTGAGCTCCAAAAATCTTTAGGGATTTGTACACCGAGACCTTGAAAATAAGGAAGTATAATAGGGAATAGGTCATCAGGTTTTATATTTGTAAAGAGATAAAAAAGTTTTAATGAGGGAAAAGTGTGACTTGACCAACACGTTGTCTAGTCTGATGACACATGTATCCCAACTCGAGAGTGATCTCGAACATGCCCCGGAGGTCAAAGTCCCTTTAGACAATGCATCAAAGAAGATTGAAAATATGGTTCTCAATCCCATTTTGGGTAGTGGTGAGAGTTTAGGAATAAGTCATGACGGTGCGTCTAATTCACATACTGCACCCGAGAAGGTTCCTATACTTTAGTGTTAGATTCACATGACTCTCGACCTAACCCACCTTTGTGTCTCGTACCTGTTAGGAGGGTGCGTAGGAGACATTTTTATAGAGGTGTACCTAGGCCTGTTTATGTTTTCTCCCATTTCAAAAAGAGAGGACACCTCAGTAAGTTTTGCTCTAAATTGGGTTATGTGTCATGCATTACTTCTACACATGTTCGCACACATGCACCCACCCATGATACTTTTCTTGCACATAACGATAGAGAGTTTGCACATATTCGGGAGCAAGAAAAGCTTTTGGTCAAGACTTGACATGATTGGATGGAGTTGTTTCAAAAGATATCACCATCTATAGAGAACTCCATCTCACCTATTGGTTGAGGTCTATACATATTCACTAGCATAAGTTGATTTGCATATTGTTATCTTATGCCTATTTCTAGTATGTGACATTTATTTTGTACTTTGTTAGAATTTCTTTTCTTTATTTTTCTACTCTTTTAGCATTGTTTTGGATCTGTCAGCACCTTCCAGGTAAATTTTCTAAAAACTTTTTCACTGGTCAAAATTGCATGATTGTTAGGGCAAAACAAGGGATTTATGTTTTCTCATTCGAGCGAGATCTCCTGCCACGCGAAGCTATCGTTCTAACAACAAGATCTTTCGTTCGAGCGATATTGAGTTTCATTTGAACGACCTTGTTGGTTTTTAACATTTGTCTGTTTGCAGTCCTCTGGTTCATCTTGTTATATTATTTGGTACCGTTGGGTTAATTCTGAATAGTGTTAAAAAATACAAAAAGATTTTCATTTTTTTATAAATTTTTTAAAAAATCGAAAAAGAGTTTTGTATTTTGTTTGCACCGTATATGAATGATCATTTATGATGACCAACTCACAACTTCATTCCATATCCATGTGACTATTTGATAGTGTTTTGAGACAATATGTTGTGTTATTCATGTGCTTTACAAAGTTTGGAGCCTTTGAGATGATATATAGTGTTGCTACCTACATATTTGAGTCACTTGTCCTTCATTGCACACATGCACGAATTTGTTTGACTTTTGTGCTTGTCTATCATATGTTGGTTGAGTGCTTCCATCTCATTTATGTCTATACAATGAACCAAATGCGATAAGACATGACATGAAAGTAGTTCATGTTAAAAACCATTTGTGAGTTTATGTGATTTATTTTAAAAAATGAAAAAGGGTTGCGAAAGGTATTTCATATTTTCCTTTGCCATAAAGCCACCATTTAAAAAGGACCTAAAAAAGTGAGGAATTAAAAATTATCCGGGGTCCAATAAGGTTTAAAAGAGCTCAAAAAAATTGAAAGGCAGTAAAAAGAAACATATTCCAAACATAGGCCAATAGGTTTTAGTTTCATCACCTCAAAAGAAAAATAAAAAACATTATCTTTTAATGAGGGAGTTTGGATGTAATTTAAAACGGTTTGCACGTCCTTAAAACTCATGAAAAAACATTACATAGTTTTGGATGTTATTGGTATGAAAATCATTTATACTTTGATTTGTTGATATGATTAAGACGATGTCATATACATTCAACAATTTTACACCTAAGGACTATTTTGATGTTCAGTCATTAGGAGTACACTTATGCATCCTGCACACATGTCATCAACAATCAAAATACGCAATGAGACGGTCTGAATATCAATCTTCATCAACAATCAAGCCTCCGCGAAATGAATTTAGCAAAGCTGTGTTTTTAATTCCTTAATAATTCACTTAGGATATTGGGATATTTTTCACAAAATATTTTCTAGGTGTTGGAGGGGAAATTTAAATGTTTTTCGTCAAAAAAGAATATATATATTTCAGAGTTTCTTAGTCGATGCGTTTACTGAAAGGATAAACGAATTTTTTTTATTATTTTGTTAGTTTCATTCGAACAACATCGTATATTGTTCGAACGACATTGCATGTCGCATCATACTTCAAACAACATCGTATATCGCTCGAACGAGCCACCGCCTTAAGTTTTCTATAAAAGTGTCTTTTTAACTCTATTTTCCATAAGAAGTATGTACTTTTTTTATTCAGCAAAACAGTGCGAAATCAGCAGAACCTTTTGGCTTCTTCTTTTAGAGTTTAATCTATTTTGTTTTCAATTCACAAAATTTCCAATATGTTAGTGAATTGTTTTTGAGTTTGAGAACACATTTTGCTGGTGTTCGTAATTTTGTGGAGAAGATTTCAACATCATATGGCTGTGTGTCATTAAGGTTCGTTGCGTGTGGATCTTTATCGAAGATAGGACTACAATACTTATGGATTGTTGTGCATAATTCATTTTGATGATGCCGGCCGACGCCTGGGGGTAATCTTGTGTCAAACAATTCTATTTCATTGTAATCCGTGTAAGTTGCGATTTACAAATTATAGTGAAATAAAAGGTTTTTCCCTGAGGGAATTTTTCCGGAATTTTGTGTCGCATATTGTATTTATGTTAGTTTGACACATGCACGCACATAGCTAGTTTATTTTGAGGGTTGAATTAATTTGATTCTTAAATTCACTATAATTAAATACATTTGTGATTGGAATTTGCGCATGTATTCGAATCCTTATCAAACATAGGACTTTTACAGATTCTAAGTGTTATTAGGTTTTATATTGGCCGATGGGGGCAATGATCCCACTATCTATGGGGCTTTAGATAACATTCTTCAAATGAAAACACTGATCGGTGGTGTGCCTAGGAACTTGGTGAAAATCGCAATGGGCGTTATCCTTGAAATTTTGGGGAAGAGGATCTAGGCATGGTCGGGATTCTATAGGTTTAATGAGATTTCGGGTCAGAAGTTCTTAGTACACTTTTAACAAAGGGGCATGATGTTTGGTATATTTATTTCTGACTAGATTGGGATGACTTTTAGGTGTCCATTAGGTAGCATTGATGGTTGATACTAAATTGTTGGGTGGATTATCATAATTCCAAGGTGTGAATCAGCGAGTTAAAGTTTTCGACTCAGATTCAATTTTCTGACTTGTGACCCCTTCATTGATATCTACCCCTGCCTTCCACAGGGCTCTGAAATGGGGATGAAACTAGCCTCCCATTGAAGTTCTAATATGTGGTAGTAAGTTCTTCTTCACAATGCTTACCTGCTCTTCTTTTGATGTTCGGTTTATCATAGTAGTTATTTTCTCCATCCATTTTTTTTATAAAAGTACTAACTGTTCTCCCAGGTTTTTCTTAAGCAGTTCGACGTCTCGACGGGTAACCTTTAGTTTTTCGTTGTACTTGTACTAAGTCATGAATTCTCAGGCCACATCTTCCCAATTATTGATTATGGATTCCTCAAGTGACAGGAACCATCGAAGGGCACTTTTTTTTAGAGTCTATAGGAACATATGTGCCATTATTTCTTCTGATGCTCTAAGGAGAGTCATGGAACAATGGTAGCTGCATAGGTTCATGATTCAAGGACCGCTACCTCCTAACTTCTTGACATCCTACATTTTAAATTTCTCTATTAATCGGGCTTTAGGATAGGGAGACATGTGGGTGTAATCCATATAGTTTCCCGAGATTTTGACTTTTTGGAACCTTTTAAATATAAACCGAAGGTTCCTTTGACCTTGTTTACCTCTTCTTCTTTGGGATCAATAGGCAATGGAAGACTACCCCCTAGCTGGGTATATTCGAAATTGGAAGTTGAGGTGGTGGCGGCCCATTAACATGTGGGCCACGTGGGACATGCTCGTATTCTTTTGAAACCCATATTGGTTTTACACCTTGCGGACTCATAGCACGTGGAAGATAAAATCAGGCTTGGGATCCTCAAGAGTCTGATCTCAGTGTCGTTGTATCTCTTGTACTTTTACCTGAAAATTATCGATCTTGGGACTGAGCTGAGAAAGGGCTGCCATTAGATCTGGCTGCACATTTTCATTCTGGTCAATATTATCTATGAATAGTGTTCAAAGTGATTACTAAAATTCTGTAGAAGCAGGGTAGGAAGTAGTGGAGCTTCGAGGTTACTTAGTGGAAGACCTGAGACAATAGGGAGCTAGGCCAAGACCTGGGTATGCGATCACACCTAAGAGGAAAAAATATCTTTATTTTTATTTGAATGAAAATGGTATATTTTTAGTATTATCTTTTGAAAACTGAAGAAAATATTTTGGTATTTTTGAAAAAAGGGAGAAAAGGAAAGTCCTTAGTGTAGTTATCATTATTAGGTTCCACTTGTATTATGTTCCGCCTAAGGTGCAAGTGAAATGATGGAAGCGACCTGAGTCTAGTGGAAAAGATAAGGTATACGATATAAGACACGGTTTGACTTATTTCAAGACTCATGAACATGGTCCTATTTAAAAAAGGGGAAAAATAGCACAAAATTCGAGTGGTAAGGCGACATAAAATTTCAACAAAGTTTCGTGTTGAAATCGATAGACTGTGTATGAGTGTCCCATAACAGGCAGCTATATGAGGTTGATGAATTGGTGGGTTAGTGGAAAGGTTCCTCCTTTTGGCATGACTTCCATGATACACCTATTTCCTATAAGGGAAATCATGAATCAATACATGTTAAAAAGACATTTGATATACCTCAGGGTATGTGAATTTCCTCATGATATACCTCGTGGAGACAGTACGTATAAGTGAGAATTCGATATACTCGACGTATATGAATGAGTTCCATGCTATATACCTCCCATCATGAGTTCAGTTAAGTGGTACAATGTTAGGGGAACCGTTCGATATACTTCAATGGTACTAGGCCAATGGAAGGTGGGAATCATATCACTTAGGGTAATTGTGCCCCGTAGGATCGGCACCCATTATAAAGTGATCCCCAATACGGGATAAAATTTTGGTCAATATTTTAATGCTCAAGTGAAATAGTGTACAAGAATTCATGAATATTAAGTAGCATTTTATGGAGAATTTTATGTATGCTAAGCGAGAGAAATACTACTACTATGAGGGAGAGCATTGAATATACAAGTACCATGGGGAGTAAAACTAGAGAGTATGTACATAAAACATGGAGCCTATACAAAGGATGGTGATATATATGAAATGTTAGACATGTTAATATACAAAAATGAATGGGAAATATGTGCAAAGTGAGGATGATAGTTGAATATATGTCAGTGAAGAAAGTTTATGGATATATACAAGTGGGTGGAATGTGGAAGTGTGTGCTAATGAAACTGAGCATGGATATTTATGAGTGTTGTGTGAAACATATAATCAACATGTGGCTATGAAAAAGTGAGGAGGATATGAGAGTGTTTCCTAATAATACTAAGCGTGGATGCTTATGAGTGGTATAGATCATGTGCAAATGTGAGTAAGTAGAGTGAAACATGGTGACTATATACAAGTGAGTAAAGTTTGCATCATGTGATAGGAAGACGGTATATACATGTGATGGAAAAATATCATAATAGAGAGAAGGAGATAATCATCATGATATGAACAAGTCATATATACAATACGTAAGTATGGGAGTAAGAAGAATATAGAAGTGGAGGCATATGTACGCATGTAGAGAAATAGAGAAATGGAGGAAAAATTAAAAAAATCCAATGTGAAATAGAGTTTAGTCCCCTAAAAAACTAAAAGTCCCCAGCGGAGTTGCCTCTGTGTCTATTTGGGATTCCTCCGGCGCTGGATCGCCCTGAAAGAGGGAGAGAGAGAAGAAAATCTCCCCCATCTTCTGCGGGGATTCGAGGATGGAGGTCCTATTTTTGTTACTCGCACAACCTTCGCGGTCTACTATGGATATAAAATGTATGTCATTAAAAGGGGAGGAAAAGATATAACATGGAGTCGCCAATCTATTTTACTCAAAATAGCCAAAAGAATGTTGCCACTCTTGAAAGAATGCATCAAATGACAAATTGATTCATACGAAACCAAATGAATCAATGGTCTGGGGACTATGTTATGGGATGGGAAGGTGTCTGTGACACCTCGCCTATTCGAATGACGGGTGATCAGTCCTCTACTAAAATAAAATAGGAATATCATCTGATTCATTCTTAGCATCGCTGTCGACAATCAATTTAATTACTAATAACCTATTAGGCCTGGTGTCAAAATTTTGAAAACTTTTTAGCAACTTAACTTGCTTTAATAAAACATCCAATCAATGTAACCAACCATTCCATCTAACCAGTATATAAATTCACCACAAAATAAAATGAATACTAAACGGGATGAAATAAATAAGTTAACTGATGACTTTCGATAATTATCCAATATAAAAGTCCAACTAAAATCGAAAATTATAAATTCTAAATAAAACAATATTGTCTAACTGGGCGACATGCCCAAAATAAAACCTAAAGAAACATCATATTGATAGATAACAAGGATAGAAGAATCTAATCAAGCTCTGCAGGCTTCTACAACTGCTGCAACATCGTGTAACTGGAAAGATAGCTAAGCCTGGCATGCCTATGGCTGAGCTCCTAAAAGGTTTTAAAAAGATTTTGATATGGTTCAGAGCCCAAAAACCATTCAAAATATTTTTCATGTGATTAAAATACAATAATAAATTTGTAATATGATCGTTCTTATTTAAATTGGGGTCACATTTCCATGAGATAATCCTCGCCGCTCATTTATGGTGCACATATAACGCATGTATTTTAAACACCCTAGTTATGCAACCTGACTAACTAGTACCAACGCCTAACTTAGTTCCACACACTAGTCTTCTAGGGAGACCGTGCTATACGTATTATTACTTTGCTTCATTTCTCATTTAGCTATCACAAAAGATATATCATTATAATTTTCAATTATAATCTTTTAGTTAACCATTCACATTATTTTTCAATAGTTATAATTTCAATGTTCATACATTTGTTTAATCTGTACATATACAAATATCACTCTTATATAAGTATGTAAACATAGCATCCCGGAGTTGTCCTCTCAGATGCATATAATTTACCATTCACACATTTCTCCAATTCATCCGTATATATTTAACGTATATATATATATATATATATATATATATATATATATATATATATATATATATATATATATGTATGTATACATATCTCACATCTTATACACATCCATATATATCACTCACTATATATGTATAGACGCATCCCCAGAGCTAAACCTCGCGAATGCATTCTATGGCATGCTATCAGGCTCTAGGTACATCACATACCACTCTTGAGAAAATGGGTCAGGATCTCACCACTGAACCCAAGTCATAAATACATAACCGGAGGCAGTCATAGTCTGACACCTATGGGTAATAACCATACCACATAACCCCACTAGACTCTAAACTCACATACAGCGATCATGTGATAGACCTATGATATGGGGAAACGATCCAACACTTGCTCGTCAATGCTACGTTGGACTGCCCACTACGTACAACCTCCAATGATAGCATCCAAAGAGTAGGTATGTTTCACATATCTCTCTCTCTTTCTCTCTCTCTCTCTCACACACACACAGATATATATATATATATATATATACACACACACATATATATACTAGGGTATGCCCGTGCCTGAAGGCACGCTGATAATTTTGAAAAGTATAAAGACGCGCCTAAGTAGGATGGCAAGTGGCCTCACTAAAGCTACAGTTGATCTCGAGTTCAAAATATGGGAGCAATTTCTTTATATATGTACGTTATTGCAAAACGACAAAAATTTTCAAAGTATCTAATTGCAAAATGGTGAAAATTTCGTTGGCCAACAAAATTTCCAAAGTTTGTAATGTTTTCTAATTCCGAAAACAAACCAAAGATCATAATGTTTTTTAAAAATTCACGTAAAGCTTTTAGAAAATTGTTGAAAATAGTTTGGGAAAATTTATCATTTTTCTATTAAAAATATTTATTTTGTTTAATAATTAAACTGAAAAATAAAAAAAAAATTGGGATTTTCACTATTTTTTCTGTTAAAAATTTAAAAACAACAAAGAGAAAATAAAAATAAAAATACACCCATGCTGAATAACACTCCAGTAAATGAGAGTGAGCGCTAAATGAGAAGCTTATTCTCTGCCTTGAGCCAAGAGCTTCTTGGTTACAACACTCCAGTAAGCAAAGACCTGCTCCATAAATACTCCAAGAAGCAAAGAAGCAAATATCTGCGTCCAATTGTTAAGGCAACTCCCATTTTGTTAAGCCTACAAAGATCTTGTTGAATTTTTTTTGGACATGCTCTTTTTTTTTAAGGCCTGCTACATTATTTTTTTTAAAGCCAAGACCTGCTGTAATGGGAAATGAGGGGGGTGATTAAAAAAAATAAAAAAGAAAAAGAAAAGCAATAAATGAAAAATGAAGGGTACTAAGCTAAGTGAATCTCTCTACCATTTCCTACATCACGATGACTTTTGGTTTCTCCACAAAGTGAATAATATGCATTGTCTCGTCAGTCTTGATCAGTCCATAATCTAATGATCGACTAAAAAATAAGCAAAATAAATACAAAATGTAGATCAATGCACAAAATGTAGGCAGAGGTCCAATTATTTCTATGAGTGTTAATCTACTCTTCTATATAGATAATCTAATGTACAATAATATACTTTGGTGAGAAGGGCAATATTAGCATAAAAAAAGTTCTAATTAACAGAATACAACATTCAGTTATTTTTGGGTCGCGAAAGTCTACTCTGGAATAGAATAATGACTAAAGTACTATGTATAATAAATGGTGGGTCGTGTCCAGAGTCAATATGATCCTATAATATGTAACTACAATACTACTATATTAATGGACATGGGGGTGGGGACATTATATTCTGTATACAGTAGGTAATTGGGGGGGGGGGGGGGATTATATTCTGGACTGATTAACTGGCATCCCCTAGGGGAAATTGTCAATAGGTTTAAGCCTAGAATTGTTCATGATGTTGTGAGTTCTTAAAAAGAAAAAGTTAGTTCTTTGATCAGGGTAAACGGAGGTTTCCTAGGCATGTCTTTACTGCTCCTAAGAAAATTCAGTCATACAATGTGAATATAAATGTGGAATAGGTGGACATAGCAGTGTAGATCTTGGATGAGATTCCTAGCCACACAATTCATCGTGAATTCTACGTTTTGTATCCTCTATTGTAATCTTGTTACCACCACAAACTAATATGGTCACTGCCCATGAGTTTGCAGAGTGTTGGATATATAGCATTTGATCTTTTGTAGTTACATATTATACATCATAAATAATCAAAATTTCTAGAATTTGTATGCCTCATAATGCTATACATCTTTCATAATCATGCACGTCCTGGCTTACTTTGGTATTCCTAGTAGTTTACTATATCAAAATTATCAACAAATAGCCAAAATGTATTGTCCTTGTGGACCACATCAGAAATAATTGACTTTGCCCAAATCTAGAATTGATGAAACACCAAATCAAAATTATAGTAAATTCATTACTTATTGACATAAGGTGGGATAACAAACACTTGAAAAAGTAACAAAACATTTAATATCACATATATTAAAATCTTGAGTTCACTTTCAAACAATATATAAGAAAATCAAGAACAAAACACATACAAAACAAACCAAATATGGGGTGAAAGTGCTCCAACATTGGTGATCATTGCTTCTCCTGTTGGTAGACTTCCATATCAGCATTAGTGAAGTTGTTTCTGCTATTGCGAATCACATGGTTGCTACTGCTGCTACTTCAGGGTCTGTAGCCCATTGATCCTACCTACTTAAGTATGTATCCTGAAGTATTGGATTCACTTTGAAAATTGGTAAAATTCTATTTCTAGATGGTTCAAAATGTCAAACAATGATTAATCTGATGAGGTAGATCTCATCTAAATGATATAACTCATCAAGAATAAATGATTAATGAAAATAAATGGTCAAAATGATATGACTTAATTCCTAACACATTCAATATATATGTGGTCTAAAGATTGTCAAGTTCATTTGTAACAATTCTCACCAAATGTACCACCGGATCTCATCTAATAGGAGTACGAAACAAAATATGTCTTGCAAAAATGATTTTGTAAGCAATGTGATGCATATATTTAAATCAAATAAAAAATAGAATATAATAAAACAGAGATTCATAGAGAAATAAATGGTTCCTAGAAATGTCATTAGAGGTTTGTTAAGGAAATCAAAGAAAAATCCTAATTTAGTGTTGCCACGTGATCATAAAAAAGCATCTTTTTATTATCAGAACTATCTAGAAACACAATAAAAAGACATACCAGCTCTGCCACAGTTTCCTTTTAAATAGCAATCAATCAATTAACATACCATAAGTGGTAAAATGAAAACAATGTGACAATAGGAAGAAATGTTAACACCTCTTGCATCTAATATTAGCTCCAGTCCATATAGATATGCGTTGATATTAGATCACAACCCAAAAACTCGTACTATGGAACATCAAAAACACAATTTGGGTGTGAAAAAAAAGAGGGAAACACACAAAAATGTAAGTGGCGTAATATTTTTCATTAAATAACAACTTACATAGTAATTGGAATGATTATAAAAGGAAAACTTACAATTCCCAGAGAAGGTGCATGGTGGTTCAGTGTGTGAATAATAGGAAAAAAATGATGAAATCCAACACGCGAGTTTAAACGGTCTTGCAACCAAACACCATGCCAGCCCAAGAAACAACATGAACAACTCCAGTACGATCCCTCTTAAACTTATAAAAATAGAATTTTACATGTAGAAATGTGTTATATTTTTCCGATCCCTATAGTACTATATATCAGTTTCATGGATGAGCGACATGTAGTTCATGCAATTGAGTCCCTGTCTTTGAAAAAACTCATTGAAGCCCCTTTCACCCTTGATGGCCGCCATAAATTGAAGGGTTTCTCCTATAAGACGTAGATCATCATTACCTGGAGGAATCAGTGTCGTTCATTATGTACCAAACTGATGTAAACTCTTTACTACTCGACATACCGACCTATAGTATTCCACGACATTGAGTAAATTATATGCTCATTTAAATTAATGATTGAAGTTCAATCAGTGAAGATTAAGAAAAAAAAATGGAGAATATAGTGAGAGTTAAGAGACACCTACATAAAAATTTATGTTTCCATTGGTAAATCATGAAGTCCATCCAAGGCCTTGTAGATCATAACCTGCAACATGCCCCCAAAGAGAGTTGGTGAGATTGTGTTAAAGAATAAGATAGATCATACAAATGTTTGGTGTAAAAGCTATCAAGTTTAGACTTCAACAATCACAGCTACCAAAAATTGTTGACTACCAACAACCGCATATATGCTACCAAAAATCGCTGAAGACATTATTTTTTGAATCCACCACAGATTCCAATAATTGTAGCTACCAAAAATCGATCATAGACACCAACAATCGCAGCTACCAAAAATTAAATCGAAATGAAAAACCACCCAAGCATATTGATAAAAAAAAAATTGCACGCTTTGTGTCTCTGTATACTGGATTTCAAAAAAATATACAAATCTCATACTCAGATCAGATCCATACCATCACTGAAGAGTCACAACCAGAGGTGTGCAGTGGCACTGAGTCTTGGATAGAGGTGTGTGACGACACTGTTTGGTATCTCAGTTTGGGTCGTTGGTGTGCATTGACACTGTTTGGGATCTTTAATCAATAACAGCCGTCATTATGTCCAACAATTAATATCCCGTCGTGAAAAATAATGAAGATCAAGATAATTTTTAAACAATTATACATAAAAATGAACAGACGCTGGCTCAGTCTGAACATAGGGTGGCTCGGTACCTTCAAAATCAATGGTCAGAGGAAAAAAAATAAGTCAAACACGAATGATTTTCATCACACGCATAAAGAATAAAACAAAAAAAATCAAAACCAAAAGTCTCTTAGGTTGCTAATCCAAGGTTTGCAACAAAGTTTATGCTTAAAACGTAAACGATGTTCTAATTTTAAGCATCTTTATCCCCATAGCAGTGAAGTAATAGAAGCTGATTTGATCCAAGAACCCCTATAAAAATAAGAAAGAATATCAATGCAATAATGCTATTGTTTAAGTTAATAAAAAAGAAAAACACAATAGCCGTGAGAGGCCTGCATAAAAAATCTTACAGTTCATAACCCCTTGACAGTATTCTACATGAAGGCTCTGGAATGGAAACACTCACCTGAGACTCAACAGTGGATTAAGAAAAGGTACAGGTTGATGCTATATTTGGGTTTGTGCCTCCATAACTCAACATATGACAAAACATATATTCCCACTATAGCATGACTAAAAAGCCGTGTTGGAATAATCAATCAATTCAACCATCCATCAAACACAAAAACCTTCAGTATTCAGAAAATTTTGGTGGGTAGCACCTCCACATAGGCAGCGTCGGCATCTATGTTTTATGCAACACCACTTTAGTGCCCCATAAAATTCAACTTCAAGTTCTTTCCTCGCTTTCTTTCCTTTTTCCTACAGAGTATGTTCAATACTTTAATGAAATTACAGTGTAACTGTGTAAGTTAACTGAACACTAAAGGAGAACAAAAAAAACACAACCAACTTTAACCCCAAAATTGGAATATTGAAAACAAAAAAATTGTGTTATCCCCTAAAACCATGATTTTGATCATCAAAATCGTGGACTAAACCCCAAAATCTCCAACAGTTGTGAAACTGGAGGTACGTGGTGGTAGATGAAGTTATAGAGATTAAAATAGTATAAAATAGATCTAGGTATTAAAAAGATGAAATTTAGAGATGGTAATAGAGAAAGCGAGAGAGTATTGTAGATCTGGTACTTTGTACCCTGAAATGCCCAAATGAAAAACATAAAAACTTTAATATTGGATAAACACATATGCTATAATGTAAAACACTAACATAAGTAAAATGGACAGAAATATATGGGGACTTACCGTAATGACACATTCGACAATAAAATGCGACATAGGTGGTCTTGAGAGAGGACGCCATAGAGGGTCTTAGAGGGTCTTGAGAGAAGACGAATTAGATGTCGGAGGCTATTGTAATTTTTCGTGGTTCATGATCCTCAACTGTTACTCTGATGGTTGCGAAGGGAGAGTGAGTGTAGGGTTTGTGTGAGAGAGAAATCGTAGATAAGGGAGAATGCGCTGGGTGGGGATGTGAGAATAGGAGAGGCGGCTAGGTGAGAAGGAAGAGAGTGAGTGTAGTGTTTATTTACTAAAATATCCTTGTTTTTTAATTAAAGTAAAGAGGTGGAATTGATTGAGCGGTAAAAGTGTGTGTCATGTAATACGCAAATCGTTGTTATCGGTTCGACGACTCAATGCAAAAAACCTAAGCTACAACTACACTTGACAAGAAAGCACAACAGTAAGTCGAGTATCGTAAGAAATCCATAGGGAGTGATTAAATTTTAGATGTTAATTGCTTTAAAACTTCAAGAATAAAAGTGTAAAATTAATAAAAGAAAAGGTGATGGTTGGGAATGGTGGAAAAAGAAAAGAATAAGTTATGCTACACAAAAGTAAAGCGAGGATCGGGATCGCATCCTACCACACGAATTGAAACAACTACTAATCAAGATTATGGCTCGAAAGCAATTTAATCGAGCATTTTCAATTAAGCATATACACCACACAATAAGGAATTTAATCCAAAGTTGCGAGATTAAACATTTAACGGAAAATGGTCGCACACGGATTAAATTCGGATTATCGATATAAACACTAACGTTGCGTGACAAAGAAAGTTAAACGCATAATAATCCGACTTTAATACGCGAGGTTTCAATTAAATGCAATTTTACACGAAACCCTAACTTTCGAGGTCCAAACCCATAAATGGAGGAACAAAACCCCGACCCTATTTATCTAAGGGTACATCATGAACTAAACTAATTAACAAAGCAATAAACTAATTACAACAAGAAATAAATTAATCTAGGCAAGAAAGTAGAGAAATTAAGTAAATCAAAGCATGAAAATTAAGGAAGACAACTAAATTAATGTAATTAAAGTTAAAGTACAACTTACAAAACAAAGAGTGCAAGAGAGGAGTAGGGTTTAACTCCCAACTACAAACCCTAAAACTAGAGAATAATGAAGACATTTCATCTCAAAATGAGATGGATTGGTTTTATACAAAATATCCCATGGCAAACATGTAATAAAAGGGAAGAAAAACAAAAATCTGTAGGGCCGAATCGATTTGGAAATTTGTTGAATCGATTTGGAAACAGGGGAAATTTGTAACTGTCATTCTGCAGCGTTCCGAATCGATTTGGCTTTGGGCCGAATCGATTCACCCCTACAGGTCTGCAATTCTGCAGCTTTGTCCTGTTTTACGGAAAATGCCGCCATTTCTTCGTTATAGCTCGGAATGAGGCACGGTCGGAGGCTATGCGAAGATAACTCAGAGGACTAAAACATCCAAGAAGACATTTGGGTAAAAAAACCAAAATATGAACTGACTAAATTGCCCTTGAATGTGACCTTGAGTGTCCTTTTTAAGTAAAAACCATCCTAAAAATGCCATAACTCCATCGATACAACTCGGAATCATGCACCGTCGGCGGCCACGCGAAGAGAAATCAATGGGCTTAAACTTCCGTGAAGATCTAGGGATTCAAACCGAAATGTTGAAATTACTAAAATGCCCCTGAAGCTATAATAGTCGACGAAACATTTTCGAAAAGCGTCCGAACTTCATACAAAGCATCCAAATACCTACAAAAGCTCAATTAACCCATGCAAAACATGTTAACATAGAAATCCGAGTTTTTCTAGTTAACGAGCATAAATATAGGGATTAAGATACCCAAGAAGGCTAATAAGGCGTAGGTTAACGGGTGAAATACGCAATATTTGCGTCGTATCAGGATTATATTGAGTGTGTTAGAAAGGAGGGAAAATTCAAAATTTTAAGGGCAAAATAGGAAGGGCAAAAAAAAATTATTTTGTGATGTCATAGTTGAAACTTGTGACATACATAAGTTTCCTACTTTATTATATAGATAACAGCTAAACGTGTATATATCACTCGTAGTACTGGACCACAATTCCCAAGTCTAACCCCGAGTCATGAATACATACGTATTAACTTACTTATAATTAATTCATAATTATCATTATTATTCTGGGAACTAATCTATTTCGATTCTATCCAAAATCCCAAATCGATTTCATTAATATTGACCTGAGTGTTATTCCCTGTAAACACTCATACAATTAAACTCGGATTTGATTCCAAACTAACCCGAGGTAAATATTATATTCCCCACATTTTTCCAGAAGTGATAAGTCACATTACGAACTCCCTAAATGAATTCAAACCCCATACGGTCTACAATAACCCCCAAACAAACAATGTATACCCAACGACAGGTCCGAATTGATTCTCATTCCTGACCTAAACCTATTTGTCTGTCGAAATGATTCGATTATTGGCAGCGGCCTGATTTGTTTAGATGGGATTCATCATCTCCCAAATAACAAAATAAATATATTTCACCAATCCAACCTAATATTACTACTTTCTATCAATTCTAAACACAACTAACTCATTTTTAACATTCACATTCATTCGATAGCAATTCAAATCATGGGATTCAACAAATTTATTCAAGAATCAATTTCTTCCTTAATCTTTAATTAACATTTCATTAATTCACATACTTTTCCTTAAAGATCACATATTTATGATATAAATCCTACCAGATATATCATGGGATTATATTAAAAATTCTACATAATGATTTCAATCCTAAAATCCCATTTTACATGTGAATACCACCCCAAACATCCATATTTTTACACCAATTCTAATATGAATTATAAACACATCATAAAATATCAAAGAAAATTAAAAAATTTCCTTTATTCGTAGAGAGTATGATTTTTTTTCCCTCAGTCAATCCTCTTCACATAATGATTTAAGGCCCAGAATTGTCCCAATTCTCTTCCTGGGTGCTCTTTTTCACTTTCTCTTTAGTTCACCCTTCTGTTTTCTTCTCTCTCTCTAAAGTCTAGGTCTTTTGGAATGGTGTAATGTCTTCCCACTCCATCCAATTTCCCTAAATATATCACACATATGTAAATTAGGTTAAGTTATAATTTTAAAGTCCAAATACCCCCATACGGGTCCCATTTAGTTTAAAAAGCTCCTGAAACCCGATTATAACCACAAGTACCTAATTCTGACTATTTTAACCCATTCCAAATCATTAGGGCACTTCAAATAACTATCCAAGTCACTTAACATAAATTTTCCATCTCACGCCCAATAGGACCCCACATACGCATCTCAGATGAGATACTATTAAACCCGTCGATTTTACTCACTTACGACGTAATGTAAAATAATTCATTTTCATTTACTTATCACACAAGTAAATAAAATAACACATAAATAATAATCCTAATAATCACCAATTAACATTTATTGAGTCATTTAATTTTTAAGATTAATTAAATTACCTGCACACGTGTAATTTTAAATACTCTTAAAAAATATGGGGTGTTACGTACTTCCCCTTACAATGGAATTTCATCTCCGAAATTTAGATATGTCTTGTACCAAAAACTCCGTATACATATCCCATATGGAATCCTCACACTCCCAAATCAACTCACGACTACATATACTGATGGTACCATCTTGACTGGAGGCCTATTCACTACTGCCCAAAACTAGCAATAAGTCTTTTCAAATCATTTCACGCCGATATAATATGTCATTCCTAAAGCCTCACCTTGATGAGGACATGCTAAACACATCGTGAAATCACTAAAAATTCTCGAGTAAGACGAGCTTATACATCGATGGATCCATCATCTCAATACTGAGAAAAGACCTCACATCTCTAAGTGCTAACATCCCCACTTTCCAAACCAAATACCTCCCTTCCTGGGAGACACTCGCAGTAGCACCTGACTACTCACATCATCCTTCAACGCCTTTGGTTTGAGATAACGTAACCCCTATGACGCCCCTGAACTGTCCAAAAATAACTATTGATTAACTCAATCCTTGTCGATGTACCCTGAATCACGCCCGGTCCGAGAAGCTTATTATCCCCCACCTCTAACCAGCCATAGGATGGGAGATAAGGTCTCACGTATGAAGCCTCAAAAGGCACCACGCTAATAAAAAATTGGTATGAGTTATTAGATGTAACTCTACCAACAATAATTACTCCTCCTAATTACCTAAAAATCCAGAATATGCATTCCTCGCATATCCTTTAACATCTTAGTCACCCTTCCCATCCACCCATTGGTGTATGGGAGATACGCCTTGTCCAAACCCAAATCCGCCCCCATTGCCTCCTAATAATCCATATTAGAGGTGGAACCCAAGAAACTCATCTTGATCCACAATAATGTTGCGTGGCACCTCGTGCCGGTTCATCCCCTTCTTTAATGAACTGCTGGTCACACTACCTAAACGTGTAAATCATCCAAATCAATAACAACTACTCCATTTTGGTCAACCGATCCCAAAAGCCCCCAAGGAAATCTTGACCTTTTTTACGACATTAGTAACTCAACAATGAACTCTATCGGTCTACCCATCAATCCCGTCAATGGAATCATCAATTATAGCAAAACTCTAGTTGATTGCCTTGAACTAATTATGTTTCCATCTAGCAAGTGGTGCCCTTGGAGACAAACTTCACTATGTCTTTTTCGACACCGAGCCACATGTTCTTCATCCCACATTACATGGTACATCTTACTCCCTTTACTAGGGTATGTCCAAAATTCGTGACCCATGTGTCTGCTCCAAAACTGCGTACTTCTAGTGTCCTTCTAGCCTAGTAAATTAACATCCTATTTATGCGCAAGCCACCCTCAGAACATAACTGAGTAGAACTCCTCTCCATTCTCCAAAACTATTAGATCCACCCTTGGTAAGAGTGATCCCATGCATGTGTCTTCACAGTCTTTCAACCCATCTCCGGTGTGATAGTTCTCCTTACTGTATATATCTAGATGATCTTCCTCTTCTAATGAAGTTTGGTCCATCATGCAATTACAACTCTATTTTTAAATGCTCTATAGGCATACGTCTCAACACATTTTTTTCCACGTCCTTGTATCTCAGACGATACTGAATATTAAACTTAGTAGGGTGCCTATACCTCCTATAACTCGTGCATATTTGCACAATTATGATAGTCATAACATACATATATCAAACTCGACCCTGCATACATAATATGGCCATACAATAAGGGTATACTCAATTACCCTACTACTCACGACTTAATTACCGGCGACATTCCCCACCTATCAACTAGTGGTGACAACATTCCCCAATTCTTTATACACAGCACTACCTGGCTCCACTGGAGTTAAATTGTAATAATTGCTCTCAGCTCAAAGTGTTATCTACATAAACGTGTTACTAAAGTACTAAAGCCAAGCCTTAGTGCCCAACATAGCTCCCAACTCCTGACTCTCACTGGGGTTCATGCGTGGGAAATCTCGCAAGCGAAATCCAAATAACGACCCCCGCCAATACACTACTGCCTTCATTGTCTGTTGTCCAGATCCGTAGGCCCAAAGCACATAATTGGGACATTCAAAATCTTTCCCCCAGATGCAGAAATATAATCTTAAACTCCCATATCTCTAAAGGATTCTTACACTACGGCGCTTGCACTATTATAAATTCTCCAATGCCAAATCAACAACAAGTTCAATCTCTTATCTCGGCAGTAAACTCGATAGTCCTTGAATCACATCAGTAAATTCCTTACGAACAGTGATCGAATACAATGAGACAACTATGCGCCCAAAAGTCTCCTCTATAATATAATATAAATGCAGGCTCGACCCTCTTTCAGGACGAGACATCGCCAAAACAACACATCCTTCCCTGGAATCGCAAATATGATAGCCTTACTGAGACATTCCACCATCGCTCAAACTGTTGCTAACTAGTCCATACCCAGGATAACATCATACTCGAATATCATAATTCTATAAAATGAATAGATCCATAAAAACCTATCCTACAATTGTCCACACCTGCTCCCCTGCAGATTCGACTAAAAAGAGCCCCACTACCCAACGATAAATATATACAAATAATCATAATACTAATAATACAACAACTAAACCCATCTCATACGAGAATATAGTTCTAGAAAAATATGGTAATGCACGCGTGTCATAGAAAACTTACCCTATTTTCCCATGGATAAAGTCATAACTTCAATTGCCTAATGCACTAATTGTTCAACTAATTCCTAGATGTAATACTAACGTTTGAACCGATCTAAAAAATATTGCAAATTATTCCCCATATTTTAAAAATATCATTTAGTCTATGTTGTTGAAAAATTTGATCAAATTGGTGAGCCCTTCATATTTTAAAAATGTTGTTTTTATTCCTATTTAACTTTTCTTTCTATACACCCTTAATTATATTTAAAGTTTAATAAAATAGGAGTTATAGAGAGAAAATTGGAGTTTAAATAAAAACACTTTTTTTAAATTTTAGGTTCTGGTGCATAATCTTACTTTGTCACAATTAATTTATATGCCTCAAAGTTATTTTATCACTCTTAGTTTATATTTGTGATAATACTTTATGAACCACAACTTTAGGTTGATTATTTTAGAACTTAAACTTCAAGATACAAAAAATAATTCTATAGAACAGCTTAGATATCTTAACAAAACACATATCTAATATTGAATATGATTTATAAAAAGCACAAAACAATAGTAGAAATTCAATACATGAAATTAACATTGAGATTATTTTAAATAGACAGTCACTACTGTGTGTGTGTGTGTGTGTGTATGTGTGTGTGTGTGTGTATGTGGTGAGTGGGGGTGGTGGTGTGTGTGTATGTGGTGAGTGGGGGGTGTGGAGGGAGGTGGTGGTGTGTGTGTGTATGTGGTGAGTGGGGGGTGTGGAGGGAGGTGGGTGGGGGGTGGGGTGTGTGTGTGTGTGTGTGTATATATTTGAATTAACCCATGAATTTGTATTTTTGTATTTGAATTAACCCATGAATTTATTTTTGTATTTGAATTAACCCATGAATTTATTTTTGTATTTGAATTAACCCATTATATGAAACATACTTGAAATTAAATATAGTGCGCATAGATACTGGCCTTCTAATTCTTATGCGTACGCATTCAATAGCCTTTAGACCCGTTCGAGAGTCATTACCCCTGTAATGAGATCTCTCGAATTGTCCCGTTTGGACAGTTTGAGACTGTATAATTTCTGTATAATATTCTTATTGGCTTAAAGTTGTTACTTTTGGAGGAAGTTCTGCAGTCGTATCTTAATATTCTCTGGGTACATACTAGATTGACAAGTGTGACTGTTATTTCAATTGACCAATTGAAATAAGCCAATCTACATCGTGTACTTGGAGAACTAAGGGGATATGCTGTCGAATTTTTTTCAAATTGTAACAATGTGCATGAGATGTTAAGTATATTACAGAAAAATGCAGTCTTGAATGGGATAGGACCACTTACCCTTTAATAGGATCATTAAATGATGGGATAATTAAATAAAACATACTATAAATCTAAGTTTTGTTTACCTTTAATAGGTGTTTAGTTGTGGTAGCTGTGATGGGATATCCAAAATACAAAGAGTGGATGGGTGAGACTAATAGAATGGGGGATGTGTTTCGCAGAGGTGCTAACGAATTTGTGAAATATGCAAAGAGATGTCGTAATGATGAAGAGTTTTCGTGTCCGTGTGCCAGGTGTAAGAATGGTAAGGTGTTTGAGTGGAAAAAAGTTGAACTACATTTGTTAATATCGGGTATGCAAGATAGTTATCGATTTTGGAGTTTTCACGGTGAATTGAAAGTTCCTTTTATCCCCGACCAACCTTCACAACAACCTTCAATAAGTAGAATAGATGTAGAAGGGGACGACATAGATCATAATATGTTAGAAGATTTAGTTGATGATGCGTACGGAGTTTATGAAGCTGAGGAGAATGAGGTTACTGATGATGTAGAAGATTCAAGTGCTCGTGAAGATAACACGATAAAACTTGACGATGACTACCAAAGTTTAAAATTTAAGGCGACCCAACCGTTATACTCTGGCTGTGAGAAAGATCAAACAACTTTACATGCCATGGTTGGTTTGCACAGTTTGAAGACGCAGTATGGTTTGTCTGGCAATAGCGTGAAGGGAATTCTGAAATGGGTGAAGGGCTTATTATCCAAGGTGAATACACTTCCAAATAGCTATCCTGTTATGAAGAACAGTTTGAAAGGTTTGGGAATAAAGTATAAATCGATTCATGCTTGTGTGTATGACGGCATACTATACCGAAAGGAGTATGAAAATCTTGATCGTTGTCCGGTATGGGATGAACCTAGATATGTCCAATCTACTAGTAAGGAAGGCACAAGCTCAAAAGTGCCTCAAAAAGTATTGAAATATTTTCCCGTTGGGCCTAGATTAAAGCGATTTTTCACAGTACCATGGATTGCAGAGGCAATGACTTGGCATGCTAGGGCAGAAGTAGGGGGTAATATCATGCGTCATCCTATTGATTCTACTGCCTGGCGGAGGATGAATTTTGAGTATCCCGATTTTGCTCGAGAACAACGCAACATTCGTTTGGCTATATCAACAGATGGTTTCAATCCATTTGGATTATGGTATTTCTTAGTGTTTGGCTATAAAGAGAATTATATTTGACATGATTTCCCGGGGTACATTAGTTGGAAGGAGGTGCCGTATGAGCTCAAGTTAGCTGTTTGAGTGACACTACAGGTAATGTATTTATATTTATATGTCAATTTCGATTTCGATTTAATTACGATTTATATTTATCTTATATTTGAGGGGCGGATACTAATTTTACTTTATTTAAATTTAGGGGACAGGGAGTGGCCCTAAGGGTAGACCACATATTCTCTATACTTATGTGGCTATTCGAACGAGAAAGGAAGGATAAGGAGGTGTCCCCGAGTGTCGCGGTACAAAATCTCTTTTCCATGCAAATAGTTTGTAGATTTGAGATAATTGATGGTGATGTTGTTTCTTCTTAAATAGTTTCTATTTTGAATATATATTTGCATTATCTTTAGTTTGTTTGGATATATGATGTTTGGAACAAGTACAACGTTGCTATAACAGGTACAAATATACTGCTGGGCAGGTATAAATTCTGCCCAG
Organism: Sambucus nigra; assembly: GCA_949130495.1. NCBI lineage: Eukaryota > Viridiplantae > Streptophyta > Magnoliopsida > Dipsacales > Adoxaceae > Sambucus > Sambucus nigra. Next base: position 385,534,402 of record OX422218.1, on the reverse strand, counting down.
AATTGTCACGGTCAATGACCGTGACAATTTTTTTAAAAAGGGTCACGGCTTTGTCACGGTTATAAACTGTGACAAACGTGTCACGGTCATTGACCGCGACACGACCGTGACACAAAACGATAGTTTTTTGTTAAGGTCAATGACCGTGACACGACCGTGACAAAAAAAGTTGTCTCGCCTTGAAATGTCACGGTCATTGACCTTAACAAGTTGGATTTGTCAAGGTCAGTGACCTTGACAATTCGACAGATTTGGTGTAGTGAGCCCTAGTAGCCTCAGCCCCGATGGACACCCCAGTTGTTCCCTTGGCCCTACTGGCACTTTGGAACACGCTGCTGACCCTGATCGCCTTGGCTGAATCCATTATCACTCAGTAGGAATCCCCCTAATTTAAGTCTCTAAAATGGGTTCCTCTGTTGGGAATCCCCTTGTGGTGCACCACTAGCACTGTTGTATCTAGTACTTCCCTACGGGCTAAGCACTTCAATTTTTTTGGCTCCCTTTATATGGAAGCAATGATCTTGACAGTGTAAAAGTGTGGCATTGAAGACATCAGCATAAGTCATCAATTTCGGATTTCCTAATAAGTGTTGGCGAATTATCCATGTGAGTCCATCAGAAAACTTAAGGACCTTTTTCTCCTCTATATTAACCTCATCGGGTGTGAAGTTTGCCAAATGCGTGAATTTTTCCTCATAATCGGTCACTGTCTGACCCTCCTGTAATAAGTTTAAAAACTTCCTCCTCATCTCTGTCTAAATAGTACATAGAAAGAACTTGCAATCAAACTGCACCCAAAATTCCCCTATAGTCAATTTTTCTCTCTCCTGAGACTTCGTGACTGACTCCCACCAATGCAACATCTATCCTATAAGCTTAAAAGTTTCCAACATTTATTTTGGAGTGTCACTGCACTCAACCATATGTGAATGCCTCTGAATTTCCTTCTTCTATTGGCTAGCCACTACAATATTTGCATATCCTTGAAATTCTGGCAGATAGCCCTTCTGAAAGGCCTCTTTGATTATTTCCCACACTTACTGCATCAAGTGAGCCTAAATCGATGCCACTAGTTATTGTGATGGTGCTTGGGGAAACTACTATGCCATGGCATTTATTGTGGCTTTAAGTACTTGAGCAATAATAGTGGCGACCTGTGTTGCGGTCACCGTCCTCTAAATAGTCTGTGTTACCTATCGAGCGTCTTCTCCTGTGGCCTTGCTTGCATCCCTGGATGATCGTTCTCTCTTGTTTAGCATTAGAAACCAAACCAAACTCATACAATATACTCTTCAATTATACATAATAGTAGGATAACGTAAAAGCACAATATGAATCAGCAGTCCTAATCATAGGGCTCTACCTCAAAGATAAAACAACGCTGAAAATGAAGTAAGTCCACACAGATCATAAGGACATTAGAACCTTGTTCTCATACCATTAGTGACACCTGCCTATTCTAAGAATAGGTAGTCAGTCCTCTACTAAAATAAAATAGGAATCTCATTTGGTTCATTCTTAGCATCACTCCCGCTAATCAATTTAATTACTAATAACCTATTAAGCCTGCTATCAAAATTGTAAAAAAAATTTAACAACTTAACTTGCTTTAATAAAACTTTTAATTAATGCAAGAAATTGTTCCATCTAACTAGTATACAGATTCACCACAAAATAAAATGAATATAAAACGGGATGAAATAAATAAGTCAACAGATAACTCTCGGCAATTATCCAATTCGAAAGTCCAATTGAAACTAAAAAGTATAAATTTTGAATAATACAATACTGTCTAAATGGGCGATATGGACAAAATAAAACCTAAAGAAACATCATATCTGGATCACAAGGATAAAAGTGTGTAATCAATGCCCGCATACATCCACAACTGCAATAGCAGCATCTAACCGGAAAGATATCTAAGCCTAACATCCCTATGGCTGAGCACCTAAAATCTTTTAAAAAGATTTTGATATGGGTCAGAGCCGAAAAAATATTTGAAGATATTTTTCAAGTGTTTAAAATACAATAAAAAATATGCAATTTGATCGTTCATATTTAAGTTGGTGTCGCACTCCCATGAGATAATCCCCACACCTCATCTATAGTGCTCACCTAACGCATGTATTCTAAACACCCTAGTTATGCACCCTACGAAACTAGTACCACGACTTAACTTAGTTCCATACACTAATCTTCCAGCCCAACCGTACCACACGTATTATTAATTTTCTTCATTTCTCATTTACCTATCACATAAGAAATATCGTTATAATTCTCAATTATAATCTTTTAGTTAACCGTTTCACATAACTTTGCACTAGTTATAAATTCAGTCTTCACACACATATACATATATCGTTATTATATAAGTATATAAACATAGCATCCCCGAGTTATCCTCCCAGATGAATATAATTTATTGTTCGAACATTTCTTTAATTCGTTTGTATATATTTAACACACATATATACACATACACATATCAAATCTCGTACACATACCTATATATCACTCACTATATACATATAGACACATCCCCAGAACTAAACCTCGCGGATGAATTCTAAAATATGCTATCAGGCTAAAGGTACATCACGCACGACTCTTGTCTAACGGGTCGAAATCTCACCATAGAACCCAAGTCGTAAACACATAACCGGAAACGGTCATAGTCTTACGTCCGTAGTTCATAACCATGCCACATTATCCAACTAGACTAGAAACTCACATGTAGTGGTCATGCGATAGACATATGACCTGGGGAAATGATCCAACACCTCCTGGTCAACTGCAGGGCGAACCGCCCACTACACACAACCTCCAACGATAACATCCAAAAGGTAAGTATGTTTCACATATCTCAATCACACACACACACACACACACACACACACACACACATATATATATATACACACTATCCCTCTACTCGTATATATATAAGAGGCTAAACGTTCATGTATCACTCGTAGCATTTGCTTATAATTCTCGAGTCTAATCCCGAATCCTAAATACATAAGTAGTCACTTACTTATAGTTAATTCATAATTATCATTATTGTTTTGGGCATTAAGAAATTCGAATCCATCCCGTATTCCGATTCTATTCGAAATCCCAACTCGATTTCATTAATAATAACCCGAGTGTTATTGACTCTAAAAACATGTATAATTATACCCGGATTTGATTCCCGACTAACCCAAGGTAAATATGACATTTTCCACATTTTTTTAGAAGCCCTAAGCCACATTATGAATTCTTAAAATTAATCCAAACTCCAAATGATCCACGAAAAACACCAAATGAACAAAGTATAAACAACATCAGTTCCAAATCTATTTGGCTTCGTGACTCGAACCGATTTGCCTGGAAAATTAATTCGGCTCTCACGGGCGAATCGATTCGATTCTGGGCAGCGTCCTGATTAATTTAGACGGGATATATTATCTCGCCCAATAACCAAATCAATATATTTCACCAATTTAACCCAAGATTACTGCTTTCTATCAATTTTAAACATGATCCAACTCATTTTTAATACCCGCATTCTTTCGATAGCAATTTAAATAATGGGATTCAACCAATGTGTTCAATAATCAATCACTTCCTTAATTTCTAATCAAGATTTCATTAATTCACATACTTCTCCTTAAAGATCAAATCTTTATGATATAAATCCTATCACATTTAACATGGGATTATATTCAATTTCCTACACAATGATTTCAATCCCTAAATCCCATTTTACATGTGAATCTCACCCCAAAAATCTATATTTTTACACTAACTATAATATGAATTATAAACACAACATAAAATACCAAATCAAGTTAAACACTTGACTTTAATCATAGATAATCTAATTTTTCCCTCTTTTAATCCTCTTCAAATAATGATTCAAGGCCCGAAATTTCCCCAATTATCTTCCCGGGTGTTCTTCTCCCATCTCTTTTCTTCTCTATCTCCCTCTTTCTCAAATTTAGGCCTTTTGGAATGGTGTAATGGCTTTCCTTTCCATCCACCTTCCCTAATTATATCACAATTCCCAAAATTAGGATAAGATCTAATTGCAAAATGACCCAAATACCCCCATATAAGTCCCATTTAGTCTAAAAAGGCCCGGGACCCAATTATATCCCCCAGGTACCTAATTCTGAGTAATTCAACCTATTTAGGATCATTGGAAAACTCAAAATCACCAAACATAAATTTACCATCTCATTCCCAACACGACTCCACATGCGCGTCCCGAGTGAGAGACCGTCAAACCCATTGATTTTACTTACCGCATAATGTAAAATAACATGTTTTCATTTTCTTATCATACATATAAATATAATAACGCATACATATTTATCCTCATATTCACTAATTAATATTTATTCAGTCATTTCATTTTTCAAATTAATTAAATTATGTGGACACGCGTAATTTAAAATACTCCCAAAAATATGGGGTGTTACAGTGTTAGGTGCCCAGTCCTCCTTTTTGGTCTCTCATAGGCTATGATATTATATCCTTTTTCTCCAAGATGTGACTCATGTGTATAATTTGTGTGATGTGGAAAGAGTGAGAAAAAGCAATCATCCGACTCACGCCATTGGAAATACGAAGTGGAGTCATCCTAAGGAGTATATGAGAGAAAGAGAATAATGAGAAAATATGATGTTAGTGACCACTGAACCACAATTTACTATGAGGAAGTGAATATGAATATTGTGTGAAACACTAATTTGTGGACGTATACATCCGTATAATAAAACTAAATATGAAATTTAAACAAAATATCGCAATGAACAAAATAGGACTCGAATCCCAAAAATGGTTCGGGATGCCTATATAGCCAAAATATGAATGAAAATCTACGTAGTTTGATATATAAAAAGGGTGGGGTTTACCCCATAAACCCAAATTTATGACTCCTCTTTAGTTGGTTTTTAAGAAAATATGCTCAAGTGTAAAAGTGTAGAAAAAGTGAGGAAATCCTACTTTGGGGTTTATAAGTGAACCCTTTTTTGAATTTTTATTCTCATGAAAATATGTTATGTAAGGAATAGTAATAAAAATGGGTACTGGTTGATATGAGATATTGAAAAAAGATTAAAATATACAAAGGGTATGGAGAAGGAAAATAAATAACACTAATTAAATGAAATTAAAAAGAGTAAGAGTAGACCTCCTAGAATATTTGGCTATTAAATTTTGAGAAGTAGTAGGCCGATTGTATGGTGATGGATTGATGGTCGAATAGGTATGAATAGGTGGTAAAAGATGGAATATAAGTGATGTAAGAAAAATCGATGGAAAGTTAGAAAGTTTTATTTTTTGGAGTGGGGATGCACCAATTTTGAGGCAGGGAATGCTCTGATTGCTAAAAAAGGTCCTTAGGAATAATGTCATGACCTCCTTAAATAGAAAGAATTAGGGTTAAAGGGTATTCTAACAGGCATAGGACCTGGCCTACCTATCATTATACCCCTGACTTTTTGTAAAAGTAAAGTACACCTCTAACTATAGATAGAGGGTTTGGGGTGCCTATAGGCAGTCCACAATGTCTTTTTCCGAAATATTGGCATAAAATGCAAATCGTAAATCCGAATCGTGCATGAATGGGATTGTTGGAAAGGGAATTAAGATCCCCATGAAAATATATCGGGACACTATCAGGTTTGAGAGTTGACTAAAGTCAAACAAGGCTCAAAAGCGCTCGGTGGTCTAGACAGGGGTTCTCGGAGTAAAAAGGTGAGCACGTATGAACCGTAAGTCCGATTCTCGCATGTTAGGGATTGTGTAAAAGAGGATTTATATCCCTATGATGATGAAATCAGCTTCACCCAGGTTGGAGAGTTGACCAAAGTCAAATGGGGTTCAGGAGTTCCCGGTAGCCTCTAGATCAGGGTTTAGAGTAAAGAGGTGAGTAAGCGCGGATCGTAAGGTCGACTCGTGGAGGATATGGACCATTGGAAAGGGTATTCAAACCCCTATTAATGTGAGATGATCTTATCTCGGGTTGTAAATTTGACCGAAGTCAAATGGAGCTCAGGAGTGCCCGACAGCCTCCAAATCAGTGTTTGGAGTGAGAGAGCGGAAGGAATGGCGTTAAGGACCTAAGGAGGTATTTGGATGATATTAATATGGGGTGTACAGATCCTAAAAAAGATGTTCAATTCAGATATTGATATTTTTATTGTCATTGGAGGATGCATAGGCACCCATTAGCCAAACCACCAGTTGGAAACGATGTATATTCTGGCTACAATTTTTCCTATTGATCATTGTGTATGTATTATAACCTTACTTTAATTGGGGCCATTGGATTGTTTGGATGATAATTGACAAGAGAGTTGATGGGAGTCCATACCATATTGAGAGAAGTACGGGGGAGATTTTATTACATGAGAATTCAGAAGTGTAGTAATGTGTGGTGAGATCCAATTATTAAATTGATTGTCTTGTAATTTTAATCTAGTGTTCGTGTGTATACACTCTTATATATATGAAGACACGAGTATAACTTGGATCAATTATACAGGACTATAGGGTTTTTCACTTACACCCCCATAGTTTATGTATCCATTTCAAGTTTTGAACGAGTTTGGATTGATTACGACTTTATTAGAGTTTGGGATGCATTAAGACGTTTATAAGTATGTATTTTTTAAAAGAAAGATTTATTTTTTTCTCCGTTTTAAATTGTAAAAGAGACTTTGAATTGTAATGAGAAAATATTATTTTTATTTTAGCTTCTGCAACCGATTTATTTTAAATGTGATTTTCTTTGAGAATTTTATTTGTGGATTAAAAACTAATTGTGTGAGATTTTAGTATAATTATTTATATGACACATGGATGTAATAAATCGAATGTTAAATATATTTAGATGAAAATATTTTAATTATTTAAAATATGTGCGGAATTTAGTAAACTTTTATTTCAGTAGTTTTTATACTAGTTCGTACGCAACTTATTAGAGAGGTTGAACATTTTGTTTTTTGGAAATGCCATTGGGACATAGACTATTTGTAATTATTAAGAGTTATTTTTAAACATAAAATTAGAAAAAGAATTAATTTAAATGAATATTTATCGTAGGTTGAATAATAGGGTGCTGAATTGCTAGATAAGATGACCTTAATTATGAGATTAAGGGAGATTATGTGAGATATGTAAGGAGTTTGAGATATGAAACATTGGTATGTATTTTATGTGTTATTTTCAATATAAATAATAAAAATAAAATTATGAGGAATATTAATTGTTAAATGATCAATATGGAGTTTATGGCTCATTTAATTGGGCATTTATGAAGGGGGTATATAGAGTTAAATGGGAAAATGAAGTGTACAAGAGTGAGAACCAAATATCAATGTGTTTGAAAAGGTTTTGTATTTATTTTAAACCTTCAAACTAATATATAAACTGTGTTAAGGTCTAGTAATTTTAGGCACTGTTTAGTGACATAATTTTTGAAAATTGAGAGAAAAAACAAGAGGAAATTTCGAGAACTTCTTGAAGAGAAATAAAAGGGATTTCTAATAGAAGATGAAGATTTATAATATTTTCAGGTCAATATTTTTAAGGATTTGTGTGCTTTAGTTCAATGGTCGTGTTTTAAGAGAATTAAGGAAGGTCTTCATCCTCCCATAGTTTATTTTGTGTGCTACATATGTTCACCCTTATTTGATACACATATCTTTCATGATATGCACTGAATCTTTAAATGAATTACTTGTTTATATATATATAAATATATAGCATTCTTTTTGCCTGCCTGTTATATATTCATTGTTTTCATGCTGATTAGTCGGTCAAAAATCATGATCAACTAAATTTATGTAGACGTTGGGTTGTAGAATCTGGGTAGACTAATTGTACCTAAACTGTGGAAATTTGATAGTAATAAATATGTTCAATTGGGATATTGATAGTTTTATTGTCGTTGGAGGATGATTAGGCATTCATTAGCCAAACCACCCGTTAAATGGGGTGTACTTTCTAAGTATAATTTTGTATCTTATCGGAGGAACTAGTTCGTGGAATCCTTGGACTACTCGAACGATTTCTTATGTCTATTAAGCTAGTTCTGAAGAACAATGAATGCATTATCCTATTGTTTATTGTGTATGTATTATGACCTTACTTTTATTAGGGGCCATTGAATTATTTGGATGATAATATATAAGAGATCAGATGGTATTCCATATCGTCTATTATATGGGAATTTGGAAGTGTAGTAACACGTGGTTAGATCCTAGGATTAAATTTGATTGTCTTAAGATTTTAGTCGAGTGTTCGTATGCATACACTCTTATATATGAGAACACGCGAGTATACGTGGTTCACTTGGATCAATTATACAAGCCTACTGAGTTTTTCGCTCACATTGCCACAGTTTATATATGCATTTCAAGTTTTGTATGAGTTTGGATAAATTGTGACTTTATTGGAGTTTGGCATGCATTGATACTTTTAGAACTCTTTATTTTTTCTAAAAGAAAGACGTATTTTATTCTCTATTGTAAATTATAAAAGCGACTTTAAATAGTAATGGGAAAATATTTTTTTTGTTTATAATTTGTTATTTTAGTTTCCGTAACTAATTTATTTTAAATGTGATGTTCTTTTAAATAGGTTTAACTTGGCACGCATTTTTTTTATTTTTAAAATTTCACGAGTGTTATAAGTGGGATCAAAGATATAGATCACTCGTATTATTCAGCTTAGGGTTATCCGTTCTTCACGTTTACCTTGACTTATCTTTAATTTTTCCTTTTTTAAATGAATGAAAGAATAAATTTTAGTGAATTTTGAGGATGAAATTCGTTTTTTAGGGAGAAGGATTGTAACACCATGAATTTTTAGGATCTCATTAAAACTATTTTATTGATAAATTGTCATATTTATTTGAGAAATTTACTGCGTATTAGAAATTAGTTGTGTGGGATTTTATGGATTTTAGTGTAACTATTTATATGACATACGGATTTAATAAATCAAGAGTGAAATATATTTATATACGCATATTTTAATTATTTAAAATATATGTGAAGTCTTGTGAATTTTTATTGGACTAGTTTCTACATTAGTTAATACGCAACATATTAGAGAGGTTGCATATTTTATTTCTTTACTCTTGGTAATCCCAATGAGACACTAGAATATTTGGGAATATTAAGAGTTATTTTTAAATATAGAGTTAGAAAAAAAATTAATTAATATTAGTTGAAGTTTAACTAATAGGGTGCTAAATTGCGAACTAAAATGACCTTAATTGTTAGATTGAGGGAGATTATGTGAGGAAGACAAGGAGGTTCAGATATGAAAGACTTTGATATGTATTTTATATGTTTATTTTCATTATAAATAATAAAAATAAATTAGGAAGAATATTAATTGTTAAATAATCAATATTAGAGTTTAAAGCTCATTTAATTGCAAATTTATAAGGAAATATGAGAGGTTAAATGGGAAAATAAAGTGCGTGTTTAAAAATTTTTTATGTTTATTTTAAACCTACCAACTAATATATAAAATTTTGTTAAAGTTTAGGATTTTTAGGCACCTTTTAGTAAAGGAATTCTTGAAAATTGAGAGAGAAAATGAGATGAAATTCAAAGAAATTTTTAGAGAGAAATAAAGGGATTCTTAAGAGAAGATGGAGATTACTAATATTTCCAAGTCAATATTTTCAAGGATTTTGGTGCTTTAGTTTGATGGTTGTGTTTTAAGCGAATTAAGGTGGTGTTCGTCCCCCCGTAGATTATTTTGTGTGTTACATGTAATCACTCTTGTTTTGTATGCTTATATTTCATATTATGTGATGCGTCCTTATATGCATTACTTTTATATATATGTATCATTCTTTTTGCACGCATGTTATATGCTTATTGTTTTCATATTGATTAGTTGGTGAAAAATCCTAATAACATGAATTAACATAGATTTTGGGTTATAGAATCTGGGTAGAGTAATTGTACCTAAACTGTGGAAATCGGATCCTAATAAAGATGTTAAATTGAGAGATTGATATTTTTATTATCGTTCGAGGATGCGTAGGCATCCATTAGGCAACCCACCTATTGGACAAGGTGTACTTCTTGTCTACAATTTTGTCTTTTCTCAGAGGAACTAGTCCATGGATACCTTAGACTTTTAAGATTGTTTCTTATGTCTGTTAATCTGGTTTGGAAGGGCAATGAATGAATTTTCCTATTGTTCATTGTGTATGTATGATGACCTTACTTTTATTGGGGACCATTGGATTGTTTGGAGGATAATTGACAAGAGAGAGGATGAGAGTCCATACCGTACTGGGGGAAGTAAGGTGGAGATTTTGTTACATGAGAACTGGGAAGTAGAGTAATGTAGGGTGAGATCCTAGGATAAAATTTGGTTGTCTTGTAATTTTAGTTGATTATTCATATGCCTACACTCTTACATATGTGAAGACATAAGTATTTTTGGTTCACTTGGATCAATTATACGAGCCTACAGGGTTTTTCGCTCACCCCCCCCACAATTTATTTATGCATTTAAGGTTTTGTACGAGTTTGGATTTATTACAATTTTATTAGAGTGTGGTATGCATTCGGACGTTTAAAAATCTTTGTTTTTTAAAAGAACGATGTATTTTATTATCTTTTGTATATTATAAAAGAGACTTTGAATAGTAATGAGAAAATATTGTTATTTATTTATTATTTGTTGTTTTAGCTTCCACAACAGGTTTATTTTAAATGTGACTATCTTTTAAATAGGTTCAATCTGGCACGCATTTTTTTTACAAAAAAATTACAAGTATTATAAGTGGTATCAGAGCTCTAGGTTGTTCGTATTCTCCGGTTTTGGGTTATCGATTATTCACGTGTACATTGCCTTATCTCTAATTTTTCATTTTTAAGTGAATGAAAGAATAGGTTTTTAGTGAATTTTGAGGCAATATTCCCTTTTTAGGGGGAAAGATTGTAACACCACGTATGCTTAGGATTTAATTAAAGATATTTTTTAGATAAATTGTCATATTTATTTGAGAATTTTATTTGTGGATTAGAAACTAGCTATGTGGGATTTTAGTGTAATTATCTATATGACATATGGATTTAATAAATCGAGTGTGAAATATATTCATATTAACATATTTTAATTATTTAAAATATATGTAAAATTTAATATATTTTTATTTGATTAGTTTTTAAATTATTTAGTACGCAACATGTTAGAGAGGTTGCACATTTTATTTTTATACTTTGGGGAATGCCAATGAGACACTAGAATATTTGGAAAGATTAAGGGTTCTTTTTAAATATAGAATTAGAAAGAGAAAAGAATTTAAATGAATATTAGTTATATGTTATGTTGAATAATAGGGTGCTAAATTGCTAGCTAAAATGACCTTACTTGTTAAATTGAGGGAGATTATGTAAATGAGATAAGGAGTTTAAGATATTAACGAATTTGGGATGAATTTTATATGTTTATTTTCATTATAAATAATATAATTAAAATTAAAAGGAATATTAATTATTAAATAATCGATATTGGAGTTTAAGGCTCATTTAATTGGGCATTTATAAGGGGATATGAAGAGTTAAATGGTAAAGTAAAGTGTGAAAGAATGGGTACCAAGTCTCAATGTGTTTGAAAAGGTTTTACATTTATTTTAAACCTACCAAATAATATATAAAAATATTTTAAGGTTTATGGCTTTTAGTGAAGGAATTATTGAAAACAAAGAGAGAAAATAAGTGAGAAAATGAGTTGAAATTCAGATATGGGATTTTTAATAGAAGATGAACATTACTAATATTTTCAAGTCAAAATTTACAAGGATTTTTATGTTTTAGTTCGATGGTTTTGTTTTGAGAGAATTAAGATAAGTGTTCGTCCTCCCATGGTTTGTTTTGTGTGCTACATATATTCACCCTTATTTGATACACATATATTTCATGCTTTGTACTGCATCTTTATATGCATTACTTATTTATATATATCTATGGGTACCTGGATTTGCCATCACAAGTCCAGACGAGTTGCCCGATAGAAGCGGCCCAAAGCCTAGGCCCCTCGCATCGCAACCGAATTCAGTTATGACCCAGTCCTCTCCTAAAATCTTACAAGGAGATATTCTACGAGTAGAAGATGGACGTGAGGGAGTCCAACACCCCCACTCCCTGAGAACCAATATGTATATAACAATATATTCTCTGTAAAGCACTCTCCGGGGCACATAGAAATAATATTGAGAAGACCACCGTGGACATAGGCATTCTTGCTGAACCACGTACATATTGTGTTGTGTGATTGGCATTATCTGTTCTTTATTTTCTCTAGTGATTGCGTTTTCTCATTTATTTGTGTTGAATATAATTGCCACTACAATTCGAGTCGTCTGTGGGAATCGTTCGTTTCCCTTAAGAAAGCTCTCACCAACAAAGAAACTAAAATGTCTGGTCATAGTAGCAACGCCCCTCAGGCAGGGGATATTCAAGAACAGCCTTCCCCTCGCAGGATTAGATCTGAAGTTTGGCGTTCAGATCAGAGGGCTCGCCCGGAGAGGAGAGCCTCAGAGGAGAGCCAAGGACCAGTGAGGTCCACACAAATCTCCAGATTGATTGATGAATATGAGGCAAGGCTAAAAGATCATAGGGAGTCTGCTTGCAAGCAAGAGGCTGAGAATGCTCGCCTTAAAAAGAAATTAGAGAGGATGGATAAAGAGATCCCTCCCTCGCAGCACTAGGTGACGCCCATACCGCACTCCTAGACCTCAGATGAGCAAGTCTCGCAGTCGAGGAAGGAGCCCCAGATGCGGATCCCAAAGAAGTGATAATCTCGAGTCAGATAATGACTTGCTCGAGCAACAATGCCCAGCTCGCCATTACAGTAGGCCAGCTCGAGGTGATGAAGATATACGAAATTTGGTTTGGAAGGAAATGGACCAGCACCCCGCTCATCGAGGTGCCAGATCAACCAGGTGTGACACCCCGACTAATTAAATACCGGGTAACTACTCCTTTATTAAATTAATTCAAAATGCCAATTTGGTTCAGTTAATAGCATCACTGTCGAAAACATTTTAATAATTACTAACCACCTAGTATTTAAAAGTAAGTGACAAATTTTAAGTTAAGTCTGATTAACATGTAGTAAAAGAATAATGAAAGAATAACAACCATTCACTATAATGCAGTAATGAATAACCAACATCATAAATATAAATCCGGAGGAAAACTCCTCACAACAATCCCACAACTGAAAAATAATACGACAAGTCTGAATCCTGAATAATTACATGCCAGAAGTCTAAATAACTGAAATAAATGAAATGTCTCTAAAAGAAATGGGCGACATGCCCTACAACTGATAACTGAAGAATATCGAGTGAAGATAGATGAAGAATCTACAAGCAAAGTCCTGTAACTCCCACAAACAGCTACAGCTCGTCACCTGAATGAGAATCCTAAGCATGGTGTCCTTGTGGCTGGGCACCTAAAATGGTTTTTACAAAAATAGATTTGAAAGAAAATGGGTCAGACCCGAAAGAGGAAATCATTTTAAAAACAGCAAGTGTTTTAATAAAATTAAAACATTAAATGCAAAATACATGTTAGGACGTGCACTCACATGGAATTCTCACCTCTCGACTACATGTGCACTCCTAACGTACCGTACCCATCTCTAAGACATCAATATCTAACCAAACTGTAATAAGTTCTACCCCTTACTACTCGATTCTCATATTACATTCTAACGTTATCAATTAAAATAGAGGGCTTTACATACACTCGGATTCTTAATTAGTAATATAATTCACTATCAGTTAACCCGTTTTGTTTTCTCAAATCATTACCATAATATTATTCATAATACCAATCGTGAAAGTTCCCATTAATTAAGTGTATATTATTCACATCATAAATATACAATACAAGCACCCCGAGACTAAGCTGCGGTGCACACATACTCTGCTATCCATCCCGGTACATCGCGTACATAAGGATCACGTATTCTGAATCTCTCAGGAATCGTTCTCAGACAACAACATCACAAATAATGGAGGCGAACACAGTCACATCACATGGGTCACGCACATACCTGCGCTCCCACGATCAGCAGACTTATTAACATCCCAATAAGTCCTTCTCTGACCTATGTTCAGCGAGGTAACCAATCTAAATCCGGGCAACACAAGGATTAGAAGGTCCTAAGCGAACGTAAACCTCCCGTGATAGCAAGTATGGTAGGTATGTCATACACATAAAATCAATACATATACTAAGTATGCACACCTCTTAGTAATTACCATAATATATTGGAGGTACACTTCTCATTCTCGTACCGACATATAATACTACACAATTTATATGTTCCCGATTCATATAGTAATTTAGGCCGTCAATAGTTCTCGCAACGTAATAGGCACTCACGTCCTACTTCATATTTTTCCCTCAGGTTCAAACTACACTTCTAGGTTTGACTCCTCATTATATCCCAAACATCCCAAATGTAACAATTAATCATCAAGGGAAGGTTATCTCTACATATACACAAGGTTGCGGGACACTCGGGATCAAAACAGGCTAAAAGCCTAAACTGTCAACTCGTTCGAAGTCTCGTTCGAAGTATCGTTCGAACGAGGCTGTTCGAACGAGAGTTCGTTCGAACGAACTGGGCCTTCTAACGAGATCTCGTTCGAACGAAAGTCTTCGAACGAACATCCCTCTCGTTAGAACCCAAACTATCAACTCGTTAGAAGCTCGTTCGAACGAGCTCGTTCGAACGACCTGGGGAGGTCTTCTAACGAGTGGCCAGATTCGAGCCCAGAAATTCCTATCTCGTTTTTCCAATTTTCTTCACTCCTAATCCCACATAAAAATCATTCCAACATCATTTTAAGGTTCCTAATTCATACTAAACATTCATAGGTCATAATCAAACATTTATATAGGGCCAACTCATATTAAACATCATCAAATCTTCAAATCCCTTTATTTATCCCCAAATTATATGAACATGAACCCTAGCATTTATAAATCATCAATGAGCCTAATAAAATCCGTTTTTGTTTCATCCAAGATATAATATCACCAGAATAAACATCTAAATACCAATCTACATGCGATTCCTCATCAAAATGAACTTTCTACTTCCAATTTAAATGGGTTTTTCATTAACTCCCAAGAACAATACAATTTAATTGAATTTCCTACGCATGGAAGAAGCATTCTCTATAAAAATGAAATTAAATCACTTGCCTTATTTGAATCTCTGATTTTGAGGTTGAATCTTGAAGGTTGAATTGCCTTCTCTCTCTCTCTGCAGAATCCTTCTCTTTCTTTCCCTCTCTACAAGTTCTTCTCAAGGTGTTAATGGAGGTGGGTTGGTTTTGCCAAGTTATAAAGTTTCTAACTTCTCCCGTAGCCCACTACCTAAATTGGGGTTGGAAATGGCTTAGTGGGTTAATACTAAGTTAGATTTTTAACTCTAATTTTCGTGGGTTTTAATTACCCAATTTCCAAAATTACTAAAATGCCCTTATAAGTTACCGGTATGGCCCAATAATGCCACGGGACCCAAACTTAACCCCCGGCTAGTGTTTTCTGACTATTTCGACCCTTCCGAACACGTTGGCGCACTCAAAATGACCATATGGTTAATATAACTAAAATTCACTTTTCAATTAAAATAAATATATCCCTGACGCGACTGTCACACGCGTCTCAATAAAATTTTCCAACTTGCCGTATTTCAATCTCACGACGAATTTCATACTTCAATATTCATATATAATAATATATGCACATTATATTCAAATACCAACTCGCATCACGCTAGTATTTTAATCCAAATTAATTTCCAATTAATACGCATTTAATTTAATTAATCCCATAAATAAATATCACAAAAATACGGGGTATTACATACTTCCCCACTAATAACTGAATTTCGTCCCGAAATTCGGAACTAGAAAGTACCTGGTAAGAGCAACTCTGGATAGCGTTCGCGCATCTCATCCTCGCGCTCCCCTGTGGACTCCTCAACATTATGATGTCGCCACTGAACACGCACTAACGGGACTACCTTTGACTGCAGTTTCCGCTCACTTCGGTCCAAAATAGCAATCGGCCCCTCCTCGTAGGAGCTATCAGGCTGGAGATCGATGTCCTCCAAAGCAATGTGAGAATGAGCCAAATCGTCTCTAAGATATTTCCTTAGCGAGGAAATATGAAATACATCGTGAATCCGATGCAAATGCTCCGGTAATCCAAGTCTATACGCAACCGGTCCAATCCGCTCAATAATAGGAAAGGGTCCCACATATCTCGGTGCCAACTTCCCTTTATTCCCGAAATGCATAATCCCCTTCATAGGAGATACTATGAGCAAAACCTGTTCCCCCACTTGGAACTCTCTGAAGAATCTCTTCGCATCAGCATAGCTCTTCTACCGATCCTGAGCTACCCGAATGCGACTTCGAATCAACTCTATCCTTGCTGAAGTATCCTGAATAACTTCCGACCCAAGTAGTTTGCTGTCCCCCACCTCCAACCAACATGCTGGGGAACGACAAGGTCTACCGTACAACGCCTCAAATGGAGCCATGCCAATGGTGAACTGGTAGGAGTTGTTGTAAGCAAACTCTACCAGTGGAAGATACTGCTCCCATCCACCCCCGAAATCAATGATACTCATACGTAGCATGTCCTCCAACATCTGGTTCGTACGCTCGGTCTGCCCATCGGTCTGCGGGTGATATACCGTACTCAACCGCAATTCCGTGCCCATGGCCTCCTGAAAACTCTCCCAAAACTGTGAAACGAATATATTGTCTCGGTCAGACATGATATTTAAGGGCACACCGTGAAGTCTCACTATCTCTGAAATAAAGAGCTGGGCATACTGTCCCGTAGTGTAGTCTGTTCTTACAGGTAGAAAATGAGAGACTTTGGACAACCTGCCCACAATTACCCAAATGGAGTCGTGACCTCTCTGTGACGTAGGCAACCCTGTGATAAAGTCCATGGAGATGCTCTCCCACATCCACATCGGGACCTCCAACGGCTGTAGCAGTCTTGCCTGCCTCTGATGATCCACTTTTACTAACTGACAAGTGGCGCATTTAGAAACAAACTCGGCAATATCTCTCTTCATCCCGCTCCACCAATACTGTTGTCTCATGTCTTGGTACATTTTGTCCCCATCGGGATGTACCGCGAACTGTGAGCCGTGCGACTCGGCCATCACTTCGTGCCACAATTTCTCCCCTTCCGGAACTACCAATCTCCCATTGAAGCGTAATCCTCCGTCTGAGCTAACGGTATAGGATTCAGCTCCCTCTGCTAGTAATCGAACTATCAGCTCCTGACAGAACGAGTCATATGCTTGTGCCTTTACCACTCTCGTGACAATCTGCAGTGTAACAGTCATTACCGATATGAATGATCGGGCCATTGCATCCTGGTGTCCCAATTCCTTCCACTTTGCCTTCCACACCCCTGCCACCTCATCTACTGGCCTACGGCTCAACGCGTCTGCTACCACATTAGCCTTCCCTGGGTGGTATTGGATATCGAACTGATAATCCTTCACGAACTCAAGCCACCTCCGTTGCCTCATATTCAACTCCTTCTACGTGAATAGGTACTGTAGGGACTTGTGGTCTATGAACAATCGAAACTTTTCCCCCAAAAGGTAATATCTCCAAATACGAAGGGCAAATACAACTGCCGCCAACTCTAAGTCATGAGTGGGGTAATTCTTCTCGTGAGGCTTTAGCTTACGGGAAGCATAAGCTATGGCCTGACTCTCCTGCTGTAATACACCTCCAAGTCCTTGCAAGGACGCATCGGTGTAAACTAAATACTCAACTCCCGGTCTCGGAAATGCTAACACAGGTGCTGAGATCAACTTATCCTTCAATTCATTGAATGCCAACTGACAGGCATCACTCCAGATGAATGGCACACCCTTACGAGTCAAATGTGTCAAAGGACCTGCTATCTTTGAGAATCCCCGAAGGAACCTCCTGTAGTATCCTGCTAGGCCCAAGAAACTACGAATCTCTGTCGGTGTCGTGGGCTGTCCCCACTCCCTCACCGCGGATACCTTCCCCGAATCAATAGATATTCCCCGGTCGGAAATAATATGTCCCAAAAACTGGACCTCCTTCAGCCAGAACCCGCATTTCTCATATTTTGCATACAGCTCGTTCTGACGTAGTGTCTGCAAAACTTGCCTCAAATGCTCGGCGTGTTCCTCCTCTGTCTGAGTGTAAACCAGAATATCATCGATGAAGACAATGACAAACTGATCTAGGAAATCTCTGAACACTCTGTTCATCAAGTCCATAAACACGGCTGGAGCATTGGTCAAACCAAAAGGCATAACCCGAAACTCGTAAGATCCATATCTCGATAAGAACGCAGTCTTCGAGACATCCTCTTCCCTGATACGCAACTGATGGTATCCCGATCTCAAATCAATCTTTGAGAAGAAAGAAGCTCCTCTCAACTGGTCGAATAAGTCATCGATTCGAGGCAACGAATACTTATTTCATATCGTGACCTTATTCAACTCTCGGTAGTCCACACACAATCTCAGTGAACCATCTCTCTTCTTCACGAACAACACAGGGGCACTCCACGGTGAAGTACTCCTCCGTATAAACCCCTGACCCAACAACTGCTCAATCTGATCCCGTCACTCCCTCATCTCAGCTGGAGCCATACGGTACGGTGCGCGTGCTATAGGTCTCGTATCTGGTAATAAGTCTATGATAAAGTCTATCTCTCGACTGGGGGGTAATCCAGGTATATCCTGAAATACATCGGCAAACTCTCTAACAACCGGAATCGAATCAAGTGGTATCACCACCTACTCAGAGGTCTCCTCCTCTATATAGTACAAATGAGTGGACGATCCTCCCTCGAAACGAGGCATCGCCACCAAAAACATCTCCTGCCCGGGAATGGCAAAGATAATACTCCTACTGAAACAGTCAATCATGGCTCGGTACGCAACAAGCCAATCCATACCAATAATGGCATCATACTCGGTCATCTCTAATACTAACATATCTGTAGGTAATACCAAACTACCAATCTCTACCCCTACTCCCCGGCATATAAAGAAAATAAGTGACCCACTCCCCAATGGTGAGTCTACACACGTCACTGTGCTCTCTGATGTGGCTAACAACCCTAAGGCTTTCGCAAAATGTGTAGCTATAAAGCAATGTGTTACCCCCGTATCAAACAAAACCCGACCCATAGTACCATGCATAGGAAACATACCCTCAATAGCGGGTGGTGCCTGCGGAGCTGCTGCCTGGTGGACGTTATAGACACGTCCATACTGTAATTGTCCCTGCTGCACAGGAACTGCTGGAATGGCTGGAAGAGCTGGCACCTGGGCTGGAGCTGGGAGGGATGGTGGAAAAAGTGGCCTCTGTGGCTCATGTCGAGCACCCTGCTGCTGCTGCGGGGCCCTGCCCCTATCAGCACAGTCCTGGCATTTATGGCCAGTCTTTCCACAAATGAAACACTTCCCCAAAAAGTTCCCCCCTCTCTGTCCCTGCTGCCCCCGGCCCTGGTGGCCGTTACCATTCCTCCACTGGCCCTGCTGAAACTATTGATGACCATTCTGACCCTGCTGGTGCTGATGGTCGTTCGGACCCTGATGGCCCTGCCGGAAACCTCCCTGTCCGTGCTTGAAGTTTCCTGACCTGAACCTCTTGTGATCCCCCTGCTGGGTACCCTGATCGCCCTGCCTCTGCCCCTGAACAGATTGTGCCCCGCTGGCACCATTTCCTCCAGTCCTGCCCTGATGGCTAGACTCTCCCGATCTCTTTCCCTCAGTCATGTGAAAGCGGTGATCCTAGCAATGGAGCAATGCAGCGTTAACCACATCAGAATAAGTGGCTCATGATAGGTTCCCTAACAAGTGCTGACGAATCCTCCATGTCAACCCGTCCGTAAATTTCTGTATCTTCTTCTCCTCCGTCGATATCTCATCCGGAACAATGTTCAGAAGATCAGTGAATTCGGCCTCATACTCGGCCACAGTCTTACCCTCATTCTTGAGGCTCATCAACTTCCTCCTCATCTCTGTGTGAACAGCCGACGGAAAGTACGTGCGGTCAAACCGCACCCAAAACTCCTGAATAGTGAGAGTATCTCTCTCCTCCACTGTGGTAATAGACTCCCACCACTGCAGCGCAGACCCTACTAGCTTAAAGGTAGGTAGTATCTGCTTCTGGACATCTGTGCACTCATACATCCTCAGGTGTCGCTGGATGTCCTTCCTCCACTGACTCGAAACTACCACATCGGAGCTACCTGCGAACTCCGGAGGGTGTGCTTTCTGAAAAGCATCACGTACACTTTCCCAAGCAGACGGGAATGCATGTGCGTGAACAGGCGCGGCTATCGGCGCCTGAGGTGGTGCCTGCTGAACTACTGCTAGTGCGGCATTTACCGCCTGGGCCACAATGGCTGCAACCTCGGCGGCATTCATCGTGCTCTGAACTGGTGCGGGTTGTGGTTCTTGCGTTGCATCCCTGGGAATCCTTTGTGCACGTCGTGGAGGAATCTGAAATAAGAATGAAGTTTATAAGTTCGCAGTTATAAACTTAAAATAGCTGAAGAACGTAGCATATACAAAAGAATACAACAGTCCTAAAATATAGGGCTCTACATCAAAGAAAGCTCAGCGGAAACATAATAAGTCGTTCAGATCCTAAAGGACACTAGAACCTGATGCTCTGATACCACCTGTGACACCCCGACTAATTAAATACCGGGTAGCTACTCCTTTATTAAATTAATTCAAAATGCCGAGTTGGTTCAGTTAATAGAATCATTGTCGAAAACATTTTATTAATTACTAACCACCTAGTATTTAAAAGTAAGTGCCAAATTTTAAGTTAAGTCTGATAAACATGCAGTAAAAGAATAATGACAGAATAACAACCATTCACTATAATGAAGTAATGAATAACCAACAACATAAATATAAATCCGGAGGAAAACTGCTCACAACAATCCCACAACTGAAAAATAATACGACAAGTCTGAATCCTGAATAATTACATGCCAAAAGTCTGAATAACTGAAATAAATGAAATGTCTCTAAAAGAAATGGGCGACATTCCCTACAACTGATAACTGAAGAATATCGAGTCAAGATAGATGAAGCATCTACAAGAAAAGTCCTGTAACTTCCACAAACAGCTACAGCTCGTCACCTGAATGAGAATCCTAAGCATGGTGTCCTTGTGGCTGGGCACCTAAAATGGTTTTTACAAAAATAGATTTGAAAGCAAATGGGTCAGAGCCCGAAAGTGGAAATCATTTTAAAAACAGCAAGTGTTTTAATAACATTAAAGCATTAAATGCAAAATACATGTTAGGACGTGCACTCACATGGAATTCTCACCTCTCGACTACATGTGCACTCCTAACGTACCGTACCCATATATAAGATATCCATATCTAACCAAACTATAATAAGTTCTACCCCTTACTACTCGATTCCCATATTACATTCTAACGTTATCAATTAAAATAGAGGGCTTTACATACACTCGGATTCTCAATTAGTAATATAATTCACTATCAGTTAACCCGTTTTGTTTTCTCAAATCATTACCATAATATTATTCATAATACCAATCGTGAAAGTTCCCATTAATTAAGTGTATATTATTCACATCATAAATATACAATACAAGCACCCCGAGACTAAGCTGCGGTGCACACATACTCTGTTATCCATCCCGGTACATCACGTACATAAGGATCACATATTCCGAATATCTCAAGAATCGTTCTCAGACAACAACATCACAAATAATGGAGGCGAACACAGTCACATCACATGGGTCACGCACATACCTGCGCTCCCACGATCAGCAGACTTATTAACATCCCAATAAGTCCTTCTATGACCTATGTTCATCGAGGTAACCAATCTAAATCCGGGCAACACAAGGATTAGAAGGCCCTAAGCGAACGTAAACCTCCCGTGATAGCAAGTATGGTAGGTATGTCATACACATAAAATCAATACATATACTAAGTATGCACACCTCTTAGTAATTACCATAATATATTGGAGGTACACTTCTCATTCTCGTACCGACATATAATACTACACAATTTATATGTTCCCGATTCATATAGTAATTTAGGTCGTCAATAGTTCTCGCAACGTAATAGGCACTCACGTCCTACTTCATATTTTTCCCTCAGGTTCAAACTACACTTCTAGGTTTGACTCCTCATTATATCCCAAACATGCCAAATGTAACAATTAATCATCAAGGGAAGGTTATCTCTACATATACACAAGGTTGCGGGACACTCGGGATCAAAACAGGATAAAAGCCTAAACTGTCAACTCGTTCGAAGTCTCGTTCGAACGAGGCTGTTCGAACGAGAGTTCGTTCGAACGAGAGTTCGTTCGAACGAGCTGGGCCTTATAATGAGATCTCGTTCGAACGAAAGTCTTCGAACGAACATCCCTCTCGTTAGAACCCAAACTGTCAACTCGTTAGAAGCTCGTTCGAACGAGCTCGTTCGAACGACCTGGGCAGGTCTTCTAACGAGTGGCCAGATTCGAGCCCAGAAATTCCTATCTCGTTTTTCCAATTTTCTTCACTCCTAATCCCACATAAAAATCATTCCAACATCATTTTAAGGTTCCTAATTCGTACTAAACATTCATAGGTCATAATCAAACGTTTATATAGGGCCAACTCATATTAAACATCATCAAATCTTCAAATCCCTTTATTTATCCCCAAATTATATGAACATGAACCCTAACATTTATAAATCATCAATGAGCCTAATAAAATCCATTTTTGTTTCATCCAACATATAATATCATCAGAATAAACATCTAAATACCAATCTACATGCGATTCCTCATCAAAATGAACTTTCTACTTCCAATTTAAATGGGTTTTTCATTAACTCCCAAGAACAATACAATTTAATTGAATTTCCTACGCATGGAAGAAGCATTCTCTATAAAAATGAAATTAAATCACTTGCCTTATTTGAATCTCTGATTTTGAGGTTGAATCTTGAAGGTTGAATTGCCTTCTCTCTCTCTCTGCAGAATCCTTCTCTTTCTCTCCCTCTCTACAAGTTCTTCTCAAGGTGTTAATGGAGGTGGGTTGGTTTTGCCAAGTTATAAAGTTTCTAACTTCTCCCGTAGCCCACTACCTAAATTGGGGTTGGAAATGGCTTAGTGGGTTAATACTAAGTCAGATTTTTAACTCTAATTTTCGTGGGTTTTAATTACCCAATTTTCGAAATTACTAAAATGCCCTTATAAGTTACCAGTATGGCCCAATAATGCCCCGGGACCCAAACTTAACCCCCCGGCTAGTGTTTTCTGACTATTTAGACCCTTCCGAACACGTTGGCGCACTCAAAACGACCATACGGTTAACAGAACTAAAATTCACTTTTTAATTAAAATAAATATATCCCTGACGCGACTGTCACACGCGTCTCAATAAAATTTTCCAACTTGCCGTATTTCAATCTCACGACGAATTTCATACTTCAATATTCATATATAATCATATATGCACATTATATTCAAATACCAACTCGCATCACGCTAGTATTTTAATCCGAATTAATTTCCAATTAATACGCATTTAATTTAATTAATCCCATAAATAAATATCACAAAAATACGGGGTATTACACCAGGGAGCTTGTTAGACGAGATCTCAAGACCCAGATGAAATACCCTTTCTCAAGGGAGATAGAAGAAAAGGAAGCCCCCAAGAAATTTGATATTCTGAGATTTAAGATCTATGATGGAAAAACTAACCCTATTAATCTAGTTAGGAAGTACTGGCAGGCCATGACTCTGTGGAACCACCGGGATGCACTGATGTGCCGAATTTTCCCCTCGAGTCTGCATGATGTGGCCTAGAAATGGTTCGAGAGACTCCCTCACAGGTCTATCAGGAGTTTTGAGTCCCTGGTCGAGCTCTTTACGGCTCGCTTCATTACTAGTAGCTCCCATCCAAAAAGGATGGATGCTTTACTAACAATGAAAAAGACGCCTCAAAAAAGCCTCCGAGACTACGTAAAAAGGTACTGGGAGTTATTCAATGAGGTTGAGGACTGCTCGAAACACGTAGCGGTGGCCTCATTCAAAATCGTCTTACCCAGTCCTTGCCTCCTGCATCAATCCCTGATGAAGAAGGAGGCCACAACCATCGATGATCTGATGGCTCACATCGAGAAGTATGCCAAGGTGGAAGATGTGACCCGCCTGAGTGCATGGGAGAATGGACGAACTAAGCTCACTACCAAGGGCAACGACAAGGTTGAAAACCAGAAGAAAGGGGGCAAGAATGGGGGCAAAAATGGATCTAAGAACGGAGGAAAGAACGATGCTTCGAAAGAATTTCAGGCAGTGAACACTGTCTTCAAAGAACCAATCTACAAGATCCTGGCAAAGATCAAAGACGATCCATTTGTTAAGTGGCCCAAAAAAATGGGAGGATATCCCTCAAAGATAAATAATGCGTTGAGATGCGCTTTTCATAAGGAGGGAGGACATTAGACTCAGCATTGCAAGGCTCTTAAGTCTTACCTCGAAGAACTGGCCTAAACTGGGCACTGAACAAGTTTGTGGAGAAGAAGGCAGAGAAAGTCGCTGCCAATGGAAACACGAGGCCCGATAACATACTCAAGGACGATGCTGGCCATGAATTTACCGTAATTCATGGGACATCTAATATGAAGCATATTCAAGGGAATTCATCTCGGATGGAGGTAAAAAAGCTTACAGCAGTAATGCAAGATTTTCAGATCGATCCAACAAAGACACAATCAGGAAAGCATTGGCAAGCAGGTGACGTTGACTATAGCAAACATATCGTGTTCACAACTGAAGATCTAGTGGGAGTAAGAACCCCACATCATGACATCTTGATCATTACGCTCAGGATAGCCAACTATGACGTCAAAAAGTTGTTCGTCGACCAAGGAAGCTCATCCTAGGTAATGTATCTCAACCTCTTCAGAACGTTGAAGCTAAGCGTCATCGACCTGAAGGAAGTCAATGTCCCTCTGAGTTCCTAGTAGTCGACATCGACTCACCATTTTAAGCTATCCTCGACAGGGGATGGCTACATGCAATGAAGGCAGTCCCTTTGACCTACCATCAGAAGCTCAAGTACGTAATTGAGTGAGGAGTAATGGAGATTCACGGAGATCATGCGATGGAAAGAAAGTGCATCATAGAAGCCATCCTCCCGAAACCAAAGAAGAAGGTCAAGAAGGATAAGGAAAAGGTCGAGGAGCAAGAAGGTTTGGTATCTTCAAAATAGCAATTAAGATATGGAAGGCCCGAAGTGGAGGAGACCAGGTTCCCCCCTCTGAACGGGTCATTAAAAACCTGGAAGAGATCGTAGCTGGTGGGGACAAGAAAGACAGGATTTTCTTGATTGGATTTTCTCTCACAGATCAAGAAAAAAAGGAACTGACAGTATTGTTGAGAAGTAATATCGACGTTTTCGCATGGGAACCATACGAGCTGCCTGACATTGATCCTAGTGTGGTTTACCATCGGTTACACGTCGACCCCACCTTCAGACCTATCACGCAGAAAGAACAGCAAACCGCGCCAAATAAGGCTAAACTCGTAGAGAAAGAAGATGAAAAACTGTTGGATGCAGGATCCATATGGGAAGTTCAATTACCTAAATAGTTATCCAACCCAGTAGTAGTTACAAAGAGCAATGGGAAATGGAGAGTCTGCATTGACTTCACTGACCTTAGCAGGGCATGCCCTAAGGACAGTTTCCCTCTCCCAAAAATCGACCAGTTGGTGGATGCCACATCAGCTCACGAGAGAATGAGTTTTCTGGATGCATATTTGGGGTATCATCAGATCCCCCTGCACCAGACCAATATAAGACAGCGTTCATCACTACTGTCATATTATACTACTACAAAGTTATGCCCTTTAGGCTCAAGAATACAGGAGCAACTTACCGGAGGCTAGTCACCAAGATGTTCAAAGATCAAATGGGAGATACCATGGAGGTCTACATCGACGATATACTCGTCAAGAGTAAGCACAAAGAGGACCATCTCTCAGATCTATCAAACACCTTCTAGATCCTCAGGGAATACCGAATGATACTCAACGCGAGCAAATGTTCTTTCAGTGTCCAGTCAGGAAAATTTCTTGGGTATTTGGTTAGCAAGAGAGGCATTGAGGCCAACCCAGACCAGATCGATGCGATTAACAGGGTACAACCCCTTGCACAATATAGGACGTCCACAAACTCACGGGCATGCTCGTTGCTTTAAATCGTTTCATCTCAAAGTCCTTTGAGAAGTGTAAGCCCTTCTTCCATCTCTTAAGAGGAAGCAAGATAGTATAATGGAATCAAGATTGCTCACAAGCATTGGAAGAGCTCAAGGCTTACCTTAGCTCACCGCCCTTGCTCGTTATCCCTCAAGAAGATGATCCCCTTTACTTATACCTCATCGTCTCCAATCACGTCGTCAGTTCTGCACTAGTGTGCAAAATAGCAAGAACCCATAATCTAGTTTACTATGCGAGCAAAACCTTATTGGACGCCGAGCAGCGGTACCTACCACTGGAAAATCTCCTCTTTGCACTAGTAATAGCTTCGAGGAAGCTGAAGCACTACTTCGAATATCACATTATCATCATCCTTACATCATACCACCTTAAAGCAGTCCTGCGAAAAGCGGATCTATCTGGAAGATTTTCCAAATGGTCAGTGGAGATCGGACGATTTGATATCCAATTTCAGCCCAGGAATGCAATCAAAGGGAAGGCCCTCGCCGATTTCATCGCAGAATTCACTGGCAAATACCCTTACGACCAACTTCACCCATCTGCAGGAATCTGGCAACTGTTTATCAATGGAGCCTCCAACTCAAAGGGGGCAGGACTAGGCATTGTGCTCGTTACTTCAGAAGACACAATCCTCGAGCAGGGAATCAGGCTTGGATTTAAAGCCTCCAATAACAAGGCTACGAAGCTTTGATAGTCGGCCTGTAAAAAGCAGAGGCGCTGGGGGCAAAGTAGCTGCAGGTTTTTGGTGACTCACAATTGGTCTCCAACCAGATAAATGGAGACTTCAACACAAGCGACGAAAGGATGGAAGCCTACCTCGCCTTGGCAAATAAGCTAATGTCCAACTTTAAAGAAGTCAGTGTCCAACAGTTTCCCAGAGGACAAAATAGCCACGCCGATGCCCTAGCAGCCCTGAGTTCTGCAATCAATTTCAACTTAAAAAGGACGATCCCCATAGACTTCCTCACCAATTCGAGCATCAACCAGAGCGACGAGCGACCAACCATGGAACATATGCTCTAGGTTGAGTCAGCGCCTAGTTGGATGGACCCTTTGAGGGATTATTTGAAAGATGGTGCACTCTTAAACAATAAGAAGTCCGCACATCAGATAAGAGTCAAAACTGCTCGATTTCACTTATCTCCTGAGGGCAAATGATATACCCATATATACCCTCGGCCAGGTCGAGGGCTTCCTCCACCTTAACGAGGCTAAGATGATCTCCCAGATAATATCAGATAACCCTTCAGTGGGCCGACCCCTCATCAGGCCCAGACGACCCTTCAAGGGGCTGAACCCTCATCAGGACCAGATGACCCTTTAGTGGGCTGACCCCTCATCATGTATCGAATGACCCTGCAAGGGGTCGACCCCTCATCAGGCCTAGACGACCCTTCAATGGGCCGACACCTCATCAGGCCCAGACGACCCTTCACTGGACCGACCCCTTATCATGGTCTGGACGACCCTATGAGGGTACGACAGTACGAGGCCCAAACTAGGCCTAGCTCACTGCCAGCAAGAACTTTTCCCTCGGCCTCGCATCATAGGTCGAGGGTGACATAATCACAGCACGTGATTTGGGAGATGCATGGAATAGTGCACATAAGACTCCTATGGCACGTGGGCAAGACCGTTATAACAATATCACCCCCACACGTGAGGACATATTATGTCATCATTAATCACATGTGGCACCTCCAGGTGTCAGCATGGGATTGGATAGATCATATCTCACATGCACCATGCATGCTTGGGGGGTACACTACTCCTCCCAAGACCTATATATACTTGTCACCTACAACCCTGCAAAGGGATCGATAATTGGTAACCCTAGCTAAAACTCTGCTTGTACATAGTGGAGAGAGAGAGTGAGCTTATGTGTATTGTATCCAAGGCCTTTAGTGCCCATACTTAGTGGATCACACACTCACAATGGATATAAGCCTAATTGGCTGAACCACTATACATCATTATCTTATTCCTCTTATGCTCATCCCCTTTTATACACTTACACACATACATCTCTATGTATGCCATTGTTATTACTGTTTGAGCTCATCATCACTTATCTGGTGGTGTTGAATCTTAGCATCATCAGTTTGGCTTCGTCTGTGGGAACGAGAAGACATCTCTTCCTTTATACAGCTTGACCTCACCGGGCACTCTGGTGGTGAACCAGTTCTCCCCCTTTGTGGAGTTATTTCACCATTTAAAGAGAACCATTGAGGTTCTCAAGCTCATCAGTATTTTGATTATTAAGCTCTCTATAGCTCTAAATATGGCACCAGAGATGACCCCACCACCACTTCCTACACCGGATAGTGGAGTGGGACCCAGTCCCAGTCAGCCACCACCTCAGTCTGAAATGGCTGATGTGGCAGCCGCCTTAAAGTCTCTGGCAGCAAGCCAATAGATTATGAAGGAGCAGTTTACAA
The DNA here is from genome assembly GCA_949130495.1 of Sambucus nigra. Lineage (NCBI taxonomy): Eukaryota > Viridiplantae > Streptophyta > Magnoliopsida > Dipsacales > Adoxaceae > Sambucus > Sambucus nigra. The sequence goes on along the minus strand of OX422218.1, from coordinate 385,505,591 downwards.
CTCTTAGCGAAAACATACTAAGACCATCGGGAGTCTCATCGGAGATGATTACTCCAGCAGTATTTCTAGGGCAGGATTAGGCCAGGGGACCACCCCAGGCACCACACAATGATTTGCCGCCTCCTCAGCGGAGGAGGGATGTTGCTGACCCCAAGCGTCTACGCCTGGGGAGGCAAGGAAACCCTTGCCCAGAAGATAGATATGATGATCTGGAGGGGGAACAGGTCTCGATAGAGTGCTGGGAGCCATATGAGGTCTCCAATAATACTATGCAACCTATCCAGGAGAGTAGAGGGAAGTGTGGAAGGAAAAATCCCGACGATCGCCCGAGGGGCTCTGTTTTTGATCGTTTGAGTAGGGGCGGCCTTTGAGAAGCTGGGCCTAGTAAATGACCTACGGGGAAAATTATCCCGATCGAGAAGTATTACGAGGTTCAGAAGGGAAGTAGTAGATGGTCGACGGGACGACGGTTAGGGGGAAGTAAACAGCCGACACAGGCCTGCCGTAGTAGAACCCTCCATCCACCTCAAAGAGGCGGCAGTGGATAACATCGGCCAAGACGACCCTACGAGTCCCTTGAACGACTCGATCCAAAGGCTAGAGGATAAGATTGGTGATATTCTGAAGATTCAGAACCCTCTTTAGAGAGGATAATCCATAGGCTCACCCTTTGTGGCGAAGATAGTCAACTTCCCAACGCCGTCCAAGTTTAAGCCACTTGTGGTCACCCCAAGATATGATGGGAGTACCAAACCTGTCCATCATATTGAGATATACCAATCCACATCATACATATACTCTATCTAAGATGATATGAGGTGCCGTGCCTTTTCTGGCACTCTGACTGGAGCTTCACATGTCTATTATATGTCTCTCCCTAAGAACTCCATTGAAAACTTTAAGCAGTTAGCAGATCGGTTTATCCATAACTTTTTCTATGGAGTGAGGCCATAGAAGAAGACCACACACCTGCTCTATGTTAAGAAGGGGAAGAATGAGAGCCTAAGAGACTACATAGCCAGATTCAACAAAGAAAAGTTAGAGGTCAAAGATTACGAGGAGAGTATAGCCATGATAGCCCTCATTGGAGGACTCCAGAAGGGGAATCTGCTATGGAAACTTACTGAAGACCCACCGAGAACCATGGCTGAATTGCTGTCAATAGCAGGAAAGGTTATGAACATCGAAGAGGCGATGGCAGCAAAATACGATGACGAAAAAAGAGGCACCAGTGGGGACAAGTACCGGAAGAAGAACAAAGAGGGGAAGAAGATGTCTATAGACGACAAATTCACTAATTACACCCCTCTATCGGTCAACTGCGAGCATATCCTGAATGAGATAAAAAATGATCGGTCCTTGAAGTGGCCTGAGAAGCTGAGGGCAGCCCCCCACAAGAGGAACAAAAATCTATGGTATGAGTTTTTCCAAGACCATGGCCATGTCATCGATAAGTGTTTTGCTCTGAAAGATGAGATCGAGAAAATGATAAAAGAAGGGAAGCTTAGGAAGTACGTTGACAAAGGTGCCTTCAAGAGGGGCTAAGGGGACGACCGCAAAAATAAGAGAGGTGATGCATGCCGAGAAGATCCTCTAAATCAAGGGGATAACCCTTTAGATGATGAGGACGACCCTGACCTCCCGTTAATAGACAACCACGGCCCTATAAAGAGGCTTAACATTATATCACTGTGTATTGGGATGATCTCTGGGGGACTGGCAGGAGGAGGGTCAGAGGTCGCAGACAGGAAGGCCCATACAGTTGAAGCCAAGGCAATAACAAAGGCTATACACTCAACCTCTGTTGAGGCAAAGTCAGAAAAGAGGAAGAAGGTTGGTATGGATACTCTGATAGTGGGATTATCAAGAATGGACTTCAAAGGCCTCTTAGCCCCACATGATGACCCTCTCGTCATCACTACCAGGGTGCACGGATGTGAGGTGTCGAGGATCTTGGTAGATGGGGGTAGCTCTGTAAATATGATGTTTTGGCCGTGCTTCAAAGCCTTAGACCTCAACTATGCTAGACTCATCCCATACCATCACCCATTGATTGGGTTCAGTGGGGAAAAGGTTCATCCTCTAGGAGTATATGAGACCGATGTCAGGATGGGGGACGAGTGGCCGAGATAGCTTACCAATAAGGTCAGCTTCTTCGTGATGGATGAACATGTCTTCTCGGCCTGCAACATTATACTGGGGTGAGTATCCCTCAAAGGGTTTGAGGCTTTGTCGTCTAAGGTTCATCAGATGATCAAATTTCTGACCCCTTATAGGGTAGGGGAAGTTCAGGGAGACTAGACGATGGCACGGGAATGTTACTTCAACTCCGTCAAAGAAAGAGAGGTGCACAAGAAGGCAACAACCACTTACAATATTAACACCCTTGACCCCATGGATGAGAAAAAATTCAAGAAAGGAGAAGCTGCGGAAGAGGTAGAATCCAACATCCTTAATGAGGTTGAGGCAGAAAAACCATCTAAGTCGGCAAGGATCTGAAGATAAACATAAAAGAAGACCTCATCAAGCTGCTAAGGATAAGACAAAGTGTCTTTGCATGGAGTGACGTAGATATGTCGGGGATCATCCCCGAAATTATGATACACAAGCTCAACTTGGTAGAGGGTGCAAAGCCAGTAAAGAAAAAGAGGAGAATTTACTCTCGAGAGAAGTATGAGGTCATTAGGGATAAGGTCAAGAATCTAGAAGATGTAGAGTTTATCAGGGAGGTCATCTATCCCGAATGGTAGTCCAACGCAGTCACAGTCCCAAAATCTAATAGGAAGTAGAATATATGCGTAGACTTCACAGACCTCAACAAACATTGTCCCAAAGATAGCTTCCCTCTCCCCCGCATTAATCAGATAGTAGATGCTACCACATGCCATGAGCTCATGAGCTTCATGGATGCCTATTCAGGGTACAACCATATCTTCATGAACCCTAAATACTCAGAGAAAATAGCCTTCATTATTGATAAGGGGACATACTGATATAGGGTCATGCCCTTTGGCCTAAAAAATATAGGGGTAATGTATCAGTGCCTTGTGAATAAAAAATTTGAAGACCAAATTGGGAAGTCCATGGAGGTCTATATAGATGACATGCTGACCAAGAGTTTTAAGGCAGAGGATCATGTGGCTGACCTCGAGAGGACCTTAAACACAATGGACAAGTACCAAATGAAGCTCAACCCGGCCAAATATGTCTTCGAGGTCGGAGCAGGGAAGTTCTTGGGGTTTATTGTCAACCAAAGGGGCATCGAGGCCAATCCTAAAAAGATAAAGGCCCTTATAGAAATGAAGACTCCCAACACCATCAAAGAAATTCAAAGGCTCACAGGGCGAGTGGTTGCTCTGAATAGATTCGTATCTAGAGCCACAGAAAGGTGTTTACCATTTTTTAAAATCCTCAAAAAGGCCTTTGAATGGAGCAAAGAGTCTGATCGGGATTTCAAGGAGCTAAAGTCATACTTAGGGTCTCCCTTGTTATTGTCACGGCCAGTACAGGGTGAATGACTACATTTGTACCTGGCCGTCTCAAAATCATCCATCAGTGCAGCCATTGTGAGAGAAGAGGATGGAGTATAGAAGCCTGTGTATTTCAATAGTAAGGCACTCCAAGGGGCAAAGCAAAGATACCCAAGGATAGAAAAGTTAGCATATGCCTTGATCCATGCATCAAGAAAGATGAAGTCGTACTTCCATTCCCATACAATGGTCATCCTCACCGACTCTCCTCTCAAACAGGTCTTACAGAAGCCAGAAAAATCGGGGAGGCTAATGACCTGGGCTATATAGTTGAGGGAGTTTAACATTGTATATCAAACTAGGGTGGCCATTAAGGGGAAAGCATTAGCAGATTTCTTGGCTGAATTTACTTCGAAAGATGACGAGGCTGAACATGAGAGCCTTAACGAGAGAGATACACGGCAAGGAAGAGTTGTTGACCCATCCGCAGAAAAGGCCGAGACAAGCACATCCAGAGAAAAAGCGATAGAAAACAAAGAGGGAAGATATCTCTTTGAACAGGATTCCCTCACCGAGGGAAATTTCTCAGAGGAAAAGAACGTGTGGAACCTTTTCGCTGACGGGTCCTCTTGTGAAAGTGGAAGTGAGGCTGGATTAATTGTAGCAGCACCCGATGGCACAAACATTGAGTACACCCTAAGGTTCAACTTCAAAGCCTCCAACAACGAGTCTGAGTATGAGGCCCTGATAGCAAGCCTCTCCTTGGCTACGTCTCTTAGTGTCGACCGTATTGTGGTCCATAGTGATTCAAGACTAGTGGTGAATCAGATACTAGGAGCCTACGAGGCTAAGGATCAGAGAATGGACAAATATATTGAAAGTTTAAGGGCACTATTAAAGAGCTTCAGAGAGGTAAAGTTGAAGAGGATACCTAGGAATGACAATGGACGGGTCGATGCTCTTGCTAGGATGGCCTCAGCAACTACGACATAAGTAAGGAGGACGGTCCCAATAGAAATTTTGCTTCGACCAACGATCGAAGAAGAATAGGGAACACTTGTCGTTTGCTTAAACATCGACAAAGAAGCTTTGTGGATGGAACCTCTAATCAGATACATTAAAGAGGGGGAGATACTGGAGGCAAAATAAGAGAGGAAGAAGTTGAGATACAGAGCTGTGAAATTCACTGTCATCGAAGACACCTTGTACAAAAAGGGGTTCTTGCTCCCCTTGGTCAGATGTGTGCCCCCGTCTAAGGTTCCTCACATTCTGTAAGATGTGCACGAGGGGTCATGCTCAAGCCACATTAGGGTAAATCGTTAGCAAATAGGATAGTAACCCAGGGATACTGGTGACCGGCCCTGGGGAAAGACGCCACGACATACGTAAAAAAGTGCGTTAAATGTCAAAGAATTTCCACAATCCCTCACCAGCCCCTTACCTCCATCACATCCCCATGGCCATTCGCAGTATGGGGAATCAATCTAGTAGGAGCTTTGCCCAGGGCCGTCAATAACTATCGATACTTGATCGTGGCAATTGACTATTTTTCAAAATGGGTGGAGGCGGAGCCGATGGTAATGATCAAAGAGGAGAAGACCTTCCAATTTATCTGGAAAAACATTATATGCACATATGGTCTCCCTAACACCCTCATCTCGGATAACGGGACTCAATTCAAGAATATATCTCTAGAGAAGTACTGTGAAAGGGTGAGTATTAAATAATTCTTCACTACCCCAGGCCGACCTTAGGCCAACGGGAAAACGAAAGTTACAAACAGAATAATCCTATATGGGATCAAGAAAAAACTCAAGGAGGCAAAAGGAAGATGGGTTGAGGAGTTGTACGCTGTAGTGTGGGCCTACAGGACGATGGTAAAGACTCCTACCGGAGAAACCCCGTTCATGCTGGAGAATGGTTCAGAAGCCGTTATCTCCACCGAGATTGGGTTTCCTACTCATAGGGTCCAAATGTATGACCCCCACAGGAATATGGAAGAAATGAGACTTTACTTAGACTTGATAGAGGAAAGGAGGGAATACGTTGAGATAAGGCAAGCTGCCTACCAACAAAGGACTGCCAAGTTTTACAACCAGAGGGTGAAGCAAAGTCTAATCATAGTGGGGGACTTAGTCCTCAAAAAGACATGGCAAAAGCCTAACAAGCTCCACCCAAATCGACAGGGTCCATATAGGGTCATTGATGAAGTTGTCCCTGGAACTTATAGGCTAGAAAACCTTGAAGGGGAACCCTTTTCGAATCCATGGAATGCAGATTATTTGAAGAAATACTATCAATAATGTTGTAATGTCCTATCGGATCACAGTTGTAATGAGTGTATTGCTCAAGCAGAACACTTAGAATGTTAATGAGAATGTCATATTGGTCCCTCATCTTGTGTTTGTTAATTCTATTACAATTGGGGTTATCCTTGGTGGCAACTCCCCTCGGCTATAATGAGGGTAAATGGTGGGGACAACCCCCCATTCATCCTCAAGAAAGACGAGGGGAGACTTGATTGAAAACATCATTGATTGGTGGTAACCACCCTCGGCTATAATGAGGGTCAATGGTGGGGATGACCCCCCATTCACCCTCAAAGAAAGACGAGGGGGGACTTTATGGAAAACCATTAAGATTGGTGGTAACCACCCTCGGCTATAATGAGGGTCAATGGTGGGGAAGACCCCCCATTCACCCTCAAGAAAGACGAGGGGGGACTTGAAATTTAAAACATCATTTAGATTGGTGGTAACCACCCTCGGCTATAATGAGGGTCAATGGTGGGGGACCCCCCATTCACCCTCAAGAAAGACGAGGGGGGAATTGAAATTTAAAACATCATTTAGATTGGTGGTAACCACCCTCGGCTATAATATGGGTCAATGGTGGGGATGACCCCCCATTCACCCTCAAGAAAGACGAGGGGGGACTTGAAATTTAAAACATCATTTAGATTGGTGGTAACCACCCTCGGCTATAATGAGGGTCAATGGTGGGGACGACCCCCCATTCACCCTCAAGAAAGACGAGGGGAGACTTGAAATTTAAAACATCATTTAGATTGGTGGTAACCACCCTCGACTATAATGAGGGCCAATGGTGGGGACGACCCCCCATTCACCCTTAAGAAATACGAGGGGGTACTTGATATTTAAAACATCATTTATATCGGTGGTAACAAACCTCGGCTATAATGAGGATCAATGGTGGGGATGACCCCCCATTCACCCTCAAGAAAGATGAGGGGGGACTTGAAATTTAAAATATTATTTAGATCGTCGGTAACCACCCTCGGCTATAACGAGGGTCAATGGTGGAGACAACCCCCCCCCCATTCACCCTCGAGAAAGACGAGGGGGGACTTGAAATTTAAAACATCATTTAGATTGGTGGTTACCACCCTCGGCTATAATGAGGGTCAATGGTGGGGACGACCCCCCATTCACCCTCATGAAAGACGAGGGGGGACTTATAAGATGGGTGAACACACACAACAGCCGAGTCAAATCATACAAGAGACAAGCATAAAAGACAGGAAGAGATTCTATTATAAAATGTCACATATGTTTATCCAACAAAAATAGAGTACAAAAATTCTTTAACAAGAATAGGGTATGGGCTATAGATAGCTACCCTATTCAGCAGTATCTGCAGGCAAGGTTTCAACATCAATTATAGGAGTCTCTTCGACGACCAAAACAGGTTGATCTTAAGAGGTGCCGATGCCTTTGACGTGTACTTTGTACTCCACATGGGCTAAGGCCTCAGCAATATGGGGGTCATCCAACTGAACTGCCTCAAGAGAGGGGCGAACTGAAGACACAACATTAGCGAACTGTAGGACGGCCCACCGATAGGCCATCCTTATCCCCCTCTGCAAGTACTCAAGACTGAAGCCTTGAAACTCGTCTGAGAGTTTGTAAGCTTCCACAGCATCGGCCTAGACTTTTTTCACTGCCCCTTCAAGATCGACCTTGAATTGAGACCCCTGATTGATCAAGGCCTCATCCTTTTCATTAATAAGAGAATCTTTTACCTTCAATTCGGCCTCGTGCTGCTTCATTAGCTCATCCAGGACCCTTGCATGTTTGATCCTTGCACTCTCCAACTCGGCCTTTTTACTCTCAAGCTCGATCTTCAGATCGGCCTCATACTGAATAGCCCTCTTAGCCTAGTAGAACTTTTGTTGATTTTTAGCCATCCACTTGGTGGCCGAGGTAACGGCGCAGATAGACTGCATAGAGGCACACATGTTAGAAGGGGGAGAGGAAACAGTTCATAAAATATTGATAAAAATCAAAAAGAGTAAGGTCGAGAGAGGTATCTGGGCCAAAGTGTGCAGACCGTAATCATAGACCTTAGTTGGGGGCATCTTCGACAGGAAGTCATAATCCGCAGTTGAGGGAGCAGAAAACATCGAGGCCCTGGTTGCCCGTAGGTTGCCTATGAGGGAAGAGGGTTCATCCTTCAAGAAAGTCAAATTTTGAGACCAATAGGCCCCCATACTGGAAGAGGAGTCGGTCCCCTCAAATGCCTCCACCCTCGCCATCATCCTAGAATCCTGCCGAGGGTCAACATGAACTTCTGTCTCTTTCCTTTTATTACTATCGACGATCGGCACAGCATGTGATGGCCCCATGGCCTTTGTCTCAGGCTCTTTGCTTTTTTTTTTGCCCAGGCCATATATCAAACTTGGGGAAGTCATCTCCCAAAGTTGATCAGATATGTTTGCAGGATGACCTAAAAAGGGAACGACATATTAAAAAGGTACAGAGACAAAGATGGAACACTTGGAAAAAATTAAAAATTGAGAAAAAAACTACTCATATAGTTCTGTCAGGGGACCGACCCTCAAACCAGCTTCTTTGAGGAAGCGAGGGGTCATCAAATCGTCAAATTTGGCAAGTTCGGCCTCTTTCCCTCGGTCCGTCACGTAGTCAACAATGACCCTCTCCTCCAAGATGAGTCCAGAATCTGATCGTGCTTTCATTGAAGGGTTGGACCATACCCTTGGTACCCTCAGACCATCTTCAACGGGATTACCCTCGACGGGGAATTACCAATCCTGGAGATGAAGAAAAACCTCTTCTTCCAGTCATGATTAGAATTCTGAGCCACATGAAGAAGCTTCTTGTCGGACTTCTTGGCCCCCAAATGGAAATACACAGGCTGTTTAGACGATGAGGTGATGTTGTAGCAAGTAATGAATAAGTCGACCGAGGGCTCATCGGTGAACGAATTCTTCCAAAGCGAGATATAGACGAGGATAGTCCTCCACTAGTTGAGAGGAAATTGAGAGGGAGAAACCCCAAGGGCAGACAAGATATCGACTATAGAAGGGTGTAGAGGGAACCTAACACCTATCCTTAGCATCCGCTCGTAAATAGAAATCTCTCCCTCGTCCCCCTCGAAGACTCTCTCAGATTCAGTTGGGACCCTCATACTTATATTGGGCTGTATGCCAAAGAGATGACTCCATACTAAGAGATCACGGTCCTTAACTGACGATACATAAGTCGAGGCACTTGAAGTATCAACTTGACCATCATCATCATCGGAAGAACCCTCATTGTCATCCTCAGCTCTCTCATCCATGGATCCCCCAGCCTCATCACCTATCGGGGGACCATCTAGAAAGGCTACTTGAAATGCAAGAGGGGACGGGGCTATTATAGGGACAGCCTCAGAAGGTGTTGTGCCCTCAGCCTATCGGCTTCGTCTAAGAGTGGATGTCTCTCTCCTCCCGAAAGGACCAGCACCCGTTGGCGATGATGCTCTCTGATCCATTCCCCCTCGTACAATTGACTCTCGGCTGAACGACAAGATGACCCGCAGGACTCAGGGGGTATTATTGTGGCTAATGGAATAGGGAAAATGGGTCGTACCCAATTAGGGTCTGCCCCTCATCTTCTCTTGTCATCCTCCTCTATTCGCCTAATCTCTACGAAAAACTTCTCTCTCAGGGGTGAGAATTCCTCGGCTAAATCATAAAGCCTCCTAAGCATTAAGAGGAAGACCCTACACTTAAAGGAATTTGGCTAAACTAACTACAAATAAGTTTACAGTTGACTAAGTTGGACTTTTGGATTAAAACCAATGAAATAAAGGGTTTTGATCAAGAACACTCAAGAACAAGAAGAATAGCCCGCCGGAGAAGAACGTCGAAAAAAGAAAAACAACCAAGGACAAAGCGAAAAGAAACCCAAATGAAAAATGAAAATTATAGTTGAAGGCTCAAGTAGGAATATAAAGCAAAGAACGGTTACCTGATAATAAAGGCGAAGACAGCGAGGCTTGATGCAGAAGAAATCACAAAAATGGCTATGGAGCTGTTGAGAAGCTAGAGAGAGAGTTAAGGCGCGAAGAAGAAGAAAGGAAATGACTTCAAAAAATCATTTAAATATCTTGCTAATGAGTGGGCCAATTAACCAAGGCAAAACACGGCCCACGAGGAGGGTATCATTAGGGCACAAAGTCCCAAGCCAAGTGTGCAGCCGCCACGTCTGGGAAACTGGAGCGACGATGGATGTCTGCCTAGGTGTCAAATCAGCTTGACAGGTGTCACTCTCCAAACTGATCATACACTTATCTCAAAAGCATAACTATCCCCCAGCCATCTCAATAACATCGATGTCTAAGGGTTGGAGGGAGATTGATATACCCATATATACCCTCGGCCAGGCCGAGGGAGTTCTCCACTCGGATAAGGCCACGATGATCTCTCAACTAATATCAGACAACCCTTCAGTGGGTAGACCCCTCATCAGTCCCAGACGACCCTTCAAGGGGCTGACCCCTCATCAGGCCTAGACGACTCTTCAAGGGGCCCACCCCTCATCAGGCCCAAACGACCCTTCAAGGGGTCGACCCCTCATCAGGCCTAGATGACCCTTCAGTGGGCCGACCCCTCATCATATCTCGGACGACCCTGCAAGGGGCTGACCCCTCATAAGGCCCAGATGACCCTTTAGTGGGACACCTCATCATGTCTCGGACGACCCTTCAAGGGACCGACCCCTCATCAGGCCCGGACGACCCTTCACTGGGTCGACCCCTCATCATGGTCTGGACGACCCTATGAGGGTACGATAGTACGAGGCCCAGACTAGGCCTGGCTCGCTGCCAGCAGGAACTTTTCCCTCGGCCTCGCATCATAGGCCGAGGGTGTCATCATCACAGAGCGTAATTTAGGAGACGCATGGAATAGTGCGCGTAAGACTCCTATGGCATGTGGGAAAGACCGTTGTAACAATATCACCCCCTCACGTGAGGGAATATTATGTCATCATTAATCACATGTGGCACCTCAAGGTGTCATTAGGGGATTGGCTAGATTATAGCTCACATGCACCATGCATGCTTGGGGGGTACACTACTCCCACCAAGACCTATATATACTTGTCACCTACAACCCTTCAAAGGGATCTATAATTGGTAACCCTAGCTAAAACTCTGCTTATACACCGTAGAAAGAGAGAGTGAGCTTATGTGCATTGTATCCAAGGCCTTTAGTGCCTATACTTAGTGGATCACACACTCACAGTGGATGTAGGCCTAATTGGTTGAACCACTATACATCATTGTCTTATTCCTCTTATACTTATCCCCTTCTATACACTTACACACATACATCTCTATGGCTGCCGTTGTTATTATTGTTTGAGCTCATCATCACTTATTTAGTGGTGCTGAATCTTAGCATCATCAGCAAACTATACAAAAGATCATTCACCATCCCTTACTTTTAATGTTTTCACCCGGAGGACGTCGAGCAAGTCCTACACGAGCTTTATGAAGGAATTTGTGGAAGCCACATTAGAGGGAGGTAACTATCTTTCCAAGAAATGAAGGAAGGATACTGGTGGCCATATATGCAAATAGATTCAGCAGTGTATGCTCACAAATGTGAAAAATGTCAACTGTATGCTCCTATGTTCCACCAACCTGCCAACGACCTAAGATCACTAACCAGCCCATGGACCTTCGCTCAATGGGGAATGGACATAGTAGGCCCTCTTCCTACCACCATCGACAATCGCAAGTATCTGTTGGTCGCAACAGATTACTTCACCAAATGGATCGAGGCAGAACCACTGGAAAATATTCAAGATGCAGATATGATGAGGTTCATATGGAAGAATATAATCACCCATTTTGGAATCCCCAAAATAATCATCACTGACAAAGAAACACAGTTCGAGAGTGTCCCTTTCCAAAACTTCTGCAAAGAACACGGAATCAGGCATTATTTCAGCTCGGTGGCCTAACCCCAGAGCAACGGTCAATCCGAGGCCTCCAACAAAATAGTGATCGATGGGCTCAAAAAATGACTAGAGCGAGCCAAAGGCGCATGGGTAAGCGAGCTGCCATATATTTTGTGGGCTTACCGCACCACCCCACGGCGAGCAACTGGGGAAACCCCATTCTCATTAACGTATGGAATAGAAGCAATCATCCCCTTGGATGTTGGCCTACCCACCATGAGAACCACCATTGTCGACCAAGGCCAAAATGAAGCAGCATTTCTCGTTGAACTTGACCTAGCTCATGAACACAGAGAACTAGCCCTAGTAAGGCTGGCGAGCCATCAGCAACAGCTCGTGAAACAATATAACAAGGAGGTCAATCCTAGTGCATTCCAGGTTGGGGACTACGTCCTAAGGAAAATCGTACGCAGCGCAGTAAAACCATCAGATGGCAAGCTGGGTCCAAATTGGGAGGGTCCATTCAAGTTAACAAGTGATGACCTACAAGGAGCCTATCACTTAGAAATGCTGGAGGGCAGAGAGATACCCCGATCTTGGAACGCAGTCAATTTGAAGAAATTCTACTTTTAGTTTTTTCATTCATGTTTAATCGCATTTTTGGAATTGGCAACTCAGTTTTTATTGCTTATGATTAATAAAAGATGGCTTGGCAATGACATTCTGAAGTGTGACATCTTGAAGTGTTAATTTCATATTATGAACTTTATAGCTTGCACACCTTTTCCAAGTGACAGGCATATTACTAAGTATGCAGGAGAAGGGAATCACCCTCCTCAGGTCTTCGTTATGAAACACGAACAACCTCTTAGTATTGCCCCTGGAAATATATGAAGCCTACAGGGCACCCTTAGGCAATTAGGCCAAAAATGAATTAGTTACCAAACTCTGTTTGGTTCAAAAAACCTGCTCGAATCGAACATCCAAAGCCAGGTGTGTCCTCTCCATTGCCACACTTAGGCCTAAGGGAGTGTGACGACACGACCTAAAAGGTAAAGTGAGGTAGAATGGTATCTTATAAGCATACTGGACTGGGAGGACACTTACTCAACATTGCAACCCTACCAATCTAGTCGGTCACAAGGGCCCAAGATAATTAAGTGAGAGATAAATGATGAAAACATGTTTAGTCGAGCGAGGTTGCCCAAAACATAGATATTATATTACTTTATGAAATTTACAATAAGAATGTACAACCTGTGTATAGTCGGCGAGATCACCCAAAGCATCAATATTACATTACTTCATTACATATATATGAAGAGTTACATCTGGTAAAATCTTAATGAGGTTAAGGCCTCTAAACAAGATAGTAAGCCACTTGTGCTCTTCGGCCATCGTCCAGATGAGGAGCCAATTACTGCACGACCTCATTAGCGGTTGGCTCTAATAGCTGACTGGAGATAGCATCGATAGGGATCCATTGGTTGTCCCTCCTGAAAGGATTAGGCCTCAAAGCTTAAGGAGAGATCTCATGATGGTACCAGAGTACTGAGTTCCTCGGGACTCGCAGCTCCCGGAGGGAGCTTAAACATACACTAATAAAGGAAAGATCTTCAAACTCTGTCAGCCTCATCGGAGCATCTGTCCAACCTTGATCATAACCATCACTCCACACTCGTTGAGGTCCTTACTTGAACAGGTGCCTCAGTCGTGTGACATCCCTTTTAAGCCTGGTAGCAATCACGTAAGCTCGACGGACGTCTTCTCGAAGCTCGTTAACCTCCCTAGCTGAACCCCCTGCATTAGGACTAGCTCGCGAAGCCGCCGATGAGGTAAAACCTCACAAAATTAAGGGAGCACCGCTCGGATCTGTGCCAGTTTTTGGAAGAGTGGATGAAGAGGAACCTTGTAGAACACGAGGTACGATGCTCGACGCATGCTCCCTGAGTCGCGACACCTCCCTCCTTAGAGTCTCGTTATCCTGCCAAAGAATTTCTACGACCTCATTGATTTCAGAGGCATATAGGATCCTAGCTCTCAAAGTGCTCACTTCTTCTTGGACTGAAGCACCAATTTCTTCCATCCCATAAAGTTTGTCCTTCAGCTTGGCGACAAGCTCAGACTGATCCTTAAAGCTCTTATTTCTTGACCTAAGAGATTTGCATATCCTAACGAAGGCCTTACGAACTTGGGTACTCATGTTAGGTCCAAGGATCCATCCCAGCTGAGAGGTGGCGGGTATATACTCGTCTACATCAATCAACTACAAGCCATACAACAAGCAGTAAAAAGAAGAAGAATCAATGCACAGAAAAGAAAGAACTTTCATTTCTTTGAAATAAAAAAGTATAGTTACATTGGTCTATTCAAAAGAAGTACAAGTAAAGTAAAAATATAGAGAAGTCCTAAGAGAAGACTAACTAGCAACGTCGATTAGTTCAGAAGAAGATGGCTTCTTCCCCTTATCAGCACCAGTAGGAGCATCTCCCTCAAAAGGGACAACTTTTGTCCCCCGAGCAGGAAGGACATCAACAGGAGCTGTCTGGGAGGCGGGAGTAAAACCCTCAACGGGTGGGGTAGGGGCTTCGTCTACAACAGGCTTGGGGCCTGGATCATATTCATCGAATAAGGGTGAATCAACATCAATCCCAACAGCCAGGAGAGCTTTGTTCCATCCCTTCTTCAAGTTCAGCCAACTGATGTAGCCTATTTGAGCATTAGCGTCCTCATATGAGGAAACCCACCCAGAGTTGTACGAGATCTCCTTAATAGTAGAAGCATCAGACTCCACCTTCTTCACCTATTCTGATAACACCTAATTCTCCTCAACCACGGTCAGCTTACTCGTACAAACCAGATTATAGGACTGCCTCAACTCGTTCAGCTCCTTGATCGCCGCTTCCTTCGCCCTGTTGGCTTCAGCAAGGGAAAGATGAGAGGACTTCTGGGCCTCGCTAGCAGCTTTCAGACTGGCTGCCAGCTCAGCGCCCTTCCCCTTCAGATCGACATTCTGCTTCTCCAAATATGCATTCTTACTCACTAGATCATCGCGAGTACGATAGAGAACGGAGAATTCGATCACAAACTGCAAATGAAAAGGAAGCATTAGGAAAAATCATGGAACAGAATATTACAAGTATTAGAGTATAAAAACAGACTTACCAAGGCTAGCCTCTGGCTCGCTTGCAGGGCTAACGGGTCAGTCCCCATTGCCCTCTGTCGATCAGCGGGCAAAACTACTCGCTCGAGCAATGTAAGAGCCAGTTGGAGAGAGGTGTCGACCGAGGCCCCCTCAGGTAAAGCGAACACGGTCACCAGAGCATGCCCGACCTTCATTCTTATCTCATCTCTCCTTCTTTCCTTTTCTCTCTCGTTCTCCCTCTCAGCTCTCTTCCTCTCCTCCACCTTCCTTCTCTCTTCAGCTTTCTTCCTCTCCTCTTCTTTCTTTCTCTCTCTCTCTCTCTCTCTTTCAATTGTTCTTCTTCTTTTCTCTTCTTCTCCTGCTCATTGGCAGTAGATTGAGAGCCAGTGGTAACTTCTCCACCAACAGACTTTTGCTTCTTTGATCTCCTAGAGAGAAGCACATCATCCTCATCCTTATCATCCCTGATCAAATTTCTTCTGGGAGGAGCCATTTCCTTGCTGGAACTGCTGGATGTACTTGAAGACTCTTGAGCCTCAGAAACCTCTTTCGATCTAGAAGAACCTTCACTATTAGAGCGCGCCTCACTAGAACCACCTTTAGCACCTCCTCTAATATCACTTTCAGAGCTGCTCTCTTCCTCGTCCAAATGGATGGGGTCAGCAGCAACCTCTTCAGTAATATCTAAGACAGGAATGTTATCTACAGGCCGTGCAATGAAACTAGACCCGGTGTTCTTGTAATCTAGGAGAAAAGTAGCCGACCATAGATGCTCACCTTCAGCTAAAGGCTCTCTCATGTTCCAAGCTTTAATCAGCTCGGCAGGTCGAACCCCACTAAGAGCAGGTTCCAAGTTCTTTCTCCTCGCTGAAAGGATAACAAAAGAAGAATATCAGAAGAATCAAACATTAATAGAAAAATAAGTGAGCAGAGCAAGGATTACCCATGTACTCCTCCCCATAAAAATGGAATGTGAACCAATCGGACCTCGCTCCCTCAAGGTGAGGAGAGAACTGCCAATTTCTAGAAAGAAAGCCCTCTTACCAGTAATCCTTATGGGAATTAGGTAGGTTTACTACCAATACCCTATCAGGACTCCTGACCTTGAGGTAAAGAAGGCCAAAACTAGTTCACGAGAAAGAATAGCAAAAGCAGATTTTAGCAAGCCCTATATTGGTGCCATAGAGTTTGTTTATTCTATGGACCCCATTGACTATCTTCCACACATTTAGCGAGCACTGTGTAGGGACGATGTTGAAATAACCAAAAAAATGTAAAAATAAATTGCTTGGAGAAAAAGTGAGGCCCCCTTGGGACAGCAAGAGGACATTAATCCAATGAGCGTCCTCTATCTCTTTGACATTTTTAGGGAGAGAGGCACACTCAATATCTACCCAATCTGGGATATTGTAATACTTCCTAAATTCAGTTACTGACATGTTACCTATTTTCGCCATTTACAAAAACCCTAGCTACAAATGCGAGGAGATTGCAATAGAAAAAGCATAGAAAGAGAACAAGAATAACTTACGAAATAAAAACCTGGCTTGAGACGAGGCGAAGTCACAAGCGAAGATGATGGATGAGATTGAAATTAAAAGATGATGACATGGGCACGAGGATGCAACTGTAGAAGCTTAGAAAAGATGAGAAAACTTGAGGAAGTATGAAACGACAACTACGGACTGCTATTCCAAATAACTTCTAAATGCTTCCAATCATCATGCACAGGACACGAAGCAAGCTGTCGCCTAAATTGGTTTTATTCTTGGGGAGAGTTACACAATTTACAAGAGAACCATTATGACAAATCATTTAAATTTATTGAGCCCAAATCATGGACCAACAACTTTAGGGGCAATTGTGGGTACCTGGATTTTCCATCACAAGCCCAGACGAGTAGCCCAATAGAAGCGGCCCAAAGCCTGGGCCCCTCACATCGCAACCGAATTCAGTTATGACCCAGTCCTCTCCTACAATCTCGCAGGGAGATATTGTAGGAGTAAAAGATGGATGTGAGGGAGTCCAACACCCCCACTCCTCTAGAACAAATATGTATATAACAAACCCTAATCCCGGGGCAAAGGGCATGCAATATATTCTCTGTAAATCACTCTTCGGAGAACATAGAAATAATATTGAGAAGGGCATGCAATATATTCTCTCATTTATAAGAGGTATGTGAGTTGTCACGTGTCCTGAGCACATGACGTATATCAAGTCCGAAGTGGCACAGTAAAAAGGGATGCGGCCTATAAGGCAAACACAAAGTGCCTCACCCTATATGAGGCTCGTGCCATAGGTGCTGTGCCCCTCACATGGTAGGGTCGCGGCCTGTATATCAATGGTTAAGTGCCATGCCCAATATAGAGGCCACACATCGAGTTCAGTAGGGTCGCGCCCTATGTTGATAAGGTCCGCGACAGGGTGCTATATTTATATTATCAATAAGCCCACAAGTCGTACTGCCAAGATAATATGATTGGGGTTGCGGCTTAGTTACTTTAAGTGCCGCGGTGTTTTTCAAAGCGACGATTCATCTTCCGCGCTCTCTTATGTAAATTGTTTCTGGTCGTGGACTTCATTACGTTTCCAAAACTTTGAGAGCATATCGAGAGCGAATCTCTGCTTGTTCAACTTCATTCATTTCCCGGCGACCCCTTGAGACTGTGCGTGGTGGTTTCAAGGTGGTGTGAGAGCATCGCTGACTTCTTCATTTCCAGGTAACTTTTCAACCAACCTTTTTAAATTGTTTTTGTAGCTCGTACTTCCTTTTAGAACACACAAACACACGAGTTTCTTCATTGTTTGATAGAAAACTAGGGTTGAATATTGAAAAATCTGGGCACATCAATAATTGTTAGGGTTAATCTTCATACACTAAACTGAACCCCTGATCCTCGAGATGTCATGAAAATCATATAACCATTCTTGTTGTTCATAAATAAACTCTTCGTATTTTGTGAATTTGATCCTAAAACGATAAAACTTTATATACTTGAACGGTTTAGGAGAGAGGCCGCGGCATGATATAATTTCAATATTGTATTCCCTCGAACTGTTTTGCTCCTTAAGTGGCATACCGTGGGCTGAGGCCTATCCTCCGCGGCACTTTGATGCACACCTACTTAATTCACCGCGGCAGTGGGGTTTTCTAGGGTTCTGAATCTCTACCCTTGTATTTTGAACAGTCTCCAAACTTTCAAGAACCAAATACACACCCATGATAAATAACTGTAGTTGCTAGAATTTCTTAAATTGACCTTTAGCAATTTTAGAAATGGTCGTGGGCACATATCTCCAAATCACTTGAGTATGTTGTCGCGGGTGTGTATGTTCCCTTGCTGATTTAGGAGGTGGCGGCGACCAGTAGGACGACATTTACTATTTATATATAATCTTCCCGTGGCATCTTAATGTTTTTTCCAAACCATACTGGCTGCGGCACCTAACTGCGGACTCTTCTTTTCAGTTACTAACGCATCCATATGAGCTTTGACCCAGACGAGTTTCTAAGGGGCTTTTGGGCAAATCACTTTGGAACCTGTCCTCTCTAACTCGCTTTCGTACCTCCTCTGAGATCAATAGGGCCTTGTCAACTGAGGGATTTCCCAAACTGCGTGATACTAGACTCAGATTCTGCAGACTCTACGTCTAGGAAGGATTTTTGGTCCGCGCCGATGGAAGATGAAGCTAATTCAAGTAATCATCCATTGGGTGCAGGAGGTGATGCCGCGGAAGTTAAAGATAACCCAGATGGTACATCCGGGAGGGCTAAGAAACCCTTAGTTGCACTCGATATCCACAACGCCATGACCCAAGACTGGGTTGAGCAGGTGGCTGAGGCATTCGAATTTCCAGAAAATCACCTGCCACGAACCAAAGGCCTTGCACAGCTCTTGCTGATGATGGAGTTTGCTTCCCACTTCATGCCTTTATTTACGGGCTACGACTTCCTGTTCCTATTCCCATTCACCACCTTTTCCAAACAATTAAATTGGCTCCAGCCCAGTTAGATCCCAATGGTTGGAGATCCATTCTTGCTGCGATTGTCCTTTGGGAGAATCTATTCAAGAGGGACATTACTCCCCCGGAGTTCTTTCACTTCTACCGTCCAAAGGAGAACTCGATGAATTTTGCAGGGTACTACTACTTCTCTTTCCGCGGCAGGGATGAGACCCTTTACACTGGGAGGCCAACCAGTGTGAAGAATTGGAAGGGGGAGTATTTCTATATCTTTGGCGAAGGCTGGGAGATTCACCCTGAGGAGAACGAGAGGGAAAGGTCGTATAGAATGCCGCGGTAATGGGGGTCTCTATCCAAATTAGGTATTAAGACTATAGCAGCATCCTTTCTTCATATTTTGTATGTTAACTTCCACTAACCTTTAAGTTGTCTTTTCTGCAGTTCTTGACAGTCTGCACTTGAACAAGCGGTAGGAGAAGAGAGTTGCTGAGGCCACGGCAGTTCCTGCTGAACATAAAAAGTTCAGCACACTTGTTACATCAGTGACCCTATTCGAAGCAGGGTTTTTTCCCCATAAGTCCATTCCTTAAGTTATGGCCGCGGGAGGTCATGCCCTGACCTTTCAAATTTTTATTTCGCAGTAACCCATGCTCCTAAATTCCGTTTTTAATATTTGTTATTGCTTTTTCAGGTAAGGAAGTTGACAGGGAATTACTGGTCGCGCAATTGGCGAAAATGGACGAGGATGCAGTTGTCCTAAACAACACTGCACGGAGCAGAAAGAGAAAAAGGTCCAAAGCCAAGGCACCTGCCGCGGCCCCGTCAAACGATTTGGAAACAACGGTCGTGAACTCAACTCCTACCGCGAAGAAAACTGGTGTTGCCTCCCATCCAACAACTGAATTTGATGATGACATTGGGGCCAACCTAGCTGCGGAAGGTTTGATGTCCGACGATGTCCCTATAGATACAACTTCTCCGCCACCGTCGCTTGTTGTTGCAGTAAATGCAAACTTGGCACCCCCATAGTGCCACGGGGAAGTTTGTCCCGATGGTCGTTAGTGGCCTCAATTGAGGCAACCTGACTCTGAGTCGTTATGGGACACCATTGCGAAAGGCGCCTGAAGGATGAAAAAGGCCCTGGACACCGCGGATCTGGACAGGCTGGTTGGAGAAGACCATGATGACCTGGAGGACTGTGGCCTCCATAGTCTTCTGAGGGTAAGTGATTTTGTCTTCATTTTTCTCTTATTTTATAGACTGCAACTAACTTTTTAATTTCAGGCTGCGGACGTCATTGTTGCCCAAAGGAGGAAGTACGAGGCCTTGTATAAATTTAAAGAGGCCGAGAAGAGGGTTCACGTCGCGGACCTTGAGACAGCTCGAATAACATCATTTGAGGTCGGGAAACAGTCTTCTACCGCGGCCCTTCAGGCTACCCAAATGAACTTAGAAATAGAAAATGAGGCCAGGGAGGAGGCGGAAGAGAATTTTAAACAGGACAAGAACTCCCTTAAAACCTCCCAGTCCCAGACTGCTGAAGCTACCCGTGTCATGGAGATTTCAAGTAGCAAGCTCGCCCTTCTTCAAAATAATTATGAAGAGCTGGAAGCCAAGTCCGCTCAAGAAGCCCTAGATCATGCCGTAATAATAAAAAAGATGGAGGCTGATCATGGCGATGCCCTTCAACTAGCTATAGACCATACCGTGGAGTCATTCAAGGGATCAAAGGACTTTTTCCTCATCAATAACAGGGCCTATCTCTGCGGTTACCAGGAGCTGAGGCATAGGATTATAAAGAACTTCTCTGAGGCCAAGGAGAAGCTTCTTGCCTGGAGACTCAGTGATGTTGAACACCGAGAATGCATTGCTGAGTTAAAGGCCGCGGAGGAGGAGAAAGCCAGTCTCAAGGAAGCAGCAGAGGCGACAACTGCAGATGAGGAAAGTAAAACTATCGCAGATGGAGAGGAGGGTGATGATCAAGATGATGTAGCCTCGTGATCTTTTTCAGTTTTGATCATTGATACAAGGTTGCGTCCCTTCTGTACTTTACTTTTGTAGTGGGTCCAACCCATATGCTTGTAATCTTTAACTGATGATATTAAGGCTGTGGCCATATTCTATTAATTATATTGGATTCATTCTCTTGCGTCTTTTTTTTCCTCATTTTCATGCTTAACTGAATACTTTTTGTATGCCTCTTATGGCTTGAATACAATTTCCTTGTTAATGGGTTTGTGGAAATACTTCCGCGGCACTATAACATATTCCTTCAATAACCGCTCTGATTGAACTACCCTGGCTCCCTCGAATAATGCCAATGAACCTTCACAATTAATTGTTAAAGCCTGCGGCATCACATAAGTCACGGCCGCGGCATATTAGCGTTTGGAATCTGCCCCTTCCCCATGCACCAAAGCGGGGAAGCGCTCTTAAATAAGGCAGCGGACTCTTGAATAAGACCGCGACAGCTTCAATTATTTCAGACTCATGACCAAAATGGGACATAGAGTAGGCTGTCTTTTCCCATGGCTACCCCTTTAGTCGTTTTAACTGTATGAAGCTTTTCAAAGGTTGCTTTTAACGTTTGCAACTGAATTAACAGGACTATTGTAGATTGTTGGCCTCTTCATCCGAACATGAGAATTTGTGCATAGACGTGATATTTTCAAGTCTCCTCAGGCTGGGTTATGTTATTAAGTCACCCACAGCTAATAAATAGGGTACTATCAAGACTCCTCAGGCAGGGTTATGTTACTAAGCCACCTACAGCTCAAATATAGGATATTTTCAAGCCTCCTCAGGCTGGGTTATGTTATTAATCCACCCACAGCTATTATATAGGATACTATCAAGCCTCATCAGGCTGGGTTATGCTATTAAGCCACCCACAGCTAAAATATAGGATGCTATGAAGCCTCCTCAGGCAGGGTTATGTTATTAAGTCACCCATAACTAAAATATAGGATATATTCAATCCTCCTCAGGCTGGGTTATGTTATTAAGCCACCCAAGGCTAATATATAGGATACTATCAAGCCTCCTGAGGCTGGGTTATGTTATTAAGCCACCCACAGCTATAGATATGTTTAAATCCATCTCTGGCTAGGTATTACCAGTCTCTCGACTTAATGACGCGTCCCGAAAGCTAATAGGCATTGGAAACCCATATGAGAGACGTTACAGTTCAATCTTATATAACGGCTTCCAATATTTCCTTATGATTGACTTTTAATTATCATCAGCTTCCAGACGATCAGACGTCCTCTCAGGCATTATGGCCCCTTCAAATATTATCATTCCCAATATTAACATGTTGTCTCAGATCGGGATCTGATTTTATAGCTATTCATATATATGACTTTGCAAGGATAACACAAAGTTTAATTTAAAATAGAATTAGAGGAGTTGCCACTGTAGCGTAGAGACAGATGGAATATAAGACATAAGCATGAAAAAATAAGCATGCGACATGTGAGATAAGGTTGCATCCCCTAAACATCTTTGAGGAACCTCCGCATCATCCCCTGTCCAATTAGCCATTTAATTTCATCCTTTAGAGCATAGCATTGCTCGTTGTCATGGCCATGGTCCTGATGGAATTTGCACCAAGTATCTTTGTTCCTTTTGTGGGGTGGAGCTCTCATCTTTTCTGGCCATCTCAGCAGCTTGTCCTCTTTGATGAACTCAAAGACCTCTTCAATCAGGAAGGTCAACAGAGTGTAGGCCCCAGACCTCTTCTCTGCCTTCTCAGCTCTCCTTTTCTGGCACTTACTGACTTTCTCTGTGGCTTAAGGCTCTTCACCTGCCGCGGCATCGAATTCTGTTCGGGAAATTTTATTGGGTGCCGCACCCACATTTTGTGGGGCCGCGGCCTCTAACATTAGGACCCTCTAAGTAAAATAGTTGACCTGGGTCTGAAGTGAGGCATGACTATCGTAGAGGTGGTTGAGGTGATTGTACAGGTGCACTATCTCGTATTTGATTTTTGTGCTCTGGCTGGATTCTCCTTCCATTTTCTATTTTTGTTAGTCTTTTCAAAGTATATGTGCAACGACAAGTGGACGATTTCTCGTATCAACAGGGACCACTGGATTTTTTGGAGGATAACTGACAAGAGAGGGGATGGGATTCCAAATCGTACCGAAGGTTTTAACAGTGGGAATTTTGTGTAACACCCCGTATTTCTGAGTATTTGAAATTGAATTAATTTGGTAAATTTTAAAATTATACTTGTGACGTAATTTAATGAAATATAATATTATCCGTTGATTAAATTATTAATTTGAGAGAAGTGATTAATGTTTATTGAATAAAATTACTAAGTGAATAGTGATTTAGTATTTTACGTCATAGCGAGTGACAGCGACATGACGGTGGTATAACTCAACTGGGTGTCGTGTTTAGACGATATGAGGTTGAGATAGGAAATTATTTTAGAGTGACTCGAAGGATGATTTTGAGCTCATTGTTGATTTCGAAAGGGTTGAAATACTTGGAATAGTGTACTCGGAGTAGTATTTGGGTCCCGAGCAATTTTAAACTAAAGGCACCACTAGAGGGCATTTTAGTCATTCAAGAGATTAGGGTAGAGAGAACTCCAAAATTCTAAGTGTTATATCTGCCCCTTTAGGTTAGAGGCTAGGGTAAATACAAAGTTGAGAGAGAATAAGCCATAGGAGGGGAAGATGAGGAGAAAACCAAGGCTTCCCATGCCAACTCTCACCCTGAACGTTGCCAGAATCGTGATCAGATCAAGGAAAGACCAATTTTATCATCCTAATCACGAAATCAGACCTACTTGACAAGACAAGTGTTTATCTTGCATGTTTACTTGAGTTATAATGACCATGTAGTGTAAAGTTTCAATTATTTGATTTAAATGATGTTCTTGAGGTGTAGATATAGAGAACTCATGAACTGGGGTAGGATTTTCATGTAAAATGGATCCACTGATGTAAATAATTCATAATCAGGTGATGTATAATGATTACCATGGAAGAAATTTGTATACAAATTTAAGTATGTAGGAAGAAAAATAAAACTAGGGTTTATATGGATATTGAAAGACAATCAGTTCATGGACTAAATTTTTGATGGTTTATTGTTAAATTTAGGTTGGAAATCATCCCTATATACTTCAATAATATTTAGTAATGTTGGTTGAAAATTTGGTGAAGAATGATGAATTTTTGGATATTGAAAAATGGTGAAAAATACAGCTGCGTAACGAAGAAGATGACGTGACACTTTTCGAATCGATTCGGCCAAAGGGCAAACCGATTCGGCCTTTGGGCAAATCGATTCGGTTTGCCTAGAATTGAGAAATTTCCTTTTTAAGCCCCGATTTTGTGAACAATTAACGGGCAAACTTTTGGGACATCTTTAAATAATAATAAGGATTACATTGAATTGCATTAGGCCTAATGTGGGGTAGAGTCTTAGCCATAACGAGAGAATTAAGGAGAATAACTATGGGATATGAATTATGAAAATAATGAATTCGAGGGAATAAGAACGGATCATGGAGAGTATGAGTGAAGCTATGATTCCGACCTTTGGTGTATGTGTGTATTAGCTACTTATATTTATTAAGGGGTAACTAGGACCCTTCGGATAGTGAGCGATACTCGTTGATTAGGCACATATTCTTCATATTTATCCCCTTAATTTCGGTATTTTTATGATCCCGTGCAGTGTAAATAGCTTCGATTTGTCTCGTATTTATGCTACTCACCTCTTTTGTCAAGTATTTCGTGTTTTGTGTATTTCTCATGTGCTTTATAGGTATTTCCTGTAAGTTAGTGCGAAGGAGAACTCAAAACAGTGAAAGAAACTAAGAAATGGGGAGTTGAAGGGCATTTTTGTAATTTTACAGCCTTAGTCCGGAGGTGGGGCCAACTAGAAAGTTGAAGATCTCTAAATTACAAGAACACTGGAAAAAACGGCACCTCAATCCGAGCTACGGTGAAGAAGTTACGATGTTTTGAAGTTGCGCGATAATGAAGAGAAATGAACCAGAAACCAAACCAATCCGGATGGTACAGGACCGATCCGGTACCAAACCGATCCGGTTCTGGACCGGTCCGGCGGTGCGAATTGCTGGCATTAATTATGCAGATTTTGAGGTGATTAGCTGGTGAAAACTTGCGCAACAAGCGATTCTAGCTGTCAAATTCATGCTACTTGGTGCTATAAAAGACCAAGCCCTACCTCATTTCAAGGGGAGTTGAATTCTAGAGAGTAGAATAGAATTTTAGAGAGAGAATTAGATTTTAGAGAGTATTTTTGTAAGTTTGAAGAAGAAGAATTTTTCTGGATTCAAGTTCATTTGCTTTTCCTATTGCTGAATACAAGTATAAAATTTCCATTCTCTTATTTTATCTCAATTCTATTTTCAATTCAATTATCACTTGTTTTGTAATTTTTGTTTTTACAATGTTGCTTAGATCCACAATTACATGCATTGTTATGAATTTATTTTCATTTAACAAAATCATGCCTAGCTAAGTTTTTAAAGGTTGGGATGCATAAACCTATCCCAATGTAAATTACTTATGTAGAAAATAGAATTTAAATTAAAATTTTGAAATAGTCGTGCGAGACAATTTTACAACCATTGTAGATCTTTTAATCTCTCTTGCCCTAGGTACTTGGTATGTTTAAGAATACGATGTGCGTATAATTATTTAGCACCGCTTTATATTTACCTTTGATTTCGTATGGTGCGGGCATGAACCTCATATACGTAATGCTTAGGATCTATAAAGACTGTATTCATTCAAATTTATAATTTACAATTCTAGTATTCTACACGGTAAATTACAAGGGTTAGGGGATTCTATTCCAACCTACTTTCTCATTCATCTTAATTAGTTTGCTCATGCATGCATAGTTAATTTTTTTTTTAATTTTTTTCCTCTTCAACCATCATCATCTTTTTCACTTTTATTTTAGAAGTAATAAATCAGTTAGATTCTATCAAACATTCCCTGTGGATTCGATACCCAGACTAGCCACTATACTCCTTAAGAGTGTAGTTACAAGTTTAGGTTTTTTTTATATTGAGGTTGGAAGCCGATAACAACGACTAGCGTATTACACGGATGCTCGGTTTTTCCCCTCGATCACTCGTGAATATAAAATAAGGCGTTATGATTATAATGAATTGTACGATGAGTATGCGAGAGATATGTACTAAATACAGGATATATACTTATAGGTTGTGTGTATACCTATGTCGAATATATTATATGGGTTGTATGAGTACCAATGATTTGATTTGATTATGTGTGTAAACATACCTATGATGCCTGCTATCCTGAGGTTTCCATGCAGAGGGTGATCCCACCTAGATGATTCTAGTGAGGTTTGGATGTGTGCCCTAAAACATGGACCAGCGTGTCATTTGGGTACGTTAAGTATTTTCGTATTAGTGTGTGTATTAGTGGTACCAGAGGCTCATTATGTGTGTATTAGTGGGACTAGTGTCTCGTTTGGGTACGTTAAGTATTTTTGTATCCAAAAGGCTTAGAACCATGTTGGCCTCCATTGTGTGTTGAGTTTTTTTGGGTTCGATGGGACATGACCAACCATTTTTCCTTGATTTTGTACGAGAGGCACATGAACTTGATAGCAAAGTATGCCAGAATCACGAGGGGACATTTCAGAGATGTTATAGTTGTATATATTGTATGTGTGATGAATATATACAAGTGTGATATATCTACTTATGTGTGATAGTAGAACTGATAGATTGTGTACGTCTAAAAGTAATTAAGCAGAGAAACTTAATTGATGAATCAATCATAATACGTGGGGCATATTAATTATTGATATTGTGGTAGTGTGTCACATGGGTATTACGAGAGAGCTAGACTTATTGAGGTTATTGAGATACATTATCTGGTTGGGGTGGGTAGCATAGCTAGTAGGGTATGTTAGGCGTGCACATTAGTTGATAAGTGAGGATCTCAAGAGAGTGTATGTGGAAACTTCCATGTGTAATAAATAACTGATCTAACCTGTGATTTAAACACCTGCAAAATATTTGCAAATTGTTTTCATGGGCTTTGACCCGTGTCAAAATATTTTCAACACCTTTTAGGTGTATAGCCACAGGGACGCCAAGTTTGATGATTCTATTCAGGGATCCGTAGCTTTCGCACTTGTGGAGGCTTATAGGAGTTGCTTTAGACGCTCAAGCTCATTCATTTTAGACAGGATTTCATCAGTATTTCATTTGGGCGCGTTGCCCGTAGACTATTTTGTTTTCAGTTTATTTATCAGACTATTATTAGATTCAGTTATTTATTTTAGATTGTAGTTGGATTATTTGTCTTGGGAGCCGATGGTTTATTCGGTCTTATTTATTTATCTATCTGTCGTGTGATTGTTCAGATTATTATTGTGTGGATGATTTGGCTAAATCAATTTATTTATGCATGTTGTTATAATAATGAAAGATAAAATTTGGCACCGACTTATTTTAACATAGGTGGTTAGTAATTAAAAAGTTTTCGACCGTGATGTCAAGAATGGGCCATATGAGAATCCTAGTTATTTTCATAAAGGACTGATCAACCATGATTAAGATAGGCATAGTGTCACAGTTGTTATTAGATCATCAGGTTTTAGTGTCCATAGGATCTGTACAGATTATTACGATTTCAGCGTAGCATTCTTTAACATAGAGCCCTATTTTTAGGGTTGTTGCATTCATGATTACGCATTTGAGATTCCGTTCTTCTTATATTATATTTGTATTGACTATGAACTCATATAATTCGATCTGTTTTCAGATGCCACACAGAAAAGATCAAGCGGCTAGAGAAGCGGCTGGGAATAATGTGAGGGAGGCTCAGCAGGAGCCACATGCACTGCAGCCACAAACACCACAGGGAACAATGTCAGCAGCAGAGGTGGAAGCGATAGTGGCACAGGCAGTTAATGTGGTTATGGCTGCCATGGCTCTCCATTTTCCATAGGCCCAGCAGCCACCACAACCATTAGTGCCAGTTATCCAGGCCCACCCATGGCCTTCAGAGTGGTAGAGGGTTAGGGAGGATTTTCAAAAGGTCCACCCACTAGAGTTTCAGGGAAGTTCAAATGTGATTGTGGCATGCCAGTGGAAGAAGGACATACAGCGCCTGTAGACACCCCATTTTGTTCCCCCTTAACTCTCCTTAGGTCCCTAGAACCTCCCTTCATCACTATAAACCCAAGTCACGTCCCGAGTACTGACCTGGAGGCCATCGGGCACCCCCCGGCTCAGTTTGACCCAAAATTCAAACTTCTCATCTCAACCGAGGCTCAATGAATCTTCGAAGGGCACTGAATACCCTTTCCAATGGTCTGCCCCATGCGTGATTTCGACTTACTATGCGGATGAATGCGCCATTTGCGTCCAAAACCAGAGCTAGAGGCCACTGGGCACTCCCGGGATCTGTTTGACCTACGTCAACTCTTTAGCTCGACCGAGGCTGAATGAATCTTCGAAGGGCACTGAATACCCTTTCCAACGGTCTGTCCCGTGCGCAATTCCAACTTTCCATGCGGACGAATGATCCGTTTGACTCCGGGAATCCATCGAGCGCTTCAAGGGCCCGGTTAACCAAAGTCAACTCTCCAAACCGGGTCAAACTCTTTAGAATGTCAAATTACAT
Organism: Sambucus nigra; assembly: GCA_949130495.1. Lineage (NCBI taxonomy): Eukaryota > Viridiplantae > Streptophyta > Magnoliopsida > Dipsacales > Adoxaceae > Sambucus > Sambucus nigra. The sequence goes on along the minus strand of OX422218.1, from coordinate 385,477,135 downwards.
CTCCTAACCTTTCCAACGGTATACCCCGTGTGCGATTCGGACTTACCATGCGGACGAACGATCCGTGTGCGTCCACGTGATTCCCCGTCCAATGGACCGACAAATGCTTTCGAGCCACATTTGACCCAAAGTCAACTCCCAAACTCGGGAGCGGTCCAAAGGACTTTCGAAGGTATATGAAATATCTTTCCAACGGTTTGCCCACAGCGGCCAATTTTCTGAAAAAGCCTGAGGCGCACTGCCAAATGGCAGGTCCCAGACCCTGCCTATCGGCACCTGCCGATAGGCAGTGCCATGATAGGGCCGATCGGCAGTCCCCAGAGGTTATAAAAGGAGGCCTATGCCTCATTTTGCAAGGAGAGCCCAGATCTGATAGAAATCTCTCTGAACGAATCCTAGAAACCTCTCTCGAAGGCAGCGTGATTTCAACTTCCAAACCCCTCTTTTACCTCCACTTTTCATCATCCTTTTCATCAAACTTGGTGAATTAACCACTCTCCATCATCATCCAAGCTCAAGGGATTCTCTCCAACATTCAAGATCAAGCTCAAGATCTTCAAGAAGGTCCAACTTTCTCAAACTCTCTCTTAAATTCTCTTGAATTCCCAATAACTTATTTTCTTACTTAGTCCTTTTTTTATCTCATCTCACACATCCTAATATAATTTTTTTATATATAGTATTATTGCACATCCCATATTTTCATATAAATAAAAAAACCCAAAAAACAAGAAAAATAGGGTTTGCTCATAAATTCCAAATAAGGGATTCTCACACTTTTTCACGCTTTTCCCACAACTAAAACACTTTTTTCTACACACACACACACCTACAAATAAGAGATCCCACATTTGGATTTATGGGATAAACCCCACCCCTTTGCTTTGTATGCGAACTACGTGGACTTTGATGCCTTTATAGGCTACGTAGGCGTCTCGGGGTAAAACCCGAGACAGAGTCCTTTCTCTCACATTTTCTCTCATTTTCTATTTTCTAAATCCATTTTTCTTATATTATATATATACTTATTCTTAGTGACGCATTACTCCATATGTGTTATCGTTTACTTATAACGATCAACATAGGGGTAACCACGTAAATCGTAATTTTCTAATATTACTTTTATATCTTCCTACGGATGACTCGCTTTATCCTCTCTGTGATACAAGTCGAGGACTCCTACCTCCATTCTATATATATACACATGCACACATCTCACGGGGGGAAATATGAAGGAAAATAACAAATATCCATGAGAGACCGAAAGGGCGGAATGGGTGCCTAACACCTTCCCATTTTGTAACTAAGCCTCCGAACCCTTTCTGAATCATTTGGTTTCGCATGCACCAGTATGTCTTTGGAAGCCATCCTTCGGGGTGGCTTCCCCTTTTTTTCTTTTGTCTGTTTTGAGTAAAATAGACTGGCGACTCTGAATCTCTCTACATTTTTCACACCTCACAAAATCGACACCGGCCGGAGCGCTCTCCCGAGAGGGGACGCGCGGGACCCGAAGGATTCCTCCTCCCTCCGCGGCGGGGATCGGCGTGGATGGCCACAGTGGCGACTCTGCTGGGGATTTTTATTTATTTTGAGGGCTTGACTCTATTTACATGGATGCTATATTTGTTTATGCTTCCCCCCCCCCCCCCCCCCCCATATCTGCATGTTCCCCTTTCTCATATATGTATCCCATGCTTATGCTTATGTTCACACACTTGTAGAAAAATTCTCCATGTACACTTCACACCACGTGCACCTAGGATCACATGTATATCCCCATGTTTCACGCATCACCCATCCATACTTGGTGTACCTTTTGAGGTACTTGTGCTTTGTTCCCGATTTGGCATAATCAAGACAGGCATTCTCATCATAAGATACTAATAAGAGAATCATGCATGATTCACACGACATCACCAAAGAGCATTGATATTGACCAAATTTTACCCAGTAACTGGAGGGTCACTTCGTGATGGGCGCTGGTCCGGCAGATCGCATTTTGCCTAAAAGATATGACTCTCACCTCCCATTGGCCAAGTACCTTCAACGTATATCGAACGGTTCCCCCGCATCGTACCGCTTGATCGAAGTCATGACGGGAGGTATATCGCAGGGAATTCATTCACGTACGCCGAGTATATCGAATTCTCTCTCACACGTACCGTCCCCACGAGGTATATGGTGAGGCAATTCACGTACACTCAGGTATATCAAATGGCTTGACCACACATACCGATTGTTCGCAAGAGCAAGACGTATATCGTGGAAGTCACGCCAAAGGGGGGAACCCATGCCAATTCACCCAACCAACTGCATACCCGCATATAGGTGTCAAACCTAGGACACACACTTTAGATTGTCGGTTTCGACTCGAAACTCTGTCGAAATTCCGGGTCAATTTTCCGCCCAATTTTCGCGCATTTTTAAAACGGGACTCTGTCCGCGAGCCTGGTTACAAGTCCAAACCGTAGGTTTGCATATATTAAGAGCCCACTTCTCGAGGCTCGGATCCCGTCCGGCATTGCATTTAGGAGAATTAAATACAAGTGAGAACATAATAATAGTAATAATCATGCTGAGTTCCGTCTCCAAAAACATTTCTCCCTCTTCATCAAAAATCCAAAAACATTTCTCCCTTCTTATAAAAAATCCAAAAATAGTTCCTTCCCTTTTCTCAAAAATAAATCTCATCCTACGCCTTCTCATGTTGATCGCACGCCCTTGGCCTGGCTCCCTATTGGTTTAGGTCTTCAGTCAAATCACCCCAGAGTTTCGTCTGTTCCTCTACTACTTCTTCCAAATCTGGAATCCATCCATCTTCCATGGAGAATGAAAATCAAGCACCAGTCATACAACCGAATCTGCCTACGGTCCTAGCCAGCTCATAGCCAAGATTGACAACCTCTAAGCCGAGGTTCGAGAAATGCAACGAAACCAAGTCCCTATTGTAATACCCCGTATTTTCGTGATATTTATTTTTAGTGATTAATTGAATTAAATGTGTATTAATTAGAAATTAATCCAGATAAAAATATTAACGATATGTGAGTTAGTATTTGATTATAATGTGTATATTTGGCAATATATGAATATTGGAAATATTGAAATTGTCGCGAGATTGAAATATGGCAATTTGGGAAATTTTGTTGGGACGCGCGTGACAGTCGCGTCAGGAATATAATTATTTGAATTAAAAAGTGAATTTTATTTTTATCACCCGTATGGTCATTTTGAGTGCGCCAGCGCGTTCGGAAGGGTCGAAATAGTCAGAAAACACTAGCCATGGGTTAAGTTTGGATCCCGGGGCATTATTGGGCCATACCGGTAACTTATAGGGGCATTTTGGTAATTTCGAAAATCTGGGAATTAAAACCCACGAAAATTAGAAACAAAAATCTGACTTATTCTTTATCCACTAAACCCACTAACTACACTAAGGGACTTAATGGGCTACGGGAGAAGTTAAGATATAGTTCCAACTTACCAAAAACCAACCACACCTCCATTGTCATCATCCTTAGAGAAACTTGTAGAGAGAGAGAGAGAGAAGAGAATTCTGCAGAAAGAGAGAGGGAGAACAACTCAGCCTTCAAGATTCAACATCAAATTCAGAGAAAGATTAAGGTAAGTGGTTTAATTCCAATTGATTTAAATGCTATGCTTTTCCATGTTTAGGAAATTATCAATTGATCTTGGAAGATTGATTAGACCCATGAATTTAAAGATGTAAAACTATGAACTATGTTAGGGACTGCATGTAGAAACATTCTGGACGAATTATGAACTCAGAATTTTGACCCTTGATGATTTAAAAACGGATTTTAGAAGAAGTATGTTAATGTTCTTGAAAGAAATAGAAAACTGGAATTCTTGATGAAGATTTGATCCATACAAAGCCCTTGGTTGATGAATTATTGGTTTTAGAACGTTATTAATGTTGTAGGATGGTTGTATGATGATACTATAACGTTATATTAGAGATTCATGCATTAAAAGTATGTTTTGGGATAATTTGAAAACTGCAAAACGAAGCAGTCCGTAGCCATACCTGGTGCATTCGATCGATCGATGTTCATCAGTCGATCGATCGACCACCATCGATCGATCGAAGTAAAAGGTCGATCGATCGACCTTCCCAGAATGAGTAAAGTTTTCCCCTATTTAAATTTTAAGGATGTTAAACCTTGGATAATATTGTTGGAGACCGTATGAATACCCTTAACCTTAAGGAAGACCAGTAGGCATGGTTATGAAATTTGGACCTTAATTAGAATTCAATTTGAGGAATTATTCTAAACTAATGAAATTCGATAAGGGAGTTAATATTTGGGTTAATAGTGTAAATTTGAATAATTTGATGAAATGAGGTTTGGGGAAGAGGTAAGGACCTTAGGATTAAACATGTTATACGTGGGAATAATAGGAACTTAATAATCTATCTTAGATAGGTTTTAAGTATAAGAAACTACGACGTGAGACGTGTCGACAGTTTAACTTTTATATTATCGGGAGACGTAAAATATACAAATTTGGAATAATGGTATAAGGATGTAGATTATACCTTTATTAATATTGAATTATCTAAGATGTGTTAATGCTTAGTATATGATTTTTATATGTATGACATACCTACCATACTTGCTATCACGGGAGGTTATGTTCGCTTAGGTCCTTCTTATCCTTGTGTTGCCCAGATTTAGATTGGTACCTCGAGGACATAGTTCAAGAGAACGACTTATTTGTGAGTTAATAAGCCAGCTGACTATGGAGCGTAGGTATGTATGTGACCATGGATATGTTGAATTATGTTCGCCTCCATTTTTGTGTGTGGTGTTTATTCCAACAATTGCTGAGAGATTCGGAATTTGTGATCCTTATGTACGTGATGTACCGGGATGTATAGCAGAGTATGTGTGCACCGCAGCTTAGCCTTTGGGTGCTTTTATTGTATATTTATGATGTGAATAATATACGGTTAAATGAAAAGGAAATTGCTATGTTAAATTGTGGGTGTGGTAATTGTAATATTATGAAAAGATAAAAGGGGTCAGATATCAATAAATGGTTTTGTTAATAATTGGGAATCCGAGAATTAAAGTAGATCTCCCTATTTAATTGTAAGGTTGGAATTAAACGTGAACCGAGTAGAAGTGTTAGAAACTCTTTGGAACTAGATAGTTATGAGAAAACACATGAATGGGTACAAAACGTTAGGAGTGCGCAGTTAGACGAGAGGTGAGTATTTCATGTGAGGGCACATCCTAACATGTATCTTGCATTCATTGTTGTAATTGTTATTAAAGTACTTGATGTTTTTAAAATACTCTCCACATTCGGGCTCTGACCCGTTTTCTTTCAAATCTATCTTTTTGTAAAAACCATTTTTAGGTGCCCAGCCACAAGGACACCATGCATAGTATTTCCAGTCAGGTGACGAGCTGTAGCTGTTGTGGAAGTTACAGGGCCTTGCTAGTAGACGCTTCATTTGACTTGACTCTATATTCAGATATCATCAGTTGTAGGGCATGTCGCCCATTTCTTTAGAGGCATTTCATTTTATATTTCAGTTATTCAGACTTCGGGCATGTAATTAATTCAGAATTCAGACTTGTCTTATTATTTTCAGTTGTGGGATTGTTGTGAGGAGTTTTCCTCTGGACATATTACTATTGTTGGTTATTTCATTACTTCGTTATGGTGAATGGATTTACGTTGATCTTCCATTATTCTTTTATTGCATGTTAATCAGACTTAACTTAAAATTTGGCAACTTACTTTTTAAATAGTAGGTGGTTAGTAATCATTAACATGTTTTCGACAGTGATGCTATTAACTGGATCAACTTGGCATTTTGTATTAATTTAATAAAGGAGTAGCTACCCGGTATTTAATTAGTCGGGGTGTCACACATATTCCTCAAGAGCCCGAGGCCCTGTTCCCCTGCGCTATGGGGCCACCCGAGCCCATCTGGGTTCCTGAAGAATATCAGCACGCTCCGCGTGCCCCTCCTGCTAATGGGACGTCGCCTGCCCAACTTCCAATGCCAAACATTGCCCAGCCAATGGCTAACTTGCCTGTGGTTGCTGATCCAAAGGAGGAGGAATTGAACAAAGTCAAAGAAGATCTTAAGATGCTCACCAAGAAGTTTGACTAAGTCAGGATCTCAGGAAATTACATGGACTACACCCATATGTCTCCTTATCCTAAAGCGAGGTTACCCGAGAAGTTCAAGATGCCAAATATCGAGAAGTTTGGAGGGAGTGGTCCCCCGATTATTCATCTTCGCAGTTATCATCGTTCCATGACTCTACTAGGGGCTTCCGAAGAGGTGATGGCCCAATTATTTCAGCAAACTTTGAAAGATAGTGCTCTCCGATGGTTTTTATCTCTTGAGGAATCCAAAATCCGTAGCTGGGAGGATGTATCCCGAGAATTCATGTCACAGTACAAATACAACGAAGAGATTGAGGTCACCCGTCATGATTTGGAGTTGCTCAAACAGAACTCTGGAGGATCCGTCAGTAACTTTATAGCCCGATGGAGGGAAAAAGTGGCTACTATGACTAATCGGCCATCTGAAGAAGAACAAGTCAGCATAGTGAAGAAAAATTTCTTTCCCCATGTTCGAGCAACCATGGGAGGACATTACTACCCCCGATTTTGAGCTCTCAGAGAAGGAGGAGTAGAAATCGAAGAGGTTCTTACCAAAACAGAAGTTGAACCAAAGAAGGTGTCTGGACAGTTCACCCCCAGAAAATATGACAAACTTGTCAGTGCCGCAGTCTCAACCATCAATAATATCTCTCAACCAACCACATCATGGGCAACAGAAAGCCACCCTGCCCCCGTCCGAAGGGAATACACTGAGCTCCATGCTCCCCTCTCCAAAGTTTACCAAGCCCTGTTAAGCCGAAACCTTATAAAGCCCCTGGATCCACGTCCATTACCCAATCAACTTCCCAGAAATTTCCAAACCGATGCTCATTGCGCCTTTCACCAAACAGCTGGCCATACCACCAACCAATGCTTCCACCTTCGAAACATAATCCAAGATCTCATTGACCGGGATACCATCGCCCCACCAGCCAATCCTAAACCAAACACTACTCATAACCCACTCCCAAATCACACCAATGCCATCTTTTTGGAAGAAAACCCATATTTCGATCCATCAACTCAAATCACACCCTTATACCCTCCTAAACCCCTTCAACTTTGACCATATTTCCTCCTACACCCTGCTAGCCCCGCTGATCAGGCTTTGTCACTCCTTACCAAAGCGTGCATCACTGTCCGGACCTGTTCTGAAAGTGGAAGTATGGAATTATCAGAGGTGTTAAACCAACTCCTAGAGTTCGGGCTGAAATTGCCCTCACAGATGATTATCAACTGCCAGAGGTTCAGTAGGTTGTTTTTGGAAGCACAAAAATGGGCCCGAGAATCAGATGGGTGGGTGGTACCAACAAACGAAATTTTCTTAGATGATATTGTCCGGATCATGATGGAAGCATTTAGGAAAACCAATAACATTTGCAGTATCACCGAGTTACTTGAGACTTTGAAGCTGCAAGGGCACCTGGTCCCTTCACCCTTACACATCCCCACAGAATGGGAAGACATATATAAAGAAGTCGTTGAAGTTATGGAATGCATTGTCTTCACAAGGGAAAACAGAATTGTTGCCACCGGATGGGGGGATGTATTCGAAGTTTCAAATGAAGAACAAGCTTCAGGAGGAAATGGCCCGATAGCTAACTTATGTGGGATGATATCATTTGAGGAACTCCTCAGAGAAATAGATAAGGTGACAAAACTACCTTAGATTGATGAGGAAACTCGATTTAAGTTCTTCCCTTCTTCAGTAAATCACATGACCAAATCTGGGAGACATTACCAAGTTCCAAGTTCGCTACCAGTAAATGAAAAGAGGAAGGGCGTTGAAAACCTTCCTATGACAGAAATGACCCTCGAGGAGAGCAAGATCCTCGATCAACTGAAGAAAACTCAAGCTAACATCACTCTATGGGGGCTTTTCATGTCTTCCCAGCTGCACATAAATGCTTTGATCAAATTACTCGTTGGACCTATAGTTCCTCCTTCTACCACGCTAGAATAAGCAGTGAACCTGGTCGGGTCCTTGACCTCCACCCGAATGTTGTCCTTCTCTGAAGAAGAAATCCCCAAAATTGGGCCAAATCACAATCATGCACTCAACATCTCCGTCGAAGTTATGGGGAAGGTGGTACCACTTTCTCTCATTGACAACGGATCCGCTTTGAATGTCTTCCCACTGAGAACCTTCAAATGTTTAGGCCTGAAAGAAAATGACCTCGCTCCAACATTCGTTGCCGTGCGTGCTACGATAATACCTGTCGTGAGGTGATGGGATCCATAAAACTTGTAATAGGGGTTGGACCTATAAACCCTGTCGTCGAATTCCCAGTCATCGATATCCCGGCCTATTTTAACACTACACCAAAATGGGCAAATTGTCACCTTTCAGCCGGCCAGCCTTGTCAAGGTCATTGACCGTGACAAAAAAACACGCGTTTTATGTCACGGTCATTGACCTTGACACGACCGTGACAACGAATTGTCACGGTCAATGACCGTGACAATTATTTAAATTCTTATCACGGTCAAAGACCTTGACACGACCGTGACAATATTCTCAGCAAAAACCCTACCCCCCTTCTTTTTTCCCTCCCGCGCCGTTCCCTCCATTTCTCTCTCTCTCTCTCTCGACGTTGTTCTCTCTCTCTCTCTCTACTTTCAGGTCCATTTTCTCTCTCTCTCTCTCTCTCTCTCTTTCATTTATATATATATTTGTGTGTATATTTGTGTGTATGTGTATATATATATGTGTGTATGTGTGTGCGTGGAGGGGGTGGGGGGTGGGGCGGGGTGGGGCAGGGTGGGGGAGGGGGTGGGGACGGTGGAGGGGGGCAGGGGGTGGGGGAGGGGGTGGTGGAGGGTGGGGTGGGGTGTGTGTGTGTGTGTGTGTGGTGGTGTGTGGTGGGGGAGGGGGTGGGGTGGGGTGGGGTGGGGTGTGTGTGTGTGTGTGTGGTGGGGTGTGGTGGGGGAGGGGGTGGTGGAGGGGTGGGGCAGGGGGTGGTTAGGCGTGGGGTGTGTGTGTGTGTGTGGTGGTGTGTGGTGGGGGAGGGGGTGGGGTGGGGTGGGGTGTGTGTGTGTGTGTGTGGTGGTGTGTGGTGGGGGAGGGGGTGGTGGAGGGGTGGGGCAGGGGGTGGTTAGGGGTGGGGTGTGTGTGTGTGTGTGGTGGTGTGTGGTGGGGGAAGGGGTGGGGTGGGGTGGGGTGGGGTGGGGTGTGCGTGTGTGTGTGTGTGGTGGTGTGTGGTGGTGGAGGGGGGCAGGGGTGGGGTGGGGTGGCAATTTTTGACACGGCACGATACCCGACACGAACTCGACACGAACTCGGATGATAAATTATTTATGTGTTGCAAGAATTTGAAATTAATTAAATTAAGTTATTGTAGGCGTATGAGTGCTATGATTGGTTAAGAGAGAAGAAAAAAATTATTTTATATTTTACTTAATGGGTTATGCGGGTCAACCCGAACACGACACGATAATATATAGGTCGGGTTAGTGTTTGCTCATCTGACACGATTAGTTAAATGGGTCGAGTTAGGGTTGACTAATACTTAACACGAACCCAACATGACACGACCCGAACACGACACGACGCACACGAATTGCCACCCCTAGTGGGAATTGATATCCAAGACATGTATTTGAATTGATATCTATTTATTTGAATTTATAGAATTGTTTCTAGGATAATAATCCTACTATAAGATAATTGCTCAAAATAAATATTAAATAATAATTACTAAGATATCAATTCAAATAAAGTCTTAATAACCTAACCAAAAGAAATAAAATAAAATATCAAATAAATTATCATCCACCTCATAGACATTCCCTACCAATCATTTTAAGATAATTTTATCCTTATAAAGATAATAGATTATGTAATTTTAGGACTTAAAATAATATTGATTATGGATATAGGACAACAAACATTTTGTTTCCATTTTTTGTCCCTATTTTCAAATTAAAGGGACACGTGGCATGTTATGATTGGTTAACGTTTTATGAATATGGGTCCGTGCCAGCGGTTTTATTAAAAAATAGGGACTAAAATCATAAATAAAATGTTTGTTGTCCTATTTTCAAAATACATATTACAATAAATCCTAAATTTACAAACCCCTAAAGATAAATACCTTTGATTGCAAAGCATGCGCTTGTATTATTTCGACGTGTAATTTGGAAATGCTTGTTTTTCTTTCTAGAGACCCGTGTCGTCAAAACTTGGTAGTGTTCGAGTGTGTTTTTATCACTAAATTATTATTTCACTAACAAATACTCCTTATATCCTAGATTAAGAGTCCATATTTATTTTTTGTACTTACTAATAATACACTTAATCAATGGCTAGGATTAACCCTTATTCACTATTATGAAATTTGGTTAATTGATTATTTAAAAAAAAAAGCAAAAGTAGACTAACATATATACACAACACTAAAAGTAGACATCAATTTTATAAATAATTGATATTTTCATTCAAAATATGTGTGTGTGTGTGTGTGTGTGTGTGCGTGTGGCGGGGGTGGGGTGGGGTGGGTATGGGTGGTGTGTGTGTGTGTGTGTGTGTGTGTGTGTGTGTGTGCGTGTGGCGAGGGTGGTATTGACGGAACTTACACATACGTTATAATATAGACGAAACATTTTTTTATCTGTACTAATAACATTTTTTCTATCTGTACTAATAACATTTTTTTTACAGCAAAAATGTCTCCTTCAGATGTTAGGGCGAAGATGATGATGCTGTTTATGATGATGTCGTCGTCTGGGTTCGGTGGTAGCGGAGGCGACGAGGGCTCCTCCGCCCCTAGGCTCCCCAAATATGGAAAATTTGGGATTACCGTCGAAAACAAGTCGGAGCTTTTAGCGAGATCCCTCGAGCTGCTAAAGACGGTCATCGGCCCGGGGTTTATGAGTTGGAAGGAGGTGCCGTATGAGCTCAAGTTAGCTGTTTGGGCGGCACTACAGGTAATATTTATATGAATATTTCAATTTCAATTTCAATTTATATTTATATTTATATTTATATTTATATTTATATTTATATTTATATTTATATTTATTCGCAACTAACATTGTATTTGTTGGACAGGAACAATTCAACTTGGATCCAAAGCTACGCGATTCCGTCTTCGAGCAGTTGAGGGAGCAACACAAGACGTGGAAAAAAAATATGCGGACACGGTACTTTGGAAAAACACGAGAGACCATTTTACAATGGCGCGGATCCGTCCCGCCCAAGGAGCCGATCTCATTGGCACAATGGCAAAAGTTCATTGACAATGAGATCGAGGATCGACAATTGGCATCTCGCCAATCGGGGAGGGAAAATCGGGCTAAAAAGACGGACGGTACTACTCCGGCCGGACCTCTTACGCTGAGGTGGAGCATAGGATGAAGGTAATATTTAATTTATCTATAACTACAGAAATATATTATTGGATATTATTTTACTTTGCGGGGCCGATACTAATTTTACTTTACTTTATTTTATTTCAGGGGGTAGGGAGTGGGCCAGGGGGTAAGCCACATAGGCTCGATACTTATGTGGCTCTTCGGACGAAGAAGGGGAAGGACAAGGAGGTGTCCCCGAGCGTCGCGGCCACGATTGTAAGTAATCCGACAGTTTAATTATTGTTAATTACGTTATAATTTTTTAGTTTACTTATTTTACTAATCATGTGCTTTTTGTCGTTTCAGGCAAAGCTTAAGAAAGTGCATGAGTCGCAGTCTGATGCCGACAAGGCATCTTTGTCCACAGACGCACTCAGCCAAGTGCTTGGCTCTGATCGCAAGGGGAGGACAAGGGGAGTGAGCTCGCGGGTGGCCAAATCTAGGATCATCGGATTGGAGACGAGCGACACCGGGTTGGCTCGAACGGTGGATTCACACGACGCGAAGCTGTCCCGTTTGGAGGCGACGGTCCAAGATATGTATGCATTCATGAAGCGTACGTTGGGTGAAGACCGTAAAGATTAAGGGAAAGGGAAAGGGAAGGAGAAGGCGGTGGAGGAGGAGGTGCGGGAGGACGAGGAGGTGCGGGAGGATGAGGCGCAGGATGACGAGGATGTGGACCTCGCTGCTTCATCACCGACACGTTCGTACTTCGACGATCCACTTCCCTATTTGACGCCCTCCAACAGACCATTATCGACAATTGGTTGGCCGAGCGTGTTCATATTGGACATATTTGATGGCCAGCGGATAGGGCGGGGATTGAGGGACCCGAACATCGTCGAGGGTGGACTAGTCCATGGACGTGTGCTTCAAGAGATGGAGTCCAGGGTGCTCGTCACGCATGTCATACCCGGGAAGGAGAACTCCCTATTGTGGTTGCGCGAACAATGCGGCGCGACGTATATTAGTGGGTGCGTCAATTCGTATGTCGTGTGGCCTACTCACCTCCTCAGTTTTATCTAAGACATGTAGTAACATTATTTTTAAGTTTGTCCATTTTAATTATATTTGGATTATATCGTCATGTATATTATTTTTACTTTGAAGATTTGGATTATACTGTCATGAATATATATTTGCATTATCTTTAGTTTGTGTTGGATATATGATGTTTGGAACAGGTACAACGTTGCTATAACAGGTACAAATATACTGCTGGGCAGTGGCGGTGGCCATACTGCCCAGCAGATTTTTTTAAAATTCTGCCCAGAATTGTCACGGTCATTGACCCTGACAAAACCGTGACAACATTTGTCACGGGCTTGTCACGGTCAATGACCGTGACAATTTTTTTAAAAAGGGTCACGGCTTTGTCACGGTTTATAACCGTGACAAACGTGTCACGGTCATTGACCCCGACACGACCGTGACACAAAACGCGAGTTTTGTGTCAAGGTCAATGACAGTGACACGACCGTGACAAAAAAAGTTGTCTCGCCTCGAAATGTCACGGTCATTGACCTTGACAAGGTGAATTTGTCAAGGTCAATGACCTTGACAAATGGGCAGATTTGGTGTAGTGTAACCTGTTGCTCGGACGACCCTGGCTCCACAGTATAAAGGGTGTCTCTTCCTCATTCCATCAGAAACTGAAGTTCTTCACCGATGGGTGAGTCATCACTATCTTGGGTGACGACGGTAACACTGAGGGTGCAAGCACCGGCAGTCCAATCCTTGAGATACAGCATGGGTCAAATGATATGCTCCTATCAGGTTTCCGAGTTGCACCATCCCTACTCCCAGAAGGGGACGATTTCAAAGAAAAGGTTTGTCCAGAATACGACCCTCATGGAAATGTCAATGTGATTCAGATGTTCAGAAACATGCACTTCATGCCCGGACTGGGGCTAGGACAAAGACAGTAGGGGATACTTGATCCCGTCGAACTGAAAAAAGATTTCCCTCCTTGTGGCTTGGGATATCAACCATCAGAACCAGAGCTTAGAATGATCCGCCAGACTCGATCAAAAAGAGGGTTAGACTACGTTCGAGCTATCTCAGGTGATTCCTTAAATGGACGATTCATTAAAGAGGGTGAGGATTTCCCCTTTTGTGGTTTTCCAGAACCATGGTATGACCACGCAGACAAGAAGATAAAGCCTGGAATGGAGATATTTTTCCAAGACAGCTACCCATGGGCCAAAAATTACCAATACCAGGTACCACCGCTTATCAAAGATACTAAAGAGACTGAGGAAAGTGATTCCGAAGATTCCTTCAACTTGGAGATACTAGGGCTGACACTCTGTATGGTTCATTCAGGAACTACATCAAGGGATCCATCCATTCTGATTAAAGCTGCTGATACACCTCTCCTCAACTGGCATGCTACGCCAGCTCTACCTGTTGAAATCTCCCCTAACCCCAATGTTTACCCTATTTTATCTACTGTTGTCCATCCTTGCTCAAATGTAATCGAGACCTCTTTTGATGAGGTTCTCAATGTTATTTTTCCTATGAATGAAATAAATGAAGATTTTGAGTATCTTGTTGTGCCTTACATTAATTGTGTAGATCCCAATCGAACTTTTGATGATGATGATTTTGCAAATGAACAATTCTTAACTGATCTAAATAAGGTTAATAATAAACAACATAACCGCGTTCAAGTTAATGAAGAAGAGACTGTCGTTATTAATCTCGGTTCTAGTAGATAATTGTGCGATATTAGGATAGGGGACACCCTTGATGAGCATGAGCACGTACAACTCGAAGAATTGCTAAAGGAGTTTGTGGATGTCTTCGCATAGTCCTATGATGATATGCCCGGCATCGACCCCGAAATAGCTCAGCACGAGATCCCCACTCTCCCAGATTACTAGCCAGTTAAACAGAAATTAAGAAAACTCCGCACTGAATGGTCACTTAAGGTCAAAGAAGAGGTGATCAAATAGTTGAACGCGGGTTTCATTCGAGTGATCGAATATCCCACGTGGCTAGCCAACATTGTACCTGTACCAAAATCAAGAGGAAAGGTTCGAATGTGTGTATATTACCGAGATTTAAATAAAGCCTCTCCGAAGGATGATTATCCGCTACCCAACATCGACATGATCGTGGACAACACAGCCAGTCATGCTCTCAAGTCATTTATTGACGGATTTTCTGGATACAACCAAATCAAGATGCACCCCGACCATCAAGAGAAAACCGCATTCATCACCCCATGGGGAACATTTTGCTACACCGTTATGCCATTCGATCTCAAGAATGTTGGGGCTACCTATCAAAGGGCTTCCACAACCATCCTACACGATTTGATCCACAAAGAGGTCGAGGTTTATGTGGATGATATGATTATCAAGTTCAAAACTAGAGAAGGTCATGTTCCCGCTCTCCGAAAGTTCTTCGAACGACTGCGGCAGTATCAGATGCGACTTAATCCACAGAAATGTGTCTTCGGCGTTACAAAAGGAAAACTCTTAGGATTCATGGTCAGTGATAAGGGGATAGAAGCATATCCCGCCAAGCTGAAGGCCATACTTGAGATGCCACCTGCCCGAACAGAGAAGGAAGTCCGAGGTTTCCTTAGGAAATTACAATATATCAGCAGGTTCATCACCCAGCTAACCTCCATCTGTGAACCAATATTCAAGCTCCTCCGAAAGGATTCAACCAAGGTTTGGAATGAGGCCTGCCAAGAAGCTTTTAATCGAATCAAACAGTACCTAACCCAACCTCCAGTTCTCATGCCACCACAGCCTGGTCTCCCCTTGCTCTTATACCTAACCATAACTGACACTGTAACGGGGGCTTTGCTAGCTCAGTACCTTGAAGACTCCCGCAAATAAAGATCCATCTATTATGCCAGTCGCAAGTTGGCCGGGTACGAGGTCAACTACACTTCTTTGGAAAAAGCATGTGTCGCACTTGTCTGGGTCACCCAAAAGTTACGACATTACATACTCACCTTCCCCATTAAACTTGTATCCCGAATGGATCCCATCAAATACCTGCTTGAGAAACCCGCCTTATCCAGCCGAATGGCCCCGATGGTTGATGCTCCTAACCGAGTTCGATATCGTGTACGTCACACAGAAAGCTGTTAAAGGAAGAGCCATCTCTAATTACCTCGCTGACTACCCTGTAGAAGAAACAAATGGCTGGATCTCCGAATTTCCAGATGAAAATGTCCTCTGCACCACTCAAGACCGCCTCTGATGGAAAATGTTCTTCGATGGCGCTGCCAACAAAAGGGATATGGCATTGGGATACTTCTGGTCGCCCCAGATGACTCCCACACTCCTATCGCCATTAAATTGGATTTCCCTTGCACCAACAACATGATAGAATACGAGGCATGCACAGTAGGCCTCCAGGTCGCTCTCGAGAAAGGTATTCAATACCTTCATGTATACGGGGATTCTGCCCTTATCATCGGTCAAGTGCTCAGAAAGTGGAAAGTCAAGGACGAAAAGTTCCAACCCTTTTACGCCCAATTAGAAGAGTTGGCCTCCCAATTCCGAGATATCACCTTCCATTACCTACCCCGAGCAAAGAATAACCTAGCCGATGCTCTCGCTACTTTGGCTTCCATGGTCGACATGCCCGAGGGAATAACAATGACCCCCTTCCTAGTCCAAAAGCAAGACAAACCTACCCATTGTTACCATATTGATCTTGTCCCCATAGAAGACCCCGATCTAGTCAATTACTGGTACTATGATATTTGGTGCCTCCTCCGGTATGGTAGGTATCCCGAGGGTTCCAACAAGAACGACCGAGCTACCCTCCGAAGGCTGGCCGCTCAGTACATCATCTGTCATAAAGCACTACTCAAGAGGAATTTTGATGGAACTCATTTGCACTGTATCGCAGGGGCTGACATTGAAAAGATAATGTAGAAAATCCACAGCGGGGAATGCAGACCCCACATGAACGGTCACATGCTTGCCAAGAAGATCATCTGACAAGGCTACTACTAGACCACCATGGCCCAGGATTGCACCGCCTATGTTCAGAGGTGCCCTAAATGCCAAAAGTTCTCCAATCTCCAACATCTACCTCCGCGGGAATTATACAACATGACATCTCCCTGGCCGTTCTCCACCTGGGGTATCGACATCATAGGGAAGGTCACACCAAAAACATCAAACGGGCATGAGTTCATCCTGGTTTCCATCGATTACTTCACCAAAAGGGTCAAAGCTGAGTCATACGTAGTATTAAATGCCAAGAAGGTGGCCAAATTCATCAAGAAAAATATCATCTGCCGATACGGGGTTCCTCACGAGCTAGTGTCGGATAATGGTTTGCACTTTGAGGCAGAAGTCACAAAAATAGTCAACAAATACGGGATTCAGAGACACAAATCTTCTCCCTACCGACCTCAGACCAATGGCTCAGTTGAGGCCGCCAACAAAAACCTCAAAGCCATCATCAGCAAGATGACCGAAAGTTGTAGGGATTGGGCCGACCGGATCCCCTACGCCCTCTGGGGATAACGAACCTCAATTCGAACCTCTACTGGGGCTACCCCTTACTCCTTGGTCTACGGCATGGAAGTAGTCCTACCTGTGGAGCTGGAAATACCATCGTTATGTGTCATGCTTGAAAGCAAGGTTAGTTAAGAAGACTGGTGCCAAGGCCGTCTTGATGAGCTAGCCCTCCTAGATGAACGGAGATTAAAATCTCTTTACCACATACAAGGGTACCATCGTCGAATAGCGCGATCATTCAACAAGAGATTCAAGGATCGCGGTGTCCGAGAGGGGGATTTAGCCCTCAAAGAGATAATCGAACCCATCTAGGACCCCAGAGGAAAATTCAAACCCAATTGAAGCAGCCCTTACATTGTGAGGAAGATCTTGTCTGGCAGTGCCGCCATGCTCACTGACCTGGATGGGGAAGAGATGGCTCGTCCAGTCAATCTGGACCGTCTCAAGAAGTTCTACCCCTAGCCCAAAATCTCGGTGCGCTACGACTCTTCTCATCCCCCTTCTATTTAAAAAATAAAATAAAATCTCTCCATTTCCCTCTACCCAGAACTACGTGGGCCTGATCCTCTACAAAAACTATTTTCAAACAGATAAGAACCTTTTCAAAAACCCCAGAGGTACGTTGGTAGCTCATACTCCTCACATGTGCACGACCCCTTCTTTTTCACAAAAATATATTCCTTTTTTATCTCCGAGAACAACAGTTCATTCTAAACATCTACTTGAACAAAAGGATTATGTATGCCTTAGCGATTGGTATAAATAATTTAAAATACAAAATTCATCGAAAGGCACAACTGGATGATTAGAAACTTGTTTATTTCGTTAATAAGAAACCAAAGTACATATTACATAAGAAAAAGGAACGGATAACTCTCTTCCCCCTACTACCATAAAAACCAGACAAAATCCCCCACATTTGTTACATAAATAAACTCCCCAGGAGTCCTACCCACAGCTACCCGAAGAGCCTGCACCCTCATCATCTACATCCTAAGGACCCCAAGTCTCTCCTGCCTGAATGGAGTGCCGCAAACACTCCATGGACCGATGAGCCTTAACCATATTCGAAAAGACCACAACACCCCCTTCCATGGAGTCAGATAAAACAAACCACCTCCGACCGATCTCTACTGCCAACATCTTGCTGACTACTTCCCTCCACAACCACTTCATATAATCTTTGGGGACATGGCTGACCTTCCCAACAGACTGAGAGGGACGGGTCGACGGACCCCGATTTTCCCACAGAGATCCAAGCAACAGACGCAAGCGCTCAGTCAAATCTTCTACTGGAAAGAAATTTGAGGTCCGAGGGGGCACGACTTGCGCCCAGCCAAATTAACGCAAAAGCCGCCTAGGGAAATAAAAAGAGGTCTGCCTGAGACCAACCATCCGCACATATGAATATTCTCCTAGCTCCAGAATAGGCTACAACTGTCCCCACCAAGGTACGGACCAATACATCCCACGAGCCCCGTACTCCACAAGCCAATTCTCCCAGTTCTCAACATACAGGCCCATGCGGATGAAGTAGCACGAAAAGAAGTTGGGTACAATCGACAAAGGATATTCTGGAGGGGTTAACAAGCGGAATCTTTCAGACAACCACAGGAACAACATCACAGGGCTACCCCTTAAAAAGTCAGAACGACCTTCTCTCCAGGCATCAAGGCCATTCAAAGTCTCTGCTAATATCACCGCCGCAGAATTACGATGGTATGACATCCATGAGGTAATGGCTGCAAGTTTTGGGTCCACTCGCACTTCCCCAGTCACCAACAGCAGCTTTGAAACCAAGCCCAGCACAATGGCTCTAGCATAGCCAGCGTCACTTACTTCCCGCGAACGCACGGACTGCAACACCGTCGGGAGGGAGATCATTCCTCCGGCAACCAATGACCTGGCCGCCGAAGGAGAAATATGGAGAAGCCCGGACAACAGATCCTAGGAGAACGAGAAAATTCGGGAAAAGCCGCGACAACATTGGGATTCACGCCCAGTGTGGCAGAAAACTCCTTGTAGGTAGGACAAACTTCTTCCAACCCAAAATGTAATACATGGTCTTCGGGGTACCAAAATTGTACTACCGCCATCAGCATATTCCACTCAAAAGGCCGATTGCGCCACAAGGAGACTCAACGCATATTGAAGCACATAGCTTCCAAGGCTTCGAGGTAATTGGAAAACTCAATGCTACCAGGGAGAGCCATCTTGCAAGACTAAAAGATGGTGGTTGGGTATGAAGAATGCAAAAGGTGTGAGGAAAACACTCCACCCTTCTCCTTTTTTATACTTAAAAATCCTCACAAGAGACATAATCCCTACAGAAATCGAAAGGAACCCTACCCCACAAAGTACTAAAGGCTGAAGAGGGTACCAATCAAAGCTTTCAATTGATGGGAGTGGACTGAACTGTCGATAGGCAGGCTAGGGTGCTTGCCGATCGACAACCCCCTATTTTTGGAAATTTCTCTTTTTCCTCTTTTGTCAAAATCAGAAAACTCAAATAAAAAAATTGATATTCTCAACAGAATTTCAAAATCCCATTTCCTCCTTATATAATTCCTTTTTTTAAATTTCCTCCTTTCCTTCTTTGTCAAATAAAAAAAAACTCCATAAAAATAAATTGATATTCTCAAAAGAATTTCAAGAATCCTGTTCCCTCCTTATGGGATTCCCCATTTTAAATAAAATAAATTTCCTTTACGGTCTCAGTAGCAAATTAAAAAGCGCATGTGCATGCATTCATTCATCATTAAAATAAAAGATAATAATAATAAAAAACTGCATTGCATTGCATATATATGTTTTCTGTGTTACATCATTTTTGCAGGAAATAAAGAAAAAGACAAAAACAACGGGACTCAGCCCGAACCCGCATTTTCTCCCTCTATCTATCTCTCTCAAGAGTTTCCACCCCGGCGACGCGCTCTCTATCCCCTACGGCAAGACGACGCACCCCCACTACCCGATCCAGAGTCTCCCCTAGATGAGGCTAACGGCACCAAGCAAGAAGAAACAGGGACAACCTCCCAAATGTGGTCAGTCGCCAATGATATCCAATCCCTGATGTCCCTGAGACAAGTGGTCGACACCCAGATTTGCTGCAAAGAAAAGGCAGAATCGGTATCAAGCAAAAGAAATCAAAAAAGAGGAAAAGGACCGAAAGGTTTACCGCAGGACGAAGGACGTCCTCTCTCAAACCCAGCTCCTCCGGATCCATCGCAAGAGGACGGTGTAACATCGGCACTGTCCCTCCATCAGCCCATCGGATGTTGTACGAAGGAGTGTGCAACCGGACAAAAGGGACCTCCGAGGTCGCCGCCGCCGCATGTGCCGATGGACCACCACTGCTGTGGGAAGACCCCACCGCCCGACTCAAACTAGCAGGAGGGAAAGGCAAAGCGTTATGTATATTGGGCGCCATCAACCAGCTCGTCACAATGTCCATATAGTCATACGACGCAGCTATATCAGTATACAACGCATAGGACTCGCCGATCATCGTCGCGATCCTCTCATCCTCCAACAACTGCCGCTCCCGTCTCATAGATGTAGGAGGCTGCGCGGGAGGCACCACCACCACCTCCTCAGCAATCTGATGGATCACCCTCTCCCCTAGGTACCAGGAATGGCCGAACTCATGTGCCAACAAACGCCTCATCTGCGCGTTCACCCCAGTTACCCCCGTATCCTGAATGGCGGTCCCCCAAGGATAAAAGGTCACCTGAAAATCCCCAAGCAGGCATAAGTCAATACAAAATCAGAAGGTGAAAATACTAAGACTGAAATCGAAAGAGTCTTACCCTACCACTGGTCAGGTCATTCAAGACCTGACGCACCGCCTCCAGGGACAGAGATCCCTTCGACTGTCGGTTGGCCTTACGCCATCGGTACAGTCTGCAGAAGTCCCCAACGGTGTCGTCCTTCAGAGCAATCAGTGGGGTGTTTCACCCAATCACCTCATAGAACCACGTCTGAATTCACGAGCAAAAAGACGCATAAGGAAAATGTGAATTCATGAAAGGAAAATGCGAATGCATGAAATGGAAATACGCAAAGTAAAGAATACCTCAAGGAGATACGTGGCTCCAGTAAAAGTCTGCCAGCAGCCCCGATCGGCACTGTCTCCTCACCTTCCCGAGGCAGCCTAAAAGTTCATGCCACTGTCAAATGGCACCCCTTAGTCTATGCCAACCGGCACCCCCCTTAAAATTTCGTACAAAAATTCCCAGAAAATACCAGGAAGCCTCGAAAAATCCCCAAAAAATTCCTAAAAATCCCAGGAGGGATTTAGAACGTTTTCATCAAGAAAACTTATCACTCCTTCAGGCGACACATCTTTTTCCCCAACGGAGCCCTCAAAATCCAAGCGATTGACCTCTCAGGCAAGGCGCCCCGGACCACCTAATCACCTCCTCATTAGACTTTACAAAAGACCTCCCCGACCATCGACTATCCGGTGCGATACAATATCACATGGTATTTTTCCCAGCAGAAATCAAAAGAATCACTCGCCTCAAGCGATCCCTCCCAAAGGGCAATCCAAATTTTCCCCAGCACATTCATCGTTCCCCAGCGGAACCTTAAATCCAATTCTTATCCCCAAACGGAACCCCTCTTCCCCAGCGGAATCCTTAAAAGCTAAGTAAAAGCTCCAAAAAATCCCTAAGGATCACCCGATCACTTCCCCCAGCGTAATTCTCTTACAGCACCCAAAATAGGTTATTCTCCCCTGCAAGGTCTCCTATAAAGCTTCCCCCAGCTATCAGCTCCCCAACTCAAATCAGAATCATAAAGCTCTTTTTCTAGCAGAATCAAAATACAATCTTTATCTACTCTTGGGTCAAAATTGGCCCCGGTCTTGGATCGTCACCTTAGTCAGGTCAAAATTGACCTCGGTCCTCGGTCGTCACCACTCTTGGGTCAGAATTGACTCCGGTCTTAGATCGTCACCTTAGCTAGGTCAGAATTGACCTCGGTCCTCGGTCGTCACCACTCTAGGGTCAGAATTGGCCTCGGTCTTGGATCGTCACCTTAGTTAGGTCAGAATTGACCTCGGTCCTCGGTCGTCACAACTCTTGGGTCAGAATTGACTCCGATCTTGGATCGTCACCTTAGTTAGGTCAGAATTGACCTCGATCCTCGGTCGTCACCACTCTTGGGTCAGAATTAACTCCGGTCTTAGATCGTCACCTTAGCTAGGTTAGAATTGACCTCGGTCCTTGGCCGTCACCACTCTTGGGTCAAAATTGGCCCCGGTCTTGGATCGTCACCTTAGTTAGGTCAGAATTGACCTCGATCCTCGATTGTCACCATTCTTGGGTCAGAATTGACTCTGGTCTTGGATCGTCACCTTAGCTAGGTCAGAATTGACCTCGATCCTCGGTCGTTGCCACTCTTGGGTCAGAATTGGCCCCAGTCTTGGATCGTCACCTTAGTTAGGTCAGAATTGACCTCGGTCATCACCACTCTTGGGTCAGAATTGACTCTGGTCTAGAATCGTCACCTTTGCTAGGTCAAAATTGACCTCGGTCCTCAGTTGTCACCACTCTTGGGTCCGAATTAGCCCCGGTCTTGGATCGTCACCTAAATTAGGTCAGAATTGACCTCAGTCCTCGGTCGTCACCACTCTTGGGTCAGAGTTGTCCCCGATCTTGGATCGTCACCTTAGTTAGGTCATAATTGACCTCGGTCCTCGATCGTCACTACTCTTGGGTCAGAATTGACCCCGGTCTTGGATCGTCACCTAAATTAGGTCAGAATTAACCTCGGTCCTCGGTCGTCACCATTCTTGGGTCCGAATTGGCCCCAGTCTTGGATCGTCACCTTAGTTAGGTCAGAATTGACCTCGGTCCTCGGTCGTCACCACTCTTGGGTCAGAATTGGCCTCGGTCTTGGATCGTCACCTGAATTAGGTCAGAATTGACCTCAGTCCTCGATCTTCACCACTCTTCAGAATTGACCCCGGTCTTGGATCGTCACCTAAATTAGGTCATAATTGACCTCGGTCCTCGGTCGTCACCACTCTTGGGTCAAAATTGACCCGGTCTTGGATCATCACCTTAATTAGGTTGGAATTGACCTCGGTCCTCGGTCGTCACCACTCGCAGGTCAAAACTGACCTCGACCCTCTAAATTGGTCATCCTCATTTCCTCAGGTCCTCAGAATTGACCTCGACCCTCTGACTTGGTCATCCTCATTTCCTTAGGTCCTCAGAGCTTACCTCAAACCTCTGAATCGGTCACCCTCACTTCCTTAGGCCTGCAGATTCGGCCTTGATCCGCATAATTGATCATCCCTAGCATACTTTTTAGGTCCTCAGAATGAACCTCGACCCTCTGAATCGGTCATACTCCCTCAAAAGGCATCATGCGATGTCTAATCGGCGGATATCATTTGTTCAAAACTCACCCGTCGAGGCGCTCTATAGACATCCCATTCAGTTACCCCTTAACTCTCCTTAGGTCCCTAGAACCTCCCTTCATCACTATAAACCCAGGTCACGTCCCGAGTACTGACCTGGAGGCCATTGGGCACCCCCCGGCTCCCCCCCGGCTCAGTTTGACCCAAAATTCAAACTCCTCGTCTCGACTGAGACTCAATGAATCTTTGAAGGTCACTGAATACCCTTTCCAACGGTCCACCCCGTACGCGATTCCGACTTACCATGCGGACGAATGCGCCATTTGCGTCCAAAACCAGACCTAGAGGCCACTAGGCACTCCCGGGCTCTGTTTGACCTACGTCAACTCTTCAGCTCGATCGAGGCTGAATGAATCTTCAAAGGGCACTGAATACCCTTCCTAACGGTCCATCTCGTGCGCAATTCCAACTTTCCATGCGGACGAACGATCCGTTTGACTCCGGGAAGCCACCGAGCGCTTCCCGGGCCCGGTTGACCAAAGTCAACTCTCCAAACCGGGTCAAACTCTTTGGAATGTCGAAGTACATCTCCTAACCTTTCCAATTGTATGCCCCGTGTGCAATTCGGACTTACCATGTGGACAAACGATCGGTTTGCGTCCGCGCGATTCCCCGTCCAATGGACCAACAAATGCTTCCGAGCCACATTTGACCCAAAGTAAAATCCCTAACTCGGGAGCAGTCCAAAGGACTTTTGAAGGTCTATGAAATACCTTTCCAATGGTATGCCCCGTGTACGATTCTGACCAACGGTTTTCCCTCGGCGGCTAATTTTCCGAAAAAGCCTGAGGCGCACTGGCAAATGGCAGGTCCCAGACCCTGCCTATCGGCACCTACCGATAGGCAGTGCCATGATAGGGCCGATCGGCAGTCCCCTGGGGTTATAAAAGGAGGCCTTGGCCTCATTTTGCAAGGAGATCCCAGATCTGATAGAAATCTCTCTGAACGAATCCCAGAAACCTCTCTCGAAGGCAGCGTGATTTTAACTTCCAAACCCCTCTTTTACCTCCACTTTTCATCATCCTTTTCATCAAAATTTGTGAATTAACCACTCTCCATCATCATTCAAGCTCAAGGTATGCTCTCCAACATTCAAGATCAAGCTCAAGATCTTCAAGAAGGCCCGACTTTCTCAAATTCTCTCTTAAATTCTCTTGAATTCCCAATAACTTGTTTTCTTACTTAGTCCTTTTTTTTTAACTCATCTCACACATCCTAATATACTTTTTTTTTATATAGTATTATTGCACATCCCATATTTTCATATAAATAAAAAACCCAAAAAACAAGAAAAAGAGGGTTTGCTCATAAATTCCAAATAAGGGATTCTCACACTTTTTCACGCTTTTCCCACAACTAAAACACTTTTTTCTACACACACACACACACCTACAAATAAGAGATCCCACATTTGGATTTATGGGATAAACCCCACCCCTTTGCTTTGTATGCAAACTACATGGACTTTGATGTCTTTATAGGCTACGTAGGCGTCTTGGGGTAAAACCCGAGACTCGAGTCCTTTCTCTCACTTTTTCTCTCATTTTCTATTTTCTAAATCCATTTTTTTTATATTATATATATACTTATTCTTAGTGACGCATTACTCCATATGTGTTATCGTTCCCTTATAACGATCAACGTAGGGGTAACCGCATAAATCGTAATTTTCTAATATTACTTTTATATCTTCCTACGGATGACTCGCTTTATCCTCTCCGTGATACAAGTCGAGGACTCCTACCTCCATTCTATATATATGCACATGCACACATCTCACGGGGGGAAACATAAAGGAAAATAGCAAATATCCATGAGAGACCGAAAGGGCGGAATGGGTGCCTAACACCTTCCCATTTCGTAACTAAGCCTCCGAACCCTTTCTGAATCATTTGGTTTCGCATGCACGAGTATGTCTTTGGAGGCCATCCTTTGGGGTGGCTTCCCCTTTTTTTCTTTTGTCTGTTTTGAGTAAAATAGACTGGCGACTCTGAATCTCTCTACATTTTTCACACCTCACAAAATCGACGCCGGTCAGAGCGCTCTCCCGAGAGGGGACGCGCGGGACCCGAAGGATTCCTCCTCCCTCCGCGGTGGGGATCGGCGGGGATGGCCACAGCGCCAACTGTGCATAATTGACTGTAGCGACATGCAGAAGCAGATGTTGTCCATATTCAGACTGGTCGGAGTGGTGTTACAGTGGTGGGAGTCAGTTACCACTATTGAGAAGAGGGACACGATGTCTATTATAGAGTTTTGGGTGTGGTTTGATCGCAAATACTTTTCACTATCAGTTGAGACAAAGATGCGGAGAAGGTTCTGTGAGCTGACACAAGGACATCGATTAGTGGACGAGTACGAGGAGGATTTCACTCATTTGGCTAATTTTATCCAGATGAGGTGAATAATGAGGAAAAGAATAAGGTGAAGTTTATGGATGGGTTAGACTAGAGGATCGGGCAATACTTGATTGGCAACCCCACATTGGTGACTTATACAGATGTCGTTAATGTCGTACTTTTACACTGTCAGGACCATTGCTTCCATGTTAAGGGAAGTAAGAGAGGAGGTGAGCTTATCCAGTAGGGCAAGGCAGGAGGGAGTGGTGCTAGTGGAGCACCACAGCAACAGCAGCAGTTAGGCAGACACCAGAACTGGATTTCTGGCAGGGGCATCAAGCCACGAGATTTAGATCTTGGGGCTATCAACCCAAGGGAGGTTATAGGTAGGGCTAGTAGGGTCCTCAGTAGCAGCAGGGTCCTTAGGGCCATCAGGTCCAAGGGAATAATGGGGGAGGCCATCAGAGCCAGCATCGCCAGGGCCATCAGGACTAAAGATAAAGAGATTTTCCAGGATAGTGCTTTATTTGTGGTCAGATAGGCCACAAGAGGATAAATTTACCACATCAGGATAGAGAACCATAGTAGTAGGGTGCCTCGTAGGAGAAATAGGCAGAGCGGCCACCTGCAGAACTAGCCCCACCCGCCCCATCGTAGTAAGGACAGTTGCAGTATGGGCGTGCCAATAACGTCCGATATGTCGTCATACAGTAGGCCCCACAGGTACCACCGATAGTAGAAGGTACATTTTCTATTAATGATCGTGATGGTAAGATTCTATTTGATACTGAGGCATCACATTTTTTCATAGCGACTAGATTGGCACGAGCTACTGGCCTATTAGAGACAGCTAGTAGTCTTCTTATGTGTGTTGAGTCACCGATCTGGGTAAATTATGTTTAGATGCCGATCTTCTTATGTTAGATATGGAGGGGTATTACGTTATTTTAGGGATGGATTAGTTGGTTAAATATTGGGCGATGGTAGATTAATTCGGGAGGACTATTGTGTTCTCAATTTCGGTGTAGGATATGTTCTTAGTGTTGATGCCTCCTGAGGAAGGGTCGAGCACAAATATATACTACATTGAGGAGGATACCTCATAGGAGGTGGTTGTTTTGTTGTACTCAATTCCAGTGGTGAGGGAGTTTGAGGATGTATTTTAGGAGATACCAGGACTGTCGCCTAGCCACGAAATCGAGTTTGTTATTAACCTAGCGTCGGGTATGAGGCCTATATACTAAGCACCTTATCACATGGCCCCATCCGAGATGAGAGAGTTGAGGGAGAAGATTCATCAGCTCCTGGGGCAGGGTTTTATCAAACGGAGTAGTTCACCGTGGGGTGCATCGGTGTTGTTCATCAAGAAAAAGGATGGATCGCTTCAGTTATGTATCGATTACAAATAGTTGAACAAGGTAATGATCCGGAATAAGTATCAACTACCTTGGATTAATGATCTATTCGAACAACTGAGGGGAGAAAATAACTTCTCCAAGATAGATCTGAGGTCCAATTATCATCAGTTGTGCGTCAGGGAGTAGGACGTTCCTAAGACTACTTTTCAGACATGGTATGGGTCGTATGAGTTTAGGGTGATGCCATTCGAGCTCACCAATGTGCCAGTAGTATTCATGGATTTAATGAACTGGGTCTTTAGGGAGATCCTTGACCAGTTTGTGATTGTGTTCATCGACAATATTCTGGTTTACTCTTGCTCTTAGGATGAGCATGCCGAGCATTTGCAAATGGTTTGACAAACACTATGGGATCACCCGTTGCATGCTAAGTTTGATAAATGTGGGTCTAAATTTGGGAGGTACAGTTTTTGGGCCAAATTGTGTCTGATAGGGATATAGCAATCGATTCGAGTAAGGTATCGGCAGTGAGATATTGGAGACAGCCGAAGACACCAACCGAGGTTCACAATTTTCTGGGGTTGGTCGGATATAATAGACGATTCATTCGGGGTTTCTCAAAGATTGTGTTATTTTTTTTGGAACGGCCATTATTAGTTATCTTTCGAAGAGCTAAAGGACAAATTGACTTCAACACTTATACTTGCACTACCTAGTGGAGGAGTGGAGTACTGTGTCTACACAGATGCATCCTTGTAGGGACTTGTGTTTTTATTACAGTGGGAGGAGAGGGATATAGTTTATGCATTCCACAAGCTTAATCCCCACGAGAGGAATTACCCCACACATAACTTGGACTTAGCTGCGGTTGTCTTTGCCTTTAGGATTTGTAGGCACTATCTGTTGGGGGAGCAGTTAACTTTGTTCACGGGTCGTAAATCACTTCTGTGTCTATTCACACAGAAGGATCTGAACATGAGGCAAAGGAGGTGGTTGAAATTCATGAAGGATTACCAGTTTGATATTCAGTATCATCCTGGTAAGGCTAACGTGGTGGCAGGTGTGTTAAGCCGATGGCCTGCAGGGGATTTTTTGTTTTTAGAGGAGGTTTGGAAGGCAAAGTGGAGAGAGCTTCAACATAATGATGAGGTTTCTAGAGCTTGCATGTTCGTGGTGAGAGCACAGGTAGGGGATCAGTATTTCCACGATAGGGTTCACCAGTTGTTAGTTAATGGGGCGGAGTCATACTCGATCAGTTTAGAGGGTGATTTATGTTTTAATGAGACTAGTGGTTCCAGAGGATGAGAATTTGAGAAATTCAGGGATGTCAGAGTCTCACGGGCCCAGATTTGTGGTACATCCAGTGGAGATAATATGTACCAAAATATGCGTAGGTAGTATTAGTGGTCAGGGACGAAGCAGGACATAGCGAACTTTGTCTCGAAGCGTGCTACCTGCCAGCTAGCGGAGGTAGACCACCAGAGACTGATAGGGATGTTATAGCCACTCGATATTCCCGTGTGGAAATGGGAGAGTATCTCCATGGATTTTATTGTCGGTCTATTGACATCGCAACGAGGTCATGACTCCATATGGGTGATAGTGTATTGGTTGAGTAAAGTGGCCCATTTCCTTCTGATTAGTATAGATTTTGACATGAGACTGTATGCCACAGTTGTTTACTACTGAGATTGTACGGTTACACTGAGTTTCGATTAATACAGTGTCCGATCGGGACAAGATGTTTTTGTCCTATATCTAGCAGAATTTTCAGGAGGCCATGGGCATGAATTTATTATTGAGTACATCATATCATCCACAGACAGATGGATATACATAAATAGTTAATCAGATGATGGAGGATATGTTACAGATGTGTATACTTGACTTTGAGGGAGTATGAGAGAAGTATCTTCCTTTGGTGGAGTTTAAGTATAACAACTCCTACCAGTTCACCATCTTCATCGAACCATTACCAAGATTGGTAATGGTACAATAAGTTATTGGGGCCAGAGATGATTCAGGATACCACTACCAAGATTGAGTTGATTCGAGGGTGCATTCGTATAACTCAAGACAGGAAGAAGATTTATGTCGATGTAGACAGGAGGCATATTGAGCTTGAGGTTGGTGACCAGGTGTGTGCGGGTGTCTCCTATGAAGGGGTAATGAGATTCGATAAGAAAGGGAAGCTTGCACTTACATATATGGGACCGTTTCCGATTATCGAGAGGGTTGGACTAGTAGATTATAGGCTGGGACTACCGATTCACCTATAGAGGATCCATGATGTGTTTCACGTATCATTGCTGAAGAAGTACTAGAGGAGTGAGAGGGCCTTCTTACATATTCCATTGGAGGAGATCGACTTGTAGCCAGATATCTCGTACGAAGAGAGACCGATGGCGATACTTGATCGTAGTGAGCGTAAGCTGCGATCTAAGGTGGTACCCTTAGTTAGAGTTCAATGGTGGCACCAAAATTTTGACGAGTCGATGTGGGAAATTCCTTTATAAAGGGGGAAGTATGTAACACCCCATATTTCTAAGTATTTAAAATTGAATTAATTCGGTAAATGTTTAAATTACACGTGTGACATAATTTAATGAAATAAAGTACTATATGTTAATTAAATTATTAATCAGAGAGATATGATTACTGTTTATTGAATACAATTACTAAGTGAATAGTGATTTGGTATTTTACGTCCTAGCGAGTGACAGTGACGTGACAATGGTATATCTCAATTGGGTGTCGTGTGTAGACTATATGAGGCCGAGATAGGAAATTGTTTTAAAGTGACTCAGATGATGATTTTGAGGTCACGGTTGATTTTGAAAGGGTCAAAATAGTCAGAATAATGTACCCGGAGGTAGTATTTAGGACCCGGGATAATTTTAGACAAAATCGGCACCGCGGGAGGGCATTTCGATCATTCGAGAGATTAGGGTAGAGAGAACTACAAAATTCTAAGTGTTATATCTGATCCTTTGGGTTCGACTCTACGATAAATACAAACTTAATAGAGAAGAGGCCATAGGAGGGGAAAATGAGGAGAAAACCAAGGCTTCCCACACCAATTCTCACCCCGAACATCGTCAGAATTATGATCAGAGCAAGGAAAGACCAATTTTATCAACCTATTCATGAAATCAGACTTTCTTGGAAAGGTAAGTCTTTATATTGCATGTTCTAATTGAGTTATAATGCCCATGTAGTGTAGGGTTTCAACTATTTGATTTAAATGATGTTCTTACGGTGTAGATGTAGAGAACTCATGAATTGGGGCAAGATTTGCATGTATAATGGACACACTGATGTAAATAATTTGTAATCAGATGATGCATAATGATCACCATAGCATAAATCTAGATAAATCTTTAAGTATATTGGAAGAACAAAGAAACTAGGGTTTTTATGGATATTGAACGATAATCGGTTCTTGGACAAAATTCTTGATGGTTCAATGTTAAATTTACGTTTGAAATCATCCCTATATACTTAAATAATATTTAGTAATGTTGGTTGAAAATTTGGTGAAGAATAAGGAAGTTTTGGATAATAAAAAATGGTGAAAAACGCAATTGCGTAAGGAAGAAGATGACCTGACACTTTTCGAATCGATTCGGCCCAAGGGCGAATCGATTCGATTTGGCCATAATTGAGAAATTTTCCTTTTTAAGCCCTAATTTTGTGCACAATTAACGGTTTGACTTTTGGGACATCTTTAAATGATAATGAGGATTATATTGAATTATAGTAGGCCTAATGTGGGGTAGAGGCTTAGCCATAATGAGATAATTAAGGCGAATACCTATGGGATATAAATTATGAAAATAATGAATTATAAGGAATAAGAATGAATCATGGAGAGTATGAGTGAACCTATGATTACGACCAGTAGTGCATGGGTGTATTGGGGTTGTGTTTATACCTATGTCGAATATATATATATAGATGTACTAGGGTGTACCCGTGCCGATGGCAGGGTACAAATGAAATCGTGTGGGTGAAAATAAAAGCGTGGAAATATTAAATTTTAAAATCCATGAAACAATCACAATTGCACAAATATTAATATAAAGTCAAATGATACCACAAAAATAACTGTTGTTCTTGCCTATTAAATCTTTTTTTTCATCCCACATTGTTCTGCATTAAATCATTATTATTATTATTATTATTATTATTATTATTATTATTATTATTATTATTATTATTAATAATAATAATAATTCCACACTTGAGTGATTCATTTAATGAAATAATAGGAGTGATACATCAATATTTTTTTTCTAAAGGACTCGATTTATATTCTACTCAAGAAAGGGACTCGATCCATGATAACTTGATCCATGTGCTAAAACTTGCTAGTATTTTGACCGAGTGAGTTGAAATGTCGGTTGCTTTGGTTGATTTTGAAATATGTAGTACTTGGCAAGATAAAAAAGACATGGGAAATGGAGCTACATGGGGATTAGATGATAATCCCAAAATTCCCAAAAAATCTTTCAAAATAAAATGGTATAATATGATAATCCAAAATGTGAAACACACAGAAATAAAAGAAAGTGTGATGATATAAAATCATCAAAGCCCTCATAGACTATTATGATCTACAATGTATAGAGAATATACAACTTCAAATAATTTGGTCTCTTCTTCCAGGAATGAAATCTAAGCCAGACATACATCGTAGGATTTTATTTCAATTCCATCCGTGCCGATGGCACGGTAACAAATTTATTTGGGTATATTTTCTCCTTGGCAGTAATACGTGAACATGCTAATAATGCTAAAACATGTTACATGTATCACCCATATATATAATACTATCCAATTCAGTGATCAAACCAAATATGCTTGTAATGAAGTAAAATTGCAAACTCGTCACAATAAGAATTTACCAATTAATTTTTAAGTGAAAAATTACATATAACGCATTCTATTGTAGTAAGTTTTTAGTTGGAATATGAAAAGATAGAATAAGCTTTAGTATCCCTCTAACGAAGATTTCAGCAAAAGGTATAGTGTGTATCAATAATTGCATGATGTTTAGTCTTTTATGAAAACTTTTAAAGAAAATGAAAAGAACCATTACGCTAGCACCCGAAAAGGAAACAAAAATAGCTTAAACATCAGATAATAGACGTTAGATTAAACCAAATAGAGATATAACTCATAAATTTAGGCAAATGAGAAACATTAATTAAGAGATAACATCATAAGGCTAAGGAAAAAAATAACATAGTTAAATACATGTATACCACCCATAAAAAAAGTCCATTGCAATTGAAAAAAATAAATACTTTAATAACAACAAATATTACCTTGTGCACACCTTATATGCTAAAGGAAAAACTTTCAGTAGTTCAACCCAGAAAGAAAGAAAATAAAGCATTGTATATAAAAAATAACAAAAATAGTACAATGAAAATAAAAAAGAACAAAAATAAAATCTATTAGCCATGCCTAAAGGTACTACCAATAAACTATAAAATTTATCAAAATACAAAATAAATTTTACTCGTCTACAATACTAATTTTAGTAATTGTAAGTCTTAGAAACCATTTGTATCTATTATTCACATTAACGTATTCAATATTATAATAATTCAAAATTATAAGCATCTCACGTGTGTATACGACTAATGCAAACCAAAGTAACCAATATTAAATTTCTCTCCAATAAATATTAATATAAAAAAAATTATTTGCATGTCTAAGACACATTTTGGTTACAATTACTTGCATGTCTCACCACAAATTTTTGAAGCCTTAAAGTCAGACTGAACCATTTTTTATCGAGTGAACATATTATCATGACAACTATTGTACATCACAAAAAATACCCTCACCATTGTTACATAGCTGACTACCTATAAAATACATTACTAACAATATTTATAGTTAAAGCTATCAAGATAGATACATTCACAAAAACCTAAGCCATCATTTTTTAAGAAAAGTAATGAGCTACTGCATAGTGGAAAAAGTTTATAAGTGCTCTGCATCCTCCATTTACAACCACGGTGGCGCCCCAAATCCCTGATATTACACTTTTCGATGAAATATATATTTTTTCGATAATGTTGTTGGGAACAATGACTCTGATCAACCCCGAGCAACATGCTAGATTGATAAATGTGGCATAGATGTTTCTAATTAGAGGTCCGGAAATATTTAGTACTATTATAAAGCAACTTAAAAGAATTGAGAAAATTGAGAGAGTAATTTCACACACGTCATCCATTACTCTCACCAAAAAAATAAAACAATTCCTGTAAGATAATCTGGAAAAAAAATTAAAACATAATAAATCTTCCATATGCATATATGTTACTTACATCCACTACCAAATATAATAGATAGTTTCAAACTGTAACTAATGAGATGAAAAAAAAATCTAAATTAAACCAGTCCATTATATTAAAAATTGTTTCTTCCTGTAAAATTAACATTTATCAGTTGAAGTCACAACTCACTAATTACTCTATTTCAAATAAATATACTTGGAAGGAAAATTAATAGAGGAAGATAAAGTAATGCCACGTATACAATAAAAACAAAACAAAACAAAAATATGTAGGCAAGAATTATAGTTATTGAGGCACTATTTAAACATATTCTTCCATGATAAATACAACTCTCATGGCAAATATCAAAGGATCTCATATTAATAAAAAAAAATACAAATAAGAATGTAAATAAGTGATCAATACAATATGCTTATGCATGTAATAACATAACACCTTAAAAAATTCTACATGTAAAATCTACAATTAAAAGCGAATGTAACAACTACATGAAGTTGAAATTCACATAGACCTCACGCCATACATAGGCGAGTCTTTCAAACCCAAATTTTTTCTAGGTCCCTTTGAGAAAAGTAAACAATACTTTGCAAAGGTTCTCTTGCCAATGCAATTATTATCCTTTATAGGAGCAATCTAGTAAACCCATGAATTTATGCAGAGAATTAGAGCCATGACGATTTTCAAACTCATAGAGAACTAAATAACAAATCTTGATTTATATCAACTTGCATAATTTTCCAGAAAACAACATAACATCATCAAAATTAAGGCAAATAATATCTTCATTATAACATGTATGTAGTTTTTTTTTTTTTTTGGGGGGGGGGGGGGGGGGGGGGGATGGGGGGGGTGGGGGGAGGGAGGAGGGGTTGATGGTCTTGAGTAAGAGTAAAAAACATACTAACCCCAAAAAACTCCATCTGAATACCAGTATACGAAAAACTAGACATTAGTTTCATTGGAGTCACTAATATCAACAATCATTGACCATGTTTTCCAAATTTAAAACCAATCATTTGGATCTCGTCAGAAGCGGCTGCTTATTTGACAGTGGTCGGTTCTGGGAACCCAAATGAGGTGTCGTACTACGGTACTCTTTAGAAGCTATCTTAGTGAAAATAAGATGTAAACGTTTGTGTGTTCCTTGACAAACAATACATCATAGATATAAACAAATAAACGACCACCCAAAAAATGAAAAGCACACAAACACCACCTCAATATATAGATACTTCTCTAAGGGTGTGTTTCGAACCATAGAAGGTGCAGTGATGGGGAGTGGGTGTAGATCCGATGCAAAGATTAAAAAGATAAGAAACACAAACCCTCATTTTTTAAACACATAAATCGAAAGCAGAAACTTAGACACCCAGAAATTGAAACCCATAACTTATTAACATGTTTTCAAATGTCAAGAACCCATAATTCGAAAGAAAAAAATTACACTGAGAGTGAATCCCATTGTTGTATGCTAGGAGAGATAGGCGAGAGATGACATATTAAATAGAAAAATAAATATAAAGAAGCCATTATAGATATTAACTCACATGCGCTTGGCTCCAGCGTTGATTTTGTCTGATCTTGCCACCGATCTCGATGCCTACGCCAATGTCAAAGACTTTCGCCCTGTGCTACCGAAATCCCTACATGTCAATGAGGTTTTTATTATCCAGATCACACCAGTATTTGAAAGAGAGAAAGAAGTATGAAGAGAGAGAATGAGTAGTGGTTAAAGAATCATTTTTCAATCTTCTCGAGCCACTCACATAGTTTATAAAGGCTAAGAGTTAATGAGTTTATCAAGGCTGAGAGTTAAACAGTTAGATACAAATGAAACCCAAATGAATCGAAAAACACATGTTTTCCAAATTGAAAACCAAATGAGATAAGAGACTGCGATCGAGAGAGAGAGAGAGAGAGAGAGTTTGCTATCTGATAATAGAGAGCTTTAAAAAATATATACGTTCTTTTTCTTGAGCTTCATGCTCAATCAAACTTCCTTGAGCCTTATGCTATGTAAACTATAGAGATATATATTAATATATAACTGCATCTTTGTGCATTTGATGGTATCTCATTTAATATGAAGAAGAAGAAGAAGAAGAAGAAGAAGAAGAAGAAGAAGAAGAAGAAGAAGAAGAAGAAGAAATGCTCAGACAAAGGAAAGTGACAAAAATAGAAACCCCAAGTTGATTTTGTATGATACTAACCGAGTTTTATACCTCAATAAGGCTATGAACAACCACCCATGTAGTGACTCACGGCGGTGAGAGTGAGTCCCATAATAGTTATTGGTGGTAAGCCAAATATAAAACTGAGGCAAAAGCACAGGAGAAAAAAAGGATTTATTGAAGCTCTACAAACTTCAAAATATTTTGACAAAACTAAGAGAGGGGGAGAGAGTATAGAAGTTTTAAAAACAATTATGAGAAGACAATACAAATTGAAATCTTTTTTCTTTCCTCCATCCTTGTGCTCTGACCGTCCTTTTGAGGAGCAAATTACTATTTTGTCCAAAATTTATTTTTTTAACTTACAACACTCCATTGTCCGTGAGTGTAAGATTCCAACCCTCCTCCTTTAACCACTCCCTTTTGCCCCATTTCCAATAGTAGGATACACTTTTAAGATTTAATCTCGATCGTAAGTTGACAAAGACCAAACTCACCAACTTTTGATCTTAACCATTAGTTGGGAAAGACAAAAAGTACATCCTCATTTATTATATAGATATAGGTTGCGTGAATACCTATGATGTGATTTAATTATGTGTGTGGCATACCTACACTGCTTACTATTCGAAGGTTTTCGTGAAGAGGGTGATCCCTCCTTCACGATTCCAGTGTGGTCTCGATGTGATCCCCATAACATGGAACTTAGGGCGGATCACTATGTGTGTGTATTAGTGGAACCGGTGTGTCATTTGGGTACATTAGGTATGTGCGTATCGTAAAGGGTTAGAACCATGTTTGCCTCCATTGTGTGTTCAGTTATTTTGGATTCGAGGAGACATGTCGAACCATTGGTCCTTGATTTGGTACAAGAGGTACATGGACTTGATAGCAAAGTATGCTAGCATCACGAGAGGCCATTCCTGAGATGCTATAGGTATATATATTGTATGTGTGATGAATATATACAAGTGTGATATATCTACTTATGTGTGATTGTAGAACTGATAGATTGTGTACATCTAAAATTAATTAAGTAGAGAAACTTAATTAATGAATTAATAATAATACGTGGGACATATTAGTTGTTGGTAATGTTGTAGCGTGTCGTATGGGTATTATGAGAGAGATAGACTTATTGAGGTTATTGAGATACATTATCTAGTTAGGATGGGTAGCATATCTAGATAGGGTACGTTAGGCGTGCACATTAGTTGAGAGGTGAGGATCTCAAGAGAGTGTACGTCGAAATTTACATGTGTAATAAATAATTGATCTATCTTGTGATTTAAACGCTTGCAAAATATTTTCAAACTGTTTCCCGTGTCAAAATATTTTCAAAAAATTTTAGGTGTCCAACCATAGGTATGCCAAGCTTAGTGATTCTATCCAGGAATGCATAGTTGTAGCACTTGTGGAGGCTTGTAGGGTTTGCTTTAGATGCTTTAGCTCATTCATTCTAAACGGGATTTCTTCAATATTTCATTTGGCATGTTACCCTCAGACTATTTATTTTTCAGTTTATTTATCACACTATATTCAGATTTAGTTATTTATTTCAAATTGTAGTCGGATTATTTTTCATGGGAACCGATGGTTTATTCGATATTATTTATTTATCTATACGTCATGTGATTTTTTAGATTCTTATTGTGTGGATGGTTTGGTTAAATCAATTTATTTCCGTATGTTGTTATAATAATGAAAGATAAAATTTGGCACCGACTTATTTTAACATAGGTGGTTAGTAATTAAATTTTTTTGACAGTGATGCTACGAAAAGACCGTATGAGATTCCTGTAAGGACACAAATTTCCAATTGAGTCCATGTATTGTGTTGGCTCAATTCCGGACAAAAACATTTATTCATAGGATAGTATGTAATTGTAATACTCTCAAGCCTATGAAGTGTTTGTTGAAGACGTAGCGGCAAAGAGTATAAAGCTTCATCATCATGTCGGTTTGCGTGCCTCGTTTCTACGTCATCAACTATGGTTCCATGCTCCCAAGGTATGAATGCAATATTATATATATAGGAGCTTGGAACTTGTTTATTGGGTGTTAGGTTTTATAA